>JAQPPZ010005550.1:0-2400000 GCA_028583015.1 Wollemia nobilis
ATAGAGTAGAGCCTCCTTGCATTGAAGATTACCATATCCTTGAAGTCTCCTTTGGAAAGATACCCTCAAGCAAGGAAGCATGGAAAGTCCTAGTGGTTTCTCCCCCCTCATGTATTCTATGATATTTCCAATTCTACATCTTTGTGAACCTAATGTGAACACTCCTTTTGCCTTAAATAAGATAATTTTTTCAAACTTAAGAAATATCAAATAACCTTGCTTGTATAGCTTACATAACATTAAATAAAGGTAATAAGAACATAACCAAATTTTTAGTACCAATAGGGGAAGGATAAATACCCCTTGAGTAAACTAAAATACAAACATTGGGGGAGCAATCTCCTTTTGTTGGTATATTATGGTGGGCTAGCAAGAGTCATCATGAGGGTCATTTTCCAAGGTGACAAGGATTTCAAAACTTCTCTTCTTTTCTATAAGTACTCTCGAAACAAAAATTTAATAAATTTATCCTCCTCTTTTCAAAAACCTAAAAACCATGGCCCAAAATCCCTATAATACCCAAATTAAAGTTTTAGCATCCTCATATTAGGAATTTTACAAACATGAACATGATGATCAAGTGGAAAATACTTGGTCACATCATGTGTCTAGGGAATAAGAACATGTCTTTGAAAACATTACTTTCAATTCCATAGCTCATATTAGGAAGTACATCAAAAGAAATAAAAATATATTTCTAGATATTCTTAGGGAAGAACTTGAAGAAAAAAATAGAAGGAATCATCTACACCTCATGATAATATTGAGCATTCTAATGCTCAATCCACTATTGCACAAATCAATGAAAACAAAACAACCTTACTAGTATTAATGTAGCTATGGTACATCCTATCAATTCTAAATATCCCTCAACCATATCTCTAGGGATACCATTATAGGAATACCCTTTTCATCATCATCTCCTAACATCACTGTACCCATTCCAAATCCTATCTCCATAAACCCCTTTGTAACTCATGACTTAGGGGTAAACCAAACCCCTCCAACCATGACATCTAACCAAGCCACCTCATATTTTATGATCTTACCTTTTTTTGAGTGAATATTTTATCCCATTGAAAAATGTTCACCACAATCAGAGTATTATTTGAAAAACACTCTCTTACAAAGAATTTAATTACGAACACAACTTCTTCAAGGTTAAACTATATAGGCATTGCACATATGTATTTGAAGATAAGATAATCCAAAATAACACATGGTAGAAATAACTCAATGAACTACAAGTGATAGTTAACAAGGGACCTTTATGGTCTAATTTATATGTGCTTAGTGATTTATTTCCTTGAATTGAATATGCCTTTGTGTGAAATGCTAAAATGCAGTGTTTCTTCCTTATTTATCTTTGCATAAATTAGTATTACCTTGAATCCTTGTTAGTGGATCCATTTTATCTTTTGATTAAAATACAAAGTAAGAAAGTGCATGGAATTGTCCACTTCTTTTCAAATCAATGTCTTTAATGTGAGATTCATTTTCAACTAGCTGGTTCAATTTTATGTTCCAATTTAATGCTCTATGAACCACAAAAATTAGACAGCTAGCATGTTAGTAATTTAGCATTCATTTGTTTTATTTGCACTTAATGTAAAATAGTGATCAATATCCTCCCTCATAACTAATTTAATCTTGAGCCTTATATGATGAAGTAAAAGTATTGAACTACTTTATACAATGCTAAAAAAAATTCAAAATTCTAGACAAGGGACTAAAATGAAAATAAACTGAAATAAAATGATAGAAAATTTGGACAAAGGACCAAAATGAAAACAAACTAAAATAAAATGACAAAATTTTTGGACAAAGGACCAGAATGAAAATAAACTAAAATAAAATGATAGAAATGTTGGAATAAGAACCAAAATGGAAACAAACTGAAATAAAATGATAGACATTTTGGACAAAGGACCATAATGAAGACAAATTGAATTAAAATGATAAAAATTCTGGACAAAGGACCAAAATGAAAACAAACTGAAATAAAATGATAGAAATTCTAGACTAAGGACTAGAATGGAAAACAAATGAAATAAAATGACAAAAATTATGGACAAAGGACTAGAATGAAAATAAATTGAAGTAAAATGATAGAAATTCTGGACAAAGGACCGAAATAAAAATAAACTGAAACTAAATGATAGCTTGCTGAAAAATAAAAGATAACTTGTAGAAAATGATATTCAAATAGACTAAACTAAAGCTGTAACATAAGTGCACACATAATAAGGTGTCATGCTTCCCTACCCTACAAAACCAAATATTGTGAGAAGCTCTAAGGGTAACTCAATCCAAACAAACATGCATGAACACAATCATATTAGATCGAGTGCTAGACTCTAGGGAAAAGTAAAATCTACATCAAAATAAACGTTCACCTAGTGTAACTTCCTAAGAACATTTAACATTAGATATAATTTTAAAGGTATGCATTAAAATAATAACACATTGAAACAATAACCCTCAAAAAATAATATTCTCTAGTCTTTCTCACAAGGTGCAAATTTCCAAATATGTATGCATTAAAATGGTAAAAAATATCTCTTGTGCTACAAAAATTCCAGCCCATGTCTCTTCCTTTGGAATGGGCATTTAATATTTAATTATGACCCTTCACTTCCACTTCTCTGTCAAAATGAGAAGAATATGAAAAGGTAAAACAAATGACCCTTTCCATCTCCTTACCAATGAATACATGAAATATAGAACTTTATTCCTTTAACATGAAATGTGGTTTTAAGTCCACATTATTGTGCCCACACACCATCACCCATGCTCCATTATGATTTGTGGTTTTCTAGGATCTATGTGACATCTACATCTTCATGCCTACTTTAGTCCAAGCTAGATTCCACATAGCCATACTCCCCATCTATGTCTTCATCAATCTAGCTGGTCTCAGCATCCAAATCCACTATCACCATATCAACATTTCCTGTCATGATTTCTCATCCAATTGTTGCCATATTATTATCCATGACTATCCTATGTGGTTCCCATCATAGCCCACTATCTGCTATGTTGCGTAAGCCATCCAAACTTGATCTCTGGTCACCAATGTCTTCCTAGTCAACATTCGAAGTTTCAATCCATATCACTGGTTTCTCTTGGGGTCTACATGTCTTCATCACTTACGTGACCATTCAAAATTCTCCATACAGTTTTCCATATAATCTATTCCATCACCATATATCCATTGCATTTTTCTACTCACCGGTCAACCTCGTGTCAAGGTGAGGATGTTGGTCTACGTTATACAAGCTACCACACTACGTTTTCTCCACTTACACCAAACTTGGAAATCATGCCCTTCCACCATTGCTCATGATGTTTCATCATCGAGTCTACCTAAAATACATTGCATTGGTCTCTTTTTAATTAACCTGCACATATAAAACTATAAAAATTATGCCCATTAAATAAAATGAAATTGAGTGCTATAGAATAAACTTGAACCCTTCAAAATTAAATAAAATTTGGACTTCATGATTGAGGCTCTCAATCAATCCAACCTAAATTAAACCTTTTTTATTATTTTTATTTTAAAATAATTTATTATTATTATTATTATTTTCATTATTTATTATATATATATATATTATTTTAATGTTTTATTATATTATGGATATATATATATTATATATATATATATAATATATACTCTATTTCATTGACATTCAAATCGAAGAACATTAAAATACTTTAAATATTAAAACTCAAAACCAGAAGGAAAACTTGACCTAAAAACTTAACACTTATTACTAACTAAATAAGCAAAACCACACCCACACAAGGGAGTTTACAAAAAACTAACATAGACAAAACTAACAACTAAACGTTGGAACCAAACAAAAATCTCACTCCAAGGACACCAAAAATCCCCACAAGAAAAATTTAAAAGGTGGGTCCCCAATTTTGGGGTTAGTTGTGCGATAATCACAACAAATGGTGAATCTGTTAGAAAATGCTCCTAAGAATTTTGGGTGAAGAACCCAATATAAAATGAGAACACAAAATATCAATGAAATAAAAATTATTTAGCGATGTCCCAAGAAGGTGGGGATAAACAAATTTGAATAAACAACCAATCCATTTGCATTTATTCAATGTGTGAGAAGTGATTCATTTTTGCATATCTAAAAACCTTTCGGATTCCATCATAACATTTACATTTAGGCTATGAAGCATGGCTCTTAAAAGGAATGCTTTTACAAAAAAATCCCTACTACCAAGCAGGAATCTATAGTCCTAGTAGGGTTTATATAACTCACCCTTGTGTTTACTTGATACTTTGCAAAGCTTTTACTTATAACCAAGTTGTGTCTAGATAGAGCCCTACTACTGGTCAGGTATCTATTGCCCCGGTAGAGTTTATCTAGACTTTGTGACTGATTTGATCAAGCTTTTCAATGCTTATTTTTTTATTAATTATTTTATATCTTTGCAACAATTTATGTATCACGAGGGTTAGGAAGCATGGAGATAGAGCATGTTGAATTGCCTTAATTTGCAAATCAAGATAACTTCATCCTTCAGGACTTCCAAAAATACCCTTTAATATGTGAGTTACATGTGGAGTTTTAGCGAAATATTTCATTGTTCCACTCTCCACCATCTTAGTCCTAAAATATTAGCATGATCACAAAATAACTCATCCCCCTTTTATCAGGTTCACCTACTTTTAGATTAGGTATTCCATCCTACTTAACAAAGGAACACAAAAAATAGGCAAGATACCATTAGTTAGTGATCACAAAACATCACCTCAAAAAAAAGGAACAACCCAACACACAAAGCTAAAAAAAAAAACCAAACCTAACCTAATGAAAAATAGCAATAAAGCAACACAAAATAAAGTAAAAAAAAAAAAGGACAAAGAAGCAAAAAACGAAACAAAAACTTGAAAATCCAAAACTATATACATATAGTACACAATCACATACACATCATGGGTTGAATAACTACTGTAAATACAACCCATTAATAGGTAAAGATAATTCCTTTCCATCCAAGGTTTTTATTCTAAAACTTTTTCACCTAGGATTTCAAAAATTTGGTAAGGACCTAACCACAAGCAATCAAATTTATCATGATCCCCCTTCTTTTCATGCTTCTTGTCCCACAATAAAACTAAATCATAAATCTTGAATGTTTTAATTGTTTCTCTCCTATCAAACCATATCTTTACTACATATGGATGCTTATTAAAGTGAAGCATGGCTTCCTCTCTCTTCTCATAAAGATGCCTCAAGTGGGTTAATCGAGCTTCAATTTGATGATTTGTTCCAAGATATTCTTTCATAAAATGAAGAGTTTGCAATTTTAAATTAGTGGAGATGTCCCCATTTTAAATTAGTGGAGAAATCCCAATTGATTCTTTTGTTCTAGTACTATCATCCCAAAGAGCAAACTTTAATTTACCATGCCAATCTCTAGGATTATTTTCAAGCAATTTTTTTATGATATATAACAAGATTTTATTAGAAAAATTTGCCAAACCATTACCTTGTGGGTAGTAATTGGAAGAAAATTTCAATCTCACCTTGTTATCATATGTCCAATCTAAAATTGAATGGAAGAAAATGCAGAACCATTATCACTTACTATTGCGTTAGGCATTCCAAAAATAATTACAATGCAATCCTCTAAAAACTTAATGACAACGTTAGTAGTAGATTGCTTTGTAGGGATTTCTTTCATCCACCTAGTGTAGTAATATGTAGCTGTGAGGATGTATTTATGAGAATAAAAATATTTGGGATTGATAACCCCAACAAAATCCAACCCCCATTGTGCAAAAGACCTCATCTCCACTACAAATTGTAATGGCATGGCTACATTTATTTCTCTATTGACCGCCACCTAAAATGTATGGAAATATCACATATGCACATTTGCATCCTTAAAAATATGAGGTCAATGGTATCCAGCTCTGATAATCTAGTGTGTTGTTGTGTTTGCTAATGCGTGTTCGGTTCCATACTTACCATAAAATTCATTGAGCACTTGGGATGTTTCTTCTCTATTCACGCAACAAAGGTAGATCTCTTCATGGTTCTGCCTGTACAAAACACCAGATTTAATAAAAATATTTATATATTTTAGACGTAAAGCTCTTCTTTGGGTAGAAGTGAGATGTAATGGACACCTACTATTCAACAAAAAATATACAATGTCTACATACCAATCATCTTTAGAAATGTCTTCTATAGTATAATGTTGGCATGAGATTAGAGGATCAATTTCAGCAATTGATTTTACCAATCCTTGTCCTCAAACTATCTTCATAGGTTGGATTTCAAGATGAAATTCTTGGAGCATAGAAACCCATTTTCCTCTTCTCTATCCGAGTTCATTTTGTAGAAACATAGCTTTGACAGTAGGGTCAAGCACAATAGCAAAAACCCTACTATGCACAATGTAATGTCTAAATTTTGTTATAATTTTGAAAAGCGTGTACATTTGTTTATCTAAAATAGAATATCTCAATTTCACATATTTAAAAGAATAACTCAAAAAAGTGATAGGATTTTCAACATTACCTTCACCCTTTTGAGTTAGGACAGTTGCAAATGAATGTTATGAAGCAAATGTGTAAATGTAAAAGGTCTTTGAGTAGTTTGGACTTACTAGAATAGGCATCCTAGAAATAACATCTTTGATGCTCTATAAAGCATCCTTACTCTCATTCATCCATTTAATCTAAACATCCTTTTTCAGCCTATCATTCAAAGGTTTGGCAATCTCAGAAAATCCAACAATGAATTTCCTTACAAAATTATTTTTTCAAAAGAACAATCTTAATTTCTTCTTGCTATGGGGAGGAGGGATCTCTTGGATAGATGCTATTCTTTCAGGATCAATAGAAATTTTTTCCTTCAAAATAATGACACAAAAGCTTATCCTCTATTACTCTAAAGATGCATTTTCTTAGATTTAGGGAAATCCCATGCTCCCTACACCTTTGGAGGACTTTTCTTAAATCCTTAACATGATCTTATCTCTTCTTAGAGAAAAAAAGAATATCATCCACATACACAATAATGCACTTGCCTATGATCCCTTTAAATGTGTAATCCATGGTGCATTGGAAAGTTGTGCCTACATTCAATAATTCGAAGGGCATTCTCCTATAAGGAAAGATAGCCTATAACTAAAAATTATGTAGTAATAGGTGTATGTCAAAGTGATAAACATATCTTGCCTCCATGATCTTGTTATAATGAATATGGAATCAAGAATAAAGTATTCCTGTTAGCATTCCTATAGCCAAGATATTCTTGTAGAATAGCCAATGGTAGTATGAATACCATAATATGATATTCATGTGATATATAGACTATCCTAAAAGCATCTCTCAACAACTAAAATTCCAATAAGAGAGGCAAAGAGGAAGAGAAATAACTCTACTATATACCATCATAATATACATATTTGTTTTATTGATTGTGTAGGTAGCGACAACAATAATAAAATCAAAGGAAATTATGATAGGTTTTAGGAGATGATCAAAAGAGAAGAAGATATATGTGAAGAATGCAAAATAAAATATAGAAGCCACAAAATAAAAGACAGTCCCAAAAAACTCATAGATAACTAAAAAGGGGTTCCATATGACATCCGAGGATGAGCAAAGTCTAGCTAAGATGCATGCTAATATGTAAACATCATACAATGTCCTTCCTAATTATGTGGGATCTATTTAGGAAGAGTAAATAAAGGGAAATAAGAAGTAATGTGCATAAGTATTAGAGAGGAAATAAAGTCCCATCCAACTCCCATATAAATAGGAATGGAAATCATATAATGTTCAAGGATAAGCAGAGTCTATATTAGATGCATGTTAATCTGCAAACATCATATGATGTACTTTCTAATTATCTAAGAGTGGTTATGTAAAAGAAGTGTATATGCATTGTGAGGTAAGATAAGACCTAAAAAACTCACAAATAACCAAAAAGGGGTACCTTACAATGTTCAAGGATAATAATAATCCAAATAAGGATGTATAATAATTTGTAAATATTAAAAGACACCCTCCCTGCTTATCCAAGATCCTTTCGGGATGTAGAAGAATAAGAAATGTGTATATCCCTTGACTTGGGAAAGAAGAAAAAATAAATTTATACTTACAAGGTCAAGGGATATACAAGAAGAATAAGAAAGTAGAAAGTAGAAGTGTGTGAATAAAGATAAATAATATATCCCTTAAATTTATGAAATTGACATGGTTTTATACTTACAAGGTCAAGAGATATATAAAAAGAATAATAAGAAAGAGGATTTTATTTGCCTAAAGAATTGGGTGATGAATCCTGTCATCATTATCCTATGATAAATATAAATACATCCAATGAGTATATATATGAACCAAAGAACAATGATCTATGATCCACCACATGATATCTCTAAGCAAACATTAGATGTGAAAGAAATGAAAGGTATGCAAACAAAAGAGAAATAAAGGATGGTAAAGAGTAAATATGTGAAAAAATAGGTAATAGGATGAGAAGATGAGATCCAAGTGATGAATAAGAAGGAAAGGAATAATGTCAATAGTTAAGAGGAAAGAAGGTGAAGGTACCCAAGAGTGACTATTGAGCCAACTCATGTGATCATATGTAAATGCATAGAAGGAAAGAAATAAATCTCACTACCATAGAGTTACCCATATCTATAAAAGGGATAATTATAGCATCTTTGTGGTTGAAGAAACATGCCCTAGGTATGAGTATCCACTAAGTATCAGTGACCTGGTGCAAGTGCAATGCATATGAGCTAAACCTGACTAGATATCATCATTACCTCAATGCGAAATATATAAGAATCTACATGAGCAAGTAGTATTATGCAAGTATGAACATTAAGAAAAATTAAACTATATTTCAAGCATAAATGTAAATAAGAAGTGTGTCAAGAAATTCATTCAAAATATGACAAGCAAACATGTAGTATGAGCAATCTAGCATATGCAAGTTGGCATAAAAGATATCTTGGAAAATATGGTTGGAAAAGTAGAGGAATTGAGATAATATGATCAAGAGAGTGCAAAGAAGCATTGAAAGAGAATAATGTTCAATAAGAATAAAAGGATTTTATGTTCAACACTCTGGACCCTCCTCCAGATCCCAAAATAACTCAAGAAGAGTAGATGAGATTAATAAGAAGAAAGAATAAGGTCATGCATAGAATTTTTTGAGATGCATAATGTTCATGGGTTTTTTGAGATATTTTTCATAAAGGGTTTCTAGATGATAGGATAATGACCCAAACTTGGTTGTTACAACAAAGGGGCCTAACCAATTGAGCTAAATTTTTCCTTTTAGATCAGTTTGAGAATTTTTCTTTTGGTTTTCTTTGAGTATGAGGTCCCCTACTTCAAAATAATGATTACAAACTTTATTATTGTAAGTTTACTTGAGCTTGTCCTAATAGGATCAAATATGATCTAAGGGATGGATGTGCTTTTCATCCAGTCACTCTAATTGGTTTAGAAAAACAAGGTTATATTCATCACTAACAGAGGTATCTTACAACAAAATGCACAAATAATAAGTGTCTAACTCAAAAGGGAAGACGACCTTAGTGCCATAGACCAAGACATAAGGGGTTGCACCCATAGGTATTTGTATGCTAGTACAATATACCCATAAAATAGGATAAAGTTGAATATTCCAATCACAACCAATTATATTAACCAATCATTTAAATATCTTAATTAAGGATTTATTAGAGGCTTCAACTTGACCATTACCTTTAGGGTAATAAGGGGTTGACCACTTATGTTGGATTTTATATTTAGCACAAATATTATGGATATCCATATTCTTAAAAGGAGTTCCATTGTTAGAGATGATAATAGAAGGGATTCCATATCGATACAAGATTTGGTTATGGATGAACTTAGATATTTGAACTCCAATGACTATGGATAGCGATATGGATTTTTTCCACTTAGTGAAGTACTTAGTTGTTGCGATGATAAACGTATGACCATCAAAAAAATTGGGATTGATTTTCTTGGTTATGTCCAAACCCCATATGGAGAATGACTAAGGAGAAGAAATGACTTAAAGGTTTTGTGAAGGTGCATGAATAAGGTTGTCATGGCATGACACTTCTCATAAGTTTAAATATAGTTGCATGCATCCTTATCCATGGGAGGCCAATAATATCCGATTTGAAGGAGCTTCTTGGCAATTGCATTACCACTAAAATGGCCTCCACATGATCCTTCATGGGATTCAAAAAAGGCTTGTCTTACTTCATCGGATGTAAGACATCATAGGAGAATGCCATCAAAAGAGTATTGATATAAAATATCATCAGTTACCACAAATCTATATGCTCTTTTGTATAAAATTATTTTCTTATTTTGATCCAAGACTTCTAGAATTATACCATCCTTCATGAAGTCAAATATATCCTTGTACCAATGCTTAGAAGGAAAAGCTCTGATGTACAATACATATATAGGAAGTTGGTTAGAACTATAGGTTGTGGGTTCTCAAATTTGTTGAATGAAAATTGTATCTTGGTCATATTCTAACTCCACGGGGATAATATATGTGGTTGTATCTATTTCATTTATATGACAATTAGAGGATCTAGAGATAGAATCTATGGTTATGTTTTTAAAGGTTGACATAATATTTGCAACAATGTCTTTGTATGGCTTCAATTTTTATCTTTTGTATGATAGACATCATTAACTTGACTAAATACAAGATGAGAGTCACCAAATATAGAAAGAATTTTGAATTTCAATGCTAGGATAGCTCTAAGACCTATGTTCAAGTCTTTGTACTCTATAGTATTATTTGTGTAGGAGAATCAAAAATTAAAGGAAAGGATGATTAATTTCTTTTGTGAAGTGATTAGAATGATTCTATTACTTGCACCCTTTAAGCAATGGGTTCCATTTTAGACACCCAATTTTGACACACCCTCAAAGAAAAATACACCAAGCATAAACAAACACTAAATCAATCCAAACCTAAAAAATTGGACATATTTTTTAGCCACTATCAAATTCACCACTCAATGTCAAATTCACTAATGGCAAACTTGATCATGAATGACAAATTTGCAAAACCATATTTTTTCAAACTTTGGTCAATCAAACTGATCACTAGTCAAAATTTCCACTCAGTGTTAAATTCACCAATGGTAAATTTGATCATGACTAAAGAATCTGAAATTTCAAACCAAGGTTAGTCAAATTGGTTGTTGGTCAAAATTACCAATTAGTTTCAAATTTACTACTAGAAAACTTGACCATTAGTGGTGAATTTACAAATGATAAAAGTATTCTAGCCTAAACTAGGAACACACTGATTGCTTTGTTTTACTACCTCCTCTAACCTCACACACTCCACTAATGAACCAAATTTGCAAAACTCAAAAAACCCCTAGGGTCATCCCAACCAATTTTACCTCTAAATAACTGCCTCAAAATCTATATAAGCATACCCTTGGGGAAGCATTCAAAATTCATTTCTAGCTAATAATACTCTATAAAAATCCATGGTATTATTAATCAAAGCATCCTTCATCATCTTAGAGGTAATTCAAGCAAGTAAAGGAGAGAGATTTGGGGTAAGGTAGGTCTCTTTGGGGAAAGAATTTATTTCTAGGTTTTTATCATCCCGAGCTCCTCTTTCTTTTCCAATTATTTATTCCTTTTCATGTGTTTACTCTTCTAGTTACTAGCCTTACTAACTTGTGTTTTAGCATGAATTAACATACATTTTCCTCTTGTTCTTCCATTTTTATGCCTCTAATATCTTTCTTGTAGGTTATATGGGATTTTAATCTTCATTTTCAATCACTAACACCTTCCTTGTAGTTACCTTTGTGTTTATTTTACTTGATGCCTTCATTTCAGTCACTAATATCTTGGTTGCAGGCTTTATTCATGTTATTTTCTTGAAATACTTTAATTTGTTTATGTTATTTCCATTTAAAAGCACATTTATCTTTATTTTCAATATGCAAATCATTTATCCTTCCTTCATGCACATTTAATCTTAAGTTACTCTCACTTGTAGGCATTATTCTAGCTATAATTTTCTTTTATATGCTCTTTTCACCACACATTGCATATTATTGTTCATATTTTTAGTTATATACATTAATTTTAGCTCCAATTGTGTTGATGTGTGGATACAAGGCTATCATTTTCTTGTTGTCTCACCAGTAGCACCTTACCATCCTTATTTCATGTTATAGTACTTTCTTGTTGTTGTTGTTGTAGATTAGCAAATTTACAACACTCATATATCATGTTAACCTAGAATGTATTTTTGTTTGAATGCTAAGCTAAGCTAAGAGAGGTATTTTTATTTTAGGTTAGACAAGAAATGATACATAAGATAATCTATCCTAATATGAAACTATATGCTTTTGTGTTTCCTTACATAAGTACTTGAAAAGGAAGGATTTAGACCTAATCTAAGAATTTTTAATTTTATCCAAGATTAATGTGTTTTGAAAGATGAATTTGACCAAAATTAGGGATTATTAATTGACCAAAATATATGTGATTTTAGGTAGATTGAAGGTACAAACAAAAATCGAAAGAAAAAAATACAAAAAAAAAAATCGGGGAGGTGCTAAGTGGTAAATTTATCTTTTTTAGGTCTGATCAAATTCACCACTAATAATCATATTCGCCATTGGAAAATTTGCCACTAACTAGTGTTTTTGACACATCTACAAAATGAATATAAAAATTAGGGTTCTCTATTTTGAGGGGCCTATTTGAGTGTTGTAAAGTTGTATTTATATCTTATCAACTGATTAGACCCCCTATTTTGAGGTCTACTCTAATTTTGAGTGTGAATTCCTTCCTTTGGGAAATAGAGCCCTATCAACTTTGCCAGTAAGTGGAAAATTTTCCAATGGTAAATTTGATAGTGAGTGATGAGCTTGCTCTCTATGTTCCAGAGAGTCAAATTCACCAACTACTATAGTAAGTGGTGATTTTTCTTTGAAATGGGGCTAAAGAGGTGTTAGGATCAATTTTGAGTTTGTTTTTGGTCGAATTAGAGGCACAAATGTAGGGGAAAGGTTGATTATTAGTGGTGAATTTGACCTAAAAAAGATAAATTTACCACTTAGCACCTCCCTAAATTTTTTTTTTTGTATTTTTTTCTTTCGATTTTTGTTTGTACCTTCAATCTACCTAAAATCACATTTATTTTGGTCAATTAAGAAACCCTAATTTTGGTCAAATTCATCTTTCAAAACACATTAATCCTGGATAAAATTAAAAATTCTTTGATTAGGTCTAAATCCTTCCTTTTTCAAGTACTTAGGTAAGGAAACACAAAAGCATATAGTTTCATATTAGGATATATTATCTTATGTATCATTGCTTGTCTAACCAAAAATAAAAATACCTCTCTTAGATTAGCTTAGCATTCAAACAAAAATACATTCTAGGTTAGTTCTTGTCTTCTTGCATTTGTGTGTATTAAGCTTAGCATGCACTTTTATTAATCTTCACCTTAAGTTTGAATAAGGTTTTAAGGCCTAATAAAGAGGCATATTAGTGATCCAAAACCTGAAGTGTTTGTTGGATAAACCCATTAAACACCAAGAAGCATAACATCAACATTGACACCTTGAAAAACTACATAGAGTAGAGCCTCCTTGCATTGAATATTTCCATGTCTTTAGGATATCCTTTGGAAATATACCCACAATAAAGGTAGCATGGAAAGTACTAGTGGTTTCTCCCCCCTCATGTGTGCTATGAGGTTTACAAATCTACATATTTTTGAACCTAATGTGAACACTCCTTTTGCCTTAAATAAGATATATTTTTTCAAACTTAAGCAAGATCACATAACTTTGCTTATATATCTTACATAACATTAAATAAAGGTAATACGAACATAACCAAATTATTATTTTTTTGGTAATTAAGGTACATAAACATTACAACCAGGTTTTACAGGTTGACCCAAAACCTATTACAAAATTAGCACAATGCTGAAACGGAACAAAACCTCAATAGGGATAGTCTATTCATAGCCCCCTACTGGGGCCACACAACCAAAAAAGAGAAACACCCTTAAAAAATATGACACACACCTTAGAACACAGGCAGTCGACACTTTCGCCTCTTAACACTTTCTCTTCTCATTTGGTCACGAAACTGCGACATGTCGCGATATCGCAACACTTTTCCTTCCTCCTCTTTCTTTTCTGTTTTGGTCGCGAAAAAGCGACATGTCGCAAAATCGTGACACTTTTCCTTCCCACTCTTTCTCTTCTCTTTTGGTCATGAAATTCCAACATGTCACGATATCGCGACACTTTTTCCCTCTTGCTTGTTCTCTTCATTTTTGGTCGTGAAAAAGCGAAATGTCGCTATATCGCTACACCCTTTCTTTCATTCTGAACATGTCACGAAATCGTGACACTTCTTCTTTCCTCCTCTTTCTCTTCTCTTTTTTTCATGAGAATGTGACTTGTATCGATATCATGACACTTTTCCTTATCGCTATTTCTCTTCTCTTTTGGTCACGAAAGGATGACATGTCGTGAAATCGTGACACTTTTTCCATCTTGCTCTTTCTCTTCTCTTTTGGTCACGATAGACCGACATGTCACGATATCACGACACTTTTTCCTTCTTGCTCTTTCTCTTCTATTTTGGATGTGAAAATTTAGCATGTCGCAAAATCATGACACTTTTTCATTCATGCTCAACACATCGCCAAAAAGCGACACTAATTCCTTCTTGCTCACCATGTCGCGATATCGCGACACTCTTTCTTTCTTGCTTAACATGTCACGATATCACGACACTTTTTATTTCTTGCTCTTTCTCTTTTCTTTTGGTCATGAAAATGTGACATGTCGCGATATCGTGACACTTTTTCCATGTTGCAATTTCACAACACTCTTTCTTTCATGTTCAACATGTCGTGACATCGTGGCATTTTTAACTTCCTTCCTCCTAACATAACCAAATTGTTAGTCCCAGTAGGGGAAGGATAAATACCCCTTGAGTAAACTAAAATACAAATACTGGGGGAGCAATCTCCTTTGGTTGGTATATTATGGTTGGATAGTAAGAGTCATCATGAGGATCGTTTTCCAAGGTGACAAGGATTTCAAAACTTCTCTTCTTTGCTATAAGTACTCTGGAAACAAAACTTTAATAAATTTATAATCCTCTTTTCAAAAACCTAATAACCATGGACCAACATCCCTATAATACCCAAATTAAAGGTTTAGCATCCTCATATTAGTAAGTTTACAAACATGAACATGATGATCAAGTGGAAAATACTTGGTCACATCATGTGTCTAGGGAATAAAAACATGTTGAAAATATTACTTTCAATTCCATAGATCATATTAGGGAGTACATCAAAATAAATAAATAAATATTTCTATATATTCTTAGGGAAGAACTTGAATAACAAAATAGAAGGAATCATCTACACCTCATGATAATATTGAGCATTCTAATGCCCAATCCACTATTGCACAAATCAATGAAAATCAAAACAACCTTACTAGTCTTAATTTTGCTATGGTACATCCTATCAATTCTAAATATCCCTCAACCATATCTCTAGGGATACCATTATAGGCATACCCTTTTCATTTTTCATCTCCTAACATCACTATACCCATTCCAAACCCTAACTCCACAAACCCCTTTCTAACTCATGACTTAGGGGTTAACCAAACCCCTCCAACCATGACATCTAACCAAGCCACCTCATATTTTATGATCTTACCTTTTGTTGAGTGAATATTTTACCCCATTGAAAAATGTTCACCACAATCAAAGTATTATTTGAAAAACTCTCTCTTACAAATAAGTTAATTACGAACACAACTTCAAGGTTCAACTATATAGGTATTGCACATATGTATTTGAAGATAAGATAATCCAAAATAACACATGGTAGAAATAACTCAATGAACTACAAGTGATAGTTAACAAGGGACCTTGATGGTCTAATTTATATGTGCTTAGTGATTGATTTCCTTGAATTGAATATGCCTTTGTGTGAAACACTAAAATGTAGTGTTGCTTCCTTATTTATCTTTGCATAAATCAATCTTACCCTGAATCCTTGTTAGTGGATCCATTTTATCTTTTGATTAAAATACAAAGTAAGAAAGTGCATGGAATTGTCCACTTCTTTTTAAATCAATGCCTTTAATGTGAGATTCATTTTCAACTAGTTGGTTCAATTTTATGTTCCAATTTAATGCTCTATTAACCACAAAAATTAGACAGCTAGCATGTTAGTAAGTTAGCATTCATTTATTTTATTTGCACTTAATGTAAAATAGTGATCAATATCCTCCCTCCTAACTAATTTTATCTTGAGCCTTAGATGATGAAGTAAAAGTACTGAACTACTTTATACAATGCTAATTTTTTTTTGAAATTCTAGACAAAGGACTAGAATGAAAACAAACTAAAATAAAATGATGGACAAAGGACCAGAATGAAAATAAACTAAAATAAAATAACAAATATTTTGGACAAAGGACCAGAATGAAAATAAACTAAAATAAAATGATAGAAATGCTGGACTAAGAACCAGAATGGAAACAAATTGAAATAAAATGACAGACATCTTGGACAAAGGACCATAATGAAAAAATTGAATTAAAATGACAAAAATTCTGGACAAAGGACCAGAATGAAAACAAACTGAAATAAAATGACAAAAATTCTAAACTAAGGACTAGAATGGAAAAAAACTAAAATAAAATGACAAAAATTATGGACAAAAGACTATAATGAAAACAAAATGAAATAACATGATAGAAATTCTAGACAAATGACCGAAATGAAAATAAACTAAAACTAAATGATGGCTTGTTGAAAAATAAAAGAGAACTTGCAAAAAATGAGCTTCAACTAGACTAAACTAAAGTTGGAACATAAGTGCACACATAATAAGATGTCATTCTACTATACCATGCAAAACAAAATATTGTGAGAAGCTCTAAGGGTAACTCAATACAAACAAACATGCATGAACACAATAATATTAGATCGAGTGCTAGACTCTAGGGAAAAATAAAATCTACATCAAAATAAACCTTCACCTAGTGTAACCTCCTAAGAGAATTTAACATTAGATATAATTTTAAAGGTATGCAGTAAAATAATAACACATTGAAACAATAACCCTAAAAAAATAATCTCCTCTACTCTTGCTCACAAGGTGCAAGTTTCCAAATATGTATGCATTAAAATGTTAAAAAATATCTCTTGTGCTACAAACATTCTAGCCCCTGTCACTTCCTTTGGAATGGGCATTAATGTTTAAGGATGACCCTTCACTTCCACTTCTCTGTCAAAATAAACAAAATATGAAAGAGTAAAACAAATGACCCTTTCCATCTCCTTACCAATGAATACATGAAATATAGAACTTTATTCCCCTAACTTTAACATTAATTACTCTATCCCTTATAACTCCCTTTAATATTATAACATTAAAAACCTTAAAATGGGAATTATTTTTTTTACAAAATAAAGGGCATGAGGCCCTAACCATATGATATTAAATCAAATAGAGTAATCAACATAAGCCTTGAGCATATAAACATTTGAATTAAACCTCAATCACCTAAGGTGTGATGGTCAATATTGGTTTGTGAGCATGCTACCTCCTAAGACAATACATCCCAATGTATTTTAAGGTGAGCGTGTGGTGGCAGGCTTTGGTGAGAGAACTTGACACTCTTTGAACATCACTTCAATGATATCCTGCATCAAAACCTTGGCTCCTCTCATCCGTTGGCTACCATTGTCAACATCCTTTGGTATCGCGCATGAACCAAGCATGGGGTGCCCTAATGGAAGAATCTCTCAACCTTCACGAGACCCCTCACAAGATTTAAGTTATATCTCCTACAACTATCCATGGTGGAAAAATCCCTATGGACTTCACCTATTAACCATATCTTCATTGCTCTAAGTAGTGTAATCCTCATTAAACCTTAAGTGAAGAATAGTTCCTCTACATGAAACAACATCTTTGTTATTTTGTTTTCAATGGGTACCCAATGTTGATCCACGTGATAGCTTTGATGTGCATCAACTACGCTGCTCGTCTCCTACCATCCGTAGTAATGTCCTTGAGGTTGAGGTTGATAGAATCCTACTAAAATTTTAACATCTTCCCAACTACCAACCTTTGAAAATGACTATATAGAGTGATGCTCATTTATGCTCTAAGTAACTCCCTCCCAAAATGGGCTATGTCCCCCTATAATTTATATATCTTCTTTCTATTCTGACCTCTACTTACAAATAAATGTGAACCAATACCCCTCTATCATCCTCTGTGGCATTTTTATGCTCTACTATTTCCTGAACTGCCACTACCATCTTTCACATGTTGTCCCAAGCATGGGGTGTAAGTCCACATTATTGTGCCCACACACCATCACCTATGCTCCATTATGATTTGTGGATTTGCAAGATCTATATGGCATCTAAATATTCATGCCTACTGTAGTCCAAGTTGGATTCAACATAGCCATACTCCCCATATGTGTCTTCCTCAATCTGGTTGGTCTCAGCATCTGAATCCACTATCACCACATCAACATTTCTTATCAAGCTTTCTCATCCAATTGTTGCCATATTACTGTTTACGAATGTACTAGGTGGTTCCCATAATATCCCACTATATATTGTGCCATGTAAGCCAGCCAAACTCGATCTATGGTCACCGGTCTCTTCCACCGCTATTCAACATTTGAAGTTTCAATCCATGTCACTGGTTTCTCTTGGGGTCTACATGTCTTCATCGCTTCCATGATTGTTCAAAATTCAACGTCTAGAGGTCCACATAATATATTCCATCCCCATATATCCATTGCATTTTTCTACTCACCGGTCAACCTCGTGTCTAGGTGAGGACGTTGGTCTATGTTATACAAGTCGCCATGCTATGTTTTCTCCACTCACACCAAACTTGGAAATCATGCCCTTCCACCATTGCTCATTATGTTTCATAATCAAGTCTACCTAAAATACACCGCATTGGTCTCCTTTTAATTGACCTACACACATAAAACTATAAAAATTATGCCCATTAAATAAAATGAAATTGAGTTCTATAGAATAAACTTGAACCCTTCAAAATTAAATCAAATTTGGACTTCGTGATTAAGGCTCCCAATCCACCCAACCTAAATTAAACCTTTTTTATTATTTTTATTTTAAAATAATTTATTATTATTATTATCATTTTCATTATTTATTATATATATAATTATTTTATTTTAATATTTTATTATATTATGGATATATTATATATATATATATATATATATATAATATACTCTATTTCATTGAAATTCAAATCAAAGAACATAAAAATACTTTAAATATTAAAACTCAAAACTAGAAGGAAAACTTGACCTAAAAACTTAACACTTATGACTAACTAAATAATCAAAACCACACCCATACAAGGGAGTTTACCAATAACTAACGAAGATAAAACTAACAACTAAACGCTGGAACCAAACAACAATCTCATTCCAAGGACACCAAAAATCCCCACAAGCAAAATTTAAAAGGTGGGTCTCCAATTTTGGGGTTAATTGTGCAACAATCACAACAAATGGTGACTCTATTAGGAAATGCTCCTGAGCATTTTGGGTGAAGAACCCAATCTAAAATGAGAACACAAAAGATCAATGAAATACAAATTATTTAGCAATGTCCCAAGAAGGTGGGGATAAACAACTTTGAATAAACAACTAATCCATTTGCATTTACTTAGTGTGTGAGAAGTGATTCATTTTTTGCATCTCTAAAAACCTTTCAGATTCCATCATAAGGTTTACATTTAGGCTATGAAGCATGGCTCAAAAAAAGAATACTTTTACAAATAAAGCCCTACTACCAATCAGGCATCTATAGTCCTTGTAGGGTTTATCTAACTCACCCTTGTGTTTACTTTATACTTTGTAAAGCTTTTCCTTATAACCAAGTTTTGTCTTGATAGAGCCCTACTACCGGTTAGGCATCTAGTGCCCTGATAAAGTTTATCTAGACTTTGTGACTGATTTGATCAATCTTTTCAATGCTCATTTTTTTTAATTAATTATTTTATATATTTGCAATGATTTATGTATCACGATGGTTAGGAAGCATGGAGATAGAGTGTGTTGAATTTTTGTCTTAATTTGCAAATCAAGATAACTTCATCTTTTAGTGGAAAAAATGGGGTCCTACCCATAGAATAGATGATATGGAGATGTCCCAATTGATTCTTTTGTTCTAGTACTATCAGACCAAAGAGCAAACTTTAATTTACCATGCCAATCTCTAGGATTCTTTTCAAGCAATTTTTTATGATATATAACAAGTTTTTATTAGAAAATTCTACCAAACCATTACCTTGTGGGTGATAATTGGAAGAAAATTTCAATCTCACCTTGTTATCATATGTCCAATATAAAATTGAATGGAATAAAATGCATAACCATTATCACTTACTATTGCGTTAGGCATTCCAAAAAGAGTTACAATGCAATCCTCTAAAAACTTAATGACAATGTTAGTGGTAGAATGCTTTGTAGGGATTTCTTTCATCCACCTAGTGTAGTAATATGTAGTTGTGAGGATGTATTTATGAGAATAAAAATATTTGGGATTGATAAACCCAAAATAATCCAACCCCCATTGGGCAAAATGCCTCGTATCCATTACAAATTGTAATGGCATGGCTACATTTCTTTCTCTATTGACCGCCACCTAACATATATGGCAAGATCACACATGCACATTTGCATCCATTAAAATATGAGGCAAATAGTATCTATATCTAAGAATATGATGTGTTGTTGCATTGGCTAATGCCTGTTCGGTTCCATACTTATCATGGAAGTCATTGAGCACTTGGGTTGCTTCTTCTCGATTCACGTAGTGAAGGTAGATTCCTTCATGGTTCTACCTGTACAAAACACCAGTTTTAATCAACAAGTTTGTATATTTTATACGTAAAGCTCTTATTTGAGTAGAAGTGAGATGTAATGGACACCTACCATTAAATAAAAATATACAATGTCTACATACCAATCATATTTAGTAATGTCTTCTATGGTATAATGTTATTATGATATGAGAGGATCAATTTCAGCAATTGATTTTACCAATCCTTGTCCTCAAAATATCTTTATAGGTTGGATTTCAAGATCAAATTCTTGGAGCATAGAACCCATTTTCCTCTTCTCTCTTTGATTTCATTTTGTAGAAACATAGATTTGGCAGCAAGGTCAGGCACAATAGCAAAAACCCTACTATGCACAATGTAATATCTGAATTTTTTTATGGTTTTGAAAAGCATGTACATTTGTTTATCTAAAATAGAATACCTCAATTTCATATATTTAAAATGAGAACTCAAAAAAGTGATAGGATTTTCAACATTACCTTCACCCTTTTGAGTTAGGACACTTGCGAATGAATGTTCTAAAGCAAATGTATAAATGTAAAAGGTCTTTGAGTAGTTTGGACTTACTAAAATAGGCACCCTATAATAGCATATTTTATGCTCTAGAAAGCATCCTTACTCTCATTCATCCATTTAATCTGAACATCCTTTTTCAGCATATCATTCAAAGGTTTGGCAATCTCAGCAAATCCAACAATGAATTTCCTTACAAAATTGGTTTTTCAAAAGAACAATCTTAATTTCTTCTTGCTATGGGGAGGAGGGATCTATTGTATAGATGCTATTATTTTAGGATCAATAGAAATTCCTTCCTTCGAAATAATGTGACCCAAAATCTTACCCTATATTACTCCAAAGATGTATTTTCTTAGATTTAGGGAAATCCCATGCTCCCTACACCTTTGGAGGACTTTTATTAAATCCTTAACATGATCTTATCTCTTCTTAGAGAAGACAAGAATATAATCCACATACACAATAATGCACTTGCCTATGAGCCCTTTAAATATGTAATCCATGGTACGTTGGAAATTTTTTCTTACATTCAATAATCCAAAGGGCATTCTCCTATAAGAAAATATTCCCCATTTGGTTGTAAAGGCCATTTTCATCCTATCGCTTGGGTGAATGAGAATTTTGTTGTACCTAGAGTATCCATCTAAAAATGAAATAATCTCTAATCCATTTACATTTGGAGTATCTCATCAATGGAAGGCAATGGGTAATTATCCTTTTGATATGCTTGTTCAAATTTCTAAAATCTAATTTGAAAATTTTCCTTTCTTATAGGAACTAGGTTGACAACCCATGTAGAGTGCCTAACAGGAAAGATAAATTTTGCATCTAGTAATATTTTCAATTATTTCTCTATTAAGGGCTCTAGAAATGGATTAACCAGTATTTATCTCTATCTAAAGGGCTCGGATTCTAGTTTCAATGGAATTGTGTGCATTATCACATTCTGATCATATGTTTTCAACTCTTTGTAAATCCAAGCTATACAATCCATATATTATTTTAGCACATGAGTGATATATTCCTTTTATTGACTTGTACATTCCTTAGTGATGAACACGTCTTATGGATTTTCTACACTCCCTAAGTTGATTACATAATATGCTTCTTTAGGGATACTTTTTTGTCTCTTTTTTCTTGATATCTAATATCAAATACCTTTTCTATTGAAATAACCCCTTTTGACATCTTGTTCATTGTCTAGGATATTTCACTATCCTAGTCCGTTTCTTCCTGCCATCTATGGTCTTCATCTATCACATGATTTTAAATAATGCCAGATTTAGTTACAATGTTAAAAATATGTCTATCACTCTCGAATACCTGCAAATTGGTAACATTATCTGGTATTGAAGAACAAGAAACTAGTTCGATAAAAAAAAAATTGTATTTTTTATTGTGAAATGGTTTGAGCATACTTGCTGCAATAGCTAATGAATCAACCATATGATTATATTTTATTGTGATAAAATAAATGTTGAAAGTATCAATCTCATCTATCAAATCCCTAAATCTAGTCCTATAATAGCTCAATCTTTTGTCTCAACACACATATTACCCTTTGACCTATTTAACAACTAACTTTGAGTCTCCCAAGACTTTGAGACACTTGAATTTCTTACTCAAATCCAATTGTAGTCCGAAAATAAGTGCTTCATATTCCACCAAATTTTTGGTGCATAGAAACTATAATCTATAGGCAGATATCATAGGCTTGCTACCAGGACATGTAAGTTCGATGTCAGCTCTAGCACCTTGTCTTAATTTAGATCCATCAAATATGAGAATCCAAACTAGATTATCATTTTTATGAGTACTACAAGAAAGGATTTATTTTTGAGGTTCTTCAGTAGCCTCCTCTAATTCAAAATTATAGACCCCTAAATCAGATTCAACAAATTGAATTTCATTGGGTCTATTATACTCTGTAATCATTTTTTTAGGTCTTGGCTTTCTATCCACCCAAATTTGGTTTGATAATCCCCTCCAAGGTAGCCACATGTGGGAAGAATCTATGAATATGTAACCATTCAAGTTATTACTCCAATATCTACCCAATACCATGCCATATTTGGTAGTAATATTGACCACAAGAATATCCACATGATGTTGAATTTTGGGCTCTAAATTAATTTGAACTAGGACATCATTCAAAATTTCTACCATATCTACAATATATTTGTCCAAATGTATCACCTTGCTCTTTGAATAAGTTGTATTGAAACCTAACCTTTGGTATATTTCAAGAGGCATGATATTGCCCGAGGTGCTTGAGTTCACTAAATAGTTATGTAAGTTTTTACCTACAATTCTAATTTTCAAGAGAAAAGAAGACACTTCTTATTTCTCCTTTCATAAAATTAATTGAGACTCAGCACCTTTGGCCTCATGAGTTTGGATTGGTGGGTATAAAGCTTTCATCAAAGCTTCCTTTTGACCTAGCAATTTAGCAACCTCTAAGAAAGAGACATTAACTTTAGTCTTTTTCAAGTCTTCCACTATGTCATAAGTAGGATTCTTAGAATTTTGCACCTTATGCATAGGTTTAGATGACTTAATAGTAGGTGGGGGAGGTGTATTATTATAAACTTTGGTATCGAGAGGAATAATGGGATTGTTTGGTTGAGTGGAGGAAGTTTTGGGGGTCTTGGAACTTCTCATATAAAAACCATGATTTCCTTTTCCAAACTGCATAACAACTTGGACTTCCTCTTCAATGATTTCATCATCATATTCTCCTAATATTTCATTGTCCTCTTCTCATTCCTCACTTTATTTATAATGAAAATTTTTAATTACTAAAGCATCTTCCTTACCCTTAGAAAAATAAGATGCACCCTCGGTCTACCCTAAACCAAAGTCATAGACTTGATCTTGTAAGTAGTTTGTGAATATGAAAGCTTCTAGACATTCTTTTTCACTATGGTCTTTAGTGTTATGCAACCTACATCCCTTTTACCAAGAAAAATCCAACAAATTAATAATGGGAGTGAGGCTACTAGGGATTTCAAAAGCATCAACTTGATTTTCTATGGGGTTAGGTACACCTTCATTGTTGGACTTAGTATTCCATGACCCCCTCCTATTATTGATATTTCAACTAGAATGAGGATTTTGGAAAGTATATTTTTGTATATGGACCATGCCATTACTCAAATTGAGAAATTATTTATTTAATTCCTCAACTTAAAAATTAGATTCTTTTGGTTGAGGTGTTATGGTATTAGGTCCAAAAGTATTTTCAAAACTAGAAGCATATTTACTTGGCATCAAGGTTTGATTCTAAATGTTTTGACTCAAAAAGGGGTTCACACTCTGAAGGTGTAATAATGGAAAAATTCACCAAAGCTTGAGCGTTGGTCGCATTGACTCCTTGTGTAACCATCTGATTATTTGAGAGTAGAGATGTGGTGGATGGAATTGTTGTATTAGGATAGGTGGGAATGAATGGATAAGGGCATGAATTGATAAGGTTGATGGTATGGTAGGGAATTCATCATTGTCATTTGGGGTGCCATGAATTGATTCATCATAGAAAAATAACTATAAGGACCAAACTATCCTACCATGGGTGATTGGGATATCCCCACACCTTGCAATGTTATTTTTTGCTCAATAGTCATGGTATTTACATATGCTATGGCAATATTTGTGACCTTAGGATTTATCCTAGCAAACATGGCTATCATGGGATATAGTGCTCCAAAATATAATTAAAGAGCCATAGTGGCAACAACCATGAAATGATAGTTTACACTCATGTAGAGATTATGGAACTTGAAATTGAACATCCTAATTGGATCATTAGGTCCCATTTTATAGGTCACAAATTGGTTATATGTGATGGTAGGATCTAAAAGTGTCCTGAATTGATTAATGAAGGATTTCTCTAATTGGTCCCAAGAGGTGATGGACCTAGTAGGAAGACTCATATACCATTCATAGGACATTCGATCCAAACTCATGGGGAAGAACCTACAAATGACATCTTCATGATCTACTGATAGTATAATTAGAACATCCTTTTAATTTTGGATATGCTCTTCAACTATAATAAGACCATCATGCTTAAACTTATGAAGCAATTTCTTGACATTCTTGGATATTTCATGGACATCCTCAACTATGTTCAAGGAAATATTATGGAATCCATACTAGGGAACTGGCAATTTGGCCATGTTTTTTAATAGTGGTTGCCCTACGAGAGTAGTATAGACCATTGAGGTAATGGGTGCATATACACTTGGTGTACCCATCATAATAGAAACAATAGGTGTAAGCCCACTAGATGTACTTAACACCAAAGATAACCCTAGATCAAGTATAATAGGTGGGATTTCAACCTCTTAAGTCTTGTTCCTTGGTTTTCTAGAATTAGGAGAAAGACCTTAAAAGATGGTTTTCCCTAGTGGTTTTATACCTAGTAGTGATATACTCAGGTTGGGCCAGCATGGGAAGACACTTGCTCTACAAGACTTCTCACAAATAACAATAACTCAGAAAATAGACAACAACAACACAAAAACCTACAAAACACAGTCCTTGCAACAAAACACAATGGAAATAAAACATCACACATTAAATGTCAGATTACAAATGATATTAAGTAAATAAGTCACAAAGCTATGAAAAGAAGGCCCTCCTTCTAGCACAAAAATTTTGAGTGAATATTTTTCCCCATTACAAAATGCTCACCACAATTAGAGTATTAATTTGAAAACTCTCTCTTGCAAAGAAGTTAATTACGAACACAACTTCTCCAAGGTTTCGCTATATAGGTATTGTGCATATGTATTTGAAAATAAAGATAATCCAGAATAACACATGCTATAAATAACTCAATGAAATATAAGTGACAATTAACAAGGGACCTTGATGGCCTAATTCATATGTGTTTAGTGATTTATTTACTTAATTTGAATTGAATATGCCTTTGTGTGAAATGCTAAAATGCAGTGTTGCTTCCTTATTTATCTTTGCATAAATCTTACCCTAAATCCCTGTTAGTGGGTCCATTTTATCTTTTGATTAAAATGTGAAATAAGAAAGTTTGTGGAATTGTCCACTTCTTTTTAAATTCATGCCTTTAATGTGAGATTCATTTTCAACTAGCTGGTTCAATTTTATGTTCACATTTAATGCTCTATGAATCACAAAAATTAGACTACTAGCACGTTAGAAAGTTAGCATTTATTTGTTTTATCTACACTTAATGTAAAATAGTGATCAATACCCTCCTTCCTAACTGATTTTATCTTGAGCCTTAGATGATGAAGTAAAAGTATTGAACTACTTTATACAATGCTAAAAAAATACCAAAATTTTGGACAAAGGACTGGAATTAAAATAAACTAAAATAAAATGGCAGAAGTCCTGGAAAAAGGACCAAAATGAAAAAAAAACTAAAATAAAATGACAGAAATTTTGGAAAAAGGACTAGAATGAAAATAAACTAAAATAAAATGATAGAAATTCTAGACTAAGGACCAAAATGGATACAAAATAAAATAAAATGACAAAAATTTTGGACAAAGGACCATAATGAAAATAAATTGAAATAAAATGATAGAAATTCTGGACAAAGGACCATAATGAAAACAAACTGAAATAATATGAAAGAAATTTTGGACTAAGGACCAGAATGGAAAAAATAGAAATAAAATGATAGAAATTATGGACAAAGGACCAGAATGAAAATAAATTAAAATAAAATGACAAAAATTCTAGGAAAAGGACCAGAATGAAAAAAAATTGAAATAAAATGATAGAAATTCTAGACTAAGTACTAGAATGGAAACAAACTAAAATAAAATGATAGAAATTCTAGATAAAGGACCAGAATGAAAATAAATTGAAATAAAATTATAAAAATTCTAGATAAAGGACCAAAATGAAAATAAACTAAAACTAAATGATGGCTTGCTAAAAAATAAAAGAGAACTTGCAAAAAATGAGCTACAACTAGACTAAACTAAAGCTGGAACATAAGCACACACATAATAATGTTTCATGATCCCCTACCCTACAAAACCAAATATTGTGAGAAGCTCTAAGGGTAACTCAATCCAAACAAACTTACATGAAAACAATCGGATTAGATCGAGTGCTAGACTCTAGAGAAAAAATAAAATCTACATCAAAATAAATCTTCACCTAGTCTAACCTCCTAAGAGCATTTAATATTAGATATAAGTTTAAAGGCATGAAGTAAAAGAATAACACATTGAAACAATAACCCTTAGAAAACAATATCCTCTAGTCTTGCTCACAAGGTGCAAGTTTCAAAATATGTATGCATTAAAATGGTTAAAAACATCTCTTGTACTAAAAAATTTCTAGCCCCTATCATTTCCTTTGGAATGGGCATTTAATGTTTAAGGATGACCCTTCACTTCCACTTCTCTATCAAAACGAGTAGAATATGAAAGGGTAAAACAAATGACCCTTTCCATTTCCTTACCAATGAATACATGAAATATAGAACTTTATTCCCCTAACTATAACATTAATTCCTCTATCCCTTATAAATCCCTTTAATATTATAACATTAAAAACCTTAAAATGGGAATTATTTTTTTTGCAAAACAAAGGGCATGGGACCCTAATCATACGATATTAAACCAAATAGAGTAACCAATGTAAGCCTTAAGCATAAGGTGATAAAATTTGAATTAAACCTTAACCACCTAAGGTGTGATGGTTGACATTGGTTTGTGAGCATGTTATCTCCTAAGATAATACGTCCTAATGTATTTCGAGGTGAGCATGTGGCACCAAGCTTTGGTGAGAGAAATCAATGCTCTTCAAGTAGCACTTTGGCAAGCTCCTGCATCAACACTCCGACCCCATGCATCCACTGGATGTCATGGTCAACATCCCTTGGTATTGAGAATGAACCAAGCATGGGATACCCTAATGGAGGAATATATCAACCTTTGTAAGACTCCTCATGAGATTTAAGTTAGCTCTCCTATAACTATCCATGGTGGAACAAGCCCTACAAACTTCACTTTTTTGCCATCTTTTCATCGCTCTCAATAGTTTAATCCTCGTTGAACCCTAAGTGAAGAATATCTCCTATACATGAAGCAATGTGTTTGTTGTTTTGTTTTTAATGGGTACCCCAATTTTGATCCACATGATAGCTCTGACATGTGTCAACTACGCTGCTTGTCTCCTACCATCCATAGTAATATCCCCAAGGATGAGGCTGATAGATTCCTACTAAAATTTGTACATCTTCCCACCCACTAGCCTTAAAAAATGACTATCTAGAGTGATGCTCATTTACTCTGAGTAACTCCCTCCTAAAATGGGCTATATCCCCTTATAATTTTTGCATCTTCCTTTTTTTCTAGCCTCTACTACCAAATTTAGGTGAACCAATGTCTCCCTATCATCCTTTATGATATTCTGATGTTCTTCTATCGCCTGAACTACTATTGTTGTATTTCATGTGTTATCCTAAGGGTGGGGTGTAAGTCCACATTATCATACCCACACACCATCGCCCATGCTCCATTGTGATTTGTAGATGTCTAGGATCTCTATAATCTAAGTTTATATTAACGCAATATTATTTTAAATGAAACCGTGCCCTTGCACCATCACTCATGATGTTTCATCACCGGGTCTACCTAAAGTATGTCATATTGATCTCCTTTTAATTAACCTACACACATAAAACTATAAATCTTATTTCCATTAAATAAAATGAAATTGAGTTCTATAGAATAAACTTGAACCCTTCAAAATTAAAGCAAATTTGGACTTCGTGATTGAGGTTCTCAATACACCCAACCTAAATTAAACCTTTTTTATTCTTTTTATTTTAAAATTATTTATTATTATTATTATAATTTATTTATTTATTATATATAACTATTTTATTTTAAAGTTTTATTATATTATGGATATAATATATATATATATATATATATATATATATATATATAATATACTTTATTTCACTGGCATTCATATTGAAGAACATAAAAATACTTTAAATATTAAAACTCAAAACTAGAAGGAAAACTTGACCTAAACACTTAAAACATAATACTAACTAAATAATCAAAACCACACCCACACAAGGGAGTTTACCAATAACTAACGGAGACAAAACTGACAACTAAACATTGGAACCAAACAACAATCTCATTCCAAGGACACCAAAACTCCCCACAAGAAAAATTTAAAAGGTGGGTCCTCAATTTTGGGGTTATTTGTGTGACAGTCACAACACCTTTTATGTCTTAAGATCTTATGCAACCTCTTTTAACTCTACCTACCCCACCCAATCCTCCACCTAATTATTTTCAAGACATCAATGCTAAGATTCAACACCTTGAAAAGAGATACTCCAAGTTTAGAGAAATCAAAAATCAAATTGCTTCTCTTCAAGGGTCATCCAAATTAAAGTATTCTTTTGAATAATTCTATAATGAGACATTATACCCTATAATAGTCAATCACCCTTTTCCAAATAACTTTAAAACTCCTAAGTTTTAAATATATAATAGAAAGCAATACCCCATCAACCACTTAATATTATTTTAAATATCATGTAGTGACATCAACATGATGAAAAGCTACTCCTTAGGTTATTCCCTAAAAGTTATAGTGTTTTAGCCTTAGAATGGCACTTTGAAATACATTATCATTTCATCGATAATTTCAAATAAATTAAGCAAGCTTTTATCAAATAATTTTCAGTCAACATCATCATAGATGACATATACCAACTTAAACAATCCAAGACTAAACACTTCTCAAATTTCCTAGCCAAATGGAGGTCCTTAGTGGGAATACTTCAATATATTTCTCCCCCTAAAGAACTCTTGCATATTTTCATAAGGAACCTTCATGAACAACTATCATATCCCTTAGAAATGACAAACATAACCTATTTTGAAGAAGTTGTAGATATAGCTAAAAGGATAGAAGCTATCCTCATAATATGATGACGACTCAACTACAAAAATAAAGAGGAAGAAAATTTTTCCAACAAAGGAAAATACAAGAACAAGTCATAGGATATGGTGTAATAGATTCCCCATCAAAACAACAACATAAATGTGAGTCAAAATATGCCTAAAATATTAGTGGTACAAAGACAAGACAAAGACATAAGGCAATACATAAACACTGGATACAGTCAAGTTGTCATGTTAAAAATTATCCTTGATTCAAATATGGTAGAACTCCCACTCATTAGACCTTGGGATGCCACCAAATAACTACCTAACTAGTTTAAACATGATGAACATTGTGATTACCATCACACAAAAGGACACATAACCAACAAATGCATTACTCTAAAGAACCTCATTAAAGATATTATAGAAGAAGGAAATATAGTTTTCAACCAACAAGAAACCCCCCAAAAAAATTTAGGGATTTTTTAAAATCCCTTGCCACCATGTGATAAAAAATCTAACAATATTATAGGTACTATGCATCTATAAAGACCATCCTATGCAGTGACCAGGCAACAATTAAAAAACCAATCTTCTAATCAACCACCTTTAGTTGTCCCTCATAATACTAAGGTAAATGTTCCTAATAAATCACCTTTGGTCCTCACACCTCCTCAAAACACCTTACATTATTTTAACCTCTGTTAATAATTAGAAGAAATACCAACAAAAATATCCCTTCTAGAATTACTAAAGACATCACTTGCTCACAAGGAGATATTGCTAAAACTTTGGAGTGAGCAATAGATCCCTTACAATATATCTCTTGATGATATCACCAACATAGTTGGTTTTTCTAGAGAAAATAGTGTCACCTTAACATTCCATGAAATAGATGCACCCCTTGAAATGATATTAAGAGATTCACCCCTTTATATCATAGCCCAAATAGGTGATAAACATATCAAGAGAGTCTTAGTGGATAACAAATCAACCTTCAATATCTGTAATGTTAAGTTTTTATAAAGTTTTGACTTAGGCATAAATGATTTATAAAACTCAAACCTCATTATTAGGGCATTTGAAAATGAATAAAGAGAAGTGAGAAGCACCATAAACTTGCTCTTAAAATTAGGGACATGTATCATCAATACCCTCTTGTAACCATAGTTGAGAAAATCTACAAAATATCCCAATTCGATCCAATTTTTCCCGATTCATAGGCTAGTCAATTTTTTTTATTGATTTTTGATGATTTTTTTCTTGAAAATTTCTGATATGCATAAAAAATATTTTTTTCAATTAAAATTTGCATTTTCTTCAGTTTTTTCAATGAAAAAATGCTGATTTTTGTTGATTCTCCTCTCGATTTTTCCCAATTCTTTTCCATGCTCATTCTTATCTGATTCTAATTTTCTCAACTATGCTTGTAAAAACCTCAAAAGCTAACCAAATCAAGATGGATTTTTTTTTTAACTTAAGTAGGTTCAAAAGAGTATCACTGAAATACATATATTGACTAGATATACCCACATTTCAATTCTAAGATGCTATAGACATCACTTGAGTGGATAGGAGAGGCCAAGCTCCCATAGGTAACTAGGGTTTACCTTGTTTACCTCTATGGTATAGAGGATGCTTTTAAAAAATCTTCCCACTTTTCTAGCATTCTACATGAATGCAGACTACATGACCTTAGCATTATGATTATCCCTTATCATCCTGTAGAGAGAGGGATGCAAATTCCATATTCCAACCATAAGTTAGTCTATGCTAGGTCCATCAGGCATAATACCTTAGTTACATTTAATTGCACCTCTGTGGTGATCCCTTAAACTTCATGCTTTTTTTCCCCATCTTTGTGATTGCCTCTAAGCAACAATCACTCTACGTGAATCTCTTCTCATGGACATAGGAATTAGGTGTTGCTACCCCACAATAGCCTAATTTAAAAGAAGAGTTTTAGACAAGTTTACTTTTATAGCCCTTCCTAAAGAACCCCCCAAGCCAAAGGATGAATCTCTTTTTATCTCTCTCTTTATAAGCATTAAAACAAAGCACCTTCTAGGATGGAAGCAAAACTATTTATCTTAAGCTTGCAAAATAAATCTAACAAACCTTTAAATAAAAACATTAGCATGGATAAGAATCATAGAACCATTCATCAACATGGAACCATATATTCATCCAATTAAAGGTCTAGATTACAAAATAATAGTCTTTGCTTCTATTACAATAAATCCTCTTTCACCAAGAGTGATTTTCAATAGTACTCCAAGAATAATTGAAGTATTAATTTAGCATGATCTAACATCTTCTTCCCTTGGCCTCCATAGTAGTTTTATAGGAATGTGGGGATCAAAATAACTCATATGTAGGTATGAATGCATTCTATATGATTTAATGCATAACAATCATAAGTGAAAGAATCCCATACTTCTTTTCCAAAATATTTTCCACAAATATTTTAAAACCAAAGCCTTGCATTCCTATGCAATCCAATTCAATATAGCAACACTCAAGAAAAAGAAGCCCATACTTATTTCCAAAATATTTTTCACAAATATTAAATCCAAACACATCAATTCCATAAGCAAAAGAAGCCCATACTTCTTTCCAAAATATTTTCCACAAATATTAAATCCAAACACATCAATTCCATAAGCAAAAGAAGCCCATACTTCTTTCCAAAATATTTTCCACAAATATTAAGTCCAAAGCCATACATCAATACCATATCTAATTAATCAATCCATCATTAGAAATTCCTATCATTCATTGCAATACTACAGATTAATCTATCTTTTGATTAATTTCCCATCTAAATATTGAGATAAATTAATCTATCATTTGATTAATTGTAATATAAATATAAAAAATAATCAGTCTATCATTTTATTAATTGCAATCTAAAGATTAAAATGAATTAATCTATCATTTTATTAATTGTAATCTAAATATTAAAATGAATTAATATATCATTTGATTAATTGCAATCTAATGATTAAAATGAATTAATCTATCATTTGAAACCAGATATTATTAAATGATAATCTTCCTTTTGATTGATAGCAATCTAAAGTTTACTTTGCATTAATCTACCCTTAGATTTTTGCAAAACTAAAGATTAATTAATATTAATCTTACATTAGATTAAACAAATCTATAGTTAGCATTGCTTCAATCTAACCTTAGATCATTTGCAAAACTATATATTGATTAACATTAATCTTACATAGCAAATCTAAAGTAATATTGCACTAATCAAACCTTATATTATTGCAAAAATCTAGATTAATTAATATTAATTTTACAACATAAATAAAGTTAACATTGCATTAATCTAACCTTAGATTATTTGCAAAAACTCTAGATTAATTAATATTAATCTTACAAAGCAAATCTAAAATAATATTGCATTAATCTAACCTTAGATTATTTGCAAAAACTCTAGATTAATTAATATTAATCTTACAAAGCAAATATAAAATAATATTGCATTAATCTAACCTTATATTATGCAAAACTATACATTAGATTAAAGCTAAAGAATTATTTTTCTCAAGAATTGACTTTAATAATTCTATCCAAAAGCTAAAATGCTCGAAAGCTCAACTAACTAAGCAACAAAAGGCTAGAACTAATATTTGATTCAACCTTAGCATTAAACACTAAAACAAACCCTTATGGCATACACATATAGTGATACCATCTATTTTGAAGTTAGAAGAAGAAAAAGAGCACCATGTGTAGTATAACCGAGGTGCTAACAATACACAACTAGGGTGCCAAATAATGGGTAGGGTTTGAATTACAAGGTTCAAGGATATTCAGTAGTAATGCAAATGCATAGAGAATATTCCAACTCTACCACACCCTTCAATGCCCTTCACCACATAAGGAAACCTATTATAGGATGGTAGAAGAAAGCACTCAAATCTAATCTAAAAAATCAAACCGAAACCTACGTAAATATGCAAACCAACACACAATGTAGTGGCTAAAATGGAATTACAATCAACCAAAAATAACAATAAGAAAAAATGTTAGAAGCACAATATAACACCAAGCATTTCAATTACCATAAGCTATGGATAATACATAGCACATAACAAAAGAACTAGCAGCAAAAGTCTCCCTAATAATTTTACTCCATGCACTATTTTTTCCCTTCGCTACACCTCCACAACATTACTTTCCCTTGATCCTGATTCATACCATCATGGTGTCGTCCCCCTCTTCATTCTAGCTAAACCTCTCTTAAATACCAAAAAAGCGTTTTGTGCTAGGGCTGAGTGGTAACACTAAAAGTGTATTCTACACATCCCTTAAAACCTTACACAATTGTCTCTTAACACAACAAGGAGAGAAGAACAAAAATCATCATATGTTAAACCAAACATGGATCCACATTTGCTATCTTAAGGTATTAAAAGCACCACCACCACAAAGGTTAAATACATCCCATAATTTCCATAAACATGCAAAAGCAATGCTCACACTAACAGATCAAACATTCTTTTAAAGGATTATTTATCAACCTTAGGCAAATGAATATTATTATCAACCAAATAATTATTTCAAGGATGCAAAAGGAGATAAATAAAATCCAACAATCCATATGCAAGAAAAAATGCATTCTCTCAATATTTTATACCATCATTTTATCCCTAAATGAGTGGCTTCTTATTTAAGATAGATATAAGATATCACTAATTCATGTTAAGGAGACTCATTACAAACAAGTTTCTTGGTCTAATGGTATGAACATGAGCATAAGCAAACCATAATGCACCTACATGAAAGGGTATTCATTCATGTTACCCTAAGTTGTTTGATGAATGAGTCATCATCATCATTTTTCCTTCAATACGATATTTTATTCCTTATGGCTAATTCTTTTATCCACCCATGAGAGTACCTATACTGCAACCAAGTATAGCATCAATAATATCATATTATTATACAAAATGGATACAATATTAGAAGCATATATCCATAAAAACAACAAATATAAGAATTAAATATCATTTGCTAATACATAGTCCAACATGAGTAGCTAGTACTATCAAGGTGGGTCATAATACCTCTTATATATTATATCTTATGACGTAATGTATAATATGCTTCTTGGGATACCTTGGATACATGCCATGAAGGTTGTACCTTCCACCTTACATCAATGTTTAAAATATGATTATCAAGAAAGCATTTTCCATATCCCTGGAGATCTAGAATCTTTCACTTTATGCAATACCTTAGACATTCAAGAATTCAACCTTTACACCTTACTACAACCAATATTACAATCTAATGAATATAAAACAAACAAATGAAAGGAAATATTGTAAGAGCCCATTATAAATTTAGGGAATGATCCCCAATATTCTTCCAAATATCAAATCAACTTGATTCATTGAAACCTTGACCTATTTTCAAAATTAGTATGTTCTTATCCCCTTGTACCATAGGTTTACCTGGTTAAAGATTCATATAGGGACCTGCACTTTCATCTATGGGGGATGCATTTTCAAAATACTGCAAGAATACAAAGTCAAGATAAAACCACAATATTTGGCGTTACATTAAGAAAATTATTAGGGTTTATCATGTCTCGTCGAGATATTGAAGTTGACCCTTCCAAAATCATGGCAATAAAAAATATGCCACTGCCTACAAATTACAAGCTATTCAAAGATTCATGTCACAATTAGTAGAAAATTTTCAACCCTTCTCTAGGTTGCTCAAGAAAGATGTAAAATTAAAATAAGATAGGGAGTGTCAAAAGGCCTTTGAACAATTGGAGACTACTCTTTTGCTACCACCAGTCTTAATACCACCAAATCCTGAACAACCTTTCTTGCTATAAATAACTGCTACCTAACATACCTTTGGAGCCTTATAAGCTTAGTATGATGATCAACATTGAGAAAGGGCCATCTACTATATAAGTAAAACTTTGGTGAGTTATAAAATTCATTACACACCATTGGAGAAGCTATGTCTAGAAATCATTTTCTCATATCTTAAATTAAGACATTACATGCTTAGCCAAAAAACTTATGTTATAGCAAGGATAGATCCCCTATGATATCTCATGCCAACATTGTGTTGAAAATTTTGAGTAGTTGTGTTGTCATTGATGTCAAGAGTCAGTGTCAGTGATCAGTGCAGGACTTGGCAAAAGGAAGGTTAAAATATTTATATTTTAAGCCCAAGAGATTTGGTTTAAGAGCTTCACATGATTGGTCAAAAGGATGGTTAAATAACCTGAAGGAAAGGGATACCTAGGCCTAAAGGAAATAATATTATAATATTTATTATTATAATATTAAAGGAGGTCAGATAAGGTCTAAGGGTGAAAGAGAAAAATAACTAGGCCCAAAGGAAATAATATTATAATATTTTTTATTATAATATTAAAGGTTAAAAATAAAGCCTAAGGTCATTTATAAATTATTTATAATATTTATATTATAAATTAATTTATAAAATAATATTATTTAAACCCTAAGTTAGGGTGGGCACAAAATTATTTAATATTTCTTCCTCCCCATCGATGTTCGAAGGTGCTTGGCATATGGTATAAATACCATAAGACTTGCCAACAAAATGTAAGTCTTCGATTTTGATGCATGTGCGAAAGGGCAAAGATTTTTTGATTGCGAAATTCATGAGCATAAGACAAAGAGGATATTAATTTTTTAAGGCACCCAAAAATTGTGATAGATAATTTGACCAAGGCTTAAAGCCTTGTCACCAATCGACTGGTTGGGCTAGTGGCAAGTGGTTGGTGTGTAAGGCACAAGGAGAGCGGAGGTTCCACGTTCGAGTCTCGGTGGCTGTGAGGGGGCATTTTACTTTTGTTTTGATTTTGGAACCAGATCGAAGGTACTAAGCACATGAGGAACTTTTCCCTCCCAAGTGAGCACCTAGCTCATGTGATGGTTAGGCCGTGGCTAGGGTGCTGGCAACAGTGCGACTAGGGATCAAGTCCCACCGAGGCATGTGCAAAGGTACTTTAATTTTTATTAATTTATTTATTGAGCACGTGGTCTAAGGTTGCATAGTGAGTGCCTAGGGAGATATAAGGAGGTTAAGGTAAAATTTATTTTTACCTTAGTTAAAGGTGGTAAATGTTTTAATTTTAATTTAAAAGTGAATTGCATTATTTCTAGATTGTGATGTCAATTATTTTTGAAATGCAATTTTTGAGTAGGGAGACATAAGTAAGAAATTTGGATTGATCTATGCATTAAAATTTTGAAGGAGGTTATAGTGAAATTGAGTAATTGGAATCTTTGTTTGAGAAGTTTGGAGATTATAAGGTGTACTTGAGACTTGATAATTTTTGTATAGTGAATTATTTTTTGAGGAGAATATTTGTGGAGATTTTGAGATAGATTGTTGCTATCTAACATTGAGATTGGCAAAGAAGATTTGATTGTGATTGAGATAGGTTTTGAAGACATATCTCCATCAAAATAAAAGGTATGGGCACATCTTCCTTATGAGTGAAATATTGTTGGATTGAATGTTGTGAAATGCAAAGTTGGAGTGAAAAGGTTTGTTTGATAAGCATTGTTGGAAATGTTTGAGTGAGTTTTCATGTGCATGATTGGTGAATATTTGTGAGAACATTTGAGTGTGAAATTGAGAACTATCTTGAACTAGGGTTTGTGAAAGAACATGAGTATCATTGTTATGTGAATTTGAGAACTATCTTGAGCTAGGGTTTGTGAAAGAACATGAGTATCATTGTTGGTTAGGGTTTGAAAGCAAGTTGTATTTCATTGAGTGAATGGTTGAGTGAAGTTGGTTGAGCATTATTGATTGAGAGTGTTGGAGTGATAGTTCAAGTTCTGTGAAACAAATTACTCTTTATTCTAAATTGTTTTGAAAGTGGATTTGAAAGTGATTTGTGAGTGTGAAACATATTGAGTCTCTTACCATTCTCTATATGTTTCTATGGTTAAACAATATTCTGAGTGAAACTTATTTGTGTGATTGAAGAGGTTTTCTAAAAGTATTAAGTTGAGTTTTGTATGCAAGTTTTGTAATTGATTTGAATAAGCTTTTGTGAAAGCTTGTGAGCAGATTTGAGTAAGTCCTAGAGGGACTTAAGGATAGAATTGAGTAAGCTTTTGTGAAATATTAAGGATAGATTTGTGTAAGATTTTGTGAAAGCTTACAAGCAGATTTGAGATAAGTCTAGTGAATACTTGTTGAGTAGATTTGAGACAAGTCTAGGGAAGACTTGTTGAGTAGATTGGACAAGTTCTAGTGAGGACTTGTTGAGAAAGATTTGAGGTAAGTCTAGGGAAGACTTGTTGAGAATATTGGACAAGTTCTAGAGAGGACTTTTTGAGCATATTTGAGGTAAGTCTTGGGAAGACTTTGGGAGAATAGAGAAGTCCTTTGAGAAGACTTGAGAGCAAATTGAGCAAGTTCTTGAGAGGACTTGTGGATAGATTTGAGGTAAGTCTTTGAGAAGACTTGAGAGCAGAATTGATTGATTAATTTTTTCAAGCTTTGAGTTAAGGCTTGAGGCAGATCTGAGCAGAGTTGATTTGTGATTGGATCAAGATTTGTGTTAAGGCTTGAGGATAGATTTGAGGATAGAGTTGGTGCATATTTGAGGGTAGATTTGTGCTAGACCAGAGATAGACTTATGAGTAGATTTGTGCTAGATCGAAGGATAGTATTTAGTGTAAATTTGAGATAGAGATTGAGCAGAGCTAAGAGCAAGCTTTGGAGGTGACAAAGTAGAGGATAGTAGTATCCAATGGATAGAGATCCATTAGCCAGGGTAGTGAGGATAGAGGTCTTGAGTGAGGACAAATGTCTTCTGTGGAGAGAGATCCACAAGCTAGTGTAGTGGAGGCAGTAGTCTTCTAGAGGATCACCAGCCAGAGTAGAGGAGAAGGAGTTCTCCTATGGATAGAGATCCAAAAACCATAAAAGGGAAAGAGTTCTCCTATGGATAGGTATCCATGAAATTTATTAGGGGATTGGTGTCTCCTTTGGATAGAGGTCCATAAACATTGTAATAGGGAAGGATTCCCAAGAGATTTGTTGAGAAAATTTTAGTGAAATATTTTCTTCGTGGAGTAGCCCACATTGGGTGAACCATGTTAAATTGGTGTCTCTATTGTGTGTGATGATTTGTGCATTGCTTTGATTATTGTTGTTGATATTGCCATTGATATATTGGATAATATTATTTGGGAAAGAAAAGTAAAAAGTGGTCTTATACTATTCACCCCCCTCTTAGTATAAGCTTGTGTTCTTCAATTGGTATCAGAGCGGGTTCCTTCAGAAGAGTTTAACATCTTGAAGGAAAATCTTATAGGAACACAGATGGATTCTCAGAGTGGATATTCAGGGAATAAGGCACCATTTTTCAATGGGAATAATTATGCATTTTGGAGTGTGAGAATGAATATTTACCTAATGGCACTAGGAAATGATATATGGCAAGCAGTTGAGGATGGGTACACACCACCAACTACTCCACCTATAGATAAATATGGTAAGCTCCTACAACTAAATAATTCAAAGGCAATGAATGGAATCTTAAATGGTTTACGTGAAATAGAGTTTGTAAAAGTTATGCATTGCACATCAACAAAAGAGATTTGGGAAAAGTTGAAAAATATATATGAGGGAGACAAAAAGGTCAAGATGGAAAAATTGCAAAATCACAAGAAAATATTTGAAGACCTAAAGATGAAGGATGAGGAAGATATTGCTACATACTTACTTCATGTGGATGAGGTTGTTAACTCCATGCAAGGACTTGGGTTTAAAGTTGAAGAAACAAATGTTTGTCAAAAGATTTTAAGGTCACTCCCTAAGAGGTATAGTGAAAAGATTTCAGCCATAGAAGAGTCAAAATATATTGAAACTTTGACAAGGGATGAGTTACATGGAACTCTCATAACTTTTGAGATGAGAATAAAAGAGGAGTCTATCCCCTAGAAAGAAGCAACCTTCAAAGTTACAAAGAAGACAAAGGATAAGAAGTTAGATTCAAGTGATGAGTCATCCAGTGATGAAGAAGCAAACTATGGCAGAAGGAACAAGGACACAAGAAAGTATAAAGGTACAAAAATAGTTAAGTTTTTCAATTGTGGTAAATATGGTCACTATGCATCTGATTGTCCAAGAGGCTAGAAGTAGCAATGGTGATGAGAAATAGGATCATAAGAACAGGGAAGCAGGAAAATATAGGTATCAAAAGAAAAGTAGGGATGGACAAGGCAAGCAAGGAAAGAATTTTTTCCAAAGGCATAAGAAGAGTTTTTATGCAGATAAGGTAGGTAAGAGTTCTAGTGATAGTGATGGAAGGTCCTCAGATAATGAAGAAGAAGAAATTCTATTTTTGATAGTAGAAAAAGAAGATGTTAGAAAAAGGGCACCAATAATTCTCAAGTGTTTTAGGTGTGGTAACTTTGGTCATCTTGAAGATCAATGCACAAGGAATGGGTTTAGTTTCAGTGAAGATGAATATGAAGATGCTCTTGAAGGTCTAGAAGAAGAAAGTCTTCTTATGGCAATAGAAGAAGAAGGAAGTGCTCCTAGTGGAGATAAATAAGAAAGGAATGAAGATGATCTAAAAGGTAGAGGAAGAATCATAAAATGAAGAGGAAGGAGAAGTTGATCTTGAAGGTGAGCTTATTTCTGCTCTTAAGGAATTAAGGAAGGTAAGAAAGTAGAACTCAAAACTCAAGCTTCAATTTCAAGAATGTGATGAAGAGAAAGGAAATCTTATAGAAGATCTAACCAACTCAATAGCTAAGACAAGGAGATTTAAAGAGAGGTTAGAGGTAAAGGTTTTAGAATGTGAAATATTAGAGCATGAGGTAGCTTCACTAAGGAAGGAAGTAAAAGAGTCTAAAAATAAGCTACACAGGTTTGGGAGAAGCTCAAAGACCTTGGATAAGATTATCAAGGTACAAAGATCTTCATCAAACAAGACAGGACTTGGTTTTGAAGAGGAACATAGAGAACAAGGAGAGGAGTCAATCTCAAGCTCCAAAGAAGAAGAAGCTTCAGAAGAAGAGAGTGTAAGAGAAAGTGAGACTTCTAAGGATAAGTTGGAAAATAGAAAGTTCAACAAGGAAAGGAACAATGCACAAATGAGGAATAGATGGAACAAGAAACAATCACAGGGAAGAAGAGACTAAGAGACCAATGGGGTCAAGGCAAGGTTTCTTCAATGGACGTTGCTTCTCATGTCATAGGTTTGGTCACAAGGCTACATAGTGCAGGACACATGAAATATAGGGATATGGTTTCACCAATAGAAATTTCAGAAATGGGCATCTCTTTCAAGGGTATTGCTACTCTTGTAATCAGTTTGGTCATAAGGTAGTTAATTGCAGGGTTCATGACAGGAATGGATATGGCTTCACCAGGAGGAACTACAAAATATTTGCACCTTCAAGGAATCACAACATTAAGTGTTATAAGTGCAATAATGTTGGGCATATGGCTAAGTGGTGTAGAGAAAAATTTCCAGAGATAAGAAGGAATAGGAATATTCAGAGGAATCAGAAGGATCAGTTGAGGAAGAAGGTGGACAAAGGTAAAGAGCAGTGTATGCTTGAAGTAGAGATACTCCCACCCCAAAATTAACCACCTCAAGAAGAGGAGGTGGGGGAGGGGCTGAGCTAAGAGTCTTATATTTAGCCCCAAGCCCCAAAGGTGGCCCTTTGCCATTGATGTCAAAGGGGGAGAGATTTGAGTTAGGGGGAGAGCATTCAGTCAGGGGGAATAGTTTCTCAGGGGGAGAAATTTTGGAAAAAGGAAAAAGGAATGGTTACAGAAAAAGGGTTGCCATCAATGACAAAGGGGGATATTGTTGGAAATTTTGAGTAGTTGTGTTGTCATTGATGTCAAGAGTCAGTGTCAGTGATCAGTGCAGGACTTGGCAAAAGGAGGGTTAAAATATTTATATTTTAAGCCCAAGATATTTGGTTTAAGAGCTTCACATGATTGGTCAAAAGGATGGTTAAATACCCTGAAGGAAAGGGATACCTAGGCCTAAAGGAAATAATATTATAATATTTATTATTATAATATTAAAGGAGGTCAGATAAGGTCTAAGGGTGAAAGAGAAAAATACCTAGGCCCAAAGGAAATAATATTATAATATTTTTTATTATAATATTAAAGGTTAAAAATAAAGCCTAAGGTCATTTATAAATTATTTATAATATTTATATTATAAATTAATTTATAAAATAATATTATTTAAACCCTAAGTTAGGGTGGGTGCAAATTCATTTAATATTTCTTCCTCCCCATCGACGTTCGAAGGTGCTTGGCATATGGTATAAATACCATAAGACTTGCCAACAAAATGCAAGTCTTCGATTTTGATGCATGTGCGAAAGGGCAAAGATTTTCTGATTGTGAAATTCATGAGCATAAGACAAAGAGGATATTAATTTTTTAAGGCACCCAAAAATCATGACGGATAAGTTGACCAAGGCTTAAAGCCTTGTCACCAACCGACTGGTTGGGCTAGTGGCAAGTGGTCGGTGTGTAAGGCGCAGGGAGAGCGGAGGTTCCGCATTCGAGTCTCGATGGCTACGAAGGGGTAAGGTTTTAATTTATTTTGATTTTGGCATCAGATCGAAGGTACTAAGTGCACGAGGTGCTTTTCCCTCCCAAGTGAGTGCCTAGCTCATGTGGTGGTTAGGCCACGGCTAGGGCATTGGTGGTAGTGCGACCTAGGATCGAATCCCATCGAGGAGCGTGCAAAGGTACTTTAATTTTTTTATTATTTTTATGTTGAGCATGTGGTCAAAGGTCTAAGGTTGCATAGTGAGTGCCTAGGGAGATATAAGGAGGTTAAGGTAAATTTTATTTTTACCTTAGTTAAAGGTGGTAAATATTTTAATTTTAATTTAAAAGTGAATTGCATTATTTCTGGATTGTGATGTCAATTATTTTTGAAATGCAATTTTTGAGTAGGGAGACATAAGTAAGAAATTTGGATTAATCTATGCATTAAATTTCTGAAGGAGGTTATAGTGAAATTGAGTAATTGGAATCTTTGTTTGAGAAGTTTGGAGATTATAAGGTGTACTTGAGACTTGATAATTTTTGTATAGTGAATTAATTTTTGAGGAGAATATTTGTGGAGATTTTGAGATAGATTGTTGCTATCTAACCTTGAGATTGGCAAAGAATATTTGATTGTGATTGAGACAGGTTTTGAAGATATATCTCCATCAAAACAAAAGGTATGGGCACATCTTCCTTATGAGTGAAATATTGTTGGATTGAATGTTGTGAAATGCAAAGTTGGAGTGAAAAGGTTTGTTTGATAAGCATTGTTGGAAATGTTTGAGTGAGTTTTCATATGCATGATTGGTGAATGTTTGTGAGAACATTTGAGTGTGAAATTGAAAGCTATCTTGAGCTAGGGTTTGTGAAAGATCATGAGTATCATTGTTATGTGAAATTGAGAACTATCTTGAGCTAGGGTTTGTGAAAGAACATGAGTATCATTGTTATGTGAATTTGGAATCATCTTGAGTCAAGGTTTGAGATCCATAGTGTGAGTTGTTGGAAGTATAGTGAAACACTTGGTTAGGGTTTGTAAGAAAGTTGTGTTTCATTGAGTGAATGGTTGAGTGAAGTTGGATGAGCATTATTGATTGAAAGTATTGGAGTGATAGTTCAAGTTTTGTGAAACAAATTATTCTTTATTCTAAATTGATTTGAAAGTGAGTTTGAAAGTGATAGAGTGATTTGTGAGTGTGAAACATATTGAGTCTCTTACCATTATCTATATGTTTCTATGGTTAAACAAGATTCTAAGTGAAACTTGTTTGTGTGATTGAAGAGGTTTTATGAAAGAGATTAAGTTGAGTTTTGTATGCAAGTTTTGCAATTGATTTGAGTAAGATTTTGTGAAAGCTTGTGAGTAGATTTGAGTAAGTCCTAGAGGGGACTTAAGGACAGAGTTGAGTAAGTTTTTGTGAAAGTTTAAGGATAGATTTGTGTAAGCTTTTGTGAAAGCTTGCAAGCAGATTTGAGATAAGTCTAGTGAGGACTTGTTGAGCAGATTTGAGATAAGTCTAGGGAAGACTTGTTGAGCAGATTGGACAAGTTCTAGAGAGGAATTATTGAGCAGATTTGAGGTAAGTCTTGGTGAAGACTTGTTGAGCATATTGGACAAGTTCTAGGGGGGACTTGTTGAGTAGATTTAAGGTAAGTATTTATGTAGCGACCCCGAGGAAGCAAAGCACCACCCACTACTCTATTTGCAAATATTATTTTATTTATATATACTTAATCATGCATTAAATGAAATATGTGAAAACATAAGCAATCGAGATACAATTAAATGAATGAATAATGCTCTTTATTTCTTTTCTCAAGTTCGGTTACATATAGATTGCTTTAAGGGATTCCTTTCATTTGATATAAATTTTACAAAATAGGGCAGTAGATGTGTGGTATCCCCTTGCAAGGGGTTATGCGCTCTCACAGGCTTCCCGATGACACACACAGAACTGTATGAGGGCTTACAGATGCCTCCTTCTCTAGGTATAATTCTTAGAGTGATCCTCTTGCTTTCGTATGTTGATAAACTATCTAGGAAACCTATAGTCCTAAAAGCATGAAAACAACAACAAACATTCAGCTGTCTGAGATTACCTCTGTGGATGAGGTTGTTAGCAATAACCCTAATGATAAATGGAAATATGATTAATGATAATAGAAACTAATGCTATGAATGCAACTGAATGAGAGAAATTAGATCTATTCTAATGGCATGAAAATATATAATAAGCTAAATAAATGAAACTATTTCTAGGAACTCTAGATTAGGCCTACGGACCACTATCCGAGATAGTGGCTGCTAAGATGGAAATCTATCTCTATTGCTCCAAGGCTATGGATAGAGGCTTGTTACTGATGTTGAAATGATTTTTATTTTTATCCGATGTATTGAATATCCTATATATGATAACCTCTCAGTCGGATAGCACTTTGTTTCTCCTAAAAGGCACTCCAATTTGCTCTTCGATCTGACAAGGTTTTACTGTAAGAAAATCTCTTGAAGTATCAAAAAGATCTCCTCCATATCTCCCTCAAATTGATAATATAAAAAGGTCCTTTGGTGCTCTTAGTTTTGTACCTTATATCGTGTTGAGGTCCTAGGTTTAGGTCTAAAAACCCTAAGATTGAATCCTGCATACAAACGACTTGTTAGCATGAGCATTTGAGTCTTTTTCCACCCTTGAGGACCAGTTAACTAATGTCTAAATCCAGACTTGAGTCTCTCATGTAGACTGGATGTAATGAGGAATGCAAAGTTATATTCGCTTGCCTTTATTGCATGCAGACTTCCACTTCCTCCCGATATTAGACTAGTTTTATAAAAAAATGCATTTTAAGGTCTAGCTGTTGTCGTCTGCAAATGCTAGGGATTGGCTGCTCTGAGCTTTAGTAGCCAAGGTTCAGCTACTCTAGTTCATAGCGGCTAGCCTTTGATGGGCTACGACTACCATAGATGAGTGGTGAAAACCACTTTTGGTACTTGGAATGTTCTAAGGTTTAGTCACATGATCTATGAATCTGCCCATGTAAGTAGTTCTCCTAAAAATGATGTGGTTTAGGTGTCTATATATGCCCCTTTTTGGGATGCGTTGTGTGGGAAAAACACAATGTTGAGCAAAAATGTAGACTACTATGTTTGTAGGGTGTATGATGATCATTGGTTTGATCAATGTTGGATGACCCAATCATGTAATATGGCACGCACCCTTGAATCATTTCTTCAACATACTTGAAGGCTTAAATTTAGCACAGGGCTTGGACATATTCACTTGCACTCATTCCTCAAAAAAAATTAGGTATCTTATGTCACTAAAATTAGATTCGATCGGAGGAGAGCTACAAACTAAAAATTTCATATTTTTCTTATGAACCCAACAAACAGGAGAAATTTTGTAATAGTTTTCTGCAATGATTCTTAGAACGAATGCAATTTTGATATGATTGAGTGATATTTGGTTGACTTTGATTACAATTATTTGAAGAGGTAACTACCCCCTCACACAACGAATTGATGAGGAAAGGACAATGAATGAAGCAACAAGTCACTTGAACAATATAACTAATTTGGTTCTTTTCTAGTGCTTGTTCTTTCAATGGGAAAACCTCCATCCAAGTGTCATCTCAACTATTTATGATGATCATTCATCCCTATCTCATGGATCGGTCCGGTCATAAATATCCTTCTTAGGGAGTCAGGATGAGTGATTCTATTTAGTTTTTTTTTAATCACTTGGCTTAGTGTTTTTATGTCATAATGGAATTAAGATGGTTCCATTGCACCCATGGAGTAGTCCGAACATCTTGGTCTTCTTCAGGATTGAGGGGGCACATCATGATTCAAAAATTATTAATTTACCCTAAGTAGCCCTATGGTAGCTCACTCATCTCACCGAATTCCATGGAATGTAAATCTCTGCAACCGCCAAGTTGATAGAGTAAGTAACTAGATACGAGGCTTACTTGAGATTTTTGTTTTTATGTGAATTTTTTTGTTATTTTGATCATTATGATGATTATCAACCATAAAAATGTGCTTATTTGATTTTTTTGTTATTCCTCATGGGAGGATTTTTTCTATTTTTGGTTGTGCTTCTAGCCGCTATCAGATCCAATGATCCCTAAATGCTTGTTTATGACCGCTCTCGACCTAAGCAGCCAAGAAGTTTGGGCCACTGATGATAGTAGTGACCAAGGCATAACTTGGGAAATCTAAAAGTAGCCTAGGGTTTTAACTTTTCATTCTTCCCATTGGTGATTCATTTTTCAAATCTCTGGAGAGAAAGTGATATTTTACAACTTGGAACATTTTTTTTTTTTTTAAATTATGGTTGTGCAGGGAGAGCCATCAGTGATTTGAGGAGCCTAAGATTCTCAGGTATGCTTCAAAACCATAACCTTGCTTTTTTTGTTTAGTAAAAATGAACCTCACTAAGTGTAGCAACCCTGGGAACGCACGCATCCGTCCCTTTTCTAAAACCCTACTTGCAATGCTATTTAAAATACCAAAGATAAAATGGAAATACCAGAGAAAAAAACATATAACATGAAATAACAAAAGATGAATCCCTTTATTGATATTGAACCCTGGTTACATGTTGGTCCCTCTTAGGGATACCCATTTTGATACTATAAATTACAAATAGGCAAGGAGTGCCCCTTACGTAAAGAGGTGGTGCACTTATAAAAGCTTCCCGATTCCACACACAAAAATGTATGAGGGCTTACAGATGCCTCCTTCTCCAGGTCTATTTCCTAGAGGAATCCCTTTTCCTCTTGTATGTTGTAATCTTTGTCCATTGTACTTGTGGCCCTGCAAGCAATGAAACAAAAACAAACATTTAGGTATCTAATATTGCCTCCCAGGATGAGGTTGTTAGTAATCAAAGAATGTAACAGAACTATGATAAAACTATGCCATGAAATCATGTAAATCTATGCTAATCATATAAGAAAATAGAATAAAAGATGCTATGTCTATCTAAGCTAAGTCTGCGGGCCACTGTCCAAGACATCAGCCGCTAAAGTAAACCTTACCCTCTTTGCCCCAAAGCTATGGGTAAAATACTATAATTTGATGTTTGAAATAGTAGGTTTTATGCTCTTCAATTCATCAAATCTTCGTCGTACACATGATTTCAAAGAGAACTCTCCAAGTCTCGAAAGCTCTCCTCAATAAGATGTATCTCTCTCTGAAATGATCTCCTGTATATCTCTTATGATAAAAGATACAAGATCTCTGGATATGATCAGGATGTCTTGGTGCTCTTAGGCTTGCACCTTTTATAGTGTGAAACCCTAGGTCTATGTCCAAGCCCTAGAAATGAATTTCTCATGCGTAGTGTAAGTTAGCATGAGAAGCTTTTGTCCATTGTCTATATTTTAAGGCCAGTTAACTAAATCTAACTATCCACTTGAGTCTTCTATGCGAACTGGTCATTAGCATGAGATTTTTTTGTCCTTTGGTTATGCTTGGAGGTTAGTTAACTTAAGTCTAAATGCAAACTCAAACCTCCCATGTGAACTGGTCATGAAAAGAAATGCAAAATCACTCCCGCTCACCTTTATTGCATGCAGACTACCACTTCCACCCAATATTGGGTGTGTTTGTCAATAAATTGCTTCTTATGGCTTAGTCGTTGTCATCTACAGTGGTTAATATCTGGTCAATGTCATATGTAGAGGCTAATATCTGGTTGCTCTAGGCTTGAGCAGCTAGAATTTGGTCACTCTTAGCTTGAGCAGCCAAGCTTGAATGGCTTGAAAATGCCCCAAATGAGTGGTGAAAACCACTATTGATGCTTGGAAAGTCCAATATTACATCTTATAATATTATGAGTGTGTCTATGTAAGTAGCTCCCATAAGCATGACATGATTTAGGTGTCTATAGATGCCCCTTTTTGCAACATGCTGTGTGGAAAACACAACATTGTGCAAAAACGTATATTGATCTGCTTGTAGGGTATATGGTGATCAATGGTCTGATCAACATTGAATGTCCCAATCATGCAAGATAGCACACATCCCTTGAATCATTGCATCAATGTTTGGAGGACTTAGCTTAGTGGATTTTGCATGTTAAACTACACTCGTTCCTCAAACTCAATCGGGTAGCTTCAGTTGCTACAATAGTTTCGACCAGTAGGAGAGCTACAATTGAAGATGTCATGTCTACTTACGTTCTCAAAAAATAAAGGAAATTTATGATTGTTGTATGCAATGATTCATAGGATGAACATGATTTTCCTATGATCGACCGATCTTTTATTGATTTTGATTATGATTATGTTGAAGTTTTGAACTACCTCTTCACACAATGAATTGGTGAAGAAATGACAATGATTGAAGAGACAAGTTGCTTGACCAATATGACTAATATGGTTCCTTTCTAGCATTAATTGGCAATCCCACATCCAAGTGTGATTCCAATATCTTATGATAATAATCCATCCCTATCCTGAGGAGCAGTCCAGCTATCAATAGCCTTCTTAGGGAGTTAGTATGAATAATTTTGTTCATGCCTAAATTGTATCACTTTGACTTAATGTTTTTGATGTCATAGGGGAATTAGAATGACCCCTTCGCACCCATGGAGCAGTCCGACCATCTTGATATTCTTTGGGTTTGAAGGGTGACATATCGTAATTCCAAAATGAGTTGCTTTTGCCCCAAGTGGCCTTATGGTTACCTACTCATCTCATCAAAATACATGTAGTGTAGGTCACTACAATCACCAAGTGGATAGAGTAGGTAACTAGATACGAGACCTGCTTGAGATTGTGATTTTATGTGATTTTTTTTGTTATTTTGAACATTCTAATGATCCTAAACCACCAAAGTGTGCTTATTTGTTGTTTTTGTATTCCCTCATAGAAGGAACTACTTTAATTTGATCTGTGGGCCTGGCCGTTGTCAGGTCCAATAGCCTCTAAGTTCTTGCCTATGGCTACTGTCGCCTTGAGTGGCCAAGAAGCTCGAGCTGCTGACATCAACAACGGCCAAGGCATAATTAAGGAAATATAAAATTTGCAATTCTAGGGTTTGACCTATCATTTTCATTGTTGAAGATTATGTTTTCAGAGATCTGGTGTAACGGGGACAGTTGTGACTTCAAAACTTGCTAGTGCTGAGGACATGGCTGCATGGGGTGAGACATCAGTTGTTGGAGGAGTTAGAGCTTCTCGGGTATTTCTCTTCAAAACCCTAGCTCTCTTTTCTTTGTCTAAGTAAAATTAAACTTCACTAAGAAATGAGAAAAATGAACCTCACTAAACCTGCTGGCAATGAAAAAAATCTATAATTAGGCTTAAGTTACCTTTTGCTATGGTGGGTTAGTCACCAATTTTGCTATCTGTCAATGGCTTCAACCTAAGATTTTTCATTTTTTTTTATTATTCACCTGCTACCGCCATTTTGGGAATTTTGAATTTAGCCTAGTTTTGATGCTTGGGTAGGGGATTTGCTTTCCAATTTGTTTGCTTTCCCTCCCTATGTTATTTTGTTTAAGTCATTTTGTTAAATTTTTAATTTTTTTTAATTTTTTGGCCAAGGGTTCATGAGTTTGTCATGTTGTCCCTTGGCCACTATCACTTAGAGCGGTCGGCTCTGAGTTGTTGTCGCTTAGAGCGGCCAAGATTGAATCCTAATGGTCAAAAACTTTATCTTTGGGCCTTGGTCACTACTACCTCCAGTAGCCAGGTTTTGATCATTGTAGGTGACAACGACTAAAGCTTAAGCCTTGTTTTTTGCATTTCATGTATTGATTTTTATGATTTTTTTGACTTTTGAATTTTTGCTTTGCTTGATTAGGTGCAATTTATTCTTCTTTTGCTTATATTTAGAGTAACTCGTACTCTTTTACACCATTTTTATGTTTATTGTGAAGCATGCCTTAGATACGTTGTACTTATATTTTGTCTTTCTTCTACTTTGTTTAGATCCTCGACTCGGGATCCGAAGCTCCTGCTTGACTTGCTTCCTAGATTTGATGACACTAACTGGGAGTGTTTTTAGCCCATGGGCTACAATACGTTATCAAGTTGCCCCATATTATGGTCGACTAGGCTTATCTTACGACTTTAGCACACCGTTGGGACCTACGAACCCAACCTTCCACCTTCCACCCGACGATATGACTATCACATTGAAGGATGTCTACAGGATCTTTTAGATCCCATTCGATGGGGTGACCATTGTTTCATTAGCCACTAATGATCAGGTGGTCATCTATGCTTGGGTTTTTGGAGCGCACTCTACACAAGACCTCTAAGAGATTGAGTCTAGAGGAGTATCTATCAAGGCTTGGTATGATGCTCATGTTTTCATAGTGAGGCATACCGTTTTGTTGATGGTGATCAGCAATGTTCTTATCTTGGACTACTCGGGTTTGAGGTTCCCTTGAAACCTCCTAGCGATGGTGTAGGACCTACTGGATAGTGAGAAGCATATCATCTATGCATGAGGTAGATCTCTATTGGCTCAGTGCTACAATGAGTTGTACCACATCCATCAATGGGGATGTGTCAGCATTGCATGTAGATTGCTCCTACAGATTTGGGGATGGAAGCACATTAAGGTAGATCACCCTAAGGGACTCCCAATTGAGATCATAACTATTAAGGTTCAAACATAGTGCTATTCTACCAGATGGGCTCAAGAGCATGAGGAGCATAAGAGCCACACTTTCACAAGGGAGTTTTCCCACTACATTGATGCTTTCACCAAACTATTGGTTGAATATGTCATGTGGTGGCCTTACTATGAGTGTCTTGCTTAAGATGATCCAGTTAGTTTTACTACCAGGACACAACACAAGAAATGGATCATTGGCTATAATATTACCATCCAAGAGTATTTATTCTACTCTTGGGTTCTTCATAAGTATGGATTATAGTAGGATGTGCCCTTGATACCATTTTTGTATTGGTGCCTCACACCATGGAAGGACCTACCTCCATGATAGATCACATAGCTTGCATATAAGGAGGATGCCCTAGCTATAGACCCTATAGTGGCTAGGGGAGTTATAGAGGCCTAATATTAGTGGTGGGGTGATCGGATGTGGCATGACATCATAATTCTATGGTGCGAGGATGATGGCAGGGGTGATGGCATAGATCTAGCAGGTTATAGGGTTTGAGACAAGATCAAGGTATGGGGTCAACCAGTAGAGTAGGTGGCATAAAAGGATCTTGATTTTCCTGATGAGGAGGAGTTAGAGCTTGAGGAGAGAGACTCTCCTCTAAGAGCATAGTTGCATGAGATCAAGGCTAAGCTTCAGGCCACTAAGATCCAGGTACAATAGTGAGATGCTATGATTGAGCAGCTCACAACATAGATACAAGTTCTACAGGCTACTATCAGGGGTGGTGATGTTAGGATGCAATTTTTTGTTCCTCCTTATACACCATAGGAGGCTCCAGTGGTAGGCTCAGGGATAGATGTGGGACAGCTTTAGTATTTGTTGTATGAGCATGTGGAGCAGATCCGGGGACTTACGAATCATGTCGCCATCCTTCAAATGTAGTTCAAGAGGCATGGGATTGTCCCTAAGGATCCAATAGGTGTAGGTGGTTTGCAGGTTAGTGGGTGCTCTACCTTAGGGTAGTCTTTCTCCCGTCCTAGCCAGTGGACCTAGACTCAGACAGAGAGACTGACAGGCTCGCACCACTTGACTCATGACATTGCCATAGGGGGAGGTGGCACCGGAGGAGGTGGTGTAGGGGGCTTAGGCCCGATATTTGATTGATGTCCTACTTGGTTCTTGATCCATTTTTGAGGTCGATTGGCCTACATGACTATAGCACATGGGCATTTTTGTGTATCCATTAGACTTGACACACATACTTTTATAATAGATTTTCTTTTTATGACTCATTATGTGTATCGTTTATTGCTTATGTTTTTGTTATTATTTTATTTTATGATATGATGTGATGATGGTATTATGATGATTTGATGAATATGCTAGATGATAGATGATATTTGAAGATGCTTAGATGGATGTGTAGATGCTTATATGATTTGATGATATGATGTGATGTATTTTGATGATGAATGATGAATTTATGATTGTATATAAATGGATAATGCCTATATATTTTATGATGTGGTTTATGGATGATTAATGACTTGTTTTTGTGGATGCAAATGTTATTGTTAAATGCATGTTTAATTTTTGCTTTAGTTGTATACATCCAACTTATGTGATGGAATGGTATAACTTATTTTATTTTATGATATGATGTGATGATGGTATTATGATGATTTGATGAATATGATAGATGATTTGATGATATGATGTGATGTATTTTGATGATGAATGATGAATTTATGATTGTATATAAATGGATAATGCCTATATATTTTATGATGTGGTTTATGGATGATTAATGACTTGTTTTTGTGGATGCAAATGTTATTGTTAAATGCATGTTTAATTTTTGCTTTAATTGTATACATCTAACTTATGTGATGGAATGGTATAAATTAACCTGTATTCTCTAATCACTTAAAACATATGGAATGCATATGACATTGACAATCTTAATGGATGATACCACATAAATTAAAAAAATAATAATCATGAATTTAAATAATCACTCTTATCATAAGAATTTATTAAGCATTCATATATGAGATGTAATGGTGTGTAATGCATTTTCTTAATAAGTTTCTATAAATTAAAATATATAAAGTAGTTAGTGGCCGTATATATACTATTTATAATATATATGCAGTATCTGTCCTACTATGTTGATACCCCCTAATTTATAGAATCTTATAAAGAAAGTGATGGTGTTAATGATGTTATGATTTGTTGCTATGTAAATATTTTTGGGGATTTTTGGAGATTCAAACACTCTAGTTCTCTATCAATAGTTGTCTACTTACTGTAACAACCAAAAAGGCTCACACCCGATATAACTATCGCAATTGAAGAAAAATACACAAATAGGCATGCATAATTTGATAACAAGAAATGATGTGAATATAAGGAATCCTTTATTAATTTCAATGGAGTCACATTACAGATTCATCCCTCTTAGGGATACCCATTTGATACATCAATTACAATAGTGTTTAATCCCTATCAAGGGTAGGTGTGATCAAAATTCCCCTCAAGGTGACACGAACTGCTCTAGGGTGTCGATGACCCTCTTATTCATGTTGAGGAAGGAATTGGATGCTTTATCTCTCCTTTGGAATTATTCCCTATGGTCAAGAAACAACAAGAATGTCAAAAATATAGGCAGCCTCTCATGATGAGGCCCTTTTAGGTAAAATGCATAATGACACCATTAACATGTATAATAAAGAAAGCATAAAGAAAGCTGCTAAACTATGCAAATTGAATCAAGATTTATATAATATCATAAAGTAAAATAACAGCTACACTATGCATGAATCAAATTTAGAAAATGAAGCATAAAAATGCATAAAGAAAGCATTTTAGTCCTAATTAAAACATAAGCATAAAAATGCATAAAGAAAGCATTTTAGTCCTAATTAAAACATAAGCATAAAACATGAATCTAGCCTAGTTCTATGATCATAAGTCTTATAAAATGATATTAAATCAACAAAATAGTTAATCTAACCTAACTAGCCAGACATAAATGAAAAGAGTAAGGTTATCTATCACCTATTGTAAATTGTAGCTCTAGTGAGCGGTCTACACTGTGAACCATGGTTGACAGCCACAGTTTGACCTCTGATAAGTTTACCCTCAAAATTAGGGGCAGTGGGATCAATATCCTTTTCCAAATAGATGTTCAAGGGTCACCTTCATTGTCCTCAAACTGATTTGGTGGTCAATTCAATGTGAAGGGCCTTTGTTTACCCGGATTTGCATTTCTTGATCCTCCTAAGCACCTAGGGCATCCATAATGTAATTCATCATGAATGGTGGCAAAAGGGTCAAGGATTAAGTGCAATAGCTCTATCTCTTAGTATACCCAATTTGAGTGTACAATTCACCAGGGCTTTGCTGCTCAAATCTCCAATGCTTGCTCTTCTTTTCTCCCCATTTAGAGGGGGTATTTATAGCATGCCCCTAGGGCTAGGCATGTCTTCATGGAGAAGCCAAGACCAAGAAGGGTGGTTAGGATAGTTGGGATGGAAGCCTTTGGAATCTTCCATCCTTCAACTACCTCATTCTAGATCTTTTGGTCATTTCAACCGATTTGGCTCAAATGGAAGGCCTAATTGAACTTTAGTTAATACCACAGGTCATAGTTGTGATCCAAACTACAGACCATAGGTGTCAACCATGATTTAGACTAGAGACCATAGGTCTAGGCTGCGGTTCAGACTGCTTAGGTGAAAATGCCTAAATTGATTGGTTATAACCACTACTCTATCTTGGAGTCTATCCAAGATCCTCCATATGGTCTTGTAGCAGGTCCATATGAGTATTCACCCTCGACATGACATGTTTTAGGTGTCTACAAATGCCCCTTTTGAGATGCATTGTTAGATTTTAGGTGTCTACATCCTAAAATGATGTCTAATGTTCTATGATGATCATCAATCAGATCAACATTAGATGCCTCAGGTCCAGCAAAAGGGTGTGCATCTTGGAATCATTGCTTCCAACTTGTGAAAGGCTTACATTTTGATGAGTCTGCACTCATCATCAAAAATTCATATATCATCAATGCCAAGTATGGGTATCTTCTGATCCATAAATTCAAAGGATGAGAGTTACAAACCAATTATCATATTTGTTGTTTTCCCCAAGCAAAGGGGAATCTTATGATAGTTGTTGACAATGATTCGTAAGAATGAACATAATTTTAACAATATAAGGGGATCTATGATCTCAGGTATCTTCTCCTAACTTTGATTATGATTATGAAATTATGCCTACCCCCTCAAGCAATGAGTTGATGATGGTAATGATAATGTATGAAGCGACAAAAATGCTTGACCATAATGAATGATTCTAAACAAATTAAGATTCGAGCCTTTTAATGCCTTGTCTAGGCCTAGTTTAGCTTATAATTGCAACTCTTAGTAGTATTGGCACATTTCTATCCCATGGAGTAGTCAGGCTACAATAGTCGTCTTAAGGAATCAAAATGATACAAATGCAATTAGACTTGTGTTGAATCATATTTGTCGATGATTTGTTGAAATATGTCATAAAAGAAATGATAATTTTACCCCAAATGTCCTTATGGTGATTTACTCATCTTGCCGGATTGCATGGATCGCAACTCGCTACAACCACCAAGTGTATAGGATAAATCACTGAATATGAGGCGCATTTGGTTTTTAATTATTTGATTTTTTTTGTTTTAATTTTGCATGTATTTGATTGGTCCTAGTGCTTTTAACATCACCAAATTTACAATTTTAATCATTGATTTTGAATTTTTATCCAGTGGAAGTCATTAATTTGCTCTTTTAGACCTTTCCACGATGGGTTTTGAGTGCATTTAATGCTAGTTGTGGACCATAGGTATGGTCTATGGTTTACATTTCCAAATTTTTGGAACCGTGGGTCAGACCCGTGGGTGAAAAAACCTAGTTTCGAAACCACATGTGTTAGCTGCGATTCGTTGAGACTAGGAAAACCTATAAATTGAATTCCCATTTGAAATTTTTCATTATTTTCTGGAAAGCATTAGAAATTTGAGAGCTCTAAGAGTGAGAAAACCTTTCCTGATCAAAAATGCTACCACACTCTACCATGATTACACTCCTCGACCTCGATGGTGGATCTTGATTAGCCATATACTAGCTGGGGCCAAGGTGCAGGTAAGGTAACTTGAAACTGAGACTGTGCACTCAATACCAGTAAAATGAACCACATTAAGTAATACAGATAATGAACCTCACTAAAATGCTGGTAATGAACCCCACTAGTCTAGGCTAGATTTAGGAATTTAATTTTATGACTTGGTGGTCTAGGAGGGTACCCAAAATGGGTGTCACTCCTAAACCGTAGTTGGTAGCTACGATTCCTAGTTGGAAAATTTGGGACCATAGGTTTCAGTTGTGGTTCCCAATTTGCAAATTGGGGACCGTAGGTTTCAACTAGGGTTAGTTGTTGCTATTTTTTTTTAGCTCTAGTTAGCTAGATTTTGTCTTAAATTATTCTTTTTGTTCTATATATTGACTTCTAGAGCCCAGGAGCCAGATATTCTAAATACTCTCTGAGAGGCTTTATCTGATGACGATCAGGATTGGTTTTGAGTTGTCAGGTTCAGATACGTCATGGATTTTCCCACTATTAGGGTAGATCAATCCTACCTGACTGCATTGGCCTGATGTTGGAATGTGTGGACCAACAAATTTCACCTACCTATAGGTGAAATGACTATTACTTTAGAGGACATCTATAGGATCTTCAGGATCCCCATTTATGGTGAGGCCATCATCTCCTCTACCTCTAGGGTAAAGGAGGTTATTTTTAATACTATCTTTGATGACCAGAGCGAGGATTCTTAGGACGTGATTGACCACGGAGGGGTGCACATTGGTGAGTGGTACCACAAGGATGTCTTATCTGCATCGAAAGTCCTCTTCATGCACCTCATAGTACATATTGTACTTATAGACTCCTCAGGCATGAGGATTCCCTGGAACCTCCTATCCATCGCCTGGAGGGTGCTATAGAGCTCTCCAGAGGCACCTCTAATTCTAGATTCGGGGAGCACCCTACTATGTCAACTCTACAAGGAGCTATACTAGATTATAGAGCATAGTCGTAAGGGCCTTAGTTATAGTTTTCTATTGCATATCTGGGGGTGGAAACACATCTAAATTGAGCATCCTATAGATCTTCCACTATGGATCACTGCTATTGCTGATGATCATCAATGTTATATCACCTAATGGCCTCATGAGGAGGAGGGTACCCATAGTAGAATCTATGCTAGTGACGTCCAACACTATATCACTCAGTTCGTGGCACTTGGCCTGAATGATGTTCAATGGCATCCCTATATGGATTGCCTAGCATGGCTAGAGGAGGGACAGTGGCTGAGATAGACATGCCACAATAGATGGTTGATCGATCATAAGATCGAGATTCGAGAGTACCAGTTCTACTCTCGGGTCCTATGACAATTTGGGCTCATGCAAGATATTCTAGATATCCCCCTCAGGTATCGACACTTGGTTGTGCATCACGATCTATAGTGGATCATTCTTGAGCCTTAGGGAGATGCTGCTAATGACTACCAAGATACTAGATTCAAGACTATTGGGACCACTCCAGAGTATGATGGGTGGTGGTCCATGTTTTTATGATATAGAATAGGGCCTCTGGATCGATATCCAGATCAAGCAAAGGCAGAGGTGGATCTTGACGGGTGTAGGGTGCACTAGAATACAAAGGGCGGTTGGGGCGTAGTGACTGCCATCGAGGAGGCTCCTAAGGTTGACCCTAATTAGGAGGATCTAAAGGAGGGTGAGGTCCCTCCCTATAGCATAGAGGGTTAGCTCTTAGCTTAGGTGTCTAACTTGTAGAGTTAGCTAGGACGATTCCATACACAGTAGCTAGAGCGATATACTATGATCGTCACTCTTGAGGTGAAGGTATCTGATAGAGATAGGAACCTGACTGAGGTGCAATATCAGATATAAGATCTAAATATGTGGGCCTATAGACACCTAAAATGTGTCATGCCAAGGACAACTACTCATATGGACATGCTACAAAGTCATATGAAGGATCTTGGATAGACTTCAAGATAGAGCAGTGGTTCTAAATACTCAATTTAGGCATTCTGGCCTAAGCAGTTTGAACTGTAGCCCAGACCTATGGTCTTCAGTCTAAACCATGGTTGACACTTGCGGTCTATAGTATTGACCACAGATGTTACCTGCGGTCTAAACTAGAGTTTAGTTAGGCCTTCCATTCGAGACAAATTTTTTGGAACGGCCAAGAGATCTAGAAGGAGGTAGTTGGAGGATGGAAGATTCCAAAGGCTTCCATCCCAACTATCCTAACAAACCTTCTTGGTCTTGGATTCTCCATGAAGCCACCCCTAGCCCTAGGGGCATGCTACAAATACCCCCTCCAAGCAGGGATGAAAAAAGGGGAGAGATAATTTGTATAGCGAAGTGCTAGCAAATTATCGAGTGAGCTAATTAATAAAGAGAGCAACGAAGCCCTATAAAATTGCATAATGACCTTGTACATTTGAGAGCCCCCTTTGCTATCCATCCAAATACAAATTAGCCATGGATGCCCTAGGTTCCTAGGAGGATCAAGAAATGCAAATCTAGGTGAATGAAGGCCCTTCACAATAATTTGACCACCAAATATGTCAAAGGACGACAAAGGCGACTCTTAAACATCAATTTGGACAAGGAGGTCAAGCCCACTACCCATAATTTTGAGTACAAACACATCAGAGGTTAAACCATGGCTGTTAGCCATAGTTCACAGTGTAGACTACCCCTCACATCTATGGTTTGCAACAGGTTAAATATCACCTTACTCATTTTGCTTTTTACCGCATAGATTAGTCATGTTAGTATTTTCATAGGTTTAATTACATTTTAGAGAAACTCTGACCATAGGAATTAGGTATTTTATGCATTGCATTGGGTAGGAGTATATTGGATCTTTTAGATGTTTTATTGCTTCTAATTCGATATTTTTTCAATGCATCATTTGCTTATTCATGTCTTGTATGTTGTAGTATAATTCTTGATGTGATTAGAATAGCTTAAAGCCTTTATTTATGCTTTCTTGTTTTACTAGTTTAATGGTATTTACATGTATGTTTCTTTAAAGGGCCTCATCACAAGAGGCTATCAAACTTTATAATCATGCATTGTTGTTTCTTGTTCACAGGGAGACAGGTGCAAAAGGGAGCCTATATCATAATCCTTCCACATCGTGGAGAAGGGGGTTAGCTCTACCCCAAGGTAGTTTTTGAGAAATCACTGGAGAAAAAAATAAGCGCACCTACCCTATTGAGGGCATTGGCAATTGTTACATCTGTATCATCTTTGGAGTGACCTTGAGAGGACATTCTTGTAACCCAAGATCCTTTTGAATATTAATATAAGAAACTTTGCATTAGTTGTCTTCTTTGTTCAATTCATATATTTGTGTGGATATTTATGTTTTTATAATGATATAGATCAGTACACTAGCTAGGCACGTGCTCTACGGTTACGTCAAGGCCACATATGCAGAGGCCCGGGCTCAAATATGGTAGACTACTCTAGAGTTAGTGTAGGCACAGTGGACTGTAGTAGAGGTGGAGGGGGATCTCCTTTGGGTATCAAGGGAGGTTATGGCACCTCCTAAAGCTACTATGGGGCCTCTAGTAGCACCAGTGGCAACACCAATAGTTGTACAAGATCTGATGGCTAAGGTAGAGTGACTACATAGTATGATCATGAGGACAGGCTATAGGTTCCTAAGGATCATTTCTCCTCAGAGTCTCAATAGACCAGGTCTAGGACCTTGGGATAGTCTATGGTGAGCTCAAGTCATAGGACTCATAGTACTGAGAGGATGCATAGGTACTCTAGCACACATGGGGCGACATCGCGTGCCAAGACTAGAGATATAAGGTAGACTTCAGGGGTCGCTAGTTAGGGGACTAGCCTGCTATAGTTACCAGTTTATCATGTACTGGGTGCCTTAGGATTTAGAGGCAGACAAGGTCCACAGTAGGACCCACCATGGGTGTCAATGCAAAAAGGAGAGTAGGCTTTAGAGCATAGTGCTGAGGGAGGTGATGAGAGCTCCGATACAAGGGGAGCAGACTAGACCTGGGCTCTACTAGATGCAGACTATACTTTTGCTATGTTGTATTCATTTTGAGTGTAAGGTCGAGGACCTACACACTTTATAGCCTACAAGAATTTTGATACTCCTCATATGTACTCTTTTTGCACATATATATATATATATATATATATATATATATATATATATATATATATATATATATATATATATATATATGACTTGGTCTTCTTGGCTCATTATGTGTATCTGATATTTAATTTTGATTTTATGTTTATTTGATGCACATGGATGCAATGCTTATATGATGCTATGTTTATATGATGCAATATTTATATGATGCAATGTATGGATGACATGCACTAGATAGCTATATTATTTATGATTATGATGTTATACAGTGATCTATATGATTAGATGTGCCATATATAATGGATGCAAATAGATGCAGTATTTATTTTGAATGCATATTTATTTTTGCTTTGTGGGCATGCATTTATTTTTATGAAGTTATGGTATGCTATGAAATATATGGTAATGAATTATGTACATAATCGTAATCTAATGGGAATGAACATGTATGCTTTAATCACTTAAAACGTAAATAATGAATGTAAATTGTGTATATCAATTTTAAAATGCAATGCCACAGAATGTATGACAATCATGCAAAATAATTGATAATTCTCATTACAAGAACTTAATCAATTAATCACCCATATATGAAATGTAGTGAAATGGATTGGTATAATTCTAATGAATGAATATGTCATTATGTATATTTCTTTACTACACTATATAGTCAATGGCCGTCTAAACATCATTTCTGATATTCATATTGTATCTATCATATATGTTTGATTGTGCTTTGTAAAATACATTATGATGAATGAATGAATCATATTTTTGATGTCTAATGATATTTGGTATCTTGTTGCTATTAGAGAACTTTTTGAGGTTTTCCTTGAGACTCAAACACCCTAGTATACTTCTCCAAAAATCACATACTAATTGTACAAGGCTTTTATTGGACAAGGCTTTTGCCATGACAGACCCAACTATTCATTATCCCTATGTGTGCATGTGAGTATTTTTAGATAGATCATAAGCATACCCCGTATGTCAATCGGGACTCTTTCAACCCATATGTGAGATAGGGTTCCTCATATGATTTTACCATCCTTGTTTTAGCTTTGATTAGACTTATACAACTAGACAATCCTAGGTACTTAGAGCTAGCTCATCATGCAAATTGATCAGGGATACCCCTCAAATGCAAGCGAGACTCTTTCAACCCATTGCTACGTTTGGGGATCATCCAATAGAACTACCCCTCTGATTGCATGCAAGACTCTTCCAACCCATTGCTATGATCGGGGATCAGTCTATGGCTTTCAAAAGGTGGACAATCTAGAGATTCAAGTTATCACCCTTCTTACTTACTCATATGTAGTGATAAAAATCACTGTTAGTCCATGTGTTATCGTTTTATTTGAGCAAGGGATTTTTATGGTGCTTTTGATTCACTATATCACTTTACATTTGATTTGAACTTTGTATTTTGAAATTTGCACTTTGTAACTTAGGATTTAAACTTTGTAATTTTGGGATTTATAGAGGAAATTATTGTCCTTTTTCCAAAGTTCACCTCTCTAAACCAACTATTTGCAAGATAAGCAGGTCGTGAAACCCATCTCTCTAGATACCTAAGACTGCTTTTGCAACTTTCATCATCTCTTGTCTTAGTAGGATTTTATATTGTTTTGCTTAGTGACGAGATTCTGATATGTTGAAGTACTATCCCAACTAATGACCTTGTCTATAACAGAAAAGTAAGCTTTCTATAATATCTGAAGAACCCACTAGGTATGTTTGAGTCACTGGAAAACTTAATATACATACATATTTCTCCGTAATAGGTATCATGTATGAATGCAATTAATTATGATAAATTCAAGGGTGCATGATTGAAACATAAACGTGCGACCGTTTGTGAGATTTTGATAGACACATTACACTCTACTATGAAATGCAATGAATGATAAATGTCTAAATGCAATATGATGAGGTGAATGCATGTATGAAAATGCAAAACTGCAAAAGCAAATATTTTTGGATTTTATGCTTTACTAATTTTTTTTGGAATTTTATATATTTTCAAAATTTTAAACATTTTTGAGCTTTCATATTTGACCAAATGACGAGTATATATGCCTTTGGATATTTTTGGGGTTGACCAAGTGATTTTTAGAAATCCTTGGATCTTTTTGGATTGACCAAAGGTCTTACATATGCCTTTGGAACCTTTTAGTTGACCAAACTCTCAACAAGAGGGCATGGAGCATTTTAGGATGACCGAGAAGCTATAGGAACTCTTAGAGCCTTTGGTTTGACCAAGAGATTTTTAGAAATCCTTGGTGCCTTTTTGAGATGATTGATTGGCTTTAAGCAACCCTCGAAGCCTTTGGGTTGACCAAGCAATTTTTAGAAATCCTTGGTGCCTTTTTGACTAACCAAAGGGCTTACAGATGCCTTTGGAGATTTTTTTGACATGACCAAATAACTCGAATGAGAGCTTGGAGCCTTTTGGGATGATTGAGTAGTTATAGGAACTCTCGGAGCCTTTGGGTTGACCAAACAATTTTTAGAAATCCTTGGTGTATTTTTGGGATGATCGAGTGGATTTAAGCAACCCTCAGAGCCTTTGGTTTGACCAAGCGATTTTTAGAAATACTTGGTGCCTTTTTGACTGACCAAAGGGCTTACAGATGCCTTTGGAGCTTTTTCTGCTACAATATCTAAGCATAGAATGCCTTAATATGGATGATTTTGAGAGGTTCAAACTCTTCAAAACCTCCTAGCAACATCAAGCGATAGGTACCTAGACCAATATTTTTAGATATGATATAGGGTCCTAACCAATTAGCCATAAATTTGTCTCGCATATCGGGTGACAAATTCTGTTGGTTTTCTTTTAGCACAAGATCCCCAACTTCAAAGTCTCTCTAGTGGACTTTGATATTGTAAGCTTGTTTGAGTCACTCCTAATAAATGAAAAGATGCTCAAGGGCATTCACGTGATGTTCATCAAGTAGCGTCAGTTGACCTAGGTGAGCTTGTCATGCGGTGTCGTCATCGATAAACTATTTCAATGTGATGTGCAGCATTGGAATTTCCAACTCTAAGGGCATAATGGCCTCAGTGCCATATACTAATGAAAATAGAGTTTCCCCAGTGGGAGTCCGAATGCTATTCCTATAAGCCCATAATGCAAGGGGTAACTGTATATGCCAATCCTTGTGGTGTTCTTGCACTGTCTTTTTCAAGATGGCTACCATAGTCTTGTTTAAGGCCTTAGCTTACCCATTTACCTATGGATAATATGGAGATGCAAAACTATATTTTATGCAATAATTATATGTTAAAGCTCACAAATTTTTGTTCTTAAAAGAAGTACCATTATCCAAAACTATTTTCATCCCACAAGGGATTCTCATTTGGGTCCATGATCCTCTTCTTACTTAAAAGAGTAGGAGGCATATTTAAGAAAAGAGGTTCAATTTTTAAAACTAATCTTGATTAAAGAAAGGTATAAAACCTATGAATATTGATTTAAACTAGCCAATACACCTCAAGAAGATCTCTTGATATACTTCAACCTACCCGATATACCTATCACCTTGATATACCCATCAATACTAAGGATACTTGGTTCCCCCAATATATATGTATATACATGAGGGTAAACCTTGAGGTACTAGACTAATAATGATACAAGGATCAATATTTCCATGATGATTTTAGGGCACAAATTATTAGATATTGATTAGTGATATAATCCATGCAAAAAACTAAGTGGTCTTTCTTAAGTTAAAAATATTTTTTTATCTTTTAATTATATGAATGGTCTCAAAAAGGTTTATAAGGAGGTGTTAACATTGGGTTCACCAAAATGTGAGGAGGTACCCATGAATATCTTAGTAGATCTACTAGGACTAAAATCCATGTGTGATTTATCCTCACCTCAATTTGATGTTTTATGGGTTTTGGGGGTTCACTAGGAGCATTTTTTTTTTTGGTAGATAAGATACTATAGCATTAATACCGGGTTTTACAGGTTGACCCAAAACCTTTTACAAAAATTAGCCTAGGGTTGTTGATGAACATGTCCTTACTAAGGATCCTATATATGTAAAATCTACATGCTGCCAAAGCCATTACATCCGGTAAGGCACATAACCTATTATCAAAAAGAAAATTCCCATATAACATTTTGGGTATACCCCGAGAAAACACACCTGCATCATAATTACAAAAAAATAAATAGACACGGATCCCTTCCTTGAAATAGTGGAGAAACAAAAAACTATAGACACACATAGTAGAGTACTGAAAAAATCTCCCATAAGATTTGTATTGATAGTTACTCTTAATAATTCTTTGGTAATTGCTTTCTTTCATATATGACATACTTTGGGACCACATCCCATATTGGCCAATCAGCCTTGGAGAAGTGAACCTGCTGGCTAGATTTATGGCGATGGCTATCTGGTGGTCCACGTGGCTCTAGTTTGAAGTCTTATATTGTCATTTATTTCTTGCCCTGTGATTATCAACCAACCTCAAATTACTAAGATGACTAGGAGCTATGTTATTTGACATGTGATTGTACCCATTAGTCTTTGTGGTATTTCCAAGAAGCATCCACCAAGACTCATAGCTCAAATAATTTTATTGTGAGTCCATTTCAAAAAAGAGATGGGAATAATCATAGCCTTCAAACTTATAGTGCCTTCCCTATTGGTAAATTTGACTATCATTATTGGCATTCTTGTTGAATAAGCTCCTCTACTTCACTCGGGACATCGTGTTCCCATTTGAAAAGTCCATCACCATCGACACCCAAATTGGCCAGCTTATCAGCAACTTTGTTAGCTTCCCAAAAGACATGTTGGGATTTTCTATCCTGTCTTCCCTGGAAAAGGATCCTAGTCTCTTCAACAATTGTTTTAATCCTCCAAGGAGGTGTTTTCCAATTATTAAGGAGATTTATAACATGCATAGAGTCTCCTTCTATGATCAAATTACATTCTAAGTCTTGAGTCATTTGAAGGCCTCTCCACATAGCTCTAGCTTTAGCTTTGTTGTTCGTCCTTATTCCCAAATATTCAAAAAATACAAGCATCATATTCCCATTATGATCTCACACAATGCCATCAATACTTGCTTTTTCAGGATTATCCTTAGCCGCTCTATCAAAATTAAGCTTAAACCAACTTGTAGGAGATGGGGACCACTTAACATTGGCTCTGCGGTTGACTACCCTAGGCATAAACTCATCTAACAAGGTTAAGCTTAAATATTGAGCAATCATGGTCTCCTATAGATGAGGTTTATGACTATCAAAAGGGATAAGGTTCACATTCTCATTAGAAAAGGATAGGATCCTAGCAATGATAGTTTGATGATCATGGATATGCTCATTAAAGACTCTATGGTTCCTTTCTAACCACACCTGCCAAAGATAGTGATTGAGACAAATTTTCCACATGTATCTAAGTCTTTGGCTTGAAAAAGGGTAAGGCCACTAGATGAAAAAATCAAGTACGATAGCTGGTTTAACCCAAGAAATATTGAAGGCCTAAAAAATCCCACTTAGCACAGTCAAGGAAAAAGGGCACTCAAGGAAATTTTGATAAATGGTCTCCCAATTAGCCTTGCATAGAAAATAGCGATTAGTGATACAAATACCTTTACGCATCATATTATCAATGGTTAGAATTCTTCCTTGGATAACCAACCATAAAAATACTATAATTTTTGGAATTAAATTTTTTATCCAAGCTAAGTCCTTTTGGAGGACAAAATCCTCGTCATAAAGCAGAAGCTTGTAAGCTGATTTAACAGTGAACTGCCCATTTTCTGGAGGATCCCAGGTCATTTGATCTTCCTTGGGTCTCATGGGGATAAACTATTGCCTGATAATGTTATAAAGATCATTTTATTCCACTTGAAATCCTTGAATCCTTATTTTTTTCCACTTCATTCTCCCTCTATCCTCAACCATATAATCAAAGACTTTTTTACCAATGAGTTCTTCCGTGATATCTCTGATTCGGGCTAAGTTAGGATATTGCATCAGTGGTTCGTCTTTATCCCACATGTCATTCTAAAAATTTATCCTCTCAACATTGCCTAAAAACCATATTAAACATTTTTTTATGATTTTATTACAATTGAGAATTGCTTTCCATAAATTAGAACCTCTGATTGGAACTGAGTCACTTAGAAATTCCATATTTTGAAGATACTTTCGTTTGATGATAGTTTTCCATTCATTTTCTTCACCAAAAATGAGGCACCATGCCTGCTTAGATAGTAAATCTAAATTCATATGAGCAATTATCCTTAGACCTAAGCCCCCATTTTCCCTGGGTCTGCACACTTTGGTCCACCCTACAAGGCGTATCATTTTTTTCTCCTCTGATTTAGTCTATAAACATTATTTTTTGAGTTTTTCAATTTTTTGGAAAAACTTCACAGGGGATTTGAAAATAGAGAGGAAATAGACTATAATGCTCTGAAGAGAGGCCTTAGTGAGGGTTAGCTTTCCTGCTTGAGATAGAAGGTGACATTTCCATCCAGCAAGTTTTTTTTGAATTCTTTCAATAACCCTAGACCACATTGACTCTCTCTGAGAAAAAATGAAAAGAGGGAGACCAAGATATGAAGTGGGGAGGTTTGCTATATCACACCTTAAAATTTCTACAATCCTTCCTTACCTCTGAATGGGGGTGTTCAAGAAATATAACTTGCTTTTACTGAAATTAACTTTCAGACCAGCAACGTCTTCGTAGAGTTGCAGGATGTATTTAATTATTTTGGTCTCAACCATCAACGCATTAGTCAATAGAAGGGTATCATTGACAAATTGTTGGTGAGAAACAACCCTAGTGAGAGATTTTGCCTTGATTCCTGATATTAGCCTTGAACTACAAATATTTTTGATGGTTCTGCCTAAAGCTTCTACCACAATGGTTAACATAGGGCTGATAGGGTCCCTCTGCCAAATTTTTTTGTGACTTTGAAAGTAACCAACAGTTGTTACATTAAATATAATCGAGAACCATGCTTTAGAAATGCATTATTTGATAAAATTAACCCATTTGTGGTGAAAACCAAACTTAAGAAGGACAACAATCAAAAAGTTTTAATTTAGCTTGTCAAATGCTTTGTTCATATCAAGCTTAAGGGCAAAAATAGACCTGTTAGTCTTATGAGTAGAGTGCAGAGCTTCATGAACTATGATAACTCCATCCAAGATTGACCTGCCCTAGACAGAGCTTCTCTGGAATGGATCTATGATGCAAGGCAACACATCTCTCATTCTATTTGCAATGGATTTAGTTAGGAACTTTTAAGAAACATTGCACAGACTGATTGGCCTAAAGTCAACCATAGATTCAGGGGTTTGCTTCTTAGGAATTACAAAAATAAAAGTAGAGTTGATACCTTTTGGGATATGATTGCTTGCTTGGAATTATCTGACAACAAAAATTACATCCTCACTTACGATGTCCCAAAAATCTTGATAGAAACAAGGGGGAAAGCCATCGGGTCTTGGGGCTTTTTCTGGCTCCATGCTAAACAAGGCTTCCTTAATTTCCTCATTAGAAAATGGAGCTAGAAGCTTAAGGTTTATATCCTCATTTATTATGATAGGAATGGATTTCAAGAGAATATCTTTGGCCTCCTCATTGCACTATGATTCCTGACCAAGGATAGAATTGAAATAAGTTACTGCCTCCTTTCTAATTTCTGTTAAGTCCTAAGTAATAGAACCATCTACTTTTTTTTTAATTTTATCTTTTTATTGCTTCTGTTTCTAAGCATGGTGATGTAAAAAAACTTGGAATTTGAATCTCCATATTTCAACCAAAGAGCCCTTGATTTTTTCCTCCAATAGATTTCCTCATAGGCCAAAATGTTATTGAACTCTGCTAGTTTTATCCATTCCTCCTGCGTAGTAGTTTCATCAGCATCACCATATTGAATCCTCTGATCAATTATCTTCAAACTTTCAACAACCTATTTTTTATTTTCAAATATGTTCCCAAAGACCTCTTTGTTCCAAGTTTGAAGCTTTTCATTAACAAACTTTAATTTTCCAGCAAGTTTAAAAGCTGCACTACCCCTGACAGGCTGCTTCCACCACTAAATTAAGTTATCTCTTAAACTGGAATGTTTGATCCACATAGATTGAAATCTAAAAGGTTTATTGAAGGATAGAGAGTTAGGGATCTCCAAAAAAATGGGATTATGATCAGAGGCAATTTTAGGAAGGGCTTGCAGGGTAGAATCATCGAACATAGTTATAGCCTCCACTAGGAGCATTTTTAACACTCACTCCAAGTATGTTTATGGGGTTTGATGTGTAAAATATGCAAACACCTAAGTTTTATTTTTGAGAACTAATTTAATAAAATGATTTTAACTATGATGCAAGAGGAAAAATATGCAATAAGACAAAACTAACCTAAGATAACTCTTTCTCTTGAATGACAACTAGTCCTAGGGTACAATAAAATAAATCTTTTCCCTTTGAGAAAGGGAGAAGAGAATCCTCATAAAAAATTAGCCTAATGCATAAAACTACATGAAAATTCAAATTTAAATGACTAAATAAAAGGGAGAAGAGATAAACAAATAAAATGAATAGTTCCTTATCCTTTTTCTTAATGACTTAAAACAAAAAGAAGCTAAGTTTCATTTTATGTATTTTTTCTTCTTATGTGCTAACAGAAAATAAAAATAGAGGAAAATAAAAACAGAGAGCAAAATTTAAAGAAATACCTACAAGATCTACCAAGAAAATTTACCTATACTAGTGTTTGCCCATGATTTTATGCCTTGGAACTCTCAATTGTGAATATGTTTCTGCATCCTAAAAACAATGATCATAAATCCATAGAACCTACAAAATGTCAAACTTGAAATATGAAGGTTAGTGTTTGGGGACCTTCTTAGGCCACTAAGGATGGGAAATAAAACCCCCTTCATCCTTTAGTTGACTAAAATAAAATATAATAGTAAATGACCTTTTAATTTTAGAGATAAATTCATGCTCACGAAATATAGAATGCAAAATCATTGAAGCAAAAGAGATAGAAAATGGAGTAACTAACATAGAGAAGTAGACCTATGGTTAATACCATTTTATGGTCTATAAGTATTGACCATGAATTTGTTCTATTAAGGGTATATTATGATCATAGTGTATCGTTCCAAAATTTTCGCACCCTTACCTTCAGGCTAAAGGATCCATGCCCGGAAGGGGGATGGGAAAAGGATGGGACGATACCTCGGACTGAGAGGCCCTTTGAAGGTCCCGCCTCTCGGGGGAGGGGTATTAAGGTGATTTTTCGACGGATGGTGGGGTTCACCAGGAAACGTTTAGTGGCGGTTTCCACGCCTAGGTTGGGAATGTGTTTAATGTGTTCAGTCTTATCTTTAAACATCCAAGTCCTAGGTTTGGCCAGATGAATCTAAGTGTTCTATTATGAAAATGCAAATTAAATAAATACAAAAAATAGGTTTGGACAAAAAATAGAAAGAATACGCTAGATTAAAGAACCATACCTGATCCGGATGTCTGATGAAGGTTCTGATTTTTGTAGCAGTCCAGATCGTCTAGAATTTGACAGGATCGTCTGAGATCTGACGAGATCGTCTGAGATCTGACGAATTCGTCAGAGACCTGCAAACAGAGAGATAGATACAAAATACCAAAAATGCAACTATTCTAACAGAGAAAAATGGTGTAAAATGGCAACATAGATGCTAAGGTGATAATCACAAATAAAAATTCAAGTAGATTATGACGTTCTAATGACAAATTATGACTTCATTGTGCACTTAAGCTATATGGGTGAACTCCAAGATGCAGAACAATAAGGAATAATAACAAATTTAACTAAATGCAAGATAAATCAACAAACAAAGTGAGAAAATGCAAACCTTGGGCACTGATTGCCCCCAATGTTGACTGCAATCGAAATCATCTCGGATTGGTACGAAATCATCTCGAATTGAACAGGATCGTCTGCGATGATCTGAGCTTGCTCCGACTAAAAAACAATGAAGTTCTTGCAAACAAACTTGAAAAAATACAAATGCAAATGGTGGTTTAAGATAGTCTAAGGCATGTAGAATTCATGTTACAGGGAATTTCAGCCAGGGGGAATGCCAAGAGGGGGTCCTAAGGTTAAATAGGCTTAGGAGGGAGGTTAGGAGGTTGGAGATCATCCTAATTTGGAAGATCTCCAATGGGGGAGGTCTCTAACGGCATAGACACGCTTCTGCCCGGATTAGAGACGTCGTTGAAACAGAAGCTAACTATGCACAAATTAGTTTGGGACGAGATCGTCTGGACGTTCTTCTCTAGACGAAATCGTCCGATCTGAGGCGATATCGTCTGATCGGCGACGATATCATCAAACGGACAAAACAAACTCTAAAAATGGCATGGAAAATGAGGAAACGGGCAACAGGCGATTTGGGAGCAGTTTTGGGGTTAAAATTTGAATTTGAATTATTACTAATGTAATTTTGATTATTGCTAAGTTTTACTGTGCCAATTTTAGGGTGCTACATTTTGCCCCCTCTTTAGCAAATTTTTCTGAGGAAAATGCGTTAAAGATGAGTTCTTCTCGATCTACGAGAAAGCAAAAATTTATTCCCATTTTTAGGCGATGATTCTTGGTCGAATCGTACGACAACTTACTATGATGCCCCCTCCGTGTTTTTACCCAAATCGAACGTTTGAGGTAAAAATGCGGAAAAGCAAAAAATTTTTAAAATGTTGTTTAAGTGTTTTTGAATAAAATTAAGAAAAATAGGGAAAAACCCTAATTCATTTTTACTGTTCATTTTCATTATTTTTTGGTTTCTGGAGCTCTGCAGACAAGATGGTCGAGACAGCGCACAGATCGATAGAGGTCCGACGCGGGCTATGGGTAAGGGTCTAAACTTAGTTTAGAAGGCTTGAATTTTGAATTTCATGCTTTTAGATTAAATTTTGATAATTTTTGAGCATCACGGCCATTTTTGGGCCGTCGACGTCATCGAGACGAAATCGTCTCGATTTCGTCGAAATCGTCTCGATATCGTCGATTTCGTCCAGGGGCGAAATCGGCGAAATGGGGACGATTTCGTCAAAAAGGGGACGATTTCGGCTGGCAAAATCGGAGACGAATTTGCTCAAATTTGGGATGATATCGTCCAATAGTGGACGATATCATCATTTATTAAATTGAACTTGCTGTACTTGCATTATTAATGATTGTTTTATTAATGATTTTTATTGTTTTGTTGTTTTATGTTGCAGAGAGGATTACTAAAGAGTAGAGAATGGAAATACGATGGGTTGAGGGATGACTTGGCCACTCTATCTCAGGCAGAGCGAGATCAGCTGGCTCAGGTCGGCTTGTAGCATGTGGCAGAGATGCCATAGGTTTCTACAGATATGGGGCTATTGACAGCCCTAGCAGAGAGGTGGTATCCGGGTTCTTCCTATTTTTGGTTACCGACAGGGGAGATGACTCCCACACTAGAGGATGTATGGAGGATTTTGAGGATCCCCATACAAGGATGGCTAATCACTCCCATGGCCAATCAGGGCCACGCGATGATGTGACTATGCGGAGATCCGAGCTTCACCCTGGAGAAGGGCGGAGTGAACATCGAATCTCTACGGCAGATGCCTGGGGCATCTAGACTGACACAGGTTTTGGTTGGGGTTGTAGGTGGTCTGCTGCTATGCCATCAGAGTGGATGCAGAGTACCATGGCTACTGACAGATGTGGTCTATGACATGAGAGACCACGGATACAGGTTTGCTTGGGGGAGCTTTGTACTATGCCATTTGTATAGGATCCTGCATGGGGTCGTATACAAGGGCGGTCGATGTCTGGTTATGACATCTCTACTATAGGTTTGGTGCTGGGAGCACATCACGGTGCGGAGGCCGGTAGGGCTTCCACTGATAGGGATTGACGGGGAGAGGCCTCGAGCTTTCTACTGGTGGCTCCGGAGAGGGTCACAGCGGCAGATAGATCTGCCAATGTCTCGAAGACTACTTGACGACCTTGTCTTCGACCAGATCACCTGGAGGCCTTGGAGAGATCATCCAGGGTGGGCCGAGGATGGACAGGAGCTGGCTCGCATCAGGCGAGTCTGTTGGCTAAGGATGGAGAGGGGAGAGGTGGAGCTCCATCGCTATGACCGAGTTTTGAGGCAGTTTGGTCTACAATAGGGGATCCCATCCCTCAGAGACTACGAGTTTTCCTAGACTATTCGGGATAACACTACAGTTAGCGGGGCTCCAGATATGCAATGCTTCTGGGGTCTGGACATAGATGATGCCCCCATTCAGCCGATGGATGGGGATGATGCTGGGGTAGCTGACGGCTATGATGCCTGGTACACAGGCATCCACCCTCCTCGGATGACGAGGGCTCAGGGTCCGATTCACATAGTTGTGCATCGGATGGGGAGGTGACACTAGGCGGCCATTGAGGTGGCACAGGGTCATGGCGGGAGAGAGCAGAGGAGACCACAAGCTCAACAGAGGCCATGATAGTGAGAGAGGAGGGAGGAGAGACCCCCTTCTCCATAGAGAGAGAGACCACCATCGCTCGATAAGGGCAAGGGTGTGGACACAGGAGAGAGTAGTGAGATGGCTACTCTCCGAGCGGAGACTATCCGTCTCCAAGCAGAGGTGCAGACTCTACAGGATGAGGCTGCACGACATCGAGAGGAGGCCACACAGCTCAGAGATGAGGTAGCATGCCTCAGAGCATGGAGCAGAGGGGCGAGCACTCGGGATCTAGCATGGGCTATTGCCTAGGTCACATTCTATCAGACACTATACCACCATATGGTGCCAGAGGGGTAGAGGTTACCACTGTTGGCCCATATTACGGAGCCTATCGAGATGAGGTCATCGAGGACATCATCACGATCAGAGTCTAGGACTCATAGCACCACACGGACTATGATGGGGCCACCTCGTCCACCTCAGGGCGGGGGAGGAGATGAGGCTGAGAGCTCGAGGGGTTCTCGAGGCTAGCTACTACAGATTGCACTGCACAGATTGATTATAGTGCTTATTATTATTTTTGATAGGGGATTGAGTATGCCTAGGTACAGATTGTGGCATACCAATCTAGTTTTGAGATGATGTACATATACTGTTGAGATATATATAGATGAGATATTATATATTTTTTGATCATATGACTTGTCTTATGTATTTGTATGATGCTTTAATGTTTTGATTGATTGATTCGATGATTCATGTAATTATGCCACTTGGAAACATTATAATTTTGATGTCATGCTGTAAGATTTTAAATGAAATAATCTGATGTAAACAATTTGGTTGTTTGTGATGTGATAATTTGATAAAAATAAAAGGGACTTTTAACAATAATTTCAAAGGACATTGTCGCTATTATAGACCATTTCATGGAGTCGCCGCTCACTCGGTCGTCAAGCTAATCCTAGTATAGAAATATTGCTAAAAGTAAAAGAGTGCTTAAGAGACTGTCTTAAGACTTTGTTGTGATGATGCAAATGATGATGATGATGATGATTTGTTTTTCAGATTTCCATGAAAATATTATGCATGAAATACGAAAAGAAATATGATTTTGCTAGGCATAAATTCCTAAGTATGATAAAATGTTTGGATAATTCCCTAGGAATTATACCATCATTGCAAAATTGAAGTTTGACATAATGACATGAAATAGAATAAGTGTTTGTTTGTTTTAAAGCATAATTGTGTAACATAATGATTTAAGTCATATGTTTTTATGAATTTAAATAAATGGGAAAATAAAATTGGTACAATGGTTTGCGCTAGGCATAGAATATTTAGGTATAAACTTATACCATCATCGCGAAATCCAGAGAAGAAAATAATAGTTTTATTGCATGGTTGATTTTTAATTTTTGAAATAGTCAGAAAATATGAAGATGAGGACTTGCACTAGGCATAAAATTCCAATTTTGGTTTTGGAACTATACCATCGTCGCGAAAGTCAAAAGTTATATATAAATGTAACTTGATTGCATGTGTTGAAAATGATTTTGATATTTGATAATGCATGTAGTTGTCTTTATACTAAACAACTGTTCTTCAAAGAAGAAAATGAATTTATCCCAAACAATTTGCAAAAATATTTCAAAGTATCTTAAAGACAAAAGTTAGATTTATAAGGAATCCCATGTGCGTATGTGAGTTCATTACCAATCTTGATTTATCATAATGATACACAAAATCTCTCAAATACAAATGTGTGTGCAATTGCATTGTTCATTTACCAAGTTTTGAGCAAGATAATTTGATACAAGTGATTTGAATGAACCAAATAAGTGTTCATTAACCATGATTTAGATGCATATAACCATACCAGACTACTATGTAGGTCGGGTTATCAAGAGCTAGCTAATCCATAAGCAGACATAGGTCTATACAAAAGAAGGTCGCTAATGTGACGGACATATCACCACGCTAGGAGTTACCCAAGGCCAAGCGGGTTGGGCACAAACCACCTGTTATGGGGCTTACCTCATAGTTTTCGAATAATTGAGAATTCCAGGGATTCAAGCTCATCAACCCTTCTTTTCTTTTCAATGGGTAAGGAAAGGGATTTTATTGCTTTTGCTTTTGCTTTTGTCTTTGTCTTTGCTTTTGCTCTTTTTTTTTTTTTTTAGTTTTGTATTGTGACTTGATATTTGAGATAATGCTGAAATAACTTGTTTCTTTTTTCTTCTTTTTCTTTTGAACTTTTCTTTTCTTTCTATGCTAGGGATACTTGCTCGGATTAGCTGTAGAGCAAGGGATTTTTATTCTGGGTAGGGGTGAGCTTGTCCTTTTGCCAATTCTCAAAGATTCTAGACCATGTGCATGATAGGATAGCAGGGGAAACTTTTCGCTCAAGAACCACTTCTACTATGTAACATAGCATGGAAATTACAAATGTAATCATTTTATTGTGAAAAGATATGCTTGGTTTAAGTAAATAACAACATCAATTCTCTATGCTCAAACTGTATTTAATTGAATTTTGTGTACTTTGATATAAGAGAGATTAGTAATCATGCCAGATAAAATCAAGATATTTATTTTTTGTGTTTGTGATAGTGGGGGATTCCAAATAAATGCTAATTTATCCAAAATAACTTGAAAATATAACGGCAATGCTTAAAGAAGAAATATATACAACAAATATTTGTGAAGAGTTTGATAATTTTGACTCTCTCTTTCTTCTTTATTATTATTATTATTTTTTGGGTTTCAAAAGAGTCAATAATATTGTTGTTTTGACTTTTTTTTCATTTGTTTTTGTTTAAACAGTTTGATATATTTTGAAAATGAGACAATATGCAAAATATGTACAAATGATGAAATGACCAAATTTTATGCGTAATATCGCTTAAGATGCATAATATTCATAGGTTCTTTTAAATCTTTACCATCTAAGGTAGCTAATTTGTATGCTCCTGATTCAAATTTAGCAGTGATAATATATGGTCCAAGCCAGTTGGGCTCAAATTTACCTTTAAGGTCTTTAGTTGCATTAGTATTTTTTTGATTTTCTTTTAAAACAAGGTCGTCGACCTCAAAGGATCGATGACGAACTTTCTTGGCATATGATCTTTTAAGCTTGTTTTGGTAGGCACGAAGGTGCTCTAAAGCATTGATGCGCTTTTCATCTAGAAGTTCCAACTGACTGAGTCTGCCAGCTCGATATTCATCTCCTACTTCGGTATCTTGAAGTAGTAGAGCCAAAGAAGGAACTTCTAATTCAAAGGGAAAAATGGCTTCAGCGCCATAAACCAAGACAAAAGGTGAAGTTCCAGTGGGAGTTCGAACACTAGTTCGATAGGCCCACAAAGCTGGATATAATTGAATGTGCCAGTCGCGACCAGTTTTATTGACCAATCTTTTGAGAATTTTGATTAAGGTTTTGTTAGATGCTTCTGCTTGACCATTACCCTGAGGATAATAGGGAGTGGACCAACGATGTTGAATCTTATATTTTTGGCATAATTTTTTAACATCTTTATTTTTGAAACAAGTTCCATTGTCTGAGATGAGATTTGCAAGAATTCCGAACCTACAAATGATTTGATTAAAAATAAATTTAGAGACTTGAGTTCCAGTGCAGGAAGCTAAAGGCATAGCTTCAACCCACTTCGTGAAATACTCAGTGGCGGTTATAATGAATTTGTGTCCATCAGATGACACAGGATTAATTTTGCCAATAATGTCTAAGCCCCATTTTGAAAAGGGCCAAGGAGATGAAATAGCCTGCAGCTCTTGTGCAGGCGCATGGACAAGGTCAGCATGTTTCTGGCACTTGTCGCAATGGCGCACATAATCATGTGCATCCTTTTCCATGGTAGGCCAAAAGTAGCCTATCCTAAGGAGATTTTTAGCAATGACATTACCACTGAAGTGTCCTCCACAAGATCCATCGTGGGCTTCACTTAAAGCTGATTTGGATTCTTCTAGATTCAAACATCTCAATAGGATACCTTCAAAAGATCTCCTATATAAAGTATTGCCAATTATTACAAATTGACTTGCTCGTCGACGTAATAACCGATGCTGGTTTCTATTAGAATTGGCAGGGAAAGTCCCATTTTGGAGAAAATCAATTATATCCGTATACCAAGGTTCAGGAGTAGTTTCATTGATTAAAAACACATCCAAAGGTTCTAAACATGACTTATTTGAAGCGGGTTCCTGGAGTCGACGAATAATGATGGTGGCATATTCATCATCTAACTCCAAGGGCAGAAGAGATGCAGCTGCGGCCATAGCATCAACCGCACGATTGCTAGTTCACGGAATAGCTTCCAAAGTAACTTTATCAAACAAGGATAACAATTGCAAAACATATGCTTTATATGGGCGCAATTTATCATCTCTGGTCTGATAAACTTCATTAATTTGATTTATGACAAGTTGAGAATCACCAAAAACTAGCAGATGTTTGATTTTTAACGCCAAGGCAGCTCGTAATCCAAGGATTAGAGCCTCATATTTGGCAGTATTATTAGTGCAAGCAAATGTTAATTTAAAGGACAAAGGTATAAGATGTTTTTGCGGGGATATTAAAATAATACCCGCACCAGCCCCACTCATGCATCGGGCTCCATCAAAGTATAAGGACCATTGTTCAATATGGTCTCCCTCTAATTGAAGGCATTCATCAAGAAACTCAATGATGAGGGGATGGGTAGACTCTAAGGGTGCAGCAGCTAATTGATCTGCTATGATTTGACCCTTAACAGACTTCTGTCCTATGAACGTGAGTTCAAACTCGCTTAGAGCAAGAACCCACTTGGTTGTGCGACCCGATAAATAAGGTCGACTCATGAGATACCGCAAGGGATCATATTTAGCAATGACATAAGTTTTTTGACTGAGCATATAATGACGTAATTTTTGCATAGAAAATACGACTGCTAGACATAATTTTTCTAATGTTGTATAACGGGTTTCATAACTGATGAGGGTTCGGCTAATGTAATAATTAGCACGTTCTTTCTTCTCATCATCAAGCTGAGCTAACATAGCTCCTAAAGCGAAATCTGAAGCTGAAATATACAAGAGAAATGGGCGATTAGGTCTAGGCGGTGAAAGCACAGGTGGGTTAAGGAGGTATTGTTTGAGAAGTTCAAAAGCTTCTGTACATTCATCGTCCCAGTTAAAAGGAACATCCTTCTTAAGGAGCTTAAGAAAGGGAGTGGTTTTGTCCGCCAACTTATCGATGAAGCGATGGATGGCTTGAAGCTTACCTTGTAAACTTCGTAACTTCGATATATTGGTAGGTGCGGGCATATCAGTGATAGCCGCAATTTTGAGAGGGTCGATTTCGATACCACGTAAAGAAACTAAAACCCCTAATAGCTTACCGGACTTAACTCCGAATATGCATTTGGCTGGATTTAATCGAATAAGGTATTCTCTTAACCGATTAAATACTTTTCTCAAATCATCTAAATGATCATCTTCTTTAATAGAGCGAGCGATAATATCATCTACGTAATCATGTAGGATATCATGCATCATATCATGAAAGATATAAGTCATAGCTCGTTGATATGTTGCGTCGGCATTCTTTAAACCAAATGGCATCACTTTCCAACAAAAGGTACCCCAAGGGGTAATAAAGGCTATTTTAGCCTGATCTTCAGGAGCTATCCTGATCTGATTGTAGCCGGAGAATCCATCCATTAGGGACATCATTCCACTCCCGATAGTAAAGTCAATGATTTGATCCATGTTTGGAAGAGGAAAATCATCTTTAGGGCATGCAACATTAATATCTCTAAAGTCTGTGCAAACCCTAACTTTGGTAGCTTCTTTCTTGGTGACTGGAACTACATTCGAGATCCATTCAAAGCATAATCAATAGCTTGTATGAAAATAACATTCAGGAGTTTTTCTAACTCCCCTTTGACTAGCAGGGCCACTTTGGGATGCATTTTTCTAAGTTTTTGTTTAACAGGTTTAGCATCCGGATGGACTACTAGATGATGCATGACTACAGAAGGGTCCGGACTCGGCATATCTTCATATGTCCAAGCGAAGACATCTTCATATTCTTTAAGGAATGCAATGTATTCATCTTGTTTTTCTTGACTTAATGTTGATCCAATATTGATTATGTGAGGATTATCCTCAGTTCCAATGTTAACTTTAATGACGTTTTCTACTTCCATGTGTAGATCTCTTTCAAAATTAGGTGGGGCGGGTGAAACGCCCAATTCTTGTAATTCTTTTAAGGTTAAGTTGGATAATTTGTCTTGATGAGTGGTGGCCTCAAGTTGGGCTATAGTTGGTATAGAACCATCAAAATAAAAACCATTGTGTAACAACTCTTCAACGGAGACATCATGGAAAATATCTCCTTCCAACTCCTCATCGGATTCAACAATCAATTCAGGGTAAGCTATGGATAGCATATTACATGTAAATGGCTTATTCTTTGAACACAAAGAATCTTGTTTATCTAGATAATCTTGATAACATATGAGTTGGTCATCATCTTCAAAAGGGAAGGGTTGACCCTTACTAGGAAATAGGCCCACACCACATCGGGCGGGCCATGGTTCTACCTCAATAGGTTCTTTCATACCATTTTGGAAAGGTCCCAAGCCTTTCCCTTTATATCCCATTTTAAGCATTATGGGTTTAGCTTTAATATATTCATTAGCAAAATAGCATCGAGCATATCCCTCATGATGAGTTTTGATATTCCTGGGTATTCTTCCCCAATCATATCCCTTATAAATAAAAGCACAACTCCCGACTTGGTAAGTACTTCCCATAGGTTGTGGGAGGCCCAAAGTACGAGGAGATGGTGGCAAGTTATTTAAAAGAATTGAATCTTGCATAAAAGCATTTGTTTTTTCTGATATTAAGATTGTGGATAAATCCGGTAAAAGTTCATCAGAAAGAGCATAAGATGTAGAAGGATTATTCCCTATATCTTTAGATGTGGAAGGTATGATAGATGTTGATAATGTGGAAGTGTCAATAAATGGGTCTATAGGTTTTGAAGTTATAGGGATAGAACATGAAGGATTGGTTGTGGATTGAAGATCTTTTTGAGGTTCTAGTGTGGTTTGTTCAGAATATGGTTGAGTTAAATGTATAGGTGTAGTTGATGGAGTAGATGATGTTATGTGTGTGTTTTTCACACGTTTAGATGAAAAATAGGAATTAGGATGTGTGGATGACAGAGCGGGGCAAAATTGCACTCCAACAGGTTCTGCCAAAGCACACATATCAAAGGGTCTAGGGTCACCATGGATAGTGACCAACTGATTTTTAAATTCAAATTTAACACATTGGTGTAAAGTGGAGGGAACCGCTCGCATCGCATTGATCCAAGGGTGACCCAAAAGTATATTGTACGATGCTGGGCAATGTACAATAAACACGGTTGTATCTAGGGTTCTAGGACCAACTTGCAAGGGTAAGGTAATGACTCCACATGTTTCTTGTGTCTCGTCATTGAAAGCTTTGATAATCATGTCAGTTTTCTTCATTTCATCACTTCTAAAGCCAAAACGTTGGTAGAAGTCAAAAGTACAAATGTTTAGAGATGAACCATTATCAATCAGGACTCTTTTAACAACTACATCTCCAATTAGAGCAGTAATATATAAGGGATTATCCTTATGTAAACCGTGTTGTGGGATATCTTTATCCCGAAAGTCAATACAATCGACTTCTCGAGTGATGATAGTATTGGACATGGCTTCAGGTTGAATATTTTGAGGTACCATCATTTGGCTTAATGTAAGCATTAACTCATCCCTATGGGTGGGAGAAGATCTTAACAAATCCAACAGGGAAATTCTGGTTGTAGTGTTGGATAATTGTTCATTAATATTGTAAGGAGGCTTAAGTTGAACATTAGACATATGATTCCCTTTATTGGGATTTTTCAAAATAAATGGGGCTGACCCATCATTCTGAGTTTGATCCTGTTGAGAGTTTTGAGCCTGTTGTCTGGTAACAACTCCGATGGTACCTACAATGTTATATTGAAGACGCTGAACTGGTCTCGGTTGAGCGTTTATGGCTTGTTCACTAGGAAGGAACTGATTAGAAGAGGGTCGAGTAGTAACTCTTCTAGGAAATGGTTCTTCTGGAACCATAGCATCTGTGATAGGTTGAATAGGATCTGATTCATTTTCAGAACTATTCGATTGGTTTGAGGTGATGTCTACTTCACTTTCAATATCTGATTCTACATCACTAGGATCGGGAGTTTGAAAATTATGTAGGGGCCTGGTCGTGACCAGGGATAAAGTTGTGTCAAATATTTGAGGATCCTGAACAGGTAATTGTCCGCTAATAGTCCCTACATATCGGGTAGGAGGGGGAACATTATGATGTTCGATTTGATTGGCCACTTCTTTACCATGGTTTGGTAAAGGATGTTGAAATATATCCAATGATTGATTAGCATTTTGATTTTGATTTTGGGGAATGGTATTTTGAGCGTTATTAGGAGCATTTTGTTTAGGTTGGAAAGCTTGCACCTCCATTTCATTATTATCAATCAAGTCTTGTATTTTATGTTTCAATATTTTGCAAGAATTTGTAGCATGTCCAGGTCCTCTATGAAAGTCACAGTGTAGATCGGCTCTATATCCGGGTATAGTTGGATCAGGTTCCCGGATAGCTGGTAATTGAATCAAGCCTCGTGCTAATAATTGAGGTAGAATGGTTGATAAAGGTTGATTTAATCTAGTAAATTCTCGAGGAGGTTTATCAGGGGGTTTTAATATAAATTTTTTTGTTGTCTTCGTTGTATTGATATTAGCAACGTTTCTGCTATCAGTGACTCCGTCACCTACAACTTGTTTGTTTTTATACTGATTTCTGGATGTTTTCTCATCATCTTTCTTTTTGAGCTGACCTCTTCTAATGAGAGCGTCTTCTACCCTTCGAGCTAAGTCTATAGCTTGATCGAAGGTCGTTAAGGTGGCAGTTGATAACTCATAAGATATTTGTTCTTGTAAATTATTAATAAAAATGTCCAACATTTCCCTATAAGGTAACACAAAGTGCAGTTTTCCTATCAACTGCCGCCATCTAGCTAAGAAATCAGCAAAACATTCATCTTTGTCTTGTTTTAAGTTGTACAAATCTTTAATGGTGACATGCCTCTCGATGTAGGCACTAAATTGATGGACAAACGATTCAGCTGTTTCTTCAAAATTTCTCAAAGAATGAGTGGGCAATTGATAGTACCACTCTAATGCCATTCCTCCTAAACTTTTTGGGAACATTTTTAGTAATAGCAAGTCATCATGTGATATATCATGACATGCTATCCTAAACATACGAAGATGCTCTATGGGATCTTCAGTTCCTTTATATATAGGCAGGACGGGCATGGGAAAGTGTTTAGGGTATGGTTGTGCTACAACTATGGGATCCAGAGGTTGACTACATATCTCTCGATAATTGTACGAGGGACGGTAGGGATCTATCTGGTCCATGCGCGAAGCTAACTGTTTCACCATGGCTTCCAGATCACCGGTTTGCCCACCATATTGGTTCGGTAGGGCATTAATATGGGATTTGTGAGCATATGATGGAGGGACATGGAGATTAGATGCTATATTGCTATTGTGTAAATTGTTGGTAGGAAGGGTGTTATGAAGAAATTTTGAAGTTGTATTATGTTGTATGCTCGATTGTTGAAAATTGGTGTTTGGCTTCATTTTAGGTTTTTGTTGATTTGAAGCATATTGATCAATAGTTTGGCGAAGTAAAGCAGTTGAAGGAAGTTTTCTTTTGTGTGGGAATGATTTTAGGCTCAATAACAGGTTCCTTAGGGGGTTGGGTAACCTGTTGTTTTGGCATGTTCTCGAATCATAGTGACCATATCTCTATTGGATGGTCCAGCTTTATCACTTTCTTGATCAACAAAGGACAAGGGATTAGTGTGTATGTTAAACATATCTTCCATAGCTGCTTGAGTGTCACTAATTTGTCCTTTATCAATACGAACCGCCATATTAAGAGCACCAATGTTATTATTGAAAAATTTCCAGAAATGATCTAAGTTATCAAAAGCAATAGTTCCATCCGGAGCTATTCTAGGGGACGAGGATCCTTCCTCTTTAAGATTGTCTTCTTGTTCATTGTCTTCACCCAGGTCATCTTCTGGCTGTTCTAGAGTTTCTCCTTCCGGAATTGGATCCTCAGGAAGGACATTTGGGTTTGTAGTTTTGCCTTCTAACCAATCTTCTTCTTCTTGTTCAGTTTGTTTACCATTTCTAAGTTTAGGCATTGTGCTTAATTTTAAATTTCAGCAAATATATATATACTTGTATATATATATATGCAACAAGGTATATATTTTAATTATATACCTACTATAGTATTTAAAATAAAATGTTTTGGGTTTTTGTTATGTTTTCTATTTTTCTTGTTTTTTCTATTTTTTGTTTTTGTAACAATATTATAAAGATAACAAACAACACAATAAATGCAAGAAATAATAATGAAAGCAATGATCTAGTTTTCTATAAATAATTTATAAATGTCATTAATGGGCTCGAGTTCTTCAGGAGTCATGAAGTGTTCTTCTTCAAATTGGAAATTTTCTTTCAAGAATTTAACAAAAAGTGCTATAGTGATATTATCTGTCTCAGACTCTGGTTGGTAGAAATAGAGTTCGTGGCAATACTCTCGATATAACACAGCTCGAGGAACTCTCCTCCATATTTCCCTATCCATAAGAATGACCTCTTGATCTTCTACACGACCTAGGAATTGGTGTATAACAGTTGCGTTCTCGAGGTATTCCTCGAAGGTGAACAATTCTGAAGACACAAGAGCTCTCCTATAAGCTAACCACCTATGGCAGGCTCTCTGAAGTTCATGATAAAAAATGAGTTGATGAGGATCCAGGATCCTATCTAGGGCAAACCTCTTGATTTGTCTAAGTTCGGTTGATCTAGATGAAATGACACCTAGCCTCCTATCAAGTTCTTTCCACAGAAGTTGGTTTCTATCTGTTTCAGGCACACTAAGCACATAATTAACTTCTATGGCTGCTAATTGGTTTTCAACATTTATAGTAACTGCTAGTCTTTTCTTAGGAGCTACCATCTAGACATGATATGCAACTTAGTATTTTCTAATGATTTTAAATGCATCTATGTTTTTGTTTTTTTTTTTTTGTTTTCAAAAGGTTTTAGTTTCACGTCGGGTTCACCAAAATGTATCGTTCCAAAATTTTCGCACCCTTACCTTCAGGCTAAAGGATCCGTGCCCGGAAGGGGGATGGGAAAAGGATGGGACGGTACCTCGGACTGAGAGGCCCTTTGAAGGTCCCGCCTCTTGGGGGAGGGGTATTAAGGTGATTTTTTGACGGATGGTGGGGTTCACCAAGAAACGTTTAGTGGCAGTTTCCACGCCTAGGTTGGGAATGTGTTTAATGTGTTCAGTTTTATCTTTAAACATCCAAGTCCTAGGTTTGGCCAGATGAATCTAAGTGTTCTATTATGAAAATGCAAATTAAATAAATACAAAAAATAGGTTTGGACAGAAAATAGAAAGAATACGCTAGATTAAAGAACCATACCTGATCCGGATGTCTGATGAAGGTTCTGATTTTTGTAGCAGTCTAGATCATCTGGAATTTGACAGGATCGTCTGAGATCTGACGGGATCGTCTGAGATCTGACGAATTCATTAGAGACCTACAAACAGAGAGATAGATACAAAATACTAGAAATGCAACTATTCTAACAAAGAAAAATGGTGTAAAATGGCAACATAGATGCTAAGGTGATAATCACAAATAAAAATTCAAGTAGATTATGACGTTCTAATGACAAATTATGACTTCATTGTGCACTTAAGCTATATGGGTGAACTCCAAGATGCAGAACAATAAGGAATAATAACAAATTTAACTAAATGCAAGATAAATCAACAAACAAAGTGAGAAAACGCAAACCTTGGGCACTGATTGCCCCCAATGTTGACTGTAGTCGAAATCATCTCGGATTGGTACGAAATCATCTTGAATTGAACAGGATCGTCTGCGACGATCTGAGCTTGCTCCGACTAAAAAACAATGAAGTTCCTGCAAACAAACTTGAAAAAATACAAATGCAAATGGTGGTTTAAGATAGTCTAAGGCATGTAGAATTCATGTTACAGGGAATTTCAGCCAGGGGGAATGCCAAGAGGGGGTCCTAAGGTTAAATAGGCTTAGGAGGGAGGTTAGGAGGTTGGAGATCATCCTAATTTGGAAGATCTCCAATGGGGGAGGTCTCTAACGATGCAGACACGCTTTTGCCCGGATTAGAGATGCCGTTGAAACAGAAGCTAACTATGCACAAATTAGTTTGGGACGAGATCGTCTGGACGTTCTTCTCCAGACGAAATCGTCCGATCTGAGGCGATATCGTCTGATCGGCGACGATATCATCAAACGGACAAAACAAACTCTAAAAATGGCATGGAAAACGAGGAAACGGGCAGCAGGTGGTTTGGGAGCGGTTTTGGGGTTAAAATTTGAATTTGAATTATTACTAATGTAATTTTGATTATTGCTAAGTTTTACTGCGCCAATTTTAGGGTGCTACACATAGAAATGGAATCTAAGAAATAAAATTGATATGGATAGATGAATAGGGTGTAGAAGTTAATATAAGAACATGGGATAGAGGAAACATAGAAAAGAGGGCAAAAATTGCTCCCAAGCCTATTTGAATGAATTGTGATTGGTATGAGTCAACCATATAATTTTTCTATCTAGCTTGGACACTAAGACATAAAGTAGAAGTTCTAGTAAATATGTCATATGAGGATTGATAGAGGGTTAAGTAGTAGAGGGTGAACTAAAGAAGGATACAAGGCTAAATGGAGTTAGCCTCTTCTAAATTTAAGATGAATTCATGCCCTGCAAGGGTGAACCATGAATTTGCATTGTCAAAATACAATGGATTAAATGAGTGGTGGAATCTAGTTTTATGTTGGTTTTAACACTAAATTATGATGATGGTAGGTAGGGTAGGTGGGAAGGAGTAGGATATAAAATAGGGTTTGATCCTCTTTCTATCTTGTGATAGATTCATGACCAATATTAACTAACAGTAAAATCATTCTAAGTGGAAAATTAAGGCAAGATCTTATTGAAAAAGGGTGTATCAAGGGTTGGTAAGTGGATGGGGGACCAAGAAAAATATATCCTTCAACTACATGGTGACTTAGACACAAGGGTTAGAGCATAAATATAATATTAAAACTAAAATAAAGGAAACCAAGATATATGTGTAATACAATTGATATAAAATAATGAATTACAAAAGGAGAGTAAAGGGAAGGGAAGACAATAACCAATAGAGAAGTGGTCCTCAAATATTAGGCCTAGTTATCCCTCTAAAAACTTCTCCAAAGTGGAAAATTCAACTTGACAAATTGAGCTACAATTTTTCAAGAGTTTTGTTAGCTTGAGAGAGCGCTAAGAAAATTAGAGCCTAATGCCTCTATTTATAAAGTTTTGGGGGCATGGAGGGCTAGAGGAAAGGGTATTAATGAAGGTGGTTTAATTGAAATTCATAAGGGAAAGAGGGGAGGGACCTAGGGGACTAATAATAGGGTAAATAAACCCAAGGATGGCACCATAAATGATCCAAAATCCCAATGTGGATAGATAATCCAAGATCTGGATTTCTATGAAAATTGGGTATGAAGAACCATTGAATGGTTTTTTGGTCTATTAGACAGGGCTACAAATTCATTGAGGGTGGGTAAAACATAAGAAAAAGGGGGAACAATTTTTATGATCCATAAAAAAGGATGAATTTTTTTTCTAAAATTGAGAAATATCTTAAAATATGAGGGTTGATGGGCAAAAAATTACATTTGGCAACTTTGAAGGGCTACTTAGGCTTCTATGGGAAAATTGACTCATTTGGATGGGTCGATTTTTTGTGTCTAAAAATGCCACATCACATGGAATATGGAGATATATGCAAGTCTATTATTGTACATGGATGTAACTCATACTAAAGAATGAAACAGGGAAATACTAGGAGATTGGTCATCCACTACTTAGGGTTTTTTTATGTTTTAAATTGACTTGTATGTTTTTATATTATTTTAATTAAAAACTGATGTTGTTTAGCATGTGTTATATTTTTAGCTAGTATTATCAAGTTGACAATACATACTAGTATAATATCCTAGGTCATTGTACTTAGACTTGATCTACCTTGATTTATTTGATTGTTGGCAGTTTTGTCACTTTGCCACATTAAATTTTTTTGTTGAATATTGATTGTAAATTTTGATAAATTTATTAAAGGAAGGTGCTACATTTTTTTGTTCATTTTACTGTATTTTTGCCTCTTTTAAATAATATTACATTGCTATAAATAAAATGGAAATTATGAATGCAATGGAGAATTTTGTTGAAAATGTCTAAGCAACAAAAGCATTGGCAAGGAATCAATTTTGAAGGGAGATGCACCTCAGAAAGAAGAAGCAAAAAATTTGGGCACTTTTACCCCAAATTGCACTTGCAAAGGAGTTTCACCCCAAAAAATGTGAAAATCATGCTCTAATTCAAGAGCAAGTTATATAAATAGATGGAAGTGGTTTCACCCCAATTGAGGGGCGAAAATCACTTTCACCCCTTTTGGAGGTGAAACATAATTAAAAATGGCAAGTTCACCCAATAAAGTAGAGGAAGCGAAAGTCTTGAGTTTAAAATAAAGGAGCAAAGAGCTTTCACCCCAAGAGAGGGGTGAAACTCCTTGTCGCCCCTCTTTGGGGTAAAAATTATTTTAAAGCACAAGTGACTGTGAATTAAAAGTTAAGGGTGCTTTCGCCCCTAGTGGGGGTGAAACTTTCTTTTGTTCCCCTTTGGGTTGAAACAAAGCATAAAGGAAAATTAGATGAGGCACTTTGTGGTTTGAGAACCAATGAAATCAGAGCAGATTTTAAAATGGTTTTTTCTCCAAGAGAGGGGTGAAACTCCCTATCACCCCTCTCTGGGGTAAAACACATCTTAAAGATGGTTTTAAAATATAATGTGGCATGGGCCTAATGTGGGCAAGTTGACACAAATTTTAGGAGAGCGTTGTCACCAAGGTTATGCATAGTGGTGAATATTTTCCAATTGGGCGAATATTAGGATTTTCAAAATTGGAAATTGATGAATATGAGGACACTTGACATTGGCGCATTCGCCTAAAATGTTTAGGACCAATGTTTTATTAGGGTTAATTCACCATAATATATATCCAAACATAGGCATATTTGTACTCGTTGGAAATCTCTTTTCAATATTGATCTAATGGTGATGTTTTTATGAAGTTATAAGATGATTTAATAAGTCAAAAGTATCTCCAAAGATGACCTTGTATTTTAGGGATTCAAATACCCCAAATTTTGGTATGAAGATGCTCGATTTGATTTTCTTAGGATTCTCCATGATTCATCTCAATTTTGATTAGGATTCACCATTTTTTTACAAGTACATTTTGAGTCCAACGCCTTATGCATAACCCTGGCTGTCACCCCAAATGAGGGGTAAAACTTATTGTTACCCCTCTTTGGGGCAAAAGGGGATTTCAAATATTTTTAAAAATATGGAAGAAATGAATGGTGATGTGGGGCCCATTCCAAGAATATTGGATTTTTCACCCACGACTGGGACATAAATAAAATTAAGGTGATCTATGTAAGGTTAGGGTGCAGCAAAGTGAAGGTGCCCCTATTGTGAGGTGTCATGTGGTTTCGCCTCTCCAAGGGAAGAATGGAGATTTAATATTTAATTTTGAGTGAGAGAATTGTGCATGATCTATGCCAAATTACAAAAAATAAAAGTAATGTCACCTCCACCAAAAGGTGAAAGTCCCTATCACCTTTCTCTGGGGTGAAAACAAAGAAGATAATTAATGGGTGAAATTGCTGAGACATCAAACCAAGTTGTGTTGTAATCTGTTGCTGCCTCGAAAAGGCTATTTCTCCCCTCTCTTGGGTGAAATAAATTATTTGAAATTAAATTCCAAGGGATGTTGCTTCCAAAGGCATAATTTTTAAATATTATCTTGGAAAGAGGTGAAGAAAGATAAAATTTAATTTTTCGAGTGATGCAAGCATTGCTTCCAAGATTTTTGCTTCAATGTTACAAGATCAAAGGCAATTATTGTTTATTTTCAATGCACCACCTATCAACCTTGCCAATTTTCAAGGTATATTTAATGATCAGTGGACTCTCTTGGCGAAAGTAAATTTCCAAGGCATAGAGGCAAAACAAATTCAATGACCAAGCTCCTAATTTCTAGGTTATTTTGCTACGTCTCAAGGCACAGTCATTCAGGGTTGCTTCTTAGAATTTAATCATGCTAATTTCTCAATGTGATTCTCTCGCCAAAGTCGAATAATGGTTTCCATAGAATATATTTTGACCAGAATATCACTTATCCTATGGAGAGAATTATTCTCGCTAGTCTGTGATCTACCAGTATTTTTTTGTAAGCTCATTAAATGAAAGAGGCGTAATCCTCTATAAATACTAATCATTTTGATGTAATAAAGGAGGATGGACACTTTGCAAAAAAATATTTCAAGTTTTTTGCATCAATAGAAAAACTTTAGCTTCTGGTTATTTGAGTGATCTTACACTTGATAAGTTTTATTTGTGTCATTTTTGAATGCTTTCACTCCTATTATTTGTTGTGTTTAAATTCTACTTATAAATTTAATTTTTTCTCATAAAGGAATGAACACTGAGATGTTCTTTGGAGGCTATCAATGTATAACTGCTAGAAGTTTATGTTATTGTTTTTCTGTTGTATGTTGCTAATTACTGCTTTGTGGAATTTTGGTTGTTAGTCTATCCCCATGCTATATTTCCATATTATAGCCATATTTCCCTATTTCTTTCCCTTTACCCTAACCTTTCAACCAAAGTATATTAGGAAGGGAGCTAGCCCTATTTAGAGATTGGTTCGGAGGACATTTCTCTCCTCCATCCTTTCAATATTGGTCGGGTCTAGGGTGCATAAGGCATAGACATTGTAACTCAGAAAATTTATGATCAACTATTTTTGGCACACTTGATGGGACTCACGAGTCTCATATTGAGCAATAGGCACAATATTAAGGTCTTGATGTTCCCATTTTTATTGTTGTGCTAGAAAATCTAGTGACTCAGCTATATCCAGAAGCCTTTGAACATGAAGTTGGTGAAATTTGTACTTCACGATCACAATGTCAAAGGTTAAAAATCCTAAAAACCCCATTGAGTTCTTTGAACTTGATACCCAAAAATTAGGAGAACACCCTAGATTAGTCACCCCAACTCATACATCAGTCACAAAATCTTCATAGATAGTTGGTGTGTTTTCCATTCCTTCAAGTCTAGCTAGTAATGCTACTATAATCCCTCTAACTCAAGCAAATACTCTAGTAAATATGGATCAAAATCTACCACCACATCAACCACCACCAAGGCAGTTCCCAGCATGCAATAGCTCAAGAGATTTAAATATACAAGCTCAAAATCTAGTCCCCCAAGTAGCATTGAAGGCTTTTCCCACCTATGATGGTACAAGTAATACTACTTAAGAGCATGTACAAGATGTGTCTTATTTGGCAATAATCCACTGTATCGTAGATGAAGAAATTATGGTAAGATTACTTGTGTTGTCCCTCATATGAAAGTTGTTGTATTGGTACTAATATTTGTCACCCGCTACTATCACCACGTGGGACTAGTTGGTAGAATTTTGATTAAAAATTTCCATGAGCAAGCTGATCCTTTTTCCTTGTTGCACCAATTCACAAACATCCAAAGACATCCATAGGAGGAAATAGTGGATTTCAATGTTAGGTTCACTCGAATTTGGTAGAGAGTTCCTAATGGTCTTTGTCCAACTCATGAACAAGCCATGCTTTACTATTTTTGAGCTTTCAACTCTGACACTAGTACGACCATCTGATAAAAAAATGTCAATACATTTCTAGATTGTACACACAAATACAAAAGGCCAAATAAAATCTGATTACCATAGGTAAGCTACCTCTAAAGGTGACAATACCTATTCTTCCTGATCTTCCACAACATATGTACTCTAGTGTATTTTCATGGCCCATGCCTTCTATGTATCCTATTCATTCATGGAGCTTGAGTCCACCTCAAATTGCATCAATTCCAATTCCATAATTACCCACTCCAACTGTTACACAACTACCTACTCCTCTTCCTATTCCAACATTACCTTCTCTTCCAGTACCTCTACCTTTTCCAGTGCCCTCAAATTTTGATCCCCACATGAAATTATTATAGGATATATAATCACTTAATTCAAAAGTTAGGATAATGTCAAAAAAAACACATCCATTAAGAAGAAACAATCTGAATCTGAATTTTGATCAAGAATATTTCAAATGCCATCGATTACTAAAGAGCAATCAACTTCAACTAGCAAATGTTTTGAGATAAATACAACTGTATTGGTAAATGAATAAACTGATACATCAGAGTGAACATATTTGTGCTCCACCTATAATGACCCTCATGGTGAAGACATGTGCATGGTGCATTTGAACTATGTACAAACATTAGCATAAAGTTATATCAATGGATAAATCAATTTGATCATGAAATTCGATCATAATTTCATGCTCCCTTCCTTGGAGCAAGTGTCAATTCTTACAAGGGCTAGGAAGAAGCCAAAAACTATTGATCTAGTGGAGATAGAGCCATTGAATATTCCTACTAAATAGAAGGTATAAGTTGAAAAGACAAAACCACAAGAAAATTAACCTAGCATAGTCCCTAAGTAGTAAGATCATGTCTTGTTGAAAGATCTCTTGCCTACACGAGCTCAATAAAAGTTGCAAGCTCACAACCTAAAGTCACTCAAGTAAAAACTGAGGTAAAAGAACAAACCAAATAATACCTCAAGTACCCATTATTGACCAAGCATAAAAGGGTAGAAGCTACTTAGCAATACCAAAACAAATATGATCTAGCAAGTGATGGAAAAGAATCTGGTGTCTCTGACTATAATATTATTGAAGAGATGAATCTAATACTTTATAAGATGAGTTTGTATGATGCATTGCAACTCCCTGGACAAGTTGATCTATTGCAAGAGTATCCAAGTCTACAAAAAATAAAAATAAAAACCCCACCCAAATAGTGTTAGTACAAACATTGATTGCTTTTGCCATTGGTAAGAATAGACCACCTCCATTCTACCTCTCTTAGTATGGAGGGATGGATCGTACATAATTTCATGATCGATTCTAGTACTATGACTACCATCATTTCCAAGGTGGTATGTGAGGTCATGGGGATGGATTACATGAGGATTAGCCCAGGTATCTTACAATTGTATGGGATTATAGTCAAAATGGTGGGCGTGATTAAAGATATTCCCATTATTCTATACAACATGCCATAGATTACCATCATTCAAGAAGTGGTGGTGGTTGATTTAGAACTATATTTTAGCATGTGTGTTTTAAGGGAATTTACAAAAAATCTAGGAGGATATATTTCCCTAGACTATTCACACTTGGAGATTCCTTTCAAGGGAAGAAGAGTTTGGATCTATAATGAAAAGCCTTCTACTTTTCATATAGAGAAACTTGAAGATGAAGAAAAGTCCATAAGCTCAGTAAGCATGATGATATAAGAGTTGTAAGAAATGGACCTGATGGAGGAGGCTCTGACTAAACTTCATTTGGAAGAGCATTAGCAAATATCCCAAGAATGAAACTAGACGATAAATACATGAAGCATTAGAATTATTAAGCATCAGCTCGGTGTGTGCAATGTGCTTCATTCCCTATCATTTGAAACTCGTTCAACTTTCCATTGTTAGTTTCACTTATGATTTGTATGCAAGGCTATGAATGATTTGTGCAGGATTTGACGTATGACAACTATGTTAGAGATATAACAACCTACTTTGCAAAGGCTCAGACCTTCCAGTATCATGAAAAAACATATTAAAACTGTCAAACCCTCTTAGGACCAAATATATGTATACTAAATTAATTTACTAGATCCCAAAGTTGGTTATGTGCCGCTACCATCTTGAACCCATGTGCAAGTGTAAGTGAAATCAGAGCTTTAGGGAATCGGATTCCCAACCTAAGAGATATGGGAATTTGACCCTATCCTTACTACTCTGATCTAGAGTTCATTACCTCATTTTGAACAAAATGATTTAACCTGTTATGGATGAAATTATAAAAATAGCTTGTCCATCTGAGCAGTCAGTGGTCTTGCTTTTAGACAAGACATGTTGCCATGCATGAGCATACTCCACTGCCAGCCAGGCATCTATAGCCCCGATGGAGATTAACACCATAATCCATGGTTTGGCTTTACTTTTGATTTCTTGGACCTTGGGGATGACTACCCATCCTTGCAAGGGACATGTAGTACGATCCTTCCAATCCAATATTAATGATGAAATGAACAATATTTGCTTTGGAATTTCAAGTTCTTGAATGGGCAAAATAGAAGCCTTGGGGAATCGTATTCTCAACCTAAGCGAGATGAGAATTAGACCCTATCCTTACTACTCCATGAAGGTCAAGTCAGAGCTTTGGGGAGTTGGATCCTCAACCTAAGTTCGATGAGTATTTACCCTATCCTTAATACTCTAATTTTAGGCTTTAAGCACTATGGGAGTGGTAAAAACCACTATTTTAAGGATTATGTTGCATAATAGGACAAACATGAAATACTCCTTTTGCCTCACCTTTTCTTCCAAGTATGGTTTTGACCATTTTTCTCAAGATCCACTTTAATATGTTTAGAATGTACTTGGTTCAAGATAGTTCAAGCATCAGTTCCCAACCTTAGGATCCTTTTAATATATGTTATGTAATAACCCCATTCAACACCTTTTCACTGATTGCACATGAAATGAAGATGCAATTAAGATGGAAGGTATATGCAATGTGGAATGTACATGAGATATGAATGCATTTCTCCTTTTGAAATGCGGATGGAGTATACCACCTACTTTGCCATAATTTATAAAACTAACAACTTCCTGCATCACAAGTTCCAAATGATACTCTTTAATGTGTTTGCAAAATTCATGGAGCTTTTTGCAATACAATTTCGATGTTTCATATTCTCATAGTCTTAGTCAACATTCATAAGGACCTAAGTTAACAAACCAAAAGTGTCCAAAGGACCAACACACAAAACTTAAAACCAAAATTAGATCCAATCCAAAACCAAAACACGAAAACCAAAAGTATATACAATTGTACAAAAAGTTTGGATTATCATTTTCTCGAATCCCAAACCTGATTAGAATTCTTTAAAAGACATATGACGTGATACACATACCCAGTTTTGTAGGAATCCAACAAGATCAAACCAAACAAAGAAACAAACTTCCACTTGACCCTCTAACCATACCAATTTGATTTAGTTTCATTGATAATCCTATGGTGGAGTTTCAAATTTTCAAATTGATTAAACAATGATTGATATTCAATTCCTTTATGTCTATTCTTTAAGATGTTCATTCTGCACTTTGATTCATGGTGTAGAAATAAGCTTTCATTTTCATTCAATAAAGCCATAACATTAATAATATTTGAATCAAACCATTCATTAGGCAAACCCTCATTCAAATTTTGCATGGTGAAACCAAAAATATGAGATTTTACCTTTGGCATGCTTTCATTCGACCTTACTTGAAGAGGATTTGAAAATTCCTCTTTTCTCTCATGACATTCATCATTATGCAGCACTTGTTCTTTCTCCATGATTTGTTTATCAAAGGCACCAAACTTAGGTACCCAATTGAAAATATGCCCATCCATTTCAAACCATAAGTCTTGTCTATCTAGGGGCGGGTTGACTAACACATTTCCATGATCAATCACTTGGGTTGTTTCGGGTAATGTGATATTTTCAATTGGATCATCAATGATATCAAACCCAAATGATTCAGGTTTTGTAATTTTCTCATTTTGATATGGCATAATCATTGTAGCGCAAGTACGAGGATCAAGATTTTCAATTTCTTTTCCTTCAAAGGGATCTAAAGCAAGTGACTCTCTTTCTTGGTTCATGGTTGCATAATCCTTATCATGCTCCAAAATTTGATGAGATTCAAATTCCTCTTCCAAAAATTTCTCAAATTGTACAAGATTTATAGTATCCTCATGCGAGGAAGCAATTGAGTTATCCTACATATTATTTGATGCAACAAGTTTGTTAGAAGATTCAGATTGATAATATTCTTCCCATTTCTTCCACGAATCATAGTAATCATCTTCCAAGTTCAAGTCGTGATGCTCAAGCACTTCTTCTTCATATTTTGATTCATCAACATGTTTCTCATCCAATTCATCTTCACCTTCCATAGATGGTCTAATTATTTCCAAAAGTGGGTTATTTCTTGAATTCAAATTGGTAAAACTATCATAATCCAAATTTGTAACCCATGATTCAATTTTATCACAATTTGGAAGGTGTGGATCCTCTTGGTCATCACTCTCTTGACGATATAGAGTTTCCACCGCCAAAATGTTGTCCTCTCCTTGCTGATGTTGGGGTGGACCCTTATTTGGCACAAGTTCCAAATCATCCACTTGAGCTTGGAGACAATGGGTATACATAGCAATTTTGGGACAATTCCTTTCATTATGCTCCTTTGTATCATGCAATATACACCCCTTTTCCCATGCAAAATCAGAAGGATTAAGAATGGAACTAGAGTGACTTGGTCCTGCAAAAGTATCTATCTAATTAGCAATAGGGGAAGGCACACCCCCATTGTTTGGCTTTGTATTCCACTGTCTCCCTCTATTGTTGAAATTTTGATTTGAGTGAGGGGCATGGGATTCATACTTTTGTTTTTGAACCAAATCATTACTCAATTTGTGAACCATATTTTTGAGCTCTTCAACCTCTGAATAAATCTCTTTTGGTTGAGCTATGTTATTGCTAGTTCCAGTAGGGTTTGCGTAATTGGTGAGATCTTGACTTAACATTTAAGTTGGATTTTGAGCCACTTGATTTGTGTAGGGATTCACACTTTGAATTGAAATTGGATTGGGTGCGTAAGCGGGTGTTGATGAATATGGTTGTTGATAAGGCAAAGCATTTATGCCTGATATTTATGATGCCATGATTTGATTCATCATAGGAGCTTGACCATATGGACCATATTGTCCTACCATAGGCATCTGGGAAAACCCATAACCCTATGGTTTCATTTTTTGTTCAATGGTCATAGCTTCATTGTAGGCTAGAGCAAGCATGGTAACTTGAGGATTTCACCTTGCAAACATTGTCATCATAGGATCCAATGCCCCAAAATATATTTGCAAAGCTACTACAGGATCAATGGCAAAATTTTGAATTGCTCTATTATAGCACTTCTGAAATATTTGATTAAAAGTTTGGATTGGCTCACCCTGGCCTCTTTTGCATGTAATGAACTAGTTATATATGATTGTGGGATCTAATGGTGATCTGAATTGGTTGATAAAAGTGTTCTCCATTTGCGTCCATGACGTAATGGAACCAGTAGGTAAGCAAATGTACCATTCATAGGCCATTGGGTCTAGGCTCATGGGGAAGAGTCTACAAGCCACATCTTCATGTTGAAATTGCAATCTTATCAAAACATCCCTATAGGCATGAATATGTTCTTTTGCGGTCCTTGGGTCATCTGGTTTGTATTCAGGTAAAAATATCTCTATATTCTTAGGGATATCATGAATATCCCCTGCAATATTCAAAGGAATGTTATGGGCTTCGTACCAAGGATCTGGTGGAGGTTGGGCCATTTGATTCAAAATCAATGATGATAACCTTATAAGAACCCTGGAAAACTCTCAGTACCTCAAAGAAAACCTGTGACACACAGAAAATCCTGCAATTAATGAAATTCAAAGAATAACCTCAAAATCAATTTGTTAGTCATGAAAGAAGGAACCTTGACAAAGCAGTATTCTAAAAAATGTAAAATTAGTTTCTAATTCACCATATCGCATATGTGCAAGTGAAGAGCATACTCCTAGTGTTGTAGGCTTTCTGATTCACAAGATCGCATTACGCATAGGTGAAGACCATAATACCGACAACAAATACATTTTAGACAAAATAATTCCTTACAAATAAGCATGAAATGACTAGAAAATATCAAACATGTAATGTATGAATAATCATGTTAGCATCAACCAAGAGGTGTATCCATTAAAATCGAATGAAAGTAATTGCATGGAGACAACCTTGTTAGTCAAGAATTTTTTTTTTTTTTTTAAGTCAAATCAAAACACATTATTCCTGTATGAACAATCAAAAAGCGTTAGAACAATGCATAGCAATTCATGTCCTCCTTTTAATAATACAAGGTTGTATTGTTAAAAGAGGGCTAAAGATAATAATCAATAGGGCATGAAATATTCAAAATTTAAATCCCTATAGCATTTAAATCATACTAAAATAAAACAATTCAGGCCCTCCTTCTAGCACCAATATGTTGAGTGGTATTTTCATCTAGTTGTGAAAGTACACTCTCCTTTAGGATTTGGGTTCCAAATCCCCTCTTACAAAGAATTTAAACAAATAACTTCTCCAAGGTCTCTATTGTATGAGCATTTGCATATGTGTATTAGTAATCTCAAACAAAGATATTCAATTTAAATTCTTGGAACACCTTAGTGATTGCAAGTAACTGTAAACAAGGGGCAATGTTGATTTATTTCACCATGAAACTTTAGTGATTGTTCATTGTTTTTTAAGATTTTGATATTTTTTAAATGTCTATTTTAATGCCTTGAAAAGTTAAAACTTTTGGAACATTAAAAAAAAAAAAAAATGTAGAAAGAATGAAAATGAAATGCAGAAAACTAAAAATAAAATGCTTCCAGTATGATGCTATCCTATTACAACAAACCGAAGATGTGAGGTTTCCGTGCATGCAACCTAACCTATTGAACCTACAAACAAGCACAATCTGGATAAGCTGAGTGCTGGTTCCTAGGGTACGAAATAAAATTCATATTTCAAATATTTGCCTAATGTAACCCAAAGAAATGGCATCAACATTATCTATAAATTCGAAATCTAAAAAGATGAAAGAATAAACATTAAATCCATAGCATGCAAAGAAAATCTCCTTCTTTCTTGCCCACAAGATGCAAATTTTTGAACACTTATGCATTAAAAATGTGTCATTTTATAATAGCAAAATTTTTGGTTTTCCCGAACCAGTCCATGGAAGAAAAAATGACTCAAACAGGCCCAGAATAGCCTATCGCCTTCAAGTCTGCAACTCTTCTCGCCGCAATTTCCAACCCATGTCCATGAAGAAGAAAAACCAGTCCAATGTGGAAGAAAATATCTAGAGAAACCTAGTGCTAAGGCCTTGCCTTCATTACTATAATATTCTTTGAAAAGTTTTCGCCCCCTTCTGGCCTCTTTGAATGGCGTATTTAAACTTTTGAAAAAATGTTGTTTCTCCTTCCATGATTGTTCACTTCATTTTCCAATGGCTGTTCGTTTCACCTTCCATGAATGTTTGTTTCATTTTCCCATGGCTCTTTGTTTCACCTTCCCTGACTGTTCATTTCATTTTGTGGCCCTTTGTCATGAAAATATAACATGTCGCGATATCGCGACACTTTTTCTCTTTTGGCCGCGACAGTGCAACATGTCATGATATCGTGACACTTTTTCTTTCTCTACTTGCCTGCCCATTTTGAATCGTGAAAATGCAACATGTCACGATATCATGACACTTTTTCCCTTTTGGTCGTGATGATGCAACATGTCGTGATATCATGACACTTTTTCTATTTTAGCCACGACGATGTGACATGTCACGATATCGCGACACTTTTTGTCTTTGGCCGTGAAAATGCAACATGTCACGATATCGCGACACTTTTATTTCTTGTTCTTTCTTTCCTCGTTTGGTCATGAAAATGCAACATGTCGCGATATCGTGACACTTTTATTTCTTCTCTTTTCCTTTGCTTTGGGCCACGAAAATGCAACATGTCATGATATCACGACACTTTTTATCTTTTGGCCACGACAGTGCAACATGTCGCAATATCGCGACACTTCTTCTCTTTTGGCCATGATGATGCAACATGTTGTGATATCGTGACACTTTTCATTTTTGGGCCATGATGGTGCAACATGTTGCGATATCATGACACTTTTTCTTTTTTGGCCGCAATGGTGCAACATGTCACGATATCACGACACTTTTCCTTTTTGGGCCACGATGGTGCAACATGTCGTGATATCGTGACACTTTTTATTTTTTGGCCATGATGGTGCAACATGTCACGATATCATGACACTTTTTCTTTTTTGGCTGCGATGGTGCAACATGTCGCGATATCACGACACTTTTTCTTTTTTGGCCGTGATTGTGCAACATGTTACGATATCGCAACACTTTTTCTCCTTGTGGTGTTTTGCTTTTTTTCTTTGAACTTTAGCCTATGGGCCACTTTAGTCTTCTTGGAACACATGCAAAAAATGTGGGTCCCCAATTTTGGGTTACGTTGTGGAGCAGCCACAATAGTGCCTTACTGAGGTAGGTGCCTTACTCAAGCAGGCACCCAGATTATGTGTGTTGACAAAATTGCTGGAGAAGGATCTTATTGACCATCGTTCCACATCATCTATGGGAAACTACTGATGAATGAAGCTATCCCAGCCAGAATGTATGAACACATAACTACTCATGAAGCAGAACTGTAATGAAGTGGAAATCATTTGATTGCTAGGAAATGACGTAGAATTGATTATTACATGCTGATTGCAATAACTGAACTGTCTTAGTTTATACTATAATCAGGATGCTTATTGTAATAGAACTACAACAAGAAGTCCTATGTGTAGTATATACACACATGGACTTCTTTGTGGTAAGGGGAAGCAATTTTTCATAGAACATTATCGTATGTAATACTTCATTGTACCGTTAATAAAATCTTGAGCTTTCTTTATTAGTGTATTGTTTTCATGATTTGTTGGGTAGGATCTGCTAGAGCTCGGGCCCACTCCAAGACAGTATTCCTCCCATGATTCTTAGTTACTTTTATATATTTAATTATGCATCGTAGTATGTTCATTTCCTATATTAAATTTAATTATTTTAGAGTTGTGTTCTTTTTACGTACAGTGTGTTATTGCTTTTAGTGTGGTGTGTTTACTTCTACGTATTTATTTATGTGTAAGTTTTATTGGTGTGGATGAATCAATAATTGTTTTACAAACACCCCCCAATGATAGTTGAACGGATTCATCTCAAGAATGGTAGTGTGAGTAGTCTCAACCATGGCACTTCAAAAGTCTACGAGCTCCCTGGTTTGATAATTTAAATGCGAGTGCTATGACATAATTAGGATATATTTAACCAGTGTTTGGCACCAAATATTTTGGCACTTTTTTTGTAGAAGCATCACTAGTAGACTAATTACATTACCCTTAAAATATTTTTCTTGACCTTGTATGAGTCTACCAAGAAAAATAGGACCCGACGGTTGTTTTATAAGACAGATCCCATTAGAAAAGTTAGAGTTAGCTAAATACCTAGAGTTTGAATTTTATTCTCTCAACTCATTCCCAACAGTCCATTGGAGTGAGCATCCTAAATTTGTGCAAAGTGCCTCCTCATCTCATCAACCTAGGAAAGAACAGATCATTCTGAACCCATTGTTTAAAATAACACCCTCGAAGAAAGCCCTACTATGGAAAGTTATAGAGGATCATACCGTAACACCAACTGACTCAGAGGTTCTAATTCAAAAAATTTTAAACAACTAAAAGTCCATAAAAGCTGTATTAGAGACCACACTTCATAAAAATATGGTTGAATATGTCTCATCTAGATTCAACTTCCCAATAGATGGAGTAGGGGAAACCAAGATGAATAATATATTACCTGCCCATATCCCTACCTTTAGGGGATACCCAACCAAAGACCTTGACCTATTTTTGTTCAAATTTGATGTGTTGTGTAGATATAGAGACTATAAGTCAGATGCTCAAAAGCTAAAACTCTTTCCATAAACATTATATGACTCAGAGCTAAGATGGTTTATCGGGTTGGGGAACAAGAATATCACCACATGGGAATATATGAGAAAGCTCTTTATAGAGTAGTACCAGGACTTTGGTAGAGCACGAGATTCCAGGGAGGAAATCCTCAGCATGACATAGAAGGAGGATGAGTCCCTAGAAGAATACTGGGAGAGGTTCAATTTCAACCTGCAACGATCTCCTCATGCAAAGATAGGAGATAAGTCCCTCAAAAGTATTTTTTTGAGAGGACTCAATAACGAGTCATTGGAAGTACTAAACATTATTTTGGGAGGATACATTTACTAGCATGCCATGGAAGACATCTGATAATTATTTTAGAACTACTCATGGAGGAGAGGCAAGCCCACCTCCAGAACAGTGAAGGCGACCACATTGATCACAAAAATATAAATAGGCAACATGTTGGAAGATTTAAAGAGTGAAATGCTATCCTATCTAGCACTACATTTGGATACGCTCTTGTTGGAGAATAAGAAACAAGAGAACGATGCAATGTTGACCTATTTTTATCCAAAATATAGATAAAATCACATTAGGAATGCATACCCAAAAATAAGGTCAGAGTAAGCACAGTTTGCCAATAGAATCACAAAATATGATTGTGCCCACAACTACCCAATACCAATGAGGATGCTGATGTAAGAGAAGCCTATTTCATGGGCAATCGAAGAAATTGGCAGCAAACCCCTATGGTAAATATGCCCATGGCGATTCCACCGTATGGAGGATGACCATATATGCCACAAGGGCAGCTGCAACCACCCAATATGGGATTGTGGGGACCACCACCTTGGATGAACATACCTCCAAGAGCTGCATTTCCAAGCAACCATGGATGTCATATCAACACTCTAGGTAGCAATGGAGGAACCATGTTCCATGGAACTTTGCCTCATAAAATATGGCACAGGTTCCACCTCAACAAGGCTTATCGGCCCTACCTACGATGAGACCTACACAGTTACCAACATAGCCAATGGTGAAATTGAATAATAAGGTAAATCATCTAACATACCAAGTAGAGAGAGATGTTTTTTATGTATCATATTAGTTGTAATCCCATTCAACTTAGATCAAACAAGGAGCTAGGAGTAGAATCACCTCCCCTGGTAGAAACATAGGAAGATGTAGGAGATTCCCCTCTTATAGAAGAGGTGAAGGAAGAGAAAGTTGTTGAGAAAATAGAGGCTCCATTCCTAAAATTATTGTAGGAATAGAGAAATTTGACATAGCCAAAATTTGATATCCTCTCTAGCTTGAGGAATATCACAGTCACTATCCTACTTTTTCAAGCTATTCGAGATATGCCCATATACACCAAGGTGATAAAAGAGTTGTGTCTGAGGAAACCAAGATGTAAGGTGGTACAAACCATCAATGTTATGGGAAAATTGGCTGACTTGATGATGGGGAATGCATATCATCCCAAATATGCAAACCCAAGAAGCCCGATTCTGATAGTAAAAATAGGAGGGCATTCATTGGCAAACACCTTAGTTGACCTAGGTGCAACCATCAACATAATTTTGCAGGAAACCATACAGAAGTTAGAGCTCACAAACCTAAAACCCATCAAGATGGTGTTACAACTGGTTGATCAATCAACCATAGCACTAGAAGGAATACTCGAGGATGTCATTGTGATATTTGATGCATGGGAATATTCAGCAGATTTATTGGTGCTATAGTCTAAAACAATATTGGGTGGTTATCCACTCATCCTAGGGAGGCCATGGTTAGCTATGATTGATGCCTATATTAGCTATTATGATGGACTAATGACCATTTTGAATGAGCAGAATGTCAAGATATTGACAATATCTCCTTCTGCACAGTCTATGGACATGCTGGGAGAACCCACATTGGAGAATCAAGAGGATAATTCATTATCTATGCTCCAATAGATGATGGCATTAATAGAGTTGGAGGAAGAATATGACAAAGATGATGTCATCATGAGATTCCTTCAAGGGAAATCCTCCCTCTTAGTTCCTAAGTCACTGTTGGTTAGTTCTCAAGACCACCACACCAAGAAAATCGACATTGAGCCTGGAAGAATGTTGAATTTCAATAGTGGTTTGACCCCCACATAATTGACAGAATTGAAGGAGCTCTTGACTAGACAACAACGCATATTCACCTGGGATTATTCAGATATAAAGGGAATTAGCCCAGATATTTGCACTCACCGAATCTACCTAGAAGAATAGGAAACTTCAGTCAGATAGCCATAGAGAAGGATGAACCTGACCATGAAAGAAATAGTCAAAATCAAGTTACAAAAGCTCTTGTCTACAGGGTTCATCTATCCAATCTTCAACAGCGAATGGGTATCACCACTCATGGTGGTCCCCAATAAAAATAGGAAATGGAGGATCTACGTTGATTACAAATCATTGAATAAAGTGACTAAGAAGGATCACTTTCCACTTCCCTTTATTTATCAGGTATTGGACACACTATTCAAGAGGAAATACTTCTTCTTTTTGGACAGATTTAGTGGGTACAGTCAGATTCAGATCAGAGAGGAAGACCAGACAAACAACGTTCACCTATCCATGGGGGAAATTTGCTTATAGAGTGTTACCATTTAGGTTATGCAATGCACCAACCACATTATAGAGGGTGGTGCTTAGCATATTTTTGGATATTATGGGGGAGGTAGTAGAGGTATATATGGACGACTTCACTGTCTACAAAGAAACATTTGAAGAAGTGATGATGAACTCTAGAGATTTGAAGAGAACAACTTATCCCTTAGTAATAAAAAATGCTTTATGATGATGCATGAGGGCATAGTATTGGGACATCAACTCTCGGAAGAGGGAATTAAGGTGGATCAAAAGAAAATAGAAGTTATTAAAGACTTACCCAACCTAAAAATATAGAGTGAAGTGAGGAGTTTTCTTGGCTCTACCGGGTACTACAGGTGATTCATCATCGATTTCAGCAAGATTGCCAAACCGCTGCACACCCTGCTGATGAAGGACATAAAATTCATATGGATGGAGGACTACGAGCAAGCATTTTAGACACTGAAGGAGAAGCTGATTTCTACCCCAATTTTATGGGGTCTAAATTGGGCAGTACCATTTCATACATATTGTGACACATCCAATAATGTAATTGGATTAGTCCTCAGGCAAAATGATGGCAAATAATTCTATGCCATTTATTATGTTAGCAAGAATTTAGCAGGGGCTAAGCTCAATTACATGATAACAAAGAAAGAATTTCTCATAGTAGTCCATGTCATCAAAACATTCTACCACTACATCATTGGGTACAAGGTGTATGTTCACACGGACCATGCAGCCATCAAGTATCCAATGAGTAAACCAACGATTAGTGGTAGTATCATTAGGTGGCTTTTTCTACTACAATAATTTGAAATTACCATAGTTGACAAGCTCAGGAAGGATAACATAGTCATAGATTTTTTGTTTGGACTAATTCTAGCAGATCATGTACCAATAGAGGACCAATTCTTGGATGAAATAAGTGAACAGATGTTGTGGTATGTGAACATCGCCAATTATTTGGCCACCAGTAGAACATACCCTAATATTTCATACTAAGATAATTAAGGGGTGATTAAAAAGAGTGCTTCCTTTCAATGGATTGATGACCTCCTATTCAAAATAGGGCCCGACTAGATTATGAGGAGGTACATAGCAGAGCATGAGTTTCCAGATATACTCAAATCCTATCACAATGAGCCATGTGAAGGGAACTTATCAGGGAGAATGATTGCATATAAGGTGTTACATACTATGTATTTTTTGCCCCACTCTATTCAAATATGTAGCCACATGCACTAGTAGATGTGATGAATACCAAATAATGGTTAGGCTGACCCATAGTGATGAAATACCCCTTCAACCTCATGTACACATTGAGCCCTTAAATAAGGGAGGCATGGATTTCATGGGATCCATCAACCCACCTTCAACTAGGAGGAGATGTATTTCAGTCTATATAGACTACGTTACTAAATGGGTTAAAGTACAAGCACTAAGAGACTCCAAGGAGGGGACATTAGCCTAATTCCTATTCACCCATATTTTTACCAAGTTTGGGGTGCCCATGGAGATATCAATGGACCAACGACCCCAATTTACCTCCAGGCTAATCAAGGAATTGATGGAGCAGTATAGGGTTTGGTACAATAGGACTACCCCCTACCATCCGTAGGTGAATGGGTAGGTGGAAGTAACCAAAAAGGAAATAGAGAACATCCTGATGAAAATCATGCAACAACATAAGAAGGATTGGGCTGCAAGATTACTGGAGCCAGTATGGGTGTATAATACAACATGGAAATTGACCACGGGCTTTACACCCTTCCAACTAGTATATGTAAAATATGCAATGATGCCCATTGAATTCAATGTTAAGACACTCATAATTGTGGTAGAACAAGACCTGAGCCTGGACGAGGCAAAGAGGGAATGAATTTGGTAGCTGAACCAGCTGGAAAAATTTGAATGGATGTCCTCCAAAGAATAGAAATTGTGCAAAGGCAAAGGAAGCAGTGGCATGACCACCACATTAAAATGAAATATTTCAAATAATGAGACTGGGTACTATTGTTTGATTTTAGGTTCCAAGAGTATAAGGGAATAATGACGCAAATATGGATTGGACCATACGAGGTAGTGGAAATAATCAAAAATGGTATTATGCAAGTCAATAAAATTGATGGTAGCAACACCATTCTAACAACCAATTGCCATCGGTTGTATCCATACCACAGGTCCAAAATCTTGCTAGTGGAATCTAGATCATGAATGGGGGAGATCCCATCCAAGTAAATTTTTCTAGATTTCTCAACAACATGGTGGACACAAAGGTTTCCACCAACAAAAAATAAATTAGTGTAGTTTCTATTTTTTAGCTTACGATGTGTTTTGTAGAGATAACACCCACATGCAAGCTATAGGTATACTGAGAGCCAAGTCCTAACAGGTACATATTACATTTAACTAAATTTTCCTTTTTTCCATTTTATTTTTGCAAGAAAATGGCCTGATTGCTCAAACAATATGCATATTGGGGAATAAGGCCTAGACTAGCTTAGCATCCATGAACTTGCACAATATAGGATAGTGCTGATCGAGGCATGGAGTGGGCACCAATTCAATACAAATAAAATATTATGCACCCTCATGCCTGGACAAAGTGAATGCTGACATAGTACGAGGAGAATTTTAGGAGGCTTGATAAACCTCACATCAATAGACACGTTAGCTATTGTTGACTCTTCAACGATGAAGGAACGAATAAATCTATAAGGGAGGTGCCTTACTCTAGCACCTTACTCTAGAAGAGAGACACCTTACTCAGGTGCCTTACTATAGAATAGAGGTGTCTTACTCTAGCACCTTACTCTGGAAGGGAGGCACCTTACTCTGACACCTTAGTTTGAAAGAGAGGTGCCTTACTTCGATGCCTTACTCTAAAAATGAGGTGCCTTACTCCACTAAAGATGTGAAACCCTAGAGTGTTATTTCATTTGGAAGTACAAAGGGGAGGTACCTTACTCTGGTGCCTTACTCAGAGGGTCAAAGCCTTACTCTACTAAGGAGGCACCACTCTAGAAGTTCTTTCAAAAAAATATTTTTTAAGTTGGTGCCTTACTCTAGCGCCTTACTCCATAATAGAGGCATCTTACTCTACTGCTTTACTCTGGAGGGGAGGCACCTTACTCTGGCACATTAATCTATAAAGGAGGCACCTTACTCTAGTGCCTTACTCTAGAAGAGAGGCACCATAATCTGGTGCTTTACTTCAGAGGAGCGACGCCTTACCCCACCAAGGAGGCGACACTCTAGAGGTTAAAAAAAATGATGGTCAAGTGGCACCTTACTGAGGTAGGCACCTTACTTAAGTAGTTGCCTTACTGAGGTAGGCATCTTAATCTGACATCTTAATCAAGTGCCTTACTCAAGAAGGCACCTTGATTGACTCAAAATAACATGTGCAACTTGGTAGTATGTGGAGCAACCAAAGCCAACACCATCATCTCATGTGATGGAAACCCGAAAGCACCCAAAAATATTTTGAAATAATTGGGAAGGATATTTGCATGTCCTAAGGCCAACCATAGAGGATATATGCATCCCAACCTTAACCAATAGTATCCACCACATTTTTAGTGCAAGACCTCAAGTGAACTAGAAATGCAGTACCCAAGGTGACATAATCAGTACATGGGAAAAACATTATCGAGTACAAAATCAGCATACTCCATGTAGAATGAAATGACCAATCAGGTATGTGCATTATTTTCCTTAGATATATACATAATTTTTCATATGATATGCTTCTCTGAAAATAATTTTGGTGTAAGAATTGAATTTACCCCTCATGCCTAATACATCGTGCTAAAAGTTAATTTGGGTGGCGTACCCTGCCAACCCCAATGCAGAAACAATTTATAGATTTAGGCACTTGAGTTTATAAAAATGTGCCTTAATGAGAGCAGAGCATCAAACTAGTTGAAATCAGTAGGAAATTCACCATGGGAGGATGATCGAAGAATCATGCACTCAAAAAGCATGAGCCCAGTGGCACTGTGGGGATTAGGGGAGAAGTCCACAAATGGTTTGAAGTAGCCGAGTGGATGAATTACTATTTCTTGGTCATCTAATATCAAGATGTAGAGGCAGTAAAGAATTTTGCTACCACTGTGAGCAAATGAGTTGCCCGGTTGTATGAACTAGTTATTACAGTCACCCTAGAGCACATTTCTCATGTCACCGGCCACCCCCTCACTAGTGAATGTACATATAAATATGGTGCGACAAAGTAGTGCATGGAATTGTTACTCGAATAGGGGAATTTCCCATACGACCAAGGGGGGCTCCCAAAGTAGATAATCCCAATGTGCCTAAGGAAGCTCTTTGAGTAGGTTGTGAGATAATTCACATGCATCGGGAAGTATTCCCACTTGAATGCAAACCATATGCAGTTTTTGAACCATCTAGTGCACGAGCAAGAAATTAACATCCCATTCTATCCAGAGAACACCCTACAAGACAAGGCATCATGATATCATAGAGGGGTAGTGATGAGGACAAAAAGTGCCTCATTATTGCACAATGTTTGACTACCATATGATAAGTTAATTTCCAAATATTTGACTAAAATATACTATTTTTTAAGTGTTTGCATGATTTTATGTTAGGAATACTATATCTCTATTTTTGACTATTTTCAGCATTTTGTGATTGATTTTGCTTGATTAAGTAGCAAGTAATAACATGAATTTCAATTAAAAAATGTGGTATGCTGATATCCATTAACTTATCAATGGTTTTTGAATTTTTTCCTGCCCTTCAACTTGTTTCAAATCCACACTAAAGCTAAAATTTTAGGACTGTCATAAATCTAAAAATCTGAAAAAAACAGCCATATAAAAATCAGCAAGCTGTCACTTTATAGGAACACCTTGAAGTTGTCAAGCAAAGCATGAGGATATGGATGGAATGAGTTTATAAGGACTACAGAAGACATCTGACCTATTTAGAAGCATTCCCACATGGTCTAAATAGGCAGCAACAGGGTATAATAGAGCAGGGGCAATTGTGCAACACTGTTGCACTATTTCAGCATGGTTACTTGGTGAATGAAGTTTATAAATTCAATAGCAACTTTATGTACTCCTTCATGTTGATATTTGAATAATTTTCCATGTTCTAATTTGTTTTAATTTGCAAGAAATACCAAAATTTATAACTGTGCAACAGAACTAGAAAATGTAGTAATTTACCATGTAAATTCCAACAAGCTACCAATGAATGGCAAGGCATGGAATTCACACATGGATAGTAATGAAGGCTATTGCAATATGATACTGAGGGCTAATACACCTGAGAAATGTAGCTAAAATAATTTGAAGAGCACACAGTTGTTCATTCCGAATATCTTCGAAATGAACAAGACATCTTCGGAATGAGAAATACAATCTCTTTGGAATGAGCCACTTATCTTCGGAATGAGAACAAAAAAGTGCTTTTTGAATTTTTGACTATTTTTTATGGTGGAAAAATGGAAATAAGGTTGATAAGTTTAAGGGAAAATATATCCCATCTGATTTTTCCATCCTTGTCGTCCAAAGCCACCATTCATGGAAAAGATCAATTTTGATCCTCTTTTAGGATAAACACAGAAATAATTGCAGCATAATAGGAAGTTGTTTGCAAGATATAAATGGGATATTATGAAGTGAAGAAAGATGTGTGATATATTTTTAGACTTCTCCCATGTACTCCCACCACTGAAGATGCTTTATAAGGGCCAATGACTACTGCTGCAACACAAACTATCCAGATTTGCATTTATTTTAGATCTAGAATTATTGGCAAATCACTGTAGAGCAGCACATAGGCTGATTTGAGCATGGGATATATTGTAAATATTTATATAAATAACACATCTCCCTCCTTTGTTGGGCAGTTAGAAATTAGAATAAAGGAGAGTTTTCAATAGCAGCAATTAGGACTGTACAATAATTTTTTGTAACAATTTTCAACATGTTTTGTCATCAATAAAAATGTAACTATTTTATCATTTTTTGTTCTGAGTGTTAATTAGTTAAGGAGTGTTTTTAACCTCCTTCTAGATCATTAAGTATGGGTCCACTTTCATATCTATAAGGAGGGATTTTATGGTAGGTTTTAATCTATAATTTTGCTGCAACAGAATTATAGATTGCTTGCCAGATTTCATTTTCTTGTTTTTATTTTGTATTATGTGATTTATGTTTTCTATTATGTTTGTGTACAAAATTTGTGTGTATGTCAGATGACAAATTATATTAAGCATTTTTCCTTTGCTTTCCATGTTTTCCCTGCTTTCTATTTTAGCAACTTTCTATTTTCAACATATTTCATTTTGCTATCAATTCCTATAGCAGAAGCTTGATGACCTTTTGTGGAAGGGCATTGACAGGTGTTTTAGAATAAGTTTCATTTACAAGCATAATTTAAATTATGCAAGAGTAACTAGATTTCAATTCTACAAAAGTAGATTAGATTTCAATTTAGCAATTTCAATTCATGCAATTGTAGTTAATTATTAAATTCTGCAATTTAGATTAATTTTTCAATTCTTGTAATTTATTTCAGTTTCCATTTTGTAGAATAGGTTTAGTGTGACACCAAAAAGCTAAACTAAAATCTACTTCACTAATAAATGCTTGAAATCTGAATGCCTAAATTGTACTCTGCCCTAGCCTTCTATCATAGACAGCCTTGGACACCACCCCAGATTGATAAGATCTTTGAGATTTAATGATGTTCTTAATGACAACACATCAGGTAGTATCTAGCCTAGACCACTAGGGGCTAATAACAACCCTGATACACTACGCGAAGGAGCACAAGGGAAGCTCATCAGTGACTAGGGATGAACACTCTGGTGTGCAAGAGTAGATGATGGCCGAAGTAGAACAAGAGTTCGAATTATGAGTAGAAGCTAAATAAGTTAGGGCCAAACCTTCTAATGCATTAGATAATATAGAAACAGAAGAGGAACAACTTCAATTTTCAACAGATGCTACGAAGGATGGGTAAAGTTCTCTACCCACTTATATGGATGACATGCCAAAATCCTCCATCCCTAAACCCATAGTACGATAGACAAAATGTATATGTATTCAGAGATGACTACGGTGTCTAATCTTCTCGAGTGAGAAAGAGGAGTAATATTTAGAGCTTCGCTTCATATCCCAAATCCTATGGAATTTGGCCACTCGAAGTTTGCAAGACCCATAATCCTCAATGAACCTGCAATAGCAATTTGAAGCACATATGAGAGAGGACCGTGCTAGGAAGAGTGAGAAATTTAGAATGTAGATGTTATTCAAATAGTATAAGGAGATGTCTACAAGAAAAATTTAGAGGCAAGAGACCACCATATCCCAATTTTAGCAACTAATCTAGTAGATCACGGTAGAGAACCAGTAGTTATAGGTCAGGGTGATCGAAATGTGGGACACCTCTACCCAAATTTATTGGGCAATTAAGGTGCGCATGAACTCTCCAATCTTACCAAAGAGAGTAGTCTCATCCGAGGAAGTCAATTCATATGCACAAAATGAATAATTAGAGGTAGGAGAAGGTTTGTGTGCCTATGATAGGGTAATTACAAAGGAACATGGAAATTCTATTTTTTAAACAGAAACCCCTGTTATCAACATTGATGATGATGAGGAGCCTTCAGGGTAGATCCAAGGAAAAAATCCTAAACCCAAGGCCAATAAGGATTCTCCAGATTTTTAGGTACCCAAAAGTGAGGGGCCATTACCCAAAGAACCAGAGGAACATGCATTGCGCGACCAAGAAACAAAGGAAACAACCATAGGAGACCTAAGATCAAAAGGGTAGATCCCTTGATCGTCTAATACGAAGGTAGCCTCTAGGGAAAAGGAAGATATCCCCACACAGACCACTATAATTCTAGAAAGGAGAAAGGGAAAGGTGCCTCAAATGATGTAGAAGAGGGCCAAAATAAATGCTAGAGTGACATTTGCCAAATCAAACCCCCACTCAGATGAATAATGGGAAGAAGGTATGGAGGCCTTCACAGAATAAAAAGAAAAATTCAAAAAAAATTGAGAGGAATTTGAGGCACCAAAGGCAGCTAGGAAAGCTACCAAAAATACCAAAAGAGGGTCTGGAATCTATGTGGACCCTGCTATGGATGATCAATTTTGTGAGATCTATGGTTCGTCACAGGGTTGGCCCTCCAATATGAGAAAATGAATGGAAATATGGGGGGTATATGGACCATAGGTAGAGCTAGTAGTGATTTTAGAAGAAAACATTGACCTCACCCTTGATAAACTTTGATTGTACAAGGCCAATATGGTTGTGTGGAATAGGGATGATTCTGACATTCCCTTTAGATATTTATGCCGTCAACTCGTTGACTTGTGGTAGGAAGTAGAGGCAACCTTCCAAAAAAGAGAAACAATTGTGGTAGTAGCATCCAGCACAAGTGCTAGGCCAAGAATTATAGGGAGGTGTAGCCAATGTTACAAGAAGCCAACACAAAATGAAGGCCAACCTAGCACAACCAAAAGCCAGCATAGTTAGAGGTCAACACAATCGAAGACTGCCCTATAACAAACTAATGCCCCATGGTAGAAATGAAAGCCTCGGAGTGAAGGGAAAGCTAAGGCCACTAGCAAGAAAAATAAATAGGGAGAAGTGGCCTATACAAAGGAAGTGATTACCGGTTTCAAGTGCAATGAAGGCGTGGCACATATTAGGCATGGGGGATGATGAGCACCAAATATATTCATATTTTTGTATATGTACTAATGGTTTTTACACGACAATATATCATGAGTTGTATATTTTTATGAAACATTATATATTTATTTAATGAAATCATGTGTATTATCTAATCCATGTGTGAAGTGTGTTTTGTGTAGTTATTTCCCTGATTTTGTCATCTTTTGCTCAGTCGAGATCCTACATGGACCTGAAATGGTTTCGCTCAATCAGATTAAGGCATACAGAGGTAGGCACCTTATTGAATAAGGCACCTTACTGAGGTAGGTGCCTTACTGAGGTAGGCACCTTACTAAGGAAGGTACCTTACTGAGGTAGGTGCCTTACTAAGGTAGGTGCCTTACTGACGTAGGCACCTTACTCAAGCAGGTACTCATATTATGTGTGTTGACCAAACAACTGGAGAAGGACCCCGTTGATCATTGTTCCATGTCATCTATGGGAAATCATTGATGAATGAAGCTATCCCATATAGAATGGATGAACACGTAACTACTCACAAAGTAGAATTGTAATGAAGCAAAAAATCATTTGATTTCCAGGAAATGATGCAAAATTGATTATTGCATGTCGATTGTAGTAACTGAACTATCTTAGTTTAGACTATACCCAAGATGCTTGTTGTAACAAAACTATAATAGGAAGTCCTATGTGTAGTATATAAACACATAGACTTCTCTGTGGTAAGGGGAAGCATTTTTCATAGAATATTATTGCATGTAATATTTCACTATACCTTTAATAAAATATTGACAATTATTTATCAATGTATTGTTTTTGTGATTCGTTGGGCGGGATTTGCTGGAGCTTAGGCCCACTCCAAGCTAGTATTCCTCCCCTGCTTCTTAGTTACTTTCATAGATTTAATTATGCATGGTAGTATGTTCATTTCCTAGATTAAATTTAATTGTTTTAGAGTTGTATTATTTTTATGTATAGTGTGTTATTGCTTTTAGTGTGGTGTGTTCACTTCTACATATTTATTTATGCATAATTTTTATTGGTGTGGATGAATCAACCACTATTTTACAAACACCCCCAATGATAGTTGAACAGATTCATCTCAAAAGTGGTAGTGTGAGTAGTCTCAACCATGGCACTTCAAAATTCTATGATCTCCCTGGTTTGACAATTTAAATGTGAGTGTTATGACATATTTAGGAAAAATTTAACCAGTGTTTGGCACCCAACAATGCCATTTGGCTGTATTTTATTTTTTGTATTTACTTTCATCTCTCTCACACCTTTACCTTACTAATTTTTTGATATTTAGAATAGTTAGATTAACATGGTTTAGTGGGGCATTGTCTCATATTTAGAGGTCAAGAGGACTTAAACATTTTCTTTTCCAAGGATTTGTATATATAATATGGGTTAATTTTCCATATTAGTCACTTTTTAATATCAATAGTTCTTTACTAACATGCTCAATGGGACATGTCCCATATTTTGAGGTCAATAGGACTTAAATTTTTTCTTTTCTAAGGCTATGTATATAGGATAATGGGTGCAATTTCCATATTAGTCACTCTTGTGGATCAATATTTCTTTACTAGCATGCTCTATGGGACATATCCCATAACATATTCATCCTTCATTTTTATATATGCACCAAACCATTATAAATTTCACCAAACCTACAAAAGGATTTGTTAAACATGTTAAAACTTATAAAGCCTTAAAACCCCTCATCCAATTAGTGTTCTATTGGCCTAGACCTAACAAATTTTGCATTTTGAGTTCCTAAATAGCATTAATTATAGAATTTTAAGGATTGGGTAAAGATGGTGAATTCATTGAAAATTTGACTTAGAAATCGCTAAACTAGAAAATTATCTTGACTTCTAAATTTGATTTTATGCCCCAATCTATGTTTCAGCAACATTTTATTAGATGACCAATGAACTTGTCCAACCTCTATATTTAGATCAACTCCCTATTGGTCTCATGTATATTATAATCTAAACTAAATTGTATAAAAATAAAGTGCATAAAAGAAAATAAATGAAAAGTAAAGTGTAGAAAGTAAAATTGTGAGAAGTTTAGAGTACAAGAAATTAAAATAAAATATACTTTTTATACCATATAAAGGATAGCATATGACTAATAAACACATGAGAAGTCATAAAACATCAATATCTATCCATTAATTTTATTATGAAAATGTTAAGTGAATGATAATATATTCTAGAAGGGTTGTGCCATAATTTCCACACACTTAGCAAAGTAGGAGGATAGTTCCACTAATGGGATGCATAAAGACTTGCAAATTTCTTACAAAATAATTGGTACAAAACACATTTTGGGTTTTATAGAGTGTAGATCTAAATTTTCATGGCCAAAAAATGAATACAATGATGGCCTTATGTCCTTATTTATAGTAAGATTTTACCTTTGAGTTACTTGGGGTAAGAAATAATTAATCCCAATAAAGGTAAATATTTGGGGGGAAAATTAGTGAAATGTTGCACCCCCACATGTTGCACACCTCTAATCATACCTCTAATAGGCTTCAGACTTCCAAAATATCCTAGTGCACCACTACATTCCAAATATTCAGTTTTAGAATATTTACCTCAGGATTCATGTCAGATTTCACTTATATGACTATTCAAGTAACTCACTCAGTTCTATCAAGAAAATAACTCATATTTTATAATAAAATCAACTAATTATATTAATAAAATAACTCTCTCAAGCCAATTCATCCCCTTCATCAATAAAATAACTCTTTTTAATAAATTGATAGAATTTTACAAGTGAAACAATCCCTATTCATACTTAGCCAAGATTTGAGATTTTTGGGGTGTTTTTTGCTATCTAATTTCTACTACTATATCCTCATACAAAATTGGAAAAATTATAAGGGTAGTTTCAAGATGCTATATTTATGATAACTTCATAGGATACCAAGCTCAATTGACATAAGTTCCTAGATCCTATATTTATCCTTGGGTGTAGTGTCTACAAAATTAGAATCTACACCACAAAACTATCAATTTTATTATTTCTCCCTCAATCAGTCTTTGGTGGTAGCAGACTCAATTTTTCCACTCACCTCATCTATAAAATATACTATTTTTAGATATTTTTCCTCTCCCATTATATTATCAAAAGGATTTTCTAATAAGTATTCTTTTTTGGTAGCTATCTCCTTTATCTTGGTATGAATTAGCTTCAAGTTCTAATACATTTTAGCTACATCTCCTTGGTTTGCTTAGTATTTTTCTTCTTCAATCATAGCACTATTGACTTCATCATACAAGAGGGGCTTCCATTCTTAGAAAATATTGAATTTTATAATATCAATTATTTATTTCACTTGTGTTTTCCAACGATTCTAGGTTATAGCATGTCTATAGGTTTCTCTATACATCTAGGATTTTTCTCAACTTCTTGACTAGTTTCTTGTAGTCTATCCCTTATTGGTGTGCTTGTGTTTTGATCATTGATGCAAGAAATTTGAGAACCTCATTGTCTTCATCCCTCTTAGATACTTGAACTTATATATTTGATGGTTTTGTTCCCTTGTTACAAGTTTTGTTCTACAAATAAGGTAAATAAAAAATATTTAGATAAATTCTCTATCTCCTCCTTGATATAGTACCAAAAGGTCCTAACCTTCTAAATTTTCTATGATTACTTTGTATCTATAACACTATATTTAGGTCTCTAGGCTATAAAATCCCTGACCTATTGGTATCTCTACTCAAGGAATTTTAAGAGTCAACTCCAATATTTAGTTAGCTATTGCACTAGTTTGTCAGTCTCAGCAAGTTAGATTTTAAGGTTCTCAACTCCCTTCTTCAAATAATCCCTTTTTGAGACCTCTTTTTTTATCCATTAATTATTTTATTGGATTTGGTTTCTTTATAAATTTATCTATTCCAATTCTACCTCTAATTCCCTATTTTTGATCTACATTACTTCATTGACATATACTAGGGAACCATATTTCATCATCATGACAAGATGTGAGATGATTAGCCAATTGGACCATTTGATAGACATTTTATTTAGGTCTAGTTTGGATACTGTAGCAATCAAGTTTCAAATAATTAATGCTTCCTTTTAGGGATAGATTCTATTTCCTTAGTAAATTACACCTTGTAGACACCTAAAACATGTCATGTTGAGGAGACTACCTATATGGACTCTTTTAAGACTATATGACCCACCTTAGACAATCCTAGGACTCAACAGTGGTTTTCACCACTTAAATAGAAAGGAATTTCCCTTTGTAACCATGACCATATTACCTCAAGATGGCCCCCAACCACAATTGTATTACCTTAATATGGACCGTATTCATGACCATATCACCTCGATATGGTCGTACCAAAAGTAAATTTCCTACCACAGTTCAAACAGTTACACATGCTAGCTGGATATAATGGTATAATGAAGGTAGCTATGTGATGGTTTTCAAGAATGGGCAGTTACTCTTCTTGATCCTAACCATTTATTGGCTTCCCTTGAAATCTTTTGGACTCCCATTGGGAAATCTATGAAATGGCACCACACCTTCATTAAATAGATGACAATTTCATGCATTAAAGTACTATAAAACTAAAGAATCAAAGAACTCTCACTCTCAAAGAAATGAAGTGCTATCAAAATTCAACCATGAATCTTTCGAGCATGCCAATGGACCATCTCGAAGGTTGAAGATCAAATTCATGCTTCTTTTCCATATATCAAACCTAACATCACCTTGCATCATCCACAAGAGAATCACTCACTATTTAGCAATCACCTCTCTCAGATATGGCCCATAGGTACAACTATCTCACCCTAATATGACCAACAAACAAGACATAGAGATAGCCCCCTGAGATAAGATCCATTTATTTTTTTCTTCCTTTTTTAGATTTAGCAGTATTTTAATTACTATTTAGCATAGTTAGATTTAATTTTCATGCATTTATTTATCATATTTTAGCTTCTTTATCGCTTTATTTATCATGGATATTGTAGCACCCTAAAATTGGCGCAGTTAAACCCTTAGTAAAAAGATAAAAATTTGAATTTTAACCCCGAAACCGCCCGTTAACCGCTCACCCCATTTTTCGTGCCATTTTTAGGAGTTGTTTTGACCGTTGGACGATATCATCGCCGATCAGACGAAATCATCCCAGATCGGACGAATTCGTCTGGAACAGAACGTCCAGACGATTTCATCCCAAAACCAAATTTTCATAATTAGCTTCTATTTTAACAGCCTCTCCAACTTGGGTAGAAGCGTGTCTGCGTAGTTGGAGATTCCTCCACTGAGGATCTCCCAGATTGGGATGATCCCCAACCTCCTAACCTCCCCCTAATCCTATATAAACTGGGATTTTCTTAGTTTATCCCCCTGGTTGGCTGATCCCATGATTCCCTGATTGATTTTCCCTACCATTTAGTTTTGTTGTGTCAAGACGTCCTATCCACCATTGTTTGCACTCGTAGTTTTAAGTTTTCATTGCAGGTTTTCATTGTGCTTCAGTTGGAGAAAGCTCGGATCGTCGTAGGCGATTCCAGATGATTTCGGATGATCCTGTCGTAGATCGACGATGATCTCATACGATTGGAGGTGATCTCGACTGTAGTTTAGATTGGGGGCAACCAGAGCCCTGAGTTTGCATTCCTCATTTGTCTTCTTTATTTTACTATGCATTAGTTTGATTTATTTTCATTCTGCATCCTGGAGTTCACCTCATTCAGCATAAATGCATGATAAAGTTAAAATAAGTTATTAAAACAATGCATTTCCTTTAATTTGCTATCTAGATTTATCAGTTAGGCATTTATACTATCATTTCTATCATTTTGCATTATTCTAGCAGTAGCATTTTTATTTTTTGGTGTCTATTTCTGTGATTGCAGGTTTTTGATGAATTCGTCTGATGAATTCGTCAGATCGATGATGATCTTGTCTGATCTCAGATGATCGCCTATGATCTGAGATGATTCTGTACAATTGCAGATGATCCTGTCATATTCGGGATGATCTGGACTCCTACAAGCTTCAGAATCTTCATCAGACATCCGAAATCAGGTGCATTCTTTCTCATTTCGTATAATCTTTACATTTAGGATTCATTCCTACTTTTTGTATTCATATAAATCAACATTTTCATATAGAATAGCTTAGATTCATTCTGGCCAACCTAGGATTATGAATGATCGAGTATAAAATGAACACACCAAAACCATTCTCAACCTAGGCATGGAAACTGCCACTCAAAGTTTCCTGGTGAACCCACCATCCGTCAAAAATTCACCCTTATACCCCTCCCCCGAGAGGCGCGACCTTCAAAGGGCCTCTCAGTCCGAGGTATTGTCCCATCCTTCTCGCATCCCCCTTCCGGGCGTGGATCCTATAGCCTGAAGGTAAGGATGCAAAAAATTTGGAGCGATACATTTTGGTGAACCCGACGTGAAACTAAAACCTTTTGAAAACAATCCAAAAAAAATATATATTATTAAGTAACATCTAGAATCATCAGACAAACAATTAAAGTTGCATATCATATTTAGATGGTAGATTATAATAAAAGATGAGCTGTCACCATTAATGTTGAAAATCAATTAACAGCCATAGAGATTACGTCTGTGCTTAGAGTACCTCAAACGAATAGAGTCCAACCTTTATGGGACGAACTTGATAGGAGATTGGATATTATTTCATCTAGATCAACCGAACTTAGGCAAATCAAGAGGTTTGTCCTAGATAGAATCCTGGATCCTGATCAAGTAACCTTATATCATGAACTTCAGAGAGCTTGCCATAGGTGGTTAGCGAGATAAAAGAGCACTTGTGTCTTCCGAATTGTACACCTTTGAAGAATACCTTGAGAATGCGAGTTGTAGTACATAAGTTTCTATCTCGTATAGAGGATCAAGAAGTCATTCTTACGGATAGAAAAATATGGAATAGAGTTCCTAGAGCTGTGTTATATCGAGAATATTGCCATGAACTTTATTTCTACAGGTCAGAATCTGAGACAGATCATATTACTATAGCACACTTTGTCAAATTTTTGAAAAACCATTTCCAATTTGAAGAGGAGCATTTCATGACTCCTGATGAACTTGATCCTATCAATGATATCCATAAATTATTTATAGAAAACTAAGTTATTCTTTTATTATTGTTATTCCTTTTGCAACTAGAATGCTATTTGTTATCTTTATAATAATATTATAAAACACAAAAACAATATAAAAACGAAACAAAAAATCAAAACATTTCCTTTTTATAGTAGGTATATAATTAAAATATATACCTCTCAAACCTATCACATATATATATATATAAATATTTATATTTGCTGAAATCTAAGTTTAAGCACAATGCCTAGACTTAGGAATGGAAAAAAAACTGAAGAAGAAGAAGATTGGTTAGGAAAACCATTAAATAACCCGGATGTCCTTCCTGAAGATCAAGTTTAGGAAGAAGAAATCCTAGATCAGCAAGAAGAAGAGCTTGCTGTAAGAAATGAACAAGAAGAAACTAATAGAGAGGAAGGATCCTCATCCCCTAAAATGTCTCCGGGAGGAGCTGTTACTTTTGAAAACATGGAACAATTCTGGAAGTTCCTTAATACTAATATTGGTGTGCTTAATAGAGCAGTCTATATGGACAAGGATCGAATTAGTGACACTCAAGCAACTCTAGAAGACGTATTTCACACACGCACTAATCCCTTGTCCTTTATTGAACAAGAGAGTGATCAAGCTGGACCATCCAATTTGGATATGGCAGCTATAATCCAGAACATGCAACAACAACAGGTTACCCAACCATCTAAAGTGCCTGTTAGCAAGCCTAGGGTCATTCCCGCACAAAAGAAACCCTCATTTACTGCTCTATTTCGCCAAGCCATTGAGCAATATACCTCAAATCAGCAAAAACCCAAAACAAAACCAAACACCAATTACCAACAATCTGGGATACAACATAATACTACTACAAATCCTCTTCATAATACTCTTCCTACCAATGCTTTGCATAATAGCAATATAGCATCTAATCCTTATGTCACACCGTCATACACTCATAAATCCCATGCCTATGTCCCACCAAACCAACATGGTGGACAAACTAGTAATCTTGAAACCATGGTGAAACAGTTAGTTTCCCGCATGGATCAGATAGATCCCTACCGTCCCTCGTACAATTATCGAGAGATGTGTAGTCAACCTCTAGATCCTATAGTTGTAGCACAACCGTATCCTAAACATTTTCCTATGCCTGTCTTGCCCATATATAAAGGAACCGAAGATCCCATAGAGCATCTTCGTATGTTTAGGATAGCATGTCATGATATATCGCATGATGACTTATTATTGCTAAAAATGTTCCCGAAAAGTTTAGGAGGAATGGCATTAGAGTGGTATTATCAATTACCCACTAATTCTTTGAGGAACTTTGAAGAGACTGCTGAGTCTTTTGTGCATCAATTTAGTGCCTACATCGAAAGGCATGTGACCATTAAAGACTTGTACAACTTAAAACAAGACAAAGATGAATGTTTTGCCGATTTCCTAGCTAGGTGGAGACAGTTGATAGGAAAATTGCACTTTGTGTTACCTTATAGGGAGATGTTGGACATCTTTATTAATAATTTACAAGACCAACTATCTTATGAATTGTCAACTGCTACCTTGACCACCTTTGATCAGGCTATAGACTTAGCCCGAAGAGTGGAAGATGCTCTCATTAGGAGAGGTCAGCTTAAAAAGAAAGATGATGAGAAAACATCCAGAAATCAATATAAAAATAAACAAGTTGTGGGTGATGGAGTCACTGATAGTAGAAATATTGCTACTGTTAATGCTGCGAAGACAACGGAGAAGTTTATACTGAAACCTCCCGATAAACCTCCTCGAGAATTTACTAGGTTAAATCAACCTTTATCAACCATTCTCCCACAATTATTAGAACGAGGTTTGATTCAATTACCAACTATCCGGGAACCTGATCCAACTATACCCGGATACAGAGCTGATTTACACTGTGACTTCCATAGAGGACCTGGACACACTACCAACTCTTGTAAAATATTAAAACATAAAATACAGGACCTGATTGATAACAATGAGATGGAGGTGCAAGCCTTTCAACCTAAGCAAAATCCTCCTAATAATACTCAAAAGAACATTCCTCAAAACCAGAATCAGAATGCCAATCAGTCATTGGACATATTTCAACATCCTTTACCAAAGCATGGCAAGGAAGTGGCTAATCAAATTGAACATCATAATGTTCCCCCTCCTACCCGATATGTAGGAACTATTAGTGGGCATTTACCTGCTCATGATTTGGAAATATTTGACACAACTTTATCCGTAGTTACAACTAGGCCTCTACATAATATTCAGACACCTGATCTTAGTGATACAGAATATGAGACTGAGAGTGATATGGAAATCACCTCAAATCAATCGAATAGCTCTGAAGATGAATCGGATCCTATTCTCCCTATCACAAGTCATATGGTCCCAGAAGAACCATTTCCAAGAAGAGTCACTACTAGACCATCGTCTCACCAATTAATTTCTAATGAGCAAGCCATAAATGCTAGACCAAGACCCATTCATCATCCACAGAATAATATTGTGGGTACCATCGGAGTTGTTACTAGACAACAGGCTCAAAACTCTCAACATGATCAAATGCAAAATGATGGATCAACTCCATTTGTTTTGAAAGTTCCTAATAAAGGGAATCAGGCACCTAATGTGCAACCTAAACCTCCTTATAATATTAATGAGCAACTATCAAACATTACAACTAGAATTTCCCTTTTGGACCTTTTAAGATCCTCTCCTACACATAGAGATGAATTAATGCTCACATTAAGCCGGATGATGGTACCACAAGACATTCAACCTGAAGCCATGGCTAATACTATAATAACTCATGAAGTTGATTGTATTGACTTTCGGGATAGAGACATACCTCAACATAGTTTACATAAGGATAACCCCTTATATATTACTGCCTTAATTGGAGATGTAGCAGTTAAACGAGTCTTGATTGATAATGGTTCATCTTTAAACATCTACACTTTTGACTTCTACCAAATATTTGGGTTTAGAAGTGATGAAATGAAAAGAACCGATATGATCATAAAAGCCTTCAATGACGAAACACAAGAAACATGTGGAGTTATTACCATTCCATTGCAGGTTGGTCCGAGAACCTTGGATACGACCGTGTTTATTGTACATTGCCCTGCATCGTACAATATACTCTTGGGTCACCCTTGGATCAATGCAATGCGAGCCGTTCCCTCAACTTTACATCAATGTGTTAAATTCGAATTTAAGAATCAGTTGGTTACCATCCATGGTGATCCTAGACCCTTTGATATGTGTGCTTTGGCAGAACCTGTTGGAGTTCAATTTTGCCCTGCTTTATCATCCACACATCCTAATTCTCATTATCCATCTAAACGTGTGAAACACACACCCACAATGCCATCTACTCCTTCTACATCAGTTCCACCCCTTCATACAACTCAAACATCCTCTAAACAAACTACATTAGGACCTCAGAAAAATCCTAATCCCACAACCAAGGCTTCTTGTTTTACTCCTATCACTTCTATCCCTATAATAGACTCATCCATCGACATCTCTACAACATCTACATCCACCAAAGGCATAGTTTCTGCATCAGAAGATGTAGGAAATGTTCCTTCTACCTCTTATGCTCTTACTGACGAGCTCTTACCCGATTTATCTAAAATTCTTATATCAGAGCAAACGAATGCTGCTATGCAAGATTCCCTTATCTTAAATAATTTTCCACCATCTCCTCGTACCTTGGGTCTCCCACAACCTATGGGAAGTATTTACCAAGTCGGGAGTTGCACTTTTATTTATAAGGGATATGACTGGGGTAGAATACCCAGAAACAACAAGACTCATTACGATGGATATGCTCGATGTTATTTTACTAATGAGTATATTAAAGCCAAATCTATAATGCTTAAATTGGGATATAAAGGGAAAGGTTTGGGACCTTTCCAAAATGGCATGAAAGAACCCTTTGAGGTAGAACCATGGCCTGCCCGATGTGGTGTGGGCCTATTTCCTAGTAAAGGTCAGCCCTTCCCATTTGAGGATGATGACCATCTCATATGTTACCAAGATTATTTAGATCAACGTGATGCTTTGCGTTTAATGAATAAGCCACTTACATGTAATATGCTATCTATAGCCTACCCTGAGATGATCGTCGAATCCGACGATGAGTTGGAGGGAGATATCTTCCATGATGTCTCCGTTGAGGAATTATTACATCATGAATTTTATTTTGATGGCTCTATACCTAGTATAGCCCAGCTTGAGGCCACGACTCCTCAAGACGAATTATCCAAACTAACCTTGGAAGAATTACAAGAATTGGGCGTTTCACCCGCCCCACCTAATTTTGAGAAAAATCTACACATGGAAGTAGAAAATGTCATAAAAATTAACATTGGAACTGAGGGTAATCCTCACATAATCAACATTGGATCAGAATTGAGTCAAGAAAAATAGGATAAATATATTGCATTTCTTAAAGAATATGAAGATGTCTTTGCTTGGACATATGAAGATATGCCAGGATTAGACCCTTCTGTAGTTATGCATCACCTAGTAGTCCATCCGGATGCTAAACCTGTTAAACAAAAACTTAGAAAAATGCATCCTAAAGTGGCCTTACTAGTCAAAGGGGAGTTAGAAAAACTCTTAAATGTTATTTTTATACAAGCCATTGATTATGCTGAATGGATCTCGAATGTAGTTCCAGTAACTAAGAAAGAAGCTACTAAGGTTAGGGTTTGCACAGACTTTAGAGATATTAATGTTGCATGCCCTAAAGATGATTTTCCTCTTCCCAATATGGATCAGATCATTGATTTTACTGTTGGGAGTGGAATGATATCCTTAATGGATGGATTTTCTGGTTATAATCAGATCAGGATAGCTCCTGAAGATCAGGCTAAAACAACCTTTATTACCCCTTGGGGAACCTTTTGTTGGAAAGTGATGCCATTCGGTTTAAAGAATGCAGGTGCAACCTATCAACGAGCCATGACTTATATCTTTCATGATATGATGCATGATATACTACATGATTATGTAGATGACATTATAGCTCGTTCTACTAAAGAAGATGACCATTTAGATGATTTGAGAAAAGTATTTAATCGGTTAAGGGAATATCTTATCCGATTGAATCCAACTAAATGTATATTCGGAGTTAAGTCCGATAAATTATTGGGGGTTATAGTTTCTTTACGTGGCATCAAAATTGACCCTCTCAAGATTGCGGCTATCACTGATATGCCCGCACCCACAAATATATCAGAATTACGAAGTTTACAAGGTAAGCTTCAAGCTATCCGTCGCTTCATCGATAAGCTGGCGGATAAAACCGGACCCTTTCTTAAGCTTCTTAAGAAGGATGTCTTTTTCCATTGGGACTACGAATGTCAGCAAGCATTTGAACTCCTCAAACAATATCTTCTTAACCCACCTGTGCTTTCGCCACCTAGACCTGATCGCCCATTTATCTTGTATATTTTTGCTTTAGATCTTGCCTTAGGAGCTATGTTAGCTCAACTTGATGATGAGAAGAAAGAACGTGCTAATTATTATATCAGTAGAACATTAATCAGTTATGAAACCCGTTACACAACATTAGAGAAGTTATGTCTAGCAGTCATATTTTCTACACAAAAATTATGCCATTATATGCTCAGTCAAAAAACCTATGTTATTGCTAAATCCGATCCTTTGCGGTATCTCATGAGTCGACCGTACTTATCTGGTCGCACAACAAAGTGGGTTCTTGCCCTAAGCGAGTTTGAACTCATGTTTATAGGACAAAAATCTGTTAAGGGTCAAATCATAGCAGATCAATTAGCTGCTGCACCCTTAGAGTCTACCCATCCCCTCATCATTGAGTTTCCTGATGAATGCCTTAAACTAGAGGCAGATCATTCAGAGCAATGGTCCTTATACTTTGATGGAGCCCGATGCATGAGTGGGGCTGGTGCAGGTATTATTTTAATATCTCCACAGAAACATCTTATCCCTCTATCCTTTAAATTAACATTTTCTTGTACTAATAACATTGCTGAGTATGAGGCTCTAATCCTTGGATTACGAGCTGCCTTGGCACTAAAAATTAAAAATCTATTAGTTTTCGGTGATTCTCAACTTGTCATAAATCAAATTAATGATGTTTATCAGACCAGAGATGATAAATTGCGCCCATATAAAGCATATGTATTACAATTATTATCTTTATTTGATCAAGTTACCTTGGAAGCTATTCCTCGAACTAGCAATCGTGCGGCTGACGCTATGGCTGCAGTTGCATCTCTTTTACCCTTGGAGTTAGAGGACGAATATGCTACCATCATTATTCATCGACTCCAGGAACCCACTTCAAATAAATCATGCTTAGAACCTTTGGATGTGTTTCTAATCAACGAAACTACTCCTAAACTTTGGTACATTGATATATTCAATTTTCTTCAAAATGGGACCTTCCCTGAAGGTTTTAATAGAAACCAATGCCGGTTATTGCGTAGACGAGCAAGTCGCTTCGTCATAATTGGCAATACATTATATAGGAGATCTTTTGAAGGTATCCTACTGAGATGTTTGAATCTAGAAGAATCTAGATCAGCTTTGAGTGAAGCCCACGATGGATCTTGTGGGGGACACTTTAGTGGTAGCGCCATTGCTAAGAAGCTCCTTAGGATAGGATATTTTTGGCCTACCATGGAGAATGATGCACATGATTATGTGCGCCATTGCGACAAGTGCCAGAAACATGTTGACCTTGTCCATGCGCCTGCACAAGAGCTACAGGCTATTTCATCTCCTTGGCCCTTTTCAAAATGGGGCTTAGACATCATTGGAAAAATCAACCCTGTGTCATCTGATGGACACAAATTCATCATAACCGCCATCGAGTATTTCACGAAGTGGGTTGAAGCTATGCCCTTAGCTTCTTGCACTGGAACCCAAGTTTCCAAATTTATTTTTAATCAAATTATTTGTAGGTTCAAAATTCCTGCAAATCTCATCTCAGATAATGGAACTTGTTTCAAAAATAAAGATGTCAAAAAATTATGTCAAAAATATAAAATTCAACATCGTTGGTCCACTCCCTATTATCCTCAGGGTAATGGCCAAGTAGAAGCATCTAATAAAACATTAATTAAAATCCTCAAAATACTGGTCAATAAATCTGGCCGAGATTGGCACATTCAACTATATCCTGCTTTGTGGGCTTATCGAACTAGCGTTCGTACCCCCACAAGCACTTCACCTTTTGTTTTGGTTTATGGTGCTGAAGCAGTTTTTCCCTTTGAATTAGAAGTTCCTTCTTTGGCTCTGCTACTTCAAGATACTGAAGTAGGAGATGAATATCATGCTGGCAGATTTAGTCAGCTGGAACTCCTAGATGAGAAGTGCATCAATGCTTTGGAACATCTTCGAGCCTATCAGAACAAGCTCAAGCGAGCATACCTCAAGAAAGTTCATCATCGATCCTTTGAGATCGGTGACCTTGTCTTGAAAGAAAATCAAAAAAATACTAATGCAACTAAAGATCTTAAAGGTAAATTCGAGCCCAACTGGCTTGGACCGTATATCATCACTGCTAAATTTGGATCGGGAGCATACCGATTAGCTACCTTAGATGGTAAATATCTTAAAGAACCTATGAACATTATGCATCTTAAACGCTATTATGCATAAAATCTGGTCATTTCATCATTGTATATATTGTTATTTTGCATATTGTTTCATTTTAGTCATTCATATAAAAATTTCAAAAACAATCACATTGTGTATCTTCTCAATTCATCAATCAAAATCAAAATATAAAAAAATCAAAATCATCAAAATCTTCAAAAACATCTTTTATTTTTGTACCTGTCAATTCTTGAAGTATTGCAGTTATATTTTCAGTTATTTTGGATAAATTAGCATTTATTTGGAATCCCGCACTTTCACACTCACATGCATAAATATCTTGATTTTATTTGGTATGATTATTAATCTCTCTTATATCAAAGTCCACAGTTGAATTAAATAAAGTTTTGAGCATAGAGAATTGATCTTGTTATTTACTTGAACCAAGTATATCTCTTCACATTAAAATGATTTCATTGCAAATTCGATATGATGCTACATAGTAGAAGTGGTTTCTTGAGCGAAAAGTTTCCCCTGCTATCCTATCATGCACATGGTCTAGAATCTTTGAGAATTGACAAAAGGACAAGCTCACCCCTGCCCAGAATAAAAATCCCTTGCTCTACAACCAATCCGAGCAAGTATCCCTAGTATAGGAAGAAAAAGAAAAGTCAAAGAAAATGAGAAAAAGAAAAATATTATTTTGTACCATCGCAACAATATTTCAGCATTATCTCAGTTCCAAGCAAAAATACAAAAAAAAAAAAAGAGAGAAAAAGAGAAAAGAAAAAGCGAAAAGCAATAAAATCCCTTTCCCTACCCCTTGAAAAAGAAAAGAAGGGTGAATGAGCTTGAATCCCTGGAATTTTCAATTATTCGAAAACTGTGAGGTAAGCCCCATAACAGGTGGTTTGTGCCCAACCCGCTTGGCCTTGGGTAATTCCTAGCGTGGTGATATGTCTGTCACATTAGCGACCTTCTTTTGTATAGACCTATGTCTGCTTATGGATCAGCTAGCTCTTGATGACCCGACTTACATAGTAGTCTGGTACGGTTACATGCATATAAATCATGGTCAACGAACACTCATTTGGTTAATTCAAATTACTTGTATCAAATTATCTTGCTCAAAATTGGTAAATGAACAATACAATTGCACACACATTTGCATTTGAGAGATTTTGTATCATTATGATAAATCAAGATCGGCAATGAACTCACATATGCACATGAGGGTTCCTTATAAATCTACATTTTGTCTTTGAGATAATTTAAAATATTTCTGCAACTCTTTTTGGAATAATTTCATCTTCTTATTTAAGAACATCTGTTTCGTATAAAACCAATTACATACATTGTTTTCAAAAATCCAAAATTTCTTTCAAACAACATATTCAAAAATCTAGCAATAAAGTCACGTTTATATATTTTTTCTGTTTATCTCAAAATCAAAAATCAATTATGCAATAAATATTTTTCTTTTTGGATTTCGTGATGATGGTATAAGTCTATACCTATAATTCTATGCCTAGCGCAAACCATTGTTCTAATTTTATTTTCCCATTCATTTTAATTCATAAAAACATATGGCTTACATCATTATGTTACACAATTGTGCTTTAAAAAGAATGAACACATTTTTCTATTTCATTTCATTATGTCAACATTCCATTTTGCAACCATGGTATAATTCCTAAGGAATTGTTCAAAACTTTATCACACTTAGGAATTTTATGCCTAGCAAAAATCATATTTTTAATATTTCATGCATAATATTTTTATGAAAATCTGAAAACAAATCATCACCATCATCATTTTCATCATCACAACACAAAGTCTTAAGACAGTCTCTTAAGCACTCTTTTACTTTTAACAATATTTCTATACTGGGATTAGCTTGACGACCTAGCGAGCGGCGACTCCATGAAATGGTCTATAACAACGACAATGTCCTTTGAAATTATTGTTAGAAGTCCCTTTATTTTTCATCAAATCACACCACAAAACAACCAATTTGTTTACATCAGATTATTTCATTTAAATTTTATAGCATGACATAAAATTATACTATTTCCAAATGACATAATTACATGAATAATCAATCAACAATTCCAAAATTGAAGCATCATCAAACATATGGACAAGTCATATCACAAAAAGATCATATATATATATATATCAAAATATATGTACATCATATCAAAATTGGATTGGTATGCCATAATCTATACCCTGGCATACTCAATCCCTCTAAAAGCCACCATATACACTCTCCCCACCTCGATACCCCTCCTCCCTATCCCTCTAGCTAAGAATGGAGTCCCTCCTCTCTCCTCTCCTACCTACTAGTCCTCAGAGGGGTCCTATAGCACTCTTTGATGTCTCTCTTGGAGACCATCATTCATCCCTCCCTGTGCCCCTGTCATCGATCCCCCCTCCCCATCCATCCCACCAGTCCCCTGCCCTCATCTATCTAAGGAGATGCCTCTCCCATCATCCCCCTCCTCCCCTACTCTCCCCCCCTGACCTAACTCATAGCTCCCTTAGAGAAGACCCCCCCTCTTGTCCCTCTCCCCTCCATCCTCGGAAGACTCCCCGATGCGAGCCAACTCTTGTCCATCCTCTCCCCACCCTCGATGCTCTCTCCATGACCTCCAGTGATCTGGTCAGGATGAGGTCATCTAGCAACCTTCGAGACATCGACAGATCTATCCGCCATTGTGACCCTCTCTAGAGCCACCAATAGAAAACCCAGGGTCTCTCCCGGTCAACCCCTATCAGTGGAAGCCCTATCGGCCTCCGCACCACAATGTGCTCCCAACACCAAACCTATAGCAGTGATGTCAAAACCAGACATCGACCTCCCTTGTATACGACCCCATGTAGGATCCTATACAAGTGGCATAGCACAAAGCTACCCCAAGCAAATCTGTAGTCGTGGTCTCTCATATCGTAGACCACATACGAGAGTAGCCAGGGTAACCTGCATCCACTCTGGTGGCATAGTAGCAAGCCACCCACCACCCCTACCAAAACCCAAGTCAATCGAGATGCCCTAGGCATCTGCCGTAATGTCTCGATGTTCACCCCGCCCTTCTCTAGGGCGAAGCTAGGATCTCTGCATAGTCGCATCATGGCATGGCCCTGATTGGCCGTAGGAGTCATAAACCGCCCTTGTATGGGGATCCTCAAGATCCTCCATACATCCTCTAGAGTGGGAGCCATCTCCCCTATCGGTAACCAAAAATAGGATGACCCTGGATACCACCTCTCTGCTAGGGATGTCAGTAGCCCCATGTCTTTAGGTATTTATGGCATCTCTGCCACATGCTGTAGTCCAACCTCTGCCAGTCGGTCTCGCTCCGCCTGGTCGAGCGTGGCTACGTCGTCTCTGAGTCCCCCGTATTTCCACTCCTAAATTTTTAGTAATCCCCTCTACAAAATAAACAATCAAACAATAAAAATCATTAATAGATAATCATTAAAATCAATTTCATCTTATAAAAAAAAAAAAATGATGATATCGTCCACCATTGGATGATATCATCCTAAATTGGGTCAAATCGTCCTTGGTAGGACAAAATCGTCTCCGATTTCTCAACTTGGGGATCGCCCCTTGTTGGACGGGATCACCCCTATTTCGCTGATTTTTCCCCTAGACGAAATCGGCGATCTAGGGACGATTTCGACGAAATTGGGACGATTTTGTCCCGACGTCGTCGACGGCCTAAAAATGGCCGCGATGCCCCAAAAATAGTCAAAATTTAAATAAAAAATTACACAAATCCAATTAAAAACATAATTCACTAGGTTTAGATCCTTACCCGCAACCCGCACCGGACCTCTGTCGATCTGTGCGCTATTTCTACCATTTTGCCTATAGAGCTCTAAAAATAGTGAAAATGAACAATGAAAATGAATAGTAAAAATGAATTAGGGTTTTACCCTATTTTTCTTAATTTTATTTAAAAAACAACAACATTTTTTTAAATTTTGCTTTTTCGTGCTTTTACCTCAAACGTTCGATTTGGGTAAAAACACGGAGGGGGCACCATAGTAAGCAGTTGTACGATTCGACCTAGAATCGTCGTCTAGAAAATTGAGTAAATTTTTGCTTTCTCGTAAAATGGGAAGAACTCGTCTTTAACGCATTTTCTTCAGAAAATTCGCTAAAGAGGGGGCAAAATGTAGCACCCTAAAATTGGCACAATTAAACCCTTAGTAAAAAGATAAAAATTTGAATTTTAACCCCAAAACCGCCCGTTAACCGCTCACCCCATTTTTTGTGCCATTTTTAGGAGTTGTTTTGACCATTGGACGATATCGTCGTCGATCAGACGAAATCATCCCAGATCGGATGAATTCATCTAGAACAGAACGTCCAGATGATTTCGTCCCAAAACTGAATTTTCATAATTAGCTTCTATTTTAATAGCCTCTCCAACTTGGGTAGAAGCATGTCTGCGTAGTTGGAGATTCCTCCACTGAGGATCTCCTAGATTGGGATGATCCCCAACCTCCTAACCTCCCCCTAATCCTATATAAACTGGGATTTTCTCAGTTTATCCCCCTGGTTGGCTGATCCCATGATTCCCTGATTGATTTTTCCCTGCCATTTAGTTTTGCTGTGTCAAGACGTCCTATCCACCATTTTTTGCACTTGTAGTTTTAAGTTTTCATTGCAGGTTTTCACTGTGCTTCAGTTGGAGAAAGCTTGGATCATCGCGAGCGATTCCAGACGATTTCAGACGATCCTATCGTAGATCGGTGATGATCTCGTACGATTGGAGGTGATCTCAACTGTAGTTTAGATTGGGGGCAACCAGAGCCCTAAGTTTGCATTCCTCATTTGTCTTCTTTATTTTACTATGCATTAGTTTGATTTATTTTTTATTCTGCATCCTGGAGTTCACCTCATTTAGCGTAAATGCATGATAAAGTTAAAATAAGTTATTAAAACAATGCATTTCCTTTAATTTGCTATCTAGATTTATCAGTTAGGCATTTATACTATCATTTCTATCATTTTGCATTATTCTTGCAGTAGCATTTTTGGTTTTTGGTGTCTATTTCTGTGATTGCAGGTTTCTCGATGAATTCATCGGATCGACGATGATCTTGTCTGATATCAGATGATCGACTATGATCTGAGATGATTCTGTGCAATTGTAGATGATCCTGTCATATTCGAGATGATCTGGACTCCTACAAGCTTCAGAATCTTCATCAGACATCCGAAATCAGGTGCATTCTTTCTCATTTTGTATAATATTTACATTTAGGATTCATTCCTGCTTTTTGTATTCATATAAATCAACATTTTCATATAGAATAGCTTAGATTCATTTTGGCCAACCTAGGATTATGAATGATTAAAGTACAAAATGAACACATCAAACCCATTCTCAACCTAGGCATGGAAACTGCCACTCAAAGTTTCCTGGTGAACCCACCATCCATCAAAAATTCACCCTTATACCCCTCCCCCGAGAGGTGCGACCTTCAAAGGGCCTCTCAGTCCGAGGTATTGTCCCATCCTTCTCACATCCCCCTTTCGGGCGTGGATCCTATAGCCTGAAGGTAAGGATGCAAAAAATTTGGAGCAAGATGCGATATGAGCCTTATGTTGAAAGGCTCTTCATAGTATTTTGATGATATTTAGGTATTCTTGTGTGTAGATTACAGGTCTTTACGTGGAGCAATAGAACAAATATTTACACTTCATAAATCTACCTCATGATAGTCCCAATAACCTATCAATAATCAGTTTGTGATATGCAAGAAAGATCCTATGAGATACACCTAGATTAATTTTTCTTATTTTAAATATTTGTATCAAATTGGTAGCAATTCCCCCAATGGAATCATATTGTAATCCCTTCAAAGGATAGAATTGATACTAATAAAAAGGGGTATCATTATTTCATATATTTTTTCATTATGGATACATAGTTTGCTATCTATTTTTTTATTTATTTCATTGCGTAGGTGTATGATCTTTTTAGCATTTTCAATGGTGATCATGGCCGAACCTAGTCCACATTTTGCAATTTCATTGCTACTTACTATATTTATTGATGTTTTTGAGTTGTAGCTACTATTGACCCCCATAGAGATGGTCAGAAGGTGCAACCATCCATTTCAAAGATGTTCAGTAGGCACTACCATCCCTCCTAGATATGGCCTTAGACCAGAGAGAAAAAACACCAAAAAATAACATCTTCATTGAATGTAGGCTATCATAGTAATCCAATCTAATTTTATTTCTCTATTTTAGTAAATAAAAGTAGATTTGTCATGCTTAGTTGAAACAATTTCAAAATATTTTGATCCTTTTAAATAATTTGTTTGTGATTGTCCCTAGGTTAGATGATCTTTGTCTATGGCCATCCCTATCCCATACAGTCCCTATTTTTTATCGTCTCTAGGTCAAATGACCTCTTCTGCAAACTGTCCCTTGCAAAGATAACCTCTGTTTGATTGTTGTTTGATCTTATTACTTGTTGCCTACTTAAAGGTTACTCATATAGGGTTCTACATATTATAGATCTCAAAATTAAAATTTTCATTATTTAGAAATATGAATTTAAAACATTATTTCTATACATTAGTGAAATAACATGGAATGCTCTATGATTTTAATTTTTTTTGCATAAAATAAAAGGAACCCCACACACCATGATTTAATTTAACATCAATGATTTAAATTTCATCAACAATCATTGATCTAGAAGAACAATGGTGGGCTTCATCTCCATTCGTTGTATTGCATCCTAGAAACTCAGTGGCCAAAAGTGAGTGGCTTTTTGGACTTCATCACTGAAATATCCCCTACTCTTGGGTGCACCCAGAATGGGAAGGTTAGTAGAGCTCTTTTACCATGAGGCTCTTTAAAATACTCACTAGACATAGTTGTTATTACTTTCCATGCCTTAAATACGAGGGTTAAGGGAAAGCGAGGCTCCATCGATACTAGGACATTAGAAAGCATGACCCCTTTAAAGGGGTAATTTGTTCACTTAAGGTTACCTTGAGCCAAATATCCAATAGGAAGCTATTTTTTACCATTCGAGTCACATCCCTCAATAGGGGATGTGCTTGAGCTACATTTTAATAGTTTTCTATTTTTAACCCTTAGTTTCATAGGAGATAGGGTTTTTCATCATCAAAATGCATAAAAATGTATAGGTATTCAGAAAGAAAATTTAAAAGATATAATAAAATTGTATACTTCGTTTATTTCTTTACTATTTATGTAATCAAGATCATGGTAACCACATGCAACCAATCTCATTCATGAGTTGATGCTATTGAAAATTTACAAGGAGGTATGAAACACCTTCGATTCAGTCTTGAGAACATGGTTATTCCACCATGGCATCTTTGTGTTCATAACAACACTCATATCATCCCTAGGTAATTTGATCTTCAAGATATCCTGATCTAGGAGGTATTTAGAGGTCCTCTATATGATAAAGAAGAAGGACTCCATGATCAAAAATGATATTGTACTACTATTAGATATAATAATCCCAATGAGGGGCCTATTAGGGGAGTGTCATGAATTTGCATTCCATTAATCCAAGAAATATCAAGAATGTGCACCATAACCTATCCTATATGGGTAAGCCACTCCACTTGATCATCCATGAATGAGTAGAATATTTACTAACCTAGATAGGTATGGCCCCCATCATCTTAATAGAGTAGCCTCATCTACTTACCTCTATTTTGAGGATGATAAAGAGGAAAACCCAGGTCATCCTATTTATCCCAATGAAGAGTGCTCCATGTAAGCATATTGTGCCTTTGTTCCATCCAAATACATAGAGTTTACCTTCAAATCTAAGCACTAGGTTAATGTGACTTCCTTCAATAATGGGAAATGAGTAGCCAACCTTGTTGGTCCTATAGAACAAGCAAAAACATTTTATATTTATGCAAGGGCTTGTAGGCCTCATAGGTTAATACACTGCCTAAGTCAACAACAAACCAACTACGGTTGGTTAGGTTTGCAAAAATATAGAGAACGCCTAGACCGAATCTGAGTAGAACATCAAAGGGTACAACAACAAAGGTTGTGCTAAGAATGATTGCAAAATACAACACATGAGGAGGTACTCACACCTAGTACCTATGGGTAGTATATCCCTCAAATGTGCATTGTGTAACACCATGATGTGCCTCGTAGGCCAAACCAAAATTGCCCTCCTCGTGTGTCCATCTAGCACCATAGGTATCAACTATGTCAACCATTGAATCATTGACCAGATTATGAGGTCCATAATAATTTAGAGTTAGAGTATCAGGACCAAGGATATCCTAAATAACTCCATGAGGATATGGTTGATGATTACATTCAACCACCTTGTTCCACCAAGAATTTTCTACCTCCTCCTCTCCCTCAAGGACTAATATAGAAAGATGAGATATTATCATCTCAAGCTTTAAGGTGCTCATAGATAACATAAAATTATTATAGAAACAAGAAATGGATTACCAAAATCCCACATTGCATCAAATGTGCAACCAACCACTCCATCCTTTGATCCCTTTTCCTCCATATCCTAAGCATTTTAAAATGCCAATATTGGATAAATTCAAAGGGGATGAGTATGCACAAGAACACGTGAATAGCTTCATGAACCTTTGTTTCTATATTTAAGATGATGATGCCTTGTTGCTCAGGATCTTCGTGATAACACTCTTAGGCTCTACCTTAGAGTGATACAACCATTTACAAAGGCATAACATCTACAACTTTGAGCATCTCACAAACACCTTTCTAAAATGCCTTTCATTTGGCATCAAGAAGAAATCCAATTTGATTGACTTATCTAACCTTAGATAATTTGATGATGATCCAATCACATACTATGGCAACAGGTAGAGAAAGGTGATGTTCAAATTGCCTTTCACCCTACCTATCATAGAACTAACTTGAATGTTCACAAGAAGTTTTTCAAATAATTTTTTTTGAATTCTACAATTACAATAGTATTAGATATTCAAGAAGGCTTTGGCATAGGCCAAAGTCATAAAATACATCAAAGTCCAAGAAGAGGATATTAAAATCTGAAAGGAATCGAACAAAAACCCTAGAGGCAACAATACACAACAAATATCAGCTTTGATCAACAAATTTGTCATAAGTGTTACTAGGCCTAAAAAGCAAGCAACACACTAGCAACCCAATTATCAGGCTCAACCTCCTCCTATGCACTACAAAAAACAACTCCAATGAAATCAAGTGCAAAATCAACCACGTCGCACATCTCATAATTATATGCTATTGCTTGAGCATTTGGCATCCCTCTTTAATTGATTATGCAAGACGAAGGCTATCACTTTGTTGGGAATTCATCCCCTGGATCCAAATCACCTACAAATTAAGGGGCATAGAGAGGATCTATACTATCTATATCATTGATACAATGGTTATGATATCTAGACATATTACACATTCAAAAACGTAGTACAAGATATGCTAGATAAAAATCATTTGCAAATTGATAACCCTCTTACCCCTGATAACCAAAAAATGGGCATATTTAAATATCCTTAATTTGATGGGCATCAATTTCATGAGATTAAAGAGGATCAAATAAGATAGGTAAATGAATCCATATGGTCCCACCCAATTAGGGGTTCGTTGAAATGATTAATATTGTGATAAGGAGCCTATCAAGTTGCACCATAGGCAACTCTTGCTAATATTCCTTCTATGTCATATCCCTTTTCATCTCAAAATCCTATCCAAGGTTCACCAAATCAATTGGTGGTAACGATCAAAGGTAGGCTTACTCAAATCCTACGTACGACATCAGCCAAAATATCCATCTACGGGTTAATACAATAATCATTGAGACAATTAAATTGTGAACCCAAGACTCCAACTCGTTTGTCAATTTTATGGGGAAAATTCAATAGTGCAAAGATACTATAAATACATTCCATGATCATGAGATAAAACCAACTCCCACTACTAGTCCCGATCCCCCACTGCACATTATTGCTAGTGTGAATCATATTTCCTATAATCAGGTTTTGATTGACACAAGTTCCTCCATAAATATTATCACAACTAATGCACTACACCATATTAGACTCCCAAACTCATACATTGTGGTATCCACAATCACTCTCTAAGAATTTAACGATGTATTATGCTTGACCATTAGCACAATAGTCCTTCCTATTCAGGTTGGACTAAAGACTATTCCTACATTATGCCATGTCTTGGAAGGTGCGATGCAGTACAATATATTGCTTAGAATGTTTTGGATGATGGACATGAACTGTGTCCCATCCATTTTGCATAATTATATTAAATATATACATGAGGGGCAAGTCCATGTGGTTCATGCCAATCTAAAGCCCTTCAAGTATTGCAATGTGATACACCACCCATAGGATTCTATCATGACATCCACACATATGGACATAAGATCCAATATTCCCATTTAGAGTTTAGATCCAGCACCATAATTAGCTATGGAACCATATTCACCCCCACCATTGCCATTAGCATCTCTAGATATCCCTTCTTCATCCTCAAATCCTTTGAGCAAGGAAAAATTGAAGGAATTGATCAAGAAAATTCCTCATCCATATCCACCATTTTAGTAGGGTATATTCCCACTCCTATGGATGAGGGAAACTCATTTGCCACTATGGATGAATCAGATCAAACTATACCTTTATCATGCACCCCACCATAGGTCATGGTTCACTTGACCAACCCTAGTCTCAATGAGTACCTAATATAGAATGTCACATTCACATAGCTCATCAATTTCATCCAAGATATGGGTAGATCTCATGTGTCGTCATTACCCATTCATACCATTGTATCCTTGGGGTTCCCCCTAAAACAAATAAACTTCATCTATAGGGGTTTCAATGAGTCTACATACTAGTTTCCTATAATATATCATGATGATGAACCTTTATTAGGAAACATTGGGTATATGTCAAACCCAAAGTTTACCTTGTGGTACTTTTGCTACTACCATTAGCATAGGAATTGCCTAGGCCAATATGAGTAGGGTCTCTATATACCCTATCAGCCATAATACCAGCTTCCTATAGATAAATTTAACTTAATATATTTCATACATATGCTAGATGAACTCCTTGTAGATTCCCTCCAATGCCTAACCATAGGCTTTCGGGAAGAGATCAATGAGAACAATTATGTTGATTTGGGCTATTTGCATATGTTAGAATATCATATCCATGTTATAATATTTTTTGTCGGGCCTTCTTATTCCCTCAGTGAGACATCAAAAGAGTATGAGGATGAGATTGAACTCACATACCTTGGTCCTTACCACAAGTGGTAGCCTCATGAACCCATCAGTGAGGCATCAGAAGAATATGAGGATGAAATAAAATTGGTGTATCTAGGTCCTCTCCACCTTTAGAAAATTAACAACAAAAGAATAGAATTCATCCCCATAGACATAGATGAGCTCTATAATAGGTCTTCTCTTCCATGCCAGCCCACTTGGAGATACCTTATATCCATAGAAGATCAAATCATATTGGCTCCTCCTAGGCCCTATCGAGTCATACCACTTCCACCTTAGCCACCTCCAACACATCTAGGGACTCCCATATCTGATAGGTTTCTCTCATCCATGAATGGAAAATATCCATCCATTAATATGGTTTCTATAGAATTGACCACACCACTTCATAATCCTAATGACCCCTCAAAATCTTTGTACCTCAACCATGAGGCCATTGATTTTGATCACACTACATCACCACCTTCACCTAAAGAGTTATTCCCTTGCAAATAAATGTTACAACCATTTCATTTCTTCTGAGGGCCATCTGAAGATGTTTGTCAAGATAAGATCGAATTAGACATGATCAAATATTTTAACCCATTTGATGATATTCACTTGATCCCTACACCTCATTAGCTTGAGGAGGGATCCCACATGTCAATGGAGGAAACAATTGATGTATATGTTGGAATTGATCCTAAGGCTCTCAAAAACATCAAATTGGAATAAATTTTATCCCTTGAAGAGCGATCCATCTATAGATCTCTATTGATAAATAAGATAGAATTTTTTTCTTGGTCATACAAAGATATCCTAGGTATTGACACAAATTTGGTTGTGCACAACCTAACACTTGACCCAAATATTAAACCAATCAAGTAGAACCTTCATAAAATACATCTAAAAATAGCCTTAATGGTGAAATATGAATTATAAAAAATGTTGGATGCTGGATTCATCCAACCTATCAACTATCTTAAATGGGTTTCCAACATGGTACCCATAGGAAAACCTGATGGGAGTATTCACATATGTATATACTTTTGATATCTTAACAAAGAGACTCCTAAGGAAGAATTCCCTCTTCCAAGCATTGATGTATTAGTTGATACCACCACAGGTCATGAGATGTTGTCCCTCATGGATGGTTTTTCAAGCTACAATAAAATCTGGGTCAAACATAAAGATCAACCAAAGACAAGCTTTACCACCCCTTGGGGAACTTGTTGCTACAAAATTATGCCATTTTGCCTTTAAAATGTTGGTGCAACATATCAATGGGACATGACATATATTTCATGACTGCATGCATAAAATCCTAAAGTATTACATAGATGATTTTCTAGCCAAATATCTATTGTGTCATGAGCATTTTTATGTGCTGTGAAAGGTCTTCGATCACCTAATTGAGAATAATGTTAGACTTAATCCCAAAAAGTGTATCTTTGGAGTCACATCTAGAAAAATTTTGGTTTTATAGTCTCCAAGCGAGGGATTGAAGTTGATCCCATCGAGGTCAAAGAAATACTTGAAATTCTTCCCTCTACTAACCTTAAGCAGACTTGAAGCTTACAAGGAAAGGTAGCATCTATATGATGCTTCATAGCATAACTTTCAAATAAATGCAAACCCATGAATAGACTATTACAAAATGGGGTCCCACTCCATTGGGATTATGAGTGCCAAAAGTCCTTCAATAAGATAAAACAATGCATGGCATCACTACTAGTTTTAGCCCTACCCTGACTAGGTGTGCCATTTTTGCTATACATTTTAACCATCAATTTTACCTTAGGGACCATGTTGGCCCAGAAGAATGAGGTAAATAAGGAATAGGTTATATATTACATTAGTCACACCCTGGTGAGCTATGAGCTCAAATAGCATACATTGAAAAGCTTTTCTTAGCAAGGATATTCTTCACTAAGAAGCTTTGATATTACATATTGAATCATATGATGTATATAATTTCCAAAGAGAATCCTTTGCGGTACGTTATGAGTCACACATACCATAATAGTTTTACCACAAAATGGATCATGCTACTAACTAAATTTGACCTCAAGTTTATAAGTCAAAAATCCATTAAAGGTCAGGTCATTGCCAATCAACTAGTAGAGGCTCCTCTTCAATATGATAAGCCTCTCACTATCAAGTTGCTTGATGATGTAGTCTTTGCATTATCAGACTTGCCAAAACTTGAATAACCTAAAAATAAGGCCAAAACGAATTTGTTATTTGATGGTTTTAAGTGTGAGCAATGGGGTGGTGCAGGAATTATGTTTTTCACACCACAAGGAGCTCCTATACCTCTTTCATTTAAACTCAACTTCCTATGCACCAAAAATAATGTTGAATATGAGGCTCTCCTTTTGGATCTTCAAATAGCTATCACCATGAAAATAAAAAATCTTAATATATTTGGTGATTCCTTGCTTATTATCAATTAATTTAAGTAAATCTATCAATATCGATATTCGATCTTGAAATTGTACACAGATCTTATGGATAAGCTACTGGCTAAATTGGAATGGTACAACATCAAGGTAGTCCCTCGGTTGTATAATTCTTTTGTAGATACAATGGCTTCTTTAGGTTAATTAATTCTAAAAAACCCTTCCAACGATACCACAACCATCCATGTTAAAATGATTTTACAATCAGTGATTTTACGTGAAGCTTCAAATGATGAAGAAGTTGTCCACATGATTCAGACTAAACCAAACCAAGATTGTTTCTCTTAGGTACATGACTTTTTAAAACAAGCATCCTAGGGGTCCTTTGCCCCACAAGGTCCTTCTAACAATGGCACAACAATTCATATTAAGGTTATCTTCCTATCCGTATTTGTATGTGATGAGTCACAAGAAGAATAAGCAGTTCATTCAATCGAGACCCAAGCATATCAAGATTGGCTCACTTAGCTAAAAGACTTCCTAAAACTTGGTAGCACCCCTTCAGGATTGTCACATGTTGCAAAACAAAAATTTAAACATAAAGTGACCAAATATGTCTTGTTAGGAGATATCCTTTATCATTGAAGCTACAATGGTCTTCTTTTTTGTTTTTTAGATCCCCAAGAATATTCCTGGATAATTTTGTAAGCTCATGATGGTACTTGCAATGACCATTTTAGTGGTATTACCATCACTAATTGCATCCTTTGAATGGGTTATTATTGGCCTACTATGGAGAAATATTGTTATGCTTATGTTAGGAAGTGCATGAAATGCCAACATCATGATAATATATCACATTTATATTCTTAGGCATTACAATTGACTCAATTTTTATGGCCTTTCTCATAGTGGGGATTTCATTTAATTAGGAAAAATTTTCCCTCATATTTGAGAAATCATACATTTATCTTAGTGGCTACAGAATACTTCACCAAGTGGGTGGAAGATATTCCTCTATCCACTATAATTGGATCTACCATTGTGGATTTCATACTCCATAATATCATTTGTCACTTTGGTATTTCATACAAGATCATTTTGGATAATGGGGCACCATTCAAAAACAAAGATGTGTGTGCTAAGTTCCAAATATAACATTCAATATAGCTTTTCAACACCCTATTATTCACAATCCAATGGGCAAGCAGAGGCATAAAACAAGACCATAGTTACCAGCCTTTAAAAAATATCAAAGAAAATCACAAATATTGGCATCTTCAATTACCTATAGAATTATGGGCTTATCGCACTAGAATTTTGACACCCATTGGGACCTCTATTTTTCAAGTATACAGCACCGAGACCATTATATCCTTAGAATTAGAAATTCCCTCACACATATCATTGCAAGAGTTCATCGATGATGATACTTTGCAACAATATCACCTTGATTAGTTGAACCTTCTTGAAGAACATTGTGCTAATACTCTAAAGCACCTCCATGTTTATCAAGATCACCTTAAGTGAACTTACGATATGAAAGTCCACCTAAGGATTTCAAAGTTGGAGACCTTATGCTCAAAGAAAATCAACAAAACTCAAATTTACCATTGCTTAGGATTTTTATCATCATGTACAAGATAGGGCCAAGGACCTACCATATTGCTTCACTTGAGGGTGTTAATGAACTTGAACCTCTTAACATTCTTCATCTATGAGAATTTCATGTATAACACAATGCATAAAAATAAATCTCAAAAAACAAAACATCAAAATACAAAAAAAAACATTTGTATTACATCATTATGCAATTCATTGTATCATTGATTAGTTTCAATAGATATTTGTATCCATTGCACTTGTTAAGACAAGTTGTGTTTGCATTCTTATGAATGACACCATGTTTGTATATCAATCATGAGTCTTAAATAAACCATATCCATCATCATCATTTGTAGTTTTTCTTACGAGCTTTTTTTTATTAAGGGGTCTTTGTAAGATAGGTTAGATACTAGATGAATATCAACAATGATATTTAGATGGTCACTAACTATTTTACGCACACCTTTTATTTTTCAAAATATCATAGGAAAAACCCTCACTTAATACATATCACTACCATCCACATTCCCCTTCATGAGTAACTATGTTTTTCCACACAACCAATAAGTTGTTATAGGGTATTCACTAGGGTTTTTGATAATTCATACATCCTTAGTTTTCTTTTTAGATTTTATAGATAGCTATCTTGGCTTTTAGAAGATAGGGTCTTGCTTTGATGGTACATTTCATATGTCAAAATCTCAACACAATTTCACACATTTAACACCTGATTTTGAACAAGGAAGGATGACACTACAACATAGTCCTTGCCACCTTGAGTGAAAGGTTTCCCTTGCTCATACTATTATGTGTATGGTATAGGATTATGATAACTTATAAGAGGATAAGATCTGATAGGGATTAGGTGTGTGATTAGGTGTGTTAGGTGTGATTTAATAAATTGTAGTTGTTTATTTTTAATTGTTGGTTGTTGTAAGGAGGTACTTAATAATTACAACAACCAAAAATTAAAAATAAACAAATACAATTTATTAAATCACACCTAACACACCTAATCACACACCTAATCCCTATCAAGATCCCCCCTACCCAATAAATCCCCTTGATATTCCACAAAATGATCAATTTTTCACAAAAAGAAATAGTGGTTTTGACCACTAATAAAATCCCTTGGTCCAAAAAGAGTGGTTCTCACCATTAAGCAAAAGAAAAGAAATTAAATGAGGAATTATCCCAAGAAATCAAAATAAAATAAGTGGGTAAAGAGCTTGAATCCTTGGAATCCTCAATTATTTAGAAGCCATGGGGGAATCTTTATTACAACAATGGGTTGAATGAAATCCACCTGGCAATGGAATAGCCTTACACATGGTGATATGTTTGTCACATCAACGATATTCTTTTGTACAAACTAATGTCATATTATGGATGAGCTAGATTTTGGTGGCTTGTATTGCTTGGTAGTCTAGTCCAATTCAAAATTAGGATAATATGACCATAGGGTGACCCTCATTACAATAATTGGTCGCATGAAACTCACTTGAAAATGTGGTATTATAATGCTTCATCTAATACATTCACTCTGCACACATAGAGATATTGAATATCTAGTTCTTCATAATAGACTTGTATGTTTAAGAGTCTTGTGTATCAAATATACAAACATTTGACTAGTCAAATAGGGTGTTTGAGTCTCATGGAAAACCTTAAAAATTATCTCATAGCACCTAACTATTTGATCATCACTTGTAGTTTTCCTTATGAGCTTTTGCTTATTAAGGGGTCTTTGTAAGATAGGGTAGATATTGAATGAATATCAACAATGATGATTAGAAAACTACTAAATATTTTATGCACACCTTTTAGTTTTCAAAATATCATAGAAAAAACCCCCACATCCCACATATTTCATCTCACACATTCACATCCAAATGTATGACTTTTGTGACAAGGTTAACCTTTCAATTTATGACTTTTATACATTCTATGGTTTGTACCATTAAGTTTTTTAAATACATTTATATTCATTCATTATGTTTTAAGAAACTAAAATATACATCCACAATTTACATTAGAATATTTATACAAAAATTAGTGCATCTCGTAGGCATAAGATTTGTCATATCAAAATACTCAAATAAAAAAATATCATCATGCATATAACATTAGGTACTACATCATCTACATACATACATCTAGTCATATATCTATGCATCTATAGTACAATATCTATACATACATCCATATATATTATTGCATCCATAAAGTGCACCCACACATAACACAAAAACATAACAGGAACACATGATGAGTGACAAAAGAAAATATATCATATATATATACGTGATAAAGTATGGTATATCATGATACAAAAAAATATTTATAGGCTACAATAGAGTGGGTCCTCGAACCTCACACTCTAAAAAATAATAGCATATATAGATAATTCAGGTTAGCCCTACACCATCGCTCTCACCTCCACCCTTAGCCCTACCTTGATGATACTGAGAAGACCCACTAGTCGATGACCTTTGAGGAGGATCTCAAAATAGTGGAACACCCTACCTTACTCATGGTTACCTGTAATTAGTGTTTTGGATCTGATACAATGCCCCTAATGAGAATCATGTAGGTAGTATGCCTCCACATCACTCTATCTCATCCTCCAAGTTAATAATGTATGCTTGATCAAAATTATGATGAGATGAATATCGAGCTACCTATGTTTGTAATGTAGTCACATAAATTGTAGCCTAGCTATCTAAACCTACCTACCTTTAAGCCATAGTTTAAGCTACTAACCATACTTTAAGCCTACCCACCTCCTCCTGGGATCTCTGTAGCTATGTAGTAAGAGTGGCCTTCTTAAAGAAGCCCCTCCACCTCTGTCTCTCCCTGGCTAGCTAACTATGCAATAGAGCAATGGTAGTATCCCGCTCTATCATCCATGTCTATAAATATTACACCTATCCTCTAAGCTAGGTATCTCCATGATGTGGGTCCTCATCATCCCTACCCTCATCATATGTCTCATCCACTCCCTCTATAGGTTGGCCCCACTTCCCCTCCATCCAATGATGTACTCGATGTTCATCCCATACCTCCCTTACCTTTCCACTCATAATACCATCACCCTACCATAACTGATTCATCCACTATACATCATACTCTATCATAGTGCTCGCATCCTCCACACCTAGATCCACTAGTAGCTAATCTATCTCATATCCTACTAGCTCTACTCATGACCACTCCAATTAATTCTTAGAACCTCAACATCGATAGATGATAGGATCACTAGATATATCTTGAAAAACCCTAAAATACTGAGTAACATAAGAGTAATGGAAGTACTCCTACTCCATTCCATGCCACCAAACCAACAACTAACCATACCTAACATGCCTCAACTGATTTATTGCCTCTATTTATAGCAAGCAATCCTAATAATATCACCATATAATCTACTCTGGCCTCAATCCCTCAAAGGACTTTGCATAGTGTGCAAACCTACTTGAATGGAGATGACTATGACCCACATCCTAATCCCCCCTCTACCAAGTTGCATAGCCTATATTTTGGTCCTCCATTTGAGCTTGTCCTAATTAAGGAAGTCCATTTTGTCTATCCACCTGAATATGATTCCAACCCCAGATCTATATTAGTAATTTGTAGCCCAATTCATACCTGCCCTGATGATGGATATCATATAGTTCATCATATATATGTGTGAGTAGAGTTCTATCCCATGTTATGATCAATGGGTCTATATTACTACACTCTACAAAATCATTTCCTAGATCAAGGAGGTTGCATGGGAACCTCACTCCTGATGAGTTAGGTAATAGGATGTTAGACATGAGTGACATCACCACTACATGTCTCCTAGTAAAAACCTTTATGACATACCATACCTCAACAATAACTCCAATACTATCCATGTGCTACCTCACAACCTCTACATCCTTACCAAATATACTTTGCAACACTATGCTCTACTGGAAAATGGAAATGGAGGTGATAGGGCATCCCTTAATCGAAACATGGAGAATTTATTACACATCCTCTAAAGTAGCTATCATATCATCAATAAAGAGGTGGAAGGTGTTGGTATGACTATTTCAATGGTTAATCAAGGTAATCAAATAGGACTAGTCCACCATCACTACCTCTAGCCTTTTCAAGTACTTAAGGTCAATGTCCTTAAGCCATTTATAATCATCCCTTAAGAGGTATCCTTGCACCATCTCAAAAACTATGGGAACTCTATGATGAGCCCTTACAAGATGAATATATAATAAAAAAATTAGACAATCAGGTCTAAAAAAATCATCAAAATCAATAAAAATCAAGGCATAATACATTTCCATCGATGTCATCTCAACCTAATATGGTCTCTCTTGTGGCCATCCCAGGTCAATATGGTCTCTCTTCTTGGCTATCCTGGGGTGATACGGTCACCACAATGGTCAAAAACCATTCAAATGTGGTCCTTTGATCACACCACAAAACAACCAATTTTTTTACATCAGATTATTTCATTTAAATTTTATAGCATGACATAAAATTATACTATTCCCAAATGACATAATTACATGAATAATCAATCAACAAATCCAAAATTGAAGCATCATAAAACATGTGGATAATTCATATCACAAAAAGATCATATATATATATATATCACAATATATGTACATCATATCAAAATTGGATTGGTATGCCATAATCTATACCCTAGCATACTCAGCCTGAAGAGCCACCATATCACTGCTCTCCCCCACCTCGATACCCTTGCCCTTATCGGGCGATGCTGGCCTATCCCTCTACTAAGAAGGGAGTCCCTCCTCTCTCCTCTCTGCCTACTACAGTCTCTCCAGAGCCTATGGCACTCTTTGATGTCTCTCTTGAGGAGACCATCATTGCTCCCTCCCTTCGTGACCCCTTGTTGCATCGATAGCAACCTGGCACCACCTCCCCATCCATCACACCATGACATGCATCAGACCCTGTGCCCTCATCATCTAAGGAGGGCGAATGCCTACATACCAGGCATCATACCCATCTATGACCCCAGCATCCTCCCCATCCACTGGCTGAATGGGGGCATCGTTCATGTCTTGACTCTAGAATCACTACATATCTAGAGCCCCACTCAGTGTAGTACTATCTCAGATAGTCCAAGAGTACTCATAATCCCTTAGAGAAGGGATCACCTACTATAGACTGAACTATCACAAAAATCGGTCATAGCGGTGGGATCTACCTCTCCCCGCTCCATCCTCAGCCAGAATACTCACCTGATGCAAGCCAACTCTTGTCCATCCTCTCACCACCCTGGATGCTCTCTCCATGGCCTCCAAGTGATCTGGTCTAGGATGAGGTCATCTAGCAACCTCCGAGACATCGGTAGATCTATCCGCCATTGTGACCCTCTCTAGAGCCACAAATAGAAAACCTGGGGTCTCTCCTGATAAACCCCTATCATTGGAAGTCTTATCGGCCTCCGCACCATAATGTGCTCCCAGCACCAAACCTGTAGCAGTGATGTCAAAACTAGACATCGACCTCCCTTGTATACAACCCCATGTAGGATCCTATACAAGCTGCATAGCACAAAGCTACCCCAAGCAAATCTATAGTTGTGGTCTATCATATCGTAGACCACATATAAGAGTAGCCAGGGTAACCTACATCCGCTCTGGTGGCATAGTAGCAAGCCACCCACCACCCCTACCAAAACCCAAGTCAATCAAGATGCCCCAGGCATCTGTCGTAATGTCTCGATGTTCACCCCGTCCTTCTCCAGGGCAAAGCTAGGATCTCTGCATAGTCGCATCATGGCATGGCCCTGATTGGCTGTAGGAGTCATAAACCACCCTTGTATGAGGATCCTCAAGATCCTCCATACATCCTCTAGAGTGAGAGCCATCTCCCCTATTGGTAACCAAAAATAGAATGACCCTGGATACCACCTCTCTGCTAGGGCTGTCAGTAGCCCCATGTCTGTAGGTATTTGTGGCATCTCTACCACATGCTATAGTCCAACCTCGACCAGTCAGTCTCGCTATGCCTGGTCGAGCATGGCTATGTTGTCTCTGAGTCCCCCATATTTCCACTCCCAAATTTTTAGTAATCCTCTCTATAAAATAAACAATCAAACAATAAAAATCATCAATATATAATCATTAAAATCAGTTAAATCAATTTAATCTTCTAAAAAAAATGATCATATCGTCCACCATTGGGTGATATCATCCTAAATTAGGTCAAATTGTCCTTGGTAGGACAAAATCATCTCCGATTTCACAACTTTGGGATCGCCCCTTGTTGGATGGGATCGTCCCTATTTTGCTGATTTTTCCCCTAGACGAAATCGGCGATCTAGGGACAATTGCGACGAAATTGGGACGATTTCGTCCCGACATCGTCGACAGCCTAAAAACGGCCGCGATGCCCCAAAAATAGTCAAAATTTAAATAAAAAATTACACAAATCCAATTAAAAACATAATTCACTAGGTTTAGATCCTTACCCACAACCCGCACTGGACCTCTGTCGATCTGTGCGCTATTTCTATGATTTTGCCTATAGAGCTCTAAAAATAGTGAAAATAAATAGTAAAAATGAATTAGGGTTTTACCCTATTTTTCTTAATTTTATTTAAAAACAACAACATTTTTTAAAATTTTGCTTTTTCGTGCTTTTACCTCAAATGTTCGATTTGGGTAAAAACATAGAGGGGGCACCATAGTAAACAGTTGTACGATTCGACCTAGAATCGTCGTCTAGAAAATTGAGTAAATTTTTGCTTTCTCGTAAAATGGGAAGAACTCGTATTTAACACATTTTCTTCGAAAAATTCGCTAAAGAGGGGGCAAAATGTAGCACCCTAAAATTGGCACAGTTAAACCCTTAGTAAAAAGATAAAATTTGAATTTTAACCCCAAAAATGCCCGTTAACCACTCACCCCATTTTTTGCACCATTTTTATGAGTTCTTTTGACTATTGGACGATATCGTCGTCGATCAGACGAAATCGTCCTATATCGGACGAATTTGTCTGGAACAGAACCTCCAGATGATTTCGTCCCAAAATTGAATTTTCATAATTAGCTTCTATTTTAACAGCCTCTCCAACTTGGGTAGAAGCATGTCTGTGTATTTGGAGATTCATCCACTGAGGATCTCATAGATTGGGATGATCCCCAACCTCCTAACCTCCCCCTAATCCTATATAAACTAGGATTTTATCAGTTTATGCCCCTGGTTGGCTGATCCCATGATTCCCTGATTGATTTTCCCTACCATTTAGTTTTGCTATGTCAAGACGTCCTATCCACCATTGTTTGCACTCGTAGTTTTAAGTTTTCATTGCAAGTTTTCATTGTGCTTCAGTTGGAGAAAGCTTGGATCATCGCAGGCAATTCCAGACGATTTCATACAATCCTATCGTAGATCGGTGATGATATCGTACGATTGGAGGCAATCTCAATTGTAGTTTAGATTGGGGGCAACCAGAGCCCTAAGTTTGCATTCCTCATTTGTCTTCTTTATTTTACTATACATTAGTTTGATTTATTTTCATTCTACATCCTAGAGTTCATCTCACTTAGCATAAATGCATGATAAAGTTAAAATAATTTATTAAAACAATGCATTTCCTTTAATTTGCTATCTATATTTATCAGTTAGGCATTTATACTATCATTTCTATCATTTTGCATTATTCTAGCAGTAGCATTTTTGTTTTTTTGATGTCTATTTCTGTGATTGCAGGTTTCTGACGAATTCATCAGATCGACGACAAGCTTATCTGATATCAGATGATTGCCTATGATCTGAGATGATTCTATACAATTGCAGATGATCTTGTCATATTCAATATGATCTGGACTACTACAAGCTTCAGAATATTCATTAGATATCCGAAATCAGGTGCATTCTTTCTCATTTCATATAATATTTACATTTAGGATTCATTCCTACTTTTTGTATTCATATAAATCAACATTTTCATATAGAATATCTTAGATTCATTTTGGCCAACCTAGGATTATGAATGATTGAGTATAAAATGAACACACCAAAACCATTCTCAACCTAGGCGTGGAAAATGCCACTCAAAGTTTCCTGGTGAACCCACCATCCGTCAAAAATTCACCCTTATACCCCTCCCCCGAGAGGTGCAACCTTCAAAGGGCCTCTCAGTCTGAGGTATTGTCCCATCCTTCTCACATCCCCCTTCTGGGCGTGGATCCTATAGACTGAAGGTAAGGATGCAAAAAAATTGGAGCAGTACAGATATGAGCCTTATGTTGAAAGGCTCTTCATAGTATTTTGATGATATTTAGGTATTCTTGTGTGTAGATTACAGGTCTTTACGTGGAGCAATAGAACAAATATTTACACTTCATAAATCTACCTCATGATAGTCCCAATAACCTATCAATAATCAGTTTGTGATATGCAAGAAAGATCCTATGAGATACACCTAGATTAATTTTTCTTATTTTAAATATTTGTATCAAATTGGTAGCAATTCCCCCAATGGAATCATATTGTAATCCCTTCAAAGGATATAATTGATACTAATAAAAAGGGGTATCATTATTTCATATATTTTTTCATTATGGATACATAGTTTGCTATCTATTTTTTTATTTATTTCATTGCGTAGGTGTATGATCTTTTTAGCATTTTCAATGGTGATCATGGCCGAACCTAGTCCACATTTTGCAATTTCATTGCTACTTACTATATTTATTGATGTTTTTGAGTTGTAGCTACTATTGACCCCCATAGAGATGGTCAGAAGGTGCAACCATCCATTTCAAAGATGTTCAGTAGGCACTACCATCCCTCCTAGATATGGCCTTAGACCAGAGAGAAAAAACACCAAAAAATAACATCTTCATTGAATGTAGGCTATCATAGTAATCCAATCTAATTTTATTTCTCTATTTTAGTAAATAAAAGTAGATTTGTCATGCTTAGTTGAAACAATTTCAAAATATTTTGATCCTTTTAAATAATTTGTTTGTGATTGTCCCTAGGTTAGATGATCTTTGTCTATGGCCATCCCTATCCCATATAGTCCCTATTTTTTATCGTCTCTAGGTCAAATGACCTCTTCTGCAAACTGTCCCTTGCAAAGATAACCTCTGTTTGATTGTTGTTTGATCTTATTACTTGTTGCCTACTTAAAGGTTACTCATATAGGGTTCTACATATTATAGATCTCAAAATTAAAATTTTCATTATTTAGAAATATGAATTTAAAACATTATTTCTATACATTAGTGAAATAACATGGAATGCTCTATGATTTTAATTTTTTTTGCATAAAATAAAAGGAACCCCACACACCATGATTTACTTTAACATCAATGATTTAAATTTCATCAACAATCATTGATCTAGAAGAACAATGGTGGGCTTCATCTCCATTCGTTGTATTGCATCCTAGAAACTCAGTGGCCAAAAGTGAGTGGCTTTTTGGACTTCATCACTGAAATATCCCCTACTCTTGGGTGCACCCAGAATGGGAAGGTTAGTAGAGCTCTTTTACCATGAGGCTCTTTAAAATACTCACTAGACATAGTTGTTATTACTTTCCATGCCTTAAATACGAGGGTTAAGGGAAAGCGAGGCTCCATCGATACTAGGACATTAGAAAGCATGACCCCTTTAAAGGGGTAATTTGTTCACTTAAGGTTACCTTGAGCCAAATATCCAATAGGAAGCTATTTTTTACCATTCGAGTCACATCCCTCAATAGGGGATGTGCTTGAGCTACATTTTAATAGTTTTCTATTTTTAACCCTTAGTTTCATAGGAGATAGGGTTTTTCATCATCAAAATGCATAAAAATGTATAGGTATTCAGAAAGAAAATTTAAAAGATATAATAAAATTGTATACTTTGTTTATTTCTTTACTATTTATGTAATCAAGATCATGGTAACCACATGCAACCAATCTCATTCATGAGTTGATGCTATTGAAAATTTACAAGGAGGTATGAAACACCTTCGATTCAGTCTTGAGAACATGGTTATTCCACCATGGCATCTTTGTGTTCATAACAACACTCATATCATCCCTAGGTAATTTGATCTTCAAGATATCCTGATCTAGGAGGTATTTAGAGGTCCTCTATATGATAAAGAAGAAGGACTCCATGATCAAAAATGATATTGTACTACTATTAGATATAATAATCCCAATGAGGGGCCTATTAGGGGAGTGTCATGAATTTGCATTCCATTAATCCAAGAAATATCAAGAATGTGCACCATAACCTATCCTATATGGGTAAGCCACTCCACTTGATCATCCATGAATGAGTAGAATATTTACTAACCTAGATAGGTATGGCCCCCATCATCTTAATAGAGTAGCCTCATCTACTTACCTCTATTTTGAGGATGATAAAGAGGAAAACCCAGGTCATCCTATTTATCCCAATGAAGAGTGCTCCATGTAAGCATATTGTGCCTTTGTTCCATCCAAATACATAGAGTTTACCTTCAAATCTAAGCACTAGGTTAATGTGACTTCCTTCAATAATGGGAAATGAGTAGCCAACCTTGTTGGTCCTATAGAACAAGCAAAAACATTTTATATTTATGCAAGGGCTTGTAGGCCTCATAGGTTAATACACTGCCTAAGTCAACAACAAACCAACTACGGTTGGTTAGGTTTGCAAAAATATAGAGAACGCCTAGACCGAATCTGAGTAGAACATCAAAGGGTACAACAACAAAGGTTGTGCTAAGAATGATTGCAAAATACAACACATGAGGAGGTACTCACACCTAGTACCTATGGGTAGTATATCCCTCAAATGTGCATTGTGTAACACCATGATGTGCCTCGTAGGCCAAACCAAAATTGCCCTCCTCGTGTGTCCATCTAGCACCATAGGTATCAACTATGTCAACCATTGAATCATTGACCAGATTATGAGGTCCATAATAATTTAGAGTTAGAGTATCAGGACCAAGGATATCCTAAATAACTCCATGAGGATATGGTTGATGATTACATTCAACCACCTTGTTCCACCAAGAATTTTCTACCTCCTCCTCTCCCTCAAGGACTAATATAGAAAGATGAGATATTATCATCTCAAGCTTTAAGGTGCTCATAGATAACATAAAATTATTATAGAAACAAGAAATGGATTACCAAAATCCCACATTGCATCAAATGTGCAACCAACCACTCCATCCTTTGATCCCTTTTCCTCCATATACTAAGCATTTTAAAATGCCAATATTGGATAAATTCAAAGGGGATGAGTATGCACAAGAACACGTGAATAGCTTCATGAACCTTTGTTTCTATATTTAAGATGATGATGCCTTGTTGCTCAGGATCTTCGTGATAACACTCTTAGGCTCTACCTTAGAGTGATACAACCATTTACAAAGGCATAACATCTACAACTTTGAGCATCTCACAAACACCTTTCTAAAATGCCTTTCATTTGGCATCAAGAAGAAATCCAATTTGATTGACTTATCTAACCTTAGATAATTTGATGATGATCCAATCACATACTATGGCAACAGGTAGAGAAAGGTGATGTTCAAATTGCCTTTCACCCTACCTATCATAGAACTAACTTGAATGTTCACAAGAAGTTTTTCAAATAATTTTTTTTGAATTCTACAATTACAATAGTATTAGATATTCAAGAAGGCTTTGGCATAGGCCAAAGTCATAAAATACATCAAAGTCCAAGAAGAGGATATTAAAATCTGAAAGGAATCGAACAAAAACCCTAGAGGCAACAATACACAACAAATATCAGCTTTGATCAACAAATTTGTCATAAGTGTTACTAGGCCTAAAAAGCAAGCAACACACTAGCAACCCAATTATCAGGCTCAACCTCCTCCTATGCACTACAAAAAACAACTCCAATGAAATCAAGTGCAAAATCAACCACGTCGCACATCTCATAATTATATGCTATTGCTTGAGCATTTGGCATCCCTCTTTAATTGATTATGCAAGACGAAGGCTATCACTTTGTTGGGAATTCATCCCCTGGATCCAAATCACCTACAAATTAAGGGGCATAGAGAGGATCTATACTATCTATATCATTGATACAATGGTTATGATATCTAGACATATTACACATTCAAAAACGTAGTACAAGATATGCTAGATAAAAATCAATTGCAAATTGATAACCCTCTTACCCCTGATAACCAAAAAATGGGCATATTTAAATATCCTTAATTTGATGGGCATCAATTTCATGAGATTAAAGAGGATCAAATAAGATAGGTAAATGAATCCATATGGTCCCACCCAATTAGGGGTTCATTGAAATGATTAATATTGTGATAAGGAGCCTATCAAGTTGCACCATAGGCAACTCTTGCTAATATTCCTTCTATGTCATATCCCTTTTCATCTCAAAATCCTATCCAAGGTTCACCAAATCAATTGGTGGTAACGATCAAAGGTAGGCTTACTCAAATCCTACGTACGACATCAGCCAAAATATCCATCTACGGGTTAATACAATAATCATTGAGACAATTAAATTGTGAACCCAAGACTCCAACTCGTTTGTCAATTTTATGGGGAAAATTCAATAGTGCAAAGATACTATAAATACATTCCATGATCATGAGATAAAACCAACTCCCACTACTAGTCCCGATCCCCCACTGCACATTATTGCTAGTGTGAATCATATTTCCTATAATCAGGTTTTGATTGACACAAGTTCCTCCATAAATATTATCACAACTAATGCACTACACCATATTAGACTCCCAAACTCATACATTGTGGTATCCACAATCACTCTCTAAGAATTTAACGATGTATTATGCTTGACCATTAGCACAATAGTCCTTCCTATTCAGGTTGGACTAAAGACTATTCCTACATTATGCCATGTCTTGGAAGGTGCGATGCAGTACAATATATTGCTTAGAATGTTTTGGATGATGGACATGAACTGTGTCCCATCCATTTTGCATAATTATATTAAATATATACATGAGGGGCAAGTCCATGTGGTTCATGCCAATCTAAAGCCCTTCAAGTATTGCAATGTGATACACCACCCATAGGATTCTATCATGACATCCACACATATGGACATAAGATCCAATATTCCCATTTAGAGTTTAGATCCAGCACCATAATTAGCTATGGAACCATATTCACCCCCACCATTGCCATTAGCATCTCTAGATATCCCTTCTTCATCCTCAAATCCTTTGAGCAAGGAAAAATTGAAGGAATTGATCAAGAAAATTCCTCATCCATATCCACCATTTTAGTAGGGGATATTCCCACTCCTATGGATGAGGGAAACTCATTTGCCACTATGGATGAATCAGATCAAACTATACCTTTATCATGCACCCCACCATAGGTCATGGTTCACTTGACCAACCCTAGTCTCAATGAGTACCTAATATAGAATGTCACATTCACATAGCTCATCAATTTCATCCAAGATATGGGTAGATCTCATGTGTCGTCATTACCCATTCATACCATTGTATCCTTGGGGTTCCCCCTAAAACAAATAAACTTCATCTATAGGGGTTTCAATGAGTCTACATACTAGTTTCCTATAATATATCATGATGATGAACATTTATTAGGAAACATTGGGTATATGTCAAACCCAAAGTTTACCTTGTGGTACTTTTGCTACTACCATTAGCATAGGAATTGCCTAGGCCAATATGAGTAGGGTCTCTATATACCCTATCAGCCATAATACCAGCTTCCTATAGATAAATTTAACTTAATATATTTCATACATATGCTAGATGAACTCCTTGTAGATTCCCTCCAATGCCTAACCATAGGCTTTCGGGAAGAGATCAATGAGAACAATTATGTTGATTTGGGCTATTTGCATATGTTAGAATATCATATCCATGTTATAATATTTTTTGTCGGGCCTTCTTATTCCCTCAGTGAGACATCAAAAGAGTATGAGGATGAGATTGAACTCACATACCTTGGTCCTTACCACAAGTGGTAGCCTCATGAACCCATCAGTGAGGCATCAGAAGAATATGAGGATGAAATAAAATTGGTGTATCTAGGTCCTCTCCACCTTTAGAAAATTAACAACAAAAGAATAGAATTCATCCCCATAGACATAGATGAGCTCTATAATAGGTCTTCTCTTCCATGCCAGCCCACTTGGAGATACCTTATATCCATAGAAGATCAAATCATATTGGCTCCTCCTAGGCCCTATCGAGTCATACCACTTCCACCTTAGCCACCTCCAACACATCTAGGGACTCCCATATCTGATAGGTTTCTCTCATCCATGAATGGAAAATATCCATCCATTAATATGGTTTCTATAGAATTGACCACACCACTTCATAATCCTAATGACCCCTCAAAATCTTTGTACCTCAACCATGAGGCCATTGATTTTGATCACACTACATCACCACCTTCACCTAAAGAGTTATTCCCTTGCAAATAAATGTTACAACCATTTCATTTCTTCTGAGGGCCATCTGAAGATGTTTGTCAAGATAAGATCGAATTAGACATGATCAAATATTTTAACCCATTTGATGATATTCACTTGATCCCTACACCTCATTAGCTTGAGGAGGGATCCCACATGTCAATGGAGGAAACAATTGATGTATATGTTGGAATTGATCCTAAGGCTCTCAAAAACATCAAATTGGAATAAATTTTATCCCTTGAAGAGCGATCCATCTATAGATCTCTATTGATAAATAAGATAGAATTTTTTTCTTGGTCATACAAAGATATCCTAGGTATTGACACAAATTTGGTTGTGCACAACCTAACACTTGACCCAAATATTAAACCAATCAAGTAGAACCTTCATAAAATACATCTAAAAATAGCCTTAATGGTGAAATATGAATTATAAAAAATGTTGGATGCTGGATTCATCCAACCTATCAACTATCTTAAATGGGTTTCCAACATGGTACCCATAGGAAAACCTGATGGGAGTATTCACATATGTATATACTTTTGATATCTTAACAAAGAGACTCCTAAGGAAGAATTCCCTCTTCCAAGCATTGATGTATTAGTTGATACCACCACAGGTCATGAGATGTTGTCCCTCATGGATGGTTTTTCAAGCTACAATAAAATCTGGGTCAAACATAAAGATCAACCAAAGACAAGCTTTACCACCCCTTGGGGAACTTGTTGCTACAAAATTATGCCATTTTGCCTTTAAAATGTTGGTGCAACATATCAATGGGACATGACATATATTTCATGACTGCATGCATAAAATCCTAAAGTATTACATAGATGATTTTCTAGCCAAATATCTATTGTGTCATGAGCATTTTTATGTGCTGTGAAAGGTCTTCGATCACCTAATTGAGCATAATGTTAGACTTAATCCCAAAAAGTGTATCTTTGGAGTCACATCTAGAAAACTTTTGGTTTTATAGTCTCCAAGCGAGGGATTGAAGTTGATCCCATCGAGGTCAAAGAAATACTTGAAATTCTTCCCTCTACTAACCTTAAGCAGACTTGAAGCTTACAAGGAAAGGTAGCATCTATATGATGCTTCATAGCATAACTTTCAAATAAATGCAAACCCATGAATAGACTATTACAAAATGGGGTCCCACTCCATTGGGATTATGAGTGCCAAAAGTCCTTCAATAAGATAAAACAATGCATGGCATCACTACTAGTTTTAGCCCTACCCTGACTAGGTGTGCCATTTTTGCTATACATTTTAACCATCAATTTTACCTTAGGGACCATGTTGGCCCAGAAGAATGAGGTAAATAAGGAATAGGTTATATATTACATTAGTCACACCCTGGTGAGCTATGAGCTCAAATAGCATACATTGAAAAGCTTTTCTTAGCAAGGATATTCTTCACTAAGAAGCTTTGATATTACATATTGAATCATATGATGTATATAATTTCCAAAGAGAATCCTTTGCGGTACGTTATGAGTCACACATACCATAATAGTTTTACCACAAAATGGATCATGCTACTAACTAAATTTGACCTCAAGTTTATAAGTCAAAAATCCATTAAAGGTCAGGTCATTGCCAATCAACTAGTAGAGGCTCCTCTTCAATATGATAAGCCTCTCACTATCAAGTTGCTTGATGATGTAGTCTTTGCATTATCAGACTTGCCAAAACTTGAATAACCTAAAAATAAGGCCAAAACGAATTTGTTATTTGATGGTTTTAAGTGTGAGCAATGGGGTGGTGCAGGAATTATGTTTTTCACACCACAAGGAGATCCTATACCTCTTTCATTTAAACTCAACTTCCTATGCACCAAAAATAATGTTGAATATGAGGCTCTCCTTTTGGATCTTCAAATAGCTATCACCATGAAAATAAAAAATCTTAATATATTTGGTGATTCCTTGCTTATTATCAATTAATTTAAGTAAATCTATCAATATCGATATTCGATCTTGAAATTGTACACAGATCTTATGGATAAGCTACTGGCTAAATTGGAATGGTACAACATCAAGGTAGTCCCTCGGTTGTATAATTATTTTGTAGATACAATGGCTTCTTTAGGTTAATTAATTCTAAAAAACCCTTCCAACGATACCACAACCATCCATGTTAAAATGATTTTACAATCAGTGATTTTACGTGAAGCTTCAAATGATGAAGAAGTTGTCCACATGATTCAGACTAAACCAAACCAAGATTGTTTCTCTTAGGTACATGACTTTTTAAAACAAGCATCCTAGGGGTCCTTGGCCCCACAAGGTCCTTCTAACAATGGCACAACAATTCATATTAAGGTTATCTTCCTATCCGTATTTGTATGTGATGAGTCACAAGAAGAATAAGCAGTTCATTCAATCGAGACCCAAGCATATCAAGATTGGCTCACTTAGCTAAAAGACTTCCTAAAACTTGGTAGCACCCCTTCAGGATTGTCACATGTTGCAAAACAAAAATTTAAACATAAAGTGACCAAATATGTCTTGTTAGGAGATATCCTTTATCATTGAAGCTACAATGGTCTTCTTTTTTGTTTTTTAGATCCCCAAGAATATTCCTGGATAATTTTGTAAGCTCACGATGGTACTTGCAATGACCATTTTAGTGGTATTACCATCACTAATTGCATCCTTTGAATGGGTTATTATTGGCCTACTATGGAGAAATATTGTTATGCTTATGTTAGGAAGTGCATGAAATGCCAACATCATGATAATATATCACATTTATATTCTTAGGCATTACAATTGACTCAATTTTTATGGCCTTTCTCATAGTGGGGATTTCATTTAATTAGGAAAAATTTTCCCTCATATTTGAGAAATCATACATTTATCTTAGTGGCTACAGAATACTTCACCAAGTGGGTGGAAGATATTCCTCTATCCACTATAATTGGATCTACCATTGTGGATTTCATACTCCATAATATCATTTGTCACTTTGGTATTTCATACAAGATCATTTTGGATAATGGGGCACCATTCAAAAACAAATATGTGTGTGCTAAGTTCCAAATATAACATTCAATATAGCTTTTCAACACCCTATTATTCACAATCCAATGGGCAAGCAGAGGCATAAAACAAGACCATAGTTACCAGCCTTTAAAAAATATCAAAGAAAATCACAAATATTGGCATCTTCAATTACCTATAGAATTATGGGCTTATCGCACTAGAATTTTGACACCCATTGGGACCTCTATTTTTCAAGTATACAGCACCGAGACCATTATATCCTTAGAATTAGAAATTCCCTCACACATATCATTGCAAGAGTTCATCGATGATGATACTTTGAAACAATATCACCTTGATTAGTTGAACCTTCTTGAAGAACATTGTGCTAATACTCTAAAGCACCTCCATGTTTATCAAGATCACCTTAAGTGAACTTACGATATGAAAGTCCACCTAAGGATTTCAAAGTTGGAGACCTTATGCTCAAAGAAAATCAACAAAACTCAAATTTACCATTGCTTAGGATTTTTATCATCATGTACAAGATAGGGCCAAGGACCTACCATATTGCTTCACTTGAGGGTGTTAAGGAACTTGAACCTCTTAACATTCTTCATCTATGAGAATTTCATGTATAACACAATGCATAAAAATAAATCTCAAAAAACAAAACATCAAAATACAAAAAAAAACATTTGTATTACATCATTATGCAATTCATTGTATCATTGATTAGTTTCAATAGATATTTGTATCCATTGCACTTGTTAAGACAAGTTGTGTTTGCATTCTTATGAATGACACCATGTTTGTATATCAATCATGAGTCTTAAATAAACCATATCCATCATCATCATTTGTAGTTTTTCTTACGAGCTTTTTTTTATTAAGGGGTCTTTGTAAGATAGGTTAGATACTAGATGAATATCAACAATGATATTTAGATGGTCACTAACTATTTTACGCACACCTTTTATTTTTCAAAATATCATAGGAAAAACCCTCACTTAATACATATCACTACCATCCACATTCCCCTTCATGAGTAACTATGTTTTTCCACACAACCAATAAGTTGTTATAGGGTATTCACTAGGGTTTTTGATAATTCATACATCCTTAGTTTTCTTTTTAGATTTTATAGATAGCTATCTTGGCTTTTAGAAGAAGATAGGGTCTTGCTTTGATGGTACATTTCATATGTCAAAATCTCAACACAATTTCACACATTTAACACCTGATTTTGAACAAGGAAGGATGACACTACAACATAGTCCTTGCCACCTTGAGTGAAAGGTTTCCCTTGCTCATACTATTATGTGTATGGTATAGGATTATGATAACTTATAAGAGGATAAGATCTGATAGGGATTAGGTGTGTGATTAGGTGTGTTAGGTGTGATTTAATAAATTGTAGTTGTTTATTTTTAATTGTTGGTTGTTGTAAGGAGGTACTTAATAATTACAACAACCAAAAATTAAAAATAAACAAATACAATTTATTAAATCACACCTAACACACCTAATCACACACCTAATCCCTATCAAGATCCCCCCTACCCAATAAATCCCCTTGATATTCCACAAAATGATCAATTTTTCACAAAAAGAAATAGTGGTTTTGACCACTAATAAAATCCCTTGGTCCAAAAAGAGTGGTTCTCACCATTAAGCAAAAGAAAAGAAATTAAATGAGGAATTATCCCAAGAAATCAAAATAAAATAAGTGGGTAAAGAGCTTGAATCCTTGGAATCCTCAATTATTTAGAAGCCATGGGGGAATCTTTATTACAACAATGGATTGAATGAAATCCACCTGGCAATGGAATAGCCTTACACATGGTGATATGTTTGTCACATCAACGATATTCTTTTGTACAAACTAATGTCATATTATGGATGAGCTAGCTTTTGGTGGCTTGTATTGCTTGGTAGTCTAGTCCAATTCAAAATTAGGATAATATGACCATAGGGTGACCCTCATTACAATAATTGGTCGCATGAAACTCACTTGAAAATGTGGTATTATGATGCTTCATCTAATACATTCACTCTGCACACATAGAGATATTGAATATCTAGTTCTTCATAATAGACTTGTATGTTTAAGAGTCTTGTGTATCAAATATACAAACATTTGACTAGTCAAATAGGGTGTTTGAGTCTCATGGAAAACCTTAAAAATTATCTCATAGCACCTAACTATTTGATCATCACTTGTAGTTTTCCTTATGAGCTTTTGCTTATTAAGGGGTCTTTGTAAGATAGGGTAGATATTGAATGAATATCAACAATGATGTTTAGAAAACTACTAAATATTTTATGCACACCTTTTAGTTTACAAAATATCATAGGAAAAACCCCCACATCCCACATATTTCATCTCACACATTCACATCCAAATGTATGACTTTTGTGACAAGGTTAACCTTTCAATTTATGACTTTTATACATTCTATGGTTTGTACCATTAAGTTTTTTAAATACATTTATATTCATTCATTATGTTTTAAGAAACTAAAATATACATCCACAATTTACATTAGAATATTTATACAAAAATTAGTGCATCTCGTAGGCATAAGATTTGTCATATCAAAATACTCAAATAAAAAAATATCATCATGCATATAACATTAGGTACTACATCATCTACATACATACATCTAGTCATATATCTATGCATCTATAGTACAATATCTATACATACATCCATATATATTATTGCATCCATAAAGTGCACCCACACATAACACAAAAACATAACAGGAACACATGATGAGTGACAAAAGAAAATATATCATATATATATACGTGATAAAGTATGGTATATCATGATACAAAAAAATATTTATAGGCTACAATAGAGTGGGTCCTCGAACCTCACACTCTAAAAAATAATAGCATATATAGATAATTCAGGTTAGCCTTACACCATCGCTCTCACCTCCACCCTTAGCCCTACCTTGATGATACTGAGAAGACCCACTAGTCGATGACCTTTGAGGAGGATCTCAAAATAGTGGAACACCCTACCTTACTCATGGTTACCTGTAATTAGTGTTTTGGATCTGATACAATGCCCCTAATGAGAATCATGTAGGTAGTATGCCTCCACATCACTCTATCTCATCCTCCAAGTTAATAATGTATGCTTGATCAAAATTATGATGAGATGAATATCGAGCTACCTATGTTTGTAATGTAGTCACATAAATTGTAGCCTAGCTATCTAAACCTACCTACCTTTAAGCCATAGTTTAAGCTACTAACCATAATTTAAGCCTACCCACCTCCTCCTGGGATCTCTGTAGCTATGTAGTAAGAGTGGCCTTCTTAAAGAAGCCCCTCCACCTCTGTCTCTCCCTGGCTAGCTAACTATGCAATAGAGCAATGGTAGTATCCCGCTCTATCATCCATGTCTATAAATATTACACCTATCCTCTAAGCTAGGTATCTCCATGATGTGGGTCCTCATCATCCCTACCCTCATCATATGTCTCATCCACTCCCTCTATAGGTTGGCCCCACTTCCCCTCCATCCAATGATGTACTCGATGTTCATCCCATACCTCCCTTACCTTTCCACTCATAATACCATCACCCTACCATAACTGATTCATCCACTATACATCATACTCTATCATAGTGCTCGCATCCTCCACACCTAGATCCACTAGTAGCTAATCTATCTCATATCCTACTAGCTCTACTCATGACCACTCCAATTAATTCTTAGAACCTCAACATCGATAGATGATAGGATCACTAGATATATCTTGAAAAACCCTAAAATACTGAGTAACATAAGAGTAATGGAAGTACTCCTACTCCATTCCATGCCACCAAACCAACAACTAACCATACCTAACATGCCTCAACTGATTTATTGCCTCTATTTATAGCAAGCAATCCTAATAATATCACCATATAATCTACTCTGGCCTCAATCCCTCAAAGGACTTTGCATAGTGTGCAAACCTACTTGAATGGAGATGACTATGACCCACATCCTAATCCCCCCTCTACCAAGTTGCATAGCCTATATTTTGGTCCTCCATTTGAGCTTGTCCTAATTAAGGAAGTCCATTTTGTCTATCCACCTGAATATGATTCCAACCCCAGATCTATATTAGTAATTTGTAGCCCAATTCATACCTGCCCTGATGATGGATATCATATAGTTCATCATATATATGTGTGAGTAGAGTTCTATCCCATGTTATGATCAATGGGTCTATATTACTACACTCTACCAAATCATTTCCTAGATCAAGGAGGTTGCATGGGAACCTCACTCCTGATGAGTTAGGTAATAGGATGTTAGACATGAGTGACATCACCACTACATGTCTCCTAGTAAAAACCTTTATGACATACCATACCTCAACAATAACTCCAATACTATCCATGTGCTACCTCACAACCTCTACATCCTTACCAAATATACTTTGCAACACTATGCTCTACTGGAAAATGGAAATGGAGGTGATAGGGCATCCCTTAATCGAAACATGGAGAATTTATTACACATCCTCTAAAGTAGCTATCATATCATCAATAAAGAGGTGGAAGGTGTTGGTATGACTATTTCAATGGTTAATCAAGGTAATCAAATAGGACTAGTCCACCATCACTACCTCTAGCCTTTTCAAGTACTTAAGGTCAATGGCCTTAAGCCATTTATAATCATCCCTTAAGAGGTATCCTTGCACCATCTCAAAAACTATGGGAACTCTATGATGAGCCCTTACAAGATGAATATATAATCAAAAAATTAGACAATCAGGTCTAAAAAAATCATCAAAATCAATAAAAATCAAGGCATAATACATTTCCATCGATGTCATCTCAACCTAATATGGTCTCTCTTGTGGCCATCCCAGGTCAATATGGTCTCTCTTCTTGGCTATCCTGGGGTGATACGGTCACCACAATGGTCAAAAACCATTCAAATGTGGTCATTCCACATTGATATGGACCCCAACCCCCATAAGAGGGAACGTCTCTCTATGAGACAATCCCAAAATTAGGGCACATGCATTCCAAAAAAAAATCAAACAAAAATAAGCACACTAAAGCAAAATCAACAACTTACACTACATTTCCTAGTTTAGGGTGTGTTCCTTGCCTTAAAATTTTAGGTGAGGTTCATTTTATTTTGTGAAATAACAAAGCAGAGAATAAAATGCCTAACCTTCTTACTTTGGCTCCTCCGCTTGTCAAAGCCTTAGGTTGGTCCATGGTAGAAATAGGTAGACAATCTAGCAACATTTCAATTTAGAATTTTCTCTCCTCCTCCTAACCTCTCCTTTTCTCCAACTACTAGTTGTGACAATGATGTTAGAAAATCCAAAAAAATGCTTTTATATTTTTCAAAAAACTCAATCGTATTAAGGTCAAACAGTCACATTTTTGTGACTGTCCTACCTAGGGACAACCCCAAAAATTATAAAAACAAAAAGAAAAAAAAAAGCAAAAAAAATCCAAAAATACCTAGTAAAAAATTCTCAAGTAATTCTCATACCTAATGATTTACTCTATATACCTAGTAGTTATAGTGACTAAAAATCAATGCATTTTGGTCCTACCCATAAGGCCACTTGACCAAAAATAGCACCCATACAAATTGCAATGTTATCATATCAACTCCCTGAGAAGGCCATGGTGTTGGACTACTCCAAGGGATGGAGGTGTACATTTTCTTATTGCATTCAACCTCAAGTGATACTTGTCTATAGTGATTTACCCCCTGAAAGAAACAAATTGTTATCATCTCAACTCCCTCAAAAATCCATGTTGTTGGACTACTCTAAGGGATAGAGGTGTACAATTACCAATAATGGTCAAAATCATAGTTGTAATAGGATTTCCCCATTCCACTTTCATAAAAGTCCTGCAAAACCTAAAATAATTTATCTTGGTCAAGCAACACATCGCTTTCATCACTTTACATCTCCTCTATTGAATAATTGCTTGAGGGGGTAGTCATACATCACATAATTCATAATCAAAATCAATAATCAAACACTCAATTACACAAATTGCATTCATTCAAGAAGCATTGCCAACAACTATCATACACTTCCCTATTTGTTGGGGTAAAAGCAAAAATGTCAACCAAATGCTTGGTATGGCTAAAAACCCCAAACTTGTAGAATCACCTACCCAAAAAAAATTTAGACTGCCAATATCAATATACCTAAAATCTCAAACTAAATCTTTGTATTTGACCAAAAGGTTTACCAAAATCAATTCCACCAAAGTGTTGGAAGCAATGATTTAAAATTTTATACTTTTTCCATGATTGGGGCATCTAACATTTATTAGATCAGTGAACATAAACAACCCTCAACTTGAATATAGGTAATCTATTTTTTGCTCCACGTTGTGCTTTCACACAACATAGCTCAAAAATGGGCATTTGTAGATACCTAAAACATTTCATGTTGAGGATACTACCTATATGGACTTCTTTAAGGCCATAGGACCTACCTTGGGCAGCCCTAGGTCTCAATAGTGGTTTTCATCACTTAAATAGGAAGGAATTTACCTTTCAAACCATGACCATATTAACCTGAGATGGCCTCCAACTATGACCCTCCTACACCAAGATGGCCCGTAGTCATGACTATCTCACCCTGAGATAGTTGCACTAGAAGCAAGTTTCCTACCATAGTTCAAATAATTACATGTGCTAGTTGGACATAATGATATAACGAAACTAGTTGCATGATAGTTTTCAAGAACAATTAGTTACTCTTCTTGATATTAACCGCTTATTGGCTTCCCTTGAAAGCTTTTGGAATCCCATTAGGAAGTCTATAAAATGGTACCAAGATTTCATTAAAAAGATAATAATTTCATGCATTTATGTGCTATCGAACTGAAGAATCAAAGAGCTCTCACTCTCAAAGCAACAAAGTGCTATCAAAATTCAACCATGAAGCTTCCAATCATGCCAATGGATTATATTGAAGGTTGAATATTGAATTCATGCTTCTTGTATCATCCAAAATCCTTGCTTTGGTGTTAGATTTTTCCTCTAAGTCATTCCTCACAAGCACACCAAGAACATCAATCAATCCATAGATCAAACCTGATGTCGCCTTGCATCGACCACAAGAGAATCACTTATTATTTAGTGGTTGTCTCTCTCAGATATGATGCATAGGTATGACCATATAACCCTAATACGACCAATAGGCAAGATCATCCCATATAAATATGATCTCTCGAGCTGAGATCCATTCCCTATTTTCTTCCTTTTGTTAGATTTAGCAGTATTTTGATTACTATTTAGCATAGTTAGATTTCATTTTCATGCATTTATTTGTCGTATTTTAGCTTCTTTATCACTTTATTTATCATGGATATGGGCCTTATATTGAAAGGCTCTTCATATATTTTTTATTCTCTTTAGGTCTTCTTGTGTGCAGATTATAGGTCTTTATGAGGAGCAATAGTGTAAAGATCAACACTTCATCATCCTACCTCATGATAGTCCCAAGAACCTATCAATAATCAGTTTGTGAGATGCAAGAAATATCCTGTGAGATACACCTGGATTACTTTTTCATATTGTAAATCTTTGTATCAAATTGGCAACAAATCCCTCAACGGGATCCTATTGTAATCATTTTGAAGGATAGAATTGATATTAATATATTTCATATTTTTTTTGTCATTATGGCTACATAGTTTGCTATCTAGTTTATTCTTTATTTTATTGGATAGGTGTACAATATTTTTAGCGTTTTCACTCCTTCTTCTATAGTTATGTATAAAAGAGCACCAAGGCCTTATAATTATCCTACTAAGTCATTTATAATATTTCTATCTCTTTTACTTAGTATCAAGAATATATAATGCCTTTATGGTATCTATTTCTCAAGCCTTATATTCATAAATTAGTATAGGCCATTTAATCACACTTGTCAATGGGGAACTCCTCTAGACTCATCTTCATGAGTAGGGGTGGTGGGCATCATCACCCACAAGAGAAGTTGTGATGCTTAGGATAGTAGGCATATAGAGTGTATGACATGGTTGTAGGATCAAATTAAGTGGTGATAAAAAGTAATGTAGTGGAGGTGGTGGGAGTGGGATGCAATGCCAATGTGACTAGGGGAGCTAAGAGGAATGACTTGGTGTATGTAACTAATTGCTTTTTATATAATGGCTTGGATGAATGTGGATGGAAATAAAGTGACAAGGGTGGTTCCTACTATGGTCATGATTTTTGGAGGTAGGGTGTCTCTAGTAGAACCATTAGATGATGTGCATCCTAGAGAAAAAGGTGTTGCACTAGTGGATGAAGAGATAAGTGCAATAAAAGAATGCAAAAGAAAACAAATGTAAATATTTGAAGGAGTGGAGAGATAAAAGGGAGAAAAATTAAAATAATAAATAATAGAGAGGGAAGGTGGAGTAGTGGATGGTAAAAATGGAGGACTGGATGCAGTTGTGACCACTAGATTGGATATTGCCAACTTAGGATGGAAGATTCCTTAACATATTTCCCCTTCTTGAGTTGGGTTTCTATCATTGTTGATATTGTACTTCTTCTATTACCACCTTGTCAAACATAGAACCGTACTTCTCAAAGACATTCTTCCTTTCTATTATTACCTACCTAACTATTAAAGTGATTATTGATAGAGTAGTCAACATAGCTAAAATTGTGATCATTGATGGTACCTATTTTCTAGGCTTGATATTTCATGGGGTTGAGGTTCCTAATACCAATTCTATTATGAACTTAGCCATTTTAGAATATGGTGCCTTTTTTCTTAGGTTTCAGATAATTTATCCTTGAATGAACCATCCCTTATAGACTTGGTCATCATATTTATTTCATACCTCATATTCTAGAGTGCCCCAACCTATAATGTTTCAAATTAATATTTGGGTCAAATTCATCCTTTTTATTTATGTAAAAGGTGTGTCACTCTAGTGTGTTGTTATACTAGATTTAAATTTCATATTCAAATCCCATGTTGCTCCTTAGAGTGGAAAGAGTTATCTCCTCATCCAGTTTGGCCTATTGTTGGATATAATACATTTTCTATGCAAAAAAAGGGCATCTAACTTATTATGATTGAGGATTTCCTCAAAAAAATATTTTGGATCATATGACCAATGGTCTCTAAGTTGTTTAAGACCTATCTTACTCAATCTCACCTCTACCATTGAGTGGAATTATGGGTAGAAAAGATTAAATTACATGTACAAAGCATATCTTCAAAGAGAAATTTTTCTAATTAATTAATATATTTCAAGCCAATAAGATAGAAGCACTATCGTATGAATTTAATAGCCATTTAAGAAAAATGAGGCTAAGGCATGAAGACTTAGAAATTTTTTATAGCATTAAAATGACTATTTTTCTAAGTATAAAAGATGACCAAACTTTTAAGACACTGATGTCATCAACAAACATGAAAATGTCTAGCATCTATCACAACTAAGTATCAAAAATTTTCTAAGGAAAGAAAGTATAGCATTTTTTTGTAATGTCAAACTCAAATTTTGGCTAAGTATGAAAGGCATTCAGATTTTTAAATGTTCTAATATCATAAAAGTAATGTAATAAGTCTAGAACTTGATGAGTCAAAATAATGTTTTGGTTGTGTGTCTAGAAAAATTCTAAAACATTGTAGTTGACATCATCCAAAGAAAATGAAGTTTTGGTATCTAACATCAAAGAAGATCCTTACTAGATGCAAAGATATGTCTAAGTATAAATAATGACCAATTTTTTTAGGAACTAACATCATCATAAGCTACATATAATTTTGGCATAGAGGAAGGTCAAGGCCAAAGCCAAAAAAATTCTAAGGCATGAAGCTTGGCATAATAAGGAAAATAATTTTGAAGTAGGAGCATTTCTAGCATCTAATAATGCACATTAAAAAAAACAAGTATAGAAGGTGGCCAAAATTTTAAGATGTTGTCATCAAGGTGAGCATAACATTTTTACATCCAATAAGGTAAATCAATAACTTGGCTAAGTGTTCAGATAAGTTTTATACTCTTTATTATGCTGACATCACTCAAGTAAAAAGAATGTCCAACACTCAAATAATAAGAATTTGAATAAATTTTTCTAAGGCATGAGAGTTTGGAAGAATGCCAAAGAGCTTGAACCTTCTCCTATCTAGCAAAATCTACTATCATAGAATCTCAACAACTGGAAGCTTCCCCTTTTAACAACTATCCTAATGCATCTAGAATAGTCATCAAGCAACATGAAATAAAGAAAAACTATTAAATTAACTCATGAACCAACTTGAGACATGTAGGACACCATGTTATTAGGAGTAATTAGAGCTAGCCACATCATTATAATGGTGTCATTATAGTTTCATTAAAATGAGCTAGAAAGGCATGGTATGTGTTGTACTAACCTAACAAGTATGTAGTTAGTTTTGAGGTAATCATACTAAGACTAATATAATGCAATGTAAAACTATATATACTTGAATGTAATCCATTTTAAGGGTTGGATCTAAGATTTTTTTAAATGCATAAATTGTATGATGATTATACTGTGTGCCTTTGAAAAAAATTGAATTGTTGTTTGACATCTCTCAAAATTATTGTAGAACATGTATGTATGTTATTTTCACTGATAAGCATTTTTGTTAAAGTTGGATGAATGGTGTATTCTATCAAAGTTATTTTGCTCTCTAGATTTCTTCTTGGATTGTTGTTTATTCAGTATCTAGAATGCTTGATAATGTATATACTTAATTAATTAAACACTCTATAATATTGAATGAAAGTTTATCTATTAGATAGTTTTATTGAGTTCAAAGTACAATAATCTCATGCCTTATGTCTCTTGATGTTGTTGAATCTTGACCATATTAATTTCTAGCTCTTAACTCAATGTATTTCTTTCTTTAGTCTACAAACCCCCTTTTGTTAGTTTAGCTAATACCATAGGAATCATCTTACTCCAGAGGCTGATATAGAAGCCATTCTACATCTTTCAATATTGCATGAAGTCTTGAGGGTGCAATTCCTCCACATAGAAACATTTTAGAACAAGATTTTTTGGCACAATGTTTGGACCTAAATATCACCTTTCGATTGAGCAGAATATTAGTGATGTTATTCTTTAATAGATCAAATTCATAATCAACTTGCAAATCCACTGATAATTTCATAAAGAACCTAGCTACCATTTAACTTATAAGGTTATGGTCACAATATCAACAACAAAAAATTTGGATGATCCCATACAATTTATCTAGTTACCTCCATTGATATTTAGAAGACATATATCTCCACCATCTCCTTCATCAAACCCTATAGAAATTTTAAGTTCTACACATTTTTGCTCCCCATAATCTTCTCATTCTATCAAATACAAACAAATGGATCAACCTCCATCTCAATAAAAATATCATGAGGAATTCTATAAGACTTTTTAACCTAGTAAATCAGAACTCAATTCCTTAGGCAACACTAAACACTTTTCCAACTTATAATGGTACTAGGAAAATGGTATATGAGCATTGTTAAGGTATTGCTTCCTTATCTTCCATCCACAACATCTAGGATGAATATATTATGATAATACTATTAGTACTGTCATTCAAAAGTAAAATATCATATTGGTACCATACCCTTCGATATGGGAGCATCAACTAATGCGGTTAGCTTGCTAGTAGATTGGTCAAAGAATTGAATGAGCTAGTAGACCCATTATCATTGTTCATATAATTCATCATTATTCAAAAGTATCCTTAGGAAGGAATCATGGACTTTAATATCAAATTTATTAGAACTTAAAATAGAGTTCCATAAGACATCAAGCCAATGGAACTCAATTGAAGATTCTACTAAATTTTATATATATGCTTGTTGATATGCCAGTCCAATGTGCTAACATTATTACAAATTTATCAAGTCAATGAAGCTGAAGAGAATGCTTTAATTGATATAGGCAAGATTTCTTCTAGAATTATAATGCCATATTTTCTAGAAATCCTACAATTTATAAAAGAAACACAATCCCTGGTCATAATTACACATTTTCCAAATATTGATCTAATTCCTACAAAGAAAATAAAACATTACCATTGAATCCTATAATACTAGTATTATTGATGCCACCAAATATACCTACATTGCCTTCCCATGACCACCAAGAAACAATTAACATTAAATAAATCCTATTAGAAATAAATAACTTGACCAATGAAGCTACCACCATAAAAATAAGAGAATATGAGAGGACTTTCTAGCCTAAGATATTTCTATGCATGACAAAATACCAAGGGGTATCTTCCAATGGTGTTGGTGGAAGGACTAACATAGTGTATAGTAACCAAGAGGATGATCCTTCTACTTTATTATAAAAAGCAAATTATTGGTGTTCAACCTACAATGATCCACATGGAGAAGATACTTATATGGTTTACCAACATCAAGTGTAGATGGTTGTAGCAAAAAATGTAGAGAAAATATAGAAAAGCTAAGTAAACATGTTGTGGGAGGTAGATTAGAACATGAAGATGCAATATCCAATAGAGAAAGATTCTATATTAGTGTAGACACCTAAAACACATCACTTTGAGAATATTGCTTGTATGGACACCTTTTTAGGCCATATGACTCATCCAGGGCCTTCCCAAGACTTAACAGTGGTTCTAACCACTCAAATAGGACAATTTGTCTCTTTTTAGCTTAGACCATCATATCCAAGAGTGGCCTTTAGTTGTTTTTGGATCCTACGGTGGCCCCTAAGTTTGGTCGCTCTACCCTAGGATGGCCTTATCTGTAACAAGCATGGGATCCCAATCTAAACTTAATTTAGTTTTAATGATCATCCAAGCTCAATGTCAGTTGCAAACAATTGTAGTAAGCTTATCAAATATGGACCTTCTTGATCCCAACCACTTCTTGGATTCTTAAGGAAGCCAACACTCCCATTGGATAATTCTATAAGAAGACCCCTTGGCATTCATCAAGGATATTTGGAGTTTTATGCAATGAAGTGTTGCTGGTTTGAGGAATAGAGAGAACCTACTCTCATACGAAATAGAATGCTACTCAAATATTGTCATGATGATTGCATTTGCACCAATGAATTCCATTGGAGATTGAAGATAAAATCACACCATTGTTCATCATCAATCATATTGAATTCATGTCAATTTCTATATTAAAGTCATTCTTCATGAATGCACCAAGAACATAAACCCATTTTTCAGTCAAATAAAAAACTACACCACATCAAGCACAAAGAATGAGATTTTTGTTCAGTGGTCATTGTGCCCCATAGCAACCTGTAGGTGCAACCGTCAAACCCCATGATGGCTAACAGAGCTATCCGCTCTGCCCTATGATGGACTTGTCATAAAATTTTATTTGATATCTTTTCTTAGTTAGATTTTATTTAACAACTTTCAAATCTATTTCTAACATAGTTTAGCATATTTTCTTTTAGTCTTGCATGCATTTAATTATTATTTTAAGCATTTCTATTCATTTGCATTATCATGAAATGGACCTCATATAGAGAGGCTTTAAATTTTCTATTGATGCTTTATAGGTGCTTATGTGTACATATTTTAGGTTTCCACAGGAGGAAATCATCTCAAGGTTCCTCAATCTTGGCATCATCAAGCAGAGATCGCTAGGAAAACCCTCCATAATCAGTTTTGGAAGATTAAAAATATCTTTTGGAAGACACCTATTATTGGATTCTTGATGTAATTTGTATCAATTTGGTGAATCCCTAAGAGGGATATTTTGTAACCTCTTGTAAAGACATTTTGCAAATATCAATGAGAAGGGCACTTTATTTTCTCTATATTTTTGTCATTATGGTTACATAATTTGCATTTTCAATTTGATATCATATTACATCTATAGGTGTTAGATATTTTGTACATCTTATAATTAGTTTTAACCTAGTTTGGAAAGAAGCCATTACATGTATATCCAAATATATTGGAACCATTCAAAGTCCTATCTCAATAGAAAAAGCATCCAAAAAATGAATTACCCCAACCTACTCAAAGAAAATAGTAATATATAATGGATCATCCTAAATATCAATAGAAGATAATGTAGGTGAAGGAAGCTAAAAATCAGGAGTAGGCTAGGAATAAGTTTTGGTATCTTTCTATCACTAAGTGATAGAGAATTTAGGCAACATGGGAGTAATGGAAGAGATTTGGTGAACCAAAAATAGAGAGAGAAGGTAGCCAAAGTCTTCAATTTTCAATATTATAGATAAGCTAAATAAAACTCCTTCAAAAGTAAGCATGTACAACACTAATGACTCCAAGATAAATTGAAATTCTTTGGGTATCACTAAAATCCACTCAACCTAAGGTCCAGTATCATATAGATTTGAATCTAGATTAAGGAAAACAAACACCAAGAATGGGAAAAATAGACTACCTCCTTTTTAAATGTCCCTACATATGGAAGGATGGATCATACACAATTTTATGGTAGGATCTGGAGAAGCAATAATAGTAATACCTAAATAAATATATGAATTATTGGCCATGGAGTATACATGGTCTAGTCCTGGAGTGCTTCAATTGAATGAAACTATTGGTTAAAAATCTATTTATGGTTGATTACTGCACCCAAGACTTGACCAACATTGAATGATCGGGCAAGTTGTAAAGTTTAACTGGGTCAATATATAGAGAAGGCTAGCTCCTTTGAGGTTCTAACTAGCTAAAACTATTATGGGGGAGAAAAGAGTGCTAAAAGAGAGTAAATATAGTTGATGTTAGAATTTGTAATGGTACAAATTAGACAACAACAAGAAATACATAAAGATCATGAAATGAAGTAAACATTAAAACCTCCTAACAAACCAACCAATTTTATCATATGCAAGATAAATTTTATTAATATTTAAATCCATAGACTACCAGTTCTAGAACTAAAAAACAAACATGCATAAGAATCCAAAAAGTAGAATTAATGTCATGCATATTCATCTAGCTAAATATAAACATTCATCCATTCATACATATATTTTTTGCAAGATGTTGAACTAGAGGCCAAACACAGATTTATATTGCATTGCTCCTTAAAAAAGTATTTACACATGAAACTTGTAAAATCCTAAGATTTGATCCTTAAACAAAAGGCCATTGCTCTTATTCATAATAACTCTATGGCTCAATACTCAAAATACCAAAATAACTTTACTAAAACTATTACAATAGAATGCCAGGCTACCAAGCTTGTAAGGCCAACGTACAACATCATTGGTCTAGAAATAGAATAGAGTTCTTAACTTCTAACCATAGGTTAAATGCTCCTAACACATAGACAAGTAGTGGTGATGAAATTAAAATCTGGTCCATACTTCGTTCTTTTGGAATGCCTATCACCAATTATCTTGTAAGGATATAGCATATTTAAACTCCTATAGAATATTTTGTTTGTTATAACTTGCAGTGGCCATGACACATAGAAATGTCATGAAATCACATTCCTTTTTCTCCTTGGGGTCTATATAGATTTTGTGGCTACAACATGGGAAAATGTTATGATGTTGCACCCTTTTTCTTACCTTGAAGATTCTTTAGATTTGGTGGCTACGATATGGAAACATATCACGATATCACACCATTTTTCTTGCCTTGAAGCTTCCCAAACTTCATAACCATGATGTGAAGACATATTTTAGCATTGTGCATTCATCTTTATCTCATGATCCTCTAGATATTTGGTAGTCATGATGTTGTAGCACATTTTACTAAACCATTTTAGGCCTTGGTGATTGTGATAAATGCTCATGTCATGATTTCATTATAATTCTCTTCCCTCAAGCTTCTTATGGTCTTCGTAATTGTAGCACAACAACAAGTCACAAAATTTTATTGGATTATTTTTCTTGATCCCCCTTTATAATTTGCAATTACAATTCTAAGTCATGTCACGGTATCACGCTTAATTATGCACTTGAAAATTTTAGGTTGTTTGTGATCATGACATCAAGACACATCATGATTTTATACCAAACTTAAAAAAATTTAGAGGCTCATCACCTTATTTCTCCTGATGTAGTCATCTCGACCTACATTATTGGTGCCTCCAGAGGTATTTTTCTTGCAAAAATTTTAGAACCTAGGGCCTTATCCATTGGGTGAACGGAGTCTAAAAATATAGAAAGGACAAAAAGGATGAAATGGGAGTGATGGGTGAATGGAAAATTTGAAGGGGAAGAAAGGATGATGAGGGTTGGAAGGGGATGGATGACATAACAAAAAGAATGAATGGATGTTTCTTTTACTCAATAATTTATTCACTCAAGGATATTTATCTTCCTACTTCTTTTTCAACTTCTTAATTTTCTTCCTTCTTGGTGTCCCCTCTAGCTTCTTCCTCTTTTTATCCTCTAACTTCACCTTCAGTCTCTTCTCCAACTTCTTTGATTGCCTATGTTTTATTTTTGGTAATCTAATCTTGTAGTCTCTGATGAGCCCTAAAAATGCTCATTTTTTGTACTACTTTCCCTATGAACTACGAAACATATTTTTGTAGATATATATATATATATATATATATATTATGAGAATTTTATATATGTTTAATAATTTATTTTGCATGATATTTAATATTTGTTTTTGAGTGCATTTTGTGTAGATTTCATAGAATTTTCTATGTTTTAGCATGTTTACATCGAGGTCCCACTAGGACTTTCAATTGCATGAAGGTAAAACATATATAGGACATCATGTGAAGCGCTAAGTCAGGTGCTCGATTCCCTTTGAAGCACCCGACTCCCATTTGGTGCTTGACTGATGGATGCTCAATTCCCATTTGGTACTTGACTCTCGAGTGCCTGATTCATGTTAGGTTCTTCAATCCCATGTTGGCACATGCTTCCCGACTTCTACAGATAAGGTGCCTAATTCCCATTGAAGCCAAATTCTAGCATGACTCTATTGTCGATAAAATAAAATATGATTTTAGCAAAAGATGTGGATGGAGTCTCAATGTTGAATCCGGACCAGGGACAATATCAAAGATGATTAGCTATATATTTTTTAGTTATTATGTAAAGATCTATGTAAATCGGGTAAAACAAATATCAGATATATTCTGATAAAATAGAATACACTGAAATAGTCTAAAGCTTGATATTTTACCCGATTCCCTTTATTCATGCATACTATTGTAAAATAGAATCAAACATGTGATTCATTTCCAATATGTAATAGGGATGGCTACATATCTTATAAATATGCAGGCCACCCTTGAAAACGTGATCCCAAATTTCTTTTGTGTACTTATTCTGCTACAATTTCAATAAAATATTTCTGAGTCATTTTTGATTAAATCGACTTGCATCCGGTGAATGATTAATGTAGGCAGAACCTACTGGAAGCATGGGCCCACTCTCAATAGTGTTCTTCCCTTACCTTTCCCCTATTTTTCTATCTTTTCAATTCTATTTTATTTCCTGTAGCTTAAATTTAATTTCTATTATTTCTCCTATTTTTTGTAATTTCCAACAAATGTGTAGTTTCAGTTTTTGAATATAAATTAGTCATGTCTTTGATAGTGTAGGATAGATTAGTGGTTTGGAAACTAAATCAGAACTCCAAAGAAACACCAACATCCCCAAACCATAAATCTAAAGTACTCATCTCATTGGAGGATAATACAAGCATATATTGTGCAAGGTTGCTCACAAGTCTACGAGCTACCCTAGGTTGACAATTTAAATGAGGCAATGAATTTGAACGTAGAAAACTAACCAATGTTTTTGCCCAACATTTTGGTTTCGATTTTGGGGAGTAGCCTATTGTAATTTATTTTTTTGAAGGAAGCATGTTAATTGTAGTTTATATTGGTACCTATAGAATATCCATTTTTAAATCTTTGTATGAGTTCACCTAAGAATAGAGGATTGGATGATCATTTTGTTAAAAACAAAGATGTTTCTCAAAAGTCTTCTACTTCAGCTATACCTGATCCTGGTCTTGAATCCTCTTCTCCATAATCTCCACCTGTGCATTGGCTTGAACATCCATTATTTGTATAGGATCCTTCTAAAACAAATTAGCAACATATTAGAGAAGGATCTGAGATACGTAGAGTTTAGTTTGAGGAAGACTTATTGAATTTTCAATGATGGAAAGCAATTAGAGAAGGAAATATATCAAACACAAATTTAGTAATCCTTCTATGCGATAAGAGAAATGAACTATAAGAATTGAAATTTGCTTTGAATGTAGCTAGTGTACATACCTTGTTCTCAAACAAGATGGCTGATACAGAGGAAAATGAGGTAACATTGGCCTACTTTTATCCCAAATGCAAGGGAAAACACCCTAGAAATGAATGTCCTAAAAACAAAGTTTGAGTGTGTGTTGTATGTTCAAAATATCACAAAATAAAGTTGTGTCCATAGTTATCAAAACCTAGAGAGGAACCTGAGGTAGCAGAAGCATACTTCATGGGTAATAGGAGAAACTAGCAGTAGTCTCCTATGGGAAACAACATGCCAATAGGAATGCCATCTTATGGGGGCAGCAATTTTTAGAACCAAGGTCAAGCTCAACCACCCAATATGGGTTGGTGGGGACAACAACCTTGGAATCAGTATCCCCAAGGAGAAAATCCTTACAACCCCTATCCATGGATGCAATACTAGCAGCCTGGGTAGTAGTGGAGGAACCAGAATGCTTGGAATCAAAACCCACAATAGGCTGCTCTAGTTCCACTACAGCCAACCCTACCAGCTCCTCCTACTTTTAGGCCTGCTCAACTGCTAGCACAACCTACAACCAATCCAAATAACAAACAACAAGCCAACTTATCAAGTGGAGAATGAGATGTACCCCATGTACAATATTAAAGTAGATTGTAGTCCAATAGAATTAAGGTCAGGGAAACAAGTAGGTGTAGAAGTCACTCCTCTAGTAGAAGAGGAGGAAAACATAGAATTAGGAAAAGAGGAATCACCTCTTATAGTAGAAGTAGAAGAAGAATCAACACCTGTAAATAACAGAGAAGAGGTTCCACATTTTCCACAAAGGTTGTAGGAACCCAAAAAGCTAGTACAATCAGAATTTGATATTCTCTCTAGTCTAAAGAACCTGACAGTCACAATCCCTCTCTTTCAGGCCATCAAAGATATTCCTATCTATGGCAAGGCCATAAGAGAATTGTGCCTAAAGAAACCAGGAAGAAAACCTACAAAGTCAATCAATTTGGTGGGTCAGTTAGTTGATCTTATGTTAGGGAACACCTACAACCAAAAATACTCAGATCCAGGAAGCCCTATCCTAACTGTACAAATAGAGGGTTATATTTTACCCAATACATTAGTAGATTTGGGGGCTGCCATTAATGTCATGCCCAAAGAAACCATGCAAAAGCTTAAACTATCTAACCTGAAGCCAACCAAGACTATTTTATAGTTGGAAGATAGGTCTACAATGCTCCCAGAGGGAATACTAGAGGATATCACAATTACAGTGGATGCATGGGAGTATCCAATAGATTTCTTAGTGTTACAATCCAAGTCTAGGTTGGGTGGATATCCATTAATCTTAGGTAGACCTTGGTTGGAATAATTGATGCTTACATAAGTTGTAGAGATGGCCAGATGACCATTTTTGATGGTCAGAACATAAAAAAATTGATCATCCATCCACCTGCACAATCTGCAAAATTGTTGGGAGAACCTGAAAATGAAAATCAAAACATTGGTGGTCTATCAATGATCCAATCTGTCATGACACTTGATGAATTGGAATATGAGAGTGATGAGGATAGGGTAATATCAAATTTTTCCAAGGAGAACCCTCCTGTCCTCCTCTTGAGTTGCCATTAGTGGGAGGAAAAGACCACCATATTCAGAAAATAGAGGTTGCACCTGGTAGAGTGTTGAACATAGATGACAAGTTGATAGTTGAACAACAAATCAAACTGAAAGAAACATTGGTAAAACATCAAGATGCCTTTGCTTGGGAGTATTCAGACATGAGAGGAATAGCTCCTAAAACCTGTACTCATAGGATATATCTGGAAGACCAGGTTAAACTAGTAAGACAACCACAGAGAAGAATGAATCCAACAATGAAGGAAATTATCAAGACTGAATTGCAGAAACTCCTCACAGTTGGGTTCATTTACCCCATTTCAGATAGTGAATGGGTATCACCTTTGGTGGTGGTGCCCAAGAAAAATGGCAAGTGGTGAATTTGTGTGGATTATAGGTTGCTGAACAAAGCAACTAAGAAAGACCACTTCCCCTTACCCTTCATAGATCAGGTCCTTGACACCTTATCAGGTAAGAAGTATTTTTCTTTCTTGGATGGGTTCAGTGGATATAATTAGATTCAAATAGGGGAAGAAGATCAAGATAAGACCACATTTACTTGCCCTTGGGGGACTTTTGCTTACCGAGTTTTACCTTTTGGTCTATGCAATGCACCTACCACATTTTAGAGGGTAGTTTTGAGCATCTTCTTTGACATGATTGGAGAAACTGTGGAGGTATACATGGATGATTTCACTGTATATGGTGAAACTTTTGAAATAGCCACAAAAAATTTGGAGAAAACACTTAAGAGGTGTGAGGAAACTAACCTGTCCCTCAACAATGAGAAATGTTATATGCTAATGCAGGAAGGGATAGTTTTAGGACATCACATTTCTGCAGATGGGATCAAAGTAGATAGGAAGAAGATAGAAGTTATCCAAAACCTGCCTACTCCCAAAACACAGAAGGATATCCATAGTTTCCTGGGATCAGTTGGTTACTATAGGAGGTTTATAGCAGATTTTAGCAAAACTGCTAAACCCCTGAGCACATTGTTATCAAAGGACATAGAGTTTGTCTAGACAGAGGAACGTGAACAAGCATTTAACACCTTAAAGGAAAAACTGATTACTACCCTAGTACTGAGAGGTCCAAATTGGACCATACCTTTTCACATATATGTTGATGCATCTAACAATGCAATAGGATCAATGTTGGGATAGAAGGATGGTGATGATTTCTATGCCATCTATTATGTCAGTAAACACCTCACAGGTGCTGAATTCAATTATACTATCATAGAAAAGGAATTTCTTGTAGTTATACATGCTCTTAACAAATTTCATCATTATATCATAGGATATCAGGTTTTTGTACATACTGATCACTCAACTATCAGATACCTAACAAACAAACCTGGGATTAGTGGTAGAATTATTAGATGGTTGTTGCTTCTACAGGAGTTTGATGTGACAATAGTAGACAAGCCAGGTAAAGACAATGTGGTAGCTGATTTCTTGTCCAGGTTGACACCTCCAGATCATGCAACTACAGATGATAAATTTCTAGATGAGCATTTGTTTGCTCTAAATGAACAGATACCATGGTACGTAGATATGGCTAATTATTTAGCCACTGGTAAAGTATCCCCTACACTTTCACCACATGAAAAATAAACTTTAATTGAGAAAAGTGTAGACTTCTCATGGATTGATGGGTGCCTATTTAAAATAGGGCCTGATCAGATCATGAGAAGGTGTGTTGCTGAGAATGAGATAATAGAAATATTGAAGGCTTGCCATGATGAACCTTGTGGTGGCCATTTTGCAGGAAAAAGGACTGCATACAAAGTGTTGCAGGTTGGTTACTACTGGCCTACACTATTCAAAGATGCAGCCAAGCATGTGAGCCAGTGTGATCAATGTCAGAGGATGGGCAGACCTACTCTCAGAGATGAAATGCCACTCCAACCACATGTTCACATTGAGCCATTTGATAAATGGGGGATGGACTTCGTAGGACCCATTAATCCATAGTCAGTAGGTAAGAGGTATATCTTAGTTTGTACTGACTATGTGACCAAGTGGGTTGAAGTGCAGGCTTTGCATGATTCAAAAGAGAAGACTATAGTAGACTTCTTGTACTCATCTATTTTCACAAGGTTTGGGGTTCCAAGGGAGATCACAACTGATCAAGGACCTCAATTTACTTCAAATATGATTCAAGAACTCATGCAACAATATAAAATCAGGCATAACAAAACCACTCCCTACCACCCATAGGAAAATGGGCAAGTTGAGGTAACCAACAGAGAGTTGGAAAATATCCTGACAAAGATAGTACAACAACATAGGAAGGATTGGACCACTAGATTACCAGAAGTAGTGTGGGCCTACAAGACCACCTGGAAGACTACTACTGGTTTCACACCATTCCAGCTAGTCTATGGGAAGAATGCTATGATGCCTATAGAGTTTGAAGTGAAGACACTTAGAACTATAGTAGAGTTGAATATAAACCTGGATGATGCACAGAAAGAATGAATTCAATAGCTTAACCAGCTGGATGAATACCACCTTGCTGCTCTACAAAGAACAGAGGTCATCCAAAAACAAAGGGCCAAGTGGCATGACCGCCACACCAGGCCAAAGCAGCTCAAAGTGGGAGAATGGGCATTACTATATGACTCTCGATTCTAGGAAAGGAAAGGTAAGCTCATGCAACATTGGATGGGGCCATATGAAGTGATTGAAGTCATCAACAATGGAGTTATTAGGATCAGAACAATTGATGGTAGCAACATTACATTAACAGTCAATGGTCACCACCTGCATCCATACCATGTGTCTGAAACATACATGATGAAGTCCATATTAGGCATGGGGGAGACCCTAGTTGATTCTAATTTCAAATTGAGTCAGTAATATGTGGACGTAGTCCACATAGTCCCAAAAATAATTATTCTTTCAAATTTTTTTTTTTTAGTTGTATTTCTATTTTGTAGGAATGATGCCCTGAGTGCAGCTGTTAGGCAGCCTGGGAAACCTAGGCCTAACAAGCATAGGATCCATGAACCTGCACCTTCCTAGATTTCTAGAAGAATTATTTGTAGTAGGAGTAGTTTATCCCCACTTAGAAAGGGGAATACTATACCTGAATCTGTACAGGAGTGTTTGGATTGGTCTTTATGGACAATAAAACACCCAACTATTGGTTCAAGTAGTGGATGCTGATTTTGTCCCTATTTTTCAACTAGAGCGCTAAAGGCCTGATCAACCTTAAGCGTATATAAGTGGGCATATCAAGAAGACATTGAAATAAGGAAGAAGCACCTATTTTCCATTTTTTGATGAAGAAGGTGCCTGATTCCCGATTTTTAGAGAAAATGGTACCTGATTCCCATTTTACGAAAGAAGGCGCCTGATTCCTATATTTAGGGAAGTAGTGCCTGATTCCCATTTGTACGATACAAGGTACCTGATTCCTAGTATGTCAAGGAGATGGTGCCTGCATCCCATTTTCTAGTAGACCGATGCTTGATTCCTAGTTTTTCCAAGGAGATGGTGCCCGACTCCCATTTTTTAGGAAAGTGACACCTAATCTCCTGAACATATCATATAAAAAAAGTTGTATATAAAGTTTGAGTTTTGTATAAATTTTGCTTTAAGTATGATGCCTGATTTCCAGAAAAAGGTGTCTGCTTTCCATGTTAAGCATGATGCTCGATTGCTAAGGTGCCTGCTTTCTATTTTCAGGCACCTGCATGCCTTGATTCGAAAGAAGGTGCCTGATTTCCACATAGAAAAAGGTGTCTGCTTTCTATTTTCATGGGTGTTTGTGCCTCATAAAAATAAACTTCAGCATTGGGAAGTGGCCCGAGCCACGTCAACACCCCACTCATGCACAAAGTCAAATATATTATGGATGAAATTAAAAGTTGTCAGCAAACAACTTTCGAGGAGGGGATGTTTGTCATCCCACGAAGATATGTTTTTTCTAACCTTTGTTTTGAAACCTTGTAGGATGTCTCGAATGTATCATATTGCAGTTATCAAGAACCAATCACATGGAGAGGAATTCATCGCATGGGAAATATTACCATAATTTTCATTATGGTTTACCTAATCATCATCCACCAGCCAATAATAATGCACCACGGATATCTATGCATGGTACACCCATGAAACAAATTTAGGTACATGATTAAATTTTCTATTTTATGTCTATATTATTTTCATACGCATGTGTGTCTATGGAAAAGTGTCAGGCACAACCCCCATTATAATCCTAGCCACCCGTATTGTTCCACTTGGCACTTTTCTACGTGTCATAGCTCTGATTGGTAAAATACTTATGGTTATCACCTACACAAGATCCGACACATGTTCTAAGGAAATTTTACATGGATAAACGTAATCACTTCTGATTACGATAGTTAACCACCTACATCCAAGGAAGCAACCAATTTTAAAAACTACTTACCAAAAAAATTACCATGTAAGGAGGAAAATTACAGAGTATCATAACTCAGAAGAACCAGAGTGTGAAACAATTACAGAGTGAATCATGAGTCGAAGGGAAATTTATATTCAAAGCTATGGGGGAAAGTCTAAGAACCATGATTTAAAGAAAAGTGAACCTACCGACTGCTCAAGTATTTCTATGGACATCCAAGCACAATTTGATGTTATAGGTTGGATGGAGTACTATCGATTGGTCAGTCAAGGCCAAGACGTAGGGGTAGCTAATGAGTTTACAACATCCATGAGGGATGGGGTTGTTCATATGTAGGGACTAGAGATCCCAATCATCAAAGAATATATTACCATAGTGATGGGCCTTCCCCTAATAGGGGAGCACACGTACAAAGAAGATAACCTAGCTCTCTATGCATAGATATTATTTAGAAGTTTGATAGAGCACCTGACACACATTGGTTTGCCCAAGCAGCACATCCTCAAGCTCTAGAGGGTAGTTTTTGAGTAGATCATATGATTCTTCACCTATTCTAGTAGGTACTCCAAGCTAAATTCGAATCATTTTTAATTTCTAAACCATATACTACATGGGGACAAGATCAATATCCCCCATTACCTTACATGTGCACTCAAATATGAGGCCAAATGGTACCAAGTAGGCACAACATCTACCTTGGCTCACCATGGCCTAATTTTAGCCTTGGTGTGATATGTAGAGTCACACAGAAATATGATGATTGAGGAAGCTAAGGGTAATAATGTAATTCTAAGGGCACAAGAAGAAGTGGAGGTGCCATAATAGAATGAACAATCAATTGATAAGGTGATAGAGCAAGCAGAGATGATGCCTACATCCCCACCTGAGGAAAATACATGGGAAGTAGGACAAGCCTCATTCCCTATTTTTCCCTAATTTTATGAGGAAGCAGGATAAGCTTTATCCCCAACTAACCCTCAATTTGATGATGAGGTAAGGCATGATCCACCAAGCCCAACTTTCATGCCAATTTCCACCAGAACTAGAAGCAGAAGGGCGAAGGCGTCTATGGTGGTTTCCAGCTCATCAGATGATGAAGCAACAATTGATGAGCTAAACAAGGAAGAGTATCTAGCCCAAATTTTATAGGATATTTCTAGGGGGTATACTCCTCAACAAGAGGTGAAAAAAGATTTACAATAGGAGGACCAGATGGAGGATTTGCAACAACACTACAATTATTAAAAGAATAGGCTTCCACTTGGGAAGCCAAATATAAGGAAGAACAGACTCTATTTCAAGAGTCAAGGAAAGTAGCTACACTAAAAATGCATGAATTGTATCAAATGATTCAAAAACTATAAGGGCAAATAGGAGAATTACAACTATAGGGCAAGCCAAAAAATCTAAGCAATCGAATAAAGTGGATGCAGGGGTTTAGACTGATTGGGCAATGGATGTGCCCACTACCTCTATAGATTCTGAAGAGAAGGTGGTATCATTTGGTGCTTGGAAGTCAGATGCTAGAAATGCCAGCCAAGAGGCTGAGGTAGGAGACCACTCTATGGCTTTTGCTCAAAATTTATCTAAATAGGGGAGCCCTCAATCTCAGAAGAGGTCCCCCATAATTATAATTGAAAGTACTTCCCTACACTCTCACACAAAAAATGAGCAAGGGATGGATGTTGCAATGGAAGTGGAGTAGCCCTATTCATCATCTCACTCTATAGAATAGGTAAATCAGGAAGATGAAGTTGAGGTTGAAGAACCTCAAAATTCAAAAAATCTATAGAAAAAGAAGATGAAAAGAAGGATGAAGTGGAGGTTGAAGAGCCTCAAATTTTAGACAAGGGTGAAGAAGGGAATTTGGAGGCTAAAAAGCCTTAGGAGTCTACCCATTCTATAGATCAGAAACCTAACTAGGATACAGGGGTTGAGCCAGAACATTCTCAAGTAGATGCAGGGGCTGAACAACCTCAGGAGGAAAAGGTAATTCTAGTAGAGTAGCAATCTGCTGCACAAAAAGAAACTAAGAAGTCACCTGAGCCCTCAAAATAGGTAGAAGAGACTCAACAACCTATATCTACTAAAAAATAGGAAGCAACAACAACGCCAGCATACCCTAAAATACAACCCAAAAATCTAAGACCAAAGAGAAAGGTTGTAAGGGAATCTCAATGAAGACCTAGAACTAGAGCAAGAACTGCACAATTAAAGGAATTAGGCATAAATTTTGATAAGGAATCAGACATGAATTTCGATGAGGAATCGGCATGAATTTTGATGAGGAATGGGAGGCATCAAAGAAATTGTTTGCTGCACAAAAAGAGAAATTTGAAAAGCTTAAGGAAGATATAAAAGTAAAAAAAAGAACTAGAAAAAGGCTTCTAAGAAGGCACTCAAGGAATCTAAAAAAGAGGCCAAAAAGAAGGCCAAGAAGCCTCCCAAGAAAATTCCATTTGCCCAACCTCATCAATTATGGGGCTTGTATGGATCTGATGGTAAATATCCTTCTAAAATGAAGGAATATTTCATGAAGATGGGATTTTTAGGTCCTGTACCACCTGTAGATCAAGCAACAAGCAGCAAAACCCTCTCGATGGAAGAAACAGAGTTTAAGGATAATGCTAAACTCGACCCAATAGGGGCCGATTTACCCACAGCCAAGGTTGCTAAGAAGTCCAACATCCCATTTGGAGATGAATCTATAGTACCCATGGGAGAACATTTACCCATTCACCATGAATACTGGAAGATGGTTGAGCCCACATTCCAGAAGGATACCACCAGTTTTACTGGTTACTATTTAAAAATTGAGAAAGGTAAGGTAGCCTGGACAAGGGAACAACCAAGTAAAAGAGTAGGTCCAAGTCAGCCAGTTCGGTGTAGCAAGCGCCAGAGATAGCAGAAATAGGAGGCAGCCACTCCCAAAGTACCAAAGGGGTGAAATCCCAGAGATAAGGAAAAAGCTAAGGCCGCTACAAAGAAGAGGAAAGAAATAGTCAGGGCTTACTGGAAGGTTGTAAATGAAACTAGTAATTACCAGTATAAAGTGGCATAGGGACGTGCCAACCCTTAAGCATGGGGGGATGATGAGCCCTAAAAATGCTCATTTTTTGTAATACTTTCCCTATGAACTATGACACTTATTTCTATAGATATATATGTTTTATGAGAATTTTATATATGTTTAACAATTTATTTTGCATGATATTTAATATTTGTTTTTGAGTGCATTTTGTGTAGATTTCATAGAATTTGTTGTGTTTTAGCATGTTTACATCGAGGTCCCACTCGAACCTAGCACTTTCAATTTCATGAAGGCAAAACATCTATAGTACACCGGTGTGAAGTGCTAAGTCAGGCGCCCGATTCCCTTTGAAGTGCCCAACTCCCATTTGGTGCTTGACTGATGGGTGCTCGATTCCCATTTGGTGCTTGACTATCGATGCCTGATTCCCATTAGGCACCTGACTCCCATCTTGGTGCCTACTTCCCAACTTCTATAGATAAGGCACATGATTCCCATTGAAGTCAAATTCTAACATGACTCTATTGTCGATAAAATAGAACGTGATTTCAACAAAGGATGTGGATGGAGTCTCAACATTGAATCCGGACCAGGGACAATGTCAAAGATGATTAGCTATCTATTTTTTAGCTATTATGTAAAGATCTATGTAAATCGAGTAAAGCAAATATCAGACGTATTATGATAAAATAGAATACGTTGAAATAGTCTACAAAGCTTGATATTTTACTCGATTCCCTTTATTCATGCATACTATTGTAAAATAGAATCAAACATTTGATTTATTTCCAATATATAATAGGGATGGCCGCATATCTTATAAATATGTAGGCCACCCCTAAAAACGTGATCCCAAATTTCTCCTATGTACTTATCCTACTACAATTTTAATAAAATATTTCTGAGTCATTTCTAATTAAATCGACTTGCATCCGATGAATGATTAATGTGGGAAGAACCTACTAGAAGCATGGGCCCACTCTCAATAGTGTTCTTCCCTTACCTTTCCCCTATTTTTCTATCTTTTCAATTCTATTTTATTTCCTATAGCTTAAATTTAATTTCTGTTATTTCCCCTATTTTTTGTAATTTCCAGCAAATGTGTAGTTTTAGTTTTTGAATATAAATTAGTCATGTCTTTGATAGTGTAGGATAGATTAGTGGTTTGGAAACTAAATCAGAACTCCAACGAAACACCAACACCCCCAAACCATAAATCTGAGGGACTCATCTCATTGGAGGGAATTACAAGCATATATTGTGCAAGGTTGCTCACAAGTCTACGAGCTACCCCGGGTTGACAAATTAAATGAGGCAATGAATTTGAACGTAGAAAACTAACCAATGTTTTTGCCCAAAAGTATCTTAGCAATATCATTATCGGCTCTACAAGCCTATTCCTAGGCCCCATAATTAGGGTCTGAGGAATTTATGAATTGTTAATGAATGAATTATAGTTCAAATACCCTATCATAGGAGAAAGTCTTTGAATTTTAAAATCAGCTCATATAGGTAGTATTTAATTTAAGTAAGGTCTTGCACAAGTTTGAAGACATGTTCTTATTGCACAAGCTATGGCCACTCATCTATTTTAGACTCATTTTCCATGGATGCTATTAGGGTAGCTTTAAACTCTTATTCTCCTAACATACTAGAATACTCATACTAAAATCCTAGAAATCCAAATTTCTTAGCCAATTTTATATGTTTTAGTATTTCCTTGGGTTCATATTTCAGCTCATGGATGAGTTGCCAACCTTGTCTCATGAATTCATATATTTTGAAAAAGCATTTGGCCACTATCTTGGCACTAGATCATTTTCTATTTGGGACCCTATTTACCACATGCTCATATCTACTTTTAGCCAGGGCTTGAATATTTGTTGTTATAGATAGTCTTGATTGCATAAAACCTTCAACCCTCTTGAATTTCTCCTCTACAATATTCAAAACTTATTTTACTTCCTCCATGTATAATAGCATAGGTCACACCTTAAGGCTCATTTCTACCACATATTTAGATAAATATTTTCTCACCTATTTGGATTTTTCCTTTGGGAACCCTATGGCTTTAGTTCTCTTCTCTTGGATCTACTATTTAATATCTCTAACCTGCTTAGCCATAACTTGATTTTTCTTGTTGGTATCTTTGGCCTCCTTTTTGTATTTAGCCATTTCATGAAATCTATCTTACCATTTCTTGGCCTCATTATTTAGATACTTTTCAACATTTATCTATTTACTTAGTGTTATCTCAAGCTCCTTAATCATCTCTTCAACTCATGCAAAATTCTCCTTGAAATAATCTCCATGCAAGTAAATGGTTGTCAAGTGAGCCTTGGAGGTCACAAATTCATCTTGCATCGAAAGTTGAGTGATATATTTTGTCACTAATTCAACCTAATAGTCTTTTATCAAAATATATTCTACCATATTGTCCACCAAGGGTGTGATTTTCATATTCATATATTGGATGGTGGTTGGATCTATTGCAATTATTTTTTTGTGGTGGGCAGACTTCTTGGAAGACTGGGCACATTTTGTATTCCACTAGTCATAGGAATTCTTTTTTGCTTTCTTGAATTTCTTAAGCTTTGAGATGGTGGTATGAGTTTTGATAGAAGTGAGTAGGGATGGTAAAAATAGGAAATGGATAATAGAGGAGAATATAATTGTTACAAGAGTGGAATCAATACTCATGGAGGATGCAATGGACACTGCAACAGAGTCTATAGAGGTGAAAAGTAGTGGTACTGTGGATGGAGGTGCCAACACATGAATTACTTTGGTTGGGATACGTGAATAAGGTGGAGGTAAATATGGATATTGTGAAGGTGGAAGCTGAACATTTTTTCACCAAAAAGGGAGGTATATTTCTCTAGGGGATGAGGAGAAGGAGAATAAAAATAAAGAATAGGAATCACACCTAGCACTATCGATTGTGGTTGCAATTTTTTTACATACATTCCATGGATGGTGGTTGTTGTTGTGAATCCTCCATGGGTGGTGGTTTCTCAATCACTTCTTACCTTGAGGTACTTGCATCTTGCCACTGAAGTAGCTACTCTATATTTTACTCTTGCTCTAAGGTGTTTACTTATTCTGTAACTTCTTGCTTGCTCTTATTTTGTGAGCTTTGCTTAGATGAATTTTGTACCTTTATTTTTCACCTTATGAGAGGAAGAGAGTTAGACTCTATTTTTGAATATTTTTTCTGAGGTTGTACCTATGTTATCTCAATTAAGAGAGGTGTTGCCCTAGCAAGTGGTACAAACTTAAAAGCATATGACTTGGAGATTCTACGTTTAGAACTTCTTACCCTAAAAGTTATTTGTCTCAACCTCTTTTGCACCTAGATGGGCTCAATAATACCTTAGCCATATATTCTAAGGCCTTCTCTAGTATAACCCATATTTTTCATTATTAAGGGTGCTTTTGAATACATTTTTAACGGTTCTTGTGTAGGGGTGTGCACTATCACTTTTAATTTAGAGGAGGAGAGAGGGGTTGTATCTTTTATAGTTTGTTTCTAAGCATGGACAATCACATTTTATTTACTTGTATCTACTTCTTTAGTAATATCTTCTACAACACATCCTTCTCTCTAGGTACTATGAAATCTTAGAGCAATGTTGTTCCCAAGGGTTTCTAACCAAGTATCTTGGTACTTATCATAACTAAGGGAAAATTCATCATCACTTTTGAGACTATATCTTGAAGGGATTGCTTTAGTTTCAACCCTCATTATCCACCAAGCATGTATCTTAGCCTCTATCCAATGGTGATTATTTTGTATCTTTGAATAGTTTTCTCATCCATGAAATGTTCTTCATTATTCTTGGGATCATAATCTACAAATTGCTTATAGAAATCATGCCATGGGGGCAATGACTATATATGATCCAAATTCCATTCTAACTCTCAATTTTTATTATTGTTCCTTTGTTGTTCTATATGCTCCCTGGTTATTTTGGTAATCTTTCAGGTCCTAGTGTTATTGATGATAGATAGTCTTTATGAAAACCTATCAATGAGATCTTACCTCCATATTTGAGGTAATTCTACTAGACCAAGTTCCTTAGGGCTTGAGAAACCTATTCATGTTGCCATTTCTTTGTTAGGACTATACCCTCAAAATTGAATGGTAGGGTGCAAGTTCCCTTCTTGCCTATACCTATGCCATATTGGTAATTGATATATATAGTCTATCTGCAATACTCCATTGTAAAAAATTGGTCTATAACATGGTGAGGAAGTAAAAATGGTTTTCCAGTGAACCCATATAATCTAATGATAATGCCTTATGTTAGAATGAATCAGTCCCTATCCTCTACATGTGAGTTCTACAAAACACTTTTGGGATAGTCTATTATTTTTTCCATACATAATTTTAAGCATACACCCTAAGAAATCTCTATTAAATTTTTAGTTTGTCTCAGAGGTGGTGAGCATTGTGGTCTATAAATACATTAGTAACAAATTTCCCTTTTCATATCTATATACTATAGGTATGAAAGGTATTTATAGTTCCATGAAGAAAAAGAAGACCCAAGCTAGGTGGGAATAATATTTAAAATAAATTTGGGAACCCTTATTCAATTTAGATAATTGTTCATGAATTTCTTGGTACATATAAGTTGGCCAATTGAAGAAAAGAAGCCTAGTGCTTTGGCTCATAATAGAAGTGTCATAAAACTTAGGGTTTGAAATGCACTAGGACATGGTAATTTTCCAATCATTGACCTCCTCATCCAATGGCAACCTCACTATTATCACTATCATGGAAAAGAGTTTACATTTCATGAATTCTATAAGGTAAATAGGGGTTTTTGTCAAAACAATTCCTGTTGGTGATGTTTTTAGTTGTATTTCTAAGAAGGTTCTCATATGCCTATTCAATACATCATACTTTTCCTGGTCATTAGGATGGAAATCTTTGAGTTTTAGATCTAGAGCCATACCCATGGAAAAAACAACCAAAAAAACATCTAGGTTGAGGGTAAAAATGGGTATACTTGCACATTTTGGACAATCTTGTGTTTAGGATCATAGTATTTAGCTATGGCACATAAAATTCTAGGGTATATATGCATCATGTTGTAGATATAGAAAGAAATTAGGAAATGAAAGGTGAAATTATTGGGGCTTGATCGTGAAATACCTATCATAAGTCTTTCTTCGATGTTCATTTTGAGCCATGCAACCCCCATTGTATGTAACCACTATGTCTACAATTTTTGCATACCTATATTGAAATTTGATAATTTTATCTTCTTCTATATACATTGCAACATTTGCAACATTTGCAGCTAAGGATGAAGCTACCATTATGGTATTCTTATTTTATTGATCTCTGGTGCACTGAAAAACTCTTTTAAAAGCATTGATGTGAGAGGAAAATTCTGGTTATGGAAGGCAATTCTATGAGAAGACTTAAAAAAATTGAGAAGCTATTAGGGTTTCTTATCCATATATAGATCTTCCATAGGAATTAGGGAAACATGCAAATATTGTAGTGGTTGGCTGTTTGCTTGATGAAATGATCAAGACATCATTTTTTCTTCCACTCATGTGCCATATTTTTTGATGTATCACAATCAATATCATATATATGATATCATACTTCCCATCGCTTCCTAAAAATTTGAAAATGGTTTTCCCTCCCTTTGTGTGATCATGGCTCTTCTTTATCTGAAGTTATTTTTACTATTTGACCACAACATGGCAGCTTGTCATAAAATCACATCAATATATTCTTTGCAAAGGCTTCTATCTGTTGTTACTATGAATCACTAACATATCATGATATTATGTATATTTCTTTCTCTTCTATCTACTATGACATTGATATGTATCATGAAATCATGACATTCTATAGAAATACACGTTAAAACACATATGATACATAAAATACAAGAGGTGGAAACTTTTTAATGAAAATAAAGTTTCAAGTGGAAACCATTTACATGAATTGATTGAATCCTTCCTTTTTCATCTTGGATTTGGAAAGAGTTGTGTTTTTTTTTAGAAATTATTTTGAATGGACCTTCCAAAAGGAGTCAAATTTTTTGTGATTTCTTAGTTTTGCCTTATTTTTACTCCATCTCACGACTAGATATCTAACTTTGAACTTATTTAAAGTGGTATTTCTATCAAGCCATCCTTTGGTTTCCCCTAGATGCTTTTGGTATTATACATAAGCTTACTCTCTTTGTTCTTATAGCTACAAAAGTTGCATCAATCTATCTTCTAATGGATCTCCTAGAGTATGGGTTTGGTAGATCAATCCTAGAGTAGATATTTCCATATGCATGGGGAGAATAGCCTCTTTTCATATACTAAAGCATAAGAAAAAGTGTTAATGGACTTCTTAATGGTGATCCTATTAGACCATAGTGCTTTATTTATCAGTAAATTTCAACTCCTTTTGTTGTAATTTAGAGTCCTTTTCGGAATCCTATGTAAATTCTTGCTTGTTGATTTTCCTTGGCCATTTCCCTATGGATAGTAGTTGGAAGATTTTTTTAAGTAGATCCCATATTTACCAGCATATTCAGTCATATTTTCTTAAATGAAGGATGGGCCACTATCACTAACCAATGCATCAAGTATACCAAATATTGTAATTAAACTTTTAACAAATTGAATTACTACCTCCTGGCCAACTTTCTTTGTAGGTATTACTTCAACCCATTTGGTGAAATAGTTTGTAGCAATTAAAATATACTTGTGTCCTACTATGAATTTGGTATTATCACCCCTATTAATTCCAAACTCCATTGTTGGAAAGGTTTTTCTACTTGTATGGATTTGAGGGGTAAGGAAGTGTTTTTGTTTCTTCCTACATACCTTTGATATTCTTCACAAGTCTTTGTGATTTTGAAAGCATCAGAGAATATTATTGTCAAATAACAACCTATTCTTAGTATTTTTAGCCTTTTTGGTCCTTATTGAGTAGTTTCCCCCTGATAAACCTCCATGAAAATCTTCCAAGATTTCTATTTCATCCAAATTTGTTTTGTATAGGCCTTCAAGTAATAGAACATCTTTCATAGCCTATAGCATGTACCTCCTCCTTTGTGAGGCATTTAGGATTATTGGGAATTTCCTTGTTTTTAAGTAGCTTATAAGTCCATCAACCCAATATGAGCTCTTTGGGTGTTGTCTAATATCCTGAACTAATTTTGGTGCTTGATAAGCCACATATTTTGTTCTAACCTCTTTTTCCAATTCTTGACACAAAGCTCTACCTCTCACTAGCTTAGAAAAATATTTATATCATATTATTGTATTTTTGACACCCATCCTGCTCTTTTTTTACAAATATATCCCTATATTATAAAGTTTCTAATGTCAATATGTACTACATACACCAAGGTCTTGCTTTGGAATAGGAAATACCTAAATTTTTTTAGGGACTTCATGACTGCATACACATGTTTCTCAATGAAGTTATACCTTTTGATTAAGAAGTGCGTCATAACTTTCATGTTCACCAACAATGTACATAATGAAATCTCTTGAGTAATCATGATTGATTAGCACAAGTTTTTGAGAAATTAAGTCCTTGATATTCTTGGATGCTTATTTATTTGGATTAGTCCATTTGAAGTTTGCATTTTTCTTTAGTAGTTCAGTCATAGGTTTTATTATTTGTGCAAAGTCTACAACAAAATTTCACACAAATTTAATCTATCCAAATAAGGACTACAACTCTTTCTTTTTTAATGGTAGAGGAAGATATAAAAGAGATTTCACCCTTTCTAAATCAATGGCTAGTCCCTTGTCAAAGATAATATGTCCTAACAAAGTTTCCTTATCTACAACAAAGATAGATTTCTTTGGGTTTAAGGAAATATAAAATTATCTATATTTTTCAAAGACCATTCTGAGATGTTCAATATGTGTTTCTTTTTTGTGAGAGAACACTATCATGTCATCTAGATAAATGAATTTCACCTTATTCACAAGTTCTCCAAAAGCTAAATCCATCACCCTCTAAAAATTATCCCCTACATTGGATAGGCCAGAATGCATACATTGATATACAAAATTTTCCCATTTAGTAGTTGTAGCACCCTAAAATTGGCATAGTAAAACTTAGCAATAATCAAAATTACCTTAGTAATAATTCAAATTCAAATTCAACCCCCAAAACCGCTCCCAAACCGTCGTTTAACCCGTTTCCTTGTTTTCTATGCCATTTTTAGGATTTGTTGTGACCGTTGGATGATATCGTCGCCGATCAGACGATATCGCCTCAGATCGGACGATTTCTTCTGGACTAGGACGTCCAGACGATCTTGTCCCAAAACTAATTTTTCATAATTAGCTTTTGTTTCAACAGCTTCTCTAACTCGGGTAGAGACGCGTCTGCACCGTTAGAGACCTCCCCCATTGGAGATCTTCCAAATTAGGATGATCTCCAACCTCCCAGCTTCCCTCCTAAGTCTACTTAAACCTTAGGACCCCCCCTTGACATTCCCCTGGCTGGATTTTCTGTAACTTGACCTTTATATGCATTAGAACACCCTGGATTATCATCTGCACTTGTCCTATCCAAATTTTGTTGCAGGAACCTTGTTATTCTTCAGCCGGAGCAAGCTCAGGTCATCGCAGACGATCCTATCCAATTCAAGATGATTTCATACCAATCCGAGATGATTTCGACTACAGTCTACATTGGGGCAATCAGTGCCCAGAGTTTGCATTTTCTCTACTCTTTTCTGCTACATTATTCTGCATTTAGTTAATTCTATGGTTATTCCTTATTACTCTGCATTTTGGAGTTCACCCATATAGTTTTAATGCATGATAAAGTCATAATTTGTCATTAAATCATTGAAATACACTCATATTTTGTTTATAATTATCCGTCTAATATTATTGTTGTCATTCTGCATCATTGCCCTCTATTTGTATTGCTGCATTTTCTGCATTTTGTATCTATTTCTCTGTTTGTAGGTCTTTGACGAATTCGTCTGATGAATTCATCAGATCTCAGACGATCCTGTCAGATCGGAGACGATCTTGTCAAATTCCAGACGATCTGGACTGCTTCAAAAATTAGAATCTCCATCAGACATCCGGGACCAGGTATGGATTTCTTCCCTTAGTTTACTCTCTGTGTTTTCTGTTAAATCTATTTTTTGTATTTAAATTTGCATTTTCATATAGAATAACTTAGATTCATCTGGCCAAACCTAGGACTTGGATGTTTAAAGCTAAAATTGAACACATTAAACTCATTCCCAACCTAGGCGTGGAAACTGCCACTAAACGTTTCCTGGTGAACCCCACCATCCATCAAAAAATCACCTTAATACCCCTCCCCCGAGAGGCGGGACCTTCAAAGGGCCTCTCAGTCCGAGGTATTGTCCCATCCTTTTCCCATCCTCCTTCCGGGCGTGGATCCTTTAGCCTGAAGGTAAGGATGCGAAAAATTTGGAGCGATACATTTTGGTGAACCCGACGTGAAACTAAAACCTTTTGAAAAAAAAAAAAGAAAAACAAACCAAAAACATAGATGCACTTCAAATCATTAGAAAAATACTAAGTTGCATATCATGTCTAGATGGTAGCTCCTAAGAAAATATTAGCAGTTACTATAAATGTTGAAAACCAATTAGCAGCCATAGAAGTTAATTCTATGCTTAGTGTGCCTGAAACAGATAGAAACCAACTTCTGTGGAAAGAACTTGATAGGAGGCTAGATATCATTTCATCTAGATCAACCGAACTTAGACAAATCAAGAGGTTTGCCCTAGATAGGATCCTAGATCCTCATCAACTCATTGTTTATCATGAGCTTCAGAGAGCCTGCCATAGGTGGTTAGCTTATAGGAGAGCTCTTGTGTCTTCAGAATTGTTCACCTTCGAGGAATACCTCGAGAACGCAGCTGTTATACACCAATTCCTAGGTCATGTAGAAGATCAAGAGGTCGTTCTTACGGATAGGGAAATATGGAATAGAGTTCCTAGGGCTGTGTTATATCGAGAGTATTGCCATGAACTTTATTTCTACCAACCAAAATCTGAGACAGATAATATCACTATAGCACTTTTTATCAAATTCTTGAAAGAAAATTTTCAATTTGAAGAAGAACACTTCATGACTCCTGAAGAACTCGAGCCCATTAATGATATTTATAAATTGTTTATAGAAAACTAGATCATTGCTTTCATTATTATTATTTCTTGCATTTAGTGTGTTGTTTGTTATCTTTATAATATTGTTACAAAAACAAGAAAAAAAAAACCAAAACATAACAAAAACCAAAAACATTTTATTTCAAATACTATAGTAGGTATATAATTAAAATATATACCTCTTAAGCTTGTTGCACACACACACACACACACACACACACACACACACACAATATATATATATATATATATATATATATATATATATATATATATATATATATATATATATATATACAAGTATATATATATTTTCTGAAATCTAAACTTAACCACAATGCCTAAACTTAGGAATGGTAAACAAACTAAACAAGAAGAAGAAGATTGGTTAGAAGACAAAACAAAAAACCCAAATGTCCTTCCTGAGGAATCAATTTCGGAAGGAGAAACTCTAGAACAGCCAGAAGATGACCTGTCTGAGGAAAATGAACAACAAGAAAACCTTAAAGAGGAAGGATCCTCATCCCCTAGAATAGCTCCAGATGGAACTATTGCTTTTGATAACTTAGATCATTTCTAGAAATTTTTCAATAATAACATTGGTGCTCTTAATATGGCAGTTCGTATTGATAAAGGGCAAATTAGTGACACTCAAGCAGCCATGGAACATATGTTTGACATACACACTAATCCCTTGTCTTTCATTGATCAAGAAAGTGATAAAGCTGGACCATCCAATAGAGATATGGTCACTATGATTCAAAACATGCCAAAACAACAGGTTACCCAACCCCCTAAGGAACCTGTTATTGAGCCTAAAATCATTCCCACACAAAAGAAACCTTCCTTCACTACCTTACTTCACCAAACTATTGATCAATATGCTTCAAGTAGACAAAAACCTAAAATGAAGCCAAACACCAATTTTCAACAATCGGGCATACAACATAATACAACTTCAAAATTTCTTCATAACACCCTTCCTACCAACAATTTACACAATAGCAATATCGCATCTAATCTCCATGTCCCTCCATCATATGCTCACAAATCCCATATTAATGCCCTACCGAACCAATATGGTGGGCAAACCAGTAATCTGGAAGCCATGGTGAAACAATTAGCTTCGCGTATGGACCAGATAGATCCCTACCGTCCCTCGTACAATTATCGAGAGATATGTAGTCAACCTCTGGATCCCATAGTTGTAGCACAACCATACCCTAAACACTTCCCCATGCCCGTCCTGCCTATATATAAAGGAACTGAAGATCCCATAGAGCATCTTCGCATGTTTAGGATAGCATGTCATGATATATCACATGATGACTTGCTATTACTAAAAATGTTCCCGAAAAGCTTAGGAGGAATGGCATTAGAGTGGTACTATCAATTGCCCACTCATTCTTTGAGAAATTTTGAAGAAACAACTGAATCTTTTGTCCATCAATTTAGTGCCTACATCGAGAGGCATGTCACCATTAAATATTTGTACAACTTAAAACAAGACAAAGATGAATGTTTTGCTGATTTCTTAGCTAGATGGAGGCAGTTGACAGGAAAACTGCACTTTGTGCTACCTTATAGGGAAATGTTGGACATTTTTATTAATAATTTACAAGAACAAATATCTTATGAACTATCAACTGCCACCTTAACTACCTACCTTCGATCAAGCTATAGACTTAGCTCGAAGGGTAGAAGATGCTCTCATTAGAAGAGGTCAGCTCAAAAAGAAAGATGATGAGAAAACATCCAGAAATCAGTATAAAAACAAACAAGTTGTAGGTGACGGAGTCACTGATAGTAGAAATGTTGCTAACATCAATACAACGAAGACAACAGAAAAATTTATATTAAAACCTCCTGATAAACCTCCTCGAGAATTTACTAGATTAAATCAACCTTTATCAACCATTCTTCCTCAATTATTAGCACGAGGCTTGATTCAATTACCAGCTATCCGGGAACCTGATCCAACTATACCCGGATACAGAGCTGATTTACATTGTGACTTTCATAGAGGACCTGGACATGCTACAAACTCTTGCAAAATATTGAAACATAAAATACAAGATCTGATTGATAATAATGAAATGGAGGTGCAAGCCTTCCAACCTAAACAAAATGCTCCTAATAATGCTCAAAATACCATTCCCCAAAATCAGAATCAAAATGCTAATCAATCATTGGATATATTTCAACATCCTTTACCAAACCATGGTAAAGAAGTGGCCAATCAAATCGAACATCATAATGTTCCCCCTCCTACCCGATATGTAGGGACTATTAGCGGACAATTATCTATTCAAGATCCTCAAATATTTGGCACAACCTTATCCCTGGTCACGACCAGACCCCTACATAATATTCAAACTCCCGATCCTAGTGATGTAGAATCAGATACTGAAAGTGAAGTAGACATCACTTCAAATCAATCGAATAGTTCTGAAAACGAATCAGATCCTATTCAACCCATCACAGATGCTATGGTTCCAGAAGAACCATTTCCTAGAAGAGTTACTACTCGACCCTCTTCTAATCAGTTCCTTCCTAATGAACAAGCCATAAACGCTCAACCAAGACCAGTTCATCGTCTTCAATATAACATTGTAGGTACCATTGGAGCCGTTACTAGACAACAGGCTCAAAACTCTCAACAAGATCAAACTCAGAATGATGGATCAGCTCCATTTATTTTGAAAAATCCCAATAAAGGGAATCATATGTCTAATGTTCAACCAAAACCTCCTTACAATATTAATGAACAATTATCCAATACTACAGCCAGAATTTCCCTTTTGGACTTGTTAAGATCTTCTCCTACCCATAGGGATGAGTTAATGCTTACATTAAGCCAAATGATGGTACCTCAAAATATTCAACCCGAAGCCATGGCCAATACTATCATCACTAGAGAAGTTGATTGTATTGACTTTCGGGATAAAGATATCCCACAACATAGTTTACATAAGGATAACCCCTTATATATTACTGCTCTAATTGGAGATGTAGCTGTTAAAAGAGTCTTGATTGATAATGGTTCATCTCTAAACATTTGCACTTTTGACTTCTACCAATGATTTGGGTTTAGAAGTGATGAAATGAAGAAAACTGACATGATTATCAAAGCTTTCAATGACGAGACACAAGAAACGTGTGGAGTCATTACCTTACCCTTGCAAGTTGGTCCTAGAACCCTAGATACAACCATGTTTATTGTACATTGCCCAACATCATACAATATACTTTTGGGTCACCCTTGGATCAATGCGATACGAGCGGTTCCTTCCACTTTACATCAGTGTGTTAAATTTGAATTTAAAAATCAGTTGGTCACTATCCATGGTGACCCTAGACCCTTTGATATGTGTGCTTTGGCAGAACCTGTTGGAGTGCAATTTTGCCCCGCTCTGTCATCCACACATCCTAATTCTTATTTTTCATCTAAACATGTGAAAAACACACACATAACATCATCTACTCCATCAACTACACCTATACATTTAACTCAACCATCTTCTGAACAAACCACACTAAAACCTCAAAAAGGTCTTCAATCCACAACCAATCCTTCATGTTCTATCCCTGTAATTTCAAAACCTATAGACCCATTTATTGACACTTCCACATTATCAACATCTATCATACCTTCCACATCTAAAGATATAGGGAATGATCCTTCTACATCTTATGCTCTTTCTGATGAACTTTTATCGGAATTATCCACAATCTTAATATCAGAAAAAACAAATGCTTTTATGCAAGATTCAATTCTTTTAAATAACTTGCCGCCATCTCCTCGTACTTTGGGCCTCCCACAACCTATGGGAAGTACTTACCAAGTCGGGAGTTGTGCTTTTATTTATAAAGGATATGATTGGGGAAGAATACCCTGGAATATCAAAACTCATCATGAGGGATATGCCCGATGTTATTTTGCTAATGAATATATTAAAGCTAAACCCATAATGCTTAAAATGGGCTATAAAGGGAAAGGCTTGGGACCTTTCCAAAATGGTATGAAAGAACCTATTGAAGTAGAGCCATGGCCTGCCCGATGTGGTGTGGGCCTATTTCCTAGTAAGGGTCAACCCTTCCCTTTTGAAGATGATGATCAACTCATATGTTATCAAGATTATCTAGATAAACAAGATTCTTTGTGTTCAAAGAATAATCCCTTTACCTGCAACATGCTATCCATAGCTTACCCTGAATTGATTGCTGAATCCGATGAGGAGTTGGAAGGAGATATTTTCCATGATGTCTCCGTTGAAGAGTTATTACACAATGGTTTTTATTTTGATGGTTCTATACCAACTATAGCCCAACTTGAGGCCACCACTCATCACGACGAATTATCCAACTTAACCTTAAAATAATTACAAGAATTGGGCGTTTCACCCGCCCCACCTAATTTTGAAAGAGATCTACACATGGAAGTAGAAAACGTCATTAAAGTTAACATTGGAACTAAGGATAATCCTCACATAATCAATATTGGATCAACATTAAGTCAAGAAAAACAAGAGGAATACATTGCATTCCTTAAAGAATATGAAGATGTCTTCGCTTGGACATATGAAGATATGCCAGGTCTGGACCCTTTCGTAGTCATGCATCATCTAGTAGTCCATCCGGATGCTAAACCTGTTAAACAGAAACTTAGAAAAATGCATCCCAAAGTGGCCTTGCTAGTCAAAGGGGAGTTAGAAAAACTCTTGAATGTTATTTTCATACAAGCTATTGATTATGCTGAATGGATCTCAAATGTAGTTCCAATCACCAAGAAAGAAGCTACCAAAGTTAGGGTTTGCACAGACTTTAGAGATATTAACGTTGCATGCCCTAAAGATGATTTTCCTCTTCCAAACATGGACCAAATCATTGACTTTACCATCGAGAGTGGAATGATGTCCCTAATGGATGGATTTTTTGGCTATAATCAGATCAGGATAGCTCCTGAAGATCAGGCTAAAACAGCCTTTATTACCCCTTGGGGTACCTTTTGTTGGAAAGTGATGCCATTTGGTTTAAAGAATGCAGGCGCAACATATCAATGAGCTATGACTTATATCTTTCATGATATGATGCATGATATCCTACATGATTACGTAGATGATATTATAGCTCGCTCTATTAAAGAAGATGATCATTTAGATGATTTGAGAAAAGTATTTAATCGGTTAAGAGAATACCTTATTCGATTAAATCCAGCCAAATGCATATTCGGAGTTAAGTCCAGTAAACTATTAGGGGTTTTAGTTTCTTTACGTGGTATCAAAATCGACCCTCTCAAGATTGTGGCTATCACTGATATGCCCGCACCTACCAATATATCTGAGTTACGAAGTTTACAAGGTAAGCTTCAAGCCATCCGTCGCTTCATCGATAAGCTGGAGGACAAAACCACTCCCTTTCTTAAGCTCCTTAAGAAGGATGTCCCTTTTAACTGGGATGACGAATGTATAGAAGCTTTTGAACTTCTCAAACAATACCTCCTTAATCCACCTGTGCTTTCACCACCTAGACCTGATCACCTGTTTCTCCTATATATTTCAGCTTCAGATTTTGCTTTAGGAGCTATGTTAGCTCAGCTTGATGATGAGAAGAAAGAACGTGCTAATTATTACATTAGCCAAACTTTAATCAGTTATGAAACTCGTTATACAACATTAGAGAAACTATGTCTAGTAGTCGTATTTTCTATGCAAAAATTATGCCATTATATGCCTAGTCAAAAAACATATGTCATTGCTAAATATGATCCCTTGCGGTATCTTATGAGTCGACCTTATTTATCGGGTCGCACAGCCAAGTGGGTTCTTGCTCTAAGCGAGTTTGAACTCACATTCATAGGTCAAAAGTCTGTTAAGGGTCAAATCATAGAAGATCAGTTAGTTGTTGCACCCTTAGAGTCTACCCATCCCCTCATCATTGAGTTTCTTGATGAATGCCTTCAATTAGAGGTAGACCATGTTGAACAATGGTCCTTATACTTTGATGGAGCCCGATGCATGAGTGGGGCTGGTGCGGGTATTATTTTAATATCCTCGCAAAAACACATCATTCCTCTATCCTTCAAATTAACATTTGCTTGCACCAATAATACTGTCGAATATGAGGCTCTAATCCTTGGATTACGAGCTACCTTGGCATTAAAAATCAAACATCTGCTAGTTTTTGGTGACTCCCAACTTGTCATAAATCAAATTACTAAAGTTTATCAGACCAGAGATGATAAATTACACCCATATAAAGCATATGTTTTGCAATTGTTATCCTTGTTTGATAAAGTTACCTTGGAAGCTATTTCGTGAACTAGCAACCGTGCGACTGACGCTATGGCCGCAGCTGCATCTCTTTTGCCCTTGGAGTTAGATGACAAATATGCCACCATCATTATTTGTCGACTCCAAGAACCCACTTCAAACAAGTCATGTTTAGAACCTTTGGATGTGTTTTTGATCAATGAAACTACTCCTGACCCTTGGTATACGGATATAGTTGATTTTCTTCAAAATGGGAATTTTCCTGCCAATTCTAATAGAAACCAACATCGGTTATTACATAGACGAGCAAGTAAATTTGTAATAATTGGCAATACTTTATATAGGAGATCTTTTGAAGGTATCCTATTGAGATTTTTGAATCTAGAAGAATCCAAATTAGCTTTAAGTGAAGTCCACGATGGATCTTGTGGAGGACACTTCAGTGGTAGTGTCATTGCTAAAAAGCTCCTTAGGATAGGCTACTTTTGGCCTACTATGGAAAAGGATGCACATGATTATGTGTGCCATTGCGACAAGTGCCAAAAACATGCTGACCTTGTCCATGCGCCTGCACAAGAGCTACAAGCTATTTCATCTCCTTGGCCCTTTTCAAAATGGGGCTTAGACATTATTGGCAAAATTAATCTTGTGTCATCTGATGGACACAAATTCATCATAACCGCCATCGAGTATTTCACGAAGTGGGTTGAAGCTATGCCTTTAGCTTCCTGCACTGGAACACAATTCTCTAAATTTATTTTTAATCAAATCATTTGTAGGTTCGAAATTCCTGCAAATATCATCTCAAACTATGGAAATTGTTTCAAAAATAAAGATGTCAAGAAGTTATGCCAAAAATATAAGATTCAACATCGCTGGTCCACTCCCTATTATCCTCAAGGTAATGGCCAAGTAGAAGCATCTAACAAAACCTTAATCAAAATTCTCAAAATATTGGTCAATAAATCTAGCCGCGACTAGCATATTCAATTATATCCAGCTTTGTGGGCTTACCGAACTAGTGTTTGAACTCCCACTAGAACTTCACCTTTTGTCTTGGTTTATGGCACTGAAGTTGTTTTTCCTTTTGAATTAGAAGTTCCTTCTTTGGCTCTACTACTTCAAGATACCGAAGTAGGAGATGAATATCGAGCTGGCAGACTCGATCAGCTAGAACTTCTAGATGAAAAGCGCATCAATGCTTTGGAGCATCTTCGTGCTTACCAAAACAAGCTTAAAATATCATATGCCAAGAAAGTTCGTCATCGATCCTTTGAGGTCGGCGACCTTGTTTTAAAAGAAAATAAAAAAAAATACTAATGCAACTAAAGACCTTAAAGGTAAATTTGAGCCCAACTGGCTTGGACCATATATTATTACTGCTAAATTTGAATCGGGAGCATACAAATTAGCTACCTTAGATGGTAAAGATTTAAAAGAACCTATGAATATTATGCATCTTAAGCGATATTACGCATAAAATTTGGTCATTTCATCATTTGTACATATTTTGCATGTTGTCTCATTTTAAAAATATATATAAAACTATTTAAACAAAAACTAAAAATAAAAATAAAAGTAAAAAACAACTATATTATTGACTCTTTTAAAAACAAAAAAAAATAAATAAGAAAGAGAGAGTCAAGATCATCAAACTCCTCAAAAATATTTGTTGTATATATTTCTTCTTCAAGTATTGGAGTTATATTTTCAAATTATTTTGGATAAATTAGCATTTATTTGGAATCCCTCACTATCACAAACACAAAAAATAAATATCTTGATTTTATCTTACTAATCTCTCTTATATCAAAGTCCACAAAATTCAATTAAATAAATTTTGAGCATAGAGAATTGATCTTGTTATTTACTTAAACCAAGCATATCTTTTCACAATAAAATGATTACATTTGTAATTTCCATGTTATGCTACATAGTAGAAGTGGTTTCCTAAGTGAAAAGTTTCCCCTACTATCCTATCATGCACATGGTCTAGAATCTTTGAGAATTGACAAAAGGACAAGCTCACCCCTACCCGAAATAAAAATCCCTTGCTCTACAGCTAATCCGAGCAAGTATCCCTAGTATAGGAAGAAAAGAAAAGTTCAAGAAAAAGAGAAAAAAAACAAGTTATTTCAGCATTATCTCAAATATCAAGCCAAAATACAAAAATACAAAAAAAAAAAGAGAGAGAGAGAGAGAAAGAAAAGCAAAAGCAAAGAAAAAGAAACAAAGAAAAGCAAAAGCAATAAAATCCCTTTCCCTACCCATTGAAAAGAAAATAAGGGTTGATGAGCTTGAATCCCTGGAATTCTCTATTATTTGAAAACTGTGAGGTAAGCCCCATAACAGGTGGTTTGTGCCCAACCCGCTTGGCCTTGGGTAACTCCTAGCATGGTGATATGTCTGTCACATTAGTGACCTTCTTTTGTACAGACCTATGTCTGCTTATGGATTAGCTAGCTCTTGATAACCTTACTTACATAGTAGTCTGGTATGGTTATATGCATCTAAATCATGGTTAATGAACACTTATTTGGTTAATTCAAATCACTTGTATCATAGTATCTTGCTCAAACCTGGTAAATGAACAATGCAATTGCACACACATTTTGTATTTGAGAGATTTTGTGTATCATTATGATAAATCAAGATTGGTAATGAACTCACCTACGCACATGGGATTCCTTATAAATCTAACTTTTGTCTTTAAGATACTTTGAAATATTTTTGCAAATTGTTTGGAATAAATTCATTTTCTTCTTTGAAGTATAGTTGTTTAGTATAAATACAACTACATGCATTATCAAAAATCAAAATCATTTTCAAAAACATGCAATCAAGTTACATTTATATATAACTTTTGACTTTCACGACGATGGTATAGTTCCAAAACCAAAATTGGAATTTTATGCCTAGCGCAAGTCCTCATCTTCATATTTTTAGTTTATTTTCAAAAATTAAAAATCAACCATGCAATAAAACTATTATATTATTTTCTTCTTTGGATTTCGCGATGATGGTATAAGTCTATACCTAAATATTCTATGACTAGCGCAAACCATTGTACCAATTTTATTTTCCATTCAAAATCATAAAAACATATGACTTAAATCATTATGTTACACCATTATGCTTTAAAACAAAACAAACACTTACTCTATTTTCATGTCATTATGTCAAACTTCAATTTTGCAATGATGGTATAATTCCTAGGGAATTATCCAAAAAATTTATCACCCTTAGGAATTTATGCCTAGCAAAAGTCATTTTAAAATATTTCATGCATAATATTTTCATGGAAATCTGAAAACAAAATCATCATCATCATTTGCATCATCACACCAAAGTCTTAAGACAGTCTCTTAAGCACTCTTTTACTTTTAACAATATTTCTATATTGGGATTAGCTTGACGATCGAGTGAGCGGTGACTCCATGAAATGGTCTATAATAGCGACAATGTCCTTTGAAATTATTGTTAAAAGTCCTCTTTTATTTTTATCAAATTATCACATCACAAAACCAATTTTTTTACATCAGATTATTTCATTTAAATTTTAAAAAGCATGACATTCAAACCATAATATTTCCAATCGACATAATTACATAAATCATCCAATCAATCACACCACAACAATAAAGCATCATACAAACACATAAGACAAGTCATATGATCAAAAATATCAATATATATATATATATATATATATATATATATATATATATCTCAAACAATATATGTACATCATATCAAAACTGGATTGGTAGGCCACAATCTACATCTTGGCATACTCAATCCTCTCAAATCATATAATCAGTATGTACAGTGTAGTAGCCTAGCCTCGAGAACCCCTCGAGCTCTCAGCCTCATCTCCTCCCTAGCCCTAAGGTGGACGAGGTGGCCCCATCGCAGTATGTGTGGTACTACGAGTCCTAGTCATCGATCAAGATGAAGTCCTCGACAACCCAACCCTGATCGGATCCACAATGCCAACTGGCAGCTATACCCTTTGGCCCTATGGCACCATCTAGAAGTAGACACCCTGATAGAATGTGGTCTGAGCAATCAACCATGCCAGCTCCTGAGTGCTCGCTCCTTCGCTCTGTGCTCTGAGGCATGCAACCTCATCTCTGCACTGTGTAGCCTTAGCTTAGTGGTGTGCAGCCTCATCCTGTAGAGTCTCAACTTGTGCCTGGAGATGGAAAGTATCTGCCTAAAGAGTAGCCATATCACTACTCTCTCCTATGTCCACACCCTTGCCCTTATTGGGCGATGGTGGCCTCTCTCTCCGTGGAGAAGGGGGTCTCTCCTCCGTCCTCTCTCGCTACCGTGGCCTCTGTTAAGCTTGTGGTCTCCTTCGATCTCTCCCTCCGTGACCCTGTGCCACCTCAATGGATTCTTGGTGCCACCTCCCCATTTGATGCACAACTACGTGAATCGGACCCTGAGCCCTCATCATCCGAGGAGGATAGATTCCTGTGTACTAGGCATCGTAGTCGTCGGCTACCCCTACGTTGTCCCCATCCACTGGCTAAATGGGGGCATCATCTACGTCTTGAATCTAGAAGTGCTACATATATGGAGCCCCACTATCTATAGTGTTATCCTGAATGGTCCAAGAAAACTTGTAGTCTCTGAGTGATGGGATCCCCTGCTGTAGACCGAACTACCTCAAAACTCAATCGTAGCGGTGGAGCTCCACCTCTCCCCTCTCCATCCTCAGCCAACAAACTCGCCTAACATGAGCCAGCTCCTATCCATCCTCGGCCCACCTTGGATGATCTCTCCAAGGCCTCTAGGTGATCTGGTCGGATACAAGGTCATCAAGTAGTCTTAGAGACATTAGCAGATCTATCCGCCGCTGTGACCCTCTCCAGAGCCACCAATAGAAAGCTCGGGGCCTCTCCCCGTTAATCCCTATCAGTGGGAGCCCTACCAGCCTCTACATCATGATGTGCTCCCAGCACAAAACCTATAGTAGTGATGTCATCACCAGACATTGGTCGCCCTTGTATACGACCCCATGCAGGATCCTATACAATCGGCATAGTACATAACTCCCCCAAGAAAACCTGTATCCGTAGTCTCTCATGTCATAGACCACATCTGTCAGTAGCCATGGTACTCTAAATCCACTTTGATGGCATAGCAACAGACCACCTACAACCCCAGCCAAAACCTGTGTTAGTCTAGATGCCCCAGGCATCTGGCGTAGTGACTTGATGTTCACTCTGCCCTTCTCCAGGGCAAAGTTTGGATCTTCGCACAGTCGCATCATCATGTGGCCCTGATTGGCCATGAGAGTTATTAACTGTCCTTGTATGGAGATCCTCAAAATCCTCCATACATCCTCCAATGTGGGAGTCATCTCCCTTGTCGATAATCGGAAACAAGAAGAACCCGAATACCACCTCTCTGCTAGGGCTATCAATAGCCCCATATCTGTAGAAACCTATGGCATATCTGCCACATGCTGCAAGCAGACTTGTGCCAACTGATCTCGCTATGCCTAAGATAGAGCGGCCAAGTCATCCCTTAGCCTGTCGTATTTCCATTCTCTACTCTTTAGTAATCCTCTCTACAACATAAACAACAAAACAATAAAAATCATTAATCCAAATCATTAATAAAATAGTGATTAAAAATGCAAGTAAGTTCAATTTCATCAATGATGATATCATCCACTATTGGATGATATCATCCCAAATTTGAGCAAATTCGTCTCCGATTTTGCAAGCCAAAATCGTCCCCTTTTTTATGAAATTGTCCCCATTTCGTCGATTTTGCCATTGGATGAAATCAGCAATATCGAGACGATTTCGTCTCGATGACATCGACGGCCCAAAAATAGCTGCGATGCTCAAAAATCATCAAAATTTAATCTACAAAGCATAAAAAATCAAATTTCAAGCATTCTAAACTAATTTTAGACCCTTACCCATAGCCCGCACCGGACCTCTATCGATCTGTGTGCTGTCTTGACCATCTTGTCTGCAGAGCTCTAGAAAACAGTGAAAATGAACAGTAACAATGAATTAAAGTTTTTCCCTTTTTTTTTTAATTTTATTCAAAAACAACTAAAAAACATTTTAATTTTTTGCTTTTTCGCATTTTTACCTCAAATGTTTGATTTGGGTAAAAACACGGAGGGGGCATCATAGTAAGCTGTCATACGATTCGACCAAGAATCGTCGCCTAAAAATGGGAATAATTTTTGCTTTCTTGTAGATCGAGAAGAACTCATATTTAACGCATTTTCTTCAGAAATTTTGCTAAAGAGGGGGCAAAATGTAGCACCCTAAAATTGGCGCAGTAAAACTTAGCAATAATCAAAATTACCTTAGTAATAATTCAAATTCAAATTCAACCCCTAAAACTGCTCCCAAACCACTGTTTAACCCGTTTCCTTGTTTTTCACACCATTTTTAGGATTTGTTGTGACCGTTGGACAATATTGTTGCCGATCAAGCGATATCACCTTAGATCGGACGATTTCGTCTAGACTAGGACGTCCAGACGATCTTGTCCCAAAACTGATTTTTCATAATTAGCTTCTATTTCAACAGCTTCTCTAACTCGGGCAGAGACGTGTCTGCACCGTCAGAGACCTCCCCCGTTGGAGATCTTCCAAATTAGGATGATCTCAAACCTCCCGACTTCCCTCCTAAGTCTACTTAAACCTTAGGACCCCCCTTGACATTCCCCTGGCTGGATTTTCTGTAACTTGACCTTTATATGCATTAGAACACCCTGGATTATCATCTGCACTTGTCCTATCCAAATTTTGTTGCAAGAACCTTGTTATTCTTCAACCGAAGCAAGATCAGGTCATCGTAGATGATCCTATCCAATTCGAGATGATTTCGTACCAATCCGAGATGATTTCGACTACAGTCTGCATTGGGGCAATCAGTGCCTAGAGTTTGTGTTTTCTCTACTCTTTTCTGCTGCATTATTTTGCATTTAGTTAATTCTATGGTTATTCCTTATTACTCTGCATTTTGGAGTTCACCCATATAGTTTTAATGCATGATAAAGTCATAATTTGTCATTAAATCATTGAAATACACTCATATTTTGTTTATAATTATCTATCTAATATTATTGTTGTCATTTTGCATCATTACCCTCTGTTTGTATTACTGCATTTTTTGCATTTTGTATCTATTTCTCTATTTGTAGGTCTCTGACAAATTCGTCAGATCTCAGACGATCCTGTCAGATCAGAGATGATCCTATCAAATTCCAGACGATCTGGACTGCTTCAAAAATCAAAACCTCCATCAGACATCCGGGACCAGGTATGGATTTCTTCCCTTAGTTTACTCTCTGTGTTTTCTATTAAATCTATTTTATGTATTTAAATTTGCATTTTCATATAGAATAACTTAGATTCATCTGGACAAACCTAGGGCTTGGATGTTTAAAGCTAAAACTAAACACATTAAACTCATTCCCAACCTAGGCGTGGAGACTGCCACTAAACTTTTCCTGGTGAACCCCACCATCCGTCAAAAAATCACCTTAATACCACTACCCCGAGAGGCGGGACCTTCAAAGGGCCTCTCAGTCCGAGGTATTGTCCCATCCTTTTTCCATCCTCCTTTCGGGCATGGATCCTTTAGCCTGAAGGTAAGGATGAAAAAAATTTGGAGCGATACAGTAGTAAATGTAGTCTTATGTTGATATTCATGTTTGACCCAACCTGATTATAACCAAAGAATCCATCCAACAATGAGAATATCTTTGCTCCTGCTAAAATATGCAATATTTGATCTATCTAAGGTAGAGGATAGTGATGTTTCGAGGAGGCTCTATTAAAATTTCTAAAATGCACACACAATCTAATATCCCCATTTTTCTTTATGATCGACACTAGATTAGCAACCCACGTATTTTTTTTGATAGGGTATATTATTTTGGCATGGAGTAGCTTTAGTAACTCTTGCTTCAATAAGGATTCTATCTTTGGGTTGATAGACCTATACTTTTTCAAAAGGACTTTGAACCCAGCTCAAGTTTAATGGTCTATTGTATAATTTCCTTGTTGTACACCTTGAGGTCATTATATGTCTAGGCTATAATGTTAGGAAAACCTTTGCATAATATGTGGACTTGGTCTACCTCTTATTTTGAACATTAAACCTTGACCTTGAGCATTTTTCTAGGCTCTACCTACATTTTCTTGTACTTATGCTTATCAAACGTTGTCTTATGGTCCATTGGATGATCACTACTATTTTAAGACTTTCAAGAGTTATTAGGCCTTTTGGTATATGATTGTTCTTGAGCTGGATCAACCCTCATCCTCTTCATCTTCTAAGGCTTTATCACTTGAATAGTTCATCTAATAGATTAGGAAATCTAATACTTTTTCATCAGTCTTAAAGATCTTCTAGAAGGTATCTTTATCTAGGACTGAAGGTTTGCATATCAACCTTACTATTTTTTAATTTTGTATAACATTGGCTATTGGGCAATAGTTGGCCCCCAAAAATTTTAGTATATCAGCATGAGTATTAGACTCCATAGGGATGGATTTAATATTTAAAGCTTAAAAATATTTAAATAGATACCATATCTTGTTTTGGTAAGACTTTAGGTAATGCTACTTTTTGACACATTTCTCTATGACTTGATTCACTATCAGCTTTGAATCTCCATATATCTGCAACTACTTGACCGCTAACTTCTTAGCCTTTCTTAAGCCCAAGAAAATTGATTCATATTTTTCTACATTTTTCATGTATCTCCATGCCAATATATATGATAAAAAAATCTCCTTTCTAGTTGGTGAGATTAGTATTATACCTACCCCAACCTTATTTTTACATTTGGCACCATAAAAGAATAGTTTCTAGATCTAAATCATGGAGAGATCTTGTTTTATCGAAGGGGAGGGCTTAAAATTTTTAGATTTTTTAATTGAATAGGTCCCAATACCTATTTCAATCATAGTGTTAAAGCTTTTCAAAGAAAATTGATCTTTAGTTTGAAGTTATTCTAGAAATTTCTCCATCAGATCTAATCCCTCAATTTCTTCTGTAATCATACTCGTATTAACAGTTTTATTTTCCTCTTAAATCTTCTCAATATGAAAGGAAGAAGGTTTTTCATTTAATATGTTAGCCCTTATACATTTATATGTAATCTCCATGTGTGAATAATCAAGGGGTAAATATCATCCTATCTTGGTTGTGAATTCTGTTGAAAGGCACATCCCAATGTAAGGTTCTAGGTCTACCATGACTACTTCTATATAACTATGATTTAGGGCATCCTATGCAATACTATAGAAATATATTTGGTCACTCCTATAATCTTTAATGAAGTTCCATCCAACTATAGTACTCCAAGGCTACTTCTAGTATATTCCATCCCCATAATATCATATAAATCTTTGGGTATCACTATAGTTGTTGCACCTGAATCTATCATGCAATTGTGTACCATCTACCCTTCCATTTAAAGGGAAAAATAGAAAGGAGGAGGTTTGTATACATTGTACTTGATATCTCTTGATATCTTATAGTTGAAGAAACTTGTTATTTTGACACCTAAGGGAATATTCTTATTTGGAAATTTCTCTCAGCTTCCCACCTCTTCATCGAAGTGATCTCATTGGTTATATTTTTCATAGCTATCTATATTTCTAGGAGAACTGCAAGCTAAGGATCGAGGACTACTAAAGCAGATATTGTAGGTACTAAAGGTAAAGTTGGGAATATAAGTGGGAGCTTGTATTACTAGGATAGTTGGTAATCCAAGCCATTTTGGGAGTTCTACTATGGGATCAAAAGTAGGATATGACATATTTGCACTAGATACCTAAGGGAGATATGGAAATATAGGTATTATCATTTTTTATGGTAACCTCCCAATAGAAATAAGATATTTCTCTACCTTTAAGGCTTCCTAAAATATTTATGGGAGGGTGAACACTTAAGACTACCTTATATCCATACCCAGTTCTAAGTTGAAGGTCCTTATATAATAATACATTGCTTGCTCATTCGTTGGTCTGAGACCATCAGGCATTCTTTACCATGTGTAATTGAATCTGATGTTAAAATCTATCTCCTCCTAAGGGTGTTTCTAAATGATAGTAAACTAAGTGAGTAGGAATAAAGGATCTACCTTCTTATTAAATTCTTCTACAATTTTACTAGCAAGTCCTACCCATGCGGTTATGGTCTGATTAGGGATAGTTCTATACCAGTACAACATCTTCCCTCTTAATGATATAACCAACAATCCTATAATCATGTTTTCATCTATAATGTTATGAATGGCTACCAGTGATGCTACATATTGAAAATACTCATAAGTAGTCTTACTTATGCCATCATATGTTTCTAGTGCCTTCAAAACTACTAGGGGAATTAGATTTTGAAAGGTTAGGTTTAGGGGACCCAAATGATTCCATGAGGGATAAGGTAGGGCATCTAATTTGGGTTGATAACCATTACTGCGACTATACTAATAGAAGTTGTAGGGGTAAGGTTTGTTGTACTCAAAGATCCACTAGTGGTTGTTATGAGAGGAGTTAAGGATGTAGGACTTACAGTACTGACTAGTCTTGTAATTATGATAGATGAAGGTGTTGATCTAGAATATAGAATAGGGTGCACTCTAAGACTACCAAGGAGTAGTTATAAAAACTTGATAGCTTCTTCTGAGTTTTTTGCTTTTTATTAGGTGATAATTTATTTCAATGCTAAATAATAAATGAATATAAAGCTTTTTTAGTTCTAATATTTTTTAACAAAGTTTCTAGGTGATTTAGATTAAAATACCAAATATTTAACCTATTTGAATAATGATATTTGGTACCATTGGGCATTCCAAAAAAATTTGGTCCAATTTAGCTATGGTTGATTATTGTACCCAAGACTTGGACAACATTAAATTATCGAGCAATTTGCAAAGCTTAATTAGGTCAATCTCCAAAGAAGGTTGGCTCCTTTGAGGTTCTAACTAGCTAAAACTATGATGGAGGGAGAAAAGAGTGCTGAAATAGAATAAATATAGTTTATTCTAGAACTTGCAATGGTGTATATTAGAAAATAACAAGAAATACATAAAGATCATGAAATGAAGTAGCCGTTAAAAACTCCTAATAGACCAAGCAATATTATCATATGCAGAATAAATTTTAATCAATATTTAGATCCATAGACTATTAATTCCAGAACTAGATAATAAACATGCACAAGAATATAGATAGTAGAATTAATTTCATGTACATTCATCTAGCTAAACAGAAACATTCATACATTCATGCATACATTTTTTGCAAGATGTTGAACCGGAGGCCAAACAAATATTTCTATTGCATTGCTCCTTTCAAAAGTCTTTACACATGCAACTTGTAAAAGCCTAAGAGCTTACCCTTAAACAAGAGGCCATTTCTCTTATTTATAATACCTCTATGGTTCAATATTCAAAATATAAAAATAGCTTTATTAAATTTTTTACAACAAAATGCCAGGCTGCCAAGCTTGTAAGGCCATCAAATGGTATCATTGGTCCAAAAATAGAACAAAGTGCTTGAATTCTAATCACAGTTTAAATATTCCCAACACATGGACAAGTAGTGGTGATGAACTTGAAATCTGGTCCATCCTTCATTCTTTGGAAATTCCCATCACCATTGATCTTGTAATGGCCATAGCAAACTAGAACTCTTTTAGAAGATTTTGTTTACTATAACTCACAATGGTCATGGTATAAAGACATGTCATGACACCATGTTATTTTTTTGCCTTGGGATATCTTTAGCTTTGGAGGCTATGACGTGGTAACATGTCATAATATCACACCATTTTTCTTTCTTTGAAGCTTATTTATCTTTGGAAGTTGTGATGTGGGAATATATCATGATTTTATGCCCTTTTTCTCACCTTGAATCTTCCCAGACTTCATATTTGTGGTGTGAAGATGTGTCACAATGTCACACATTCATATTTGTCTCATGAGCCTCTGGAGATTTTGTAGTCATAATGTTATGGCATATTTTAATAAACCTTTTTAGGCCTTGGTGACTACGATGAATACTCATATCATGATTTCATGACACTTCTCTTCCCTTGAGCTTCTTATGGTCTTTGTAATTGTGGTGCAATAACAAGTCATGGTGCCACCTTGGGTTATTTATCTTGATCCCCCTTTATCATTCATGACCATGATGCTAAGTCATGTCATGGTATCATGCTTAATTATGCACTTGAAACTTTTTAGGTTGCTTGCGATCGTGACATCAAGACACATTGTGATTTCGTTCCCAACCGTCAGACTTCAAACTTTTTGGAGGCTCATCACCTCATTTATCCTAATGTAGTCATTTTGACCTATAGGAACCCTAGTCAGAATTATAGGTATTATCAAGGATATACCCATGGTGCTTCATAATATACCACAAATAATAGTTATACAAGAGGTTGTTTTGGTGGACCTAGAACTTGGCATGTATCTTTCCCAGAAGTCTATAGCTAAGCTAGGAGGATATCTATCCCTAGACTACTCACACATGGAAATACATCATAAGGGTGGGAAGGTAAAGATATATGTAGAAAATACCATCCTATATCATATAGAAAATTATAAAGAGGAGGACCATATCAGCATGATTAGTGGTGAAGTTGATCCAATAGATGGAATCATAGATGAGTTATAGACTAAAGATGAGTTCTCACTCAAAAAAATTAATGCTATGATTGAAACAAGGATAGGCACTTATTCCATCATGAAAGTAGAAGATAAAAAGCTTTAGGTTTTTTCAAACAAGGAGCTACTACAAACATAAATCTAGAAGTTATACTTTAATGGAATTAAATACAAATATGGTTTTAGAGATGGAATAGTTCTAGTATGACCCTCCAAAGGAGTTAAACATATTTCATACCATTTGAACTAGATTTGTAGAAATAATGTAGTATAATATGAAGCAATTTGTATAGGGTTGCAAGAAGTACATAAGATAGGAGTAAAGATGTTGATGATCTATGACAACTCTGAACTGGTAGTAAACTAGGTTACATAAAAAATGCAATAACAAGCAACATTATCTGAAATATTATAAAAATAGAGTATGGAATTTTTTTGAAATTTTTGAAGCTTTAAACATAAAAGCAATTTATAGAGAGAAAAATACATAAGTTGATGCACTAGCCTCCCATGGGGTAAAATTTTATCCAACTTTTGATATAGGAAGAAATACAAGATCTATTAAACTTGCTTTAAGGTGTTCTATGCCAGATAAATACACCTTTTAGAAGTTGTTAAATAATTATTATAAGATAGTGGACTTCTTAATTTTGGAGGTAGCTTATGAAAACATGAATGAAGACATGCTCAAGAGTATAAATGAATATAAATTTATTTATCCAAATAATAACCATATTACCAAGGTATTGATCACTCTTGAGAGTCTATTTGATAGCAATGACTAGCCAACTACCCAAAAGATGAAGATTAATGAGCAAGATATCAGAGAGGTTCTAATTGGACATGGAAAAAAATTAAAAATTAGAGTGTATTATTATAAATAGGAAGTTCAACAAATTCTTACCATATCTAGATAATTTAGTGACATCAATGCATGGAGCTAATATGATTTGAAATTCTATAGAAAATACACTATCCAACACACAACATAATTGATGCCTAACACTAAGCCATTAAAATAAAAGAAAAGGTCAACTAATCCCAATATAGAAGCATTGATTAAGTAATAGTTATTGAAGTTACTTAATGCAAATATTATTTACCTAGTCAAGCACTCTACATGGGTAGCTAATATAGTACCTATTAGATATAAAAATGGAGATATCCACCTTTGTGTAGATTTTAGAAACCTGAACAAAGCCTCCTTGAAAAATCATCCTCTTTCCTATAATGATCAAATTTTATATTTTATCATTGGGGTAGAAAGGTTCTCCTTTATTGATGGATTATTTAGCTTCAACCAAGTATGGGTTAGAGATGAAGACCAGTACAAAAATGCATTCACTACAAATTCGGGAACATTAACTCATCAAAGAATATCATTCAACCTATCTAACGCTAGAGCCACATTTTAAAGGATCATGAACTTAGATTTTGGTGGGTTGGTGAATAATTTTATATTGATTTATTTAGATGTCATGATGGTCTTCTCTCATCAGAAGGAGAAACATCTAGATCATCTTCGACTAGTATTTTAAAAGTGTAGGAAATTTGGGGTTTCATTGAACCCAAAAAAGCCAATATTTGTTGTACACGAAAGAAAATTTCTAGGACATGTAGTATCGAAAGAAGGCTTAGCCATTGGTTTGGATAGGTTCAAAGAAATATTAGTGCTCCTTTTTTTACAAAATATTTACAATCTTTCTTCAAGTAGATCAATTTTGTCTAAAAATGTGTTTCTAAATTTGCTCATTTAGTAAATCCAATGATAGAGATGCTAAAAAGGATTTGGATTTCACATGGAGTTAAGTAATAAGGGATTCTTTTAAAGGCATAAAATAGGCCATAACCATATCTCTAATACTCACTAACCCAAACTATCAAAGATATTTCATCCTCTATGTATTAAGTGTTGAAGAGAGCTATGTAGTTGTACTTACTCAAAAATATAGAGATCATAACAAAATGACCATAGTTTTTCTAAGTTAGACATTACATAATTATAAAGAGTGTTACAAATTCATTGAGAAATAGGTATTTTCTCTTATGAAATATCTAAAAAAAATTAAGGCACTATTTATCATAGAGTAAAAAATTAGTATATGTTGTGCACCCAGACGTTTAAAATTTTATAGTGCAAGGGGAGTTAGGTAAAAAGAGAGTTTGGTGGATTACCAAAATAAAAGAATATGATATAGAAATCTGAAATACCAAGCTGATCAGAGGAAGAGATCTCTATGAACACTTGGAAAAATCTGCAATACTAGATGCAAATTTGTTGATTAAAGAACAAGAAGAAATATAGGTAGAAGAGGGTTGGATGGAACAAAATAAATGGGTAGATTAGTTAATCCACTTTCTTTAGACCAAAAAGTATCTGAATAGATTTACAAATTCTAAAAAGTGAATAAATAGATTACATGCTATGAACTATGTTATAATTGATAGAAATCTATACCAAAGTAATTTTGATGGTGTACTTTTGAGATGTATACATCTAGATAGAGCAAAATAAGACTTGGAGGAATTCCATGTTGGATTCTTAGGTGGACATTATTATGGTCAAACTATAAAAAATAAAATATTGAGGATTGGATATTATTGGCCTACTTTACTTTTTAATGCCTTTAAATTCCTCAGTGCATGTGATAAATGTTAGAGATGTGTTTGGAAAAGAAGGAAATCGACACCATACCTTTAGTCAATTATTGTAGAGGAGCTCTTTCAAAAATGGAGGCTAGATATTATTGGGGTAATCAATTACAATTCATTAATTTTTATTTAATTACATGGTGGAATCGGTAGCCACCACAAATTTGGGAAGGTTGTTTGGATTTTATGGCCACCACAATATTCTACGTTGTTCACCCCAAAATTTTCCACACAGTTATTCATGTAGTTCTCACCTATAACCACCATGAAACAATCATTTTAAACCTTTTACACCACTTAAAGCACCAGGAAAGAGACAAGCATTCCATTTGATGAGGCTCAAGATTTGAACCTTGTACCTCCTCCTCCTTTATAAGGTTTGGTCAAACCAATTGGTCTACACCTCGGACCTCCAATTTATTAATTAAACATAAATTTATCCTAAATATAATTGACAACTTCACCAAGTGGCTTTAGGCAGAAATAACTAAGCATGCTAAGCATGATACTATCATTAGCTTTTTAGAGAGACTAATCACTAGGTTTGGGATCCCATCTACAATAGTTTTAGATAATGGTGTAGCTTTTATAGGTTCTAATACCATAGAATTTGCTAGCAAGTATGGTATATATTGGAAAGCTTCTTCCAATTATTACCCATAAGGTAATGGGCTAGCTAAATCTACCAATAATAATTTGATGAGAATAATTAAAAGGAATATTGGAGATAATCAAAGGAGTTGGAACCTAATGCTTAATAAAGCACTATGGGAAGATAGAATTATAGTAAAAAAGGCTCTAAAAACTCCATATTCTTTGGTATATGTAAAGTAAGTTGTGTTGCCAATGAGTTACTAGTATTAAATCTTATAGATAAAAATAACTAAATAATACGAGGTCAATTGAAAGAAGGATGGTAGAGTTGTTTCTACTAGAACAAAAAAAAGAAAGAGTCATATAATATCTTCTACCAATATCAAGTTATGGTTAAAATATGGTTTGATAAGAGAACATATCCAAAGTTGTTTAAATATGATGACTTTGTGTTGAAATATGATGAAAATTTAACTAATATGGGAAAGCATGTTAAGATAGAATAATTATGGTTTGAAACATACCTAATATTAGGAAATAAATCATTAAATGCATATGAGATTCAAGATATGTATGGATATATTTTATCAATTTTGGTGAAAAACCAATATTTAAAGCATTAATATTAGAAACACATGCCCCCAAGTTGTACATATGTAAATAGTAACATGTGTAAATATAGTAGTGGCCATGTTAGTTTTGAGCAATAGAAACTAATTAGTTTAATAATACACCTAAAAACCACTAGATTTTGAAATTCCAATGATATTATTGGCTTATAAGGAAGGTAATATTTAAAGTGGCATGCACCTAAAACACTCGCACAAATTATAAGTTTCCAAGAAATATTTTGTAATAAAAGTTGAAAATGTGTAATCTTTGGTGTTAATATAGTAATGGATAGATCCCATTATTTATTATAGATATAAAATTAGGGTTATTAATGTGCAATGTATGAAAGAGTAGTTAATAATTGAAGCAAAAACTATTGCAGAACCATAGAATTACTTCGTGTAATATCAAAAAGTACCTCATTCTTGCTTGCACTTGAAATTTTAGCTAAATAACCATTGGTTCAATAGATATGGTGTAGTAAAAAAAAGTGCAAAAGGTATAGAGAAATACCAAGTAACTCTAGGATTGGCTAATTCAAATTCATGATCCAATCATCATAATCAAGGTAAAACAAAAAATATTTAGAGATGGATTGAAAGCAAAGGGAAGAAAATATTCAGCCAAAGAGCTTGAAGCAACTTTGTAGAATTCACTCTTATCATACTATATGCAAAAATTTATCCATCCTTTACCACAACTGATTAAATTAATAACAAAAAAACTATGACCCAAAGACAACAATATGCACTACAATAGGGAATAATTTATTTGCTAACATGATTAATGCTATCATGTAGTAGAATAATCAGGTTTAAAACCTAAAGCAATTGATATTTATGAGTAAGTTAACCATTTTAAAATGGATAATGTAAAATTTTGGTTAATCAAACATGTAGGGGAAATCCTAAAGGTCTTTCCAAAAGATCCAATGAAGTTTTAGTATTTAGAGAATTCCTTTAGGAAGTCCTTTCTATAATTATTATTATTCTTGGGAAAAATACAGATCAATATGTATATGATTATAAAATATCTATAGCATATGTAGTCACTAATGTATGAAACTATGATGATACTAATCCAAATGATCCTATATTTTTTTATTGGGCCTAATTTTTGAGCTACCAAATTCATAACCAACTATCCTAAAGCTCATAGAGGAGACCTTTCACTATCCATCATATTTGGCCTAGATATTTCTATGTTATATGGATCCTGGAATACCAAGATTAGAAGTTCAAGCAAGAGAAAAAATAGAAGAATCATTTCTATAGTTGATTGGACCCTTTCCTTTAGAGAAACCACTTTGTATCTTGAGTTCAACAAAATCTTTCTTGGGCCTACACTAGCATGCATTTATGGTCGTATTACCTAAATAACCCTTGGGGGTATAGAGAAGTTGCATGGTAAGAGGCATGAATTAGGGGACTAGTATTTTTTGTATAATGACAATATCCTTAGAGTCTATGGCGTTATTGGAACCATTATCTAGTTCCCTATGATGTCATCGATTGGGTGTTTTCTATAGAATTATACCAACAAGTTGATGAAATAGATGAGAACTTTGGGATTGCAATTTAAAAGGGTTGCACTTACCACCTCCCTTTCAATTTTGAAGATATAAGTATGACAACCAAATGTCAAGCAAGGATTCCATATGAAAATATTAGTGGCCTCCAACTATTGATAGTGCCACATATGTGGAACTATGATCCAAAGGGAAAATTCAAAGTTAGATTAGTAAAGTTGAACATTAAATTCTAACATTGAACATCTTCCTTGACTAAAGATAGATAAACTTAGGAATAAAATAGAGTATAAAGTTCCTAATATTGATATTAAATAAATGCAAAGGTATCCTCCATGGAGGAAGTGTTATCCCTTACAAAAACCTCATGATCTGATAAAAATAAAGACTACTAGATAAATGACAAGCTGGTGGATAGTATTAAAGATGAACTAGAATGGACCAGAGAATTATTTTTAGAATGATGGATTTCAAGGTGCAAATAAAATAAAGTAAATAAGGCACTCCCTTGTCCTTTAGATTAATATTTTAAAATAGAGTTTGATGAAAAGTATGAAGACTAGATGGAGGAGCACAAAGGAGAAAGATATCCTAAACTAATCAAAGAGGAAGATAAAGAGGAGGGAGCATATTTTTTGAGGAGATAGAAGAAACCACAAAAAAGTCCCATCAGATAGTAGCCCTTGGTCACTTATGGAGATTCAAAAGAAGAATCATGATAAGGTAAAATAATTATACATAGAAGTTGAAAAATAATGCTAAAAAGGCAAGTGCACCTTAGCATTATCCAGTGATAGAAAATCTACCAAAAATTGAATCAAGAAGAGCAAGTAGAGCACATAGTAGGATCTGAGATAGCTCAAGCAAAAGAGTAGGTATAATAAGTCATTATTGTAATAGTTATTGGTAAGGATATACCTTAGATTGATATATGCCAACCCACCAATACATATGATCTAGTGAGAAGACAAAAATAAAAGGTGCTCCAAGAACTTAGTAGAAGGAAACCTCAAAGAAAATTAAAATGTAGCAGCTAGATAGGGAAGCTCTGTGGATTGAAGTAGAGATCTATAAATTTGATGAAGTAGCTCAAGAGTGGCTCCAAAAAGTGGGAGTATTATGTTTGACCTCTATCCTTTCTCTATTATTTGAAAATCCTCCATCACCTTTGTAATCTCCTCTAGCGCAACTGCCTCTACCACTTTCACCTTTAAGAGAAGTTTCTTCCACTCAAAAACCTATAACCAAGAATTGATTTGAATTCCCTTGTACATGAATTTCAATAAAATACAAAAGCCCACATAAACATACCTTTATGAATACTATTATTTTATCCTTTATACCGTCATAAATGGCATTTTTCCTTTCCAATATGTAACTATTACTTCCCTTATCTCTAGTCATCAACTGCTAGAAGATTTCTATGTAATACAATGAATTGAATCAAATGCCTAGAAATGGGAACATGAGAAAGTACCTTAAAGGAGAATAATAAAGCAACCACCCAGAAATATGATGGTATAGATCCAATTACTAGGGAGTGGATCAAATTATTTGCAATCCCAAATGTTGCTAGCCTAGTTCAGACATGACAATGGTAGATTATCACATTGAGATGTGAATATATGAGATCTCAAAATTTCCTAGGGAGGATACACTTAGAGATCTTCATACTAAAGTAGACATGTTATATCTTCAAAGAAATCAATTAGATGCAACGTATAAATGTTTTAATAAGAAATTTGAAAACTTAGAGAAAAATTTGAAAAAGGAATTAGTTGAGAAAAATGCTCTAAAAAAGGGATTCCAAGACCTAGAATTCTAGCTAAATAAATATCCAACAAAAGATAAACTCCAATAAAGAGATGAAAATTTTCAAATTCTAGAATAGAAATTGCAACAAGAGGATATAAATATCCAAATGTAGGAAAATAAATTGTAAGAGGTAAGGTCAAGACTCCAAGCTTAAGAGGGAAGATTGGAAATAGTACAATTGGAACTAGAGTAGGAGAAAAAGAAGTTGTAGAATCCCAACCTTTCCTAGGAGATGTTAAAGAAAATCTAAAATAAATACTAGATTAGAATCAAGGATGCAACTATGAAAGCTTTTCCACTAGTAGATAAGATAATTTACACCAAGTTAATCCTAGAAGTAGAGGAGGGATTTAACAAAGGAAATAATTAGTGGGTAAAGTGGAGAAAGTTGAGAAAATAATTTGAATGGTGAAAAACAAAGAACACCCATACCTAAAAATGCATTCCAAAATATATATGAGCAAATCAAACTTTCACTTGAAGTAGGTAGTATACGATAACCAACTAATACTGCAAGGAGGTAATGTAATAATATAACTTAAAGAAAGCATAGACAAAATAAGGGTTGTAACTCAAGAATTCATGGACCTAGGTTTCTCAAGGTTTTGGGATAAAAATGTTAAGTTTTACAATGAAGATAACCATAGAAAATAATTGGATCAGATAATCATTAATGAAATTGAAATCAATTCTTTACTTGATCCTTTGGAAATGAATCAAGTTATTGTACTCTTTCATAATTTTTTTGGGCTACTTTCAAGATCACAAGAATTAGCTTAAAAATACAACAATCCCTCCTATAATAAATATATTAAATTAATGGAAGTCCTATACAATTTTTGAGAAGTTCATATACCCTTGAAAAGACATGGAAAAATATATACAAAATATTCTGACTTGAGGGGGCTCCTTTAGTTTCTCAAAGAACCTATCAATAATTGGTACCACAAAAACTAGAACCTCAAAAATGGGGAGTATGTAGATAAGTTATGCATGTGTGTAGTAGTTTTTCCTCTTTTTGACTCCATATCCTAAAAATATAAGGCTATACGGGTTTCATGTTCTTACAAGCAGAAACCGCCTATGAGTCAACAATAATATGAGTAGGAAGGATTCACCCACATGTATAGAAAATCTCTTCAAAGATATTTTTTACTATTTAATTCATACATTTTAATCCAATAATCTAGAAGCACCATAATATGCATTGAGTAGTTTTTAGGTTAAGAAAAATTAGGCTAAGGCCTCAAGACTCAATAAGTTTTTAAAGTATTAGAATGAAAATTTTGTTTTTTTGGTAAGTTAAGTTGGATTAAAAGTAGGTTTTTATCAAGAATCCCAAAACCTGATTACATAAAACTCTAAGAGGAATAGTCCAAGGAAAGACATCAAGAAATTCTTGAGGAAAACCTTGAGGAACACCTTCAGGAAAGCATTCAATAAGGTAGTTAGGAAATCATGCAGAACAAAATTTGAAAAGCTTGCCAGATAGGAAAGGAGAAGATGATAGAAGAAAATGGAAAAACCAGCCTAAAAACAAATTTGAAACTTCCCAAAGGTGGGAAAAGGAAACATGCACCTAATATTAAATTTGAAACATCCCAAGGGTAGGAAAAGGATATATGCCAAACCACCCATGGGAAACTAGAAATCATGAGAGAACCAACTTACCACACAGGGGAAAACTAGTCAAATGCAAAAAACCACCCTACACCAAAGGGTGGAGTAGAGAAACTAAAATTACAGTAAATCCTACCAAAACAAGGATGGGAAGCAACCAAGGATGCCATAGGATCACTCAAACTGATAAAAATTGAATCCCTTGCGAGCTTGAAAGGTGGAATAGCAATCTGATGATTTCCTCAGGCTATGAAATTCTCATGCAATGGATCACAATCCTAGAAAGTGGGTCAACATTCTGAGAAACTCCATACGCCACGAAGTCCTAATGCATTGAAGAAGGAAGTCTTCAAGGATGCCAGCCCAAAAAAGGAAGCAGAAAAAGTAGAACAACACACCATAGGAAATAGACAGTAAGTATTGTAATAAAACAATAACAAGGAAACTAGAGGCCCTCCTAGGTAGGCCATGAAAGAAACATAAAATCCTGCAGGACCCATAAATCAATTCCAAAGAGTAAAGTCATAGAAGAAATTACATGGTCCAACCAAGACCAAAAGGATGATGTGCAAAACTACTCATGAAGCCACTTTTCCATAGCCCCAATATTCCATAATTGAAGATCTTCCAAGGGAAAATATCAGGAAGAAACCTAAAGAAACTTAGAAAATTTTGGAAAATCCAAGGAAAAAATCCTTGAACAACCCATTAAACCCAAGGAAGAACCTAAAACTATCCCAGGAACCAGGCACCAGAGGAAAACCCCAAAAAATGGCAAGGAATGGAGTAGAACATTGGATCATTGATATCCCTCCCCAATGAGATCATCTACAACACCATCCTACCAAGAAGGAAGGGTTAAGGAAGTGCCAGGGAAGCTGGGACAGGATCAGTGACCTAGTATAGAGCTAGGGAAGGGATGTAGGGAAGTGGAATATGACTTCCATAGGAAATCACCTATAGAGGCCCCCCTTAGAATGAAATTTTTGTTAGGTGTAAAATGCATACACACTTTTAAGGTATTGATGTCATCAATAAGCATGAAAAAGTATAGCATCTAGAATAACCAAATCTCAAAAAATTTCTAAGGTAGGAAAGTCTGGCATTTTGTTGCAACGTTAGACTCAAATTTTTCCTAAGTAATAAAGAAAGCCTTATTTTAAAATTTGTTGACATCATCAAAGGAGTGTAAAAATTTTGGCATCTGGTGAGTCAAAATAAATATTTGGTTGTGTCCAAATGAAGCCTAGAATATTTAAGTATCTATTATCATCCAAAGAAAATGAAGTTTTTATGTCTGATATCAAAGTAGCTCCTTGTTAGATGTAAAGATATGGCTAAGTATAAAGAATGACAAAAATTTTTAAGAGTTGACATCATCATAATTTGCAAAAATGTATGGCATAGAGGAAGTCCAAGATCAATTCCAAAAAAAATCTAAGACGTGAATCCTAACATAAGAGGGTGAAGAAATTTTGAAGCAAGAGAATTTTTGGTATCTAGAAACATGCATTAAAAAACAACTAAGTGGAGAAGTTGGCTAGAATTTTTAGATGCTTATGTCATCAATGTGAGCATAAAATTATAGAATCCAATAAGGTAAATCAATAATTTGACTGTGTTGAGATGAGGGCTAGAATCTTGATCAGGATAACATCACCCAAGTAAAAATAAAGTCCGACACTCAAAGAATAAGTTGGACTAATTTTGGCTAAGGCAAGAGAGTCTGGTATAATTCCAAAGAGCTTGAACCTACTCCCATAAATTAGAATTTATTGTTAGATAATTTCAATAAATAGATGCTTCCCCTTTCAACACCTATCCTAATGTAGCTTGACCAGTCATCAAGTAGTGTGAAATAAAGCAAATCTATTAGATGATATCATGAACTAAATTGAGATATGTAGGACACCATGCTATTAGAAGAAACCAAAGCCATCCACATCAACATAATGACATCATTGTAGCTACACAAAAATGAGTTGTAAAGGCATTCATACAGGTTGTATTGATATGATAGGCCTACAATTAGTTTTGAAGGTAACCATACTAAACCTAACGAAATTCAATGTAAAATTATATATAATTGAATGTAACCCATTTTAAGGGTTGGATCTTTAGCTTTTATAATTGCATAAGTTATATGATGATTGTACTATGTACCTATAAATAAAAATAGAATTATTGTTTAGCATATCTCAAAAAATATTATAGAGCATGTATGTATGTTGTTTTCATTGTTAAGCATTTTTGTTAAAGTTGGATGAATGGTGCATTCTATCAAAGTTATTCTCCTATCTGGATATCTCCCTAGTTTTTTGTTTATTCAGTATTTGGAATGCTTGCTATAGTATATGCTTAATTTATTAAATTCTCTATAATACTGAATAAAAGTTGGTCTATAGGTAGTTTTATTAAGTTCACAGTGTGAGACTCTCATGCATTATATATCTTTATGTTGCTAAATCTTGGCCATTTTAAGTTCTAGATCATAACTCTATACATTTATTTCTTTAGTCTACAAACCACATTTTGTTAGTTTAGCTAGTACCATAAGAATTTTCCTACTCTAGAGGCTAATCTAGAAGATATTTTGGGTCTTCCAATCTTGGTCAAGGTCTTGAGGGCACAATTCATTCACCTAGGTATATTTTTTACCAAGAGGTATGTATTTAGCTTAGGATAGATATTCATGCTTTACTACTTGAGTGGTTAAAAGGTGGTCTTATTTTTTCTTCTAAATTAATTTAAATCCACATAGTCAAGTTGCCTTACATAGTCTATATTGAACATGTGGGCAACTTGAAGGACATGGATTATAAACCATAGAGGTAGATGTAGGACTTCACCTTCCCCAAGTAGAAATATCCTCTAGGATACTTCTCCTTTATTAATAGTTATCACATCTCATCCATGAATTTAGGTACCTTCCCTTTGAATATCTCTATTATGACCTTGCACACCTTGTCATAGAAGCACTATAAGTTTTTTTTCACTTTTTTAATAGAGTGTGTCCATACATTTTACTATGTTGAAAGGTTGTCTCTTTTTCCCTATGTGTTATATTTGGAGTGTAGGAAACCAATTTTTTATTATTATAGGAACAATTTAATTAGGTAAGAGCTATAATTAAACTTCTTCTCCTCTTTAAGTTATTTAGGATGAATGCATCATATATACATTTGAGGATCCTAAAGCTTCTAGTCGTTGAGCCATTTTTTTAGCTAGTACATCCACTAACTTTGGGCATCTCCATACTTGTGGCACTAAATTCATTACCAAGCTTGAGGTCCAAATTTTCCTTATGCTCCATGAGTTAGTTTGGGCACCCAAGTTATATCTTCTTAGGGCCTCTATCCTCACCTATATCATTGGATGGGTATAATTGCCCTCTTCTACCTTCTGATATGGATCCCAAAAAATGTTCTTTACACCTCTTGGAAGATGGGGATCCTTGTCTTTTTTTTTCCTTTTCTTATTTTTTATCTACCTCTTTAATGGCCTAGTATCCACTATGATGACTATAAGTAGGGATAACTAAAGCACATGGAAAATCATGTCCAAATACTTCCTTGCATTACTTAGTATATATGGGCTTCTTTCTTGTGTGCCATTAATGTTGAGGTGTAGATCCTATAAATATACGCAACCTCCAAAATAGATTAGTGTGTTTGGGGACTTGCCTTGGTCAAGCACCATATTTACAAATATAAAAGACACAAATAGCTAAATTAATGCATAATTTAAAGCTTAATCAAAATAATGGTATTTACAATGATACTTACCTATACAAGGGAGTTGATGTAGCCTGTTGCTTACTTTGGAGCTCCTTTCCAAGTAGATGTTCAATGTTGTGTATCCTAGACCAATTCCAGTAGATTCTGGGTATGTAAATGGATGATGATTAGAAATTGAGAAGGGACTCTATTTATAGAGTTTTCCAAGGCTAGGGAAGGGGCTGAGGTGTCCCATGAGGTGTCCCCTATGAGGTGTGTAATATGAGGTGTCCCCATGAGGTGGCCCTTATGAGGTGTCCTATGAGGCATCTTCAAAGGTGTTTCCTGAGGTGTCCTTCCTCATAAATGTGTTTGGGTGAGAGAATATCTCACCCATCCACATGTGTGATGAAGACAAATATCAAGAAATATCAGGATGAGAGAGGTGGTAAGGCTAGTCTAGGCTAGGCTAGGCTAGTCAAAGTAGACTAGGTGAGGTGGCAGGCTTAGCTTAAATTAATATTAGATCTAATTAAGCATGTGTTTAGCCATAAATCATACTTTGACCAAAAATTTTGAATTTTGACCATAAAGTGCTTTTTGACCATGGTGGAGAATTCAACCTTAGTTGAGTTATGAATGAGGTTGCATGAGGACCCATAGTTAAGTGTAGGAAGGGGCTTAGTTAGCCCAAGGGGGCTAAGGATGATGAATAGTGATTTAGAGCTAATTTATGCAATTTTCAAAGGTTTTGCAAATTGATTGGTCATGATGATGTGAGAAGTGGAAATGTACGAATTTTGGGTGTCTATATTTTACCTCTTTTTATATTGATTTGTGTGAAAACATGATTTAGTACAAAAATTGATGGTATAAAATTGATGGAATGATTGGAAGGCAAATAATTTATGATTTATGACTTTTGGATGATTGCGAGAGAGACGCATTGATAAAAATAGAAAGATAATTTGTGATTGAGTATGACACTATGCAGTATCATAATGATTGCTTTTGAGGGAAGGCGTAATATTGTCTTGTATTGTGATCAAATTGAGATGTTCTAATTTTGGAGGGATAAATGTCTTTGCCAGTTTTTGCTTTTGATTGATTGATGAGCTCTTTTGACAACATTTGAAAAACCATTGGAACCGTAGGGTAGAACTTTCAGGTGCTTCATTCGAGAGTGGTCTTACGCCTGCCACAATGAAGAAGAAGAGAATCCATGAAATGTCTAGATTCAAAGGCATTTTGAGATTTATCAAACATTCATTTGTTTTAGATTGGATTTTTGATTGAGAAGAGAAGTTTCACTTTTGTATATGTCCTAGCATGAGGAGTTCAGATAATATTTACCAAAAAAATTCTTAGGTATTTGTTGTATCCATGATTGGATGTTTGGTTGTTTGATCACATGCAAGGAATATTTTGATGTGTTGGATGACTACCCCCTAAAGCGATGAACTAGCAATGGAGAAGATGAATATCAGTGATGAATCAATTGATGATGATAAAAATGATTGTAAGAGTGATGAGAATCACAAATGGTTGATATACAAGGCCATAGCCAAGCATATTGTGATAATTTTAATGCATAATGGTAGGTTTTGCACATGGGTATGTGAATGAAAATATTCGCATATGGTTGTGTGAACGAAATAGTTTGCACATGTTTGTGCAAACCCATCAAAAATAGAATATGGAAGCATGGAAGTGTTGTGGTGGTATCAATTTGCACGATATGGAGTGTGGAGAGAGTTGTGAAGAAAATATGGAGGGCTGAGAAGCCTCTTGGTAGAGATGAGGGGAGTGGAGACTCCCAATTAAAAACAAAGTTGAAATGGATTGCGTTTGTGTTTCTCTTTTTTTTTTGGTGTGGAAAATATGTCATCATTTTTGTATATTATCATGGGTGTGTATGAGTTGATGTACAACATGATGTATATACACTTATAGTAAATGGATGGTTTTTGTAATTTACAGAGTGTTGCATGAAATTATATGCATGATGAGCACTTGTGATTATGTGTAATGAGGTGATGCATATGGATGCAAAAAGTATGTTGTATGTACGCGTGATATGTATGTATGTGGTGATAGGGTTAGAAATCTATATTTGAGTGTGGATCATCTCAAATGGTTTAAACACTCAAATACAATAGAGTAGTCACGCTTATTGTGCACCATGTACTTTATTATAATACAAGCAAACATGCAATGTGTATGATGAATGCAAGTGGAAATGTACCTATGGAGGTAATGTAATGGACTCTTTGAATATGTAATAAATGATCATTTATGGACATAATGAAGAGAACATGTGTTATGAGTAGATCTAGCAATGATGTGATCCATTCCTTATTTCCAAAATTCTTGGATGTATAGAAGAATTTCTAGAAAGTCAAACACCATAGTTTGAACAATCAAACTCATCTAGTAGACAATCAATATCCTACAGAAGTCTTGACTATCATGATTGAGATTAAGCCTATCATGGACCAATGTGTGCAAAGTGATGTTCATTTATCCATTTTGAGAGATTTTGGACTAACCTATTGCAAACCTAGCCGATTGAGCTATCTCATCCACAAGCGCATAGTGGTTTGTACAAAATAAGGTTGCTAATGTGATAGACATGTCACCACTTGTAAGGCATACTCCACTGCTAGGTAGGCATTTATGGACTATTACTGGTTATGGATATCACCCCGTGATGTTATGATGGACCTGAGGACCTCATGGATTCAAGATATTTTTATGGTGCTCTTTTTATTTGCTTTTATTTTGATTTTATTTTTTTCTTTGTATTGTTCTTATGGGCGTTTCCTTTTGTTTTCTACCCTTTTTATTTTTATTTTGAGCTTGTTCTTTTATCAATCCTCAATTTTGATCACACAAATGATAGGATGAGTAGGGGAGAACATTTTCTTTATGACAAGGCTTACACAAGGTGTTTTCCTCCCTATACTCAAAATTTATTTAATGTGTGACATGTGATTGGTCCATGAAAAAACTCAAGTTAACCAAGGGAAGATTTGAAATGCTTTAGGATTTTGATGGATTTCAATGTTGGTTTATTGGACTGACTATGAATTTTTAAGCAATGGAAGAGCTTCCTATTACCATGCAACTTGAGAAAAGGATTCGACACCACTACAAGCATACTAATAAATGTATGTTTAATCCTTCAATGGTGTGTTGTATGCAAAATGATGTATGTATATGTACAAGAAAAAATATATGAAAACGTGATGATGAACAATGCAGTAGCATGAAAATCATGGTTGAATTACATGACATAACGATTATGTACAAGTAGAATACGAGACATGATACAATGCCTATGAATGCAAAGTAAAGTATGACCAACTTGTTCTCAAGTAGTAAAACCAAGTGGGATAGTTTTGATGTAAATTTGTGACTCCAAATGAGTGACTCAATTGATATGGATGAAGCATGATGACATGTATGGATGTATTTGGTGAGTGAATTGAGTGTTACTATTGGGTGGCATCAACATGATTGATGAGTGTGGATGATGGTGGAAGAGGCTAAAAAGTAAGCTTATGATATGGAAGAATGGGAAGAGATAAAGAAGATAAGAAGAGAGGAAAAGAAGGAAGAAGAAAATATAACCAATCAAAGGTATGTAGCCACTCAAAGTGTGACCATACAACATTGCGAAGTAACAAGAAGAAAGAGAAGGAAGAAAGAAGAGAATAAAAAATCAAAGGTATGTGGCCGCTTGAAGTGTGACCATACAACATTGATCAAAGAAGAAGGAGTAGAATATTTGTGGAGAAGAGAAAATGAAATGTAAAGCACATCACCAATGGACGGTTTTGATTTGTTTGCATTTGTGTTGTTTTTTTTTATGTCAAATGTACAAGAATGTACAAGCAAGGAAATTTACCCCTTGGATAAAAGTCGCTGCTAAGACCAAAAAGTAGACAAGAAGTGAAAAATATCTAGGCTAGGCTATGTGTGTGGCTATGCTATGCTATGTTAGGCTATGTGGATTTCTACACCTATGCTAGGCTAGACTATGTCTATGGCTAGTCTATGTTGATGCTAGGCTAGGTGGATTGCTACACCTATGCTATGCTAGGCTATGTCTATGCCTATTCTATGTTGATGCTAGGCTAGAATATGTTAGGCTATGTTGATGCTAGGCTATACTATGTTAGGCTATGTTGATGCTAGGCTAAACTATGCTAGGCTATGTTAATGCTAGACTATGTGTATGCCATACCTATGCTAGACTAGGCTATGTTGATTCTAGGATATGTGTATACTACACATACACTAGGCTAGGCTATATCTATGGCTAGTCTATGCTAATGTTAGACTAGGTAGATTGCTACAACTATGCTAGGCTAGGCTATATCTATGGCTAGTATACATTGATGCTAGGCTAGACTATGCTAGGCTATGTTAATGCTAGACTATGTGTATGCTACGCCTACACTAGGATAGGCTATGTTGATGCTAGGCTATGTGTATGCTATGCCTACGCTATGCTAGGATATATATGGCTAGTGTATGTTGATGTTAGGCTATGTTGATGCTAGGCTAGACTATGCTAGGCTATGTTAATGCTATACTATGTGTATGCTATACCTACACTTCCAGAAAAAGACCACATAGATTCACATTCTCCCAAATAGGTAGAGAGGATTTTGTTAATAAAATACAAACCCCATGGAGAAAAGGACCACATAGATTAAACCAACTATATTTATTGAGATTATGAAAAGTTTAATATTAGCATGGTGTTTTCATGTAATGTATGGTGAAATGCATTTGCAACAACTATGCTTCAGTGCAGGCTAATACTAACCCGTGTGCAAGATGATTCTTAATTAAGTGTTGGGTTTGTGTGTGGTTTGAGATAACGCTGAAGGATGCCATCATGGTTGCATTGAGAAAGAATATCTCCCAACAATGAATAATATATTTTTCTTTGTTTGGATTCTCATTGAGAAGCATGGGCTAAATCCAAAAGAAAAGGCCTTATTTTATAGAATATTTGACATGGGAAAAAATAAATATTTGTGAGGCTCAACCATATATGTGATCGATATGAGAATGTGGTGAAATGTGTTGTGGAAGAAGGATGAAATCTATAGTAAAGAATGCGATGAGATAGAAGGAGAAATACCTCAATCATTGAAGTGGATTGAAGTGGAAACGTAACTCCCTAATGATGATAGTGAGTACATGAGGGGAGGAAAAACACCCTATGATAAAGAATTGTTGTAAGTGGATGAGCCATGATGATGGTCTTAAATAAGTAGATGCCAGATGGTCTTGCAATTATGATTAGTGTAAGATGACCTAACTTTGAAAGGGCTAAATATCTTTGGAAATTTGCCTTGACTAAGCTTTGAATTTTGGTTTGATTTGGTCAACTAGTCAACCATATATGGATCCTACTCATGATAGTGCACACACATGAGCCCCTAACATCCAATGGCATGAAACTTACTACATGGTAATTAGGTTAGAATTTTGTGAAGAATAGACCTTTTGATGTATGTTTGCTCTAGAAAATAAGGGCTAAAGATAGTCTTAGGCAAAGTTCTTGGACATTTGTTAGTTCTAATATTGAGTGTATGATGAGTGATCATGCACAAGATAACATTTGTGTGTGAAATATCTATCCCTTAAAGCAAGAAATAGGGTGGTTGATAAGATAATAAATGATGATAAGGAGATTTAAAAAGAGAAAAATATCTCCAATGATAGGATATGGAGTGCAATGAGGAGAAGTCCCCCAATGTTAGAATAAGGATGGTGAGGGAGGAGAAGTCCCCCAGTCATAGTAAATTAATGGTGAGGAGGAGATGTTCCCCAATTGAGAGATATGAGTGGAAGAAGGATAAACTCCCCTAAATGTGATGCTAGGCTATGGCTATTCTAGCCTAGAATGTGTGAATTGGTTACATGTGTGTTAGAAACTTTTGGGGCTTCCCTTGGTCAAGACCCATATTTACAAAGATAAAGACTCAAAAATCTAATCTAGAATGTGTTCTGATGAAATAAAATCTATTCTAATGCTTTTGAAATGGAAATATAGATTAAATTCTTGAAATTCAAATCTATATTAATTGCTATGAATTCAAATCTAGTTTAAATGCTATGTATTCAAATCTAGGTTAAACATTGGGTATTCAAATATAGGTTAAATGTTGGGAATTCAAATCTAGATTAAAATGTTAGGTATTCAAATATAGATTAAATGTTGGGAATTCAAATCTAGATCAAAATGTTGGGTATTCAAATGATAATAATTGAAATAATGGGAATTAAATCTAGTGTAGAAACTTCCTCATGAAACCAAATCTATTATAATGCATTGAAAGTAGGACTAAATAGAAGTACATTTTGAAATAAATCTAAGTAGATACTACACAAAAATACAAGGAATGATCTCACCTTGCATACATCATGGTGAGATGCGGTTTGAGGTCTAGGTATGGGGGAACACAATCCCTAGGAACATGAGGCTCTTAACCTCACCTGAATTACCTTGCTAGTTGTTGGGGTGTATGAAACCAATACATATGCTTCATGGACCAATTTTAAGGTAGATTTTAAAGCTCACATGCCCAGGTGTTTATACTCAAACATCTAAATCTCACTGGTGCATCAATAAGCTTTGTTCAATATGGCTTGAACTGTGTATCAAGGCATTTGATGTGGAATTTCTTCAAAGATGACAACTACTTGCCATACATAAATAGTACACAAGATGTGTTAGATGATGATTATGCTAAGGCTTGGTGGGAGTCCCACCTAGCATGTGTTGCTATTGCATGAGTGGTTGTTGGGGAACCAACATTGGTAGTTTATGGCCATGGTACCCACTAATTATGGAATGATTTGGTGGACTAGTACTTATTCTTGTTGCATTGGTGCTTTGATGAATGGAATGAGTTGCAGGTTATAGAACCAATACTTGTGGTAGTTGTACTAGAACCTACAGATATTGAAAGAGTGGGTGTTGGGGAAATAACATTGGTGGAAGAAGATAAAACTTCTCAATTTTGGAAGATGTGGTGGAATAAGATAAAACTCCTCCAAGGATGGAATATGTAGTGGAAGAAGATGAAGCTCCTCCCTGTTTTGAAGCTATAGTGGAAGGATATGAAGCTCCTCCAGGTGTGGAAGAAGTGGTAGAAGAAGGTGAATATATGCTATGTATGAAAGAGGTGTTGGAGGAAGAGATAACTCCTCAAATTATGAAATAAGTGGTAGGAGAATGTGAATATCCGCTACATATGGAATAGGTTTTGGAGAAAGAGAGAACTCCTCCCAAGTGTGAAAGAAGTGGTAGGAGAAAGTGAGTCTCTACTATGTATAGAAGTGGTATTAGAGTAATATGATAACTTCCCCTAAGTGTGAAATAAGTGGTAGGAGAAAGTGAATCTCCACTATGTATAGAAGAGGTGTTGGAGGAAGAGAGACCTCCCGCAAAGTGTGAACAAAGTGGTAGGAGAATGTGAATCTTTGCTACATATAGAATCGGTGTGAGAGGAAGATGAGAAATTTCCCTATGACGAAAGAAGTGGTAGGAGAATGTGATTCTCCGCTATGTATAGAAGAGATTTTGGAGGAATATGAAACTCCTCCAATGATGAAAGAAGTGGTAGGAGAAGGTGAATCTCTGCTATGTATGGAAGAGGTGTTGGAGGAAGAGAGAACTCCTCCAATTATGAAAGAAGTGGTAGGAGAATGTGAATCTCTGCTACGTATGGAATAGGTATTGGAGGAAGAGAGAACTCCCCCAAGTGTGAAAGAAGTGGTAGGAGAAAGTGAATATCCACTATGTATAGAAGAGGTGTTAGAGCAATATGAGAACTTTCCCTAAGTGTGAAAGAAGGGGTAGGAGAAAGTGAATCTCCACTATGTGTATAAGAGGTGTTGGAGAAAGAGAGAACTCCCAAGTGTGAATGAAGTGGTAGGAGAATGTGAATATCTACTATGTATAGAAGCGGTGTGAGAGGAAGATGATAAATTCCCCTATGATGAAATAAGTGATAGGAGAATGTGACTCTTCACTATATATAGAAGAGGTGTTGGAGGAAGATGAATATCCTCCAATGATGAAAAAAGTTGTAGGTGAAGGTAAATCTTCACTATGTATGAAAGAGGTGTTGGAGGAAGAGAGGACTCCTTCAATGATGAAATAAGTGGTAGGATAATATGAATATTCTCTATGTATAGAAGCAATGTTGGAGGAAGATGAGAACTTACCTTATGTGTGAAAGAAGTGGTAGGAGAATGTGAATCTCCACTATGTATGGAAGAGGTGTTGGAGGAAGATGAAACTCCTCCAATGATGAAGTGATAGGAAAAATTGAATCTCTACTATGTATGGAAGAGGTTTTTGAGGAAGAGAGAACTCCCCCAAGTGTAAAATAAGTGGTAGGAGAATTTGAATCTTCACTATATATAGAAGAGGAATGAGAATGAGTTATAACTCCCCTAGATGTAGAAGAAGAGTGTGGAAGAAGAGGAACTCCCACCAAGCATGAAGGAAGTGGTTGGAGAATGTGAATATCCACTAAGAATAGAAGAGGTGTTGAAGGAAGAGAGAAATCATTCCAAGTGTGCAAGAATTGATAGGAGAAAGCAAATATTTGTTATGTATAGAAGAGGTGTTAGAGGAAGATGAGAACTCCCTCCAAGTGTGCAAGAAGTGATAGAAGAAAGTAAATCTCTACTATGTATAGAAGAGGAATTAGAAGGAGGTAGAACTCTGCTAGATGTAGAAGAAGAGTGTGGAAGAAGAGGAACTCTCCCCAAGCATGAAGGAAGTGGTAGAAGAATGTGATTCTCTGCTAGGAATAGAAGAGGTTTTGGAGGAATAGAGAACTCTCCCAAGTGTGCAAGAAGTTATAGGAGAAATCAAATCTTTGCTATGTATAGAAGAGGTGTTAGAGGAATATGAGAACTCCCTCCAATTGTGCAAGAAGTGATAGGAGAAAGTAAATATTTGCTATGTATAGAAGAGGTATTAGAGGAAGATGAGAACTCTCTCCAAGTGTGAAAAAAGTGGTAGGGGAATGTGAATCTCTTATATGTATAGAAGCAGTGTTAGAGGAAGATGAGAACTCTCTCTAAGTGTGAAAGAAGTGGTAGGAGAATGTTAATCTTCACTATGTATAAAAGAGGTGTTGGAAGAAGGTGGAACTCCAGTAAATGTAGAAGAGGAGTTAGAAGAAGGTGTAACTCTACTAGATGTAGAAGAGGAGTGAGAAGAAGGTGTAACTCCACTAAATGTAGAAGAGGAGTTAGAATGAAGGTGGAACTCCACTAAATGTAGAAGAGGAGTTAGAATGAAGGTGGAACTCCTCTAAATGTAGAAGAGGAGTGAGAAGAAGGTGTAACTCCACTAAATGTAGAAGAGGAGTTAGAAGAAGGTGTAACTCCACTAAATATAGAAGAGGAGTTGGAATGAAGGTAGAACTCCTCTAAATGTAGAAGAGGAGTAAGAAGGAGGTGTAACTCCACTAAATATAGAACAATATTTAGAAGAATGTGGAACTCTACTAGATGTATAAGAGGTGTGAGAAAGAGGTAGAACTTCACTAAATGTAGAAGATGTGTGAGAAGGAGGTAGAACTCTGCTAGATGTAGAGGAGTTTTAAGGAGGAGGTAGAATTATGCTATATGTAGAGGAGGTGTTTGGAGAAAGAGAAAACTCCCTCCCAAATGTGATAGAAGATGTGTTGGAAGGAGACAAAACTCCCCCTAGTTGTGGAATTTTGGAGAAAGCAACTGTTAAGAACCACCAAGTGTGTTTTGGAGTTGTGTTTGATGGTTTTGTAACATGTGTTGTGACCCAAAAGATGCATGGACATGACAAAAGTGAATGCAAAAAAGTAAGCAAATTTGTTTTTTGTTTTGTGTGTTTTGATGATAGTAATATCCGACCTAGCAACAAACCATAGGAATGGGTGAATTCTACTTGAATCAGGTATGTCGTAGCATATAACCTCCTACAACACCCAAAGGCATGCATAATAGAACTATGTTTCCAATAGGCGAGTGGCAATCTAAATGGAATCCGGTATAGTAAAATGGTATCCAAAAATAGGGAAACTCAAAATGCGCTAATGAGTTAATATATTCTCACGAAGAGAGGTCGTGCTATCAATGTGCTGCTACTGGCCTTAATCAAGGCTTTTGCTTAACCCTCATATTTAAGGCATGCACAATAACGATCAGTTGCACCCACTAATTATTTTTAAAAGCCTTGTGGTAAAGGGACTTTCTAGAACTAGCCCACTTCAAAGGTACCTTCCAGTGATTAAATATGTATAACCAACACTCGAAAGTGGGGGATCGCCCAGGGATTAAGGTATGAACGATCACTCCTCAGGGGGTACTATGGTGAATATATGAGTAGTGAGCCAGTGGATGGTAGAACTCCACCTCACCAAACTCTAGTGGGGAATTGATGATGAAATCCAACCCTTACACTATTTTTCGGTATGTGATTGTGTGATGTTTGTTTTACACAACTATTTCAGAAGCAAATCTACCCTAAGTGTCTTTTCAAAACAAATCTATACTAGGATACCTTTTAGAATTAAATCTAATTTAAGATACCTTTTCAAATTGAAATCTAACCTAAGATGCCTTTGAAATAAACTCTAGATTAACATTTTTTGGAATTTTGATTTTTTTGCATTTTTTTATGTTTTGTATTTTTTTATTTCTTTTTGTGTTTTTTGAATTGTTTGCTAAGTTTTTATTTTATTTTTTCGTATTTTTTTTGTTTTTTGTTGACTTTTTTCTTTTCTTTTTTTATGTTTGATATTTTTGTTGTAATTTTGTGATTTTTTGTTGGTTTTTGGTTTTTTGTTCTAAGTTTTTTTTTGCATTTTTTTTTTTGTAATATTGATTTTTTTTTTGGTTTGATTTTCTAAATTTGATTTTTTTTGTAATGTTGATTTTTTTTTTGTTTTGATATATTTGTGTTTTTGTTGAATTATTCATTTTTGTTATATTCATGAAGATTTTTTTGTTTATTTTTTTTCTTTTGTCGTTTTGTTTTTTTTTTATTGTTCGTTCTCATGTTTTTCTTGTGGGTTGTACAAAGGCCCTATTTATATATATATATATATATATATATATATATTATTTAATTTAATTTTTTTGTTTTATGTATAAATTTTGTTAAGGACTCTGTGTCAGGCCTATCAGTGATAGGCCTATCAATGATAGGCCTGATGTAGTCCTATTAGTGATAGACCTAATGTAGGCCTGTTAGTGATAAGCATGATGCATGTAGGCCTATCACTAATATGCCTGTGCAGGTCAAGTGGAAGGGGAGAAGGGGCCATGCATTGCACAACCCAATGGATGGGGCGGGGATTAGGAGAAGGGGCCACACATTGTACAACCCACTAGAGGTGGTGAAGAGCGAGATAAGGGGTCGTGCATTGCATGTCTTACTAGAGGTGGTAGAGAGTGGGAGAAGGGGCCATGCATTGCATGGCCCACTGGAAGGGATGGAGAGCAAGATAAAGGAAAAAAATTTAAAGGGGGTGAGATGGGAGGAGCTAGGCCACACTCAATGCGACCATGGCAAGGATGGAAGAGGAGTTGGGACACGCTCAGTGCGACTAGATTGGGGGTAGAAGAGTAAAGAGCATGGGAAGAGGAGGAATTTGTGAGGGGTTTAGAGTAGGGAGGTGAGGAAAAGGGCCAGAGCAGTTTGCACTCTACACACGACTGCTCGGCCAAAGGATGGGAGTGGTGTGAGAGGGAGGGGCCAAATTGGACCACACTCTACACATGGCCACTCGATCGAAGGGGGCATAAGGGAAGTTTTTTTTCTTTTTTTGGTTTGATGGGGGAAGAGATGAAGGTCCAGAGTGGCCCACGCTCTATGTATGGTTGCTCGACCGAAGGGGGAGTGGTGTGAGAGGGAGGGCCAGAGAGGCTAGGTTGTCCATTGGGAAGGTGGTGTTTGGCTGATAGGTCTAGGGTTCTATGCATGTTTTTTTCTTTTTGGTTCAGTTGTTTTTTAGTAGCATAAAAATAAAAATAAATAAAAGTAAAACATGTATTTATTTATTTTTCAAGAGCATAAAAATAAAAGTATAGTAGCCTTTTTTTTTAATAGCATAAAAAAATAGTAGCAATATAAAGGAAAACTATGTACAACTTTTGTTTCTTTGTATATATATTTTTTTGAAAGAAAATTTTGTATAGTAGTTTTAAAACTAAAAATCTGTACAACCATTTTTTTACTCAAAAATTCAAACAACAAAAAAATATTTTATTGTTTTTTTGTTGTTGTTGAAACTAACTAGATAGGGTTTTAATAATACCTACCTAGATTTCTAGTTTTGTGGGGGTCCCACTGAGAGTGCCAAAATGAAGCACATGGAAAACTACATCCAAATCCTTCCTTACATTCCTTAGTGTAGATGAGCTTCTTGCTCGTGTGCCATTGGTGTTAAGGTGTAAATCCTGTAAATCTACACAACCTACAAAAATGGAAAGTTCATTTGAGGGCTTGCCTTGGTCAAGCTCCATATTTACAAATACAAAAGACACAAATAACTAAATTAATGCATAATTGAAAGCTTAATCAAAATAATGGTATTTACAATGATACTTACTTGTACAAGGGAGATGATGTAGCATGTTGCTTGCTTTGGAGCTCCTTTCCAAGTAGATATTTGATGTTGCATATCCTAGACCAATTCCAGCAAAGTATGGGTATGCAAATGGAGTATGCTTAGAAATGGAGAAGAAGACACTCTATTTATAGAGTTTGCCAAGGTTAGGGGAGGGGTTGAGGTGTCCCCTATAAGGTGTGCAATGTGAGGTGTCCATTGAGGTGTCCCTTGATGTATCCCCTGAGATGTCCCTTGAGGTGTCCCTATGAGGTGGCCTTTATGAGATGTCCTATGAGGTGTCTTCATAGGTGCCCTACCTCATAAATGTGTTTGGGTAAGAGAATATCTCACCCATCCACATGTGTCATGAAGACAAATATCAAGAAATATTAGGATGAAAGATATGGCAAGGCTAGTCTAAGCTAGGCTAGGCTAGTCAAAGTAGACTAGGTGAGATGACAGACTTAGCTTAAATCAATATTAGATCTAATTAAGGATGTGTTTATCCATAAAGCATACTTTGACCAAAAATGTTGACTTTTAACCATAAATTGCTTTTTTAACATGGTGTAAAATTCAACCTTAGTTAAGTTATGAATGAGGTCGCATGAGGACCCATGGTTAAGTGTAGGAAGGGGCATAACTAGCCCAAGGGAGCTAAGGATGATGAATAGTTATTTGGAGCTGATTTATGTAATTTTTGAAGGTTTTGCAAATTGATTGGCCATGATGATGTGAGAAGTGGAAATGTGCAAATTTTGGATGTCTACAATAACATGACAACAAGGGGTAGAGTGATAGTGATGGAAGGAGGTGAGACAACTTGTGCTTCTAGTAATGAAATGCTGGTAAAAGTAGGTGTAGTGTCCATGATGAAAAATTAGGTGAAATGGTAAAAAGTTATGCAAAATAAAAAATTTTGATGGTATTTTTTTAAAGCAATTTGATTGCTATTTTGGAGTTATTGAATTACCAAAAATAAGTGATTTACTCTATGAAGGTATACAAGAGGAGGAAAATATGTGAGAAATTTATCTAACAAATCCAAACAATTCACTCATTTAAATGGAATGATTCACTTCCATGGGAAGGGGTCTAACAAGCAGATATGGAGAGAAATTTGCTTGATAATACCAAGTGATTCACTTATTTTGTTGGAAAAATCACTAGTATTTTTGTACTTAAAAAAAAATTTAAGCATATCTTATTTATATTTAAGGGAAAAATACTTAGGGTAGAAATCCCTATGGGTGTAAGTGATTTTATTAAGGGCAGGGGGCATAGAGACTTGAATCTTTGGTATGTACATAAAAGTGAGGCATTCCCTAGAGGAAGTGTGCACTTCTTACCTTAGCTTGCATATAGCTTGATTTTATCAAGCAAATAGCTATGTAAAGGTAATTAAAGTGCTATTTTTTTACATCAATGCTAACAAGCATTATGTACTACTAATTTGGAGAGAAAAAGGGAAATTTTAAATAAAAATATGAATTTTGGAAGAAGGGATAAGAGGAAAATAGGGATGGCATAAGTAAGAGGGGAAAATATACTTGGAAAATTAATAGTTGACACTATGTGCATACATATTTTTTTCGCTATAAATCTTATCAATATACAAAGTCTCTCTCTCTCTCTCTCTCTCTCTCTCTCTCTCAGGAAAATAGGGATGTCATAAGTAAGAGGGGAAATATACTTGGAAAATTAATAGTTGACACTATGTGCATACATATTTTTTTCGCTATAAATCTTATCAATAGACAAAGCTCTCTCTCTCTCTCTCTCTCTCTCTCTCTCTCTCTCAGGAAAATAGGGATGGCATAAGTAATAGGGGAAAATATACTTGGAAAATTAATAGTTGACACTATGTGCATACATATTTTTTTCGCTATAAATCTTATCAATAGACAAAGCTCTCTCTCTTATGGTTTTGACATTAGTGTCATGCAACTTGAGATACTATGATATTTGGAGAGAAGATAAATTAAGATTAATTGGTAATATTACCTCTTTGTCATATACTATCTTATAAGGAGATGATACAATGGATGCTTTTTACATCACTCTATCTACCTGTAGAGGGGTAAAACCACCCTACCATATATTATTCTTGGATAGATCTATTGGGAGTTGAGGTGACCATAGGGATGTGCTCTATTCTCTATGCTCAGGGGCTTGAGGATCAAAGAGTTCACCAAGAATGGTTTAAGGACTTGCTCAAAGCCTAAGGATGGAATATTTGATGTATATATTGAGAAAACACCTATGTTTGGCCTTTTTAATATCTAAGCTATGAGAAATTAAAATAACAATGTAGAACAAACAAAAATACAAGCAAGCAAATACTAAACCTAAGATGATTCTTGATTTTTAATGATGACTAAACCCTAGCTTGCAATAAAATAAATCTTTTCCTTTTCAACAAGGGTTTAAGAGAATGCACAAGCAGAACCAACCTTAGAATGTAAACTATATTTTTTTTTCTTTTGAATGCCTAGAAATAAATCAAAATATTCTTTTTTCTTTTGTTTATGTTTAATATAAAATAGATATAGACAACAAAAAAACAATGAACAACCTAAGAAGTTTATTTAGGGTACTTATTTGATTCGACAGTTGATCCTAGCTTTGACTTGTATTTAGAATATCCAAACAGTTTCAAACTTGCAAAATAGCTTCACAAAATCCTAGAAATGTTGATCAATATTTATGGAACTACTTAGGCCACTGTATGATTGAGATTGGAGGCACAATAGTCAATCCCCCTTGGTCCTTTTAGCTAAAATTTTAAAATTAAGAATGATTGTTGACCTTTGGAAGCAAACATAGTAATATATATAACATGATACAATGAACCAAATGCAAGCAAGATGAAAACAATGCTAAACTAGTATGCAATTAGAGCTCTTAGGGTTTGGGAAAAATAGTTACCCCAAAGCTAGTATGATTTAAATGCAATTAAAATAGAATAAAAAAAGTTAAAACACAATTATAACATAAAGGAAACAATGCAAAATATATATGCAAAAAAAAAAACCCTAGGGTTTGGGGATAAATAGTTTCCCCAAGTCTATAAAAACCAATTCCATACCGCATAAATTATCGAGTGCAAATTCGATAACCAAAGGAAAATAAACAAAAAAAAGTAGGATAGGTGAAAATAGGGTTTTCATCAAATTTGTACCCTATAATGGGTGGGGTATGGATTCACATAAGGAGACTTAAAATAAAAAATCAGATGTGAAATGCAGTCTTAACACAAAACTAAATGATTTAAAGGCTAATAAATGCAAAGAGACAACTTGATAAGCCTATAGAAGAAGCAAGAGCAAAGGCAGAAGACCTCTCCTCCTTCAAGAAGATAATTTTATCATCAAGGCTTATCCACTTGTAAATCACAATAAGGACACCAAAAGTAGAACACCAAAGCACCAAGAATTGTACATAAAATGAAGATTGCCTAAAAGCTTTCTTAGATCAAGATTATCTCAAAAAAATTCACTCTTGAAAAAGGGGACCAATCCCTTTATTTATAGAGGGTTTAGAGGGCTAAAAAAGCAAGAAAGTAAAAATTAACCTTGGCCAAGTTGATGCCACAAAAGTTCGGCCCAAAATTTAGACTTTTTAAGAGAAAAAAGACCAAATTTTCCAAATCCATGCCCCCATAATTTACAGGGCATGGATTTGGTCAATATCAAGAAAAATAAAATAAAACATAAGAAAAGAGGGTTCAAAGTTGCACTTAGCAATTTTAAGGGCCTCGCTAGAGATTCTAAGAAAAATGAATCATTTGGATGGATGCATTTTGCATGTCTACATTTTTCCCCCTCTTTGATGCATTTAAGACATAATAAATATTAAAAGAAATATGTAGACACCTATGGGTGAAAAACGGTGAAAAAAAAGGAGTGGTTGGTTTAGAAAAAAGGGGTGGTGCAAAAATAGTGTCAGTCTAGACGCTTTTAAAATTTTATGCATAAATTGAGGTATTAGGGACATTAAAACCTCTCAGGCTAGGGTGCCCCCTCGAGTTTTGAAATGAATATTACATTCCATAGGAAACTCAAAATGACTAAAACAGAAGAAAATAGAGTGGCAAACAATGTAATACAGGAAAAGAAAATGTGCCAAAAGGAAGAAAGAGGAGAGAGACAAAGAAAAAATAATTAAAGGTAAAAGGGGTGAAAATCTAATTTATTTTTACAACATGAAGAAAATAAAAATAGCTCTAGATAAAACAAAAGAGTGGAACAACCCACACACCAAGAAACTATTGCAAGGGGTGAGGCTAGCATAGGAGCACATCGAGCATGGGTAAGAGCCAAGACCCAACTTTAGATTACATTTTACTTGCATTTTTAAAAAAAATTAAAGTATTTTTAGATTTTTTTTAGCATTTTCAAGAGGAACTCACTATGTAGGATGCCTTGGCATAGATTTGGTAGTCACTTGCAAATCTGGCTAACCTTGGTAGTGACTGAATCTGTGTATTATATCGTATAGGGAACACATTCATGAATGTGTGCCGTAAAGGATACGAGGAGTAGATTCAAAAGAAGAGAAATATAGAGAAGAAAAGAGAGGGAGATAGAATAGAAAAAGAAGAAATTAATGCTTAGGTTGCTCTTTATTTGGATTATGTGACTTTAGTTATTTTATATATTTTTTGTTTTGAAATTAATGAAATTGTATGTGATTTTTTTTTATTGTAACATGATGTGCTATAGAGCAAGGAGTGGAAGCTAAGTACCCTAAAGGAGGCACTACGATAGATCACACAAATAGAGAGAGACACACTATGGGTAGTGGGGCTACTACACATAGCAAAGATGCCCCAGGTGGATGATGATAGGATGCTACTAATGGCTCTAGTGGAGAGGTGGTACCCAAAATCATGCACATTCTAGTTATTGATAGGAGAGATGACCATCACACTAGAGGATGTGTGGTGCATATTGAGTATCCCCATTAGGGAAAGGATAGTTTATGGGGCATAGAACCCCTAGGTAATAGCATAAATATTGATGGGTGACCTATCACATAATATCTATAAAATTTGATTTCATATTGATGACATGCCATGATGACATAGGATGGGGGCACTAATGACCATGCTCTATGGAGTGGTGGTGGGATTGGTAGTGTTCCATACTAGTTATAAGTACCTACCATGGGCACTAGTAGGAGTAGTAGCAAATATGCAAGACCATCAAATAAGGTTCACATGGGAGTTGTATGTGTTGGCCTATTTGTACATGATATTGTACAACATTGTGTACTAATGATACATAAGACTAGTGTGCATGACATTGCTCTAGGTTTGGTATTGGGAGTACATAGCTATCAGGAGGCCAAATGCACTACCAGTCCCATTATTAACCTAGAGTTATCAGCAAGATACAAGTGTTCCTGATACTATGAGCATATATAGAGGGTATACATAGGTATTATACCACTAAGAAGATGGATGGGATATGATCTATGAGATCACCATATCATATTGTGGCCATGGCATCTACATGATGGATGGTCTAAGGATGTGGAGGAACTATATTAGGTTAGGAGGGTTTGATGTGTCACCACAGAGAAGGGTGAGCTAGAGCTTTATCAATTTGACAAAGTGCAATGGTAGTTTGGGATTCTCTAGGAGATATAGAGAAATACCAAGTAACTCTAGGACTTGCTAAGTCAAATTCATGATCCTATCATCATAATCAAGGCAAAAAAAATCTTTAGATATGGAGTGAAAGCAAAGGTAAGGAAATATTCAACCAAAGGGGTTGAAGCAACTTTGTGGAATTCACTCTTATCATCCTATATGCCAAAATTTATCCACCATTTACCACAAATGATTAAAGTAATTATCAGATTAAGTGATGCAATGTATTATTCAGGAAGTGGTTAAATACAATAGCGTAGGCCCAAATTAGTCTGTAGGCAACGAAACTAATTAACCAAATACTAACTAATCTAACAATAAGTCTAATAATGTACTAACAACATAGCATACACTAACATCCCCCCTTAGTACATTATTTTAGTAATAATATAACTACTAGCTACACTATCATCCCCCCATACAACAATATTTGGGTAAAGTATATAACTGCCCCAATACAGTGAAGAAGAAGAAGAGAAATGAAATAATGGTGGCTCATGCTTTGTCTTCGGCTTTGGCTCTGGCTCATGGCTTTGGCTCTAAGCATACCTCTAGAATTGTACCTCTAGGTCTATCTCGGGATCTGCCTGTGAATCTACCTCTGGATCATTGCCTCTAGATCTGCCTGTAGATCTACCTTTGGAACTTTGTCTCTGGGTCTATCTTTAGGTCCATCTTTGGGTCATTATCTCTGGGACTTCCACTTAGTCTGTCACTAGATTTGCCTCGAGGTCTACCATAGGTTTTACCTTTTTGGTAGAATCCATACAACATTTCTTTCATCATGGTGCATTGTGTGAGATCTGTCCATCCACAATCAATATGAACCTTGTTGGTCATTTTCACTTTGTACCAACATCTTGAAGAAGAGTGATTCGTACATCCACAAGAATCACAAGGATGTAATCTCCAACACTTAGCTGCAACATGTCCTTCCTTTCCACAGTGACTACAACAATGCTTTTTAGGAGATGTAGGAGATTTAGGATTTACAAACACGGTATTACTGGTACTTGCTTGTCCAGTATAGCCAAGGCCTTCATTCTTTGCCCTGACATTTAGCATTATTGGAGTTTTAATGCCTTGTTCCTGTTTACCTAATATTTCACCATTGAATCCCATTTTATTCATATTTTTGGAACCAAATCCTTTGGTGTGTTTTTCAAAACACCCAATTTTATCATCTTCATCAATGCTTTTAACAATATTGCATTTGTCGCTATTGATGAGATTATGGAGCTCTTTTTGAGAAGGTTTAGTTTTTAAGTCACTAGTGTCACCAGCAAAATTTGCTACTGAAATGAGATCACATGTGCTACAACTAATATCTACCATAGAAGATATGAGGTCACCTATATCACAACAAGCATGTGCCACAATGGGCTGAAGGTCACTCGTGTCACAACAAGCATGTGCCACAATGGGCTGAAGGTCACTTGTGTCACAATAAGCATTCACCATAATGGGTTGAAGATCACTTGTGTCACTACAAGCATCGACCATTTTTACCTCTATTTCCTCACCAAAGTCCCTATAGATTTTACGTTGGGCCATATCAAGAGTAATCAATGATATGTAGTCTGCCCTTATGACTCCTATAGATATTTGAACACCATTCTTCTGAAGATATTCAGAATATTCTGAATCTTTGAGAATGGATTTTACACCACTGCATAGTGTAGAATATTTTTCATCCTCATAAAAATCCATTCCTTCCATCTCTAGTGGAAAGTAAGGACCTTTAACTGATTCAACAACATCAGTTTGTTTAGGGGCTTGCTTTTTCTTTGATCTACCCATTTTTAAGGTGTCGGTCACTACCGAAAATGCACCTTTTACAATGAAATTTTGCAAAAATAATTTGACTAAGGTGTCGGTCACTACCGAAAATGCACCCTTATAAGTCTTCCCCCCTTGATTTTGCAAAAATTATATCTTGAGTCCAAAATTTTCTAGAAGCATAAAATGGGTGCTCCAAAAGGCTTTTTTCACTGGTTTGTAAAAAATTACAATATTTTCCTCTTAGGCAAATTAGCACAAAAATGTCATCAAAAAAATCCCCCTGTGTGAAGTACTTCACACAAAAAATTGCTATTTATGAAGCCTAAAAAAAATAGGTGTGGAGGTTTGATGAGTTTATGCTTTATTGAATTGCTTTGTTTGTGGTTTGCAAATATTTTCAAGTTTAATTAGTTTAAAAATAATTTAATAGAAGCTAAAAAAATAATTAAATTTAACCAACAAAGGTTAAAAATAATTAATATAAGCTTTTAAAATTAAATTATTTAAAAATAATTAAAAAATAATAATTTGCAAAATATGGTTTACCATAGAGTGTTGATTTCTTTCAGCAAGAAAAATAATGAGCAACTTGTTTGCGTGGGGATTTGACCCTAAGACTTCTCGCGCACTAACACCTTAGCATAGGAGATGTTATTTGACCATTGAGCACTCGTGTGTTCCCGCCTACAGGCACTTCTATTCGGGGATGCTCATTTCCCTCCTGCAAGCAGCAGTCGACTTGTCCTCCTCTAAATGCTCTCGCCTATGAACCTGAGTCTATTCAGATCAAATCTGGGAAAATTAGATTCTCACGTCCTGCTATTGGTTGCAAAGAAAAGAAAACATGTGATATGATGATCTCCCATAATGATTTCATCTACTCCAATGTTGTAGTGTTTGCATCTACTTCTATGGCGTTGATCTTGCAAATTTCAAATTGTATTCAAAAATTTTCACCATCAGGATCTAAAAAATTTCTCTGCCTGGATCTGAAATAGCCACATGTCACTTTTGAGCATCACCGCTTCAATATTGAACAGATAAATTATTTTTCATCGTTCAGGCGATAAATACATTCAGACAATCGAAGTCACGATTGGAAATTTGCAAATAATTAACAATCTCTTCGATTTGCAAATAAATCATGGACATACTTCATTACTACAGTAGGGTAAGCAATAGATCTATGCCTGACGTCCCTTCGTGATCACGAAATGCACGATTATCCACAAGTCCCTTTAATAGGCTGTAAATGGATCAGATTGCCCAGCCACGCAAAGCTTTGATCTTTTGGTTACAATTTCTATGCTACAGTGTGACTTTGTCTGCAATCAATCATTGTTCTTGAAATCAATCTGGCCTCAAAAATATGGATTCCCCACTAAAATATCTATAGAAATAGCAAAATAATCAATGCAAATATCTAGTTGAGCAAATATCTGATGGTGCATGTCCTTAGAGCCACACTGGCTCATCTTCCCCTTTTATATTTGTTTTTGGTTGTGTCCACATCAACTAGGCTTAGGTCCACATGTCTTAGGTTACGTACTCCCTGTGCATGTCAAGTCCAGTCATAGTGTCTTAGGTTACGTCCTCCCTGATCTGCTCGTCATCTAGGGTTAGACTATGTCATTTTAGCTCCTTCCAGACCTCAATAGATCCACTAGGTCCCGCTAGCTCCAAGTCCCCCTACTATCAGACTATAATCGAGCTGAGAGCTCTCTTGAGCTCTGATACCATGTCAGATTAAGTGATGCAATGTATTATTCAGGAAGTGGTTAAATACAATATCGTAGGCCCAAATTAGTCTGTAGGCAACGAAACTAATTAACCAAATACTAACTAATCTAACAATAAGTCTAATAATGTACTAACAACATAGCATACGCTAACAATAATCATAAAAAACTATGACCCAAAGACAACAATATGTACTACAATAGGGCATAATTTATCTGCTATCATGACTGATACTATCATGACTTTTTTGCAATACAATAATTAGGTATAAAACCTAAAGCAATTGATATTTATGAGTAAGTTAACCATTTTAAAATGGATAATGTAAGAATTTGGTTAATCAAACATGTAGGGTAAATCCTAAAGGTATTTCCAAAATAGCCAATGAAGTTTGTAGCATTTAGAAAATTCCTTTAGGAAGTCCTTTCTATAATAATTATTATTGTTGGGTTAGATATAGATCAATATGTATATCATTATTAAATATCTATAGTATATGTAGTCACTAATGTATGAAAATATGATGGTACTAGTCAAAATTATCCTATAATTTTTTATTGGGCCTAATTATTGAGTTACCAAATTCATAATCAACTAACTACTCTAAAGCTCATAAAGGAGACATTTCACTATCCATCATATTTGGCCTAACTATTTCTATGTTATATGGCTCCTAGAATACCAACCTTAGAAGTTAAAGCAAGATAAAATAATAGAAGACTCCTTTCTATAGTTGATTGGACCATTTCCCTTAGAGAACCCACTTTGTATCTTGAGTTTAACTAACTCTTTCTTGGGCCTACACTAGTATGCATTTATGGTCAAATTCCCTAAATAACCCTTGGGGCTATAGATAAGTTGCATGGTAATAGGTAAGAATTAGGGAACTAGTATTTTTTGTAGAATGACAATATCATTAGAGTTTATGGATTTCTTGGAACCCCTATCTAGTTCCCTATGATGTCATCGATTGGGTTTTTGCCAAAGAATTATGCCAACAAGTTGATGAAATATATGAGAACTTTGGGGTTGCAATTAAAAAGGGTTGCACTTACCATCTCCCTTTCAATTTTGAATATATAACTATGACAATCAAAGGTCAAGCAAGGTTTCCATATAAAAAACTTAGTGGCCTTCAACTATTGATAGTGCCACATATGTGGAACTATGATCTAAAGGAAAAATTCAAATTTAGATAAGTAGAGTTGAACATTAAACCTCTAACATTTGAACATCTTCCTTGACTAAAGATAGAGCAGCTTAGGATTAAAATAGAAGATCAAGTTTCTGATCTTGATATTAAAGAAATGCAAAGGTAGCCTCCATGGAGAAAGTCTTATTCCTTACAACAACCTCATGATATGATAAAAAATAAAGACTAATGGATAAGTGAAAAGTTGGCAGAGAATATTAAAGATGAACTAGAATGGACTAGAGAATTTTTTTAGGAATGGTGGATTTCAAGACAAAAGAAGGCACTCCCTAGTCCTTCAGATTAATATTTTAAAGTAGAGTTTGATGAAAAAATGAAGACTGGATGGAGGAGCACAAAGGAGAAAGATATCCTGAATTGATCAGATAAGAAGATAAAGAGGAGGGAGTATACTTTTTGAGGAGATAGAAGAAACCACCAAAAAAGTCCTATCATAGAGTAGCATGTTACAATACTAATATAGTTAACTAATTATATTGATTTTATTCATATAAGTAGAGGTAGTTTGGTTTACAATTAATCATCATTGACAATCTAAATCTAGTTGTAAGAGACTTAGCCCTCTCTAAGGACTGTAACCCTCCTCAAGTAGTAAGAATTCATTTGATTCATTCACTTAGATCAGTGTTGTGTTCAGTTGTGAAGAAATATCCTTTCAAGTGGTATCAGAGCAACGGTTTTGACAGAGTGGGAACATCAGGTGAAATGCAAATCGGTAGTAAATTTATCTCATCGCTTCAACCTTTTGAGAGCAGCCAGCAAAATATTTCAGCCAAGTGCAGCACTATAGCAAAAAAATAGCAGAAGATATTGCTGTAAGTTAAAGGCAAGGCATATAATATTCGGCTATTGTGAAAGAAAATTTGTTAGAAGATTTTACGTTACATCTGTTGCCACACACGAGCAAAACCAATGTTTGAAATCTACCACAAGCTCATTCATAAATTAGTTTAATTTGAATGTTTTCAAAAATTAGTTGTAATTCTCTATCAGCGAATATTTAAAAATTTGAACGAAGGAGTTTAAATGCAATAATAATCCACAAATCAGTGCGAAGCAAGAGTAATCGACAGGTACTATTTCGTGAGTGTTTTATTTCACGTACTCTCATAACCGCTATCCCGACATTCGATTTTTCTACGTTTTGAATTTTTTTTTTAAATTAAGTAGACAATACTTCAATTATTCTGCGAGTTGTATCACCGTATTTTTGTCATCCATTCTTCACATGCCACCTCCTTCTTGTATCTACTTTATAACCGGTATATTATAAAGTTTTGGCATACAATATTTTTTTTTGCTTGCATACTTTAGCTGTGATGATCGCCCATGGGCACAAAATAGTCATACACTTTTATCTCCGATTAACCATCTCAATCGTGCCTGATTTCATTAGGCATCATCGAATATAGTTGCAACGGAGTCCTCGCAAATCCGACCAATATCGGCTTACAATAATTAGGTTGCTAACATCTAAAATCGTAAACCTTTGGTCTTCATCTACTCGCATACAGTTGGAAAAACATATTGTCTTCTTGCTGTCCATGTATGATAACCGTCTATCAATTGGAAAAACACATTAGCCAGTCTGTTCACCGTCTGCATCAAAAAATCGTCGTCACAAAAAAGAACCTTAAATAAATCCCATTTCTCCCGACCAATCACCGCGTAGGAATTTTCTATTTTAAACATATCATATGGTGTGCACGACTTTATTCTGATTGCAGTATAATTGATTTATTCCCATACGTCATTGGTAGTTGTTCCTTGAACGTATATTCTCACAGCCGAAGGTGATTTATTAGTCAAAGGAAATTGACCGATTAAATTGAACATTAGGCACTATATCAAATAATCAAAATATTGCATTCATCCCTTTCATGCGTGTGCATTTCCGGTGCAAGGTGTGTTATCTTTCCGTGCCACATGTTAATCCTCTCTTGCCATTCGTTCATGTCCTGTTTCTAATTTGTTCCGGGTCTGTCATATTCGTTCATCTCGTAGTGTGATTGTCTCCGTGTTAAAATCTATCGTTTCCAAGTTGTTCGTCCATTATAAATAACCCTAGTCGTTATCCATCTTCTTAAAATTATCTCCTAATTCGTCATGCGTTCACCCTAGCATAATCATTGAAAATAATAAATCTATTTATTTAAAATCGTTGAAGGAGTTTTCTTCCATGGTCATATTGTGCCCTTGTGTCACATAAGATCACAAGTTGTGCTTTCATCCATAACCGTTACCCATTATCGCTCTTCCACGTGTGTCGCTTTCGGTGTCAGTCAACCAGCATTGCTTGCTATCGTCCGTTGCGGGTCTTCTCCATAATGTGTGACATCCGCGTGAGTCGCCCATTACGTGTCGTGTGTCAGTGTGTCATCGTGTCTGGTCCAGTCATCTAGCGTACGTGTCGTGTATCAGTCCACCATTCATCCTCATTCGCGTGTGTCGTAAGTCTAGCTCATCATGTAAGTAGCGTCATTAGGTCTTCCACTTGTTGTTAGAGTGATATTAGCAGTCCTATAGTAATTCAAAAAAAAAACCCTTTAAAGAAGTTCCAAGAATTATGATAAACAAGCAGCAGTTTAATTTCAAGCCAGCTGTAAGTGACACTAAATTTAAGGCAGAATTCAGTGTTTGAAGCAGTTTTATCAAGGTTGACGTGTCAACCTTATCAACATCATAATTCCAAATCGGATGTCACCATATCAAGGTTGAAGAATTGCATATAAACATTGAAAAGTGCATTCAAATTTCGTAGTTGCAGCATAATATTTGTGAAAATAAAAATTGAAAACATATTTTGTCATAACATTTGACAACAAATTTTGTCAAAATATTGTCAACAAAAATTTTATCAAAAAAAAATTGACAACAAAATTTTGTCAAAAAATTGTCAGCAATATTAACGACAACTTTTGCCTGTTGAAGTTTGCAAAATTGATCATTGAAGTTTGGGAAAATAAATAGTTGAAAGCAATTTTGGGCAACGACTTTTTGCACCAATATTGACAATGACAATTTTTTTAGCAGTTTTTAACAACTATTTTTCAGCAGTTTTTTATGACAATTTTTTCAGCAGTTTTTGACGACGATTTTTTCAACAATTTTTTACGACGATTTTTCAACAATTTAGTGACTACTTTTCGTGACAATTTCTGCAACAACTTTTTGACAATTTTTTTAGCAATTTTTGTAATGAATTTAGCAACAAATTTGGGTGACAACTCAAGGACCGTTATGATTTGCAATATTTTGATCACTAAAAGTTGAGAGTATTTGACAAATACCTCTAGCAATGGTACAATCCAGAGTACACCATAATTGACCATGTTGCATTCAAGAGTTTCTAATTTAGTGGTAGGGCCTTCCAAAAGACGATGCTATAAGGCAGACAAAGAATATTTTCCAATCCTTTCTCAAGATTTGAGGACAAAGCTTTTAAGGGAGGGAGTCATGTTACAATACTAATATAGCTAGTCAGCTATATTAGTATTTCACTAATTATATTGATTTTATTCATATAAGTAGAGGTAGTTTGATTTACAATTAATCATCATTGATAATCTAAATCCAGTTGTGTATCCTGCAAGAGACTTAGCCCTCTTTAAGTGGCAAAGGAAGGTAGCCCTCCTCAAGTGGCAAGAGTTCATTTGATTCATTCATTTAGATCAGTGTTATGTTCATTTGTGAAGAAATATCCTTTCATAGCCCCTGGTCACTTATGGAGATTCAAAATAAGAATCATGATAAGGTGAAATAATTAGACATAGAAGGTGAAAAAGAATGCTAAAAAGGCAAGTGCACCTTAGAATTATTCAATGATAGAGAATCTACCAAAAATGAATCAAGAAGAGCAAGTAGAGCACATAGTAGGATATAGATAGCTTAAGACAAAGAGTAGGTAGAATAAGTCATTACTATAACATTTCTTGGTAAGGATATGCCTTCGATTGATATATGCCAACATCATAAATACATATGATCTAGTGAGAAGATAAAAATAAAATGTCCTCCAAGCACTTGGTAGAAGAAAACCTCAATGAAAATTAGAATGTAGTAGCTATATATGGAAGCTCCGTGGACTAAAGTACAGATCCATAAATTTGATGCAGTAACTCAAGAGTGGCTCCCAAAAATGAGAGGATTATGTTTGGCCTCTATCATTGCTCTTGCATTTGAAAATCCTCTATCACCATTGCAATCTCCTCTAGAGCAACTGCCTCTACCACTTTCACCTTCAAGAGAATTTTAATACACTCAAAACCTATCACCAAGAATGTATTTGACTTACCTTGTACATGAAGGCCAAAAAAATCTAAAATCCCACATCAAATACCTTTATGAATACTAGTATTTTATTCTTTATAATCTCATCGATAGCATTTTTTCTTTCCAATCTATAATTATTGCTTCTTTTGTCTCTCATCATCAACTGCTAGAAGCTTTCTATGTAATACAATGAATTGAAGCAAATGCCTAGAAATGGGAACATGAGCAAGTACCTCAAAAAGAGAAGAAGAAAGAAACCACTAGGACATATGATGGTATAGATCCAATTACTAGGGAGTGGATAAAAGTAGTTGCTATCCCAAATGTTGTTAGCCTACTTCAGACATGACAATGGTAGATTATCACATTAAGGTGTGAAGATATGATATCTCAAAAGTTCTTAGGGAGGCTACACTTAGAGATATTCATACTAAAGTAGACATGCTATATCTTCAAAGCAATCAATTAGATGCAATGTATAAATCTTCCAAGAAGAAAGTTGAAAAATTGGAGCAACAATTGAAAAAGGAAGAAGTAGAGAAAAATGCTCTAAAAAAGGGAGTCCAAGACCTAGAATTCTAGCTAAACAAATATCCAACAAAAGAGAAACTCCAAGATAGAGATAAAAAATTTCAAATTCTAGAAGAGAAATTGTAACAGGAGGATATAAAGATCCAGATGTAGGAAAAGGAATTGCAAGAGGTAAGGTCAAGACTCCAAGCTTAGGAGGGGAGATTAGAAATAGTACAATTGGAACTGGAGTAGGAGAAAAAGAAGTTGTAGATTCCCATCCTTTTCTAGGAGATTCTAAAGCAAATCTAAAATCAATACTAGATTAGAATCAAGGATGCAACTATGAAAGATTTTCCACTATTAGAGAAGATAATGTACAAAAAGTTAATGCAAGAAGTAGAGGACAAAGGGAAAAAATAGTGGGTAAATTGGAGCAATTTGAGACAATAATTTGAATGGTGAAAAAAAAAGAACACCCATACCTAGAAATGCATTCCAATATATATATGAGCAAATCAAACTTTCACTTGAAGTAGGTAGTATACAATAACCAACTAATACTGCAAGGAGGTAATGTAATAATAGAACTTAGAGAAAGCATAGAAAAAATAAGGGTTGCAACTCAGGATTTCATGGACCTAGATTTTGTAGGATTTTGGAATAATAATGTTAAGTTTTACAATGAAGATCGCCTTAGCCAATAATTGGATCAGACAATCATTGATGAAAGTGGATTCAATTCATTACTTGTGGCTTTGGAAATGAATCAAGTTATTGTAGTCTTTCATAATTGTTTTGTGCTACTTTTAATATCACACAAATTAGCTTGAAAATACAACAATCCCTCCTATAATAAATATTTTAAATTAAGGGAAGTCCTATACAAGTTTTGAGGAGTTCATATACCCTTTAAAAGACATGGACAAATATATACAATATATTTTGACTTGAGGGGGCTCCTTTAGTTGCTCAAAGAACCAGTCAACAGTTGGTACCACAACAACTAGGACTTCAAAAATGGGGAGTATGTAGATAAGGTATATATGTGGAGTATTTTTTTTTTCTTCTTGACTCTATCATCCAATAAGATAAGGCTATATGGGTTTTTTGTTCCTACAAGCAAAAACTGCCTATGATTCAGCAATAATATGGGTAGGAAGGATTGGCCCACATGTATAGAGAATCTCTTCAAATATATTTATTTTTATTAATTAATACATGTCAATCCAAGAAGCTAGAAGCACCGTTAGTTGCATTGAGTAGTTTTCAAGTTAAGAAAAAGGAGGCTAAGGCATGAAGACTCAACAATTTTTTAAAGTATTAGAATGAAAATTTTGCTAAGTATAAAAGGCAGACACACTTTTAAGGCATTGATGTTATCAATGAGCATGAAAAATTCTAGCATCTAGAATAACCAAGTCTCAAAGTTTTTCTAAGGTAGGAAAGTCTGGCATTTTGTTACAACGTTAGACTCAAATTTTTCCTAAGTATGAAAGAAAGCCTTATTTTAAATTTTTTTGACATCATCAAAGGGGTGTAAAACATTTGGCACCTAGTGAGTTAAAATAAATATTTGGTTGTGTCCAAATGAAGACTAGAATATTGAAATAGTCGTTATCATCCAAAGAAAATGAAGTTTTGATGTCCGACATCAAAGTAGCTACTTGTCATATGCAAAGATATGGCTAAGTATAAAGAATGGCAAATTTTTCTAAGAGTTGACATAATCATAATTTACAAAATGTATGGCATAGATGAAGGTCAAGATCAATGCCAAAAAAATTCTAAGACATGAATCCTAATATAAGAAGGTGAAGAATTTTGAAGGAGGAGCTTTTCTGGCATCTGGCAACATGCATTAAAAACAACTAAGTGCAAAAGGTGGTTAGAATTTTTAGATGCTGATGTCATCAAGGTGAGCATAAAATTCTAGCATCCAATAAGGTAAATCAAGAATTTTACTAAGTGTTGATATTAGGGCTAGACTCTTGATTAGGTTAACATCACCCAAGTAAAAAGAAAGTCTGACACTCAAAGAATGAGCTGGACTAATTTTGGCTAAGGCTAGAGAGTCTGGTATAATTCCAAAGAGCTTGAACCTACTCCCATAAAGTAGAATTTATTGTTAGATAATTTCAATAACTAGATGCTTCCCCTTTCAACACCTATCCTAATATAGCTTGACCATTCATCAAGTAGTGTGGAATAAAGCAAATCTATTAGATGATATCATGAACTAGCTTGAGATATGTAGGACACCATGTTATTAGGACAAACCAAAGCCATCCACATCAACATAATGACATCATTTTAGCTACACCAAAATGAGTTGGAAAGGCATTCATACATGTTGTATTGATATGATAGGCCTACAATTAGTTTTGAAGGCAATCATACTAAGTCTAACAGAATTCAATGTAAATATATATATACTTGAATGTAACCCATTTTAATGGTTGGATCTTTAGCTTTTACAATTGCATAAGTTATATGATGATTGTACTATGTACCTCTAAATAAAAATAGAATTTTTGTTTAACATCTCTCAAAAAATATTATAGATCATGTATGTATGTTGTTTTTATTGTTAAGCATTTCTGTTAAAGTTGGATGAATGGTGCATTCTATCAAAGTTATTCTCCTATCTGGATTTCTCCCTAGTTTGTTGTTTATTTAGTCTTTGGAATGCTTGATATAGTATATGCTTAATTTATTAAATTCTCTATAATATTTAATAAAAGTTGGTCTATAGGTGGTTTTATTGAATTTTCATAGTGTGAGACTCTCATGCATTATATATCTTGATTTTGCTAAATATTGGCCATTTTAAGTTCTAGCTCATAACTCTATGCATTTATTTCTTTATTCTACAAACCACCTTTTGTTAGTTTAGCTAGTACCATAAGAATTATCCTACTCTAGAGGCTAATATAGAAGTTATTTTGGGTCTTCCAATCTTGGTTGAGGTCTTGAGGGCACAAATCATCCACCTAGGTAGAGTTTTTACCAAGAGGAATGTATGTAGCTTAGGATAGATGTTCATTGTTTACTACTTGATTGGGTAAAAGGTGGTCTTATTTTTTCTTTTAAATTAATTTAAATCCACATAGTCAAGTTGCCTTACATAGTCTATATTTAACATGTGGGCAACTTGAAGGGCATGGATGAGAAGCCATAGAGGTAGATGTAGGACTTAGACTTCCCCAAGTAGAAATATCCTCTAGGATATTGCCCCTTTATTAATAGTTATCACATCTCATCCATGAATATAGGTACCTTCCATTTGAATATCTCTATTATGACCTTGTACACCTTGTCATAGAAGCACTATAATTAAAATTCTTATCCTCTTTTTATTCTTTAGGATGAATGCATTGTCTATACATTGGGGGATCCTAAAGCTTCTAGTTTTTGAGCCATTTTTTTAGCTATTACATCCACTAACTTTAGGCATCTCCATATTTGTGGCACCAAATTAATTGCCAAGCTTGAGGTCCAAATTTAGCTACAAACCACCTTTTGTTAGTTTAGCTAGTACCATAAGAATTATCCTACTCTAGAGGCTAATATAGAAGTTATTTTGGGTCTTCCAATCTTGGTTGAGGTCTTGAGGGCACAAATCATCCACCTAGGTAGAGTTTTTACCAGGAGGAATGTATGTAGCTTAGGATAGATGTTCATTGTTTACTACTTGATTGGGTAAAAGGTGGTCTTATTTTTTCTTTTAAATTAATTTAAATCCACATAGTCAAGTTGCCTTACATAGTCTATATTTAACATGTGGGCAACTTGAAGGGCATGGATGAGAAGCCATAGAGGTAGATGTAGGACTTAGACTTCCCCAAGTAGAAATATCCCCTAGGATATTTCCCTTTTATTAATAGTTATCACATCTCATCCATGAATATAGGTACCTTCCATTTGAATATCTCTATTATGACCTTGTACACCTTGTCATAGAAGCACTATAATTAAACTTCTTATCCTATTTTTATTCTTTAGGATGAATGCATCATCTATACATTGTGGGATCCTAAAGCTTCTAGTTTTTGAGCCATTTTTTTAGCGATTACATCCACTAACTTTAGGCATCTCCATATTTGTGGCACCAAATTAATTTCCAAGCTTGAGGTCCAAATTTTCCTTATGCTCCATGAGTTAGTTTGGGCACCCAAGTTATATCTTCTTAGGGAATCTATCCTCACCTATATCATTGGATGGGTATAATTGACCTCTTCTACCTTTTGATATGGATCCCAAAAATATTCCTTACACATCTTGGAAGATGGGGATCCTTGTCTCCCTTTTTTTTTCCTTTTCTTCTTTTGTATCTACGTCTTTAATGTCCTAGTATCCACTATGATGACTATAAGTAGGGAAAACATGCCAAAAAGGGGTATACTGATAGTGATGGAACGAGGTGAAACAACTTGTGCTTCTAGTAATGAAGTGTTGGTAAAAGTAGGTGTGGTATCCATGATGAAAAATTAGGTGAAATGGTAAAAAGTTATGCAAAATAGAAAAAAATGATGGTATTTTTTTGTAAAGCAATTTGATTTCTATTTTGGAGTCATTGAATTACAAAAAGCAAGTGATTTACTCTATGAAGGTATACAAGAGGAGGAAAATGTGTGAGCAATTTGTCTAACAAAACTAAAAAATTCACTCATTTAAATGGAGTGATTCACTTCCATGGGAAGGGGTCTAACAAGAAGAGATGGAGAGAAATTTTCTTGATAATACCAAGTTATTCATTTATTTTGTTGGAAAAAATCACTAGCATTTTTGTACTTAGCAAAAAATTTAAGCATATCTTGTTTATATTTGGGGGAAAAATACTTAGGGTATAAATTCCAATGGGCTCAACTTGGTAGAGGGTTCATGTGTAAGTGATTTGCTTAAGGGTAGGGGGAAAATATTACTTGAATCTTAGGCATGTGCATAAAAGTAAGAATGATTTTTGACCTTTGGAAATAAAAATAACGAGATATGACAACATGAAACAATGAACCAAATGCAAACAAGATGAACACAATGTAATACTAGTATGCAATTAGAGCTCTTAGGGTTTGGGGATAAATAGTTATCCTAAAGCTAGTATGATTTAAATGCAATTTAAATAGAAAGATAAAAGTTAAAACAAAATGATAAAAAAGGAAACAATGCAAAATAGATATGCAAAAAAAACCCTAGGGTTTAGGGATAAATAGTTGCCCCCAAGTCTATCAAAATGGATTCCATGGCCTATAAATTATCGAGTGCAAATTTGTTAACCAAATGAAAATAAACAACAAAAAGTAGGATAGGCAAAAATAGGGTTTTCATCGAATTTGTACCCTATAATGGGTGGGTGTGGATTCACACAAGGAGACATAAAATAAAGAATCCATATGTGAAATGCAGTCTTAACACATAACTAAATGATTTAAAGGCTAATAAATGCAAAGAGAAAACTTGATAAGCTTATAGAAGAAGCAAGAGCAAAGGTAAAAGACCTCTCCTACTTCAAGAAGATAATTTTATCATCAAGGCTTCTCCACTTGTAAATCACAAGAAGGATACCAAAAGTAGAACACCAAAGCACCAAGAACTATAGATGAAATGAAGATTTCCCAAAAGCTTGCTTAGATCAAGATTATCTAAAAAATAATCTCTCTTGAAAAAGGGGATCCAATCCCTTTATTTATAGAGGGTTTGGAGGGCTAAAAAAGAAAGAAAATAAAAATTAACCTTGGCCAAGCTGATGCCACAAAAGGTTAGCCCAAAATTTAGACGTTTTAAGAGAAAAAACCCAAATTTTATGAATCCATGCCCCCGTAATTTATAGGGCATGGATTTGATCAAGGTCAATAAAAATAAATCAAAACACAAGAAAACAGGGTTCAAAGTTGCATTTAGAAATTTTGAGGGCCTCTCTAGAGATTCTAAAAAAAATGACTCATTTGGATGGATGAATTTTGCATGTCTATATTTTTCCCCTCTTTGATGCATTTAAGGCCTAATAAATACGTCAAAGAAAGATGTAGATACCTATGGGTGAAAAATGGTGAAAAAAAAGGAGTGGTTGGTTTAGAAAAAGAAGTGGTGCAAAAATGGTGTCAGTCTAGACACTTAAAATTTTATGCGTAAATTGAGGTATTAGGGACATTAATACCTATTAGGATAGGGTACCCCCTCGAGTTTTGAAAGGAATATTACATTCCATAGGAAACTCAAAATGACTAACATAGAATAAAATAGAGTGGAAAACAATGCAAGAAAGAAAAAGAAAAAGTGCCAAAAGGAAGAAAGATGAGAGAGACAAAGAAAAAAAGAGAATAAAATGCAAAAGGGGTGAAAACGTAATTTATTTTCACCATGTGAAGAAAAGAAAAAGAGATCTGGATAAAACAAAATAATGGCACTACCCACACACAAAGCAAATTTTGTGAGGGGTGATGCCAACATAGTAGCACATCAAGCATGGATAAGAGCCAAGACCCAACTTTAGATTACATTTTACCTGCATTTTTTAAAAGTTTTAAAGAATTTTTTTATTTTTTTAGAAATTTCAATAGGAATTCACCATGTAGGATGCCTTGGCATAGATTTGGTAGTCACCTACAGATCTGGCTAACCTTGGTAGTTACTGAATCTTTGCCTTATATCGTATAGGGCACACATTAATGAATGTGTGCCCTAAAGGATACGAGGTGTAGATTCAAAAGAAGAGAAATATAGAGAAGAAAAGAGAGGGAGAGAGAATAGAAAAAGAAGAAATTAATGCTTAGGTTGCTCTTTATTTGGATTATGTGACTTTAGTTATTTTATATATTTTTTATTTTGAAATTAATGAAATTGTATGTGATTGTTTTTATTGTAGGATGATGTACTTGTATCGCTCCAAATTTTTCGCATCCTTACCCTCAAGCTATAGGATCCACGCCCGAAAGGGGGATGCGAGAAGGATGGGACAATACCTCGAACTGAGAGGCCCTTTGAAGGTCCCGCCTCTCGGGGAGGGGTATAAAGGTGAATTTTCGATGGATGGTGGGTTCACCAGGAAACTTTTGAGTGGTAGTTTCCACACCTAGGTTGATAGTGAGTTTGATGTGTTCATTTTGTACTTTAATCATTCAATTCCTAGGTTTGGCCAAGATGAATCTAAACTATTCTATATGCCAATACTGATTTAGATAAATACAAAAAATAGGAATAAATGCTAACACAGAGAATATGCTAAAGAGAATAGAACATACCTGATTTTAGATGTTTGATGAAGGTTCTGAGTTTTGTAGCAGTCCAAATCATCTCAACTCGTACGTAATCATCTGAGATCAGACGAGATCATCGTTAATCTGACGAATTCATCAGACGAATTCGTCAGAAACCTGCAATCACAGAAATAGATACAAAATACCAAAATGCAACTGCCAAAAACAAAGGGAAACGATAGAAATAATAGTAAATTTGCCTATATGATAGATCCAAATAGCAATTACAGAGGAAATGCAATAGATTTAATGATTTATTTTGATTTTATCATGTATTTATATTAAATGAGGTGAACTCCAAGATGCATAGATATAATAACTAAGATAATGCAGGAATATAATAAGAAAATGCTAAAAAAGCTAAGGAAATGCAAACTCTGGACTCTGATTGCCCCCAATCTGGACTACAGTCAGGATCACCTCCAATCGTACGAGATCGTCTGCGCTCTCGACAAGATCATCCGAAATAGTCTGGAATCACTTGCGACGATCCGATCTTGCTTCGACTAAAAAATAGTGAAGTTCCTGCAAGAAAACATGAAATACCGAATGCAAATGATGGTGTGAGGATGCTCTGAGGTGCGTGGAAGTTCAGGGAAGTTTAAGCAAAGTTTTAGGCAGAAATTCAAGGGGAATCAGGGGGATAAATTGAGAAAATCTTAGTTTATATAGGATTAGGGAGAGGTTAGGAGGTTGGGGATCATCCCAATCTGGGAGATCTCCAATGGGGGAATCTCCAACTGCGCAGACGCGCTTCTGCCCAAGTTGGAGAGGCTGTTGAAACAGAAGCTAATTATGAAAATTTGGTTTTGGGACAAAATCGTCTGGATGTTCTGTCCATGATGAATTCGTCAGATCTGGGATGATTTCGTCTAATCTACGATGATATCGTCCAACGGTCAAAACAAATCCTAAAAATGGCATGGAAAACGAGGAAAGCGGGTAACAGGTGGTTAACGGGCAGTTTGAGGTTAAAATTTGAATTTTTATCTTTTTACTAAGGTTTAACTGTGCCAATTTTAGGGTGCTACATTTTGCCCCCTCTTTAGCGAATTTTCTGAAGAAAATGCGTTAAAGACGAGTTCTTCCCATTTTACGAGAAAGCAAAAATGTACTCAATTTTTTAGACGACGATTCTTGGTCGAATCGTATGACTGCTCACTATGGTGCCCCCTCCGTGTTTTTACCCAAATCGAACGTTTGAGGTAAAAACGCAGAAAAGCAAAATTAAAATGAAAAATGTTGTTGGTTTTGAATAAAATTAAGAAAAATAGGGAAAACCCTAATTCATTTTTTACTATTCATTTTTACTGGTTTTAGAGCTCTGCAAAGAGAAACAATGGTGGAGACAGCGCACAGAGCGACAGAGGTCCGGTGCGGGCTACGGGTAAGGATCTAATCCTAGTAGATTAGGTTTGATTTTACTTTGTGCAATTTTTTTTTATTTAAATGTTGATTGTTTGGGGCATCGCGGCCATTTTTAGGCCGTCGACGCCGTCGGGATGAAATCGTCCCTATTTCATCGAAATCGTCCCTATATCGTCGATTTCGTCGGAGGGCAAAATCGGTGAAGTAGGGGCGATCCCGTTCAACAAGGGGCGATCCCCAAGTTGTGAAATAGAAGATGATTTCATCCTACAAAGGATGACTTTGCCCAATTTGTGATGATATCATCCAATGGTGGACGATATCATCACTTGATGGTTAAAATGTATTTAATTTGATTTTAATGATTGGTTGATTAATGAATTTTATTGTTTTATTGTTTGTTTTGCAGAAAGGATTACTAAAGAGCCGAGAATGGAAATACGATGGGCTGAGAGATGACTTGGCCGCTCTCGACCAGGCAGAGCACGACCAACTAGCACAGGTCGGGCTACGGCATGTGGCAGAGATGCCACAAGTACCGACGGACATGGGGCTACTGACAACCCTAGCAGAGAGGTGGTATCCGGGGTCATCCTATTTTTGGCTATCGACAGGGGAGATGGCTCCCACTCTAGAGGACGTATGGAGGATCATGAGGATCCCCATACAAGGATGGCTGATGACGCCTACGGCCAATCAGGGCCAGGCGATGATGAGATTGATTGGAGACCCGAGCTTCACCCTGGAGAAGGGCGGGGTGAACATCGAGTCTCTGAGGCAGATGCCTGGGGCATCCAGGCTGACTCGGGTGTTGGTCGGGGTGGTAGGTGGCTTATTGTTGTGCCACCAGAGCGGGTGCAGGCTACCATGGCTCCTCTCAGATATAGTTTGCGACATGAGAGACCATGGGTACAGGTTTGCATGGGGCAGCTTTGTACTATGCCACTTGTATAGGATCCTGCATGGGGTCGTATACAAGGGAGGTCGATGTCCGGGTCTTGACATCGCTACTATAGATTTGGTGCTGGGAGCACATCATGGTGCGGAGGCCGATAGGGCTCCCATTGATAGGGGTTGATCGGGAGAGGCCTCGGGTTTTCTACTGGTGGCTACAGAGGGGATCACAGTGGTGGATAGATCTGTCGATGTCCCGGAGGTTGCTGGACGACCTCATCCCTAACCAGATCACCTGGAGGCCATGGCGAGAGCACCCCAGGTGGGCAGAGGATGGGCAGGAGTTGGCTCGCATCAGGAGAGTCTACTGGTTGAGGATGGAGCGGGGAGAGGTAGAGCTCCACCGCTACGACCAGGTTCTACGACAGTTCGGTCTATAGCAGGGGATCCCTTCTCTTAGGGATTACGAGTACTCCCAGACTATTTGGGATAGTACTACACTGAGCGGGGCTCTAGACATGTAGTGGTTCTGGAGTCAGGACACGGATGATGCCCCCATCCAGCCAGTGGATGGTGACGACGCTGGGGTCACAGATGGGTATGATGCCCGGTACACAGGCATCCACCCTCCTCGAATGATGAGGGCGCAGGGTCTGGTGCATGCGGTTGTGCGACGGATGGGGAGGCGATGCCAGGCTGCTATTGAGGCAGCGTGGGGTCACGGTGAGAGAGAGCAATGACGGTCTCCATAGGAGAGATGCCAGAGGATGGCACGGGCTCCCCAGAGACCACAGCAGCCAGGGAGGAGGGAGGAGGGACTTCCTTCTCAGCAGGGGGAGAGACCACCATCACCCGATAAGGGCAAGGGTGTCGAGGTAGGGGAGAGCAGTGAGACGGTGGCTCTCCGGGCTGAGGTTGCCCACCTCCGGGCTCAGGTGCAGACACTACAGGATGAGGCTACACGACTCAGAGCTCGGGGTGGAGGAGCGAGCACTCAGGATCTGGCATGGTCTATTGCTCAGACCGCATTCTACCAGGGGCTTTACTATCACATGGTTCCAGAGAACCAGAGGGTACCACTGCCAACTCCCATTGCAAAACCGGTCATGATGGGATCATCGAGGACATCCTCACGATCGACAACGAGGACCCGAGACACAGCCCAGACCTCTATGGGACCACCTCCTCCATGTCAGGGTGGGGGAGGAGATGAGGCTGAGAGCTCGAGGGCTTCTCGAGGCTAGCTGCTGCAGAGGGCAGATTTGTATTATTATATATATTTTTTGAGAGGATTGAGTATGCCAGGCTATTGATTGTGGCATACCAGTCCAGTTTTGATTATGATGTACATAAGTTGTTGATATATATATATGGTCTTTTGATGATATGACTTGTTGAATTTGTTGTATGATGCTTTAATGTTGAATTTTGCAATTGATGATTGATGATTCATGTGATTATGTCATTTTTAGAAATATTATAATTTTGTGTCATGTTGTAAAATTTAAATGAAATAATCTGATGTAAACAATTGGTTGTTTTTGGTGTGATTTGATGAAAAATAAAAGGGACTTCTAACAATAATTTCAAAGGACATTGTCACTGTTATAGACCATTTCATGGAGTCGTCGCTCACTCGGTCGTCAAGCTAATCCCAGTATAGAAATATTGCTAAAAGTAAAAGAATGCTTAAGAGACTGTCTTAAGATTTTTGTGTTGTTATGGTGAAATGATGATGATGATGATTTGTTTTCAGATTTTTCATAAAAAATTATGCATGAAATATATTTAAAAAGTGATTTTTGCTAGGCATAAATTCCTAAGTGTGATAAATTTTTTGAATAATTCCTTAGAAATTATACCATGGTTGCAAAATTGAATGTTGACATAATGACATGAAATAGAATAAGTGTTCGTTCGTTTTAAAGCACAATTGTGTAACATAATGATGTAAGCCATATGTTTGTATGAATTAAGATGAATGGGAAATAAAATGAGAACAATGGTTTGCGCTAGGCATAGAATTATAGGTATAGACTTATACCATCATCGCGAAATCCAAAGAAGAAATTGATATTTTAGTTTTATTGCATGATTGATTTTTGATTTTGAGATAAACAAAATATAAAATAAGGACTTGCGCTAGGCATAAAATTCCAGTTTAGGTTTTGGAACTATACCATCATTGCGAAAGTCGAAGATATAAAGAAATGTGACTTTATTGCATGTTTTGGAAAGAAATGTTGGATTTTGGAAAGAAAGATGTATGTAATTGTTTTTAGACTAAACAGATGTTCTGTTAAATAAGAATAAAATTTATTCCAAAAAATTGCAGAGATATTTTAAATTATCTCAAAGACAAAATGTAGATTTATAAGGAACCCTCATGTGCATATGTGAGTTCATTGCCGATCTTGATTTATCATAATGATAGAGAATCTCTCAAATACAAATGTGTGTGCAATTGCATTGTTCATTCACCAATTTTGAGCAAGATAATTTGATACAAGTAATTTGAATTAACCAAATGAATGTTCGTTGACCATGATTTATATGCATGTAACCGTACTCAGACTACTATGTAAGTTAGGTTATCAAGAGCTAGCTAATCCATAAGCCGACATAGGTCTATACAAAAGAAGGTCGCTAATGTGACAGACATATCACCATGCTAGGGATTACCCAAGGCCAAGCGGGTTGGGCACAAACCACCTGTTATGGGGCTTACCTCATAGTTTTCGAATAATTGAGAATTCCAGGGATTCAAGCTCATTCACCCTTCTTTTCTTTTCAAGGGGTAGGGAAGGAATTTTGTTGCTTTTGCTTTTTCTTCTTTTGTATTTTTTTTTTTTGGAACTTGAGATAATGCTGAAATATTACTGTGATGATACAAAATAACATTTTTCTTTTTCTCTTTTTCTTGAACTTTTCTTTTCTTCCTATGCTAGGGATACTTGCTCGGATTAGCTGTAGAGCAAGGGATTTTTATTCTGGGTAGGGGTGAGCTTGTCCTTTTGTCAATTCTCAAAGATTCTAGACCATGTGCATGATAGGATAGCAGGGGAAACTTTTCGCTCAAGAAACCACTTCTACTATGTAGCATCATATCGAATTTGCAATGAAATCATTTTAATGTGAAAAGATATATTTGGTTCAAGTAAATAACAAGACCAGTTCTCTATGCTCAAAACTTTATTTAATTCAACTGTGGACTTTGATATAAGAGAGATTAATAATCATATCAAATAAAATCAAGATATTTATTCATGTGAATGTGAAAGTGCGGGATTCCAAATAAATGCTAATTTATCCAAAATAATTGAAAATATAACTGCACTACTTCAAGAATTGACAGGTACAAAAATAAAAGATGTTTTTGAAGATTTTGATGATTTTGATGTTTTTATATTTTTATATTTTGATTTTGATTGATGAATTGCAAGAAGAAATACTATTACTGTTCTTGAAAAAATATTTTGATAGAAATGGCTAAAATGAAACAACATGCAAAATACAATATATACAAATGATGAAATGACCCAATGTTATGCATGATAACGCTTAAGATGCATAATGTTCATAGGTTCTTTAAGATCTTTACCATCTAAGGTAGCTAATCGATATGCTCCCGATCCAAATTTAGCAGTGATGACATATGGTCCAAGCTAGTTGGGCTCAAATTTACCTTTAAGGTCTTTAGTTGCAGTAGTATTTTTTTGATTTTCTTTTAAGACAAGGTCACCGATCTCAAAGGATCGCTGATGAACTTTCTTGAGGTATGCTCGTTTAAGCTTGTTTTGGTAGGCACGAAGATGCTCCAAAGCATTGATGCACTTTTCATCTAGGAGTTCCAGTTGACTAAGTCTGCCAGCATGATATTCATCTCCTACTTCAGTATCTTGAAGTAGCAGAGCTAAAGAAGGAACTTCTAATTCAAAGGGAAAAATGGCTTCAGCACCATAAACCAAAACAAAGGGGGAAGTGCTTGTGGGAGTACGAACGCTAGTTCGATAAGCCCACAAAGCAGGATATAATTGGATGTGCCAATCTCGGCCAGATTTGTTGACCAATATTTTAAGGATTTTGATTAATGTTTTATTAGATGCTTCTGCTTGGCCATTACCCTGAGGATAATAGGGAGTGGACCAACGATGTTGAATTTTATACTTTTGACATAATTTTTTGACATATTTATTTTTGAAACAAGTTCCATTATCTGAAATGAGATTTGCAGGGATTTCGAACCTACAAATAATTTGATTAAAAATAAACTTGGAAACTTGGGTTCCAGTACAAGAAGCTAATGGCATAGCTTCAACCCACTTCGTAAAATACTCAGTGGCGGTTATGATAAATTTGTGTCCATCAGATGACACAAGGTTGATTTTTCCAATGATGTCTAAGCCCCATTTTGAAAAGGGCCAAGGAGATGAAATGGCCTGCAGCTCTTGTGCAGGTGCATGGACAAGGTCAGCATGTTTCTGGCACTTGTCACAATGGCGCACATAAGCATGTGCATCATTCTCCATGGTAGGCCAAAAATATCCTATCCTGAGGAGTTTTTTAGCAATGGTGCTACCACTAAAATGCCCCCCACAAGATCCATTGTGGGCTTCACTCAAAGCTGATCTAGATTCTGCTAGATTCAAACATCTCAATAAGATGCCTTCAAAAGATCTCCTATACAAGGTATTACCAATAATCATGAAGCGACTTGCTCGTCTACGTAATAACCTGCACTGGTTATTATGACAACCTTCGGGGAAGGTTCCATTTTGTAAAAAATTAAATATATCAGTGTACCATGGTTCAGGAGTAGTTTCATTGATTAGAAACACATCCAAAGGTTCTAAGCATGATTTGCTTGAAGCGGGCCCTGGAGTCGATGAATAATGATGGTAGCATATTCATCATCTAACTCCAAGGGCAAAAGAGATGCAACTCGTAGCCATAGCGTCGACCGCACGATTGCTAGTTCGAGGAATAGCTTCCAAGGTAACTTGATCAAATAAAGATAATAATTGTAAGACATATGCTTTGTATGGACACAATTTGTCATCTCGGGTTTGATAAACATCATTGATTTGATTTATGACAAGTTGAGAATCATCAAAAACCAATAAATTTTTAATTTTCAGTGCTAAAGCAGCTCGTAATCCAAGGATAAGAGCTTCATATTCAGCAGTGTTATTAGTACAAGCAAATGTTAATTTGAAGGACAGAGGTATAAGATGTTTTTGTGGAGATATTAAAATAATACCTGCACTAGCCCCACTCATACATCGGGCTCCGTCAAAGTATAGGGACCATTGCTCTGGATGGTCTGCCTCTAGTTTAAGGCATTCATCGGGAAACTCAATGATGAGGGGATGGGTAGACTCTAAGGGTGCAGCAGCTAATTGATCTACTATGATTTGACCCTTAACAGACTTTTGTCCTATAAACGTGAGTTCAAACTCGCTTAGCGCAAGAACCCACTTGGCGATGCGACCAGATAAGTACGGTCGACTCATGAGATATCGCAAAGGATCGAATTTGGCAATAACATACGTTTTCTGACTGAGCATATAATGTCGTAGTTTCTGTGTAGAAAATATGACTGCTAGACATAACTTCTCTAATATGGTATAGCGAGTTTCATAACTGATTAAGGTCCTGCTAATGTAATAATTAGCACGTTCTTTCTTCTCATCGTCAAGTTGAGCTAACATAGCTCCTAAGGCAAAATCGAAAGCAAAAATGTACAAAATAAATGGACGATCAGATCTAGGTGGGGAAAGCACCGGTGGTTTAAGGAGATATTGTTTGAGGAGTTCGAATGCTTCCTGACATTCGTCGTCCCAATGAAAAGAGACATCTTTCTTAAGAAGCTTAAGAAAAGGTTCGGTTTTGTCTGCCAACTTATCAATAAAGCGGCGAATAGCTTGAAGCTTACCTTGTAGACTTCGTAATCCTGATATATTTGTGGGTGCGGGCATATCAATGATAGCCATGATCTTGAGAGGGTCAATTTCAATGCCACGTAAAGAAACTATAACCCCTAATAATTTATCGGACTTAACTCCGAATATACATTTAGCTGGATTCAATCGGATAAGATACTCCCTTAACCGATCAAATACTTTTCTCAAGTCATCTAAATGATCATCTTCTTTGATGGAACGAGCTATAATATCATCTACATAATCATGTAGAATATTATGCATCATATCGTGAAAGATATAAGTCATGGCTCATTGATAGGTTGCACCTGCGTTCTTTAAACCGAATGGCATCACTTTCCAACAAAAGGTTCCCCAAGGGGTAATAAAGGTTGTCTTAGCCTGATCTTCAGGAGCTATCCTGATCTGATTATAACCGGAAAATCCATCCATTAGGGATATCATTCCACTCCCAGCAGTAAAATCAATGATCTGATCCATGTTGGGAAGAGGAAAATCATCTTTAGGGCATGCAACATTAATATCTCTGAAGTCTATGCAAACCCTAACTTTAGTGGCTTCTTTCTTAGTTACTGGAACTACATTCGAGATCCATTCAGCATAATCAATGGCTTGTATAAAAATAACATTTAAGAGTTTTTCTAATTCTCCTTTGACTAGTAAGGCCACTTTGGGATGCATTTTTCTAAGTTTTTGTTTAACAGGTTTAGCATCCGGATGGACTACTAGGTGATGCATAACTACAGAAGGGTCTAATCCTGGCATATCTTCATATGTCCAAGAAAAGACGTCTTCATATTGTTTAAGGAATGCAATGTATGTATCTTGTTTTTCTTGACTCAATTCGGATCCAATGTTGATTATGTGAGGGTTATCTTTGGTTCCAATGTTAATTTTTATGATGTTTTCTACTTCCATATGTAGATCTCTCTCAAAATTAGGTGGGGTGGGTGAAACACCTAATTCTTGTAATTCTTCCAAGGTTAGCTTGGATAATTCATCTTGAGGAGTCGTGGCCTCAAGTTGGGCTATACTAGGTATAGAGCCATCGAAATAAAATCCGTTATGTAACAATTCCTCAATGGAGACATCATGAAAGATATCCCCCTCCAACTCGTCGTCGGATTCGGCAATCATCTCAGGGTAAGCTATGGATAGCATATTGCATGTAAGAGGCTTATTCATTAAATGCAAGACATCCCATTTATCCAGATAATCTTGGTAACATATGAGGTGGTCATCATCCTCGAATGGGAAGGGCTGACCTTTACTAGGAAATAGGCCCACACCACATCGGGCAGGCCACGGTTCTACCTCAAAAGGTTCTTTCATACCATTCTAGAAAGGTCCCAAACCTTTCCCTTTATATCCCATTTTAAGCATTATAGGCTTAGCTTTAATATACTCATTAGCAAAATAGCATCTGGCATATCCATCACAATGTGTCTTGATGTTTCTAGGTATTCTTCCCCAATCATATCCCTTATAAATAAAAGCACAACTCCCAACTTGGTAGATACTTCCCATAGGCTGTGGGAGGCCCAAGGTACGAGGAGAGGGTGGGAGTTTATTTAAAATAAGGGAATCTTGTATGGCAATGTTGGTTTCTTTTGATATAAGAATTTTAGATAAATCGGGTAAGAGCTCATCAGTAAGAGCATAAGAGGTAGAAGGAACATTTCCTACATCGTCGGATGTGGAAAGGATGCTTGTAGTGGATGTAGATGTTATAGAGATATCGATAGGTGAGTCTATAGGTATGGAAGTTATAGGAGTAAAACAAGAAGCATTGGTTGTAGTTTTAGGATATTTTTGAGGTCCTAATGTGGTTTGTTCGGAAGATGGTTGAGCCATATATAGAGGTGTAGTTGATGGGGAAAAAGTAGATGATGTTATGGGTGTGTGTTTCACACGTTTAGATGGTTGATGAGAATTAGGATGTGTGGATGACAGAGCAGGGCAAAATTGAACTCCAACCGGTTCTGCCAAAGCACACATATCAAAGGGTCTAGGATCACCATGAATGGTAACCAACTGATTTTTAAATTTGAATTTAACACACTGATGTAAAGTTGAGGGAACAACTCGCATTGCGTTGATCCAAGGGCGACCCAAAAGTATATTGTATGATGCAGGGCAATGTACAATAAACACGGTCGTGTCTAAGGTTCTCGGACCAACTTGCAAGGGGATAGTAATAACTCCACATGTTTCTTGTGTTTCGTCATTGAAGGCTTTTATGATCATATCAGTTCTTTTCATTTCGTCACTTCTAAACCCAAATATTTGGTAGAAGTCAAAAGTGCATATGTTTAAAGATGAACCATTATCAATTAAGACTCGTTTAACGACTACATCCCCAATTAGGGCAGTAATATATAAGGGGTTATCCTTATGTAAACTATGTTGTGGTATATCTCTATCCCGAAAGTCAATACAATCGACTTCTCGAGTTATGATAGTATTGGACATGGCTTCAGGTTGAATATTTTGTGGTACCATCATTTGGCTTAATGTGAGCATTAATTCATCCCTATGGGTAGGAGAAGATCTTAAAAGGTCCAAAAGGGAAATTCTAGCTGTAGTATTTGATAATTGTTCATTAATATTATAAGGAGGCTTAGGTTGAACATTAGGTGCATGATTCCCTTTATTGGGATTTTTCAAAACAAATGGAGCTGATCCATCATTCTGAGTTTGATCCTGTTGAGAGTTTTGAGCCTGTTGTCTGGTAACGGCTCCGATGGTACCTACAATATTATTTTGAGGATGATGAATGGGCCTTGGTCTAGCATTTATGGCTTGTTCATTAGAAAGTAATTGGTGAGAAGATGGTCTAGTAGTGACTCTTCTAGGAAATGGTTCTTCTGGAACCATAGAACTTGTGATAGGTTGAATAGGATCTGATTCATCTTTAGAGCTATTCGATTGATTTGAGGTGATTTCCATGTCACTTTCAGTCTCATATTCGGTATCACTAAGATCAGGGGTCCGAATATTACATAGAGGTCTGGTCGTAACCATGGATAAAGTTGTGTCAAATACTTCTACATCATGAGTAAGTGAATGTCCACTAATAGTTCCTACATATCGGGTAGGAGGGGGAACATTATGATGCTCAATTTGATTAGCCACCTCTTTACCATGCTTTGGTAAAGGATGTTGAAATATGTCCAGCGATTGATTGGCATTCTGATTCTGATTTTGGGGGATGTTCTTTTGAGCATTATTAGGAGGATTTTGTTTAGGTTGAAAGGCTTGCACCTCCATCTCATTGTTATCAATCAGGTCTTGTATTTTATGTTTTAACCTTTTACAAGAGTTGGTAGCGTGTCCAAGTCCTCTATGGAAATCACAATGTAAATCAGCTCTATATCCGGGTATAGTTGGATCAGGTTCCCGGATATTTGGTAATTGAATCAAACCTCATGCTAATAGTTGTGGGAGAATGGTTGATAAAGGTTGATTTAACCTAGTAAATTCTCGGGGTGGTTTATCAGGAGGTTTCAATATGAACTTCTCTCGTTGTTTTTGCAGTATTAACATTGGCAATGTTTCTGCTATCAATGACTCCATCACCCACAACTTGTTTATTTTTATATTGATTTCTGGATGTTTTCTCATCATCTTTCTTTTTGAGCTGACCTCTCCTAATAAGAGCATCTTCCACTCTTCGGGCTAAGTCTATAGCTTGATCGAAGGTGGTCAAGGTAGCAGTTGATAATTCATAGGATAGTTGTTCTTGTAAATTATTGATAAAAATATCCAACATTTCCCGATAAGGTAACACAAAGTGTAATTTCCCTATCAATTGTCTCCATCGAGCTAAGAAGTCAGCAAAACACTCATCTTTGTCTTGTTTTAGGTTGTACAAATCTTTAATGGTTACATGCCTTTCGATATAGGCACTAAATTGATGCACAAAAGACTCAGCGGTCTCTTCGAAATTTCTCAAAGAATGAGTGGGCAATTGATAATACCACTCCAATGCCATCCCTCCTAAACTTTTCGGGAACATCTTTAGTAATAACAAGTCATCATGTGATATATCATGACATGCTATCCTAAACATACGAAGATGCTCTATGGGATCTTCAGCTCCTTTGTATATAGGTAGGACAGGCCTAGGAAAGTGTTTGGGATATGGTTGTGTTACAACTATAGGATCTAGAGGCTGACTACACATCTCTCGATAATTGTACGAGGGATGGTAGGGATCTATCTGGTCCATGCGGGAGACTAATTGTTTCACCATGGCTTCCAGATTACCAGTTTGCCCACCATATTGGTTTGGTGGTACATGAGTATGGGATTTGTGAGCGTAGGAAGGCGTGACATAAGGATTAGATGCTATATTGTTGTTATGCAAATGGTTGGTAGGAAGAGTATTATGAAGAAGATTTGTTGTAGCATTATGTTGTATCCCAGATTGTTGGAAATTGGTATTTGGTTTTGTTTTAGGCTTTTGTTGATTTGAGGTATATTGATCAATAGCTTGGCGAAATAGAGCAGTGAATGAAGGTTTCTTTTGTGGGAGAATAACCTTAGGCTTGATAACAGGCACTCTAGGTGGTTGGGTAACCTGTTGTTGTTGCATGTTCTGGATTATAGTGGCCATATCCAAATTGGATGGTCCAGCTTGATCACTTTCTTGATCAAAAAAGGATAAAGGATTAGTGCGTGTGTGATATATGTCTTCTAGGGTTGCTTGAGTGTCACTAATTTGATCTTTGTCCATATGAACTGCTCTATTAAGAGTGCCAATATTATTATTGAGGAACTTCCAAAAGTGTTCCATGTTCTCAAAAGTAACAGCTCCTTCTGGAGATATTTTAGGGGATGAGGGTCCTTCCTCTCTATCATTTTCTTTTTGTTCATTTGCATCCACAAATTCTTCTTCTTGTTGGTTTAAGGTTCCTTCTTCCTGAATTGGGTCTTCAGGAAGGACATCTGGTTTATTTATGGTTTTTCCTAACCAATCCTCTTCTACTTCAGTCTATTTTCCATTCCTGAGTCTAGTCATTATGTCTAATTTAGATTTTAGCAAATATATATTGATATATATATATATATATATATATTTGCAACAAATTTGAGAGGTATATATTTTAACTATATACCTACTATAATGCTTAAAAGAAAATGTTTTGATTTTTGTTATGATTTTGTTTTGTTTTTATTTTTATTTATTTATTTATTTATATATATATATATTTGTTTTTATGTTTACAAAGACAACAAACAACACTCTGAATGCAAGAAATAACAATAATAAAAGAATAACTTAGTTTTCTATAAATAGTTTATAGATGTCATTGATAGGATCAAGTTCATCAGGAGTCATGAAATGCTCCTCTTCAAATTGGAAATGGTTTTTCAAGAACTTGATAAAATGTGCTATAGTGATATTATCTGTTTCATACCCTGACTAGTAGAAATAAAGTTCATGGCAATACTCTCGATATAACACAGCTCTAGGAACTCTATTCCATATTTTTCTATCCATAAAAACAACCTCTTGATCCTCTATATGAGATAGAAATTTATGTACTACAACTGCATTCTCAAGATATTCCTCAAAGGTGTACAACTCTCGAAGACACATGGGCTCTTTTATCTGCTAACCACCTATGGCAAGCTCTCTGAAGTTCATGATATAAGGTCACTTGATCGGGATCCAGGATTCTATCTAGGACAAACCTCTTAATTTGCCTAAGTTCTATTGCCCTAGATCCAATGATACCCAATCTCCTATCAAGTTCGTCCCACAAAGGTTGAACCCTATTTGTTTGAGGTACTCTAAGCACAAAAGTAACCTCTATAGCTGCTAATTGATTCTCAACATTAATGGTGACAACTCATATTTTATTATAATCTACCATCTAAATATGATATGCAATCTTTGGTTCTAAATGCATTTATGTTTTGTTGTTTTTGGATTGTTTTCAAAAGGTTTTTAGTTTTCACGTCGGGTTCACCAAAATGTATCGCTCCAAATTTTTTGCATCCTTACCCTCAGGCTATAGGATCCACGCCCGGAAGGGGGATGCGAGAAGGATGGGACAATACCTCGGACTAAGAGGCCCTTTGAAGGTCCCGCCTCTCGGGGGAGGGGTATAAAGGTGAATTTTCGATGGATGGTGGGTTCACCAGGAAACTTTTGAGTGGCGCTTTCCACACCTAGGTTGATAGTGAGTTTGATGTGTTCATTTTGTACTTTAATCATTCAATTCCTAGGTTTGGCCAAGATGAATCTAAACTATTCTATATGCCAATACTGATTTAGATAAATACAAAAAATAGGAATAAATGCTAACACAGAGAATATGCTAAAGAGAATAGAACATACCTGATTCCGGATGTTTGATGAAGGTTATGAGTTTTGTAGCAGTCCAAATCATCTCAACTCGTACGTAATCATCTGAGATCAGATGAGATCATCGTTAATCTGACGAATTCATCAAAAACCTGCAATCACAGAAATAGATACAAAATACCAAAATGCAACTGCCAAAAACAAAGGGAAACGATAGAAATAATAGTAAATTTACCTATATGATAGATCCAAATAGCAATTACAGAGGAAATGCAATAGATTTAATGATTTATTTTGATTTTATCATGTATTTATATTAAATGAGGTGAACTCCAAGATGCATAGATATAATAACTAAGATAATGCAGGAATATAATAAGAAAATGCTAAAAAAGCTAAGGAAATGCAAACTCTGGACTCTGATTGCCCCCAATCTGGACTACAGTTAGGATCGCCTCCAATCGTACGAGATCGTCTGTGCTCTCGACAAGATCATCCGAAATAGTCTGGAATCGCTTGCGATGATCCGATCTTGCTTCGACTGAAAAATAGTGAAGTTCCTACAAGAAAACATGAAATACCGAATGCAAATGATGGTGTGAGGATGCTCTGAGGTGCATGGAAGTTCAGGGAAGTTTAAGCAAAGTTTCAGGCAAAAATTCAAGGGGAATCAGGGGGATAAACTAATAAAATCTTAGTTTATATAGGATTAGGGAGAGGTTAGGAGGTTGGGGATCATCCCAATCTGGGAGATCTCCAACGGGGGAATCTCCAACTGCACAGACGTGCTTCTACCCAAGTTGGAGAGGCTATTGAAACAGAAGCTAATTATGAAAATTTGGTTTTGGGACAAAATCGTCTGGACGTTCTATCCATGACGAATTCATCAGATCTGGGACGATTTCATCTAATCTGCGACGATATCGTCCAACGGTCAAAACAAATCCTAAAAATGGCATGAAAAATGAGGAAAGCGGGTAACAGGCGGTTAACGGGCAGTTTGAGGTTAAAATTTGAATTTTTATCTTTTTACTAAGGTTTAACTGTGCCAATTTTAGGGTGCTACAAGACTCTAGAGCAGGGATTGAAAGATAAGTACCCTAGAGGAGGTACTACGACAACTCACACTAATAGAGAGAGACACACTATGGGTAGTGGGGCTACTACACATAGCAAAGATACCCCAAGTGGAGGATGATAGGGTGCTACTAATGGCTCTAATGGAGAGGTGGTACCCAACATCATGCACATTTTGGTTATTGATAGAAGATATGACCATCACACTGGAGGATGTATGGTGCATCTTGAGTATCCCCATCAGGGAGAGGATAGTTTACAAGGCATAGGTACCCCTAGGTAGTAGCACAAATATTGATGGGTGACTTGTCACATGATATTTGTAATATTCGATTTCATATCGATGACATGCCATGATGACATAGGATTGGGGCACTAACGACCATGCTCTATGGAGTGGTGGTGGGATTGGTAGTGTGCCATGCTAGTTAGAAGCATCTACCATGGGCATTAGTAGGAGTAGTAGCAAATATGCAAGACCATAAATTGAGGTTCACATGGGGGTTGTATGTGTTGGCCTATTTGTACAGGATGTTTTACAACATCGTGTACTAATGGCACACAAGACTAGTGTGCATGACATTGCTCTAGGTGTTGTGTTGGGATCACATAGCTATCAGGAGGCCAAATTCACTACCAGGGCCATTTCCTAACCTAGAGTGACCAGAAAGATACAAGTGGTCCTAATACTATGAGCGTATATAGAGGGTATACATAGGTATTCTACCACTAGCAAGATGGATAGGAGACAAGCTATGAGATCGCCATATCATAGGTGGTCATGTCATCTACACCATGGATGGACTAAGGATGTGCAGGAACTATCTTGTATTAGGAGGGATTTATGGGTCACCACAGAGAAGGGTGAGCTAGAGCTTTATCAATTTGATAAAGTGCAATGGTAGTTTGGGATTCTAAAGGAGATATAAAACTTGGGTGACTACTGGTTTAGAAGTATGAGAAGGGATTCATTAGGAGTTAGAGGGGACCCTAATGTGGCTAGGTTTTTAGAGGAGGACCTTGGTGATCCCCTCTATGTCAATATTAAAGTGGATAATGTCAAAGTAGCCCTCGAATATAGGATATGGTATAGGGATATTATGCCCCTATGAATCTTCCCATAGGTGCTAGTGTAGAGGTACCAAGTCATGGGACAATGGGTGTAATTGGTGCTCTGAGAGGCTAATTGATGCACTATACAGTGATGATAGAGGGGGGAAAAGCCTCTTTGGAATATGAGGGTATATTTTAGGATAGATATGGTGACATCCATGAGGACAACCATCACTCTCTCTAGCTTAAGGTAGAGAAGATAGCAAGAGGTTCCATTATGGAGATACAGGTAGGACTTAGTAGGATTGTGGATCAAGGGGACCTTGATAAGGGTGGTAGAGGGACTACCAAATAGGATAGCCAGTATGCAAGGGGAGATAGACACCCTCTATGTACAACTAGGCCAAACCACAATAGAGGGAGACACGATGAGAGTTGAGGTAGAGCACCTAAGGTAATATGGGTTAGTTGGAGTACGAGAGATAATAGGCCCAAGTAGAGGGGATGGTTTTAATTATTAATAGCTATCTAGGTGAGGGGATTTACCTTCTACAAGAGTATCTATAGAGGGTTAAAGAGATGTAGAGGTGTCAGTATGAAGGGAGATCTTCTACCAAACCCTATACTTTTAATAAGTTCCAATAGAGTAGAGGGTACCTCCACCATCCTCTCTTCATACACAAGGTCAGACATGGTCTAGATAATAGAATACCATGTGGTCCATGGACATACCCCAACTAGGACCACCTTCGATAAGTAGATCAGAGGAGACAAGACCACAAAGCTATGGCTAGGATCGAGGTGACATACCAATTTTGATTATGGCATACCTCCCTAGGGAGGGTCGATTGCATCAGGCTTGGATTGTGGTGCACCAACCCAACTAACATGTACTCTCTACTATTTATTAATATCATGCTCTATTTATTATTTATGGTGTGAAAATATGTGTGCATTATGTGTATGCTTTTTAATTTATTTTTGCTATGCATGATGATCACAAACATAATGAATGCAATGCATAATGATGTGAAATGAGCTAATGTAATGAATGAAACTAACTAAAATGAATGCAAACGAGATGAATAGAAGAGTGGATAGAAATACTAAAGGATATGAAGAAAATATAGGAAGAAAAGAAACAACAATAGGAGAAGGAAAAAAATGAAAGAATAAAAAGCTATCAAAAAAGGAAAGACACAAATAAGATAAAATAGAAGCGAAACCCTGTAAGGATGTATGCTCATAAATGACTGAATGGAGGCTACACCTTGCTCATCGCCATGAAGCTATATTGTAAAAATTTTATGCTTGCAAATATGGTTGAGTGTGGAGTGATACCTAATATGGGTGTGGTATTGGCTAATGGCTAGAGATAGAGAGATACCCGCTAGGATGCATGCTCACAAATGGTTGAATGGAGGCTACCCCACACTTGTAACCATGAAGTTATCATGTATGGGGTGAAACGTATGAATGATTTTCTAAGGTAAGTACTATCTGATAGGGGTGTGGCGTGTGCAAAATATGAATTAACAAAGTGAAACATTGATAGAATAATGTGAGCATGCGGTAGAGGAGAAGAAGATATAAGAAATAGTAGAGCAAAGAGTAAACAATAGTGTGTGTGTGTGTCCTTATTGAAATATTGATAGTTAAGGGGTGTGCATAAAATAGTTAGTGGTCGTATGAACACCATACATAATATTCATGCGGTATCTACCCTATCTTATGAGGACCTCTTAATAGGTGAAATATCAATAAGTAAAAGTGTGAGCGAAAGAAAAAATGTGTAAAATAGAAGAAGGAACGTATATCCTTTGTATTGATCAAAATGAGAAAGAAAACTTACAAAGGAGAAGGATATACAAAAAGAAGAACTATATTCCTTGACTTGGAAGCAATTTTGATGATCATTTTATCTTTTCAAGGTCAAGGAATATAAAAGAAGAGATAAATAAGTTAAGACATGAGCAAATACAATGATGAAAATGCATGGAGATGGGACCTAGGTTGGGGATTCACTAGGCATCAGAGCCCTAGTATGATTGCAATGCATGTGAGCTAAGACCTAACTAGGATTCATCACTTTCCATCCTCATGAAGTCCCAAAAAATCTATATGATCAAATAATCATGCAAATATGATCAAGCAACAATGCAATTGTATGACAAGCAAAAGTGCAAGTGGAACATAATGTCAAGTAAAACATGCAAAATATGATAGGCAATAATGCAGTATGGACAAGAAAATAAAATCCAATGTGAAAACTAAGATAAATGCAATATGAGAAAATGAAAATGTACAGTCATGCATAGTATATTTTTAGGTGCATTATGTTCATTGGTCCTTTAAAATTTTTACCATATAAAGAAGCTAAAAAATAGGTTCTTAAGCCAAACTTGGTCATTATGAAAAAGAGGCCTAGCCAATTGGATTAAAACTTACCTTTTAGATCTAATCCAGTATTGGTTTTCTTTTGGTTCTCCTTGAAAACAAGATCCCCAAGATCAAAAGAATGATTTTGAATTCTCTTGGAATAGAATCACTTGAGATTGTTTTGATAGGCTTGCAAATGCTCTAAGGCATGAATGTGCTTTCATCTAGTAAATCCAATTGGTGCAAATAATCGAAGCGATAGTCAAAATATATTTTGATTGTTCCTCCTATATTAACAAATAAGGATTGCGGTGTAAGAGACTAATGTCATGACCCTCCTTGATGGACCTTGTGATATGGAAAATAATGTATTAATTTATGATACTTTAATACTTGATTTTGTAGAATTAGGAAGCTATGCAATGTTAGTATATATTTAAGAGCATGATACTACTAACAAATTTCCAATGTGTAGGATCAGATACACTCATAAGTGGAATAAGTTGAGTCATCCAACAAAGGTGAGGGTACTTGACATTGGAGAAGTGATGATAAGGCAACTTAGAGGTAACAAGGATGGATATCTTCATATAGGCATGCATTTAATTAGGTATAATCATCAATAGTTAGCCACCTTGAGCCCTATACTAATATCCTAGTAGCTATCATAAGTTCTAGAGGCTAAGATAGGTGAATAAAATTGATGGAAAGATTCCTCTCTTTGTCTGTTGCACATGCTTGATTGTCTTTTACTTCAAAACTATTTGTCTTAATAATTTAGGAAGTATGGATAGATAGGTTGTATTCATAACTCCTTGTATGTTTAAGCAAAGAATGTGATAAAGTAAATATTTTATTTTAAATGTTAGTAAGTTCCATTTAAAATTTTAAAATATGTTATTTTAAAAAATAGTAAGTTTCCTTTAAAATTCGTAAATGCTTAATTTTGAATGATAGAAAGGTTCATTTAAAAATTAATGAAGTATGTATTTTAAATACCAATATATTTCATTTAATATAGTATATGCTCTAATTTAGATGATAATATAACTTTAGAAAAAAAGAAATAGTGGACTATTTAAATGATGAATGAGTTTCATTATAAAAATACCATTATTTTTAAATGATAAATTAAATATCGTGATTGGTTATTTTATTTCTTTAATAAACTGATAATAAGAGATTTGTTTACCTTAAAATATCAATGCTGATTTTATTTCATGGAAAACTACCCAGAAGATCTCAGTTTAATATTATTAAACAATGAAAGAGTTCTTAGTCGGAAAAGTGTAACAAAGAACTAGGAACTTTGCACCGTCAACATCAAGGAGTTTCACACCTACGAAAATGTGAGTGAAAGGCTTAAAGGAAAGGAGATAATATCTCCCTATGGTGGGTAAATATTATACAGGAATTACATTTGGCAGGGAATCGCATTGATGAGGTATGGGAGCATTGAATGGAATGTGGCACTTATGGAAGGAAGTGGGGGTAAATCAAAGGGACTACAAAAAGCTAAGGGGGGATAAGTCATTGGAAAAAAATGAATAGAGGAACTCTGTACAACTAAAAATAATATTGAACTCGTAGCCATGCAATACGAAGGCCATCCCTAAGAAGGGAATAACCTTGCCAACTTTGGAAGTCTTCAAGTTGGTGGGTTACATAAACCTTATTTTGTGGTTCAAATGATATGCCTAGTCATTAACTAGGAATTACCTCCTATTTGTAAGCCATATGGACTGGATTTTTGTCCATGTTGGGTCGGTCATGAGAACCCTTTATCTTTGTGCATCTCTAGTTATTTTATTTATTTTGGTGGAGTCGATTGGGTTGTTTTAAGTTGGTTTGCCAATCCTCCCTCCATGTAGAAAGTAGTTCACCATCCTCTCTAACCATATTCTAGGGTTTTGTGTACAAGAAGTGATTTTTGATAGAGTAAAACCTCCTATGTAGGCATGTTTGTTGCTACTAACAATGATGTCACACATTGCTCCTGTGGAGACGTGGTCATTGCTACTAGAAATGATATCACATAGTGATCTTGTGTAGGCATGTTCATTGTTGCTAGCAATTATGTCACGTAACACTTCTATGTAGGCATGTTCATTGCTGCTAGCAATGATGTCATGCAGTGAACCTTGCTAACAAGTCCATTAATATTAGCAATATGTTATCTCTACTAGCAATGATGTCACGTGAGTTAATGACCAATGGCTAGCGCTAACTATGACTAGTACCCCTATAAAAAACATTCATCGTGTACCATGATAGGGTAAACCCCCTTCATATTAGAAAACACTTCTTCATTCACTATTGGTTGATGTGGAGTCAAGCTACGATTGGCAGGTTTCACCATACACCCTATGGGATAGATGAATAGTTCATCTATCTTCAACTTGTGCTGAGTAACCTGTTGTATTCTTTACTGTATAGCGTAGGCTATTTGGTGAAACTACCCTCTCATTGTAGAGATGGATTCTACTTAAGTCATCGTGTGGATAGTTAATTAAAGGATGACTTAAATTTATTAGCCATTGGATTCATGTTCATTGCAATGAAACATTAGATTCACTTTGTTATTGAATTGTTTAATTAAGGTAAAAATACTTTATGATTAATTAAAATAGAATTATTTGGTTAATGGAAAAGTAGACCATTTGACTTTGTAATTAATCGGATAGGATATTATTTGATTAATGTAAGAGAAGAAAATATTACCTTATGATTAATTACATGGTTTGTTTTTTAAATTAAGGGTATGAGAATTTAATTTATGAAATGAAAAGAAAATGGCTTATTTATGGATTAAATTAGTTGGCTTTTATTTGATAAATAAATATGAAAATGGTTTGTTTTGTAAATTAAGGGTATGATACTTTAATTTATGAAATGAAAAGAAAAGGGTTTATTTATGGATTAAAGTAGTTGGCTTTAATTTGATAAATAAATATGAAAATGGTTTGTTTTAAAAATTAAAGGTATGGGACTTTAATTTATGAAATTAAAAGAAACGGGTTTATTTATGGATTAAAGTAGTTGTCTTTAATTTGATAAATAAATATGAAAATAGTTTGTTTTGTAAATTAAGGGTATGGGAATTTAATTTATGAAACAAAAATAAAAGGGTTTTTTTTTTGGATTAAAGTAGTTGGCTTTAATTTGATAAATAAACATGAAATTGGGTTGTTTTGTAAATTAGAGGTATGGAATTTAATTTATGAAATGAAAAGAAAATGGTTTATTTATGGATTAAAGTAGATGGATTTAATTTGATAAATAAACATGAAAATGGTTTGTTTTGTAAATTAAGGGTATGAGACTTTAATTTATAAAATAAAAACAAAAAGGTTTATTTATTGATTAAAGTAGTTGACTTTAATTTGATAAATAAATATGAAAATGGTTTCTTTTGTAAATTAAGGGTATGAGACTTTAATTTATAAAATGAAAAGAAAATGGTTTATTTATGGATTAAAGTAGTTGGCTTTAATTTGATAAATAAATACAAAATTGGTTTGTTTTGTAAATTAAGGGTATGGGACTTTAATTTATGAAATGAAAAGAAAAGGTTTATTTTATGGATTAAAGTAGTTGGATTTTATTTGATAAATAAATATGAAATGGTTTATTTTATAAATTAAGGGTATGTGCCTTTAATTTATGAAATGAAAAGAAAAAGGTTTATTTATGGATTAAAGTAGTCGACTTTAATTTATAAAAAAAATATGAACCTATATTATTTGGCAATTAAGGGTATGGGAATTTAGTTTTTGAATAAGGGTTGAATCATTTATTACAAGTATAACCCATGATCTAGATACATTGTTGAAAGACTCTCATAATAGGATGAGAGGAAAATAATAGAAATAGTAGTTTCTATGATATCAACTATATATTGGATAGTTAAATTTTTTGGGTTGTTTGTATAGTTGCAATTTGGCAATGAAATGAGTAAATGCATTTAGAAACATGTCTATACTGAACTATGAGTGTCTTGATCCCCTACTATCCTCACTTTATTGATGGAAGAGCAGGAGAACCAAAGTTACAGATGGACCAATACATAAGTTTTCTCTCTACTTTACATCTTGCTTATTATGCAAATAGATTAGATTTGTAGGGAGATTTCCCTGATGATATTGATGTAATGTGATGTTGAAGGTATGGAGGTTATACCATACATATGTAATAAATGAACAATATGGTTGATGCACCTTTGTATTCTATTTGATTTAATGTGAATGTATTTAAATCATTTATTATGCATGTTTATTCTTTAATTATCGATCCTTGTTTCTAGTTTCCTTTGCTTGTTTAATAAGTTATGTTTTGTTAGATTTATTATCTTTATTTTTTTGTTTGATTAATGTTTCAAAAAAAATACTAGTAAGTTGTAGGGTGAACATAGAGGTAACCTAAGGGCTTGAGACCCCCTTGGGGAGAATGGTAACTAGGTTTATAGAAGATCATACCTGAGTTAAGATAACTTGTTAGAGGATAATATTGATAGCTTAACTCGTAGTACATGTAGCATACCTACACATAATGGCTTGCGTAGAATATGGAGATACATGTACACCTTCTAATGATTGGATGATGATATGAATAGACTTATGTGCATAACATAAGATATGCCTATGTAGAAGGGATTTTCATGAATCTTGTGTGGTATAGTTCTTGATAAACTTAGGGGTTTTGTTAAAACATTAAGTTAATCTAAGGTTGGTTAGGGATTTATGAATCCCTCTCCTTAGTCAAAAGAAAAAAAAAATCTTTCTATATTTATGTGTTTTCTTGTTTCTTAATTTTAGGGTCATTACATTTGGTATCAGAGCTATAGGTATAAGGCTATAGAGCTTATTATGTACTAAAATATATTCATATATCTCCAATGAAGGCTTTCTTAAGTTTAACCTAAAGTTGGAATGACGTAGAGTCTCTTATTAATAAAATCTAATGGATTTGGTCCTAAGGATAGATGAATGTTATGATACCTTAGTATGGGATTTGGTACTAATGATACATCATAAAATTGGAATATTATCCTAGTTAGTTTACTAATATTTTGGTTATAACTCTGTATTGTGGCTTGAATTAGTGATTCAGTTTAAGATGAATTTGTAACCTAAATTCTTTTCTTGGTTGAAACCAGTTCAAGATGCCACCTAAGGCTAAGAGATAGAGGCCTACACCTATAAAGACTCAACAAAGTAATGTCAAAGAAGATATACAAAATGTGGATGCAAAAACATCCAATAGAGGAATGGAAGATCTTACTACCACAATTGCCACAATGCAATATCAGTTAAGACAAGTATTAGAAACCATTACGAAAGAAAATGATCAAGATAGAGGTTTAGAAGTGTAGAGGGGGAAAATCACTCTACCGCATGCGATTCGCAACCAGATCCACTAGGAGTAAAGGTGACCACAGGGGTATGTTGTTCTCTACACTTGATGGATAAGGAAAAGGGGGTTCACCAAGAATGGTTTAAGGATTCACTCCAAGTCCTCTAGTTTTTAGGATCGTTTAAATATATTTGTTTCAAGAAAATCACCTATGTTTGGTCTTTCTAGTTCTAAGCTAATAAAGATAAATGACAATGCAAAAAATAGAGTGCAACTGTTGAAAATAAAATGCAAGCATACAAGAGCTAGCCTAATATAATTCTTTATTTTGAATGCTCACTAACCTAGGGTTTATTCCAAAAAATATTTAAAGCAAAAACATACAAAATAAATACACATAAATTATCTTTAGATGCAAACAAAATACTTTTCACTTTTAGATGCCTAAGAATTAAATTTAGATCAGATCAGAAAACCAGTAAAATAAATCAGAACACTTAGATTTAACCAGTGGTTGATCCTAGATTTTGATGCTTCTTGTCCAATGATATCAAAATACTTGTTCCTGCAAGATAATCTAAGAAACACTTAAAAATTTAGATTAGTATTTGGGGGCATGCATAGGCCACTATATGACTGATATTGTAATAGCTAAGCCCCCATTGGTCCTTTTAGTTGACCTTATAAAAAGAAATGGAGTATTGACATTTTGGATGAGCATATGAAAGAAATATGTTGATAATAATGATTATATTATTTGTTAACCTTAGGGGATTTACCCGCTTTTGATTCCCAAGTTCACATGAAGTGCAAGGGAAGAGCATATATGGAATAAGAACCCCTTTTAATATGATGTGCAAGAAAAAAAGGAAAAAAATGACTATGATGATGTTGTTTAACCTTAGGGTATCTACCCGCTTTTGATTCCCAAGTTCACACGAAGTGCAAGGGAAGAGCATACACGAAATGAAAACCCCTTTTTATGTGATGTACTTTTATGCAATAATAAATAAAATTAGAAATGAAGTGATTAAATGATTAAGATAATAAGAAAGTGTGATGTTATTTATCAATACTAGGTGTCCTACCCACTTTTGATTTCCAAGTTCACACAAAGTGCAAGGGAAGAGCATACATGTAATAAACCCAATTAATTATAATGTTTATGCAATAATTTATTGAATAACAAGGTGGATGTGAATAAAAAAAACTAAAATTATGAAGAAATGCTGAAAATAATGGTAATATAAATAAAAATATGAAAGGTTAATATGGAAATTAAGGAACTAAAAAAAAACCTATCTTATGAAATAAAAAATGTGATTCCAAAATTAAAAGATATAGAAACTAAATGAAACAAGATGAAATGAGAGAGGGTGAAAGAGCACAACCCTTGGAAATAAGTTGACCTCTCTCTCTCTCTCTCTCTCTCTCTCTCTCTCTCTCTCTCTCTCTCGACAAGAGCTTGATGATGACTTCCTCAAGATGATTAAAGAGATGTTGATGACTTATTTGAGATCCCTTGCTTGGAAACTTGAAAGCTTGAAGAAAACCTACAAATTTTTAGTGCTTGAGAAAACTTGATTATGAGGCTATCCCAAGGGCTCTATTTATAGTTTTTTCATGACCTTGGGAGAGAGAAAAATGGCTTGAATTTAAAAATGGCATAAAATATTGTCCACCAAATTTTGGTGGAAAATAACATGCCACTTTGAAAATGGACCATGTGAGGTAACATGCCACTTTGAAAATGGACCATGCTATTTTGAAAATGGTCTTTGAAGTAACATGTCATTTTCAAAATGAACCATGCTATTTTGAAAATGGGCTTTAAAGTAACATACCATTTTTAGAATAGAATATTCTAATTTGAAAATGGATAAGAAAAAATAATAAAATAATATGCCACTTTGAAAGTGGGTTAAAGAAGTAACATGCCAATTTGAAAAGGAAGCATGTTGTTTTGATAATGGATCATGAGGTAACATTCCATTTTGAAAATGAAACATGCTACTTTGAATATGAACTTTGAAATAACATACCTCTTTGAAAATAGAACATGGTATTTTGAAAATGGATTAATGAGAATAATTAAATAATATGCCACTTTGAAAATGGTCTAATGAAGTAACATGCTATTTTGAAAATGAAACATGTTATTTTGAAAATGGACTTAACAAAAATAATAAAATAATATGCCACTTTGAAAGTGGGCTAATGAAGTAACATGCTATTTTGAAAATGAAACATGTTACTTTGAAAATGAACTTTGAAATAACATGCCCCTTGAAAATAGAGCATGCTCTTTGAAAATGGATTAATGAAAATAACTAAATAATATGCCACTTTGAAAGTGGGCTAATGCCATTTTGAAAATGACACATTCTTCTTTGAATTTAAAAATAGTGAATAGTGTGCAATTAATAGTGAACAGTGAACAATGTATAATGTACGGTGATCCGTGAACAGTGTATAGTGAACAATGTATAGTGTATAGTAATCTGTGAATAGTGTACAGTGAATAGTGAATAGTGTATAGTGATCTGTGACCAATAATCAGTGTACAATGAACTTAGGAAAATTAAAAAGGAATTAGAGAGAATTAAAAGAAGATAGGAGTATTAGAAGGATGTTTAAAAATATTAAGAAGAAATTAGAGAAAATATGTGACTTTAGAAGTATTAAATATTACATATTTTGGAGAAATTGAGAAGAATTAGAGAAAATTTGGAGAAAATCATAAAAAGGCTCTTTTTGAGTCCAATCCAATGATGGCAATTTTTGAGAAGTTTAGAGATGATTTGGTTGGTGAAAATTCATGTCAAATATGACCTTGATTTTTTTGAAGCAATAAATGTTTAATTTTAAAGAACTAATGCATGAGGGAGAATTAATGAAAATTGATGTAATGTAGGTCAAATTTTAATGTCTACATTTTACCCCCTTTTTGATGTATTCATTGTACAATGAATGCATAAAAAATTATTGTGCACCAATTTTGATGGTGGGGAGACTTTTGGCTACTTGAAAAGCCAATATAGAGTGGATGGTGTAAAAATGATTGTTCATACATAATTGTATGCATGCATGCCCCCAACCTATGGAAAGTCGATGCGCACAGAGAGATGAAAGAGGAAGCTAGGAGTATTAGAAGGATATTTAAAAATATTAAGAAGAAATTATAGGAAATATGTGACTTTAGAATAAGTATTAAGTATTTTGGATGAAATTGAGAAGAATTAGAGGAAATTTTGAGAAAATCATCAAAATGCTCTTTTCAAGTCCAATCCAATGGTGGTTGTTTTTGAGAAGTTTAGAGATGATTTGGTTGGTGAAAATTCATATTTAGTGGTAATGCCATTTCCAAAGAGCTTCTTAGGATAGGTTATTATTGGCCTTCCATGGAGAAGGATGCATGCGATTATGTTTGACATTGTGACAAATGTCAACGTCATGACAATCTTGTTCATGCCTCTTCTAAAAACCTTTAATCCATTTCTTCCCCTTGGCCATTCTCCATGTGGGGGTTGGACATTATTGGTAAAATTAACCCTAGATCATCTGATGGTCACAAGTTTATCATCATAGCAATAGAATACTTCACTAAGTGGGTCGAAGCCATGCCCTTGGCCATAATAACTGGAACTCAAGTATCCAAGTTCATATTCAACCAAATCATTTATATGTACGGGATTCCTTAAGTGATTATTTTTGATAATGGTACTCCTTTTAAGAATAAAGATGTCCATAAAATTATTGGACATTTTGAGTCCCTAAGTCAAAGTTGTCATTGATGTCACCATTGATGCCACCAGATGGATTCATCATTAATACCAAATATTTCAGCAGGAAATAAAGGCGACAAAGATGGTCATTTTATATTCAGCAAGGTAGAAGTTCGAGTGAAACAGTGCAAAAGACAGAAGTTAAAAAGGAGTTATAATATTTATTTTAGGAATGACATATTTGGCAAGCGGCTATGCGAGGGTTTCATCTGGGTTGAGTGCAAGCAGCTCCAGAGGTTGGTTTTTAGGGCCTTCGGGCCCTAGCGGCCAATATTTTTGTGGTTTATGCTCAATATTTTAGTAGGAAATGTTGCAGGGGATACAATATGGGTTAGAAATTTGTCTTTCAATAGATCATACTATGAACTTGAGTGACAATGGCTTCCAATTTGCTGCACAAAAGAAAAGTGAAAACCATACCTTTCCACGATGTCTAGGGCAAGGATTAAAGAGATCACAAAACAAGTTTCAAGCAGTTGATCAAAAAATGGCTCATATCTCAAGTGAATCTGGTGCTAAGGTGCACCCACAAAATAATTCTACTATGAAAACCCCTATCAAGGGTAAGAATTTCGAAGACTCAGTCCCAAAAATGAATTTTAGGGATGCCCTTCATGGTGGACAGACTCAGCCCAATGCTAATATCAATATTAGGGCTTCCCATAAACCTCTAAGAATGCCTAAGATTGATCCCAGGAAAATGGAGTCAGGATGTCTTAAAGCAGCTGATGGAACTCCTATTGTTAAGCTTGATATGGGTAACATTCAGACTGGCATTGAAGATTTGGAAAAAAGAGGACTAATTTGTCGGTTCGTGGGTTTTCATCCGAGTCTATCTGCTTTCAAATTCTGGGCTGCAAAAAGCTGGAAAACTAAAGGTGAGTTACAAATCTCTATTTATCCAAATGGTTATTTTCTTGTTTTATTTGCTAATAATGAAGATAGAGAGAAAAATTTTCAAGGGGGTCCTTGGTTTTTTGGAAAGGCAGGGCTTTTCATGAAGCCCTGGCATACTAAATTTAAAGTCGAAGAAGAGATGCCTTCTATAGCTCCCGTGTGGGTTAGACTCTTTGGCCTCCCTATTGAATTTTGGAATCCTACTATTTTTTCTTCAATTGGAAACTCTTTAGGAACTTTTATGATGACTCGCTGATTGTACTCAAAATTTTGAACATATTATTTATGCTCGGATTTGTGTTTTAATGGATTTTGACAAACCCCTACCTAAAAATATCACATTACAATTTGGGGAAGACACTTGGGAGCAAGTAGTGGACTATGAGAACATTCCTTTTCATTGTAGAATTTGCCATGAATATGGTCATTTGGCCAGTGCTTGCCCAAATAAAATTCTCGATCAAAAGAAAGAAGATATAAACTCAGCAGGTTTCCAAATACCTAAGAAGAAGAACACTCAGAAAAAACCAGTTATGAAGGATCAATCAAAGTCATCTGCTAATATGTTTGAAATCCTTTCCACAAATGATGTCCCAAGTGAGGAAGAGGAAATAATGGAAACTAAAATCTTAGAAACACAATTTAAATATGAAGGGAAGAACTCAGAGACAAACCAACAAATCAAAGGTTTTCAACAAAAAAAAAAAGGAGAAAATTTACACAAGAAAAACAATATTTCAAATGTCAAAACTTCAAATAATGCAGGTCCCAATATAGACTCCGTTGAACCATCTAGTAAAATTTTGGTTGTGTACGAGCATTCTTCAAGGTTAGAAGCCATCTCAGATTCAATTGGAATAAGTCAAGAAACAGAGAAAAAAAATTGAAGATGGATTCTAATAAAAAAGTAGGTCGCAAGACCAATCAATATCATATGGTAAAAGAAGGTGAAAAGCTTGTAGAGGAAGGTAAGATTAATGCCCTTCCCAACTTTTTTAGCCCTGGTATTAATGAAGATCATCACTTGGAATATTAGAGGACTCAAAGGGAGTCTTTCAAAACAAAATGAAATTAGAAGAATGATTCAGGTAAATCATCCACATCTTGTTTTCCTTCAAGAAACAAAGATGTCAATGGAGGATATGGACTTAATTGCCAATAAAATTTGGCCAGTTGGAAAAGTGGTTTCCCTCAGTTCCCAAGGGACTTCGGGTGGCATTGCTTGTCTTTGGGATCCAAAAGAGGTAGTTATTCACCATATGGTTGGCAGTTGGGGTTTGTTGGCTATAGCTATTCAAAGTAGACATTCCAACCAGATTATGCTCTGCATTACTCTTTATGCTCCGACTTCTTTGGAGGAAAAAAGAAGACAGTGGAAGGATATTACTCATATTATCTCTCATTTTCCTAAATCTTGGATCTTGATCGGAGGAGATTTCAATACCATCCTCTCTCTGGATGAGAAAATGGGGGGAAATAGAAATTTGGACAAAAGCACTGACCTCATGAGCGAATATATTGCAAACCTCCATCTTGTGGATATCCAACCAGATAATGGCCTTATGACTTGGTCTAACAGAAGGCAAGGCTTAGCTTGTATAATGGAGAGATTGGATAGGTTTTTGCTCTCTAAAAATTTCTTAATCCATGGTCACATTCCTAAAGTGAAGACTCTTAATAATGTTGGTTCGGATCATTGGCCAGTCATGGTGGAAATGTGGAAAACCAATGTGAGTTTCTCTCCTTTTCATTTTCAATTAATGTGGCTTAGAGACATTTCCTTCAGACCTCATGTGCAACAATGGTGGAAGGAAGGTAAACCTAGGCATGGGACTAAGATGTTCTATTTTGCCAAAATACCGCAATACATTAAATCCAAAATCAAGACTTGGAACTGGAAAGAGTTTGGGGATGTTCATAAAAAAAACATGAAGTTATTGCTCATCTTGAAAATTTGAATAAGAAAATCCATTTAGATGGCCTCACAGAGAAGAGAAGTGCAGATGAAATTAAACTCACAACTCGGTTAGAGGAATGGGAAAAAAGAGAAGAAATCTTATGGAAGCAAAAATCTAGAATTCAATGGCTCAAAGAAGGAGATCGAAACACAAATTTCTTCCACAAATCTCTTCTAGCTCGAAGATCTCACAACTTTATTTCTTCCTTAAAATCAGATTCTGGAGATGTTGTTTATACTTGGGATGGCATGAACTCTATTGTTGTTGATTACTTTTCCAATATTTTTGTTGCTACTCCCCTTGACTCAGCTTCACAATATAATGTTCTTCAAGCAATCCCTTCTCTTATCACTTCTGAGGAGAACTCTATTTTGACTGCTCCTATTACTATCAATGAGCTTCAACAAGTAGTTTTTAAAATGCAAAAAGGGAAAACCCTAAGTCCCGATGGTTTTCCTATTGAGTTCTACCAAGAGTTCTGGGATATCCTTCATGTTGATTTATTAGAGGTGGTGGAAGAAGCCAGGAAAGCCAAAGAAATTTTGAAGGTTATCAATAAAACTTATATTACTCTTGTTCCAAAAGCTCAAGAGGTTGATCATATCTCAGCTTTTAGACCTATTGCTTTATGTAATGTTCTTCTCAAAATCATTACTAAAATCATGGCAGAAAGGTTGAAGCCTCTTTTGCATAAGATTATTTCCCCAGAGCAAGGGGGTTATGTGGAAGGACGTCAAATAGTAGATGAGATAGTTCTTGCTCAGGAAGCCATCCATTCCATGGATATGCAAAATTCTCCTTCCATGTTCATTCGGTTAGACTTATCCAAAGCTTATGACAGAGTGGATTGGCACTTCCTTATCAAAGTTTTGAGGCAATTTGGTTTCTCTAAGGATTGGATGGATTGGATTATGGGATGTATCTCTTCAGTTTCCTACTTAGTTCTTATCAATGGCAGGCCTTCTCAGTATTTCCCAGCTTCTAGAGGTATTAGGCAAGGTGACCCGCTATCCCCTTATTTATTCATCATTCTTGTTGAATGCTTGGGTAGGACTATAACCAAAAAAGGGAAAACAAAACCCTTGAGGGAGTTACCATTGCTCATGGAGCTAGACCTATCTCTCATCTTCAATTTGTGGATGACTCTACTCTTTTAGGTAAAGCTACAGTTAAGGAAGCTTCTAATATTAAGAAAATCATTAGCTATTTTTCTAAGGCTATCGGGCAGTTGATCAATGAAGACAAATCTAAAGTTATTTTCTTTCACTCGCTCTGCTAGACAGGAATCCATGGTCTTGGATAAACTAAGATATAAGAAGACCTCTCTTCCAATCACTTATTTAGGTATTCCCATAAATATTCAAAGGCAGAAAAATAAATATTGGAATTGGTTGTTGGACAAAGTCAAGAAGAAAATTGGAAAGTGGACCAACAAGTGGCTTTCTTCTGGGGGTAGAATCACCTTGGTAAAATCAGTCCTTCAAGCTATTCCTATTTATGTTTCTTCCATTTTGAATATCCCAAAGGTTGTTCTTCGAGAATTGGATCAAATCAGTCATCGTTTCCTTTGGAGTGGTACTAAGGAGAAAAGAAAATGGGCCTTGGTGAAATGGGATACTTTATGTCTTCCTAAGAGTGAAGGGGGGTTAGGATTACGGTCTTCAATTAATAACAACAAAGCTTTAGCTGCTAAATTATATTGGAGGATGTTGCATAACCCCAATGCTCTTTGGGCCAATAATCTCCGTGCTAAATATGTCTGAGAACAAAAGTCCCGAAGACCTTGTTCGCTATCAACTTCCTACCAAAGGTTCTCCCATTTTAGCAGTTCTTAAGACTGGTGAGGATTTGATAAAGAAAAAATTATTTTGGATCATTCATAATGGTCAACATGCAAATTTTTGGATAGATTCTTGGGATGGTCACAAGCCTTTGATAACTCAGTTTCCCGATTGGAGGCCTTGGATGGAGGAGCTTCACCGAGCTAATTGGATAAAGGTGGCTAATTACTATCGGTACCATACTCGGTAATTCAAAGGTTGGTAGATATTGGATCCCTATTGAGGACTGGCCTATTCAAATCCCATAAAGGCAAAGACAAGATATCCAAGGCATCCTTCATATGAGATCCCTCTCTTGGTCCCATGAAAAAGATTGTTTTGGATGGAACAACACTACTAAGGGTGAGTATTCAGTTGCTCAAGGTTATTTGACCTTATGCCATAATAATCCCAACCATTCTTCTGACATATTTTCTTGATTGTGGGCTCAAAATCTCTGGCCTAAGGTGAGGTTCTTTAATTGGATTTTATTGCATCGTAGGGTGCTTACTGGTGAGCAACTTATGAAGCGTGGTTTTCATGGCCCTTTTAGATGTGAAATGTGTGAAGAGAATGTAGAAAATATCAACCATATTTTTATTGAGTGTACTTTAGCCTCTGAGCTATGGAGGAGAATGGCCACTTTACTTGGCTTACAATGGTCCAATTTTTTTACTTTTGAACAACTTTGGAGGGATTGGCCTAATCAAGAGGGTGTTGATCATTTTATTAGGCAGTTAGTTTGGATGGGTTCTACCATTCTTCTTTGGAATATTTGGAATGAAAGGAACAACCAAATTTTTAATCAAGATAGGAAGGATATTCACTATATTTGGCAAAATACCATAGCCAACTTAGTTGAATCAGTCCATCATCTCCTTAATCACCCCCAAAACTCCCACCAAATATGGGATCAAGTGATGCAAATATTGAAGATTAAACCTTCTAAGGGCAACCAACTTAAAGGGAATGTGAGTATTAGTAAGATGGATAGGAATAGAAATTGGCAACCTCCTCCTAAGGATTTTGGAAAATTCAATACTGATGGAGCCTCTAGAGGGAACCCTAGAAAAGCCAAGGTGGGAGGAATTGGTAGACTTTCAGATGGCTCCCTGGTTTTTACTTTTGTTGAGAATTTGGGTATTCTTTCCAATAACCTTGCTGAGGGGTATGGTATCCTCAGAGGCCTTCAGGAGGCTACTAAGGTTGGATGGGAAAAGGTGTTAGTTGAGTCTGACTCTCAACTTATGATTAATCTCTTGAAGAATCCTTCTAAGAATCATAAGGTGGATTGGAGAATAAAAAGAATTATTGAGAAGATTCAATTAATCCGGATGGGATTTTTGAAAGTTGATTACAATCATGTGGTCAGAGATCAAAACAAGAGTGTTGATGCTTTAGCTAATTGGGCTTTGGACAAAGGTGATCTTACTTGTTATGGCCACCCTCCTATATGGTGGGCTTCTCAAATTAGGGAAGCTCTTCTTTCTATCATTTCTTTGGATGGCTCCAGTTTTGAAGGTACCTAGTTTCTTCTTGTTTTTTTTTTTTTGCTTCTCTTTGGTTCATTTAGTTTTTTTTAGTTCCCTAGCTCATTCTATTCTTTATTTTGTTTCCTCTGTTGATTCTTGCCTTAATAGTCTTCTGGTCTAGATAGGTCATTGTTTTGTTCATTTTTTATTTCTTTTTTTTTTTTTTGTTTAGTTTTTTAAGGTGGGTGGGTTTTTTTATTTTGTTTTGTTTTTGTGTTCTTTGTGTTGTTTTTTGTTGTTCTTGTGTTTTTGTTTTGTTTTTTTTTTATGTTTTTTGTTATTGTTCTTGTGTTTTTTTCGTTCTTGTTCTTGGGTTTCTCTTTGTTTGTGTTATTTCGTGTTTTTATGTGTGAGTGTTTTCTATGTTTTTTGTTTTTGTTTATTGTCTGTTGTTGGTTGTTTTTTATTTTTATTTTTATTTTTATTTTATTTTATTTTTATTTTTTAGGTTTTGGTTGTGTTTATTTTTCATGTTTTTTTTGGGTTATGTCTTTGTAGTGTTCTGTTGTTTTTGTCTTGTTTGTGTTTTGTTATGTGGTTCTTGTGTTTTTCTATGTGGTTTGTGTTGTGGTTTCTTTTATCTTATTGTGCGTGTTTGGTTGTGCTTTTGTTTTTGACACACTCAAGGAGCATGTTTTTTATTTTATTTTATTATTTTTGTTGTTATTTACTTATTTTTAAATTGGTTTTGTGTGTTTGTTTGCTCCTTGAGTATGTCAAAGGTGGTAGGCCAGGTCCGAGTCCTGGGCATTTTTGGTGGAATGGATACCCCTGCCTCCTTGGGTCTTACCCGAAAGTGGCATCCCTTTTGGGATGTTTTCCACAAATAAAAATAATAATATTTATTTTATAAATTATTTAAATTCAAGATGAATTTAAATTTTATAAATAAATATTAAAAGGTACTTTATCAAAGGTGAAATATTATAAAGGTTAGAAGTTCCATGGTGAAAACCCAAATAAAATATTTGTAATTTTCATTACAATATTTTATATTGCAAAAGTGGGTTTATAAAGTCTAAAAATATTTTAATAAACCCAAAGGTTGGGTTTAAAGGTTTAAGACCAAAGAATATTTTAATAAATCCAAAGGTTGGATTTAAATTTTTAAACAAGGCAAAGTTTATTTCCACCGATGTCATAGAAGCCAAAGGGAAGCGCCAAATTTTTTGAATTAATGGAAATGCATATAAATACCATGCCCAAAGTTGATTTCCGAATTATCCTTGCTCGAATTGGAAAGATAAAGCATACAAATTAAATGCAGAGCTCGTGAGATAGAATTGCGAAATTCATGTTTGACTTGATGGTGAAAGGAAACAAAAGCAAGCGCGTTGATTAGTTGGAACCCAACAAGGCACCTTGACCTAGTGGCAAGTGGGCTGTATGCTTAGTTTTTTGGTGTGCATGGTGGATAGTGTTCGAATCCCATGGAAGCTTTTGTTGGATGTGTTGAAGGCACCAATCATTAGGCGCATACGTTTTACAAGGCAAGGAAGGGGTGTTGAAGCACATGGTGCTTCTTCCTTCCCAACGAGCTTGTAGCTCATGTGGTGGTTTTCACCGTGGGAAAAGATGTTTGTGTGGGCTGCGTTGAGAGTTCGAAACTCTCCAAAGGCAAAGGTACATTTTTATGTTTTATTTTAGTAATGCCTAAGTTGGAGGTATAAGGTATTTGGTGGTTGAAGTCTTTTCATTGTGATAAAGGTTGGTAGTTGATAAATACCATTAGGATTTATAAGGAGAATTCTATTTTTATTTTCAAGTCTTAAATTTTGCTATTGTGGAATCTTGAAAGGTTAAGACTTTGTGGGTTGTATGTTATTTTGAATAAAGGGTTTGTGATTATTGTGAGGATATTACTTTATGTTTAAGTTGGAGTGATAAGGTGTAATTGTGATATTATTTTTGTGATATAAAAATTATCCTCTAACCCTTATTGAGTTTATCAAATAAGTAATTGTGAGTGTGGTAGATTTGTAAGGACAACTTCTCTTCAAGAAAAGGTATGGGTAAAATTCTTCTTTGTTGAGTTAGGTGATTGGCTTGATTGAAAATTAAGTTTGGAGTGAAAAAGATTTGATTAGGGTTTCCTTTTCAAAAGTGGTTGAGTTAATGCTTCAAGGTTTTATGGATTGAGAGTTGTGATTAAACCTTGTTTGATAAGCATTGTTGTTTAGACCATTGGTTGAGTGAAGTACATTGAGTTAATGCTTCAAGGTTTTTTGAATTGAGAGTTGTGATTAAAACCTTGTTTTATTAGCATTGTTGTTGAAGCCAATGGGTTATGCAAAGAACTTGAACTTGAGTTAGAAAAGAATATGAGTATCATTGTTATGTGAGATTTGTTGTTGAGCATTGTTGGAAATATTTTGAGTTGGTTGATACATGCTTGGACTAGGGTTTGCGAGAAAGAGTTATTTCTTGAAGTGATTGGTTTAGTAGAGTTGATTGAGCCTATTCAAGTGGATGTGTGAAGTGGTTGTTCAAAGTTCCATAAAACAAACTATTCTATATTCTGATTTGAGTTGAGATTGATCTTTGAGAATAGAACATATTGAGTCTCTAACAATTCTCTTTATGCTTATATGATATTGAGTTGAGATTGAGCTTTGAGAATAGAACATATTGAGTCTCTAAAAATTCTCTTTATGCTTCTATGAGATTGAGTTGAGAAAGTGATTGAGCATTGAGTATAGAACATATTGAGTCTCTAACAATTCTCTTTATGCTTCTATGAGATTGAGTTGAGAAAGTGTTTGAGCATTGAGTATATAACATATTGAGTCTCTAACAATTCTCTTTATGATTCTATGAGATTGGACAAGTTCTGTGTGGACTTGTTAAGTTGATTTGAGGTAAGTATTTGAGAAGGCTTGTGGACTATTTTTGTGTGAGATTTTGTGGAAGCTTGCAATGCAAATTTGAGCAAGTCCTAGAGAGGACTTATTGAGCATATTTGGATAGGTTTTGTGTGGACCTGTTGAGCATATTTGAGTAGGTTTTGAGTCTACCTTTTGAGCAGATTTGAGTAGGTTCTGAGTGGACCTATTGAGAAGATTTGAGCAGGTTTTGAGTGGACCTATTGAGCATATTTGAACAAGTTCTGAGTGGACCTATTGAGAAGATTTGAGCAGGTTCTGAGTGGACCTATTGAGTAGATTTGATAAGGTTATGAGTGAACCTATTGAGAAGAGTTGTTAAGGTGATAGAGCAGAGAGGATAGAGTCTCTAGTGGATAGAGATACATTAGCCAAGACATTGAGGATAGGTATTTTGAGTGAGGACAAGTCTTCAAGTGGAGAGATATCCATAGTCAGTGCAGTGGAGGAAGTGTCTTCTAGAGGATCACAAGCCAGATCAAAGGAGAAGGAGTTCTCTAGTGGATAGAGATCCACAAACTAGATTTAGGGGATCAACATCTCCTTTGGACAAAGGTCCATAAAAATTGTAATTGGGAAGGATTCCCAAAATATTATTTTAGAAACATTTTCTCTATGGAGGTAGCCCACATTGGGTGAACCACATTAAATCTATATCTCTATTGTGCATGGTGTTTTATGCATTACTTTTATTACTACTATTTATACTGTTATCTATACACTACATAATATTGATTTGAAAAAAAAAGTAAAAAGTGGTCTTATAATGTTCACCCCCCCTCTCAGTATAATCTTGTATTCTTCAAAAATTTGTGCTAAATACAAGATTCAGCACAAGTGGTCAACCCCATATTACCCTTAGGTTAATGATCAAGCTTAAGTATCCAACAAGTCTTTTGTTAAGATCCTTAATAAGTTGGTTAGCAAGACTGGTCGAGATTGGCATATCCAACTTTACCCTACCTTATGGCCCTATCATACTAGTGTGTGAACTCCTACAGGTACAACCCCCTATGTCTTGGTCTAAGGCACTGAAGTAGTCTTCCCTTTTGAGCTAGAAGGCCCATCCTTGTGTATATTGTTTCAAGATGCATTGGTTGGTGATGAGTATCATTTGTATCATTTAAACCAATTAGAACTATTGGATGAAAATTGCATCCATGCATTAGAGCATCTTTGATCCTATCAGAATAAACTCAAGCAAGCTTATTCTATGAAAGTTCATACTTGTTCTTTTGAAATTGGGGATCTCGTTCTCAAAGAAAATCAAAAGAAAACAAATTCTCATACAAATATAAAGGGTAAATTTCAACCCAATTGGTTAGGTCCCTTTGTCATAACAACCAAGTTTGGATCAGGGGCCTATCATTTAGCAACATTGGATGGTAAATATCTTAAAGAACCAATGAATATAATGCATTTAAAATGATATTATGCATAAAATTCATAAATTCATAAACTCAACTCTCTTTGATCATCTATTTTCTTCCATTTTATTTATCTTTGTTTGTGCCAACTTTACATTGGTCTACTTTCTCATACTGCATGATTTCTTGTCATACATTTCATAGACTACCTGACATACTTCTCCTTCTTACTTTTGCCTATCATATAGTTATCCTTTGTTGCTTGATCATACTTGCATGATTTCTTGTTCATATATATTTTAGGGACTTCACAATGAGGCAAGTGATGAAACCTATTTAGGTTTAGATCACATGCATTGCACCCATACTAGGTCACTGATGCTTAGAAAATCCCCACCCTAGGGTATATATTTTTTTTCTCCCACCAAGATGCTAAATATTACCTCTATCATCTACACAAATACATGGGGTATTTTATATGCTAGCAGGTACCTTTTTTTTTTATGCGTTCTGAATTTATTACATCTATTGGAAAAAAACAAGATTTTCCTTCATATATTCTTTGATCATGAAAGTATCAAAAAATAATAATAATAATAAATTGTAATTAAATAAAAATAAACACTATTAATATTTTTTTTTGGTAGATAATATATTATAGCGTTAATACCAGGTTTTACAGGTTGACCCAAAACTTTTTACAAAATCATCCCAGGGCTATTGATGAACATGTCCTTACTAAGGATCCTATATATGTAAAATCTACATGCCACAAAATCCATTACATTCGGTAAGGAACATAGCTTGTTATAAAAAATAAACTTCCCATACAACATTTTGGGTATACCTCGAGAAAACACACCTGCATCATAATTACAAAAAAAGAAACAGACATAGATCCCTTCCTTGAAACAGTGGAGAAACAAAAATTTGTAGACACACATAACAGAGTACTGAAAAAACTCCCACAAGTTCTGTATTGACAGTTACTCTTAATAATTATTTGGTAATTGCTTTCTTCCATATATGACATGCTTTGGGACCACATATTGTCTTGGCCAATCAGCCTTGGAGAATTTAACCTACTGGCTAGATTTATCATTAATCATGACTCACACACCTTAAATCATATTATCCATCATGAATTATTCTCATGGGATATACAAAAATTACCCATAGGCATACAACTTCAAAAATTATGGCTTCTTAAACCACTCCCAAATATTGGTCATCCTCACCTGTATTCTCTTGGCTGAGCTTTTGTAACCCTCTCTTGTCCACTATGATGATTCCCCTCACTTCCCTATTGATACTCATTAATTGGTGGAGAATTTTTTTTTGATAATTGTGTAGCTACTACATATATAGTTAGTGATATTCCTACACCCATTTTTGTTGTTCCCCCTTGATTACATTAGGCTTGAGAAGTTGATTGTGAGGGAACAAGCAATATATGACTCACTAATGCATCAAAATAGGACACTAAAAAGTTGTCCTGTAATATTCCCTTGCACGTTGTAGCTAAGAGATATCTACTTGCATAGTAGTTGTGTCTTCCCCAATATTAGTAAAATTCCTTCCAAAATAGGGAATCCCATTCCCTAATACTACACCACTCCATTCACTAATTTCCCTACCATAAGGTCTCACTCCACTTTCCACACTGGTCATTAACTCTTCCTTAGCCACAATCCTTAAGATCCTAGTTATCTCATTGACTTGATGACCTACCACTTATCCCTCTCCCTCACATACCACATCTTCTCTTCCATTAGTAGCCTCATTCATATCTCCAACTGCCTCTCCAACCTCACCCATACCAAAATACTCTATTATTTTACCTGCTTGCCATTGTTGTGTAGCCCACCAATTATCAAATTATGGTGTTGTACTTGTATCATAAATGCTATCCACTACGACGAGTTCATCTACATACCTGTCTAATACAACTACCAATGGGGCAGTTATAGTATAATTGTATCATCTTTGGTATACTACAAGTGGATCTGGTACCCCTTTCCTCAACCAAATTGGTGCAATACTTGAGTATACTAAAACTATTTGACTTGCACACTCATTCACCCAATTAGCCCGCCCTCATTACACATGAGCCAATTTTCCTAACTCATCACTCGATCTTGGTCCTCCTCTCCATGGTCGCCAACACACATCCTATGGTCTCAAACTCTCAAAGACATAACAGTAGTGATCTCCATATTTTGCATATGGTCTACTCCCCCTTGTATCCCTAGTCATTTGCCATCTCAATACATATGGTACCTCTGACCCCATAAACCTATGTGCATCATAAGGTATACCTTGAGGTCTCTCCACTGCTATATGCTCCCACCCCCACACCTGCACTAGTAGACTACAACTCAATCCACTTCGAGTTGTCCTCTTAACTTCATAAAGCTCCCTATAAGTTTGTGCTAATAATGCTAGTGCCCATAAAAATACCACTAACCTCACCACCATATTCATTACAACCCCTATAATATTCCATGGAAATAGTGCTCTCGATGAATCAAGAAATATCTAATTTGATATTAGCACCATCTCTAGGCTCTATCTCACTGATAACACCCCTACTTCAAAATACTCCTCGTACAACACCCCACCACTATTGAGATAAAAATAAGACCAAATTATAACAAATATCTCCTCCATTACTAACATTTTTTCTTGTTGACTTGCCACTGTAATGATAGATCCTTCTATCGGTAATAAAAAAATCTGATACATATCCTCTAAGGTAATTGTCATTTCCCCTATAGGTAAATGAAATATACTCCTATACATATCCTATCTCTCACATAATGATGATAGGTAGATCGTATCAACATACACTATCTTAACCTGGGCCATCCCCACAAATATTATCACCTCCAACCACCTCCAATCCTCAATTGTCATCAATCTTATTAAATTCCTAACAAGTGCTCGATGTCGATGTCCAAGTCACAATACCTTTAACTATCATCCCATTACATAATAACATTCACATTATCACTAATTCCATATGAAAATAATACACAAGTACATTGCATATTATACAATAAAACCCTCTACCCACCCGTACAACCACAAAACCCCATTACAATTTTTTCCTTCCTTCACTACTCTACTTCATTTATGCTTTCATTTTTTCAAAAGAAAATAAATAAATAAAATTCTACTCACTAGTTCTTCTTCTCCTTTATTGTTTGATGCATTTCCTTTCTCAAATATGTGCTAAACCTCGATGATGCTTTGTGTTCTTTTTTCGCCTTCACCTCTCTCTCTTATCCCGAGCAACATCTTACATGTGCAGTTTAATATCCCGCAAACACCTTCAAAACACTAGAGTGAATCCACAATATTTTGAATCTTGTTTGTACCTTAAAGCATATGAAGTAAAAGTTCCACAAAAACTAGTAAAATAATAAATATGAACACCATCAGGACTACTGAATATGTGCTCCAAATAACAAGTAATGCCAAACATGCATCACACATTACAGAACCAAATGGCATATCCAGTCAATAGATTAATATTCTTACATCAATATCTAGAAAATATTACTTTTGCAAGATGTTGCTTTATTCGCTCACCTTAGGTATAGATACAAAACCCTAAATTTTATAGATATAAACTTAATTTCCTCGCTCTTGATCAACAAGAACATAAGGGACAAGTGTTGATGATCCAAAACAAAGGCCCTATGTAAACTAGACAACTATCATCAACTACATAAAGTAGATTCCTTTATGAATAAAGACCTATGTGCAACATCAAAATTATGTGTTGCATAATTCTTTTTTTTTATAAATACACATCACACACATACATGGGTTATGGAGCCCCACGACCTTTGTTGTCAAAAAATCTTCTCACAATATGATTCGAAATAATTTGAAGTTTTTAAATCCTCCCACATATAATGATTAGCTAGAAACCCCCAATATTGATTAAAATTAATATGATTGGGCCATTCAAACTCATTAAAGGATGAAAGATCAATGGCTTCATGTATGTAGCAATGATAGTGGTTTACTACTCGAGTATCTGATACATGCTTAGGACCACTAGCCAACCATGTAACTTCTTTATCGATAATAAGCCTACAAAATAGGAAATTAGGAATAAATCCTCAATCAAATTTATTAGTGACCTACTTTGCATAATTGATCTTTCAACTTCTTAAAAGTGATGAGAGGATTTTTTTATCAAAATGAAGGACAAATCTACATGCTATTAAATTTGAATTCAATTTTGGAGAATTCAAATCATAGTGGTAAATATTCCAATAAGGAATTAATGCACCAACGAGGCAAATAAAATTATACCAGATTAATTTTTTACAAAAAGAAACTACTTCTGGTTTACTCCAGTCATGAATATCCCAATTCATGATATGAATAAAAAATAATCCTTTATAGAATAGGTAATAGTGATAGGACAATGCAGAGGTTAGAGTAAACCGAGTCTAGATGAAATCCAAAATTTTGAAGACATTCCTCTAACCCTTATGGCTATACAAGCCTTAAGAGACTGGATAAAATTGGCTTTTCGTACGATAGAAGCACTAAGGGCCAATATTCTATTCAAAATATCTTCATGAAGGTCGAACACTAAATTTCTTTCTAAAAAATCTACCAAGGATCTTGAGGAAGAGGAAGATATTGCCTGTGCCATCGATACCTTCGTCAGATTACAGATCCTCTTGTTAAGATGCTCCTACAATCGTTATCAATGCCTTAACTAGTAGTAATATCAAATGCATATTGGGAACACAACCTTTATTAGAGAAACTTGAATTTCACAATGAGGACCATGTTCATCTATCAAAATTATTCCTTCTTCGTCGTTCGAGGCCATGTGCTTCCCCACCGCACCTAAGGCCAAATAATCCTTAGTATCCTTAGGCTAAATGTCTATTAGTTGTATAAGGTTGCATGGTTCTCTATTGCTCAAATTTTGATGATTGTGAAGCTGTTATCATTTATTCTTACTTTATTTACACATCTTACTTGTCCTTTTCATCTTTAATATGATTAAAAGATCATTAATATCATTTTGGTATTTATATGATAATTGTCTATATTCTCTCTAGCACATGCACACATGTCATATTATTGATTTGTCTTCATCAATATCTGTAGAAAGCTGACACCTCTTATTGGGTTACACTCCTTTTGACATTCTACATACATAACACCCCTATCAGGTTACACTCCTTTTGGCTTAGTGGGTATTACACCCCATTATAGGATAGCTTCATATCCACTAGCAAGGGGCAGCCTCCATTCAACCATTTTTGAGCACAAATCCTAGCAGGTATCGCTCCATCTACAATCACTAGTGAGCACACACCTATAGTAGGTTCTTGATTCACCTTTTGGTCACTAGCGAGTACACACCCATAGTGGGTCAGTGCTCCATGCTACTTGTTTTCATAGTGAGCACTACATCCCTATAGGATAGCTTCATGGCTAATCATGAGTATCACACCCATAGTGGTTTTCACTCCATCCTTAGCCATTTGAGAGTATACATCTTCATCGGGTTTCTCTCCATCCTTTTCTTTTTTCCTTTTTTCTTAGATTATGCTCATTTGATCACATCGAACCATTATGGTCTACACTAATTCAAATGGCTTAGTCTAAGACCCTCTTTGATTTCTTTGACCTTTTGGTGGCTTTTATCCTTCTTCTTTCCTTTATTTTTGCTTTATTTATTTATTTTCCCTTTATTCTATCACTCTTTGCATCTTACATCTATCAATCTATTCATCAATCCCCAATTGGGGGTATCAATAATCTCAATTACTCATCTTATCTTTCCATATTCTTGATCTTGGGTACATTTAATATTATCTCATCCCCAACCTAATCGAGTTTCATCGGTTCAACTAGGTTTCCCCTCGAAAACTCGAGGAGGCACCATAGGCTGGGGGTATGCAAACATACAATTATGTATGAACAATCATTTTTATACCATCCAATCTATATTGGATTTTCAAGTAGCCAAAAATCTCCCCACCATAAAAATTGGTGCACAATTATTTTTGATTCATTCATTGTACAATAAATACATTAAAAATGGGGCAAAATGTACACATTAAAAATTGATCTACATTACATCAATTTTCATTAATTCTCCTTCATGAATTAGTTATTTAAAATTGAACATTTATTTCTTCAAAAAAATTAAGGTCATCTTTGACATGAATTTTCACCAACCAAATCATCTCTAAACTTCTCAAAACCACCACCATTGGATTGGACATGAAAAGAGCCTTTTGATGATTTTCTCAAAATTTCCTCTAATTCTTCTCAATTTCCTCCAAAATATTTAATACTTCTTCTAAAGTCACATATTTCCTCTAATTTCTTCTTAATATTTTTAAATATCCTTCTAATACTCCTAGATTCTTCTAATTCTCTCTAATTCATTTTTAATTTCCCTACGTTCATTGTTCACTTATCATTGTTCACAGATCACTGTACACTGTTCACTGTTTAGTGTACAATGTTCATGAATTACTGTACATTATACATTGTTCACGGATCACTATACATTGTACACTATTCACTGTTCACTATTCATTGCATGTTATTCACTAATTTCAAATTCAAAGAAGAATGTGTCATTTTCAAAATGGCATTAGCCCACTTTGAAAGTGGCATATTATTTAATTATTTTTAGTAATCCTTTTTCGAAGAGCATGTTCTATTTTCAAGGGGCGTGTTGTTTCAAAGTTCATTTTCAAAGTAACATGTTTCATTTTCAAAATAGCATGTTACTTCATTAGCCCACTTTCAAACTGGCATATTATTTTACTATTTTTGTTAAGTCCATTTTCAAAGTAACATGTTTCATTTTCAAAATAGCATGTTACTTCATTAGCCCACTTTCAAAGTGGCATATTATTTAATTATTCTCATTAATCCATTTTCAAAATAGCATGTTCTATTTTCAAAGGGGCATGTTATTTCAAAGTTCATCTTCAAAGTAGCATGTTTCATTTTCAAAATGGAATGTTACCTCATGATCCATTATCAAAACAACATGCTTCCTTTTCAAATTGGCATGTTACTTCTTTAACCCACTTTCAAAGTGGCATATTATTTTATTATTTTTTCTTATCCATTTTCAAATTAGAATATTCTATTCTAAAAATGGTATGTTACTTTAAAGCCCATTTTCAAAATAGCATGGTTCATTTTCAAAGTGGCATGTTATTTTCCACAAAAAGTTGGTGGACAATATTTTATGCCATTTTTAAATTCAAGCCATTTTTCCTCTCTCCCAAGGTCATGAAAAACTATAAATAGAGCCCTTGGGATAGCCTCATCATCAAGTTTTCTCAAGCACTAAAACTTTGCAGGTTTTCTTCAAGCTTTCAAGTTTCCAAGTAAGGGATCTCAAAGAAATCATCAACATATCTTTTCTCAATTCATTTTGTTTCATTTAGTTTCTACATATTTTAATTTTAGATTCACATTTTTTTTATTTCATACGATAGGTTTTTTTAGTTCCTTAATTTCCATATTAACCTTGCATATTTTTATTTATCTTACCATTATTTTCAGTATTTCTTCATATTGTTAGTTTTGTTTATTCACATCCACCTTGCTATTTAATATATCATTGCATAAACATTATCATTAACTGGGTTTCTATTTTGTGTATGCTCTTCCCTTGCACTTTGTGTGAACTTGGGAATCAAAAGTGGGTAGGTCACCTAGGATTGATAAATAAAATCATACTTTATTATTATATTAATCATTTAATCGCTTCATTTCTAATTTTATTTATTATTGTACAAAATTACATCACATCAAAAGGGGTTTTCATTCCATGTATGCTATTCCCTTGCACTTCGTGTAAACTTGGGAATAAAAAGCGGGTAGATCCCCTAAGGTTAAAGAACATCATCATAGTCATCATTTTTCTTTTTTTTCTTACACATCACATTAAAAGGGGTTTTTATTTCATGTATGCTCTTCCCTTGCACTTTTTGTGAACTTGGGAATCAAAAGTAGGTAAATCCCCTAAGGTTAAAAAATAATATAATCATTATTATCAACACATTTTTTTCATATGCTCATCCAAAAGGTCAATACTCCCTTTCTTTTTATAAGGTCAAATAAAAGGACCAAGTGGGCAATATAAGTCCACTTGGTCCTTTTAGTTGAACTTATAAAAATAAAGGGAATACTGATCTTTTGGATGAGCATATAAAAAATATGTTGATAATAATGATTATATTATTTTTTAACCTTAGGGGATTTACCCGCTTTTGATTTCCAAGTTCACACAAAGTGCAAGGGAAGAGCATACACATAATAAGAACCCCTTTTAATGTGATGTACTTTGTACAATAATAAATAAAATTAGAAATGAAGTTATTAAATGATTAATATAATAAGAAAGTGTGATGTTATTTATCAATCCTAGGTGTTCTACCCACTTTTGATTCCCAAGTTCACACAAAGTGCAAGGGAAGAGCATACACGGAATAGAAACCCAGTTAATGATAATTTTTATGCAATAATATATTGAATAGTAGGGTGGATGTGAATAAATAAAACTAAAAATATGAAGAAATGCTTAAAATAATGGTAATATAAATAAAAATATGCAAGCTTAATATGGAAATCAAGGAACTAAAAAAAAACCTATCTTATGAAATAAAAAAATGTAAATCTAAAATTAAAATATGTAGAAACTAAATGAAACAAGATGAAATGAGAGATGGTGAAAGAACACAACCCTTTAAAACAAGTTGACTCTCTCTCTCTCAACAAGATCTTGATGATGACTTTCTCAAGATGATTAAAGAGATGTTGATGATTTCTTTGAGATCCCTTGCTTGGAAAATTGAAAGCTTGAAAAAAACCTGCAGAGTTTTAGTGCTTGAGAAAACTTGATGATTAGGCTATCCCAAGGGCTCTATTTATAGTTTTTTCATGACCTTGGGAGAGAGGGAAAATGGCTTGAATTTAAAAATGGCATAAAATATTATCCACCAACTTTTGGTGGAAAATAACATGCCACTTTGAAAATGGACCATGTGAGGTAACATGCCACTTTGAAAATGGACAATGTGAGGTAACATGCCACTTTGAAAATGAACCATGCTATTTTGAAAATGGGCGTTGAAGTAACATGCCATTTTCAAAATGGAAAATTCTAATTTGAAAATGGATAAACAAAAATAATAAAATAATATGCCACTTTGAAAGTGGGTTAAAGAAGTAACATGTCATTTTGAAAATGAAGCATGTTGTTTTGAAAATGGATCATGAGGTAACATGCCATTTTGAAAATGAAACATGCTACGTTGACGATGAAATTTGAAATAACATGCCCCTTTGAAAATAGAACATGCTATTTTGAAAATAGATTAATGAGAATAATTAAATAATATTCCACTTTGAAAGTGGGCTAATGAAGTAACATGCTATTTTAAAAATGAAACATGTTATTTTGAAAATGGACTTAAAAATAATAATAAAATAATATGCCACTTTAAAAGTGGGCTAATGAAGTAACATGCTATTTTGAAAATGAAACATGTTACTTTGAAAATGAACTTTGAAATAACATGCCCCTTGAAAATAGAACATGCTATTTTGAAAATGGATTAATGAAAATAATTAAATAATATGCCACTTTGAAAGTGGGCTAATGCCATTTTGAAAATGACACATTCTTCTTTGAATTTGAAAATAGTGAATAGTGCATAATGAATAGTGAACAATGAATAGTTTACAATGTACGGTGATCCATGAACAGTATACAGTGTACAATATTCTATGAACAGTGTACAATGAACAGTGAACAATGTATAGTGATCCGTGAATAGTGATTAGTGAACAATGAATTTAGGGAAATTAAAAAGGAATTAGAGAGAATTAGAAGAATCTAAGAGTATTAGAAGGATATTTAAAAATATTAAGAAGAAATTAGAGGAAATATGTGACTTTAGAAGAAGTATTAAATATTTTGGAGGAAATTGAGAAGAATTAAAGAAAATTTGGAGAAAATCATCAAAAGGCTCTTTTCAAGTCCAATCCAATGGTGGCGGTTTTTGAGAAGTTTAGAGACGATTTGGTTGGTGAAAATTCATGTCGAAGATGACCTTAATTTTTTTGAAGCAATAAATTTTTAATTTTAAAGAACTAATGCATGAGGGAGAATTAATTAAAATTGATGTAATGTAGGTCAATTTTTAATGTCTACATTTTACCCCTTTTTGATGTATTCATTGTACAATGAATGCATCAAAAATAATTGTGCACCAATTTTGATGGTGGGGAGACTTTTGGCTACTTGAAAAGCCAATATAGAGTGGATGGTGTAAAAATGATTGTTCATACATAATTGTATGCATGCATGCTCCTAGCCTAGGGTGCCCCCTCTAGTTTTGGAGGGGAAACCTAGTTGAACCAATGAAACTCAATTAGGTTGGGGATGAGATAAGATTAAATGGACCCAAGATAAAGAATAAGAAAATATAAGATGAGTAATTGAGATGATTGATGCCCCTAATCAGGGATTGATGAATAGATTGATAGATGTAAGATGCAAGGAGTGATAGAAGAAAGGGAAATCAAATAAATAAAGCAAAAAGAAAGGAAAGAAGAAGGATAAAAGCCACCAAAAGGTCAAATAAAGCAAATAGGGGCTTATACTAAGCCATTTGAATTAGTGTAGACCATAACGATTCGATGTGACCAAATGAGCATAAGATAAGAAAAAAGGAAAAAATAAAAGGATGGAGTGAAACCTTGTGAGGATGTATGCTCGCAAATGGCTGAGGATAGAGTGAAAACCACTATGGGTGTGATGCTTGTGATTAGCCATGAAGCTATCCTATAGGGGTGTAGTGCTCACTAAGAAAACAAGTAGCATGGAGCATTGACCCACTATGGGTGTGTACTCGCTAGTGATCAAAAGGTGGAGCAAGAACTCGCTATAAGTGTGTGCTCACTAGTGACTATAAATGGAGCGATACCCACTAGGATGTGTGGTCACAAATGGTTGAATGGATGCTACCCCTCACTATAGGCCATGAAGTTATTCTATAATGGGGTGTAATGCATGTTGAGCCAAAAGGAGTGTAACCCAATAGGGGTGTTATGTATGTAGATGGTCAAAAGGAGTGTAACCCGATAAGGGGTGTTAGCTTTCTAGAGAGATTGATCAAGACAAATAAAGAAGATGACATGTGTGCATGTGCTAGAGAGAATATAGATAATTATAATATGAATACCAAAATGATATTAATGAGATTTTAATGATATTAAATATGAAAAGGATAAGTAATATGTGTAAATAAAGTAATAATAAATTACGACAACTTCACAATCATCAAACTTTGAGCAATAGACAACCATGCAAACTTAGATAGCTAAGAGACATCTAGCCTAACGATGCTAAGGATTGTCTAGTCTTAGGTATAGTGGGGAAGCATGTGGCCTCGAACGACGAAGAAGAAATCATTTCAATAGATGAGCATGGTCCTCATTGTGAAATCCAAGTTTCCCTAATAAAGTCTATGTGTTCCCAGTATGCCTTTGATATTACTACTAGTTAAGGCATCAATAATGATTGTACAAGCATATTAACAAGAGAATATTTAATATGATGAAGGTATCGATGGTGCAGGCAATATCTTCTTCTTCCTCAGGACCTTTGGTAGATTATTCAGAGAGAAATTTAGTGTTTGACATTCCTAAAGATATTTCGAATAGAATATTGGCCCTTAGTTCTTCTACCATACGAAAATCCAATTTTATCCAGTCTCTTAAGGCTTGTATAGCCATAAGGGTTAGAGGAATGTATTTAAAATTTTGGATTTCATCTAGACTCGTTTTACTCGAACCTCTGCATTGTCCTATCACTATTACCTATTTTAAAAAGGGATTAATTTTTATTCATCTCATGAATTGGGATATTCATGATTGGAGTAAACCAAAAGTAGTTTATTTTTATAAAAAGTTAATCTGGTATAATTCTATTGGTTTTTTTGGTGCATTAATTCCTTATTGGGATATTTACCGCTATGATTTTAATTCTTAAGACTTGAATTCAAATCTAATAGTGTGTAAATTTTTCCTCCAATTTGATAAAAATTCCTCTCATCACTTCAAAGAAGTCGAAACATCAATTATGCAAAGGAGGTCACTGATAAATTTGATTGGGGGTTTATTCCTAACTTCTTATTTTACAGGTTTTTTATCGACAAAGAAGTTACATGGTTTTCTAGTGGTCCTAAGCGTGTATCAAATACTCGAGTAGTAAACCACTGTCATTACTCCATGCATAAATCCATTGATATTTCCTAATTTAATGAGTTTGAATGGCCCAATCACATTAACTTTAATCAACATGAGGGGTTTCCAGCTAATCATCATACGTGGGAGGATGCAGCAACTTCAAATTATTCTTACTCAGATAGTGAGTAGATTTTTTGACAATAAAGGCTGCAGGGATCCATAACCCATGTACGTGTGTGACGTGTATTTAAAAAAAAAAAAAATGATGCAACATGTAATTTTGATGTTGCACATAGGTCTTTCTTCATAAAGGAACCTATTTTATGTAGTTGATGATATTTGTCTAGTTTACATAGGACCTTTATTTTAGATCATCAACACTTGTCCCTTATGTTCTTGTTGATCAAGAGCAAGGACATTAATTTTATATCTATACAAGTTAGGGTTTTGTATCTATACCTAAGGTGAACGAATAAAGCAACATCTTGCAAATGTAATATTTTTTAGATATTGATGTAAGAATATTAATCTATTGAATGGCTATGTCGTTTGGTTCTGTAATTTGTGATGCATGTTTGGCATTGCTTGTTCTTTAGAGCATATATTTAGTAGTCCCGATGGTGTTCATAGTTATTATTTTACTAGTTTTTGTGGAACTTTTACTTCATATGCTTTAAGGTACAAACAAGATTCAAAAGATTACAGATTCACTCGTGTTTTGAAGGTGTTTGCAGGATATAAAATTGCACATGTAAGATGCTTCTCGGGATAAGAGAGAGGGGCAAAGGCCGAAAAATAACATGAAGAATCATTGAGGTTTACCACAGATCTAAGGAAGGAAATGCATCAAATAACAAAGGAGAAGAAGAATCGGTGAGCAGATTTAAAAAAAAAAAAATTATTTATTTTCTTTTGAAAAATAATGAAATCGTAAATGTATTAGAATAGTGAAGAAAGGCAAAATTGTATTGGGGTTTTTTGGTTGTACGGGTGAGTAGAGGGTTTCATTGTGTAATATGCAATGTACTTATATATTATTTTCATATGGAATTGGTGGCAATGTGAATGCAATTATGTAATGGGATGATAGTTAGAGGTATTGTGACCTCAACACTGACATCGAGCACTTATTGGGAATTTAATAAGATTGATGATAATTGAGGATTGGAGGTGGTTGGAGGTGATAGGATTTGTGGGGGTGGCCCAAGTTAATATAGTGTATGCTAATACGATGTACCTATCAACATTATGTGAGATATAGGATCTGGATAGGGGTACCTTTCATTTACCTACAGGGGAAATGACAATTATCCTGGAGGATGTGTATCATATTTTTTGGTTACCGATAGAAGGATCTATCATTTTAGTGGTAATTCGATGAGAAAAAAAGTTAGTAATGGAGGATATATTTGGTATCATTTGGTCTCATGTTGATCTCAATAGTGGTCGGGTGTTGTACGAGGAGTATTTTGAGGCAGGGGTGTTATCAGTGAGACAAACCCTAATGATGGTGCTAATATAAATTGGATTTTTCCTGATTCATCGAGAGTATGATTTCCATGGAATATGCTAGGGGTTGTAAAAGATATGGTGGTGAGGTCAATGTTCTTTGCATGGGAATTAACATAATTAGCACAAAATTTTAGGGATATTTATGAATTTAAGAGGATAGATCGAAGTGGATTGAGTTGTAGTCTACTAGTGCAGGGGATGGGAGCATATAGCAGTGGAGAGACTACAAGGTCTACCTTATGATGCATATAGGTTTATGGGGTTAGAGGTACTATATGTATTGAGATGGCAAACATTTAGGGATACAAGGGGGAGAAGACCATATGCAAAGGATGGAGATCACTACCGTTATGTCTTTGAGAGTTTGAGACCACATGATGTGTGTTGGCGACCATGGAGAGGAAGGCAAATATGGAGTGATGAGTTAGTAAAATTAGATAATGTGTGATGAGGGAGATTGTTAATTTGGTGAAGGAGTGTGCAAGTTGAGTATTTTTAGTATACTCGATTATTGCACCATTTTGGGTTGAGGCAAGGGGTACCAGATCCACCTGTAGTGTACCAAATATGATACAATTATACTACAACTACCCCATTGATATTTGTATTAGACAAGGAGCCAGATGAACCCATGGTAGTGGTTAACTTTGATGATGCAGGCATAACACCAAAGTTTTATAATTGGTGGGCTACACAAAAGTAGCAAGCAAGGAAAATAATAGAGGATGTTGGTATAGGTGAGGTCAGAGAGGCAGTTTGAGAGATGAAAGAGGCTACTAGTGGAAGAGAAGAGGTTGTATGTGAGGGAGAAGGAGAAGTGGTAGATCATCAAGTTAAGGAGACAAACAGGATCTTAAGGGTAGTGGTTGAGGAAGAGTTAATTACGAGTGTTGAAAGTGGAGTGAGACCTAATGGTAGGATAATTAGTGAATGGAGTGGTGCAGTATTAGAGAATGAGATTCCATGTGTTGGAAGAGATTTTACTAATGTTGGGGAAGACACAAATACTATGCAAGTAGATATCTCTTAGCTACAACATACAAGGGAAGATTATAGGGTAAATTTTTTAGTGTCTTGTTTTGATGCATTAGTGAGTCATGGACTGTTTGTTTTCCCACAATCAACTTCTCAATCCCAATGCAATAAAGGGGGAACAACAACAATGGGTGCATGAATACCACTAACTATAGATGCAGTAGCTACACAATTATCAAGGAATTATTTCTCCACTAGAGGGGTTGACTGTGGAGTAGATACAAGCTAGAGCCCTCCTTGAAAAGGAAACAATAAGAGAATTAAAGAATGTCTACATCTCCAAGTTTTATGGAGAAGGAAATGGAGATGTCACTGAGGCTTGGTTAAGGGAACTGGAAGTCTTCTTCATAATAAAGGGATATTCTTCACAAAATTGAACTGCTTGGGCTACTATTTACCTTGAAGGAGCTACCCTAGATTGGTGGAAAACTTATTATGATGAAACTAAGATTGAACTAGTAGAAATTCCATGGAAGGAATTTATATTCATCTTCAAGAAGAGGTTTTTCACATAGCATTTCTATGCCCCAAAATTTAAGGAGTTTTCTAGTTTAAGGAAAGGAACCAACTTAGTGGAGGTATACTAAAATAAGTTGGTAAAATTATTGAAGTATGTACCCACCTATAATGAAAAATATGGATTCATAAGTTTACTCATGGGTTGCAATCTAGGATAAAGCATGATGTGGAGATGTAGGAATCTATGACATTGCAAAAGGTATATGATCTAGGAAATAAAGCAAAGTCACATTTTTATTTTAAATATGAAATCTTATTCGAGCAAGATCTACATGAACTAAAGAAGAGGAATAGCAATGGAATTGTAAAATGGGAGGCTGAACAAGATTAGAAGGCTAAAACCCCCCAAAATTTGAAGAAGAAATCTAATGGAATCCAGAAGAAGTTCAAGAACTTTTATAAGAAATGCAACAACCCCAATAACGCTAAGCCTCAACTGCGAAAACTACAAGCTTTAGTTCTAGCAATCAAAGGAGAGGATCAAAAATTAGAAAAGTGACAAGGACCCAAGTATGGATGTTACCATTGTAGAGAACCACTCTTTGCTAATCAATGTATGCACTGACCAAGGCTAAGCATATCCAGTATTAAAGGAAAAGAACTTGCACACCAAATATACGCTACAACTAGGAGTCAGAAGCTTGAGGGGAAAACTATAAGGACCTTAATCCTAACATTAATATTATTAATTCATTTATTATTATCATATTATAATATGAATAATCATGACCCTTCACTCATAACCCTAGAATAATATAAATAATAGAAGAGAGGCATATAATTCGATCATCCATGAATAAGAATATATATATATATATATATATATATATATATATATATATATATATATATATATATATATATATATATTATTATTTGATCCATTAAAAGGTTCCTCTCAATGCAAAGGTGATTCTCTTAGGTTGATTTCTACATTCTAATCTAATTTTTCTAATTGCGAAGCTCACAAGACTTAGAGTCCTACCATATGGTATTAGAGCAATTTAAATCCTAGTGTCTTCTTACATCCTTCACATACACCATTTATTCCTATTCATAAACTACTTATTACATATCATCTAGTAGTGATAGCACCACCCAAGCCACCATATCATGATATTCTATGTCCAACAGTAATAATCACCACTCACAAATTACATAAGCCACCATATATTCTATCACTCTACTTATACACCTCTGAAAGCCATTACACCACCATAGCAAGCATTTGAAATGATTCTAGTTCATTTTTTTTCTGTGCAACATTATCTCCAACTTCGTATCGTGCTCGACGTCATCAATAGATCACTCTTGAAGCATCATTAAAATATTTTTCCAATCTCATCTCTACTCAGCATCATTCTCTGACGATAGATCACTACCAGATCCTAAAAAAATGCAGTTAAAACCATGGAAAAAATAAACTCAATCTACCGCGTGATGACGTTTTCCAGCAATATAGCAGAAAAATGGTGAAATAAATTAAAAAAAAAAAACTAAAGTTTAAAAACATTTTTTTGTTGTCGTTGATCCCTTTTTCGTTGCTGTTGATTTGTTTTATGTTGCCATAGGTCGCTACAAACTAAAAAAATTTAATTTTGCTCGTGATAGTAGAAAGAAATATTTATATTAAATTTGGGGGCCAATAATTTATTTTCCAAAGTACGTATAACAAGGACATCATCCACTCCTCACTGGTTAACATTTTGTGATTTTTGTAGAAATTGTTTTTCGAGAAGAACAGAACCAAGTCAGAAGGAAGTTCCTATCAGTCTGTTGGTTTAAACGGGTGGATATATTCTTTTTCGGTTACCTAATTCAACCGTAGTAGGAAAACAGAAGTTTCGCTGATCAGTTGAGCCCAGATAATATTAATAACAGAAAGTGCTACAATATTAGCCGGTAAAGGTATTTTATAAGTTTCACGACTCCATTTAATAAAGAGTGTGTCTCGTTCATTCGCACAACAAGAAAATTCAACATAATCAATAATTAAGTTATTGTGGTCCACGAATCAAATCGCAAGGTTGATTCATTTGTACTAAGGTCAGTGAAAATTTAAAAACAATTATATTATGCAGTGTGTATTCAGTTTACCTAAGGATCCAGTTTGTAGCCAGGTTGCGTACAAACGATTAAACCCAAGGCAACAATTTTAAAGATAGCAAAGAACACGACGCTCAATTAGAAGCCAAAAGTAATAAAAATTTTAAAGGTTTAACACTCATAGAAATAGCCATTCAATTACATGCAATGAGAGAAGATCAAAATTTGTGTTAACATTTTGTGCAAGCAAGGAAGGATAGCCAAATTTTCTAACATTGCTCGAAACGTCACGAACAAGACCGAACTCATGATAGGAGAAATTTTAATTATAGACATCAATTTTTCTGGTAACGTTGTCCAACTCAATTCTTTCAGTTGCATTCATCCTTCATGGCATTAAATGGAGCTCAACGACACATGTTTTTATTGCAAGGGTTTCAATTTGAGGTACATCTCGTTCTCCAATAAAATTCTAGACGATCGTTCTGCGTCACTGTACATATATGGAAAACTCAAACTGCAAAAAATTAAAGAGTTTCAATAGATCAAGACGATAAAATTTTAGCTGGCAAGAAAAGGATCGACCCTGAAAGCACTGTGTATAATAAGCATTCAAAAAAAGGAGCAGAACTACCAAATTTGGTGAGAAAACTAACGATTTTGTTGTTTTTCGGCGAATAAAAAGACTCTCTGTCATTTTTGACAAGTATAAAATCCACGATGGATATTTTTTTTTAAACATTAAGGTTCAAAAGTTATCGATCGCTATATTATTTTCCCGTCAATTGGAAATCAACATAAGGAAAAGGGTTTTTTTAAGGTTTTCAAGTCTCCAGCCTAAGAGAAGGTTGAAAAACAACCTAGACATAGCATAGAATAAAATAAAATTAAGAAAACTGGTTCGGGCCTCTCTGTGATGTTTTTCGGTGGACCAAGCACAGGAAAAAAATACTAAAAATACTAAAAAAAATACTAAAAATGTGTCAAAAATTATAAGAAGATTTCTACTAAAGCACCCTAGCGCCAGAGGAGGAAAAAACAATCAACAGAAAATTGAAAATCATCCCAAAAATCTATCTGCAGTAAGATGTCTGATTTTTTTGGCAGCCACCACAAGAAATCAGCGGTGAAATATAAGTTATAACATAAAGGTTTTAATCTTTTTTTATAACAAAAACAATAAATTATTTTATGGACATAAGAAGGTAGAAATGGACGGTGAAATATAAGTTATAAAATAAAGTTTTTAATTTCTGTCATGCATGAAAATGATCAATTATTTCGCGGACATTGAAAGGCAAAAAATAGTGTTTTTTACTAATATCCCATATCGAGCAATCAAGAAGTAGACACGTTCCTTAAAAATAATCACACGCTCTCAACTAGGTGTGACTACCATTGGTAGCCACACCTATGTGTGAGATCCATCTAAAACCACTTTACATTGGCCATTGTGATTCGTTACTGAGAACAATGATTCTCTACCTGCTTTTTGATTCACCATCGCCTCCCTACGCCCATGCGTCACTCTATCGCATTACCCCTACCTCCATCTACACACCGCCACTCAGTTGCATTCTCCCTTCTACCATAACCTCCCTTCACCCACACGCCGCTCTGCCGCTCCTTCCCTTCAATCGTCGCTCCTCCTTACCGCCGCACTGTGACACCCACCTAGTCCTCACCTAAATCATAATGATTGACAAAAAAAACCCAATTTTTTGGGCGACAGGAATTATCAAAATTGTGACTATTTTTATACGATGATTTTTATGCCCAAATTTGACAACACAAAGTTGACAAAAAAGTTGCTTAAGGTTGCACAACCAAAAGTGATGAAAAGTTGTTTTTTGCACAATGAAAGACACTTGCAATAAAACGTTGACCACCAAATTTTGCAAACAAAACATATAACCCAATTTTTTAAAAAATACATCGGTGGCCGACAACAAATTTTGCCAAAGATAATTTGTAGACAAATTCTTGAAAATTTTTATAATTCAATGACAAAAAAAATCTTAATGAAAAATTCTTGATGGCAAATTGCGAAAACTTTTGCTGCATAAATTGACAATGACTTTTGACAAGAAATCGATGATTTTTTGACAAGAAATCATCGACGACTTTTTGACAAGAAATTAATTGTTTCAACAACTTTTATTAACAACGTTTGTGAAAATTTTGTCGATGATTTTCTTTGCCAAATTATGATGATGATTTTTTAAGCACAATTTATCGACGACTTTTTATGACGATTTTTGTGACAATTTTTGTCAAATTTAGACACAACTTCCAATGATGACCATGTAAATGGCTTACACCACTCAAAAACTTACCCAATGCTTACCTATTAAACGTATTCACCCCACGAAAATGAAGGTACAATGTGAAAAGGACCTTTTTTTTCATTGCGATGAGAAATTTATTCACAATCATAAATGTATTACACTTGCATTATATATTTTGGATGCAACTATTCCTTGTAGTTCTCCCAACGACGAAAATGTGATTAAGGTAGTCGTAGTGATGGATACACCTAAATATGACACTAAATATGGGGACGATGAGGAAGGTAAGGAATATGAGGAAGGTAAGGAATATGAGGAAGCCACGAAAGATGAAAGAGGAGGAAGATGTGGAAAACAAGGACAATGAGCAAGAAATACCCAAAATACCTGATCCCACCAATGACAATAATAAGGTTGATATGCCGGAAGTGATTAATGCACCAAGCAAGGATGAGGTAGACATACCCGAAGTGATCAATGTTGGCCAAACATGCACTCTACAAGATCTACACATGCCTTCCTCACCAATAGTGAGTTCTCACCACATGACCAAACCTATTTGAAACTAATACAGAGTGATTACATACTCCTTATTTGTTGGCTCTACTAGGGAACCACAAAAGGATTTGGAAGCGTTACCACCAATTATGATGCATCATTCTAAAATATTTGAAGGACCCCAAGGGTTGCCTTCCAATCGTCATCAAGATTCTCCTAAGGAATATTCTACTATTTTTCCTAGCAACCACCCACTAACACTCTGACCTTCAATATATCCCTACCTTCAAAAAAGTGACATTAAGATAGTACAAGAACGTGCACAAATTCAACTTGGAAAAAAAGCAACAAAGCTCCTTTTAAGGAGGGTGGCATGTTAGGACCCTAATCCTAACATTAATATTATTAATTCATTTATTATTATTATATTATAATATGAATAATCATGACCCTTCACTCATAACCCTAGAATAATATAAATAATAGGAGAGAGGAATATAATTAATCATCCATGAATAAGAATATATATTTGATTCATTGGAAGGGTTCCTCTCTAGTGCAAAGGTGATTCTCTTAGTTTTAGGTTTATTTATGCATTCTAATCTAACTTTCCCAATTGTGAAGCTTGCTAGGACTTAGAGTCCTACCAAAAACCACCCAATTAATCATAAAAGGTAATATTTTTGATAAGCAAGTGAATATCTTAATTGATAGTGGAGCCACTGATAGCTTTATTTCTTGTAAGTTAGCAAAATATATGCTAAAAAGGCCAGGATATTTGGATCATGGATGGAAGGTCGAGTATGGTTCTGGATAGACCTACTCCGTAAACCAGTGTTTTCCTATGTTAGAAAGTGTTTTAGCTAGTGGAACCATGGAAGGTTACCTATATGTAGCTCCACTTCATGCCTTCGATGTGATCCTAGGGATGGATTGGTTATAGGCCCATAAAGCTATAATCAATTTCCAAGATAGATGGATCAAATATTCTAAGGAGGCAAGGAAAGGCTACAAATTCATAGCACGTAGGGGACATTCAAATCCTAGATGTTGTCAGCTATGCAATTGAAGAAAGCCCTCAAAAAAGGAGGGATAGTCTATGTAATTAATCTAAATGAAGTTGGAGAATATCGAAAGAAAGAGATGTTGGAAACCCATCCAATTTTGTAGGATTTCAAGGATGTATTTCTTGAGGATTTACTTGGGCTCCCTCTTGTGTGGGAATTTTATTTCACTATTGATCTTATGCCAAGAGTGGAACCAATTCATAGATCTTCGTATAGGATGACACCTATCGAGATGTAAGAATTAAAGGTACAATAGCAAGGATTGTTAGAGAAAGGGTTAATAAAACCAAGTGTGTCACCTTAGGGTGCACTAGTTTTATTTGTGAAAAATAAAGATGGTTTTTAATGTTGTGTATCAATTATAGGATGTTGAATAAATTTAAAATCAAGAACCGGTATCCCCTACCTAGAATCGAGGATTTATTTGATCAACTAAGAATGACATGGTGTTTATTAAGATAGATCTAAGGTTAGGGTATCACTAGTTAAGGATACGTGATGAGGATACTCACAAGATGATATTTAAGACTAGGTATGGACATTATGAGTTTATAGTCCTACCCTTTGGACTAACTAATGCCCCAACCGCCTTTATGAATCTAATGAATAATGTGTTCAGAAGGCACTTGGACCAGTTTATCCTTGTATTTCTAGATGATATCCTAATATACTCTTGGAACAAGGAAGAGCATGATAAGCATCTCAAGATCATGTTAGAGTTACTAAGAGAAAATCAACTCTACGAAAATCTAGCCAAGAGTGATTTCTATGTTTCAGAGGTATGATATTTAGGGCATATCATATCAACAGAAGGAATTGTTGTGGATCCAGAGAAGATAGAAGCCATACTAAATTGGCCACCCCTACTAATATTATTGAAGTAAGAAGTTTCATGGGGTTAACGGGCTATTATAGACATTATATAAAGGATTTCTCAAAGATTTATTTGGCAATAACTAACCTTCAAAAGAAAGGGAAGGAATTCAAATGGATGGAAAAGTGTGAAACTGCCTTTGCTTTATTGAAGTAAAAGCTCACTACCACACCAATATTGAAAATTCTAGATCCTCAAGGAGATTTTTTGGTATGCACTGATGCATCACTGGAAGGGTTAGGAGGAGTACTCATGCAAGAAGAGTTAGTAGTAGCTTATACTTCAAGAAAACTTAAAAAGCATGAATTCAATTATACTACTCATGATTTAGAGCTAGCCACTGTGGTGCACTCTATAAAGGTCTAGCACCACTATCTGGTGGGGAGACCTTTTGAATTGAAATTTGACCATCAAAGTCTAAGGTACATATTTACCCAACCAATACTCAATGCAAGATAGAGAAGGTGGATCGAGTTTCTCACTGAGTATGACTTTGAAATTGAGTACATAAAGGGAAAAGAGAATAAGGTTTTTGATGCCTTGAGTAGAAGGAGACACATAGCAGCCATAACCAGGAGTCACATAAATATCATGGACCAAGTGAGGCAGGAGCAATATCAGGATGAATATTGCCAGGAAATTTGAGCTAGAATAGACAGAGACCCTGAGGGCAATAAGGAGTTTGGGATGATAGATAACCTTTTGTGCTACAAAGGTAGAATCATCATACCAAAATCAAGGGATTTAAGAAAGCTAATAATGCAAGAAGCCCATAGATCTCCTTATTCAACTCACCTCGAAGGGGCAAAGATGAGGGAAAACCTGAAAAGAACCTTCTTCTAGGTAGGAATGAAGAAGGATATTATTAATTTTATCACTCGATACCTTGAATTTCAGAAGGTTAAGGTAGAACGCAAGCATCCTGTAGGATAGTTGTATCCACATAGTATACCTACGCAAAAATGGTAGGTCATATCTATGGATTTTATAGTAGGTTTACCTAAGACCATGTACCAACATGATGCAATCCTAGTAGTAGTTGACAAATTGACTAAGGTTGCACATTTTATACTTGGGAGCACCAAGGATGATGCTCAGGTGGTGGCTAATAGATTTGCCAAGGAAGTGTTCTGATTGCATGGATTTCTTGAGGTAATCATCTTAGATAGGGATTCCAAGTTCACTTCTAAGTTTTGGAAAGCCCTTCATCAAGCAATAGGTACAAAGCTGAACATGAGTTTGGCATACCACCCTAAGACATATGATCAAATAGAGTAGGTAAACCAAGTACTAGAAGACATGCTCTACATGTACTGTATGGATCACAAGTCTCACTGGGAAGACTACCTACCTTTGGTAGAGTTTACCTACAATAATGGGTATCACTCATCTCTGGGAATGACACCTTTTGATGCCTTGTATGGATGAAAGTGTAGAACACCACTGTCATGGGATAACCTAGAGGATAGAGTTGTGATTGGACCAGAAATGGTCAAAGAAATGGGAGAGCAATTGAAGGTAATTAGGAAAAGACTCAAGGAAATCTATTGATAGGTAGAAGAGTTATGTTGATTTAAATAGAACTCCAAGGGAGTACTCGATGGGAGACAAAGTGTTCCTAAGGGTCAAACCAATGAAAAGTGTGATCAAGTCCATAAAATTAGATCCACGGTTTGTAGGACACTTTGAAATCATTGAAAATATTAGTTTGATTGCATACCAACTTGTTTTACCTCCTAATCTGTCAAAAATCCATGACACTTTCCACATATATTTACTTAGAAAATATATTGCTGACCCTGAACATGTGTGGGATGTTTCTAATTTGTAGATGGTAAATCCAGAGGCAATTAAAGTAATGCTAGTAAATATTCTCGATTTCCATTCTAAAACTATGCGAAATCGGACTCTTGAGCAATGTAAGGTCCATTGGGACCATTTCTCTAAAAGAAATGCCACTTGGGAGAAGGTGGTGGATATGCAAAAATATTTTTCCTTTTTGTTTGAAGATCTCTAAAATGTAATAATTTACTTTTTGCTTGTGGTTGTGATTGTGTAAAACTGGAAAACACTAGGATGGTGTTTAGTCCTAGTGGGGGAGGATGTCATGACCCTCCCTGATGGACCTTTTGACATGGAAAATAATGTATTAATTGATGATGCTTTAATACTTGATTTTGTGCAATTAAGCAGCTATGTGATGTTAGTAGATATTGAAGAGCATGATACTACTAATAAATTGCCAATGTGTAGGATCAAGTACACTCATAAGTGGAAGAAGTTGAGTCATCCACCAAAGGCGAGGGTACTTGAGGTTGGGAAAGTGATGATAAGGTAACTCAAAGGTAACAAGGATGATACCTTCATATAGGCATGCATTCGGTTAGGGATAATCGTCAATAGTTAGCCATCTTGAGCCCTAGATTGATAGCCTAGTAGCTATCATAAGTTCTAGAGGCTGAGATAGGTGACTACATTGATGGAAAGATTCCTCTTTTTATTTGTTGCACATGCTTGATTGTCTTTTACTTCAACACTATTTGTCTTAATAATTTGGGAAGTATGGATAGATAGATTGTCTTCATAACTCCTTGTATGTTTAAGTAAAGAAAGTGATAAAGTAAATATTTTATTTTAAATGCTAGTAAGTTTAATTTAAAATTATTAAATATTTTATTTTAAAAGATATTTTATTTTAAAATTCATAAATGCTTAATTTTGAATGATAGAAAGGTTCATTTAAAAATTAATGAAGTTTGTATTTTAAATACCAATAAATTTCATTAAATAGAGTATATGCTCTAATGTAGATGATAATATAACTTCAAAAAAATTATGGACTATTTAAATGATGAATGAATTTCATGATAAATATACCATTATTTTTAAAATATAAAACAAATATCGTTATTGTTTGTTTTATTTCTTTAATAAAATGATAATAAGAGATTTGTTTACGTTAAAACATCAATGCTAATTTTATTTCATGGGAAACTACCCAAAAGATATCGGTTTAATATTATTAAATAATGAAAGAGTTCTTAGTTGACAAAGTGAAATGAAGAACTGGTAAATTTTCACCATCGATGTTAGGGAGTTTCACTCCTACCAAAATATGGGTGAAAGGCTTAAAGGAAAGGAGATAATATCTCCCTACGATAGGTAAATATTATATTGGTAGGGAAGCGCATTGATGAGGGATGGGAGCATTCAAGGGAATGCAACCCTTATGGAAGGAAGTAGGGGGAAAATCAAAGGGACTACAAAAAGCTAAGGGAGGGTCTCTTGCTGGAAAAAATAAACAGATGAACTCTGAATAGCTAAAGAAGAGATTGAAATCACAACCACACAATATGAAGGCCATCCCTAAAAAATGAAGAACCTTGCTGACTTCAAAATACTTATGGTTGTTGGGTTACATAAACCTTGTTTTGTGTTTCAAATGATAAGCCTATTCGTTAACTAGGAATCACCTCATCTTTGTAAGCCGTATGGGCTGGATATTTGTCCATGCTAGGTCAGTCGTGAGAACCCCTTATATTTGTGCACCTCTAGTTGGTTTATTTATTTTTGTGGAGTCGATCGGGTTGTTTTATGTTGGTTTGCCAATATTCCCTCCATGTATAAATTAGTTCCCTATCCTCCCTAACCATATTCTAGGGTTTCATGTATAAACTATGTTTTTTATAGAGTAGAACCTCCTATGTAGGCTTGTTCATTGCTACTAGCAATGATGTCATGCAATGATCCTGTGTAGGCATGTTCGTTGCTGCTAGAAATGATGTCACATAGCACTCCTATGTAGGTGTGTTTTTTTATACTAGCAATTATGTCACATAACACTCATGTGTAGGTTTGTTCATTATTTCTAGCAATGATGTCACACAGTGCATCTTGATAATGATTTCATTGTTGTTAGCAACATGTTACCTCTACTACTAATGATGTTGCATGAGTTAACGACCAATAGCTGGTACCAAATATGACCAGTACCCTTGTAAGGAACATTCATCATGTGCCTTGATAGGGTAAATCTCCCTTCATATTAGGAAACACTTATCTCTTTATTGTTGGCTGATGTGGAGTCAGGTCGTGATTGGTGGGTTACGACATACACCCTATGGGATAGAGGAATAGGTCCTTTGTCTTCAACTTGTGCTGAGTAAGATGTTGTATTCCTTGTTGTATAGCATAGGCTATTTGGTGAAACTACCCTCTCATTGCAGAGATGGATGCTACTTAATTCATCGAGGAAATAGTTAATTAAAGGATGACTTCATGTGTGGGGAAACTTTAGAATCCATTGTAAGTTCATGTTTCATTAAGGTAGAAGAGACTTTAGAATTAATTTGTTATTGAATTATTTGATTAAAGTAAAGAGACTTTATGATTAATTAAAATGGAATTATTTGGTTAATGGATTAAAGTAGACCATATGACTTTGTAATCAATCAGATAGGGATTTATATGATTAATGTAAGGAAAGGGTTTATTTATAAATTAAAGTAGTTGACTTCAATTTAATGAATAAATAATGGAAATGGTTTGTTTTGTAAATTAAGGGTATGGGACTTTAATTTATGAAATGAAAGGAAAAGAGTTTATTTATGAATTAAAGTAGTTGACTTTAATTTAATGAATAAATATGAAAATGGTTTGTTTTGTAAATTAAGGGTATGGGACTTTAATTTATGAAATGAAAGGAAAAGGGTTTATTTATGAATTAAAGTAGTTGAATTTAATTTAATGAATAAATATGAAAATGGTTTGTTTTGTAAATTAAGGGTATGGGACTTTAATTTATGAAATAAAAGGAAAAAGGGTTTATTTATGAATTAAAGTAGTTGACTTTAATTTAATGAATAAATATGAAAATGGTTTGTTTTGTAAATTAAGGGTATGGGACTTTAATTTATGAAATGAAAAGGAAAAGGGTTTATTTATGGATTAAAGTAGTTGACTTTAATTTGATAAATAAATATGAACCTAGATTGTTTGGCAATTAAGGGTATGGGACTTTAATTGTTGAATAAGGGTTGAATCATTTATTACAAGTATAGCCCATGATCTAGATGCATTGTTGAAAGACTCTCATAGGAGGATGAGAGGAAAAGAATAGAAAGAGTAGTTTCTATGATATCAACTATGCATTAGATAGTTGAATTGCTTGGGTTGTTTGTATAGTTGCAATTTGGCAATGAAATGAGTAAATGCATTTAGAAGCATATCTATCCTGAACTATGAGTGTCCTGATCCCCTACTATCCTCACTTGATTGATGGAAGAGTAGGAGGACCAAAGTTACAGATGGACCAATGCACAAGTTTGCTCTCTACTTTACATCTTGTTTATTTATGCAAATAGATTAGATTTATGGGGATATTTCCTTGATGAGATTGATGTAATGTATTGCTTAAAGGTATGGAGGTTATACCATACATGCTTATGTAATAAATGAACAATATGGTTGATGCACCTTTGTATTCTATTTGATTTAATGTGAATGTATTTAAATCCTTTCTTATGCATGTTTATTCTTTAATTATTGTTCCTTGTTTCTAGTTACCTTTGCTTGTTTAATGAGTTATGTTTTGTTAGATTTAGTATCTAGAATTATCTTTATTTTCTTGTTGAATAAATTTTCATAAAAATTAGTAGTAAGTTCTAGGGTGAACTTAGAGGTAACCTAAGGGCTTGAGACCCCCTTAGGGAGAATGGTAACTAGGTTTATAGAAGATCGTACCTGAGTTAAGATAGCTTGTCAGAGGATAATATTGATAGCTTAACTCGCAGTACATGTAGCATACCTATGCATAATGGCTTACGTAGAATATGGAGATGTGTGTACACCTTCTAATGATTGAAGGTGATAAGTCTAGCTCATCAAGGATGATGAGATGGATGGACTTATGTGCATAACATGAGATATGCCTACGTAGAAGGGACTTGCATGAGGGGAATCTTGTGTGGTATAGTTCTTGAGAAACTTAGGGTTTGTTAAAACATTAAGTTGGTCTAAGGTTGGTTAGGGGTTTATGAATCCCTCTCCTTAGTCAAAAAAATAATTCTTTCTATCTTTGTGTGTTTTCTTATTTCTTGATTTTAGGGTCATTAAAACTAACCCATTAAAGAAAAATCTATTATAAAGGATATCTTCATGATGCATATCACAAAGAGTATCCCCTTTAGCATGTTCTCCAATAGTCACTGCATGAAAGTCATTGCAAACTTTGATTGCACCATTCTTTTTGATGAAAGGGAGGAAGAATCCTAATTGCTCAAGATATTTAGGAGATATAGGAAAAATATCCTCTTGAGAACTAGAAGACTTGACATGCGCAACACAATAGACTAACCTATCAAAAAATAAGTTGTTATAGAAGACATCCTCATGATCCATGTACAAAGAGCATCCCCTTCAATATACTCCCCTAGGGTCCCACCTAACACAAGATGCACCAAAGTTACCACATTGTAAAATAGAATGTCATTGGGATAAGGTAGTTCCTCATCCACATCATTCCACTCCAAGCCTTGATGATCCAAATATTCACACAAGTAATGAGGTGATCATCATTATCAAATGGAAAAGATTGGTTTGATTGGTTATGTAACCTATGCCACATCTTCAAGGCCAAAGCTCAACTTCCAAAAGCTCTTGAATACCTTTCTATTGTGGCCCTAAACATTTACCTATATATCCCATACTAGATAGGATTTGCTTAGGAAATGGGTAATCATTGGATAGGTAACAATGGGTAAAACAACACTCTATAGGAAGAGGGTTGCTACCATAAATATTTTCTTTGAGGGTAATACCCACAAAGATAAAGGTATGCATGCCAATGTGTACTACTTCACCATTATTATAAGGTAAACCAATAGTCCTTTGTGAAGGTGGTAGCTTGGCTAAATATATAAGAGGCTCTTTAAGAGAAGGATTGAACTGATCTTGTGATGAAACATTGATTAGTGATTCCTCACTTACCTTGAAATTTTCAAATTGCTTGGTAATATAAGATGAAGAAACTGATGGACATAAATAATATTGGAATGTATGAGGGTCACCCAAAATAGTGACAAGTTGATATTTGAATTCAAAATTCAAACATTGATGAATAGTAGAAGGTATAACCCTCATTGCATGTATCCAAGGGAATCCAAGAAGAAGATTAAAATTTGCAAGGTAAGGTACCATATAAAACAAGGTATCCAAGACTATAGGTCCAACCCTAAGGGGAAGGGATATAATAATGTAGGCCTCTTAGGACTCATTGTTGAAATATTTGATGATAACATTAGATTTGATTAGATATTCCTATTTTAATCCAAATTTTTGGAAAATTTAATAAGTGCATAGATTAAGAGAGGAACCATTGTCTATCAAAATTCACTTGATAAATGTTTCCCCAATAAATGCAGTAATGAAGAGGGAAGAATCCCCTTGTAAGTCCGAGGAAGGAATATCATCTAAAAATGTGATGTGATGTATCCCAAGGGAACCTATGACATAAAATATAGTGCTAGGAGAAATATCTTGAGGGATAGACTTAGAAGCTTCAACAGGGCTTCCCTATGAATAGGAGAAATTTGTAAAAGAGGGAAATCTTGGTTGGGGTAATAGCTATTTTTTTTTTAACGTCAAAAGAGACTTTTAATTGTGGTTTCAACACTAAGGGTGGTTTTTCTACTCTTGTGCTCCTTTTTTGGGTATTATTCAAAACTAGGGGTGGTTTTGAAGGTTGATTGAATGTAGAAATTATCTCTTGCTAATATCGTTGAGTTAGTTGAGCTTGAGCTTATTTTCTTGTAGTTGATGCTATCATACCAACCATGTTATTGTAAGGATGTGGTACATTATGAAATGACATTTGATTAGCTTCTATTTGCCTATGATTAGCTAGGAGATCTTGGAATATTCCCATATGTTGATTAGTTGTAGATGTTTGTTGAGTAGGATATTGATTATTTTTTGGAGGATTAAGTTGGTCTAAAACAAGGTGACCTGCATCGATTAAGTCCTTAACCACATGTTTCAACCTCTAACATGAATTTTTTATGTGCCCTTCCACTCTATGGTATTCACAATATTGACTAGGATTATACCAATTAGTCATTGTATCCAGTTGTTGTATGGGAGGAAAATTAATCATGCTAGCTTCCAAAAGCTACTTTAGGACCATTTTCATAGGCTTATTGAGTCTCTTGAAATTCCTTGGTGGTGGTTTTTGAGGTTGGATAAGCACCATATTTTGTAAGGTTTTAGTAACATTGTTGATAGGTCTACTATCTGTTAGCCCATCACCCACTACATGCTTGTTATTAGACTGATATTTTGTGATCCTATATTCTTATTTATTTAGCTTAAATTGATCTCTTTATATAAGGGCTTGATCTACCCTTATTTCTAGATATATTTCTTGGTCAAAAGAGGTAGTAGTTTTTATTTCCAATTTATATGATATTTTCTCTTGTAAATTTCCAATGAAAATCTCTAGCATGTCATGAAGTGGTAAAGTATATCTCAATCTATAGACACCTAAAATGCATCATGTTTAGGAGACTACCCATATGGACACATTCGTAGACCATATGAATCATCTTGGACATTTCCAAAAGAAAGAAGTGGTCCTAACCACTCAAAAGGGGTATTTCTAGCCCATTCAGGCTCAACCACTATCAGTCAAAATGACTAAAAAACCTAGTCATTGAACCTCATAGTGGACAATTCTAGTCATTATTGATGATAATGACTAGGACTAAAACATGAACTACCATGAAGTATTACCCAAATCACGGGTAGTAATGGTAGTTTGCATGCATTTTGAAGGGATATCGACGAGGAACTCCTAGAGTTCCTCCTGACCACCCTTTCAATGCTAATACAAGACTGAACCATCCCTCTGGGATAGTTAGTTGGCATGCAAATCTGGATCTTGGCTTCCCCCAGGAAGCCAAGCCCTAGATCTAAACCTGAAACTAGGAAGACTACATATGTAGATTTCTAGGAAGGCAAGATAAAGAGAATTAAAATTATGTGCAGCAGAGCCCTATTGAAATGGAGAGCCAATCTATGCCCCTTGGAGGAGCATTGGAGAACTGTCCAGTTGAGCCACATCCACGCATTAGTATTCATATCCAACATTCCTAACTATCCATTAGCATACCAGACACAACAGGTAACCCTTGAACTTTAATTAGAGCAAGGAAGATAGTTCCATTACCCTCGATTCATGAGGAGAAGAGCTTCATATTATGGTTGCTATCTCGAACAATGGCCCAAAGGCATATTTTAGGGTATTAGACATTATTTTCTTTAGTTCTAGCTTAGATCCATGTGCTTTCTATTTCAATATTTAGTTCTAGCATAGATCTGAATTCTTTTATGCATTTACATTAATATTGTTGAGTTTTATTGCATTTAATCACATTATGCTTATTTATATTGATTATCATATTTTCTACTAACAACCTCATCTAGGGAGGCATACCAGGCTACTAAGTGTGCTCTATTTTTTCCATACCCATAGATATAGGTTCATAGGATCAATTCAAAGTATTCATAGCATGAAATCCCTCCAAGACAAAATCAGGAGGAGGCATCTGTAAGCCCTCGAATAGTTTGGTGTGCGATATCAGGAGGCTTGCGAAGGTGCACCGTCCCCTTGTGGGGGATACATTCATAGTTACTCATTTTTTAATATATTGTATCAAAAATTAGTATCCCTCAGAGGGACATATAGGTAACCAAGATCTAGAAGCATAAATAAAATAATATTTCTTTGTTTGTTAATTTTGTGTTATATGTGCTTGTGTGCTTCTTCATTTCCATTGATATAATACTATTGCAAGTAGCGTAAGTATGGTACATGCTTCTTGAGGTCACACAAGTGGTTATAATTATGGGAACCCCACCAAGTTTTTATTTTCTATCAATTTACTGATATTTATAGGTTTTCTATGTGCAGGTTCGGCCACTCTGGTTGATAGCAACCAGTAGGTTTGGTCGCTCTGGTCAAAAGTGACTAGAATATCTTAACCACTGAAAATCATCTACCAACAATAGCCGCTCTGGTAAATAGTGGCTAGAATAAAAATATAGTAGGGGGTAAAATTTTCATCATCAAAAAAGGATTTGATGTTGGTAGTATTCTCCGACTCTCTATATTTCTCTGTCTGCAACTTTTTCTAGAAAATAGTAACTTAAATCACATTTTTTTACTAAGAAAAATGGAAAAAGAAAATGCATTTCATGTTTCTTAGAGTTTTCTTTAGTTTCCTCTAGACACTGCTAGGAATAGTGGACCTCTATTTTTAAGGTCTTCTATAGTCTCCAGCGTGCGAGGCTTATGTGTGTTTAGTTTGCTTGTATGCAGCCCAACCAGTGGCCATTAATTCATGAAGTAGGAATGGATTATTTGAAGTTCATTTAAGCTGAATACATTCATATTTATGAAATCAAATGTATTTTATCTTAGGAATATAGGAAAGATCATGTTTTCTTGGTGATGCATTTTTATTACATGTAAGGTTAAAAAGAACCCCATACACCACGTATCAAATTAACGCTAGTGAGTTGGAAGTCATGACCAACCACTAGTAGAGATCCATTGAGGTGGATTTCATCTCCATACACAATCTCAAATCCCATGTACCCTCTATTATTAGCCAATACTAGATACAAGAACCATCATAACCCATGGAAAATCTACACGCATCTCTCTTTGGAGAGGTATATCACTAACAACGGGTGAACTGGGTGAGGTCCAAGAGGACTTGTGCTCCCTAAACATGTGTGGAAGTCATTACCACACATTATAGGTTGGATTACATGGCCTAAATTTTATCACCATGTTTTCAAGCTGTGAGTGTATAGGTGAAATCCCTTAAACAATTTGAGTATACCATCCAACAAAAGTGCAAAATACGATGAGAGTTAGCTTATATATTCAAAAAATCAAAATACACAAAATAGTTTAGGGAGCACACATTAATATTTAAATGAGATAAACGTCTACTTTATTTGTTTGTGTGGTTTGGAATTTACTTAAGAAAATAACTCATAGTCATCACAGTATACACATGGAGCAACCACCCTCAGTCCAATACCGAGGTAGAAACTAATACTTCGAAAACTCACAGTCACACTAGCATTGAGCCACCCACCCACAATGTCATCGAATGAAGTTCAAAATGTCTTAGGGGCAATAACTCAACCCTTGGAGGGACTCCTTGAGAAACCCCAATGAGAGAGCCACATCTTGGTTCTTCATCACATAGACATGAGGAGGCCTCAAGGCCTCACTCATCATATAGACATGAGGAGACCTCATGGTATCTCTCATCACTCAGACATACGGAGGCATCATGACCTCCCTCATCACATAGATATGAGGAGGCCTCAAGGCCTTCCTCATCACATAGACATGTGAAGGCATCACAACCTCCCTCATCACACAGACATGCAGAGGCATCATGACCTCCCTCATTACACAGATATGCAGAGGTATCATGACCTACCTTGACACACCGACATGTAGAGGCCTCAAGGCTTCTATCATCACACATATATGATGAGGCATCAAGATCTCCATCATCACATAGGCATGTAGGGGTTGTAGGACCCCAAGTTTCACATGATACTCTTAGGATAGATCACCCACTAAGGGGTAAGACATTAGGGCTACAACCAGTTGTAGAACCAAGACATCCTATAGCCTCCCTATAGATGGGAGGGTACCCCTAGAATATGATCTCATTGGTACTATACCGACCCAAATTTTTTGCGCCCTTACCTTCAAGCTAAAGGATCCATGCCCGGAAGGGGGATGCGAGAAGGATGGGACAATACCTCGGACTGAGAGGCCCTTTGAAGGTCGCGCCTCTCGGGGGAGGGGTATAAGGGTGAATTTTCGATGGATGGTGGGGTTCACCAGGAAACTTTGAGTGGCAGTTTCCATGCCTAGGTTGAGAATGGGTTTGATGTGTTCATTTTATACTCAATCATTCATATTCCTAGGTTGGCCAAAATGAATCTAAGCTATTCTATATGAAAATGCCGATTTATATGAATACAAAAAGCATGAATGAATCCTAAATACAAGGAATATGTTAAATGAGAAAGAATGCACCTGATTTCGGATGTCTGATGAAGATTCTGAAGCTTGTAGGAGTCCAGATCATCCCGAATATGACAGGATCATCTGCAATTGTACAGAATCATCCTAGATCATAGGCGATCATCTGAGATCAGACAAGATCATCGTCGATCTGATGAATTCGTCAGATGAATTTGTCAAAAACCTGCAATCACAGAAACAGACACCAAAAACCAAAAATGCAACTGCAAGAATAATGCAAAATGATAGAAATGAGAGTATAAATGCTTAACTGATAAATCTAGATAGCAGATTAAAGGAAATGCATTGTTTTAATAACTTATTTTAACTTTATCATGCATTTATGCTAAATGAGGTGAACTCCAGGATGCAGAATGAAAATAAATCAAGCTAATGCATAATAAAATAAGGAAGGAAGATGAGAAATGCAAACTCAGGGCTCTGATTGCCCCCAATCTGAACTGCAGTCGAGATCACCTCCAATCGTACGAGATCATCGCCGATCTATGACAGGATCATCCGAAATCATGTGGAATCGCCTGCGACGATCCGAGCTTCCTCCAGCTGAAGCACAGTGAAAACCTGCAATGAAAACTTAAAACTACGAGTGCAAACAATGGTGGATAGGACGTCTTAACACAACAAAGCTAAATGGTAGGGAAAATCAACCAGGGAGAGAGTTAGGAGGAGAGCCAGGGGGATAAACTGAGAAAATCCTAGTTTATATAGGATTAGGGGGAGGTTAGGAGGTTGGGGATCATCCCAATCTGGGAGATCTCCAACGGAGGAATCTCCAACTACGCAGACACGCTTCTGCCCAAGTTGGAGAGGTTGTTGAAACAGAAGCTAATTATGAAAATTTGGTTTTGGGACGAAATCGTCTGGACATTCTATTCCAGATGAATTCGTCCGATCTGGGACGATTTCGTCTGATCGGCGACGATATCGTCCAACGGTCAAAACAACTCCTAAAAATGGCACAAAAAATGGGGGGAGCGGTTAACGGGCGATTTCGAGGTTAAAATTCAAATTTTTATCTTTTTACTAAGGGTTTAACTGTGCCAATTTTAGGGTGCTACATTTTGCCCCCTCTTTAGCGAATTTTTCGAAGAAAATGCGTTAAAGACGAGTTCTTCACGCTTTACGAGAAAGCAAAAATTTATTCCATTTTTTAGACGATGATTCTAGGTCGAATCGTACAACTGCTTACTATGGTGCCCCCTCCGTGTTTTTACCCAAATCGAACGTTTGAGGTAAAAGTATGAAAAAGCAAAAATTTTAAAAAAGTTGTTTTTAAATAAAATTAAAAAAAATAGGGTAAAACCCTAATTCATTATTACTATTCACTTTTGCTGTTTTAGAGCTCTGCAGGCAAAATGGTGGAAACGACACACAGATCGACAGAGGTCCGACGCGGGTTGCGGGTAAGGATCTAAACTTGATGAATTATGTTTTTAATTTGATTTGTGTGATTTTTAATTTGAATTTTGACTATTTTTGGGGCATCACGGCCATTTTTAGGCCGTCGACGACGTCGGGACGAAATCGTCCCAATTTCATCGAAATCGTCCCTAGATCGCCGATTTCGTCTAGGGGCGAAATCGATGAAATAGGGGCGATCCCATCCAACAAGGGGCGATCCCCAAGTTGAGAAATCGGAGATGATTTCATCCTACCAAGGATGATTTGACTTAATTTAGTACGATATCATCCAATAATGGATGATATCATTTTTTTATAAGATGAAATTGATTTAACTGATTTTAATGATTATCTATTAATGATTTTTGTTGTTTTATTGTTTATTTTGTAGAGGGGATTACTAAAAAGTCGAGAGTGGAAATACGGGGGGCTCAGAGATGATGTAGCCACGCTCGATCAGGCGAAGCGAGACCGACTATCGGAGGTTGGGCTACAACATGTGGCAGAGATGCCACAAATACCTACAGACATGGGGCTACTGACAGCCCTAGCAGAGAGGTGGTATCCGGGGTCATCCTGCTTTCGGCTACCGATAGGGGAGATGGCTCCCACTCTAGAGGATGTATGGAGGATCTTGAGGATCCCCATACATGGGCGATTGATGACTCCTACGGCCAATCAGGGCCATGCCATGATGCGACTATGCGGAGACCCTAGCTTCGCCCTGGAGAAGGGCAGAGTGAACATCGAGACATTGAGGCAGATGCCTAGGGCGTCTCGATTGACTCAAGTTTTGGTAGGGGTAGTGGGTGGCCTACTGCTATGCCACCAGAGTGGATGCAGGTTACCATGGCTGCTCTCAGATGTGGTCTACGACATGAGAGACCATGACTACAGGTTTTCTTGGGGTAGCTTTGTACTATGCCGCTTGTATAGGATCCTATACGGGGTCGTATACAAGGGAGGTCGATGTCTAGTATTGACATCGCTGCTACAGGTTTGGTGCTGGGAGCACATTGTGGTGCGGAGGCCGGTAGGGCTTCCACTAATAGGGGTTGACCGGGAGAGACCCCGAGTTTTCTATTGGTGGCTCCAGAGAGGGTCACAATGGTGGATAGATCTATCGATGTCCCAAAGGTTGCTAGATGACCTCATCCCTGACCAGATCACCTGGAGGCCATGGAGAGAGCATCCAGGGTGGGGAGAGGATGGACAGGAGTTGGCTCACATCAGGCGAGTCTTCTGGCTGAGGATGGAGTGGGGAGAGGTAGAGCTCCACCGCTATGACCGAGTTTTGAGGCAGTTCGGTCTACAGTAGGGGATCCCTTCTCTCAGAGACTACGAGTACTCCTAGACTATCTGGGATAATACTACACTGAGTGGGGCTCCAGATATGCAATGATTCTAGAGTCAGGATGTTGATGATGCCCCCATTCAACCGATGGATGGGGATGACGCTAGGGTCACAGATGGGTATGATGCCTAGTACATAGGCATCCACCCTCCTCGGATGACGAGGGCATAGGGTCCGATGCACGCTGTGGTGCGATGGATGGGGAGGCGATACCAGGCTACCATCGATGCAACGAGGAGTCACAGAGGGAGGGAGCAACGATGGTCTCCTCAGGAGAGACGCCGAAGAGTGCCATAGGCTCCGAAGAGACCACAGCAGCCAGAGAGGAGGGAGGAGGGACTCCCTTCTCAATAGAGGGATAGGCCACCATCACCCGATAAGGGCAAGGGTGTCGAGGTGGGGGAGAGCAGCGAGATGGTGGCTCTTCGAGCGGAGAATGCCCACCTTCGGGCTCAGGTGTAGACACTGTAGGATGAGGCTACATGACTCAGGGCTCAGAGTGGAGGGGCGAGCACTCGGGATCTGGCATGGGCTATTGCTCAGACCATATTCTACCAGGGATTGTACTATCATGTGGTTCCAGAGAACCAGAGGATACCATTGCCAGCCCCCATTATGGAGCCGATCATGATGGGATCATCGAGGACATCCTCACGATCGACGTCGAGGACCCATGATACAGCATGGACCTCGATGGGACCACCTCCTCCATGCCAGGGTGGGAGAGGAGATGAGGCTGAGAGCTCGAGGGCTTCTCGAGACTAGCTGCTATTGACTATAGACTATATATTTGAGAGGATTGAGTATGCCAGGGTATAGATTGTGGCATACCAATCCAGTTTTGATATGATGTACATATATTTTTGATATATATATATATATATGATATTTTTGTGATATGACTTGTCCATATGTTTTATGATGCTTTAAATTTTGAATTGTTGATTGATTATTCATGTAATTATGTCGTTGGAAATAGTATAATTTTATGTCATGTTGTAAAATTTAAATGAAATAATCTGATGTAAACAAATTGGTTGTTGTGGTATGATTTGATGAAAAATAAAGGGACTTCTAACAATAATTTCAAAGGACATTGTCATCTGTTATATGACCATTTCATGGAGTCGCCGCTCGCTAGGTCGTCAAGCTAATCCCAGTATAGAAATATTGCTAAAAGTAAAAGAGTGCTTAAGAGACTGTCTTAAGACTTTGTGTTGTGATGATGAAAAATGATGATGGTGATGATTTGTTTTCAGATTTTCATGAAAATATTATGCATGAAATATTAAAAAATATGATTTTTGCTAGGCATAAAATTCCTAAGTGTGATAAAATTTTGAACAATTCCTTAGGAATTATACCATCGTTGCAAAATTGAATGTTGACATAATGAAATGAAATAGAAAAAGGTGTTCATTCTTTTTAAAGCACAATTGTGTAACATAATGATGTAAGCCATATGTTTTTATGAATTAAAATAAATGGGAAATAAAATTAGAACAATGGTTTGCGCTAGGCATAGAATTATAGGTATAGACTTATACCATCATCGTGAAATCCAAAAATAATTTTATTGCATAATTGATTTTTGATTTTGAGATAAACAGAAAATATATAAGATGAGGACTTGCGCTAGGCATAAAATTCCAGTTTAGGTTTTAGGAACTATACCATCATTGCGAAAGTCGAAAGTATATATAAATGTGACTTTATTGCTAGATTTTTGAACATGTTTTGAAAGAAAATTTTGGATTTTTGGAAAAAAATGTATTTAATTGTTTTTATACTAAACAGATGTTCTCAAATAAGAAGATGAAATTATTCCAAAATATTTGCATAAATATTTTAAATTATCTCAAAGACAAAATGTAGATTTATAAGGAACCCTCATGTGCATATGTGAGTTCATTGCCGATCTTGATTTATCATAATGATACAAAATCTCTCAAATACAAATGTGTGTGCAATTGTATTGTTCATTTACCAATTTTGAGCAAGATAATTTGATACAAGTAATTTGAATTAACCAAATAAGTGTTCGTTGACCATGATTTATATGCATGTAACCGTACCAGACTACTATGTAAGTCGGGTCATCAAGAGCTAGCTGATCCATAAGCAGACATAGGTCTGTACAAAAGAAGGTCGCTAATGTGACGGACATATCACCATGCTAGGAGTTACCCAAGGCCAAGCGGGTTGGGCACAAACCACCTGTTATGGGGCTTACCTCACGGTTTTCGAATAATTGAGAATTCCAGGGATTCAAGCTCATTCACCCTTCTTTTCTTTTCAAGGGGTAGGGGAAGGGATTTTATTGCATTTTGCTTTTTCTTTTCTCTTTCTCTTTTTTTTTTTTGTATTTTTGCTTGATACTGAGATAATGCTGAAATATTGCTACGATGGTACAAAATGATATTTTTCTTTTTCTCATTTTCTTTGACTTTTCTTTTTCTTCCTATACTAGGGATACTTGCTCGGATTGGCTGTAGAGCAAGGGATTTTTATTCTGGGCAGGGGTGAGCTTGTCCTTTTGTCAATTCTCAAAGATTCTAGACCATGTGCATGATAGGATAGCAGGGGAAACTTTTCGCTCAAGAAACCACTTCTACTATGTAGCATCATATTGAATTTGCAATGAAATCATTTTAATGTGAAAAGATATACTTGGTTCAAGTAAATAACAAGATCAATTCTCTATGCTCAAAACTTTATTTAATTCAACTGTGGACTTTGATATAAGAGAGATTAATAATCATACCAAATAAAATCAAGATATTTATTCATGTGAGTGTGAAAGTGCGGGATTCCAAATAAATGCTAATTTATCCAAAATAATTGAAAATATGACTGCAATACTTCAAGAATTGAAAGGTGCAAAAATAAAAGATGTTTTTGAAGATTTTGATGATTTTGATTTTTTTATATTTTGATTTTAATTTATTTTTGATGATGGAATTGGTGGTATATACAAGATGATCTATATACACTATACAAGGTTATTTGAGTATAGCATGTCTAAGGTTGCTTCAAAATCAAAGGAGGTTTTGAAGGATAATTTGGTTGTGGTGAAGGTAAGAACAAAAGGTGATGAATAAAAGGTAGCGATAACAAAAGCTTTATTATAATGTAGAATAATGTAGCAAAAGATTTGACTTTTATATGTGTAAAATTGATCATGTTACAAAATAAAATGTCAGAAGGATAAGAAGGTTCTTCATTCTTATCACTATCTTCCAAGTCTTGATAAGATGGAGGGAGCATATGTGAAAGATATGCATGGGTGTTATTTGGTAAACAAGGATGATCATATATGGATGAAGAAAAGTGATGGATAGAAGGTAATTGTGACAATGGAGAATGTATAGAACTTGATGTTTCAACCGTTAAATATTCTTCAAATGGTGTTGGGTCACCATGTATGGTAACAATTTTATTTGCAAGTTCAAACTTCAAACATTGGTGAAGAGTGGAAGGGACAACCCTCATCGTATGAATCCAAGGACTTCTGAGAAGTAGGTTGTAAGGTGAAGGGCAATATGCTACATAAAACAAAGTATCCAGGATCTTGGATCCAATATTAAGGGGAAGAATTATAGTACCTTGAGCTTCTTGAATTTCATTGTTAAAAGATTTTATAATAACATTTGATTCATTAAGATCTTCTTCCTTTAATTTGAGTTTTTGGAATAATTGATAAGTGCATAAATTAAGAGAGGAGCCATTATCTACCATGATAGTTTTAACAGGTGTTTCTTTACTAGATCCTGTAATGTAAAGATAGGAGTCTTCTTGTGGAGTAGAGGAAGGAATCTCCTCATCATAGAATGAAATATGGTTAACCTCAAGAGGGCTTACACCATTAATTATGTTCTTAGGGAAAATATCATGAGGAACAAATTGTTGGCTAGGTATCTTGAACAAAGTTTCCTTATGAGAACTTTGTAATACTTCTAAAAGGGATATCTTTGCTTGAGGATTAATCACTTGTTGTTGGCTATCAAAGTGGATTTCAGATTGAGATTTTGATTCTAAAGATGAGCTTTCTATGCTTACATTCCATTTTGGATCATTCTCTAGAGCCAAAGATAGTTTTGAAGGTTGGTCAAATGAGGAATCCATCTCTTGAATATCAGATTGAGTTGATTGAACTTGAGGTTGCTCATTTGTAGTTTCTGTTACAATATTAGTAATATCATCATGATGGGACACATTAACATGCAATATTTGATTGGTTTCCTGTTGTTGATAATTGAATAGGGGTTCTTGGGAGATCCCCATGTCTTGATTGATTATTGGTATTTGTTGTGTAGGAGTTTGATTGTTTAATGGAGATTTATAATCAGTTGTAGATTGTAATTCCTTTATATTAAAAAGACCCTCATCAATCAAATCTTGAATTGCACATCTTAAATCTTTACAATTTTGTGTCATATGTCCATCTACTCTATGATATTCACAATGTAGCTCAGGTTTAAACCAATCTGCTGTGGTATCAAGTTGTCTTATGGAAGGGAGTTCAATCTTATTTGTATCAAGTAAATGCTTGAGAATTATATCCATTGGTTGATTGAGCTTTGTAAATTTACGTGATGAAGGTTTTCGAGAGGTTTTTGATAAGTGCCTTAGGAGTTCAGTCATAAAAGGACCTAATGGTTTCTTACCTCTTTTTTCTTTATTATGGGTAGAATGATGATAGGAAGATTGTGAAGTATGATGTGAGTGCATGGTAGGATTGGAAGAATAAGTATTTTCTTGTTGAAATGGATGTGTTGTATTGAAAGAAGAATATTGAAAGGATGGAGGAGGATTATATGTGGATTGATAGACATAATATGGATATATGGGAGAATAGATAATATCGTTATGAAGAGGATTGGAAAAGGGATTGTCCTGTTGGGTTAAGGATGAAAAATGAGAAAAGTGTGATGGAGGTGATGTTGAATAGGGATGAGGTTGGTCATAATCAACAAATGTATTTGGCTGAATTCTTCCAACATTACTGATGGGCTCATATTGATTTGAGTAAAAACTCATGGTTTCTTTAGTACTTCTAAAAGTAATATTTAGTATCTACTATTTAGAATTGAATCTAAAACATACAAACTTGAAATGATGATTTTGTTGTTTTTTTTTTATACATATATATATATATATATATATATATATATATTTTTTTTTTTTTATATTTTTGAATCAGAAATATGCCTATGTTATTCACGTCGGGTTCACCAAAATGTACTGACCCAAATTTTTTGCACCCTTACCTTCAGGCTAAAGGATCCGTGCCCGAAAGGGGGATGCGAGAAGGATGGGACAATACCTCGGACTGAGAGGCCCTTTGAAGGTCACGCCTCTCGGGGAGGGGTATAAGGGTGAATTTTTGATGGATGGTGGGGTTCACCAGGAAACTTTGAGTGGCAGTTTCCATGCCTAGGTTGAGAATGGGTTTGATGTGTTCATTTTATACTCAATCATTCATATTCCTAGGTTGGCCAAAATGAATCTAAGCTATTCTATATGAAAATGCCGATTTATATGAATACAGAAAGCATGAATGAATCCTAAATACAAGGAATATGTTAAATGAGAAAGAATGCACCTGATTTCGGATGTCTGATGAAGATTCTGAAGCTTGTAGGAGTCCAGATCATCCCGAATATGATAGGATCATCTACAATTGTACAGAATCATCCCAGATCATAGGCGATCATCTGAAATCAGACAAGATCATCGTCGATCTGATGAATTCATCAGACAAATTTGTCAGAAACCTGCAATCACAGAAATAGACACCAAAAACCAAAAATGCAACTGCAAGAATAATGCAAAATGATAGAAATGATAGTATAAATGCTTAACTGATAAATCTAGATAGCAGATTAAAGGAAATGCATTGTTTTAATAACTTATTTTAACTTTATCATGCATTTATGCTAAATGAGGTGAACTCCAGGATGCAGAATGAAAATAATCAAGCTAATGCATAATAAAATAAGGAAGGAAGATGAGAAATGCAAACTCAGGGCTCTGATTGCCCCCAATATGAACTACAGTCGAGATCACCTCCAATCATACGAGATCATCACCGATCTACGATAGGATCATCCAAAATCATGTGGAATCACCTGCGACGATCCGAGCTTCCTCCAGCTGAAGCACAATGAAAACCTGCAATGAAAACTTAAAACTACGAGTGCAAACAATGGTAGATAGGACGTCTTAACACAGCAAAGCTAAATGGTAGGGAAAATCAACCAGGGAGAGAGTCAGGAGGAGAGCCTAGGGGGGATAAACTGAGAAAATCCTAGTTTATATAGGATTAGGGGGAGGTTAGGAGGTTGGGGATCATCCCAATCTGGGAGATCTCCAACGGAGGAATCTCCAACTACGTAGACACGCTTCTGCCCAAGTTGGAGAGGTTGTTGAAACAGAAGCTAATTATGAAAATTTGGTTTTGGGACGAAATCGTCGGACGTTCTGTTGCCTGATGAATTCGTCCGATTTGGGATGATTTCGTCTGATCGGCGACGATATCGTCCAACGGTCAAAACAACTCCTAAAAATGGCATGAAAAATGGGGGGAGCGGTTAACGGGCGGTTTCGGGGTTAAAATTCAAATTTTTATCTTTTTACTAAGGGTTTAACTGTGCCAATTTTAGGGTGCTACAGGTACCAATAGGACTCCATAGGATCAACCATGGAGAACCAGACAACTTGATGAGTTGGATTAAGTTCCCTCGAGACCAGCTCCAAGAAGTATTGCTACCAAAATTTTTTTTTCATGAAGTTTGCATAGCATAACTACTAGGCACCACAATGAACCAGGGGAAGCTTCAAAGAGACCCCGTAGAACATACACTACTTTCGACCATTGGGGTACACAACACATAACATAGTACATAGAAAAATTGCAAGAACACAATAGGAGCCTCCCTAAGGGGCCTAAACATTAGAACTCCTCACATTAAGTTAGAAAGGCATGAACCTTCAGTAGTAGATCGGTTTGACCATATACGTAGGTTAGAAGAAGCACTGCATATTGAGTGAGAGCATGTGGAAAATCTCAATCAAGAAGAATGAATGAAGAGGTGCCTCTACCTACATGAGAAACAATCAAGAGAGGAAAGGACTAAGCATGAAAAGCTAGCAGATAGGCTAGCTCAAGCTAACATACACATAAGTGGTGAGAAATACTAATGTGATAGATGTGTCAATTCTTAATAGGAGAGAAGCACTAGACAAAGAAATGACTGTACTCACCATGCTTAATAGCGTCAATAACACCTGTACCTCAAACCAACATAATTCAATGAGGAATAGGTAGGGATGGAAAATTAGGAATAGACATATCCTAAACCTCCATCTATGGTTATGGAAGATGAGTATAGATGCCCAAATTGGGAAAACACAATATTACCTCCATTACCACCATGAGTGAACCTTCAAGAATAAGATATTATTTCTTCAAAGGTATATCAAATACTCATTTGAGAGAGTCAAATATCTTGAAAAATAGGAAATGGATGGGCAGAAGCTGACATTGAGCAAGATACACAACCAACCTCTGTGACCCTCAGTATTGAGTCTTACATATCCTAGGCACTTTGATATGCCTTGGCTAGATAAGTTTAAGGGAGAGGAATACGTGCAAGAACACGTTACTAACTTCATGAACGCGTGCTTCTAGCTTGAGCAGAATGATGCCCTAATGCTAAGAACATTATTTAGACACCCAAAAGTCACACATTGTTGTCTCTACATATCCATAGGTGATTCCAGACATCCCTAGGCTATTGTAGGCTATTGTAGTCATGCGTAGTCATGCGTAGTCATGCATAGTCATGCGTAGATTGCCGTAGTTTGCCATAGCAATGTGTAGACTTCCATATACCATTTCATCAGCTTTCAGGTCCAAAACCCTAATAAGCCTTCAAAATCACATCTCGTGCATTGGGATATCCTCCGACAGCCTATTTGCACTCAATTGAGGCCCCCACGGGTCATTAATTGACAAAAACAATTATCAAGTCAATTCTTAAAATCTAATTTAATGTTGACTTCACTTAAGTCACCTTTTTAGGGCAAAATTGATTAGTTGAACTCTTAATCCTTAATTAACACTAATTACATCCTCCCACATGTGTGTAATTAGGGTTAGCTAAGATATTTTCCTAGGAACCCTAATCAAGCTCTAATTTGACTTAGGACCTCCTAATCCTAATTAGACTTAATCCTTCCTCACACATGTGTGAGGATAGGATATTTCCTATGAGGAATGTGAGACCTCCACCTAACAAACCCTAACCTAACTTTGGTTAGACTTCAGCCTAGGGTTAGTTTCCTTAACTCTCCCCCTACACCTTGCCATTTTCCTATAAATAGTGGGTCTTAAACCCCTAATTACCTCTCTCTCCATTAATGACATAAGCACAGAAACTCTACCAAATTCAACACTAAAGTCTGAATAGTCAGATTTTATAGCAAACAAAAGCATAACAACAACCAAGGAGCCTCCCTATCGAAGCATTTCAATAGAATATCACTTACAGTAGGATTCACCCCCACCCCATGAATCTAGCATTAGTTTACCCCTCAAGTGGTAAATTTAGTCTACAAATTCCCAAATCACCTCAGATTTGGGAGGTAAGCTTCCATTTATCATTCATAAGTCTTTAGCACCATTTATTTCAACTTTCATCATGTTTTTCTATCGATTTTGTCTTCATAACCAAGGGTCCTGACTAAGGCAAGCCCCCCAACCAACTAACCCCTTTTTGTAGGTTCTTCACAGGTCAAAAGAGGAAGAACACCATCAACTACAACCCGATGGTGGATCACAAACCCATCTACATTGAGGGACGATAGAAGATGACATCGAACTTGTTGTAGCATTATTAGAAGAAGAAATGAAGAAAGGGCATCATGTCCCTATTGTAACACATATATTTCAATATTAATGAAATACAACTTTCTTATTTAACACACTTTATGTTTATTATATTAATGGATCAAATATCAATTTCTACCCATTTCATTCTGGCCGCCCGGTGGGACCCCCACAACGGATAGTGTCAAGCTAACTTTTTTGATAAATATGATATTATCCTATATTTCTATGTTTTGTAGGTACTAAATCTAACTTTCACAAAGATTTTCAAAGCCCTGGGAACCCTCTCAGGCCTTCAGAATAGATATTTGGGGTCTCTAGACCCAATTCACCCCTGCCCCATGAATCAGATCTCAATTCACCCCTCGGGTGGTGAAGTCAACCAGATAGCCTCAAAAACCCCCAAAATTGTAGGGGTGAGTAGTACAAGACCTAATCAGACTATCCACAACATCAGAGTGTAGGTATTTCCCATTTTATCCCTCTATTGTTTAAATTTTGAAAGCATAAAGCGTTCACTAGTTAAATGGCAATTTCTAGGTGTAAATTTGCTTTCATTTCAAGCTTGTAGGATCGTTAAATTTTTCTGAAGTTACAGAACCTGCAACTTTCTAGCAACTTCATTTAATTTAATTTTCAAATAAAGTTACATTTTCCCTTTTTGTTTTGCATATAGTATAAGCCTATACTGTTTCCCCCTTTGTTCATAGCATCTCTTGCTAAAATAAGTATGCATTCTAAAGTTTAAATTAGGGTTTCCTAATCCCCTTACTCCACACACTTGGATTGCATGTTTCCACGCTTTGTAAAATAGATTAGTTTATTTCATAAAGGCATTTAGGGCTAGACTATTTCTTTGCAAAGAATACAATTATCTAATAATTTTATTTCAAAAAGGCATTAGGTTAGTCTCTCTTTTGAAAAGGCAACTAGTTAGTTTCTTACCTTGCATACACCATTAGCAAAACATAAACCCACACACACTCACATGGTATCTAAACAAGTGGTGAGATTGGACTTCATCCCCAATCCATCGCTCGAGACTGGTGTGGATTGAGTTGCACTCTCCATCAGCTCACCCCCTAGACACCTAGCAGCCCCACAGGAGTGGTTTTCTAGATTTCATCATCAAAAAATCCCCCACTTTTGTGATTGGGCCCTGGATTTCATCACCAGTGGTTACCTACGGAGTGGGATAGGATTAGCACCTTCATCCACAAGGCTAGTATAATTAGTGGAATTGGTAACTATCATTCTTGACTAAGCCCACCCGAGGGTGAAGCGAAAGCATGGGTATGCCGGTAGTAGGTCTTAGACAGTACCACCTCTCTTCGTGAGAGGAATTTGTGAACTCGCTTCAGTATAGTGGGTTCCCCCTTTTAGGATATCATTTTATTGCACCTTCCATACAGGTCACCATTTGCACGTTGTGATACCATTCTATTATGTGCATCTTTGGGTGTTGTAGGAGGTTTGATATTGATGACATTCTCGATTTTCTAGAGTGTTCACTCCATTACCCATGATTCTACATAGGGAGTATCAACATCGCAACACACAAAAATGAACAAAACACTTTTATTTTTCAGCATTTAGACTTGATTTCGGTCTACCATTGTTTGCATGATCATGGACCGGTCTCATCACATTACACTACATATTATTTTTCCATACACAACATGTCACTTGCTTTACACTTACATTAGACACAGTTGAGTCTATATCATACAGGGTTTATTTCTAAAACCCTTCCTACACATGCTACTATGCCTGTGGTCACCCATAGTAGAGCGCATGAGCAAGCATACTTTATAGAGGAATGGCCTACCACTTCCTCTAGTCAGTCCACTCTCACTCCTTTGATCATGAAGGGGAAGACCATAGACACATCTGATTCATGCATAGAATCTGATGTACAACTCACACACATGATGACTCATGATGAGACATCAACCCTGAGTGAAGCCCTCGCTACTTCACTCATAGAGGATTATCCACTCCTTTCATCCCCATCCTCACCTAATCCATCGACCACATTCTGTGACCATGTGATCTACATAGTACCAGGACAACCTCATCCATTCTTTACCATAGATGAGGAGGTCATACCTACTTCTCCCACCTTCGCACACCCCTTCTTCCAAAACCTATCTCAATCCCTTTTTGAGAGTGATTCTTCCCTCCTAAACCATACCCATCCAGAGGTCACATCATTCACCCCTACCATAGGAATGGTGTCCAACCCATCCTCCTCTACTATAGGAAACTAGAAGCCATCCTTCCAAACTGCACAACAACTCCCTCCCCAATAGGAACCACAAGCATTTCCTCAAACCTCACACCCATACTCTTCATAGGAGTCTCAACCATCATCTTCCCAAGAGCCATTTTTCACCATATCTGAAGGCATCTCCCAACAGTCCCTTCAGATGCAAGATGCACAAACCCAAGTGGGAGTGTACACATACACCTTCCCCTCGACCCAAGCTCCTACTTCGGTAGCTTACCCTACCTTTTTGATAGCTTTTCTACCAATCTCCCAGGTATCCGGAGTGTACGATACCCAACCTTTAGCACCACCTTTGTCTACGATGAATTTTAGGATACCGTCACCTCCTCCTATCCAAGCTCACACTACCAATATCTTTCCCACCTATGGATCGAGACCGATAACTTATCCACCCACCCCACCAAGCTATTCCACATAGTTTAGCTTCCCTACTTCCTACCCTCTAGGACAGAGATAGATCCCATCCTTTGATACCTCATCTCGACCACCCCTAGTACCGGTAGCCCCGACACCTACACCATTACCAAATGCACCCAACTTCTTTATGCCTCCTCCATCTTGGTCATCGCCACCCATGGCCCAACCATTACAAAAGCTCCAACCCAACAAGTACCTGCACCACAACCACATGCCTCCCAATCATAGTACTATTACCCACAATAGACACCTACCCCACAACCTAGTGTGCCCATAGATACGACAACACATGTCGCCCAATACCCACCTTACCAAGATCAGGTGCAATAATATTCTTCACAATACTAGGAAGATCAACAATACCAATATCCACCACATCCATAGACTCAACCTATCATAGCCCAATCTCCCACCCCTATGACACCTAAACTTCAACTCTTACGAGATGAAGTCAAAATGTTGAACCTACACACCTCTAGCTATGGGCCACAAAAGCCCTATTATGATGAACTATGCAATGAGCTAGTTCACCCATCAGTTCCCATTCCTCCCTACCCCTATCACTTTGAAATACCAAATTTTGACAAGTACAGAGGTAAGGAAGACCCTAGAGAGCATGTGAGCAACTACCACTCATCCTACTATCAGCTTCATAGTAGTAATCCCCTCATGTTGTGTACCTTCTCCCTTTCACTCATAGGGCCAGCATTGTACTGGTACAACATGCTCCCATGCCATAGCCTGTATACTTTTGAGCAGCTGGCTAATTCCTTCCTAGAACACTTTTCCATCAACATCAAGAAAAAGACCACATTTTTTGATGTGTACGCCTTACGATAGGTTGATGACGAACCCATCACTGAGTTCATTTCCATATGGAGAGTGATCATCCATGACCTTACCCATAGCCTCCCCACTACCGAGCTCATGACACTCTTTTCCAAGAGTTGCCACAAACACATTTCCACATCCCTCCAGCTTCATCAAAGCCACACTTTTGAAGATGCCATTTCACAAGCAAAAGTTATTGAAGACATTAAGGTCCAATCCAGGAAAATTAAGTTGAGAACCAAATCCAACTATAACCCCAACTTTCACTTCAATAGGACCACACCAAATCAACCTTACCCTCGACCACCTCAAGCCAACCAAGTCGCAACCGCTACCCTAGCACCAACACCGACTCCTCCACCCTATACACCATAGCCACAAGCATTCCAGGCTAATGCTCCTACTCCACCTAGACCACAACAATACCGAGGCATGCACCCATAGGTTCCACCATGCAACCTCACACCATTATCCAAACCATTACCAATATTATTTCATAGATTGTATGAGGGTAACCATCTCCTTCTACCCGAGATCCACCCATTGGATCCAAATGCACCCAAGCCTCATGGATATAATGAGCAACTCTTTTTCCTTTCCATAGGCAACATGGCCATGATATCGATTCATGTCACTCCTTCCATGGGCAAGTTCAAGACCTAATCGATAGGGGCATCATCCAGGTAGCAAACCCTTTAGCCCCATAGAATCAAAATTTAGGGATCTTTCAAAACCCTCTACCAGATCACAGAGGACCCAATCCTCCTAGACCTCCAAACAATCCCCTAGCACCACCTCACCAAGTGAACAATGTCCAACATGATCCTCCATCACGTGGTGTAGTAGGTATGATCAACCTTACTATGAGGAACCAATGGTACCCATCATGCCAGACAACACCTATTGTTTCCCCACCAGCTTAGTTCACATCACCACAAGTACCTCAAATGCCTACTACCATACCACCACCCCAAAATGTGATTACCATCCATGGTAGCCTAACCCATCAGCTACGTAATGCCCCCGCATGACTATCCATATTTGATCTCCTACAATAGTCTCAACCCCATCGTGAGGCATTGAATGACATCCTATGCTCCATTGACCTAGAGACACATGACATGAATGCCTTTGTCAATTTTGTAGGAAATATCCCATGATGCCTCCAACCCTCAATTAGCTTCCATGACCATGAGATAATGAAACTCATTGGAGAAGGAGCAGATCCCCCTCTCCACATCCAAGCCATAATCAATGATATCACCTACAAGTGGGTACTCATTGACATGGGCTCATCCATTAGCATTATATCTATAATAGCTCTACATCACCTACATATCCCACCAACCCATTTTGCCATACCTTCCCTTGACCTACATGCATTCGATGGCTCCATGAGACCTACCGTAGGGTCTATAGTTTTACCTATCCACGTAGGTATCCGTACCATCTCTATCCTCTTTCACATCATCCAAGGGGAAATGCAATACAATATTCTCCTTGGTCACCCATGGATTAGAGACATGTAGTGTGTCCCTTCCACACTACACCATTGCCTCAAATACATCCACAATGGACTCATTCACTATGTCCCAACCGATGGAGATCCCTTCAAGTTTTGCAATATTGTAGACCTTCCCCCTGCACCATCATTCTCATCCTCCCAACTATTCCCCATGTCCTCTCATCAATCGGTAGGAGCATCGATATCCTCCCCAACTTCCACCTCAATATCCTAGTGTTCATCAAGAGCACAAGCCTCGATATCCACACCATTAGCACCATCTTCCATGGGACCCAAAACTGCTACCATACCTTTATCATCACCATCCTTATGGCCTCCATAATCATCCTAACCTCTACCATTCCAATTCCCACCTACGGTGCCACAACCATCACCGCCACCCATTACACAACCTATCACGTTACCTCCCCCATCCTTGCCTATGGAAGCCCCTATCCTTCCTACGCCACAAACACCTCCCCTTCCTTTTTGACCATAGCCTAGGACATTCACTTCTCCACGTAGCCCAGTGCCTATGCCAATACCTTCCCCCACATAGGCCAAACATCCTACTCAAGCTACAACAACCAAATGTCATGAATAGGAACAACCAATACATAGTTCAGATAAACAACTCCCACACCCTTCAACCACTACAATCAGGGAATCATAGATTTTACCTTCATCATCTGATTCTGACACCCCACCCCAGTCTCTAGATCATGCCACACCATGCATTTCTATTTTCATGACAAATGCTAGCCTAAGAGACTATAATGTGCGTGATGCCCACATACGTGATCCCCCTATCCAATCTACCCATGATTTTGGTCACCCTACAACCTCGATCCTTACCATCAAAACCATCATACAACTAGGAGGTCCCAAAAATCATACCAACTTTTTTTATGTAGGAGTCGACTCTTCAATCCCCCCACCAACTTCTCCTCCACCATAATCTAGCTTTTGTGGTATGCTAGACCACATGGCCAACCCTCACTTCACCTTGCACTACCTACAATATTTTCATTGGCATGGATTCAGGATGGGCCACTATGAACAAGGATTGTGCACACCTATCGATCCTCGAGTTTAGTCACCAACCGATAAATCTGGTATAGGCTATAATCCAAGAGCAGTTCATACCTTAGAAGATGAATTCCAAGACCTATCCCTCTATCCTACTCCCCTTCCAATACACACCCTGGAAGAATATGTTGACATGGACATCATGGAGGACACTTCATCACCTCATTCTACCATTGCAGTCCCCTATGACTTCTTTCAAGAATCCTCTATGCCTGACACTTCCTCATTCTATTATGTGGATAGACTGACAAACCAATTCGCCACCTTATCCTTAGAGGTGCCACCAATAGAACCCGATACGGTCCCTCCTGAGTCATCATCGACACGCTTAGCCATATTCTTACCTATACATAGGCAACTACAGAGAGCAGTTGCTCATTCTCATTCACCCCCAGTTGTTCTACGACCTCCCTTGAGTCTCTTAGGGTGCACAAACCATCGAGCCCTACTCACCAGATTCTTCCCCACCTACTTCACCTACAACATCGGTCAATATGGTTGAGGTAGACTTGTTCTCTCCCCTTCGTTACAGTCACCAACAGACTCGAGACGATACCCCAAATCCAAATTTTATAGATCTCATGCATATATCACCCATACCAATGCCTCAAGATTTCCTTCTTGCACCTCATGTCTTGCGGGTGGAAAATGCTCCCTCTTCATCCACGCCACCCCAAGTCCCTCAAGTATCTCACATGGGCATCTACATAGATGATGAATATGAGTTCAGAGAGGCTATCGATGACCTTAACCTCATTCCCATCCCCGAATAGTTACATGATGGATCTCGCATGCTCATTGAAGACACTATCGATGTCGACATTGGTGATGATCCCAAAAATCCCCACATCCTTAAACTAGCCACTAGCCTCTCACCCGAGGAGTGCATTACCTTCACAAACTTCCTTTGCAAGTACATTCAAGTTTTTGCATGGTCATACAAGGACATGTCGGGACTTGACCCTACCATAGTGGTTCATAACCTCATACTCGATCCTAATGCCAAACCGGTAAGACAAAAGCTGTGATGCATGCATCCAACTATCACATTAATAGTAAAATATAAACTCCAAAAGCTCCTAGATATCGATTTCATTGTACCCATCGACTATCCCGAATGGGTATCCAACATGGTCCCTATACCTAAGCCATCCGGTGAAGTTCATGTCTGCATGGATTTTCATGATTTAAACAAAGCTTGTCCCAAAGACAATTTTCCCCTACCTAACATTGAATCCCTTGTCGACTCCATCGTAGGCCATGAGATGATCTCCCTCATGGATGGATTCTCTGGATACAATCAAATCAGGATCAACCCAACCGATCAACACAAAACCTCCTTTACAACACCCTAGGGGACCTTTTGCTATAAAGTCATGCCTTTTGGCCTCAAAAATGTTGGGGCAACCTACCAACGTGCAATGACCTATATCTTCCATGACTTGATGCACAAAAATATTGAAGACTATGTAGATGATCTCATCACCAAATCCAAGAAATATGTAGACCATCTCGAAGATCTCCATCAGATTTTTGATCGATTATTAGAACACAACGTACGCTTAAACCCAAAGAAGTGCGTGTTTGGTGTTACCTCAAGAAAAATACTAGGATTCATTATCTCCCAATGAGGCATTGAAGTTGATCCTAGTAAGGTGAAAGCCATCATCGAGATGCCCCCTCCTACCACATTGAAGCAATTGCACAACCTCCAGGGCAAGATCACTTCTATTCATAGATTCATAGTACAATTATCTGACAAGTGTCAGCCATTCAACCACCTCCTACAAAAGGGAGTAAGCTTCAAATGGGATGACAACTATCAAGGAGCATTTGATGCTATCAAAACTTACCTCACATCACCATCGGTTATGTCACCACCACATCTAGAATTACCATTGATCCTATACATTTCAGCTATAGAATTGGTGCTAGGTACACTCCTAGCTCAAAAGAATGCACTCGACAAAGAATAGGCTATCTATTATATTAGTCATACGCTAGTCAGTTATGAAACAAGATATGGATACATGGAAAAATTATGCCTAGCGGTCATATTCACCACTCAAAAATTATGCCACTACATGTTAAATCACACAACTTTTGTCATCGCTCGAGATAATCCCCTTCGGTACATGATGAATAAGAGCTATCACAATTCTCGCACATCTAAATGGATCATGCTCTTAACTAAATTTGACCTAGAATTCATTTCCCAAAAATCCATCAAAGGGTAGGTCATCATCGACCAACTAGTCGAAGCCCCTTTGACTGATAATCAACCCCTCCTCATTCAGCTTCCAGATGATTCCATCTTCCACATAACCAAAGCTGAAGAATATGTTGAACCCGAAGTAGTAGCTGACCTCACCTTGTTCTTCGATGGCTCCAGATGTCTCCATGTTGGGGGTGCAGGCATTGTCTTCTTCACACCTAAAGGAGAACCACTCCCCTTTTCATTCAAACTTGACTTCCCCTATACAAACAACAATGCAGAATATGAAGCCCTAATCCTAGGACTAAAACAAGCACATTCCATGCATATCAAATGCCTCCACATCATAGGTGATTCACTCCTAATAGTCAATCAAGTGCAGGAACTTGGCTATGCAATTGCCTAGTCCTCCAACAATATAAGAAAATCACACAACTCTTATCTCAATTTGAGTGGTATGACCTCGAAGCCGCTCCACGATCATCAAACCATTTTGCAGATACTATGGCTTCCTTAGGATCCCTCATTCCACAAAACCCAACATCTGACACAACATCCATATCCATCCATACGCTCACTCGATCTACCATATCATCCACACCTCCTACAGATGATGATGGTGTGTATGTGGTAAAATCTGAACCCCATGACCCATGGTTTTCACAAATTAAAGAATACATCAAACTAGGTTTCCTACCTTGTGATTTACCCCATGCTCAATGTCGAACCTTCAAACAAAGAGCAATCCACTACACCTTGTTAGGGGACATCCTTTATCACCATAGCTATGATGACATGCTCCTGCGTTGCCTAGAACCGCAAGAATCACAATGGGTTGTACAGGAAACCCATGATGGTACTTGTGGTGGCCATTTTAGTGGCATGGCGATCACCAAATGCATCCTCCATATGGGTTATTACTGGCCCAAAATGGAGCATGACTACTATGAATATGTGAAGTATTGCATTAAATGCCAACAACATGTGAACCTAATACATCTCCCATCCCAAGCACTTCAACCTATCCAATCCATGTGGCCTTTCTCCCAATGGGGCCTAGATCTAATTGGATAGATTACACTAGCTTCCTCAAGCAACCACAAATTTATCATCACTACCATAGAGTATTTTACAAAATGGGTCGAAGCCATCCCACTGGTCCAAACCACAGGAGCTAAAATTGTAGCATTCATCACAGACCACATCATATGTCATTTTGGAATCCCCTCCCAAATCATTTTTGATAATGGGAAATCCTTTAAGAACAAAACTGTTTGAGCCCTATGTGACAAATTCCACATACATCATAGTTTTTCTACCCCATACTACCCTCAGGGTAATGGCTAGGTAGAAGCCATAAACAAAACCATTTGTTCCATCCTTCATAAAACCATAGCAGAATCTCATCATGACTGGCATAACCAAATACCCCTAGCCTTGTGGGTGTATCGTACGAGCATCCATACTCCTACTAGGGCAACACATTTTTCACTTGTATATGGGGCTGAAGCTATCATGCCCCTTGAGCTTGAGATACCTTCCTTAAGGATCTCTATGAAGGATTTCATTGATGACAACACTGCTCACCAAGCTCGTTTAGATCAATTAACACTTCTCGATGAACGTCGCATTCATGCAATCAAGCACACATGAGTCTATCAAGATCACCTTCATCATGCCTACAATAGTAAGGTACATCAGTGCGAGTTTAAAATTGGTGACCTGGTTCTCAAGGAAAACTAGCAAATCATGAGTCAGCCTCACCAATAGCATGACAAGTTTACCCCAAACTGGTTGGGTCCATTCATTATTACACACAAATATGGTTCAAGAGCATATCGGCTAGCCAATATTGAAGGCCTTAATGACCCTGAACCCATCAACATCTTGCATCTCCATGCATTCAATGCTTAATACACAAAAGCATCCATCATCATGAGTGCCACACACTACTATTTACAAGTCACTAAGCACATCACCACGTAGATATGCTATTTTGCGTTATTAATTTACTATACATGTACTTTCATCTTTATGTCATTTTTATGCTATGGGTATTTGTTTTTCCTTTTGTAGGATCCACATCATCAGTAGGAGACTACTACAACATCCCCATGCATCACCATGTAGAACGCTCCACCACCATAGTCCATACCCATTACACCGGCTGACCTAGCCCAACCATTACCTATCATTCACCCGAGGTAGACGTCACATTCGCCACACTCGGATCATCACTCATCACCTCACCATAGGTCACCTCACCATCAAGGTTCTTCCTATTCACCCCACTCTAGAGATGACCAGGTCTCCATGTCTTCCTTTGATGAGGAGGAGGAAACCTCCAACACCCATCCACATGGGTCTCCTCCTCATTCATCCGGAGAGGTAAGGAACCCATACTACCCAACCAATTCTCCACATCATCCCAATGATGCCTATCACCCACCAAATAGAGGATACATACCTCAACAAACCCTCCCTCTAGGCCTACCACCTCCACTCTCAAATGGAGAATCTTCTTACACCCAAGCCTTGCAAGCCCACACTGCCCAAGCTGCCCAAGCTGGCCGCATGCACATGCCCCCATCCCATTCACACCATCATCCAGGACCATCTCCCATGCCACCCATCTTGTAGGCCCCATATTCACCATTCTGAGGCTTACCACTTCACCGAGCTTTATAGTCTCCTAGATCATTTCACCCTGATGTCTCCTCATCATGGCCCCATCCATCCATCCCTACCCATCGTGATGCCCCTTTCACATTAGAGGCTCATGCACCACCTTCACCAGTTCTGTTATCACCTCATCAAGAACTCCAACATATCCTCACCCATGTGGAAGCCCTAGAGCTCCATATGAGTCACTATTAGTGCCAAATTCTTGCTCATCGATCGATAACACCGTGTACATCACCGCCACCTCATAGATCCAGTCCTCACCCTAGGGTTTGACCTACACCAGACTCCCAACCCATGCCTCCCACATCGGACTTCACTCCACCTCATACCCCTTCACCCCAACAAGAGTACTATACCCACCACATGACATTTCCACCTACCCCACTATCCAAGATGTTTTACCACCTGATGCACCAAGGCCTTCTAGCTCTCCCAAAGACCCGACCTATAGATCCATCGCACCCTAAACCATGCAACTACCATGAGAGTGAATACTGCATCTACCACCACCAGCCAAGCCATGATATCAAAGAGTGTAGATCATTCAAAACCTTGGTACACAACATGCTACATGGTACTCACCCAACATCACCTGAGCCAGCCCCTCGAGCCACCCGACTAATCAGCCCTCCACACCGTAGCATCCCACAAACTTGACTATCCCAAGAATCCATGATACCACCCTCCCATTACATCCACAATAGGGCAAATTATCCATACCCCACTATTACTCCATTCTCTCATGCACGTCCTGACCCACACCATTTTTCCCATCAGTAGGTTCTCTTCTATCATCTCCCTTACTTCTTCCTCTACTTCTTTGCACCTCTTCATGTGGTTGTATGGTCATGCTTCGAGTGGCTACATACCTACACTGATCTATCCCACTTTTCTTCTATCACTCTTTGACTTTGGTAATCCCCTTTTCTTGTTGGTTACCAAAGACCAGTTCTTCTACTATTTCTTCTAGTTGTACATACCATCTGTAGTCCCTTCCTCTGGTTGACATTACCGCATGCATCTAACATATTACAACTTATACACCTACTACACACACACCCCACATGTTGGGGCAACCATTACTATGGCATCACACATTTTGATTATCATGATACAACATACTCACCTATAAATAAGTTTTCTAAACTTCTCCTTCTACACATCATAAATTTCCTCTTGTAAATATTGCATTTCTCCACTTGCACCATTTACTTTACATCCATTGCACATATCCATATGTTTTTCATGTTAATTTCATTTTAAGTTTGTACATTCTCCCCAAAAATATGCCTTCAAAAGGAGTAATACATGCACTTGTTAGCATCACCACCTGGATGTCCACTTCCCCTTTTTAGGATTAGGGTATACATAGGTGTCATGTTTAGCTTTGACTACTCACTAGTTAAGTCAATCAAATGTCACTCCTAGCTGATAGGTTTTACATTCTTCTTATGGTTCTTTAGGCTGGTTCAACTTCTCTCATGGACCATTCACAATAGGTTACACATTAAACAAATTTTGGGTCTAGGAAAGATGACACCTTGAGTAGATATCACCATCTAGAGAATGGTCTCCCCTGCTCGTCCTATCACTTGCATGGTCAACATACGACCTGGGGATAAACAAAGGGATAAGCATAAGCAAAAGTACAAGAATGGGGTAGAAAACAAAAGCCAACACCCGTAGAATAGAAAGAAAGAGAAAAAGAGAATAGCAAAAAAGAGAATAGAGAAAAAGAGAAAAAAAGAAAAAAAAAGAAAAGAAAAGATGAAAAGAGTACCACAATAAATAGGTCAACAATAGATGAGGGGCAGAAAACAAAAGGAAAAGCCTCCTGATATCACCCATGTTATGCTTCATCACCTTTGGTCCTTAGGTTTAACATAACACCATGGGATGATTTTTATCGCTAGCAATAGGCTCCAAGAGCCTGCCTACCAGTGGAATAGTCTTACAAGTGGTGATATATCTATTACCTTAGCTACCAACTTTTGTACAAGATCACTATTCATGTATGGATGAGCTAGCTAGATCGGTCATGTCTACAATGGGCTAATCCTACCTATTTCTCAAAATGGATAAATGAACTTCACTCATTTACACACATAGGTCCATGACAGATTCTGAACCAGTCTGACTAGTTATGAGTTGCCACATAAACTCACATAGTTTGGAGTCTAAAATTTGATCGTCAAAACTACATTAGTCAAAGCCATTACATACGCCTCATATTATCCTACATCCATGAGATAATGGAAGGGATCACATCCACATAGGTACATGTAATGATACAAGTGCTTCCTTTGCGCATTTTAACATTCCTATACATGCATACATGCATCTATGTTACACAAATTTATTACACAAAACACATCATTGCATTTCCATTACATGCATCACATTATGGATCACATCATTTCATTTCCATTACATGCATCACATCAAGGATTACATGATTGCATTTACATTGCATACCTCACATCAAATTCTAAATCAAGGCATTCATCATGCATCTACTATCTCACATTCTATCATTTACATTACAAGCACTTACTACAAATATCATTTCACATTTTATCACTTCTCATTGCATTCAAAATAAAATCATGCAAGTCTACTCTACAACATATTCACACTACAACATGATAATAAATATAAATCACAATACACATGCATATCCATTCATTATACATACCCACAAATCATGTCATGATATCTACGCAAAAATAAAGAGAACACATTTGCAAACCATAACAATAACACATGTATATATAACAACCAAAATCAAACATGTCTATATATATGTCATCCAAAAATACCCATAGGCTACAAACTAGGACCATGCCCATCATCCATCATCCAAAATTCCCATAGGCTACAATCATAAGCAATCCTAACTATCACCAAGAGTCTCCCCACATCCCTCATGGCTCACCCAAACCTCTATCGCTCTACTAGACTCTACCCTAGCTCCTGGCACCTGAACCACAGTAGGTGGATCTCCTACCCCAACCATGGCCCCGACCTACTCCATCGAAGTAGCACTACACTGACTATGATGTGAAGGTGCCCACACTCATGATCATGACTCAGACTATGACACCACCTGAGCATAATCTAGAAGAGGAATCCCATGCATCATCAGAGAAGTCTCACATAATACCTTCTTAGCAGACTCCACCACCAACTGACCAGTCAACCTCTCAATAGCCTACACCTGCCCAGCCATCATGGCCCTCATATGCTCCATCTCAGCTACTACCTTAGCATATCTAGCCTCGATAGCCTCCTCCTATCTATGGAGCTCAACCTCCAACTCATGAACCCTACCTCGTAGCTCCTGTCCCCCTCCTCCACATCCCCCTCTCCTGGATATCAAAAGGAATCCTCTCCAAATCTATGAATGCACCAATATCAATGGTATCATCTATATCACCCATAATAGTAGCTCCACCTCTCTCCTCCTATACTCCAACAGCCTACCCCATAGCCACATCAACATCCACAACTATCTCCTCTACTCCCACTCCCTAGGTGCTCGCCACATCACCCAAGCATCATCATGACCATCATAGAGGAACCTCCATCTCATCACCAGCTACATCCTCCAACCTAGCTCGAGTCCCCCTCTAGCTCTCCCCTCTAGTGGAGGTCCCCCAACATCAAGTGCCACCCATCGATCGATCACACCTCTACCAGGCTCCCAACCCTACATCACCCACCAGGCCTCAAACTCTAGAGTCATCCCAACATCCTCCACATCTAGGGTAGCCATAGGTGGATCCCTCTCCCCAACCCAAGGTAAAACCATAGGACGCTCTCCCCTATCACCTCACCACCTAAAGTAAATGATAGGAGCCCCTAGAATATCCTACCATAAGCCAAACTATCACCTCACCCGATCAAACTAAAAATACTCAACCTACCGAGTATATCACCCCACTAACCATCTACCCTATCGAATGGTGTGCAGCTGCTCATCATCCTCATCCCACCTTACCCCACCCAACCAAGGCCTCCATTTAATATCACCAGGTGTTAGGTCTCCAAACTTACCCCTCCATAATAATGGATCACCCTCATGAGGCCTCTTAATACCCTGCTCTACCTCTGTACTCCACCTCAAAGCATAGGGTAAATACTCCTTGCCCCTCACATGCACAGGGTGAGGCAATAATGAAGGCCTCTCAATAGCTATGTGCTCCCATACCCATACCTATAACAAGGGAATCAAACTCAACCCCTTGCGTCTAACTCGCACAACATCATGTAACTCTCGGTATACTTGGGCCAATAGTGCAGGTGCCCATGCAAACATGACCCTACGCTCCACCATATCACTCACCACATCTAACATATTCTAGGTGAACAGAACCCCGAAAGTATCAGGTAATGCATAGGTGGAGATCATCATCATGGCTGCACACTACCGATCAGATATCTTCTTATTCAACCACAACCACTCATAATCCATCTTAGAGACATCTATGCCTCTCCACTCCACCCCAAAGAACCGCTCCAAAATAGCCTCCTTACTATCATCAACTACCGCTCTCACCGGAACACCCTCGATCGACAACCTATAAATCTAGTATATATCCTCCAAGGTAATAGTCATTTCCCTAGTGGGAAAATGAAATGTGTTCCTCTCCGCATCCCACCGCTCACATAATGTGGACACATATGCCCTATTGGCATGTATGCTTTTACACTCCCACACACCTCGAAACCATATGTCATCCAACCACTTCAGCTCATCCGGTGTATTCATCAACTTATCAAAATCCTCCTTCATTTTTCGCACATGATGACGGGGCTCGAGCATTTTCACCTGTTCATCCACAACAAAACACAACAAAACATACATTAGTCATCAATCCAATCACAAACTTCATGAATCAAAATTTACAAATTAAAACAATTTAATTTGACATGCACTTCGAGACATAAAATAGTGCACAAGTCACATGGCAAAACATATCAACAAAATAGTCACATATTTGGATACCCATTTTGTCATTTTATGGCAAAATTTCAAACAGATGTGACAAACAGTACATATTTGGCTTCCAACAACCAAAAATAAAATCACCCACACATCCACTATGGCACGAAATTCAAAACATGATCAATTCATTCAACATACAAAAACAAAATACATTTTTGAATACCCATTTGCCCACTTTGCGGTAAAAATATTGACAAAATTCAAAAACAACATACAAATCAACACGGATTTCAAGGTCAATTTTACCATACACACACCAAAATAAAACACACATCAAAACACACAATATCAAAATAACAATCACATTTTTGAACACCCATTTTCCCACTTCATGGTGAAAGTTCAAATAGATGTGGAAAATAGTATAAATCGGGCTCCCTACAACTCATTTTCAATTTCACACTACCTACATCTTGGCACGCAAATCAAAGGTAAGCCAAATGAAATCATCTACAAAAACAAACAACATTTTTGGATACCCATTTCGCCCTTCTATGGTGAAAGTATCATCGGTTTTCAAAAATACTATCTCTAAGGTGGCAAATTTAATGGTCAAAATTTACTACTTTACACCCAAACACAACACATTCAGAAATCACGCCAAACGAAGGCAGAAAAATATAACAATCACATAACGGGATACCCAATTCCTACTTTTACGGATAAAGTGCAATAACATTTCAAAAACAGTACACCATTGCTTCAAAAATGGACGGTCAAACTTCACACCTACTCTACCCATCACCCGGTCAAATTGGCACCAAAACAAGTCAAACCTAGAAACAAATCACGTTTTTGGGTACCCATTTGGCTTGTTTATCACTTTGTGTTCAAATTTCAATTAAAATTCATAAATTTTTTAAAAACGAGACGAAAACCTCCCCCCTAATTTACTTTTCTCTAGAAAATAAAAAAAAAAAAATGAGATAGGTAAGACCACTTACCGACGGATCTCCAAGCCTGTTGCCGGCTCCACTTATCCCCTCATCATCCTTGCATTCGAACTCTCAATCGCCTCTCCATCATCGCTAAATGCTCCTCTCACGTGCTCCTCCACTCGTCAATCAAATGAGCCCCTTCCCCCAAAATTACCTTAAAAATTCCCTAAACCCTAATTCACCGCACCCCCCACCCTATTATTTAGGCTTGATTTACCCCTTGCCTAGTGAATTGAGCATATGACCCCCAAAACAAATCAAATTCAGTCCCAAACCCTAGGAAATCATGCACATGTACCCTAAAACCCTAGGAACCCTCCTAAATTGTCCTCTCATCTATTTTTTCATCATGTTTCATCATGCATTGGTATCTTATCAATCGTTGCATCATCAAATCACCACATTTCATTCACCTCATTGTTGATTCCTCATTTGAGGGGGTATTCATATCCAAAGTCAGCTTTGCATGCAACCACACAACTGAAAATCCAAAAGTGCGAGTAGCACATTTGTCTACGAATTTTTTTTGAAGATTATCTTATGAAATAATCTCAATCTCAACTAGACATGCGTTATATCACGAGAGCTATGCATTTCGATGGAGAAGTCAATCTAGCATTCTTGTACGTCGAGTACATAATGAATGATACGTTTGATGTAATCCTAGCGCAACATTTGGAGAAGGATCTCATGACCATGCTGATATGGTCACGTTTGAATAATCCAAATGTCCCTTTAGCTCAAATGGTTTGACACTTGTCACCATGTTCTCATCAATCAATCAACAACAAATATTTAGATAGGCTTTTGTCCTATTCATACTTTTGGACCACGCTGATCTGGTCGCAAAAGCAAAGCAGTCAAAAGTTGCCATTCTCAAGCAACTAGTATGGCATTGAAAATGTCATACGGACTCAGCAAAATCATAGCATTGCATTCGCAATCATTCATTTCCATTCACCAACATTGTTTTTATTTCTTTCCTCTTCTTCTTCTTTCCTTCCTCTCTTCTCTCCCTGGACATCCAGTTAATGGGTATGGTCACGCTTCGAGCGGCTACATACCTTTGATTGGATTCCATTCCCCTTCTATCCCTTTTCCTCCTACACAAACCCTTCACATTTTTGTATTAAATTGTGTTCCACATATTCATTATTACGTTATCGGGCATAGCAACTCAATGGTTTAACCAACTACCCAAGCACAACATCATCAGCTTTGAGCAACTAGTGAATGCATTTCTTGAACTCTTCTCCTTCACTGCCAAGAAGAAGATGAACCTATTTGATCTAGCCAACTTAAAGCAATATGACGATGAGCCAGTTATGGATTATGGGAATAGGTGGAGGTAAATAATGGTGAAATTACCATTCTCCATTCCCAAAGAAGAGCTCAACCAAATTTTCACAAAGAGCTACACAAAACATATCTCGCTAATATTACAATTGTAGTAGTATGAATCACTCAAAGAATACTTTGCTCAAGCCAAGCTTATAGAGGACATAAAGGTTGACAAAGGAGATCTCAAGATCTAGAACAAGGAGTGGAATAATGCAAACCGTAACAAGAATCAACAAAAGTAGGCCAATACTACTCAAGTCAACTAGGTTGTTTTAAGTACGCCTAAGGGAGGCAATGGCCAGCAACCACAAATTATCAGGCTCACCCCTCGCTAACTAATTACAACCCAAAGAACAACTAGGGCCGAAACAAACAGTATTGGACACCTCGTTATTTTACGCCTCTAAATGAATTTATGCAAATGATATTTAATCAATTTAGCGAGGAACAAAGAATCAGATTTCTTGATGCACAACTTTTGGACCCTAACCATACCAAGTTAAAGGGATATAGGGAATATCAATACTACCCATATCATATAATACAGAGGTATGACATCGAAACATGTATCATATTTAATAATGTTGTGTAAAATATTATTTGAGAAGGGAGAGCTAAAAGTTGAAAATTTGCTAGCTCTTGACAATATATATAGGTATATTCAAGAATCCATTACCAAATTATGAGACTCCTAGATATTAGGTCATCCAATTCAACCAGGTTTGAGTTGAGCCACTCATTCAAGGATGCATCGAAATGGTTGAGATAGTCAATATGGCAACTAGGAGTCAATTATATGGTCAACCACAATCTCCAGTGGCTCCTATTCATATCCTAGCTGCACCTCAATAGAGATAGGTGCAAAACAATCCTCCAGGTCCACCAGCATGACCTGTGGTAACTGTTCGGAGTAGATTGGAACAAAACCTACAAACGACTCCAACCAAGTTGTTAATTTATGAGCTCATACAACAATATCCTAGGCATAGGGAGACTTTTATGGAGATTTTGAGATCAATCAAGCTCCAGCCCTAAAACCTAGATGCGTTCACACACTTTGTGGGGCAAGTGCAATAGTGCCAAGAGCTTGTGATCCATTTTTACGATCATAAAATCAAGGTAGTTCCTACTACCTTAGAAGAACCAACTCTGCATATCATCGTGTCAATCAATGACATACCATTCAAGTGGGTTCTAATCGATACAGGCTCATTGATCAAAATTATCACTACAAAGGCTATAGGGCACCTAAAAATCCCTAAGTCCAACACAGTCCTGACCTCATACATGTTAAGGGCTTTCAATGATACACTGTGCTCCATAGTGGGTACAATAATTCTACCTATTTAGGTAGGTAAAAAGACCATCCCCATGATGTGTCATGTGTTGGAAGGGGTAATGCAATATAACATCCTCCTAGGGTATCCTTGGATAAGGGACATGCAGTGTGTTCCCTCAATCTTGCACCAATGCATCAAGTATGTGCATGAGGGATAAGTTCATGTGGTTCTATCTGATGAAGAGCCATTTAAATATGTGCATCATGTCAAATTACTGGGAGAATTTGTCCTTCTATCAACACATTTGTATATAAGGCATTCATCCCTGACCATGCAACCAGAAAATAAGAGTAAATCAGTGTAAGGTGACCCATCCACATCGGCACCACCTCCTCCACCTAATATTACTTGCCCTTCTGAAAAAAATTCAACATCTAAAGAAAAATATAAGCAGAAGCTGAAAGCACCCATAGTGGAGGAAGGACCTAAGGAACTTCCAACTATAGTAGCTACAAAAATTCCAAATCCCATGGAGGAGGAAGATTCCTAGGACATAGCCAATGAGGTACCCCAACCTGCCTCACCTGCTTCATCAACCACGTCATCTACACCTCAGGTGATAGTTCACTTAGCCAACATAGTCTTAGGTGAATATCTTGTGCAAAACATGACTTTCATACCTCATATTGAGTTTGCACAAGACATAGGATGGCCAAGAGTCCCAAATTTATCGATAGGGATAGTAGTATCATTAGGGGTTCCTGCTAACCAAACCAACTTCATCTATACTAGTTTGGATTGTACCCATACTGATTATGATATTGAAGAGGATGAGAATGAACAATTCACCATGAATATTCATTACTTGTCAAATCATGAGTTCACTCTAAGGTGCTTTAAGTAGTTACATTGGCATGGCTATGGCTTAGGCCTATACGAGCAAGGGCATCGGTTGCCATTTTAGCTGACCAACTGCCTAATGATAGGTGTGGTCTAGGGTATCAAATACAAAGCCATGATGATTCTTTGGCAGCAACCCTAGATAGGATAATCTTAGGGTTTGGGGAGGACATTGAATAGAATCCCTATTAATCCCTTAGAAGAAACTATTTGGTTGACGAATGGGTGTCCATGGTCAATATCGCACCACCTGATGAGTATCACCCTGAATCCTCTCTTGAGGTGTGCCTATCAGGAGCCATCCTATGGGAGGATGAGATAATTCATGGATACCAGTGATAAGAGTATGATTATGTATCAAGTGAGGATGAATATGAAGCTATCCTGGCCTACCATGGGCCTCGGTATGTTTAAGACCTCGCTTGGTTTGGCCATGTAGAGAGTGGATTCATTTCAGATGAGAGTGGCTATGAGTTAGAGGACTCAACTGATATGGATTTCATAAGATATGTATACCATATTATAGGGCCAACAATAAATGCCAATGGATTCTTTATAAGTGATGATGATTATGAATATGATACTAAAATGGCATATCTTAGGCATCAATAGGTAAGCCACCACCCGATTCCAGTAGGCAAAAATGAGGGTTTCTTCATAAGTGATGATGAATTTGAGGACAAGACCAAGATGGCTTATCTTGGGCCTCATCATTTATGTCAAGTCAATCATATTATTGAGAGAGAGGTGATACTTCACACCCTAGATCCTGATATTCACTTCCTAGGAAGACTATCAAATGAAGACATCATCTATCACATGGTCTTCCTAGATCTACCAAAATTTAGAGAGCAACTACAACCTAATGATACCATCATATTGTCTATCCATAGACCAGATATTGAAATTCCTATACCCCTAGAGCCACATCTTGGGTATGGGAGGCAAATTATTAATGAGAAGTTTCACCCATGTGGTCCTAGAGATTTCATTTCATCCATCAACATGATCTCCATTGATTTTACCACTCCACTTCATAACCTAGTAGATACTTCAAAACCATTGTGTATTAATTTAGATGCTATTGATTGGTATCACACTGATTCACCCCTAGAGCCTAAATATTTCTTCCATAATGAAGAGATTCTACCACCATTACATTTTGCATCAGGTTGCACACATTATGTCTATCACACTGGTCTTGATTCTGATTCAGTTGGACCTATAAATCTAGAAGATGACATCCACTTAATCCCCACTCCTCACCAACTTGAGGAGGGGTCACATATGAAAATATAGGAGAATTTCAAAGTGGACATCAATGATGATCCTTCTCAACTGAAGAAAGTCAAGTTCAGAGAAAGCTTATCTCCATAAGAGCAAGCCATCATTATTCCTCTATTGCAAGAGAGACCAAATCTCTTTCCTTGGACCTACAAAGACATGTTGGGACTCGATCCAAAATTGGTTGTCCACAACCTTTTTCTAGATCCCGCAAATAAATCGGTCAAGCATAAGGTTAGAAATATACATCCAACTATCACTTTGATGGTTAAAAATGAGTTACAAAAACTATTGGATGTAGTCTTTATTGTTCTCATCAACTATCCAAAATGGGTATCAAACATGTTGCTCGTAGGAAAGCTTGATGGAAGAATTTGCATTTGCATGGATTTTAGGGATCTCAATAAGGTAACCTCTAAGGATTCATTTTCATTACCAAACATTGATGCTCTTATAGATGCAACTGTAGGTCATGAGATGCTCTCCCTAATGGATGGTTTCTCTGGTTACAATAAAATTTAGATTAAACTCGAAGACCAGCATAAAACCACATTCACCACCCCATGCGGAACATTTTGCTACAAAGTAATGCCATTTGGTATTAAAAATATTTGTGCCACATATCAGTATGCTATGACATACATTTTCCATGACTGCATGCACAAGATCTTAGAAGACTACATTTATGACTTACTGGCTAAGTCATTGTTGCATGAAGAGCATGTTGAGACCCTTAGAAAGGTCTTCGATCACCTGATTGAGAATAATGTCAGGTTGAATCCCAAGAAATGTATCTTTGGCATAAATTCTAGAAAGCTCTTGGGATTCATCATTTACAAATGAGGCATCGAGGTAGACCCAACAAAGGTAAAGGCTATCCTAGAAATGGCCCCGCCCATGAACATCAAAGAGTTGAGAAGCTTACAGGGTAAGGTAATGTCCATAAAGTGATTCATAACACAACTATCAAACAAATATCGATCCATGAATCAACTACTACACAAAGGGGTCCCATTCCAGTGGGACAAAGAATATCAGCAAGATTTTGCTGAAATTAAGATGTACTTGGCAACATCGCCAGTTCTATCTCCACCAAGGCTAGACGTGCCATTCCTGCTATATATATCCACTATCAATTTTGTTTGGGCATCATGTTGGCTCAAAATAATACATAAATTAAATAACAAGCGATATATTACATCAACCGAACCTTGGTGACTTACGATATAAGATACGCATACGTAGAAAAGTTGTGCCCAGTAGTAGTCTTTGCAACCAAGAAATTGTACCACTACATTTTGAGCCATACGATATATGTAATATCCAAACAAAATTATTTGTAGTATATGATGAGCAAGACATATCATAATACGCGTACTGCATAGTAGATCATGCTATTGATAAAATTTGACTTGGAATTCATAAGCCAAAATTCCATCAAGGGATTAGTCATAGCTGATTAGCTGGCTGAGGTGCCTCTTCAGAATAGTAAGCCCATCACCATAGATCTTCTTGATGATGCAATATTTGCATTATTAAAAGCACTTGAGAACCTAAAAATGAATCTGACATGACTTTGTTATTTGATGGTTCAAAGTGTGAGCAAGGAGGTAATGTAGGGATTGTATTTTTCATGCCACAAGTAGCTCCAATGCCCTTTTAATTTAAGCTAGACTTCCCTTGCACTAATAACAACACCGAATATGAGGCCTTAATCTTGGGTCTCCAAATAGCCATTGCTATGAAAATCAAGAGGCTAAACATCTTCGGTGACTCCCTCCTCATAGTCAACCAAGTCAAAGGATTATTTCAATGTAGGGATCCAATCCTAAAAGCTTACAAGGAGCTTGTTGACACCTATCTAACCCAACTATAATGGTATGACATCGAGGCAATACCTCATTCATAAAACATATTTGTAGACACCATGGCATATTTGGGATCCTTGATCCCTTAGAATCCATCTACTTATTTCACTACCATTCATATAAAAATGCGCTTGCACTCAGTGATGCAGCATGAGGATTTTGATAACAAAGAATCAATCAACATGATTCATATAGAGACATACCATGACTGGTTTTGTAAATCCAAAGACTTATTAAAGAATACCTTGGGGATTTTTGATCTCATGGAATCCTACAAAGAATGGTACCACAATTTGCCACAAGGTTGTTTCTCAATCTGCATTTGTGCAAATCAAATTGTAGGAGGAACAAGCCATCTTATTTATTGAGGTTGTAGCTTATCAGTATTGGCTATCCTAGTTACAATATTTCCTGAGGCTTAGAATTGCTTCACAAGGACTATCACATGCTGAAATATGAGCATTCAAGCAAAAAATGACAAGATATGTCTTTCTAGGAGGTATATTGTATCATCGAAGCTATGATGGAGTCCTCCTTCGTTTCTTAGAGCCCCAAGAATCATCTTGGGCGATTTCATAAGCTCATGATGGTACATGTGGTGGTCGCTTTAGTGGTATGGCCATTATCAAGTGCATCCTTTGAATGGGATATTATTGGCCCACCATGGAGAAGGATTGTTATGAGTATGTTAGGAAATGCATTAAATACCAATATCATGCAAATCTAATGCACTTGCCATCTTAGGTCTTACAACCCATTCAGACAACTTGGCCATTTTCTAAATGTGGTTTTGATCTGATCAGAAATATTTCTCCCCCATATTTAAGCTGACATATGTTCATCTTAACGACAACTGAGTACTTCACCAAATGGGTGGAAGTGGTCCCCTTAACCTCAACAATCAGACCTCGGATTACGGAGTTCATAATTCACAATATCATCTATCATTTTGGGGTCCCCTTCAAGATAATCTCGGATAATGGTCCATCATTCAAAAACAAAAATGTGAGATATTTAACAACCAAATACAAAATTCAACATAGTTTTGTGATACCATACTATTTGTAGGCAAATGGGCAAGCAGAGGCCTCTAACAAAATAATAGTAGCCATCTTAAAGAAGATGGTGAAAGAGAATCATAAGGATTGTTATCTGCAATTACCCCTTGCATTATGGGCTTATAGGACTAGCATACAGAAACCCACTAGGAAAACATCATTTTCACTTGTATATAGTGTGGAGGCCATTATGCCCTTAGAGTTGGAAATTCCAACATTGCACATCGCATTGAAATATTTTATCAATGACGATACTACACGACAAGCTCTCTTGGATCAGTTGACCCTTCTAGATGAACATTGTATCAATGCTCTTGAGCATATTCGTGTTTACCAGGATCATCTAACATGATCTTACAACAATAAGGTCCATTTGAGAGACTTTAAGGTTGGGGATCTTGTGCTTAAAGAAAACCAATAGAACTCAAATCTATACCCACATGTATGAGACAAATTTGTGGCCAATTGGATAGGTCCCTACATCATCTCTAAGAATATTGGACCTGGGGCATATCGCCTAACATCACTAGAAGGTATTGAGGAGCCAAAGCCTCTCAAAATTATTAATCTAAGGAAGTTTCACACATAAAACAACAAAATCTAAAAAATATTCATAAATTTTAAAATCACAAAAACAATGGAAAATCGTAAAATCAAAAGGCTCCAAAGGCACCTTAAAGCCCTTTGTTCAAATCAAAAAAGGCTACAAAGGTATCTTAAATCCCTTTGATAACATCACAGAAGGCTTCAAATGCATCTCAAAGCCCTTTGGTCAAATCACAAAAGGCTCTAAAGGCATCATAAGCCCTTTGATCAACTCCCAAAAAGCCCCAAAAGCACCATAAGCCCTTTGGTCAACAACAAATCATAAAAGCACAAAAACAATTTAAAATAAAAAATTTCAAAAACATGTAGAATAATAAAAACTCAAAAACAACTGAAAGCATAAAAAATACAAAAATATTTGCATCATGCATCAACACTTGCATCCATATAGTTGCATTGCATTAGGCATGTTGCATCCACTGCATTTACATTAGGTAGGTTGTTTGCACAATCTTACAAATGATACCATATTTGTAACTCAATCATGCATCTTAAAAATCCATCATCATCCATAACCCATGTGTGTAACTGTGTTTTTCAACACAACTCCTCTTGTTGCTATAAGGAGTATACTAGGGTTTTTTGGTCTCAACCATACCTAGTGGTTTTATCAAACTTTGCAGAAAGTTATATTTGCTTTTAATAGGTGAGATTTGGTTTTGATAGCACCTGGTATATCTCAAAATCATATCACTAATAAAAACACTAAAATCTTAGTTGGAACAAGGAAAAGATGAATGTTGTGAAGTGGTATTTGGTATCCTTAATTGAAAATTTTATCTTGCTCATCCCCTTGTGCGATCGGTTTGGAAATGCTAAGAATTGAAAAAAGGAAAAGTTCCTCCTACCCAAAGAAATCCTTTGCTTTAATCAAAACAAGCAATGTTTTCATGTGGAAGGGCTAACTTTAGGTATCTTGTATCACCTAGTGGTCTAATTCAACTGAGTCCAACTTAGGATCAGTTGAACATTTGAGGATCCCCAATACAAAAATGGGCTACATGAATCCCGTATAGCACTAGGGTATACTTATGTTTTATCTAATACATTCATTTGCACACATAGGGATAATGAGTATCTAGGTCTTCATAACATAACTTTATCCTTCAAAAGCTCTGTATGATTAGTATACAAATTTTTATGGAGCAAATAGGGTGTTTGAGTCTCATGGAAAACCTCAAAAATCCTCTAATAGAAACAAATCACGTCATCAATCAAATCATCAAAATTTATTTATGAGGTATTGTTCATTAAAGTGGTATTCATGAAATAGGATAGATACCTGATGAATGTCAGCAATGACGTTTAGATGACCACTGACTATTTTGGGTATATATTTTAAATTACAGAAGCTTATAAAGAAAGTACATACATATCACATCATATCATCTCACACTTAGATGTTTAAATATTAATTATTATGGTAAGATTTATTATTTATTCATGATTTTTATACATTCTATGGTGTCGTCCATTAGATTTTCATAACTCATATCACATTTATTCCTTATGTTTTAAGTGATTAAAGCATACAGGTTCATTTACATTAGATCATCATCATAGTGCATTAAACATATGGAATTCACCATATCATAACAACATAAGTTAGATGCATATAATAAAATAAAAATTAAACATGCATTTAACAATAAGAATTACATTCATATAGGCATCCATCATCACAATACATCTATACATCTAGATCATACCATCGAATGCATACATCTATCATCTAGCTAAATGCATATCAATACATCACATCATATAACATAAAATCATAATATTGCATCACATAAACATAAAAATCAAAAACATAAAATTAAATACACATAATGAGTCTCAAAATGTAGATATCATATATATATATATATATATATATATATATATATGTGTGTGTGTGTGTGTGTGTGTGTCAAATAAGTACATAAGGGTATAAAATTACCCGCAAGCTACAACTGTGTAGGTCATCTGACCTTACACTCAAAAAATAAAGCTAAATCAATGAAACCATCAAGTTGGTTCTGCACCCCCTACCTCGCCTCTACCCTTGGATATATCCCCATGAGAACAATGGGATTTAGTTCCCATAGTTCTCTTTTTATAGGTCCTGGTCCTCTAGCTAGGTCGAATTAAATATTGCCCTAATGTACTCCATGTGCTCTACTGTGACCCTCCTACTGTAGGCTTCTCCAAAGAAATGGTACCTAACATCCAAATCTGCATCTATAGAGAGGCAATGTAGGTAGCATACCCAGTGATTTGAGCATCACACTCCTTCAATACACCTTTTAGGAACCTGACATCTACACCTGGATCCAAACCTATAGGCCCCTGTGCAGTAGGAGTAGTTGGCATAATCTGTCCTTAGGCATCATCCCTCTTAGCCATGAGCTCATCTATCCTAGTATTCACTAAGTCTATATAATTTTTGATAGTGGTCATCTCCTCATTAAATCCCTTGAATCATGCCTAAAGTGTGGCAATGGTAGAATCCCTCTACAGAATATGGATCTGACATGACTAAATCTCAGACTCCATGCGATGCAACTGAGCCTAGAGAGGGGAATCCTAATCCTCAGGAGCTAACTCCTACTCCTCCTCAAGGGCAACCTACTCCTATGTAACCTACTACTTTTCCTACCCCCAGTCCTCTATCTATGTCTATACTCAGTTCCCATTAGGATCCTTAGTATGTATCTCATCCAAATACTTCCCCAGGTGGCCACTGCCCTACCATAATCACGTAACCCCCCACCGGGTATATGCCTCAGTAACCCTAGTATTACCAATGCTCACATAAACTATAAGAGGGTCATCCTCACCTGATACTACTATAGCCTAAGGTGGTGGAAGGTTATTCTCTACAATAATACGTCTATACACAACTGGCTTGAGAGGAACATCCTATTGTATGCCAAACTATCAGAGCACCCAAGAATAGTATAAGAACTCCCTGATGCTATTCTTACAACCGATAACCCATCGATCATGCTAAGTCCAAGCTATGAACCTATATATCTCCCTATAGGTAGGGCACTCATGGTAATGCCTCCAGATAATGTCCTTGGTCTGTAGGCTAGTCAAAGATATTATATAGTGAGAGAGATCCCTAGTGAAGCATTGACTCTTGCGCTCCTCGTTCTCTTGGGGCCACCTACTATCATAATACTAATATGCATTTAATATATTGGTAATATCAATAGGAATTCCTCCTATATGGTCCACCCATATGTGCTCCCATACCTAGATCCAAAGAAGCAAACTGTAAGCAATGTTGGCCCATATGTGGCATTGAATTCGATAGATCTCATCATAGCACTGAGCCAAAAGTGCACTACCCCAAGCCATGATGATAGGTGCCTCACTATAAATCAAGTATTGAACCATCACCAAGAGGTTCCATGGGAACCTCACTCCAGATCAGTCAGGTAGGAGGATATTACAGATGACCATCAATAGGACAACATGTCTCCGATAGAAGATGGTAAGACCCCAAGGTCTTACTATAAAATTATTAACAAATTAATGTAAATGTAATCACAGGCCACTCAAAGGGGGCTCCCTTGTAATCGCTTTGCCACTATAGGGGGCTCCCTCCTTAGAATCTATGATTATTATTCTTCTTCTTGGATCATTTGATATGAATGACCAACCTAATATATATATCTAACCTAAAGCTACGTTGGTGAAGAGACATGATGGTTCACGTATGAAGAGACGTGATGGTTCATGTTATGAAGGGTTGTGATGGTTCAATTTATAAGTTAATAATATAATAATTAAATGATTAATAATACTAACTAATAATGTTAGGATTGAGGATCCTAACATGCCACCCTCCTTAAAAAGAGCTTTGTCCTCAAAGCTCAAGGTGAGGAGCTTTATCTTTTGTTTTCCAAGAAGGATTTGCATAAGTTCTTGGACTCTTTTAATGGCATCCTTTCGTAGGCAGGGATATCGAGAAGGATGAAGCATTAGCAGGGGGTTTCCAAGAACAATAGTAGAATCTTCCTTAGGAAAATCATGATGACGATAGGAGGGCAACCCTTGGGGTTCCTCAAATACTTTAGAATGATGCATCAAAAGTGATGGTAATGATTTCATATCCTTTTTTGGTTCCTTGGGAGAGCCAATAGAGAAGGAGTGTGTAGTCACTCTACGTTGGTTCCGAATAGGTTTGGTCATATGGAAATAACTCACTATTCATGAGGAAGGTATGTGTAGGTCTTGTAGAGTGCATGTTTGTCTAGCATTGATCACTTTGGGTATATCTACCTCATCCTTGCTTGGTACATCAATCACTTCTTGCACATCGACCTCATTGTCTTCATTGCGGTGAGTAGGTGCACTGGTCAATTCAGACACAACTACCTCATCTGCTTGCTCTATGGAGAGACAGGAATCAACTTCCTTCAATAAATACAATGTTAGTGTAGCACATTTATGGTGGGGTCCAAATTTTTCATCACAATTATCACAAAGTCCTTTTGCTCGCAGTTCCTTCATCTCCTCAAAGCTAAGATGTTTAATTCGTAAAGTTCGGTTAGATTTGGGTGTTGTGTAAGTGCTTTGTGCCCTTCCATTATGCATAGGTTTGGGAGCGATGTAAGTGGTCGATGATTTTTCCATAAGTGGTTTCCCTAATCGTTGTTGTGCATTGATTTTATCTTCAGCTAATTTTGCCAATCCATAGGTTTGCATCATGGTATAGGGATTGAACCTTGTCACCTCCATTCTAATTTCCTCTTTTAATCCCCTAATGAAGCCATTTATGAGAATTGATTCATCCAATATTGTGTTGTGTTTGGTGATATTCTCAAACCGAGTTTGATACTCATGCACATAAGTGATTTGATGAAGATCTTTGAGAAATTCCCACATGACTGGGTCCCACATGGCTCTGATACCAAATGGTAAGATCCCAAGGTCTTACTATAAAATTATTAACAAATAAATGTAATTGTAATCATAGGCCACTCAAAGGGGGCTCCCTTGTAATCGCTTTGCCACTATAGGGGGCTCCCTCCTTAGAATCTATGATTATTATTCTTCTTCTTGGATCATTTGATATGAATGGCCAACCTAATATATATATCTAACCTAAAGCTACGTTGGTGAAGAGACATGATGGTTCACGTATGAAGAGACGTGATGGTTCATGTTATGAAGGGTTGTGATGGTTCACTTTATAAGTTAAAAATATAATAATTAAATGATTAATAATACTAACTAATAATGTTAGGATTGATGATCCTAACAGAAGACATCCTCCCAATACCACCGAAAAACAAAAATCCTACCAGATATTGTATCCTAGAACATAGCAGCTTCATGTGCCCCAAAGAATCTTGTGAAGATATCCTATTTGGTAGTATTAGGGGAAGACACAATGGTTACTCCATAAAAAGGGATCCGAAAGATCCTATAGATATACTTTGGTGTAATGGTCATCTCGCCCATAGGGAGATGAAAGGTATTAGTCCTGGAATCCTACTTGTGGGCTAGGGTAGTGAGGTAGGCCTAGTCCAACATGATAATCAAAAGCCTAGTTCCATACTAGAGCCCATGAGCATCAATCCAATGCCAGTCCATTTTGTCCATGTCGGGCAAGAGATACACAAGCAATTTTGGGTCTTGAACCCATGTAGACAAAATCTAAGAGTGCAAAATAAATGCCTAAAATAAATGCACTTACAATATAAAAGTAATAAAATCCTAAAAATGGTGCAACTTAAAACTAATACATCCTAAGGCTACAAGCATAGTGTCTAAACACATCTAAATTCACAAAAATCAAAATATACGCTTCAAATTTGCAAAAAAATCAATTAAATTGCTTAAAATTTAAAAAATAACAAAAATAAGCCTAATGCCTCATAGCCACTCACACCAGGAGTGGCCACACATCAGTCGCTGAAGCTGATAGCAGCCAGCCTCCAACGATAAAAAATTTGACCATTGGAATTTAAGTTAGTCATTGATGGTGAAAATGACCCCTCTTAGGCCATTTTAGTCACCCTGAGCATCAGCTACCTGGCCTGATAACGACCACGAAGAGGCATTTAGGGGTCTTTTGACTTGACAACATCCAGAGAACATATAGGAATTGACTCAATTTATTTGTATAAGGCACCTCAAAATGGACCATTAAGCACACCTAGTGGTCCATAAAAGTCAAAAATTGCATAAATAACAAAAAAATCAAATAAAAAAAATCTCAATTGAGCCTCGTATTCAGTTATTTACTCTATACACTTGGTGATTGCAGTGACTAGAACTCCATGCAATTCAATAAGATGAGTAAATTACCATAAGGCCACTTGGAGAAAATTAGTTATAGTGGAATTGAAAAGCTTCACTTCAATATCGAAGAAGTCCATGGTGGTTGGACTGTCGCATAGGAGTGAGAATTCATCTCCTTTCTTCTATAACATTTTCAGCAAATCATTGAGCATAGTGATTCAACATAGGGTTAAAGAGAATTACTATGACCTTAATTCCATAATAAGGCCATTACGGATGGACCACCCCATGGGATAGGTATGTGTAATTACTATAAATGGTTGAATTAACACATGAGATAGAAACTACCCTATAACAACAAAAAAATCCTCTAAAGGGTCCAAATCATTCATATTGGTCAAGCGACTCATCGCTTATTTCATTTTCCTTCCCTCATCAACTCATCATTTGAGGGGGTAGTCATAATCTCAACAATCATAATACAAATCAATAAAATATCACTCAATCATGTAAAATTGTGTTCGTATTACGAATAATTTCCAACAACTATCATAAGCTTATCCTTTTGCTAGAAAAAAAAAAAACATCATAGTTAAGTTTGTAGCTCTCCTCCTTTCGGATCTATAGTTGCACTGAAGCCTATAGTAGCACTCAAGCTACCCAATTATATGATGAACGAGTGAAATATTTTACAAATTTAAGCCTTCCACCCTATTGGAAACAATAATTTTAGTATGCGCACCCTTTCTCATGACTGGGGCATCCAATGTTGATCAGATCAATGATCATCACACAACCTACAATGTGACCCTAGGTGGTCTATTTTTGCTCTGCGATGTGTTTTCCCATAGTGCATCCCAAAAAGGGGCATCTGTAGACATCTAAAATACATCATGTTTAGGAGACTACCCATATGGACACATTCATAGACCATATGAATCATATTGGACCTTTCCAAGAGCAAGCAGTGGTCCTAACCACTCAAAAGGGGAAGTTCTAGCCCATTCAGGCTCAGTCGCTATCAATCAAAGTAACTGATAAACCTAGTAGCTAAACCTCAGAGTGGCCAATTCTATTTGTTTTCAACGATAGTGGCTAGGATTGAAATGCAAAATTCCATGAAGGATTATCCAAATCATAGGTAGTAACAACATTTTGCATGCATTTCGAAGGGATATCGACAAGGAACTCCTAGAGTTCCTCCTGACTATCCCTTCCATGCCAATACAAGACTAAAACATCCCTCTAGAATAGTTAGTTGGCATGCAGATCTAAATATTGGCTTCCCCCAAGAAGCCAAGCCCTAGATTTAAACCTAAAACCAGGAAGGCTACATATGCAGACTTATAGGAAGGCAAGAAAAAGAGAATTAAATTATGTGCAGTGGAGCCCTGTTGAAATGGAGAGCCAATCTATGCCCCTTGGAGGAGCATTGGAGCATCATTCGTCCGAGCCACGTCCATGCATTAGTATTCAAATCCATTATTTCCAACCACCCATAAGTGTACCAGACATAATAGGTGACCCTTGGACATCAATTGGATCAAGGAAGATAGTGCCATAGCCCCTGATTCATGAGGATAAGAGCTTTGTATCACAGCCGTTATCTCGAACAGTGGTTTGCAGGCATATTTTAGGGCATTAGATATTATTTTCTTTAGTTCTAGCTTAGATCCATGTGCTTTTTGTTTCAATATTTAGTTCTAGCATAGATCTGAATTCTTTTATGCATTTACATTAATATTGTTGAGTTTTATTGCATTTAATCACATTATGCTTATTTATCTTGATTATCAGATTTGCTACTAACAACCTCATCTAGGGAGGAAGCACGAGATACTAAGTGTACTTTGTTGTTTCCATGCCTACAAATATAGGTTCACAAGATCAGTTCAAAGTATCCAGAGTACAAGATCCTTCCAAGATGAAATTAGGAGAAGGATTCATTTGTAAGCCCTCATACAGTTTTATGTGTGAGATCAGGAGGACTACAAAGGTGCACTGTCCCCTTCTCGGGGATGCATTCATCGTTACTCCACTCGTAATAGATTGTATAAAAAATTAGTATCTCTTATAAGGACTTACATATAACCGATGTTTGTTGTTTCAGCCATATCTCAGTCATCCAAACTCATATTGAGCTAAAATTTTGAGGGTAGATGCCTAAAAAACCCTAGAACATCTCCACCAATTTTCATATAATTTGGAGAAACAAAGATCCTAGAACATCCCTATGTGTGAACAATATATTTGGCAAGAGGCTATGTGAGGGTTTCATCTGGGTTGAGTGCAAGCAGCTCCAGAGGTTGGTTTTTAGGACCTTCGGGCCCTAGCGGCCAATATTTTTGTGGTTTATGCTCAATATTTTAGCAAGAAATGTTGTAGGGGATACAATATGGGTTAGAAATTTGTATTTCAATAGATCATATTGTGAACTTGAGTGACAACGGCTTCCAATTTGCTGTACAAAAGAAAAGTGAAAACCATACCTTTCCACGACGTCTAGGGCAAGGATTAAAGAGATCACAAAACAAGTTTCAAGTAGTTGATCAAAAAATGGCTCATATCTCAAGTGAATCTGGTGCTAAGGTGCACCCAAAAAATAATTCTACTATGAAAACCCCTGTCAAGGGTAAGAATTTCGAAGACAATCCAAAAAATGAATTTTAGGGATGCCCTTCATGGTGGACAACCTCAGCCCAATGCTAATATCAATATTAGGGCTTCCCATAAACCTCTAAGAATGCCTAATATTGATCCCAAGAAAACAGAGTCAGGATGTCTTAAAGCAGCTGATGGAACTCCTATTGTTAAGCTTGATATGGGTAACATTCAGACTAGCATTGAAGATTTGGAAAAAAGAGGACTAATTTATCGGTTCATGGGTTTTCGTCCGAGTCTATTTGCTTTCAAATTCTGGGCTGCAAAAAGCTAGAAAACTAAAGGTGAGTTACAAATCTCTATTTATCCAAATGGTTATTTTATTGTTTTATTTTCTAATAATGAAGATAGAGAGAAAACTTTTCAAGGGGGTCCTTGGTTTTTTGGAAGGGCAAGGCTTTTCATGAAGCCCTAACATACTAAATTTAAATCTTAAGAAGAGATGCCTTCTATAGCTCCCGTGTGGGTTAGATTCTTTGGCCTCCCTATTGAATTTTGGAATCCTACTGTTTTTTCTTCAATTAGAAACTCTTTAGGAACTTTTATGATGACTATTGATTGTACTCAAAATTTTGAACATATTATTTACGCTCGGATTTGTGTTTTAATGGATTTTGACAAACCCCTACCTAAAAATATCACATTACAATTTGGAGAAGACACTTGGGAGCAAGTAGTGGACTATGATAACATTCATTTTTTTTGTAGAATTTGCCATGAATATGGTCATTTGGCCAGTGCTTGCCCAAATAAAATTCTTGATCAAAAGAAAGAAAATATAAACTCAGCAGGTTTCCAAATACCTAAGAAGAACACTCAGAAAAAACTAGTTATGAAGGATCAATCAAATTCATCTGCTAATATGTTTGAAATCCTTTCCACAAATGATGTCCCAAGTGAGGAAGAGGAAATAATGGAAACTGAAATCTTAGAAACACAATTTAAATATGAAGGGAAGAACTCAGAGACAAACCAAAAAATCAAATGTTTTCAACAGAAAAAAATGAGAAAATTTACACAAGAAAAACAATATTTCAAATGTCAAAACTTCAAATAATGCAGGTCCCAATATAGAATTTGTTGAACCATCTAGTAAAATTTTGGCTGTGTACAATCATTGTTCAAGGTTAGAAGCCATCTCATATTCAATTGGAATAAGTCAAGAAACAAGGAAAAAAAATTGAAGATGGATTCTAATAAAAAAGTAGGTCGCAAGACTAATCAATATAATATGGTTAAAGAAGGTGAAAAGCTTGTAGAGGAAGGTAATATTAATGCCCTTCCTAACTTTTTTAGCCCTGGTATTAATGAAGATCATCACTCTGAATATTGGAGGACTCAAAGGGAGTCTTTCAAAACAAAATGAAATTAGAAGAATGATTCAGATAAATCATCCACATCTTGTTTTCCTTCAAGAAACAAAGATGTCAATGGAGGATATGGACTTAATTGCCAGTAAAATTTGGCTAGCTGGAAAAGTGGTTTCCCTCAGTTCCCAAGGGACTTCGGGTGGCATTGCTTGTCTTTGGGACCCAAAAGAGATAGTTATTCACCATATGATTGGCAGTTGGGGTTTTTTGGCTATAGTTATTCAAAGTAGACATTCCAACCATATTATGCTTTGCATTATTGTTTATGCTCTGAATTCTTTGGAGGAAAAAAGAAGACAATGGAAGGATATTACTCATATTATCTCTCATTTTCCTAAAGCTTGGATCTTGATCGGAGAATATTTCAATACCATCCTCTCTCTGGATGAGAAAATGGGGGGAAATAGAAATTTGGACAAAAGCACTGACCTCATGAGCGAATATATTGCAAACCTCCATCTTGTGGATATCCAACCGGATAATGGCCTTATGACTTGGTCTAACGGAAGGCAAGGCTTAGCTTGTATAATGGAGATATTGGATAGGTTTTTGCTCTCTGAAAATTTCTTAATCCATGGTCACATTCCTAAAGTGAAGACTCTTAATAACGCTGGTTCGGATCATTGGCCAGTCATGGTGGGCATGTGGAAAACCAATGTGAGTTTCTCTCCTTTTAATTTTCAATTAATGTGGCTTAGAGACATTTTCTTTAGACCTCATGTGCAACAATGGTGGAAGGAAGGTAAACCTAGGCATGGGACTAATATGTTCTATTTTGCCAAAAGACTACAATACATTAAATCCAAAATCAAGACTTGGAATTGGAAAGAGTTTGGGGATGTTCATAAAAAAACATGAATTTATTACTCATCTTGAAAATTTGAATAAGAAAATCCATTTAGATGGCCTCACAGAGAAGAGAAGTGCAGATGAAATTAAACTCACAACTCAATTAGAGGAATGGGAAAAAAGAGAAGAAATATTATGGAAGCAAAAAATTAGATTTCAATGGCTCAAAGAAGGAGATCGAAACACAAATTTCTTCCACAAATATCTTCTAGCTCAAAGATCTCACAACTTTATTTCTTCCTTAAAATCAGATTCTAGAGATGTTGTTTATACTTGGGATGGCATGAACTCTATTGTTGTTGATTACTTTTCCAATATTTTTGTTTCTACTCCTCTTGAATTAGCTTCTCAACATAATGTTCTTCAAGCAATCCCTTCTCTTATAACTTCTAATGAGAACTCTATTTTGACTACTCCTGTTACTATCAATGAGCTTCAACAAGTAGTTTTTAAAATACAAAAAGGGAAAACCCCACGTCCTGATGGTTTTCCTATTGAGTTCTACCAAGAGTTCTGGGATATCCTTCATGTTGATTTATTAGAGGTGGTGGAAGAAGCCAGGAAAGCCAAAGAAATTTTGAAGGTTATCAATAAAACTTATATTAATCTTGTTCCAAAAGATCAAGAGGTTGATCATATCTCAACTTTTAGACCTATTGCTTTATGTAATGTTCTTCTCAAAATCATTACTAAAATCATGGCAGAAAGGTTGAAGCCTCTTTTGCATAAGATTATTTCCCCATAGCAAGGGGGTTATGTGGAAGGATTTCAAATGGTAGATGAGATAGTTCTTTCTCAGGAAGCCATCCATTCCATGGATATGCAAAATTATCCTTCCATGTTCATTTGGTTAGACTTATCCCAAGCTTATGACAGAGTGGATTGGCACTTCCTTATCAAAGTTTTGAGGCAATTTTGTTTCTCTAAGGATTGGATGGATTGGATTATGGGATGTATCTCTTCAGTTTCCTACTTAGTTCTTATCAATGGTAGGCCTTATCAGTCTTTCCCAGCTTCCAGAGGTATTAAGCAAGGTGACCCGCTATCCCCTTATTTATTCATCATTCTTGCTGAATGCTTGGGTAGGACTATAACCAAAAAGAGGGAAAACAAAACCCTTGAGGGATTTACCATTGCTCATGGAGCTAGACCTATCTCTCATCTTCAATTTGTGGATGACTCTACTCTTTTAGGTAAATCTATAGTTAAGGAAGCTTCTAATATTAAGCAAATCATTTGTTAGAATTAAAGTGCACTATGCCTCTTTAGTTTGACACTTGTCAGTTTCATTTGACATTTGTCATGTTATCAAATAGGCCTTATGCCTATATATGTAACCCTTTTCATGTATAATTATATCTCATAAGTTTTCTTTCTCCTAACATTGGCCACCCTGGTTGTTCTTGCATGAAGGAGGACTTATTTTTTTTTTGAAATTCTAAAAAGAGATTTTTATGAAAGATGAGTGACGAAGGAAAATGATGCAAATCGACTATGAATTTGAGGTTTGCCCTCGAGAGTTTTCAAAATTTTCCAAGTTCCAAAAGGGCACTCCTTGCTTTCTTCGATATTCGTAACCTGTAGAAATGGCACTTGGGATAGCATTTGGGAGCTTCGATGATGCATTTAGCTCCGACATACACACCATGGGCTCGCACTTGATCAGCCTCTGCTTTGTGCTCGAAGCTACGCATGGAGATATCGAGCCAAGGTTTACAGCCAGTACAGATGAGCCTGTCGACGAGCAGGCATCATTTTTTGATCCACTCCTACATTTTTTGGATGACCTGGATACCGTCTACCAGCCTTCGAAAGGCCACGTTATCTACGATGGTTTCTAGTGATTTTTTGTAACTACTGTTACATTATTTTTATGACTGTGTTCTACAATTTTTTGGATCGCATCCGCACTTCTACCATAGACCCGAAAAACAATATCTCTCTTATAAATAATCCCAGTTGAAATATTATCATGAGGACAAGATCACTATTTTTATTGTGACCTAGCATTGTGAAATTCCAGCCCAATTCGTAATCATAGCTGCAAATAAGGTGGATTTGTTTGTTTTTTGGCTATTAACGGTCGTGCTAATACGATGTGTGATTGTTTGTTCTTCACGATTGTACTTTATGTCATAAAAATGGAGGGCCTCTTTGAAGTTTTGATAAATAGAGATATGCAATACAGATATGCAAATGATTTTATGTGGCCACATACAGATATGCAAGACTGTTGTCGTGTGGGCAATCTAGTCGCAGCGTTTGACACTAGAAATCATGAGCAGAGATGGTGTTTTTTCTATTATGCAGACTGTGAGGTGTTTTTCTGTATTTTTGAGCACTGCCCCCCCACCCACCAAGTGGTGGAGAATATAGAATGGAATAATGGCATCAGTGGAAGAGCAAGTGTCAAGGAAATCAGGACTGTTCATGCAGTTGTAAAGTTTGTTGAAGAATATTTTGTAGATACCTGTTCTTGATTCTCGACACAACACAACGCTCCTGGTGGTTTCAACTTTCATGAATTTGGGTTGTATGGAGTTACGATTTTTTGCACAGAAAAATCTCATGGTAGAGGCAGACACAGAGTATGCTCGATACAAAGACCCATCTCAGCCTATTGTTGCTCGGGTGGAGGACCTACTGCAGTGGATGATGCTATTGAAGAGCGTGCAGGTAGTGGTTTTCGTGCTGGAGTTTTTTTTTGTACGCTGTCATCGTCGGAGTGGTGGTGTGGATTTGCATGGAATGTCACCAAGATTTGATGGTTTCGATGGTGCTTCTCGGACTTTCAATAGGGGTTCAAATTCTCTGGATGTTCAGTAGTGACAATGCGCAGGCGGCCATGGGGTCTACGATTCTCTGCCATTAGATGGATAATTTTCTCTTGCATGATAAGGCAAATTTACCAGTTATTTTGTGGGATTGGCATTGAAGGTAGATTGGAGAGACTGTGTGGCATCGGATCAGGCAAAAATTCCTTCTGCATGATGTCTCCCACCACCTCTCTGTCGCAGCGCACCCGATAGGTGGTCAATGATCCGCTGATTCATTCACCCACCTCACTGTGAGCTCCACATGTGGCGACGTCATAGGAAACAATGGTAAGGAGAAGCTTAGTGATTCTAAAGTGTGCAGTTGACCGTTGTGAAGACGAAGAGTGTTTGTTACAGTACACTCCGTCTTGGACGTCGGATGTTGTCGTGCCACCTGTCGCAGGTAAGAAGATACAAGGACAAAGACAAAAAATTTAATTTTAGTTTGTGGAGTATGGTTGTTTCAGTCGGCGTTGGAAAGCCGCCAGCAAGATTTGGGTAATGTCACTACAGCACCAGTGGAACATTCAACAATTATTGTTTATTAAAAGCATGTGGGGATTAATATTTAAAAATGTGGGGGCCATTGCTAAAAAGGACCATTTTTTAATTGCATGGGGGGGTTAATTATTTAAATCAAAGTAAGGTTGGAAGTGGAAGGCCCTCCGAGCCCATTTATTGAATTTTTTAGAGATAATGGACCATATGGCCCATGAAATTCCCCTACATGGGAAAATTGAAAACTGTTTGTTTTTATTCCGCCTCAGTGCGATGATTATTTGCTGCCTTGGATAGGCATGACGATTTTTCCACATGATGAAGGTCCCTTTGATGGTGGAATATAGGGGTATTTATAGTCGTTGGAAATGGTTTTCCGCGACGGACACAATGGTGGTGTCATACTATAATTTTGAGGATATTTCAATTGAGTTTTTTAGCCTCAAAGTTTTTCTACCTTGGAGTGCGCTCTCGGTTGAACCCAACACTCCCAAGGCACTTGTAAGTGAACCTAATATCCAGTATTCTCTTCTTTCTACTTGGTGGATGTAGCGGCTGGTTACCCATGCATTCCAGTAATATGAGGTGACTACCATAAGGACACTTATTCTAGAGACTATAGACATAGACACCCTAGATTCTATCCAAGGTTTTTTTCGGATCTACTTTTGAAGACTACAGACGAAGACACTTCAGAAGATTCTCTTCTTTTCTTATTTCTTCTTCTCCTCCATATTTGGCTTCTATGGCTCATTTTATTGTATTTCATGGCTCATTTTATCTTATGTATTAAGGTGCATTTTTGGTAGATATCGACACCTTCTAGATTGATTTCACCATAAGGATGGATTTGATATGATGGTGGGGCTATTCAGTGACCTACGAGAGGCAACATCCTCTGAGGATGACCTGTAGAGGCAACAGACCCAGAAGTGGCTGACCCTGAGGCACCCATGATGACCCTGAGGCACTTAGATGGCTGACCCAGTGGCAATAGACCCATGGAAGTGGCTGAACCTAAGGCAATAGACCGAGATGTATACATAGTGAATCTAGCATTATTCACAGTTGGAGAGCCAAGCGCAAAGAGCATGAGCCTAGACCAAATCAGCAATAAAAGAGGATGATAGGTTGTGTTTAGAGAAGTCAACATTAAGGTGGAATGTTACCTAATGTTGAATTGGTTTTTTTTCTTTAGTTAGGATAGTGCACTTTAAGGGGGAATGTTAGAATTAAAGTGCACTATGCCTCTTTAGTTTGACACTTGTCAGTTTCATTTGACATTTGTCATGTTATCAAATAGGCCTTATGCCTATATATGTAACCCTTTTCATGTATAATTATATCTCATCTTGTTCATTACATTTTAGTCCCAACATCATTAGCTGTTTTTCTCAGGCTACTGGGCAGTTTATCAATGAAGACAAATCTAAAGTTATTTTCTTTCACTGCTCTGCTAGACAGGAATCCATGGTCTTGGATAAATTATGATATAAGAAGACCTCTCTTCCAATCACTTATTTAGGTATTCCCATAAATATTCAAAGGCAAAAAAATAAAGATTGGAATTGGTTGTTGGACAAAGTCGAAGAAAATTGGAAAGTGGACCAACAAGTGGCTTTCTTCTGGGGGTAGAATCACCTTGGTAAAATCAGTCCTTCAAGCTATTCCTATTTATGTTTCTTCCATTTTGAATATCCCAAAGGCTGTTCTTCAATATTTGGATCAAATCAATCATCATTTCCTTTGGAGTGGTACTAAGGAGAAAAGAAAATGGGCCTTGGTGAAATGGGATATTTTATGTCTTCCTAAGAGTGAATGGGGATTAGGATTCCGGTCTTCAATTAATAACAACAAAGATTTAGCTAATAAATTATATTGGAGGATATTGCATAATCCCAATGCTCTTTGGGCCAATAATCTTTGTGCTAAATATGCTGAGAACAAAAGTCCTGAAGACCTTGTTCGCTATCAACTTCCTACCAAAGGTTCTCCCATTTTAGCAGTTCTTAATACTGGAGAGCATTTGATAAAGAAAAAATTATTTTGGATCATTCATAATGGTCAACATGCAAAATTTTGGACAGATTCTTGGGATGGTCACAAGCCTTTGATAGCTTAGTTTCCTGATTGGAGGCCTTGTATGGAGGAGCTTCACCAAGCTAATTGGATAAAGGTGGCTAATTACTGTCGGTACCATACTGGTAATTCAAACGTTGGTAGATATTGGATCCCTATTGAGGACTGGCCTATTCAAATCCCAGAAAGGCAAAGACAAGATATCCAAGGCATCCTTCATATGAGATCCCTCTCTTGGTCCCATGAAAAATATTATTCTGGATGGAACAACACTACTAAGGGTGAGTATTCAGTTGCTCAAGGTTATTTGACCTTATGCCATAATAATCCCAACCATTCTTCTGACATCTTTTCTCGATTGTGGGCTTAAAATCTCTGGCCTAAGGTGTGGTTCTTTAATTGGATTTTATTGCATCATAGGGTGCTTACTGGTGAGCAACTTATGAAGCGTGGTTTTCATGGCCCTTTTAGATGTGAAATGTGTGAAGAGAATGTAGAAAATATCAACCATATTTTTATTGAGTGTACTTTAGCCTCTAAGCTATGGAGGAGAATGGCCACTTTACTTGGCTTACAGTGGTCCAATTTTTTTACTTTTGAATAGCTTTGGAGGGATTGGCATAATCAAGAGGGTTTTGATCATTTTATTAGGTAGTTAGTTTGGATGGGTTCTACCATTCTTCTTTGGAATATTTGGAATAAAAGGAACAATCAAATTTTTAATCCAGATAGGAAGGATATTCACTATATTTGGCAAAAGACCATAGCCAACTTAGTTGAATCACTCCATCAACTCCTTAATCACCCCCAAAACTCCCACCAAAGATGGGATCAAGTGATGCAAATATTGAAGATTAAACCTTCTAAGGGAAACCAACTTAAAGGGAATGTGAGTATTAGAAAGATGAATAGAAATTGGCAACCACCCCTAAGGATTTTGGAAAAGTCAATACTGATGGAGCCTCTAGAGGGAACCCTGGAAAAGCCAGTGTGGGAGGAATTGGTAGACTTTCATATGGCTCCCTGGTTTTTACTTTTTCTAAGAATTTGGGTATTATTTCCAATAACCTTGCTGAGGGGTATGGTATCCTCAGAGGTCTTTAGGAGGCTACTAAGGTTGGATGGGAAAACATGTTAGTTGAGTCTGAATATCAACTTATGATTAATCTCTTGAAGACTCTTTCTAAGAATCACAAGGTGGATTGGAGAATAAAAAGAATTATTGAGAAGATTCAGTTAATCCATATGGGATTTTTGAAAGTTGATTACAATCATGTGGTTAGAGGTCAAAACAAGAGTGTTGATGCTTTAGCTAATTGGGCTTTGGACAAAGGTGATCTTACTTGTTATGGCCACCCTCCTATATGGTGGGCTTCTCAAATTAGGGAAGCTCTTCTTTCTATCATTTCTTTGGATGGCTCCATTTCTAAAGGTACCTAGTTTCTTCTTGTTTTTTTTTTAGTTTCCTAGCTCATTCTATTCTTTATTTTGTTTCCTCTGTTGATTCTTGCCTTAATAGTCTTCTAGTCTAGATAGGTCATTGTTTTGTTCATTTTTTTTTTCTTTTTTGTTTTTTTTGTATAGTTTTTTAAGGTGGGTGGGTTCTTTTGTTTTGTTTTTTTTTTTTGTGTTCTTTGTGTTGTTTTTTGTTGTTCTTGCGTTTTTGTTATTTTTGTTATTTTATGTTTTTTGTTATCGTTCTTGTGTTTTTTTTCGTTCTTGTTCTTGGGTTTCTCTTTGTTTGTGTTATTTTGTGTTTTTATGTGTGATTGTTTTCTATGTATTTTGTTTTTGTTTATTGTCTGTTGTTGGTTGGTTTTTATTTTTATTTTTATTTTATTTTTTTAATTTTTTAGGTTTTGGTTGTGTTTATTTTTCATGTTTTTTTGGGTTATGTGTTTGTAGTGTTCTATTGTTTTTGTCTTGTTTGTGTTTTGTTATGTGGTTTTTGTGTTTTTCTATGTGGTTTGTGTTGTGGTTTCTTTTATATTATTGTGCGTTTTTGGTTGTGCTTTTGTTTTTGACACACTCAAGGAGCATGTTTTTTATTTTATTTTATTATTTTTGTTGTTATTTACTTATTTTTAAATTGGTTTTGTGTGTTTTTTTGCTCCTTGAGTATGTCAAAGGTGGTAGGCCAGGTTCGAGTCCTGGGCTTTTTTTGCTGAATTGATACCCCTGCCTCCTTGGGTCTTACCCGAAAGTGGCATCCCTTTTGGGATGTTTTCCATAAAAAAAAAAAAAAAAAACATATAACCGAGATTTGGAAACATAAATATAAGAATATTTCTTTGTTTATTAATTTCACATTATATGTGTTCGTGTGCTTCTTCATTTCCATTTGATATAATAGTAATTCAAGTAGCGCAAGTGTGGTGTGTACTTCTTGGGGTTGCACAAAATCATCCAACTAAAATTCTCCAATGAGACAAGAATTCTAAAAAATTTTCATATTTTTCTTGTTTCAACATAAAAACATCCTTTATAGTCACATTTTTCTCAACATAAGCTCTAAATTTCTAAACAAAAAAATCCATCATCTCTTCAAAATTCCTCAAAGAATGATGAGGTTGTTGATAACACCATCCCAATGCCATATTACGAAGGCTCTTAGGGAATGTCTTTAGTAATAATATGTCATCATAAATGATATCATGGCACACTATCATAAACATCCTTAAGTGTTCAATTGGGTCCTCTATTCCCTTATAGATAGGTAAAACTGGCATTGGAAAATTCTTAGCGTAGGGCCTTGAAGTGACAATAGGATCTAAGGGCTGATTGCACATTTCCTTATAATTGTAGGTGAAACTTGGAGGTTAAATCATATCCATTCTTGAGACCAATTGTTTTATCATATTTCTCAAGATTTGCATTAATATTATTTATGTGTAATATCCCTAGGCTCACTTAGGGAGGGTTATAGGTAGGCTATTGAAAAAGGAACTTGGTCAATGTTGGAGGTATTAACACTATTATGGTATGGATTGTGAAATGTGGTATCTTGCTATGAAAGATAACTGACATTTTGGTGGAACATAAGCATGAATGTTAAGATGAGCATAATGAAGAGGATATTGAGCATAATATTGAGATGCACTACTAGTTGGAGGAACTCATGAAATTTTCTCAACGTTGGTGGTTGTAGTAGTAGCATTAGTTGATTTATGAAAAGGATTAATAAGATTTGAAGATTCAAACAAAGGATTTGTGTGAACATTCCAAGTAGAAATGATTGGAGGATGAGATGTCCTGGCCTATTTGAGTTGTCCCTCCTCATCCATAGTCTTAACCAAGGCATCCTTATGATGTTTTATGAAATTATAGATATGATCATATGATTTAAAAGTGAGGTCTCCATTAGACCCCTCAAGAGGATCAAGGTCAATACCAATTTCTACATGTTATTACTCATATAGATTAGGGTTATCCCTATCAATTTGGTCATATTTTTTAATGATATCATATTCTAAAAGCCTTAACTTACTCCTAAGGTTGGGATCCATTAGAAGAAAGATAAAGGATAGAGGATAAAATGAAGGATCTAAAAATTAGTGAAAAACACACATTTTTAAAATATTTTTAATGTTTTCTAATTCTAAGAAGGTCTTACTTAAAGTTTTCAAAAGAAAAATAAAAATAAGAGGCTTCATATCTTAGCCACTAATATGTATTTTCACATCATTTTCACCAAATATGTAGAGGGGGAAAACTACCCTACTATGAAAATTCACAACTAGATCTACTAGGAGACGAGGTGACCACAAAGGTGTGTTATATTCTCTACACTCAGGAGCTTGGGGATCAAAGGGTTCACTAGGAATGGTTTAAGGACTTGCTCCAAGTATAAGGATGTAATTTTTGATGTATTTATTGAGAAAACACCTATGTTTGTCCTCTCTAAGATCTAATCTATGAGAAATTAATAGAACAATGCAGTATATTAAAAAATGCAAGAAAGAAAAGACTAATCCTAAAATGATTATTTCTTTTCAATGATGACTAAACCCTAGCTTGCAATTAAATAAATAGTTTCCTTTTAGAAAGGGTTTAAGATAATTCACAAACATAACTAACCCTAGAATGTAAACTATATTATTTTTCTCTTTTGAATGCCTAGTAATAAATCAAAATATTTATTTTCTCTTATTTATGTTTAATCTAAAATAGAGATAGATAAAAAGAAAACATAAAACAACCTAAGAAATTTACTTAGGGAACTTATCTGATATGGTGGTTGATCCTAGCTTTAACTTGTGTCTAGAATATCCAAACAACTTCAAAACTTCAAAACAAATTCACAAAACCCTATAAAATTTGATCAACGTTTGGGAACCTAAATAATATTGGAGGCACAATAGTTAAGCTCCCCTAGTCCTTTTAGGTAACCTTTTGAAAGTAAAATGAATGTTATCATTTGGAATAAAACACAACAAGATATGACAACATGAAATAGAGAACCAAATGTAAACAAAATGAACAAAATGCTAAACTAGTATGCAATTATAAATATTAGGGTTTGGGGATAAACAGTTTCCCCCAAGCTTGTATGATTTAAATGCAAGTGAAATATAATGATAGGAGTTAAAATATAATGATAATAGAAAAAAAACAATGCAAAAAAAATATGCAAACCAAAACCCTATGGTTTAGGAACAAATACTTATCCCCAAGTCTATAAAAACCAAATCCATGTCCTATAAATTACTAGGCATAGATTTGATAACCAAAGGAATATAAATAGCAAAAATTAGAATAGGTGAAAATAGGGTTTTTGTTGAATTTGTGCCCTATAATGGGAGAGGCATGGATTCACACAAGGAGACTTAGAACAAAGAATCCAAACGTGAAATGTAGTCTTAACACAAAACTAAATTATTTAAAGACTAATAAATGCAAAGAGTCAACCTAATAGGCCTATAGAAGAAGCAAGAGAAAAGGTAGAAGACATCTCCTACTTCAAGAAGATAAGTTTATCATCAAGTATTCTCCACTTTCAAATCACAAGAAGCACACCAAAAGTATAACAGAAGACCAAAGCACCAAAAACACTAGATGAAATGAATATTGCCCAAAAGCTTGCTTAGATCAAGATTGTCTCAAAAAAAATTTCTCTTGAAAAATGGAATCTAATACCTTTATTTATAGTGTTTGGAGGGCTAAAAAAGTGTGGAAATGATAATTAACCTTGGACAAGCCAATTCCACACAATTTGAGCCCAAAATTTAGAATATTTTAGAGAAAAAATCCCAAATTTGTCAAATCCATGCCCAGTTATTTATTAGGCACATATTTGGTCAAGGTCAAGAAGAACAAAGAAAAACATAGGAAAAGTAGTTCAAAATTACACTTAGAAATTTTTAGGGCCTCTCTAGATAGTATAAATAAAAATTACTCATTTGGATGGGTCAATTTTCCATGTCTACACTACCCATAATGCCTTATGTAGCTATGCATGCTAGTCCATTTGTGACTCTAAAATGGTCCTTTTCAAAATCCTAGTGTTTTTTTTATTGGTTGACTTAGCCAATACATTTATTTAAGGATAGTAATTAGATGATATTTTTAGCATGAATACATACTCAAGGGATAATTTAATCACTCTAGCCCTCTTGAAATAATTTGAATTACATATGATAATGGTGGTAAGATCTCCAAACCTAGTGATGATATCTTCAAGCAATTAAACCACCATATCCTAATTAGCTCCTTTGGCTAGGACTAATTTGACCTATTTAGTAAAGTAGGTTGTAGAAAAGAGTATAAATCCATGGACCACACTTGAGAATCAGTTTATCTATCCTATAAAATTGGTTTCCAATTATTATAGTAGTTTATTCATGATAATGGTTTAAGAATAATTAGATCTCTCCCTTTCCTTTATTTAAACATGTAGCAAGACTTGCAATCCTTAACCCATTGGTAGCAATAAACAAAAATATTATACCAATACTATCCAACCCTTAATATATTATGGGCTATCATGGGAACAAAGAAGCTTCCTACTTCATAATGTTACTACATTTTTAGGGCTTATCTATATTTTTTTTTGGTAGATAAGATACTATAGCATTAATATCGGGTTTTACAGGTTGACCCAAAACCTTTTATAAAAATCAGCCAAGGGATGTTGATGAACACGTCCTTACTAAGGATCCTATATATGTAAAATATACATACCACCAAAGCCATTACATATGATAAGGCACATAGCCTGTTATCAAAAAGAAACTTCCCATACAACATTTTGGGTATACCCCGAGAAAACATACCTGCATCATAATTACAAAAAAATAAACAAACACAGATTCCTTCCTTGAAATAGTGGAGAAACAAAAAGTTGTAGACACACATAGCAGAGTACTGAAAAAACTCCCACAAGCTTTGTATTGATAGTTACTCTTAATAATTCTTTGGTAATTGCTTTCTTTCGTATATGACATGCTTTGGGACCACATCCCGTCTTGGCCAATCAGCCTTGGAGAAGTGAACCTACTGGCTAGATTTATGGTGGTGGCTATCTGGTGGTCCACATGGCTCTGGTTCAAAGTCTTATATTGTTGTTTCTTTCCTTCCCTATGATTATCAACCAACCTCAAATTACTAAGATGACTAGGAGCCATGTTATCTGACATGTGACTATCCCCATTAGTCTTTGTGGTATTTCCAAGCAGCATCCACCAAGAATGACAACCCGAATAATTTTATTGTGAGTCCATTTCAAAAAAGAGATGGGAATACTCATAGCATTCGAACTTACAGTGCCTTCCTTATTGGTAAATTTGACTATCATTCTTGACATTCTTGTTGAATAAGCTCCTCTACTTTGCTCGAGACATCGTGTTCCCATTTGAAAAGTCCATCACCATCGACACACAAATTGGCCAGCTTATCAGCAACTTTGTTAGCCTCCCAAAAGACATGTTGGGTTTTTCTGTCCTGTCTTCCCTGGAAAAGGATCCTAGCCTCTTCAATAATTTTTTTAATCCTCCAAGGAGGTGTTTTCCAATTATTGAGGAGATGTATAACATGCATAAAGTCACCTTCTATGATAAAATTCAAAGTCTTGAGTCATTTGAAGGCCTCTCCACATAGCTCTAGCTTCAGCTTCATTGTTCATCCTTGTTCCCAAATATTTAGAAAATGCAAGCATCATATTGCCAATATGATCTCGCACAATGTTGCCAGTGCTTGCTCTGCCAGAATTGTCCTTAGGTGCTCCATAAAAATTAAGCTTAAACCAACCCATAGGAGGTGGGGACCACTTAACATTAGCTTTGGGGTTGACTACCCTAGGCACAGACTCATATAACAAGGTTAATATTAAATATTGAGTAATTGTGGTCTCTTGTAGATGAGGTTTACGACTATTAAAAGGGATAAGGTTCACATTCTCAATGGCAAAGGATAGGATCCTGTAAATGATAGTTTGATGATCATGGATAGACTCATTAAAGACTCTATGGTTCCTTTATAACCACACCTACCAAAGACAGTGATTGAGACAAATTTTCCACATGTATCTAAGTCTTTGGCTTGAAAAGGGGCAAGGCCACTTAACGAACAAATCAAGTACAGTGGCTGGTTTAACCCAAGAAATATTGAAGGCCTAAAAATCCCCACTTAGGATAGTCAAGGAAAAAGGGCACTCAAGAAAAATGTGATAACTGGTCTCCTAATTAGCCCTTATTACACATATCAAAGTAGAATTTCATCATATCCTTTATTGAATGAGATATTATCCAACCATTGGTAGTGTATCACCTTTTTTTAAAATATGAATATCTATTTAGCTATTAATCCTTAAAAGACTCATTTTAAAACTATGGAAAATATGTTGCTTGCATTAATAAGTAAAAATGTTACAAGATTGGTCATTTTTATAGAATTTTCCCATGGGCAACAAGATGGGTTTTCCCAAGGAGGGATCCCTCTTCTAGTAAATGATTTCAACAACACCAAGGGTCTTTCATAGTATCTTCAAAAGGAGTGGAATTATTGTGCATGAGCCACTATTAGTTGTAGAAGGTCCTCTAAACCTACACAACCCTACAAAAATGGTTAGTAACATTTGGGGGCTTGTCTCAATCAGACCCCTTGTGATAGAAGACAAAAAGACCAAATGAAACTAGCCTATTGCATGATGAAAGTGACTAAAAGTGACATAAAATAGTAAAAGAGTGTTACTTACCTAGATTGGTGGTCTGTTATAGGGTTTTAGCCTAAAATATACCTTTGAAAAGGACCGTACCCTTGGGTATAAAACTTTTGATCATACCTATCCATATGATTAGCTTTGTGTTAGCCAAATAGAGGAAAATTATGTTGTAGAGGTCCTTATGGTGTTTTTGGATCTCCTTCCCATGTCAGGTGATCTTCTATATCTATGATTGGGTGTCAACTTACAAGACAAGAGGTGCTATCAATAAGCACATGTGGCTATTAATGGTGGTTGATGGTGAGTGATGGTGAGTGATGATTGAGTGAACTTAGAGTCTAGAGGGATTGATGCAAAGTTTGGGTATGTGGATATTTGATTTTTAGAAATGGTGAAAATAGCCTTATATTTATAAAATTGGCTATGGAAATGTGGATAAGGTGTTCTATGAGGTGTCCTTTAATGTTTACCCTAAAGTGGCATGGTGTACCATACCTCATAAATGAATTTGGATGAGAGAAGTCGTCACCCATACACATGCAATAAATGGGTATGGTTTAGGTATGAAAGTATTCTCCCAATTATAGTGGTGGAGGATTACTCATACCTTCTTTCAATGCTTTTAATTTATTTTTAAAAAGGTCTTTAAATTTAATTTATGACATTGAATGCACACGGGGATGTGGAGGGGAGAAAGAGTTAAGGTCTAGCCATAGTTGGGTTAACTATGTGAGGCTAGGCTAGTCAAAAGGGTAGACTAAGTGAAGTGGCAATGGGTTTTAGTTTGATTATGGTATGGAGTTTGACTATGGTGTGGAGTTTGACCAAGGTTAATATTCAACCATGTTTAGGCTAAGGTGATCTAGGCTTAGATGGAAGGTAGACTAGTCAAAGGGTAAACTAGGATGAGGTGTCCCTAAGTTAGGCTAAAGGGTTGGTCATATGATGACTAGGGGTTAATCATAGGAAAAGGATTAAGTGGCCAAGGGGGCTTAAGTGGGATATATAGTCAGTTTTTATAAAATATTTAATTTTTTTGGGTTTTGAAAATTAGTCAACCATTCTCACTGCATAAGAATAAATGTGACATTTTTTGTTGTCTACATTTACCTCTTTTTGTATTGCATTATGTGAAGACACGATGTAGTGCAAAAACTTATGATATCATGTTGGTGATTGATTATGGGAGAAATGAATTGATTATGGGTGATTGTGATTGATTACAACCTTTGTCATACATTGATAATTTTTAAAGGAGTAGATGCAATATTACCTTGTGTCATGTCAATTTAGGATGACCCAATTGTGGAAGGGATGAGTGTCCTTAAAAATTTACCTTAAATATATTGTTAGTCTTGATTTGATTAAGCTAACTAGCCAAGTGTAGTTATCCTTGTAAGGCTTCAATTGATTATAAATGGACTTAACTTGCCACATCGATGAATGGAATTCATGAGTAACCATACAAAAATTATAATGGAATGTATCATATTTTATTGTATTGGAGTTTGATTGAGAAGAGAAATTTTGCTTTTGTTTGTACCAACAAAGGAGGGCTTGTGATAGTCTCTAGAAAATATTCTTAGATAAAAATAAATTTCAAGAATGAGTGTTTGAGTATTGATCATGTGCAAAGCAACTTTTTAGTGTGTGATGTCTACCCCCTCAAGAGATGAATTGATGGGTGAAGAAGTTAAAAAAAATGATAAATGCTTGATAAAAATTTTCATTGGTTGAGAGATGTTAAAAATAATGTGATAAATTGATAAAGATCAAAATTTGGAGGTGCATGGCAAAATTTAGGTGCAATTTTTTTGATCGTATTGAGGGATGCAAAATAAATTGAATGCACTCATCCATATTATTAGGTAGTGTGAACCTATAAAGGCATGATCATTGGATGCCTTGAATGCACTCATCCATATTATTAGGTAGTGTGCACCTATAAAGGCGTGATCATTGGATGCACTCCTCATTTGCATCATGTGATTAAGGAGAATTTATAGGAGGATACTGGTGAGGGTGAATTTGTGAAGAGGGGCACTATCAAATTGAGAACACAAATTTATGAGATGGTCAAGGGTACGATAAGGGTTGGCATTGGTGTTAGCTTTTGAAGCTTTAAACTTAAAGGAAATGCAACCACAAGTATGGAAATAAGCATGCAATGTTATAACTATGATAATGGCTAACTAATATGCATGAAAATATGATAGAAAACTTGATACAATGCTCAAGAAATGCTCATATATGAAAGCTCACAAAAATATACAATGTTATTCAATGGAGGTCACAACCTCTCCATATTTGCAAAAATGGATCTACATTGTATCTACTACTACTCTACCTATGCACTCCAAAATCCTCTCATTTTTCTACTCTATGAAGGCCTATTTATAATGAGATGCAACTCTTTGCCTTCAATATTCCTATGACACCTCACTATTCTATTCTAAGGACTTATGTACATGTGGACTACATGCACATTTACATCATTGCACATTCTAACACTTGTGCATTTATTACATTGCATTAATAAAGTACTTAAGTCCTAATAAACTCCTAATCTAAATATGTACCCATGATGGTACATTAGTAAGGTACCAAATAATGTAATATATTCCAACACCCCCTTGTATTACATTATTTGGGATATTGAAGACTTTAGTCTTCAATAAGGTCTTCGTCTCTTGTATAATCTTCATCTTGATCAGGTCCTTTGTATTATTTTTAATTTACATTGCACTGTATGCCTCCTTGATCTGGTTTCTCTTCTTTTTCTTCTTCTTCTTCTTCTTCATTCTTGTCTTTGAAGTCAGTTACTGCACTTTCATAGGTGGATGTACTATCACCTGATTCTTGCAAAAGTATCTTCTCTTTGCCTTTGTCCTTTTTATCATTTTTTAGGTTCTGTATAGAAGCTTTTGAACAAACACTTAAGGCATCATGATAAGATTTTGTGTTAGTAGAACTTGAAGTATCAATACTGCATGAGGATTGAAATATCTTCTCTAGGTATGATTCATCCATTTCTGTTTTCATTTTAAGTAATTCTATCAATCCTTTTTGTTCTACATTCTCATCCTTGTAACATTTGAAGTGTAAGTAATGCCATATATAATATGCTACCAAAGTCTAGAGGAATTTGAATGTCATTCTTTCCATTATCAATTGCTTCAATGAGTCGAGCATGTAGATAGTATTCCATGGTTTCAAATTTGTCTCTTAAAGCTTCACTATGAATCCTTTTTGAGGTAAGGTCTAAGTCTCCTTCAGATTTTATAAGTAAATTCTTGATTCCAATTTTTATGACACTTGCTCTTTCCTTTCTAATAGTGTTGTTCATATCAGTGTTTGATGTATTCTTTGAGGTAGACATATTTCTTCCTCTTTTAGTTTGAGTAGACTATGTTACTTTGTAGATTTTGTATCTCTCTATCTGAATTCTAGACTGAATCAAATCTTGCAGTGTATGATTTGAACAATGGAATTTTGGCTCTTTAGAATTTTGAGAATGTTTTTGATAGATCCTGTGGAGTAGTCTACCTTATATCTCCCTAGTAAGATGATTAAATACTCTTCTTCAATTTGTAGAATCAATCTTGGAAATAATTTTTCAATTTTGTAAAATATCTTTCTTTCTTGAAAATAAATGAACTATGCATTTGATAGTATGCTTAGCTTTCTAGATTTGAGTTGAATTCCTTTTGTCTCCCTAGTAATGTGATGACAAGATTAGTATAATGTTCAACTTTTATCACTTTTCAATCAACTATTTTATCTCTTCTTGTAGAAAGCTTATAGATGCAATTAAATAGAAATTCTCAATATCTTCAAGATAGTTAAGTTGGATTCTCTATGTCTCTTCAATTTAAGTATGAGACTAATAAAATCAATCTTCCAACTTTTAAATAAATCTAGAATTTGACTTCCCTCTACCTTTGTATAATGAAGTTTCTAAATTTCTATGATTTCAATTTGAAGTAGGATTCCTTATATCTCCCTAGTTAGAAATTTAGAAAGACTAAATATTTGCAAATTAAATTTCACTAACCTTATATCTCCTTGTTAAATATTTGCAAATAGTTGAAGCAATAATAATAAATATTTTAATGCTTCTATTTTCTACTTCCTTCTCAAGATAATCAAAATGCTTTCTAGAGATTAACACCTTATTACTCCTATCATTCAATATCTCTAGAGTATAAAGTTTAGTTGATTTTAACCTTAATAAACTTGCAATATAACTCTTACCTTTCCAATACTTAGCTTAGTCTTGCAAGTTCTCTGTAATCAACTTGAACTCCTACAAATTGATGATAGTTGACTCCTTGTCAACTTTGAGATGCTACGTAAAACTCTCACTCCTTCATCACTGAATTGCATGCCTTCTCCAACATTCACTTGCAATCCTATGCTCTCTCTTCTTCAACCGATGAGCATGCTTCTCTTTGACATCTATATGCTGACTTGTGCACTCCAATTCAACTAGTGAGCTTACCCTTCAACATCAATATTTTTACTTATGCACTTCTTCTTCAACAGGCAAACTAAAAATACTTTATCACTCCTCGATCTCCATGTGCTATAGACTCTTTAATGCTACCTTAATTTCGCTCTATTATCTTCGAATTGATGTCCTCCTTTGAGCATTGCACAAGTACTTCTTTTAAAGTGTGTTCCTACAAGATTAGAACATGGTGTAGGAAGGATGGTGCCAAGTGGCACTTGCTTTATCTAACTCCTTTCAAATGCTTCTACTGCACCTTCCCAATGTTGAATAACAAGTGGCATTAAATGGGTTATCCATTACCTTCAATACCTCTGACCTAACACTTCTACAAGAGTATTATACGAATGATGCTTCATCCAGGTATACTTCTAATGTTGAGCGCTTGAGGTATCTTCGATGTAGTGGTGACTTTCTACTATGTGCATGAGATGCCTTCTTCCACATGGTGCAATTCCTTCACCACTTTGCCCTAACTCCCTTGGGCTATACAAATACTTTTACCTTGCTAGCTTAACGCTCATTCACTATAGGTTTTGATAGTATTCCAACACTTCAATTGATCGATATTCTCCAAATGCTTCAATTGAAGAGAAATGATGTTGATTCTCTCAATGCTTCTCTAGTAGAGATGGTTATCCTTCCAATGCTCCTAAAGAATGCCAACCAGATGTATGTGGTGGCTTCAACGATGGGTAACTCCTTGAATCTGAGTCAAACTTGAAGGATATGTGTTGTAACTTTGATGTGTCTCCTCCTTGCAAATCCTTGAGTTTGCTTTACCAACTGTAATGACTTCCACATTGTATGTCTTAGCTGAATGCAATACTTGCTTTGGTGCAAGTTGCATGGGTAAAATGATGCTTACTCTTGTGCCAACACGTGGATATATCCTTATGATTCTTGAGTTTAACCTAGGATGCCTTCACCAAAGGCTTCCAACTATCAAGTGTACCTCACTTTGCCTTCACCAAAGGCTACTAGATGTACCTTATTTTGCCTTCACCAAAGGCTATTTTGATGCTAGATGTATTCAACTTGACATCCTTAGTATAGCTATACCTTCTACCTATTTCTTTCACCTTTCTTGTTATCTTCTATCTGAGAATAATATCTACTAATGCTTGGGTGATTGACACAGGTTGATGCTACTAAAACTATCTCCCTTTCCTTGGAGATACTTCACTTTTAGAGCTCTTTAGAATGGCTCTAATGAGGTGCTATGCAAACGTAGAATAGGATGGTGTAGACATTTTCCCCCCTATGCTCTTAAACCGATTCTCTTGACTTCTCAAAATGCTAGCTTCAACTTCCTTTGCAAGTTGAGATAAATTGAAGTCAATATTACCTTCAAACCCTTGGCAATACCTTTCTTGCTTGGTTACTTTTACACTCAATAATCCAAGCTTTTCAATAAATTTTTGCACTATAGAATATGCAAATTTTTAGAGTCTTCTCTTGCTTAGAATAGTCAATAGAATGTTGATATTTTTATTTCTCTCAAAATATATCTAACTTCTATTTTTATGTGCAAGTTTGAACCTTGTAGACAATAACTTTTGCACTACCTTGAAGACTTCAAATAGAAACCTATTTATGCAACCTTTAAATCTTGAAATTGGTGCTCAATAAAATTTAATAAGAAACCAAATATAAAAGTTCAACTAATGAACCTTTTGCACCTTTGTTGCATACCTTTTCACCTCTATAGATGATGATGATGATGATTTAAATCACCTAAATTGCTACCTTTTGTAGATGATATTGCAACTCTTCTAGGCTGTCCAAAAATAGCTCTTTGGCTCACCTATTTGTAGCTTTAACACTCCACTAATCTACTACCCAAAACTATGATTTGGTGGCTCTAATACTCCTTCAGAATGCACTTCTAAAATCTGAACCTTAGCAGCTACTAATGCTGCCCAAATTGTTGCTTTCTCACTATCCTCAAATCTAAAAAATTTTAGATTGTAAAGTAGTCAAAACCTTCATTGAAATATTATCCTTGAATCTCAAAAATTTGGTAGGAAACTCCTCCAAATCGTAGCTGAGATATTCCTCAAGAACCCTTCAATGACAATCCCCAAATCTCTCAGATTTGGTGGTTTCTCTATCTCCTTTCTCTTGTCAAATTATGACTTCAAACTAGATCTTCTTCTCAAGAATCTGAAAGTCTTGAGATCTTCTCCAAACTACTCCAAAATTTGACAAACTTCTTGCCAAATATTTCTCCTTTGGGCTTGTTGTCGGATGGCGATAATTGTCCCAATTTCTTTACTATCAAGAGCTTCTCCTTGGTAGTAAATTTCTCCAATGAGTTCTTCTAGGAACTCCTTCAATGAGGCTCTCCAAGCCTTCTCCTTGTTTCTCCTTGAGACCTCTCCAAGGTCTTCAATATTGTAGCTTCAAAAACCTTCAATGAGACCTTCCTTGATCTCTTCAATATTCAACTATGGAATTTTCATAGTGAGATCTCCTTCTTGGATCTCCTAAATCTACTGCTACTGAAATCTGCAATAGGAATTTTGTTAGTCCTTCTCTATCCTCAATCTTCCACTATGGAAGTTCTTCAATAGGGCCTTCTATGGACCTCTTCTTCAATGTGAAGTTTTCAATCTTCAATGGAGATCACCAATCTCCAATCTTCACTAGGACTCTTCTCCTAGAGTCTCTTCTTCCTTCAATGGGGTCTTCTTTCTAGGAACTCCTTCCTAGATTTACAATCTCCAATGTGGCTTCCTTGGCCACTAGATCTCTCCTCAATATTCAACTAGGAGTCTTCAATCTACAAATATTTCAATGGAGCCTTCTCCTTAGGCCTCCAAATCTTCAATCTCCAACTTGTTGCTTTAGGTATTAGATTGATTCCAAAGATGATATTCTTCCTAGCTCTTGTAGGAAGCTTCCCAAATTTATTTGAATCTCCTTTCTTCTACAACAAAGTATTAGGCAATGATAATAGAAATTTCTATAAATCTATAGAAAACAATCTTCACTAGTTGGATTGCCAATCTAGTGGATGCAATGTTGAGTTCTAGTCTTCACAAGTTTTTCTGCAACTCTGTGGAAAAACTCTAGCCAAATATAATTTCAAAAATCTAAAAATGAGATTTGCAATCTCCTCTCAATCTCTCTTGTGGCTCTCTCTATTTCCTATTGATCTACCTAGTGCTCTGATACCACTGTTAGCTTTTGAAGCTATAAACTTAAAGGAAATGCAACCACAAGTATGGAAATAAGCATGCAATGTTATAACTATGATAATGGCTAACTAATATGCATGAAAATATGATAGAAAACTTGATACAATACTCAAGAAATGCTCATATAAGAAAGCTCACAAAAATATACAATGCTCATCAATGGAGGTCACAACCTCTCCATATTTGCAAAAATGGATCTACATTGTATCTACTACTACTCTACCTATGCACTCCAAAATCCTCTCACTTTTCTACTCTATGAAGGCCTATTTATAATGAGATGCAACTCTTTGCCTTCAATATTCCTATGACACCTCACTATTCTATTCTAAGGACTTATGTACATGTGGACTACATGCACATTTACATCATTGCACATTCTAACACTTGTGCATTTATTACATTGCTTTAATAAAGTACTTAAGTCCTAATAAACTCCTAATCTAAATATGTACCCATGATGGTACATTAGTAAGGAACCAAATAATGTAATATATTCCAACAATTGGAGGGTAGTGAAGTTTAGTTGATTTTTTCTCATGTGTATGAATTTTGGAAATAAAATGAACCTTAAAACCCATTTTTAGTGAAATGAAATTATATAAGCATTATGGACTAGTTAGCAATGTGTGGGGCAAATGGAAAATGGGTTAGGGCTTGCATGCTTACATGTGTGTTGTGTGCTTTTGTTTTCTTTTTTTGGTGATATGTTTTTTTATGTGTGTTTGAAAATTAGTGTGAGTGTGCATTTTAATGTATTTTAGAGGGGATCAAAATACTTTTTGATAGGGAGGTATGTTTTGATAAAATGGGTAGTCAAATATTCTCTCTTTAACCTAATCATACATAGCTATATGATTGTACATATATTATAGGTTCTTACAATCATATGGATCAAAAATTATTTTATTAGTATTTATGTGCAATATTGGTGAATGGTTTTAGGTTAAGGAGGTGTGACTAAGACATCATTTTTGATCATTTTTGTATGATTTGAGGAAGGTATGGATGATAGGTGATAAATATTGGTTGTGTAAGATAGGTTTTTATGGAGTGGCACAGATAGAGACCATCCATTGTGGTAATTCCTACTTATCAACACTATGTGAGCATTGGGATCTAGATAGGAACACCTTTTATTTCCTAACAATGGAAAATGACTATCACTGTAGAAGATGTATATAGGATTTATAGGATTACCATGGAGGGATTTACTATTATGGCTATGAGAGGGTATTGAAATAGATATGTGGTGTTGCAAAGATCATTCAATCCTAGGTGGTGCGTAGTAGAGTATGGAGGTGGGGGTGTCTTGTATGAGGATTATTGGGATATTTAGAAATTATCATTGAGACACACTCTAGCGATGGTCTTGATTGTGAGTTGTGTTATCAGATTCTTTAGGTTAGAGGTTTCCTTGGAATATGATTAGTATTGTATGTGATATGCTAGAGAGGGAGGTTTAATTTGCATGGGAACCAAAATTATTGGCATAGACCTATAGAGAGTTGCAAAGAGTGAGGATGACTTGATAAATAGGATTGAGTTGTAGTTTGTTGGTACAACTATGGGCTTGAGAGCATATAGCCATGGTGAGGCCAGTAAGACTTCCATAGAAGACACATAGCCTTATGGGAGAGGATGCATAGTATGCTTTGAGATGGTAAATAGATTTGGAGGGATGGGTGAAGAGGCTACATGAGGGTAATGCTTTTTATTACCAAGGTAAATTTAGGAGCTTGAGGCCCTAGGATATCACCTAACATCTATGGAGAGGGCAGTGTGGGTAGAGGATGTGCAGGAGCTCATTTAAGTCAAGAAAGGTAGATAGTTTATTGATTGGTATTAGAGCTATATAGAATTCCTTCTATTTTTGTGGGTGTTACAATAATTAAGTTTGTAGCAGAGGTTGACTGATCTTCTAGTGGTAATCTATAGGGTCAGGGAAGATCATGAGGTATGACCATGAGTGGATCCCTTGGATATCATATTAGATGAGTATATGGTGATATAAAATATATATGATGTAGGGACCATGCCAGAGTATAATACTTAGTGGGTGACTTATATGTGGGATCCTAAGATAGAAGTGGTGGATGGTGCGAGAGACATAGAGGTAGTGATAATTGGTGGGTTGGAGTGGGTTGTATGTGGGATCAAGGTAGGAGTAGGTAGCTCATGGATAGCAACAAGTGGCCTAGAGACTATGATTGATGTTGTAAATGATATGAAGGAGAATTAGGATGATTTTCTACTTAGTATATGTGTGTGATGATGTGTCGATAGAAGAGAAATCCCCTATAGAGAAATAGTGGAGGTAGTAGGGGTGATCAAAGAGGAGCTATCAGTTCCAAGTTTTGGGAGATCAAATATTTATGATAGCATTAGGTTACAATATATATAAGATGTGATGGATGAGGCTAATATGTTGTGAGATGAGGCATGATAAGTAGAGGTATGATTAACCAATAGAGAGTATCCTTGGGCCTTAGATATAATGGGGATGGTAATAGAGAGAGATGCAATGGTTGTGATACTAGAGAGGGTCATAATAAAGATGCAAAGCTTATAGGGAAAACAAGATACCATGGCAATAGAGATGGCCAAATTATGAGAGGAGGTGGGATAGTTGAGGGCATAGGATACCAAGATTGAGAAATTATAATGAGCACAAGACTATGTCAAGAATCTCCATGTCAAAGAGAATACCAGAACAACCATTTTGGATTTGGAGTTGGTGAGATGAGGTTTGCCAATTTTGTCATAGTTAGGATCTTAGTCTCATTCATATTCATGGTGGAGCTAGAGGAGCATATAGTTAGGTGTTCCTATAGTGCCTCAAGTTGTGGAGGCTATAGAATCATAGGCAAAGAGATCCACCCAAACGTAGGGTGGAGAGGGTATGTAGAGGAACATTAAGAAGACTTCAAGAGGATGTGGAAAGAATCTCAGTGGGCAACAATCTTGATGTGCTTTTGTTTTGATGTGGCAAATATACCACTAATTTTATATGTTTTATATTGTACATGTATGGGATGAGGATGATATGTATAGTGTGGTAGGTGATGTAGCCTATGGGAAATTTTTATTATATACATATCATTTTGATATATGATATATGATGGATATTTATGATGTTGCTTTGATGATTTGATGTGTATTTATTGTGTATGATGTATAGTTGTAGATATGATCATGTAGTGGTGTATTTTGATTTGATGAATGGTATATAAAATGTATCATTTCTTTGTATTTTTTATGTTTAGGAATGGCCATGTATGTATCTAAAAAATTTATTGTATGTACATCTAATGTGTGATTTTGTAGTCATTCTTTTGGATGCATGCATTGGTATGGATAATATCAAATGGTTGAGTTAATAAATGATAAGGTAATAGTCACATCGACATATTAACATAATATGAGACAAGAAAACATGCAATATGTAGGATGAAGGCCAACCTAATAATAGACATAGGAAGGTGATGCAAATGATTGTGTGAATATGCATGAGATATCTATGTATGATTATCCTAATGACATTGATTATATAGTGTACTAATGATGTGAAGAGAACATTATTGTTTTATAGAACTAGTCATGATGTTGTGTATTTCTTCTTCCAAGTGACTTTGGATATTTAGAATAATTTCTAGAAATTCAAACACCATAGTTTGAGAAATAAAACTCATCTATTTGTCATCCAATGTTTGAAAATATCTTGACTATCCTGACTATGATTAAGCCTATGATGAACTAGTGTGTGTGTGTGTGTGTGTATGTAGTGATGTTTATTTATCCATTTTGAGTGAGGTTGGACTAACCAATTGTAAACTTAGCTAGTATAAGCTAGCTCATCTGTGAGCATGCAGTGGTCTATACAAAAGAAGGTTGCTAATTTTACCAACATTTTGCCACTCGATAGGCATACTCCATTGCTAGAAAGGCATCTATAGCCTAGATGGAGGTTATCCACACAATATATCAATTGTTTCTCCACTACCAGATAGGCATCTATAGCCCTAGTGGATACATCTAAAAATCCCTAAGGAAATTGAGAAAAATCTATTTGATAGTTCTATTTTTGTTTTTTTATTATGGTGCTCTTTTTGCTTTTCTTTCTCTTTTTTGTTTGATAGCTTGTTCTATTGTGGATCCTCAAGCTTGGAGTATGTAAATGATAGGATAATTAGGGGAAACCATTCACTTTGTAGCAAGAGTATGCAAGGTTTTTTCCTCCATAAAATCAAACTTTGCTTAGTGTTTGATGTGTGATTGGTTCATGAAAGAACTCAAGTCAGCCAATGGAAGCGTTGAAATGCTTTAGAAATTATTGATGTTCAATAAATGTTGATTGGATTAACTAAAAATGGTTGAATTATAGAAGATATTTCTTTGTACCAATACACATAAGAATAGGGTTGGACATCACTATAGTTCCGCTAACTAGTGTATGTTTATCTCCTCTTCTTTGTATTTTTGTGATATTTGTTATTATGTTGTTATTGTATGTAAGGTGATGGGTGCATATGGATGAGCTAATTGACATGACAAGGTGACAAAGAGCAATATATTATAATTATATGAATGATTATGTGACATGATAAAAATACACATGGACATGGACCAATATATTTGAAAAATGTTTCACTGAGTAAGTAACCCAAATTTGATAGGTCAATGCATATGCATGCACCCAATAGTTTAACCTAGTCAGCATATTAAGAGGATTTGTTTGATCCATTGATGAATAGAATAAATGAATTAAATTTCAATGTTGGAGATATCAACATGAATAAATAATGAATGGGAAATATGAATGTTCACAAAAGAAGTATTTATAGATAAAATAAAGTAGGATAAAATAATAAGGAATAAATAAGGGAGGAAATGAGAAAATGAGAGAAGAAAGGAACCGATAAAAGGTATGTAGCCACTCACATATAACCATACGACATTGATAGGTGACCCAAGTAGAAAGAAAAATAGGAAAATATAAGAAGGCAGAGATCATAATAAAAAAGGGAAAGAATAATGAGAAAGAAGAGAAGAAATATGACCAAATCAAAGGTATGTATCCACTCATGCTTGACCATACAACATTGACATAGGTCCAAGTGAGGTATATGTGGAGGAAAAAGAAGAAGAAATTGAAGAGAAAAATGATATAGAAAATAGAAAATGAAATGCAAAGGTACATTGTTGATGGATGATTTTGGTTTATTTTTGTTTTTATTATTGTTGTTATTATTTTTGTATTGTGTTTTTGCTATTTTTCATAAGGAATGTGCAAGAATGTGAGAGCCTTGGTTGGTGGTATTAGGCATAGAATGAATGGATATGGATTTTATTGAGGGGTTTAGGTTCCTCAATTCCTTCAAAATTAGCGAGTTAATAGGCTCCAAAATTGAATTTTGTTTTGATGATATATGGGCCCAACTAGTTTGCGGTAAATTTATCATGCAAGTGACGTGGCTGAATTGGGTTCTATTGGTTTTACTTTAGCACAAGGTATCCAATTTTGAGTTCATGTTGGTGAACTTTTTTACTGTATGCACATCAAACATGATCTTTGTAAATGCAGAGATGCTCAATAGCATTTATGTGATATTCATCAAGAAGTGTAAGTTGGTCTAAATGTGCTTGGTGAGTGGTGTTGTTGTCCATGAATTATTATAGTGAGATTCTCAAAGAAGGGATTTCTAGTTCTAAGTGCATGATGTATTTAATTGCATAAATGAAGGAGAATGGGATTTATCCAATAGGTGTTCTAATACTTGTTTCGTATGCCCAAAGTGCTAAGAAAATTTGGTTGTACCAATCATGATGGAATTCTACAATGATTTTGTGAAGGATGGAACAAATGGTTTTATTAGTTGCCTCATCTTGGCAATTTCCATGAGGGAAATAGAGAGCTGAGAAGCTATGTTGGATGTTGTATTTTTCTTACATAGCTCTAAAATCCTTATTTTTGAAAGGTGTACCATTTTCATAAATGATTCAATATGGAATACTAAAATGACATATGATATGTTGTGTGATGAAATCAATGGTTTTAGGACCTATAATTTGGTTGAGAGGAATAACTTTGACCCATTTTGTGAAGTACTCCATGGTGGCAATGATGAATTTATGCTTGCCTAATGAAGTAGGGGTGGTTTTCCATATGAATTCATTGGGAGAATGGCCAGATTGATTGAATGGAATGCAATGCTTGGGATGATAAATGGGTTAGGTTGGTGCATTGCTATTATTTGATGCATTTATTAACATAAGAACAACAATCATGTTCCATGGTGGGCCAGCAGTAATCCATGACTAGAATGCACTTAGTGATGGCCATTCCATTAAAGTTACCACCACATGTACCATCATGGGCTGCAAAGATGACATGATTGGCCTTATGTTGATATAAGCAATAAAGGAGAATTCCATTGTAGCTATGCTTGTAGAGAATTTCCTCCAATCGAATGTATCTAATAGATTTTTATTTGAAGATGCATTTTTTGGCTTTACAAAAATATATGGGAAGGATACCCTACTTGATGTAGTCCTTGATTTGGGAAAACCAAGGATCGCAAGGCTCTTCTTGGACAAAATTGGCATCGACATCATTAGGAGATATCTTAAAAAAATAGAATACTTATGGAGGTTCTATACATAGATGTGAGTTATCTTATCATCTGGGTTCTATGGAATGAGGGAGCTGAGAGAGGCCATAGTATCTACGAACTAGTTTGTTGCTCTTGGAGAAGCTTCTATATCATACCACTTGAATTAGGTAATAATTATTTTATAAATTGTTTGTATTGTTTGAGAATTGGAAATAGAAAATGATACATTACTTTTACTTGGTTAAAAATAAGAAGGTAATCACCAAATATTTACATTCACTCGATGTGCATTACAAGGGTAATTTTGAGGCTAAGGATAAGTTCTTTGTATTTGGTATTGTTTTTTGTGCAAGGGAAGTTGAGTTTGAATAAAAAGAGATGTAGAGCTCCCTATAGCATGAAGAAGACTATTCTGACACCTTCCCCTTGTTTGCATTTATAACCATTGAAGAAGACTTTCATGTTAGCATTGGTCTCAAGTTTAACACATTGTTCAATTTTAGTAGTGTTAAACATCGAGTCATCAAGAATATCGATAAGTAGTGGTTTTTTATAATCAAGGGGAGCTTCTACAAGTTGGTCTACAATGAATTAACCCTTAATGGATTTTTGGTTGATGAATTCTAGATAGAATTCTATTAATAGCATGATCCATTTGGTAGTTCTACTATTTTGGTAGGACTTACCCATCATGAACCGTAATGGGTTTTCTCAAGCAATGACATAGGTGGTGTGGTTTAGCATGTAATGATAAAGTTTATTGGTGGTAAAAACTACCACCAAGCATAACTCCTCCATGTATTCATATTGTATTTCATATCTAAGGTTCCACTAATATAGTATATAGCCTTCTCTCAACTAGCCTCATTCTTTTGAGCCAACATGGTACCTAAAGTAAAATTAGTGGTTGATATATACAAGTGGAAAGGGAATCTTGGTCGAGGTGGGGATAAAATTGGTGGTGATGTAATGTATGTCTTGATTGCATTAAAGGTGGTTTGAAATTCTTGGTCCCATTCAAATGTGACCCTTTTTTGTAACAGATGGTTAAATGACTTACACTTATATGATAGTTGGGCTATAAAGCAATGAATTGCTTGAATTTTCCCTTGTAAGCCATGTAGTTGCTTTAAATTCATAGGTAGAGGCATTTCCATGATAGATTTGACCTTTTGAGGGTCCACTTTGATGCCTCATTGGTAGATAATGAATCCTAGAAGTTTTACTAAGGTTACTCCAAAGATACATTTTTTGGATTCAATCATACGTTATGCTCTAAGAGGTGATCAAATATTTTGCATAGAATATCAATGTTTTGATGGCACCTTTTGGATTTAGCCAGTAGGTCATCCACATAGTCTTCCATGATTTGATGCATGTAATCATGAAAAATGTAGGTCATGGTATTATAGTATATAAAACCTATATTTTTAAGGCCAAAAGGTATGACATTGTAGTATAAAGTCCCATAAGGAGTGTTGAAGTATGCTTTGTGTTGATAATTAGGGTTAACCTAAATTTGGTTGTAATCTAAAAATTCATCCACAAGGGATAACATCTCATTATTGGAAGTGCAATTGATCAATGCATTGATGTTGGAAAAGGTAAAATTGTCTTTAGAACATGATTTATTAAGATCTTGAAAATTGGTGTAGACTTGTATTCCCCCTTCTAGCTTTCCAACAAGTACCATATTGGATACCCACTCAGGCTAGTCAATTAATTGAATAAATCCCACATCTAGGAGTTTTTGTAACTCCTCTTTAACCATTAAATCTATTGTGGGGTGCATATTCCCAATTTTTTTATTTAACTAGTTTTGCACTATTATAAATTGTTATATTATGGACCACTAGAGATGGTTCAAGACCATGCATGTCAGTGTAGGACCAAGTAAAGACTTTCTTGTATTGCTTAAGAAGTATAGTTAAGTTATTTTGATCTTAATTGGATAATATTTATTCAAGTTTTATGATATGTGGATTAGTAGGATCACCATTGATGTCAACATTGATGGTGTCCTCCACAAGCATGTGGAAGTCATGTTTGAGTTAGGAGGGAATAGGGATGAGATGCAAATCATCAATTGCATTATCAAGAAGTACCTCATCATCATGGAAAACTTTTGCATGGTTTAAAAAAGAAGTTTGAAGTGGTAATGGTGAATGTTAAGCATTATCTTATTGTAGCACATGTTCTAATTGAAAAATGTTATGTGGGGAAGGATTAGAATAAATTTGATTAAAGTTTATGGAGTTTGGATCCATACTGATGAATCTACGATGATAGGTGGCATAGTGGATTGAAGTGAATAGATCAATAGAAATCATATTTATTGAATCATTCAAATGAGACAAGGAGGTAGAGTCATCAAAGGAAGTATTTGATGGTGATGAGGGAAGTGGTTGGTTCAAGAATGGTTGTATAATGACTAGAGGAGAATGTGGTTGGTTTGAGGTTCAACAAGGTATAATGCAATATGTGAAAAGAGTGTGTGAATATATGGGGAAGGGAAGAATGAAGGAAGAGACATATTTAGAGTTAGCATATGCAAGTTAAAGAGTATTGATGTTTTTAGTGAGTTAATTATTAGAAGTGTTAGGGGAAGTTAGATGGATTAAGGGGGCTTGGAAAAATCTAGATGGAATGTCCACCATGGATTGAGGAGAGAGATAATTTTCATGGAGATTGTTTTTGGGATCCATGTCAAGATCATCCTTTATTTTATAGTGGATAAATAAGGGACCTAGGTCCTTGTTCATAATGTCTGAGACCAAACCCATGCCAACTGAAGCTCTAAAAATAGTGTAAGGAAAAATATGGATTAGACATATAATCTAGGTTGCCTTAAAATTTTGCTTCTAAGGCTTTGGGCTTAAGCATTTTGGAGGAAGTATCGATACCTCTATAGATAAAATTGGTTTGATTTTTTGATGAACCGAGGGGTATAATGGTTCCTAAAGATAGAGGTGTGTCATGAGGATGTCTGAAGTATATAATAGATTGTACATTAGGCAAGGAGATATAAGCATTATATATATTCTACTTCTTTGGACTAGGATTGGTCATAAATATTGATACATGGAGCATCCTTTGACATCCTTTTTGTGATAGAGAGCTCCGATATGAAGAGGAAGAAGTGGATGATGATGGTTGGTATTCATGGAATAGATTAAAAAAAGGATAAAAAATGGATGGAGTAGTCTTAGTAAGCTAAGAGTCATATAATGCAACACGCCACTCCCAAGAGTGGTATTATTCAAGAGTAGGCAAGATGGCATGGGTGGTGTGTGGGAACCATCAGGTAGGTCAAGAAGAAGTATCAAAAATGTGAGGACAAGGGTTAAAGAAGCCTATAAATGGTTGCATTCTAGAGGATAAAGTAGGATGAGTAGGAAGGATGAGAATATTGGTAGTAGGGTTGTGAGAAGGTGATGGTCTAGGAGGAATGCGAGTTGAATGTGATTATGGGGGAAAAATGTTTGTAGATAGATAAGAAGAGAAGAATATAAGTTGTGGTTGTAAGTTATGATTTTGGTGAGTAGTGAATTGGGTAGGATGATTCACTAGAGAATTAGGAAGAGGAGAGGTCACCATTGGAGGGTTTGATTGGATTACACGTGATAGGGCTAATTTAGCTAGCACATTGGGTTGGACCAAGGTAGGGGTGAATTGAGTGGAAGATAAGGGTTGACCTTGTGTTAGGGTGAGTATATTACAAAAGTAAAAGGTAACATCATCAATTAGAATTCAATGCACTTGTTCATTATGAATATATTTCAAGCAATGATGGGGTATAGAAGGAACACATTGCATGTCTCTAATCTATGGTTTACCTAGGAGAATATTGTATTGCATATCCCATTTGATGATGTGGTATAATATAGAGATCATTTCAATACCTAACTAAATAGGTAGAATTATGGTGCCTACTGCAAAGCATAGAGAGACATCGAAAGCCTACAAGTCAATGGATGGGGTGGTGAAATGGCTAGGTGGAATGTTTAGATATTGAAGAATAATAATAGAAATGATTTTTATGGATGAACCAATATTAATTAAGATACATTTGAATGTTATTCCTTCAATATTTATCATTTTGTGATCATAGAAAATGATTTAATGTTATATGCATGTCCATATGTTGCCTATAAAATTTATAAAAGTGTCAAAATCATTGGTTTTCAAATCTATGGAGTGAAGAATGTAATTCAAAGACTCATGATGAGGTTGTGATTGTTGTAGGATGTCATATGTAGATAACTTTGTTGATGCAATATGAATTTAGTGTGTGAGGCTACTCTATATGGTTGTGACATTACATGGAATGGGGGAAGGGGCACCTTGTATTGGTGGCGTATTGGGAAGGGCTGGTACAGTAGGGGGATTTACCTATTGAGTAGGTCACACCAGATATATTTGGTTGCATGTGGTGACATTGATCATACCTACAAAACCTTGTTGAGATGGACCACTATTTACATGGTTGATTTTGTGAGGTAGTGGTTGTGATGTCAAAGCACCAACCTAGATTTGTTATGTCCCATGCTTGGGCAGATGGTTTTTTTAGATTTCAAAGTTTTGATTTTGGGGAGACAAAGGATTATCGATATGTATGGACCCATAATTGAGGAGGTCTTGCATAATATATAAAAGTTGAAAAAAATATTTATGGCATGTCCCCTTTGTCTATTATATTCATAAAAGGTATGCTCTTGTAGCCTTTTGGTTTTAGACAACTAGGATCATCTGGTCTAATTTTTGGTAGAATGATGTGTCCTGCATCATATAGTTTCTAGAAGATATTGGGAAAGAGATCAGTAATAGGGTTCTAGTTGTGTTATTGGTGAGGAGGATGTGGAAATTAAGTGAGAAATTTATTAGGTAAATGTAGGGAAAGTGAAGGATTAGGTTGTTGATATCCTTGTTGTCATACCTGAGGGTATTGTTGTGATGAGGCCTGTGTCATGCTCAAAAAAACTTGGTTTGTTTAAGGGAATTTGGATGTGTAGGGGTTGGAGGTATTCTCATTTAAATGTGTTTTGGTAGGGTAGTATACTTTCTTGTGAATTTTAATCTCCCCTTCCTAGATTTTTATATATTAATCACTTTTGCCTAAGCAATAACATCTTCAAAGGAGAAATGTTGTTGTATTTGCAATGTTATAGATATGTGTTTTGTGCAAATATTTGCAAACATCTTCACCAATTCTATGGGTGGTATGGAGAATGTTAGGTCATTTATGACCTCACTCCATCTAGCAACATAGTCATTTATAGATTCATAATCAAAATATTATGGGTTGTAGAGGTCTGGTAGCGATGTTTTATTTTTAATGTTGATGGAGAAGTGTTCCAAAAATGAATTGGCTAGTTGCTTGAATGTGAAGAGGTTGTGTTGTGGAAGGTTGTTATACCAATCTAGGGCTTGAACCCCAAGATATAAAGGAAATGTGTGGAGCATGAGGGGATCGCTACCATTTATTTGGTAGCAAGCAAACCTATAGTTGCTTAGGTGTTCCTTTGGGTCCTCCTTACCTTTAAATTTTTCAAATTTAGGTATTTCAAACCTATAGGGATAAGGATGAATGGAAATAGAGGGGTTTATAGGGTCATTATAAATATGGTTGTAAGTGGGATTTTGGGGCCCATAACCACTTGTTCATAATTCTAATTTTTTTATTTCTTCCCTCATGAGTTGTATCTCATCTGAGGGTGCTTATGGTGTTTACATGGGATAAATTGGAGTGTCCATGAGGGGTAGTTCAGGATGGTAGGTATAGGGGTAGTTGTATTGTTGTGGTGGTAGGGGTGGATAATATGGATGAGGAACTTGGGGATGATAGGAAACCGAATGGACTGGAACTAAAGAGGTGGGAAGTTGAGGTGTCAATGAATAGTATGGGTGAGGGAGGTATTGTTGTTGTTGTGTAGCCCATTGATTTGTGGGAGCCACAAAGGGTTGGGTTGAAATAGAAGGGACTTGAACCTAAACTAGAGGAGGCTAATACTGAGATGGAGGAGGTTGATAGTATTGGGTGGGAGGAACTTGTTGTTGAGGAGGAATTTGTTTGAGCAAGAATTTATTGCTAAAGAGGAATTTATTACTGAAGAGGAATTTTTGTTGAAAAGGAATTTGTTGTTGAAGAGGAGGGGTTAAATATTGAGGAACTTTTGATTTAGAAGGTGGATTTGAGGACCAAGAAGGAGGAGAAGTAAATAAAGAGGTTTGATTTGAATGAGAAAGAGGAGGAGGTTGGTTGGAGGAAAATTATTTTCTATAAGGAGGATAAGAGAAATAATTTATTTGGGAAGGAACATATGGATGAAGAATAGAGGAATTGGATTGTATAGTGTGTTGAGAAAAATAAATATTAGGTTGAAGATAGGGTGGATATTGAGGATTGTATGAAGAAAGAGGATTAGAAGAAGGTGGACAAAAAAGAGGAGGTTGTGTAATGCGATAATAGGAAGGTGTTAAAAATTTTGGTTGAAGGTAAGAATAGGCTCCATATGCATCACTTTGGAAAGGATTTTGAAGTGGAGGATTTGGAAAGGAGGGAGTTACATTGGGAATAGTAGACTCAAAGGGAGGAATAGAGGGATTGGATATGAGAGGATGCAAAGAGGTGGGAGGAGGGGGAGTTTGGAAAGGATTCTATGATGAAGAGGTGACATTAGAGGAAGAATTTCAAACATAGGGAAAAGAAACAAAACAAAAAAGAGAAAAAAATCATCACCATAAAGAAGGTATTGTGAATGATGTTGCAAGAAAGCATGTGGAGAATGAGGAGAAGTAGAGACAAGATAATTCATGATAGGAGAGGGAAGATTGGGGATTATTGGGCACAACATATATGATGTGAAGGCAAAGAGTGGTAGGAGGATTCTCTATACTAGGACTCGATGGTCATGGGATTTTATTGGAATTTTGTGTCATGCTTTGTTCATGAGTTAGGGGTGCAAGTTGTGACATCTTGCTTGTATTTGGGCTATGCGAATAGGCTAGCAAATCTTGAGGTGGAATGGAGGTAGTTTTATCTAATTGGTTGGGTGGGTTGGTTGGAGGTGAAGATGCAAAAATGAGAAGTTTCTATAGCTAGGCATGTTTGCATGTCTACCTAGATTCAAGTGAGGACCATGATGAATGGTGAAAGGTTGTGAAACTAGGTTGACATGATAATTTTACCAATAGGGGTGTCTGTCTATGTTTTATTGATGTTACTAGATCTATTTATGTTATAGTGTATTCAAATTTACCTATCCATACAATCAAACTGATCACACTTGTCCATACAATCCTATGCAAAATAAGTAACAAAGGCATAAAAGTGGGAAAAATAGATACAAGAAATTTTTGGACTGTGTATGAGTCTATTTTTATGTTTTTGTAGTAGTTTTATAACAAAAACTTAACTAATCAAACCAAGAATTTCACAAACAACAAGCAAGTTTTTGAATGTGTTTGTGGGTGCTATTGTGGTTGTGATGTTGACTAGTTGTGTAGTTGGTGAGTGATTTCTTTGTTATTTTTGCAACTTGTTAGATTTTGTGATGTTTTTTTTATTTTTTTTGTGTTTTATGATTTTGAAAATCCTAAAATAAAGTAAATGGGTGATGGATGTACTCTATGAAGGTACGTCAATGCATGTTTCCCTACAACACCCAAATGCATGCAAGGGGTAACTATGCAAAAATAGGTGAATGGATGCTAATGATGGATATGGCTTGGGGTAACCAAAAGGGGAGAATATAGACCTCTTATGAAAGAGGTAGCACTATCTAAGACCTACATAGGCCAAATGGGCTTTTGCTTCACCCTTAGGTGGGCTTAGTAAAAAATGATAATTGCTTACTCACTAATTATGTGTAGCCCTATGAGTAGGGGCATCTAATCCTAACCTACCCCGAGGATCTCTCAAGGGTAGGGATTTTTCTAGTGATGAAGTCTAGAAAACTACTTGTGGGGGCTACTATGGTGTCTAGGGGGCGAGCCAATGGTTGGATATGAAAGCCAACATCAATGGTCTCAATTGGGGGTTGGTGATGAAGTCCAACCAAACCAATGTGTGAGATACATGCAAGTGTGTGTGGTTGAATTTCCTTTTTAGAAAACAAAGTGTGAAAAGGAAACTAAGTTATGAAAGAAAAATGATTTTAACTTGAGTGAAATAAAATTTGTCTTTTGAAATGAAATAAAAGTTAAGTAAGATCTAAATAATATGCTAAAAGAAAAATGAGATCTATGCTAGAGGTATGCAAATAACAAGAGCAAATTTTGAGTGATATGTAGGCTAAGATTTGCTTTGTTGCAAATCTATCTACACTAGCCAAGATAGACCAGTTAAGGCTATGGCCAGATGCCTTGTAAGAGCTTTATGTATGAGATAGATCAAAATATATTCTCAACTCAAAAAGATAAAGAAATTTAGAGGCTTTCTTTGTGCCTTATGCAAATGTATTTATGCTAAATTAATGCAAAGATAAATGCATAAACACCTATGAAGTACTATGTGCAAAAGGTACTTCTAAAAGATTCTAGATAAGTGACTAAAGTAATTTTGGGATGTTTTGTAAAGCATTGAAAAAAAAGAAAATGTATTTTGTAAAAATTCCCAAAGCGATTTGGGGATTTTGTAATACAAATGTGCAAAAATCAAGAGCAAATATTTAACTTTGGAAAAGAAAATTTTTAGTTTTAACCAAATTCACAAGGTTTTTTGGTGCTTACCTATGGTCTCTAGCCTTTGGAACACTCTCTAGATAGCTATCAAGGTCTAAAATATGTCTCAAATTTGATCGTACCCCTCCTTCTAGTCAATTTGATCATACATATTCTACAATTGGGAACATGGGTGTTTTTTATGAAAATTTTGTAGTGATTTATTATTTGTGTGCTATAGAATTTGTTTTTGTAAGGTTTCCTACAATAGATAAAGGAAGAAAGCCAAATTATGTGTAAAAAGTTGTATGTAAATAGGAAATAACCTACATTAAAAGACAAGAATTTTAAGATGGTGTATAACTAAGTTTTGTGACAAGTAAATATAGATGGAAGATGAGTGATTTCACCTTGGAGATGTCATTTTGTAAGGTGGTTTGGCCTAGGAAGGCAAGAGGGCAAGTGAGATAGCAATATCTAGGGGAAAATCTATCCCCCAACTTACCTACAATAGTGGAGTTGTTGTGGACTATGTAGAAACCCATACCTAGATGTTAGGGACCTAGCTTTTGGAGTGCTTTGTTCAATTATATGGGCCCATATGATTTCTTTGATCATACCCCTTTGTATGATCATGGCTCGTAGACTAGAAAGGTTTTTGCCGTGGACTTGAGGTGTGTTTCAAGGTTTTATAAGGTTCTATGTTGGTTTTGTGGTATCTATAACATAGAAAAGTGACAAATATGTCAGTTAAGTAGCTAAAAAGCTGTAGCACCCTAAAATTGGCATAGTAAAACCTTAATAATTACAATTACTCTAGTAAATAATTCAAATTCAAATTTTAACCTCCAAAACCGCTCCCAAACCGCCGCTTAATCCGTTTCCTCCTTTCCCGTGCCATTTTTAGAGTTTGTTTTGACCGTTTGACGATATCGTCGCCGATCAGACGATATCGCCTCAGATCGGACGATTTCGTCTGGGCTAGGACGTCCAGACGATCTTGTCCCAAAACTAATTTTTCACAATTAGCTTCTGTTCCAACGGCGTCTCTAATCCGGGCAGAAGCGTGTCTGCGCCGTTAGAGACCCTCCCCATTGGAGATCTCCCAAATAGGGATGATCTCCAACCTCCTAACCTCCCTCCTAAGCCTATTTAATCCTAGGCCCTCCCCTTAGCATCCCCCTGGCTGAAATTTCCTGTAAATCGACCTTCACACGCATTAGAATAATCTGTATTACCATCTACATTTGTTGCATCCAATTTTCTTGCAGGAACCTTGTCATTTTTTAGTCGGAGCAAGCTTACATCGTCGCAGACGATCCTGTTCAGATCGGAGGCGATCCTATCAAATCAGAGATGATTTCGACTGCAATCATCATTGGGGGCAATCAGTGCCCAGAGTTTGCATTTTCCTCTTTTCAATCTATTGTTTTATTCTGCAATTAGCTAGTTTATTTATTATTTTCTGCTATTCTGCATTTTGGAGTTCACCCATGTAGCTTTAAATGCATAATTAAGTCACCAATTGTCATTAAGTCATTGTAGTACACTCGTATTTTGTTTATTATCATCATTTTAATGTTATTCCTATTATTCTACATCATTGCCCTCTGTTAGAATAGTTGCATTTTTTGCATTTTGTGTCTACTTCTCTGATTGCAGGTCTCTGACGAATTCGTCTGACGAATTCGTCAAATCTCAGACGATCTTGTCTGATAGCAGACGATCCTATCAAATCAGAGGCGATCCTGACTGCTTCAAGAATCAGAATCTTCATTAGACATCCGGATCAGGTATGACTTTTTAATCTTGCTTACTTTCTCTATTTTTTGTCCTAATTTGTTCTTCTGTATTCATTTAATCTGCATCTTCATATAGAGCAATTTAGATTCATTTGGCCAAACCTAGGACTTGAATGTTTAAGGATAAAACTGAACACATAAAACACATTCCCAACCTAGGCGTGGAAACTGCCATTCAAACGTTTCCTGGTGAACCCACCATCCATCAAAAAATCACCATAATACACCTCCCCCGAGAGGCGGGACCTTCGCAAGGCCTCTCAGTCCGAGGTACCGCGCCATCCTTTTCACATCCCCCTTCCGGGCACGGATCCTATAGCCTGAAGGTAAGGGTGTGAAAAATTTGGAGCGATACATTTTGGTGAACCCGACGTGAATAGCATTTAAAACCTTTTGAAAACAAAAAAAAATATATATATATATATGTATACAAAAAACAAAAATATAACAAAATCATCATTTCAAGTTTGTATGTTTTAGATTCAATTCTAAATAGTAGATATTAAATATTACTTTTAGAAGTACTAAAGAAACCATGAGTTTTTACTCAAATCAATATGAGCCCATTAGTAATGTTGGAAGAATTCAGCCAAATACATTTGTTGATTATGACCAACCTCATCCCTATTCAACACCACCTCCATCACACTTTTCTCATTTTTCATCCTTACCCCAACAGGACAATCCCTTTGCCAATCCTCTTCATAACGATATTATCTATTCTCCCATATATCCATATTATGTCTATCGATCCACATACAATCCTCCTCCACCATTTCAATATTCTTCTTTCAATACAACACATCCATTTCAACAAGAAAATACTTATTCTTCCAATTCTACCATGCACTCACCTCATACTTCGCAATCTTCCTATCATCATTCTACCCATAATAAAGAAAGTAGAGGTGAGAAACCATTAGGCCCTTTTATGACTGAATTCCTAAGGCACGTATCAAAAACCTCTCGAAAACCTTCATCACGTAAATTTACTAAGCTCAATCAACCAATGGATATAATTCTCAAGCATTTACTTGACACAAATAAGATTGAACTCCCTTCCATAAGACAACCTGATACCACAACAGATTGGTTTAAACCTGAGCTACATTGTGAATATCATAGAGTGGATGGACATATGACACAAAATTGTAAATATTTAAGATGTGCAATTCAAGATTTGATTGATAAGGGTCTTTTTAATATAAAGGAATTACAATCTACAACTGATTATAAATCTCCAATAAACAATCAAACTCCTACACAACAAATACCAATAATCAATCAAGACATGGGGATCTCCCAAGAACCCCTATTCAATTATCAACAATAGGAAACCAATCAAATATTGCATGTTAATGTGTCCCATCATGATGATATTATTAATATTGTAACAAAAACTACAAATGAGCAACCTCAAGTTCAATCAACTCAATCCGATATTCAAGATATGGATTCCTCATTTGACCAACCTTCAAAACTATCTTTGGCTCTAGAGAATGATCCAAAATGGAATGTAAGCATAGAAAGCTCATATTTAGAATCAAAATCTCAATCTGAAATCCACTTTGATAGCCAACAACAAGTGATTAATCCTCAAGCAAAGATATCCCTTTTAGAAGTATTACAAAGTTCTCATAAGGAAACTTTGTTCAAGATACCTAGCCAACAATTTGTTCCTCATCATATTTTCTCTAAGAACATAATTAATGGTGTAAACCCTCTTGAGGTTAACCATATTTCATTCTATGATGAGGAGATTCCTTCCTCTACTCCACAAGAAGACTACTATCTTTACATTACAGGATCTAGTAAAGAAACACCTGTTAAAACTATCATGGTAGATAATGGCTCCTCTCTTAATTTATGCACTTATCAATTATTCCAAAAACTCAAATCAAAGGAAGAAGATCTTAATGAATCAAATGTTATTATAAAATCTTTTAACAATGAAATTCAAGAAGCTCAAGGTACTATAATTTTTCCCCTTAATATTGGATCCAAGATCCTGGATACTTTGTTTTATGTAGCATATTGCCCTTCACCTTACAACCTACTTCTCAGAAGTCCTTGGATTCATACGATGAGGGTTGTCCCTTCCACTCTTCACCAATGTTTGAAGTTTGAACTTGCAAATAAAATTGTTACCATACATGGTGACCCAAAACCATTTGAAGAATATTTAACGGTTGAAACATCAAGTTCTATACATTCTCTATTATCACAATTATCTTCTATCCATCACTTTTCTTCATCCATATATGATCATCCTTGTTTACCAAATAACACCCATGCATATCTTTCACATATGCTCCCTCCATCTTATCAAGACTTGGAAGATAGTGATAAGAATGAAGAACTTTCTTATCCTTCTGACATTTTATTTTGTAACATGATCAATTTTACACATATAAAAGTCAAATCTTTTGCTACATTATTCTACATTATAACAAAGCTTTTGTTATCACTACCTTTTATTCATCACCTTTTGTTCTTACCTTCACCACAACCAAATTATCCTTCAAAACCTCCTTTGATTTTGAAGCAACCTTAGACATGCTATACTCAAATAACCTTGTATAGTGTATATAGATCATCTTGTATATACCACCAATTCCATCATCTAAAAATTCATATAAAAATAAAAACATTTCAAAAAACCACTATCTTGTATTTCTTTCAATTCATAAACTTAAAATATAAAAACACCAAAAACATTCATAATCATCAAAATATTCAAAACTATTTGTTGTATTTATTTATGGCACTTGTTAATTCTTTCAAAAACAAAAAAATAATAATAACAATAAAAACAACAATATTCTTGACTCTTTCGAAACCAAAACAACATAAAGAAGAAAGAGAGAGTCAACATTCTCAAAACTTCTCAAAAAGTATTTATATATATCTTCTTACAAATGTTGCAGTTATATGTTTCAAATTATTTTGGATAAATTAGCATTTATTTGGAATCCCTCACTTTCACAAACACAAAAATAAATATCTTGATTTTTATCTGGCATGATTACTAATCTCTCTTATATCAAAGTCCACAAAATTCAATTAAATAAAGTTTGAGCACAGAGAATTGATCTTGTTATTTACTTAAACCAAGCACATCCTTTCACAATAAAATGATTATATTTGTAATTTCCATGCTTTGCTACATAGTAGAAGTGGTTTCTTGAGCGAAAAGTTTCCCCTGCTATCCTATCATGCACATGGTCTAGAATCTTTGAGAATTGGCAAAAGGACAAGCTCACCCCTACCCAGAATAAAAATCCCTTGCTCTACAACTAATCCGAGCAAGTATCCCTAGCATAGAACAAAAAGAAAAAGCAAAGTTCAAGAAAAAGAGAAAAAAGAAAAATATTATTTTATATCATTACAGCATTATCAAGCAAAAAATACAAAAGAAAGCAAAAGAAAGCAAAAGCAAAAGCAATAAAATCCCTTTCCCTACCCTTTGAAAAGAAAAGAAGGGTTGATGAGCTTGAATCCCTGGAATTCTCAATTATTCGAAAACTGTGAGGTAAGCCCCATAACAGGTGGTTTGTGCCCAACCCGCTTGGCCTTGGGTAACTCCTAGCGTGGCGATATGTCCGTCACATTAGCGACCTTCTTTTGTACAGACCTATGTCTGCTTATGGATTAGCTAGCTCTTGATAATCCGACTTACATAGTAGTCTAGTATGGTTATATGCATCTACATCATGGTTAATGAACACTTATTTGGTTCATTCAAATCACTTGTATCATATTATCTTGCTCAAAACTGGTAAATGAACAAAGCAATTGCACACACATTTTGTATTTGAGAGATTTTGTGTATCATTATGATAAATCAAGATTGGAAATGAATTCACATATGCACATGGGATTCCTTATAAATCTAACTTTTGTCTTTAAGATACTTTGAAATATTTTTTGCAAATTGTCTGGAATAAATTCATTTTCTTCTTTAAAGTACAGTTGTTTAGTATAAAGACAACTACATACATAACACAAAAAAATCAAAATTTCTTTCAAAACCATACAATCAAAACACATATTGTCGACTTTCGCGACGATGGTATAGTTCCAAAACCAAAATTGGAATTTTATGCCTAGCGCAAGTCCTCATCTTCATATTTTCTGTTTATTAAAAATCAACCATGCAATAAAACTATCTCTTTTTGGATTTCGCGATGATGGTATAAGTCTATACCTACATATTCTATGCCTAGCGCAAACCATTGTACCAATTTTTATTCCCCATTTATTTGAAAATCATGAAAACCATATGACTTAAATCATTCTGTTATACAATTATGCTTTTTGACAAAAAGCATGCACATTATCACTATTTCATGTCATTATGTCAACCTTCAATTTTGCAATGATGGTATAATTCCTAGGGAATTATCCAAAAAATTTATCACACTTAGGAATTTATGCCTAGCAAAAATCATTTTAACATTATTTCATGCATACTATTTTTATGAAAATCTGAAAACAAACCATCATCATCATCATTTGCACCATTGCACCAAAGTCTTAAGACAGTCTCTTAAGCACTCTTTTACTTTTAACAATATTTCTATACCAGGATTAGCTTGACGACCGAGTGAGCGGCGACTCCATGAAATGGTCTATAATAGCGACAATGTCCTTTGAAATTATTGTTAAAAGTCCCCTTTTATTTTTTATCAAATCATCATCACAAACAACCAATTTGTTCCATCAGATTATTTCATTTAAATTTTTCAAGCATGACATTTCAACCATAATATTTTCCAACGACGTAATTACATGAATCATCAAATCAATCAATCAAAACATTAAAAGCATCATAAAAATACATAAGACAAGTCATATGATCAAAAAATATCTCATCTATATATATATCAAATATATGTACATCATATCAAAAATAGATTGGTATGCCACAATCTACATCTTGGCATACTCAATCCTCTCAATCATATATCCTGAAAACATTTTAAAATTTTTGCTTTTTCGCGTTTTTACCTCAAACGTTCGATTTGGGTAAAAACACGGAGGGGGCACCATAGTAAGTCGTCGTACGATTCGACCAAGAATCGTCGCCTAAAAATGGGAATAATTTTTGCTTTCTCGTAGATCGAGAAGAACTCATCTTTAACGCATTTTCTTCAGAAAATTCGCTAAAGAGGGGGCAAAATGTAGCACCCTAAAATTGGCGTAGTCAAAACTTAATAATTACACTTACTCTAGTAAATAATTCAAATTCAAATTTCAACCTCCAAAACCGCTCCCAAACCGCCGCTTAATCCGTTTCCTCCTTTCCCATGCCATTTTTAGAGTTTGTTTTGACCGTTTGACGATATCGTCGCCGATCAGACGATATCGCCTCAGATCGGATGATTTCGTCTGGGCTAGGACGTCCAGACGATCTTGTCCCAAAACTAATTTTTCACAATTAGCTTTTGTTCCAACGACGTCTCTAATCCGGCAGAAGTGTGTCTGCACTGTTAGAGACCCTCCCCATTGGAGATCTCCCAAATAGGGATGATCTCCAACCTCCTAACCTCCCTCCTAAGCCTATTTAATCCTAGGCCCTCCCCTTAGCATTCCCCTGGCTGAAATTTCCTGTAAATCGACCTTCACACGCATTAGAATAATCTGTATTACCATCTACATTTGTTGCATCCAATTTTCTTGCAGGAACCTTGTCATTTTTCAGCCGGAGCAAGCTTACATCGTCGCAGACGATCCTGTTCAGATCGGAGACGATCCTGTCAAATCAGAGATGATTTCGACTGCAATCATCATTGGGGGCAATCAGTGCCCAGAGTTTGCATTTTCCTCTTTTCAATCTGCTGTTTTATTCTGCAATTAGCTAGTTTATTTATTATTTTCTGCTATTCTGCATTTTGGAGTTCACCCATGTAGCTTTAAATGCATAATTAAGTCACCAATTGTCATTAAGTCATTGTAGTACACTCGTATTTTGTTTATTATCATCATTTTAATGTTATTCCTATTATTCTACATCATTGCCCTCTGTTAGAATAGTTGCATTTTCTGCATTTTGTGTCTACTTCTCTGATTGCAGGTCTCTGACGAATTCGTCTGACAAATTCGTCAAATCTCAGACGATCTTGTCTGATAGCAGATGATCCTATCAAATCAGAGGCGATCCTGACTGCTTCAAGAATCAGAATCTTCATCAGACATCCGGATCAGGTATGACTTTTTAATCTTGCTTACTTTCTCTGTTTTCTGTCCTAATTTGTTCTTCTCGTATTCATTTAATCTGCATCTTCATATAGAGCAATTTAGATTCATTTGGCCAAACCTAGGACTTGAATGTTTAAGGATAAAACTGAACACATAAAACACATTCCCAACCTAGGCGTGGAAACTGCCATTCAAACGTTTCCTGGTGAACCCACCATCCATCAAAAAATCACCATAATACACCTCCCCGAGAGGCGGGACCTTCGCAAGGCCTCTCAGTCCGAGGTACCGTGCCATCCTTTTCACATCCCCCTTCCGGGCACGGATCCTATAGCCTGAAGGTAAGGGTGTGAAAAATTTGGAGCGATACAAAAGCTAATAAAAAACATGAAAACATGGGAAGTACCATCATGATCATTAAAATGAATTCTATGGAAAATGTGTTGTTTGCATTAATATGTAAAAGGGTTACAATATTGGTCCTTTTTACATATTTTCCCCATGGGCAACAAAATGGGTTTTCCCAAGGAGGGAACCCTATTCTAGTGAATAGTTTCAACAACACCAAGGGTATTCTATAGGATCCTAAAAATAGTGGAGGTATGTCTCAAAAATGGTTAGTAACATTTGGAGGTGTGTCTCAATCAGACCCCTTATGATAGAAGAAAAAAAGACCAAATGAAACTGGCTTATTTTGTGATGAAGGTGACTCAAAGTGACATAAAATAGTAAAAGAGTGTTACTTACCTAGCTTGGTGGTTTGCCATAGGGTTTTTGACTAAAATATACCTCTAAAGGGGATCATACCCTGGGTACAAACCTTTTGTTTGTATTTATCCATATGATTAGCTCTATGTTAACTAGATAGAGGAAATTTGTATTGCAGAGGTCCTTCTAGTGTTTTAGGATATCCTTCCTATACTAAGTGATATTTTATACTTATGATTGGGGAGTAGCTTACAAGACAATATGGGATATTAATAATAATATGTTGGTATTCATGGTGGTTTATGGTGAGTGATGGTTGAGTGCACTTAGTGTCTAGAGGGATTTATGCATATTTTGGGTATGTGGATGTATGATTCTTAAAAATTGTGAAAATGAACTTCTATTTATAGAATTGGCCAAGTCTAGGGGGATGAGGTGTTCCCATAGGTGGCATGGTGTGACATACCTCATAAATGGATTTTGGTGAGAGAAGTCCTCACCCATCCACATGTAATAAATGGGCATGGGTGAGGCATGAAAGTCTTCTCCCCATTATGGCATGGTGGAGGATGACTCATCCCTACTTTCAATGCCTTGAATACCTTAATGTAAAAGGTCTTCAAATGTCATTTATGACATTGAATGCACATGGGGATGTGGAGGGGAGCAAGAGTTAAGGTCTAACCATAGTTGGGTTAACCATGGGTTTAGGGTTGACCAAGGTGAGGTGGAGGCTAGGCTAGTCAAAAGGGTAGACTAGGTGAGGTGGCCATGGGTTAGGTTGACCATGGGTTTAAGTTTGACTATGATGTGGAGTTTGACCAAGGTTAAGAGTCAACCATGGTTAGGCTAGGGTGAGCTAGGCTTAGGTGGAAGGTAGACTAGTCAAAGGGTAGACTAGGATGAGGTGTCCCTAAGTTAGACTAAAGGGATGGTCATATTGTGACCAAGGGTCAAGTGTAGAAAAGGGCTTAAGTGGCCAAGGGGGTTTAAGTGAGATGAATAGTGAGTTTTGGAAAATTATGCAAATTTTATGGGTTTTGCAAATTAATCGATTGTTAGCGCTAAATAAGGATAAATATGATATTTTTGGGTGTCTAAATCATCTTGTAGCCATGTATCTACACATATATCTCACCCATACTTCATTGATATCCATATCTTTAATTAGAGTAACATGTTATTAAGAAAATTCCCTCACTAGCCTTTCACATAAAGCCCTTCCTCTAATCAACTTAGTGGGTTTAATTTCAATATCTAATTCTTGTATATTATTCCAATATAGGGAGGTATACTTCTTTAGAATATTAGTTATAGGCCTAAATATTTGAGTAAAATTAGTAATTAACTTATCTACAAACTAGATTTAAACTAGGAATGGTGTAATTCCTTTGACTAATGTGGGAAATGGTAGGCCTTTTATGGATATTATCTAGTCTAGATTTATGTATAAACATATTTTGAAGTTACACGATATAGAAATTTACTTTCCTAAACCATAAAAATAGACTTATTGGGTTCAAAGAGATAAAATTCCCTACATCTCTAGAATATTTACTCTATATATTTAATATGCTCACTCCTAATCTTGGAAAATACCATCAAATCATTGATGTATATGAGAAAAGTCTCTCCTACAATCCCTACAAAATATATATCCATTACCCTTTGGAAAATTGACCCTATATTTGATAGTTTGAATGATATTCAAAGATATGCAAAGGCTTCCCATTTGGTGATGAAGGTTGTCTTATATTGTTATTCATCCTTAATCCAAATTTGATTGTATTTGGAAAATCCATGTAGGAGTGACAATATTTGGGATCCTACTACCTTATGTAATATTTGATCAATGGAAATCAATGGATAGTGATCCTTCAAAGCTTCCCTATTTAGGTTATTGAAGTCAATACATAGCCTTATATCCCCACTTTTCTTATGTACTAGGACTATATTTGCAATTTATATAGAGTTTTTGATTGAGAATATAATATGAACTTGTAGAAGATTTATGTAATAACTTTTTCATCACTATGTTTTTTGGATTTACTAGTCTTTGCTTCTATCTAAAAGTCCTAGAATTAGGCTCTAATTATACTGTATGCTCTATGATATTGTGGTTGTAAATCTTAAAATATTTATATGACAAATAAATAACGTCTTTGTATTTATTACAATGTTCTTTGAGAATTTTATTTTGCTCCTAGGTGTATTTTTTCCAAGTAGTAGTCTCTTCCCTTTAGCTACCTCAACTAGGTGATACAAAGAAAATTTCACCTTAAGGCTATTTTTCTTGTACTATCATCTAGGTTAAATAAACTCTCCAGTGTGATCCTACCTTTTTTCAACTAGTTCGATTTTACTTTTATGACTTCATATTTGATGTCATCCCATATTCATTATTTTGTTTAGTGTATTAAGTCTTCTTGATTAATAATTTTGTGATTTGCTCATCACTGCCGAAGACCTACCAATAATTAAAGTTGTAAGTTAGTATCAGTCTAAAAATCACTTCTAATTCTTTAGTTTATTTCATATATCAATGGTGGGATTAAATTGGACCACCATTCCTTATAACACATCTATTTTTGTATTCATCTCTATAGGTTTTACTTTAAATTCATTTGAATTAAAAAATTAAACAAATCATAAACTTGATGTTTATAAGACTTAAGGTGCTTGTTATTTGTGGTAAATAGGAAGATGACCTAATTTATTATTAGTTTAAACTCACCATATCTTTAAAGTGAAAAACCCCTTGCAGGGCCACCTTGGTCTAAGAGACCACGAACAGGGGGTTATACACCGTCAAAGTCACCCTGGGGGTTGCACCCAACCCTACCCGCACCAACATTATCAATTGGATTTTGGGTTCCCAATTCAGATTTTTGGTAGGGTGGAGATTCGAACCTGGGACCTCCCTTGGAGGATTGCCCTCTCCTCTCCAACTCACCTACAACACCGGGGTAAACTCACCATATGTTATTAGGCCCTTTATTCCCATATTTTCTATTGTGATCAATCTAGTGTAGAGCATTTCATATTTGAACATATTGTTTGTGTAGTTGAAGAATAACTTATATGCATAGTGAGTCTATGATATCTATGGATAAATGAAATGTACCCAATGATTGTTTTATTATTTGTTTTGGAACTATAAAAGTACATTTTCCAAGAATTTTTACTTCCTCAAGTTGTTATGACTAGGATAGTCCAATGTTTTTTTGTGGTGAAGTAGTTCCACAACTTAGTTTATTTATATTTGACCTTTGGATCTTTATCATCATGTATTATGCTAGTTGACATGTCTATTTTTTGATCAAGTCACCATACTAATACTCATGATCTTCTATATATTGTTGAAGCTCAATATAATTCATTATGATTTCATCTTCAGGCTTATGTAGGAGGTAGTTATAAGGTGGTTTATTTTTAATCCTAATTATTTTCCCATCTTTGGGCACCTTCATACGTGTATAGTCCATCACCAAGTAAACACATCCTAATAATTTATGCATCCACTCTTTAGACAATAGCATATTAAAGTACAATAGTAGATCTATGAATATCACTCCTTATACTACTAATTTTTAAAAATATTTATCTATAATAGTCAAGATTAGAACTTTGAGAATCCCAACTACATTGACCATTTTTCCATCCATCTAAATAAGGTGTCTATCCACTTTGGTGTAAGGGAGGCCCATTTATTGATAAATATATTTAGTTATTATTATGATTACTACACCTTTAGACTCAAAATTTCACATCCCTTTCCTTCAGGCTAATGGATCCATGCCTAGAAGGAAGATGTAAAATAGGGGATCTACACCTCGGACAAGAGGTACTTGTGTCATACCCTCTTTGGTGATTATCGATGAATTTGTGGTGGGTCACCAGGAAAATTTTAATTATAGTTTTTGCATCTATGCAATGTGAAATTTTTGATAATTTTTTAATTTAACATACACCTAAAATTTGGGTAAAGTGCAACTATACTTAGACTACATGCATTTCAATTTTTATGAAAGCAACACACAATGAATGAGAGATTTTAAAAACCAACTTTAATGCAACAAATCTATAGATGCAATATGATATTTCCATGTTACATATATGTATTCTTATGTTATGAAGGTGATATGCAAATGAAATATACAAATAATTGAAAAATTGAATTGAGACTAAAGAAATCAAATACTGTTGAGCAAGGTACAACAACAGTATTGTCATTGTTGTCAACACAGTCAGATAGATCTATTGATGCAGTGGACAGGAAGTTCAAAAGCTATTCAGATGCAGAAGACAGGAGTTCAAAGGTTATTCAGAGCATGTACAATGATTTTCCAAGAAGACCGAAGTGGCCCATTTGCAAAAGTTCAAAGAAAAAGACAAGTAAGAAAAGTGTCGCGATATCGCGACATATACAACAGGCAAGAAAAACTGTCACGATTTCATGACATGTTTGAAGAGAGAGAAAAAGGAGGAAAAACTGTCATGATTTCGTGACATGTTGGAAGAGAGAGAAACAACAGGAAAAACTGTCATGATTTCGTGACATGTTGGAAAGAAAAAACACAAGTGGAAAAACTGTCGCGATTTCGTGACATGTTGGAAGAGAGAGAAACAAGTAGAAAACTGTCATGATTTCATGACATGTTGGAAAGAGAGAACACAAGTAGAAAAATGTCATGATTTCATGACATGTTGGAAAGGAAAAAGACAAGTAGGAAAAGTGTCGCGATTTCGTGACATATTGCAAGAGAGTTAGAACAGAGAAAAAGTGTCACAATTTCATGACATGTTGGAAGAGAAAAAGTGCTAAGTGAAAAAGTGTCACGATATCATGACATGTTGTTGTAAGGCAGAAAAAGTGCTAAGGAGAAAAAGTGTCACGATATCGCGACATGTCGGGTTTTCACGACCCGAAGGCAAGAAAAAGCGCTAAGGAGAAAAAGTGTCACGATATCGCGACATGTCGCGTTTTCGCGACCCAAAGGCAAGAGAAAGCGTACGGATGAAAAAGTGTCATGATATCGCGACATTTGTCGCATTTTTGCTACAAAGCAAAGAAAAAGCACAAGGAGAAAAAGTGTCACGATATCGCGACATGTATTTTCATGGGCCAAAGCAAAGAAAAAGCGCAAGGAGCAAAAGTGTCGCGATATCGCGACATGTTGTATTCTCGTGGGCCAAAGCTAAGAGAAAGCGTACGGAGGCGAAAGTGTCACGATATCGCGACATGTGTTTTCATGGCAACAACAATAGAAGAGTTACAGGGGCAGTTGAAGCCGACGAAGACCGATGTAAGCCGACGAAGATTAGGGTTTGCAACCGACGAAGACTAGGGTTTGTAGCCGACTAAGATTAGGGTTACAACCGACTAAGATTAGAGTTTTTCATCATGAAAATGTTGTTATAAAAGTAGGGCTATTTGGAGAATTTAGTGTGTATCGAAGTGTGCAAAATACGATCGCTGAGCGCAGAGAGCAAGTCGTGTCGAATCTTTTGAAGTGTGGAATTTTGCTAAGAAAGTAGAGTGCGCAACAAGGAGAAGACGACTGCGAGGTGCAGTAGAGTGTGCAAAGTGCTTGCATAGAAAAAGTAGAGTGCACAGAGGAATCAAAGGTGACCAGTCAGGGTCTAGCAAAAGCAAAGGTATCTTATTATCAATCTTCTAGTTTCAGACTTGAAGTCCAAGTTGGTGCTTGGCATCAGGGGTTGGTGCTCCTTTTTGTTGGTGTAGAGAAATCAGGGGTTGGTGCTCCTTCCAATGGGTGCTGGTAAAATTGTTTGTAAAGTTGTTGCTTTGCAAAGGCTGGATTTGGATGGTAGTCCAAGCAATCATTTTTGAGGAGTAGCCACATTGGTGAACCTCATTAAATCTTGTGTTGTGTGATGCTCTATTGCTATTCTTACTGTATCTGTTTATAAGTTTTAATTGCTGCTATTTTAAGAGCTGTAGATTCAAGATTAAAGAGCTACACTGATTCACCCCCCCTCTCAATGCCATTATAAGACTAACAATTGGTATCAGAGCTAAGTCCCTGTACAAGCTTAACCAGCTAGGGTGATCTTGGAAGTAACACAATGGCAGGTGGTGAAGGCTTCTCATCAAACAAAGCACCACTGTTTGATGGATCTAACTATGCGTTCTAGAGAGTCAGGATGTAGACATATCTCTGTGCCTTGGGATACGACATCTGGAATTCAGTAGTTAGTGGATACACAATTCCCACCACTCCTCCAAAAGAAGCGGATGAAAAGAAACTATTTGAGAATAATTCGAAAGCAAAGAATGCCATCTTGTGCGGATTAGCAGACAGTGAACTAGTAAAGGTCATGAACTATAAATCGGCAAAAGAAATATGGGACAAACTGAAGAGTGTTCATGAAGGAGATGATAAGATCAAAGAAGCCAAGTTACAGACACATCGAGCTCAGTTCGAAGCATTGAAGATGAATGACGATGAAAACATTGAGGCATTCATGTTGAGAGTTAATGGAATCATCAATGCGATCAGAGGACTCGACGAGGATATCGATGACTCTGCTGTCATGAAAAAGGTATTAAGATCTCTTCCTCAAAGGTTTGATTCCAAAGTCTCAATGATAGAAGAAGCTAAAAATCTAAATTTTTTTAGTATAGATGAAATGTATGGTTCTTTAACTGCATATGAGATGAGGATAGGAAGATCTAAACCCACTGACAGAGAAGCAACTTTCAAAGCCCTTAAAAATAAAAACACAAAACAAGAGTCCGAGGAAGAAGAGACATCAGATGAAATGGAAGCAAACTTTGTTAGAAAACTAAAAAAGGGGAAAGGAAAATACAGAGGGAAGCTTCCATTTAAATGCTTCAACTATGGAGGCGTTGGGCATTTTGTGACTAAATGTCCACTGAAAGAGAAGAACAAAAATGATGAAGGATCCCACCAAGAAAGAAGTGACTGGAAGATGAAAACAAATTTTAGAAAAGGCAACTTCAAAAAGAAAAGTTTCATATCCAAGAATGTTAGTGAAGAGTCTGAAGAAGAAAGAGATGAAGCTCTTTTTATGGCATTTGAAGAAGTTAAATCAGAAAAAGGAGTGACCTCTGAAGTTTGTGGTGAAAATCTCGAGGCTGAAGTAGACTTGGAGGGTGAGTTGATATCTACACTTGAAGAGTGGGAGATAGAAAAGAAAAAGAATAAGAAACTATCAAGAAAGCTTGAGGATACAAATGGAATCATAACCAGCTTAAAAGTATAGATAGAAGAATCTAAGAAAATCTCCGAAGATCTCAAAGTACAATTAACTATGAAAATAGATCTTTGCAACAAGTTAGAAGAAGAGATTGTTGGTTTAAGAATGCAACTAGAAGAGATGAATAAGAAAATCAGTTGTTATCACAAACGTGAAGAAAGTTCTATGAAGCTGGATAAGATCATAAATGACCAAAGACCTACAGGCATCAAATTTGGTCTGGGTTTCATCGAAGGAGAATCATCAAGTGGATCAAAGGCCAGAAATACAGAATCCACAAAGAATGAAGCTAAGAGACAAGTTGATCAAGGAAAAATGTCTCATGCAAAAGAAAGCATCAATGCCAGGCACGAAAGGAAAACTGACAATGATGGATTCACCAATATCTCACATCAAAGAAGAAGAAGACCTATGGCTCCTACGACAACATGGCAAAGACCATCTCCTAGGTTCAATTATCCTTTCTCTGGTTTCTGTTTTAAATGCAATGGCTATGGGCATAAAATCTCAGACTGCAAATATAATGTAAGACCAAGGAATTTCACCAGTAGAAATGTTTTTTCTCCTTCTGATGAATTATACAGTAGAATGTTATAACTCGTCATAATTTTGGGCATATTGCAAGAAACTCGTAGAAATACTTTTACATCAAATCAGTTTTAGGGAAGAAAATTTCAACCATACAGATGAGTCAAAATAGAAAGCTTCCCAAAAATCATGCTCAAACTACTGATAAGGGAAAGGCAAAACAAGAGCCCAAAACTACTATCAAAATAGTGTGGAAAGGAAAAGAGTGACTGAAGGAAGAAAAGGAATCCTTAATCGTTCAAACTGCATTCAAAGCACATAATAAATATGTACCATGGATACTAGATAGTGGATGCTCCAGTCATATGACAGGTGACAAACAAAAATTTGAAAAGTTACAGAAATATGAAGGAGAATCAAGAAAATTTGGAAATAATGATGGAGCTAAGATAGTCGGCAAAGGCTCACCAAAATTAGTGATGGAAGGATTAAATCAGAAGAAGTCTTATTTGTGGATGGGTTGAAACATAATTTATTGAGTGTAAGTCAGATTTGTGATAAAGGTCATGAAGTAGTCTTTATGAAGCAGTGGTTGTGAAGTCAGAAAAACAAACAGTGGAAAATTGATAGCAATAGGGTCAAGAACATCTGGTAACCTGTACACGCTCTCAGAGACTTCAAAAGGAACTTGTTTTATTGGACAGGAAGAAGAAAATTGGTTGTGGCACAAGAGACTCGGTCATATCAGTTTCGATAATCTTCTAAAGATCACCTCAAAAAGGGCAGTGAGAGATATCCCAACCATCAACAAACCTGCAAATAGCATCTGTGCTTCATGCCAAAAGGGGAAGCAAACTAGAGTCTCATTCAAAACCAAAGAGTACTACACAAGCAAACCTCTGGAACTAATACACACCGATTTATGTGGTCCCATGAGAACACAAAGCATAAATGGTGACAAATATTTTATGTCTGTGCATTGATGATTATTCTAGAATGACATGGATATTTTTCTTGAAACATAAATCGGAAGCCTTTGATATGTTCAAGATTTTCAAAAACCTAGTAGAGAATGAAACAGGAAAGAGGATCAAATGTCTAAGATCAGATAGAGGAGGAGAATTCATTTCAGAGGAGTTTTCAGAGTACTGTGAGAAGTTCGGTATTAAGAGACAGTTTTCAGCAGCCAAGACACCTCAGCAGAATGGAGTGGTAGAAAGAAAGAACAGGACAGTGCAGGAAATGGCACGGACTATGCTAGCTGAAAGCAGAGTAGCAGACAGATTTTGGAAAGAAGTAGTCCACACTGCAGTGTATATCCAAAATAGGTACATGCTGAGAACACATGAAAACAAAACTCCTTATGAGTTGTGGTTCGAAAAAAGGGCAACAACAAAGTATCTCAAAGTTTTTGGCAGCAAGTGCTACATCAAAAGAACTGAAGATAATCTTGGTAAGTTTGAAGATAGAGCAGATGAAGGTATTTTTGTCGGATATTCATCAAAAAGCAAAGCTTACAAATGCTACAACAAAAGGCTAAAGAAAATTGTGGACAGTGTCGATGTTAAATTTGATGAAGGTAGAGAACAAGTAATTAGCTATGAAACGAACTACCCTATTTATGAAGAGGTTATTGAAGGAGATGATGAAAACAAAGCGGAGAAGATACAGGAAATTGACTCAGATGATTTAAATTGTGATTCAAAAATGGAAGAGAATAAGAAATTCAAAACAGGTAGCTAGCAGAGAAATCATCCTAGAGAGCAAATCATTGGAGATCCCAAAGTTGGAGTTCAGACAAGAAGAAGAGCAATAAGTAACTACTCTCTCCTATCCAAAGATTGAGCCCAAAAATATTGATGATGCAAGCAAAGATGAAAGTCTAGATGAAGGCAATAAATGAAGAATTAGATCAGATAGAGAAAAACGACACTTGGGAGCTAGTACCTAGACCTCGTAAATAAAAATATCATCGAAACCAAATGGATTTTTTGAAACAAATAGAATGAAGATGGACAGGTAGTCAGAAATAAAGCAAGATTAGTTTGTAAGGGCTATGCACAAGTTGAAGGCATCGACTTTGAGGAAACTTTTGCACCAGTAGCTAGACTAGAGGCAATCAGAATGTTTCTGGCTTTAGCAGTCTACAAGAATTTCAAAGTTTATCAAATGGATGTGAAATCAACATTTTTGAATGGGAAACTTGAAGAAGAAGTTTACATTGAGCAACCAGATGGTTTCCAACTTGGTGATAATCCCAACCTTGTTTGCAAGTTGAAGAAAGCTTTATATGGCTTAAAACAGGCACCCCGAGCATGGTATGCAAGGCTAGACAACTATCTCACTCAACAAAGGTTCAAGAAAGGTATGGTGGATAGTAATCTGTATGTCAAAATAGAAAATGGGCATCTTATTGTTCTTGTTGTCTATGTAGATGATATCATATTTGGCAGCAACAAAGATGAGTCATGCAAGGACTTAGCAAATAAGATGCAAAAAGAATTTGAAATGTCAATGATTGGAGAACTATCATATTTCCTCGGATTGCAAGTTAACCAAAGTAGGAAGGGCATATTCATTTCTCAAGTTAAATATGTAAAAGAGATGCTAAAAAGGTTCACAATGGAGGACTGTAAGCCAGTTAGCACTCCCATGACGACAAGTTGTAAGTTGAGCAAGGATGACAAATCTCCACCTGTTGATCAAACCATGTACAGATCCATGATTGGAAGCTTATCGTACTCGACAGCTACTGGACTCAGATATTTTATAGGGAAGTATGCATGGTAGCACGATTTCAAGCTAATCCTAAGGAGACTCATGTAACAATGGTGAAAAGGATTCTTCGGTATCTCAAGGGTACTATGGAATATGGATTATGGTATCCGAAAGGTAAAGACTTCACCCTTATTTCGTATTCAGATGCAGATTGGGCAGGATGTGTAGATGACAGAAAGAGTACTAGTGGAGGTGCATTCTATCTTGGAGACAGATTAGTCGCGTGGCATAGTAAGAAACAAGAGTCAGTTTCTTTATCGACCGTAGAAGCAGAATATATTGTAGCGACAACATGTTGTACATAGGTACTGTGGATGAAACAAACCTTGAAAGATCTTGGTATTAGCTTCAGTGAGCCAATATCAGTTAAGTGTGATAACACCAGTGCCATCAACATCTCCAAGAATCCAGTTATGCATTCACGCACAAAGCACATTGCTATCAGATATCATTTTTTGAAGGAGAAAGTTGCAGAAGGTGAGGTTAAGTTGGATTTTGTTCCAACTACAGAACAAGTAGCAGATATCTTCACGAAACCTTTGCCAAAGGAAGTTTTTGAGTACCTTCAAAATAAACTGGGAGTGGTCACTCTTCCCAAGAATTGACTAGCTATAGGGATCACATTCTCAGGGGGAGCATTTAAGTATTTGATTATCTTTGTGCTCATGTTCATGATTTTTGCTAAGTGTAATAAATTGTGTCTGAGAATGTTGTGCATGGACTCAGGGGGAGTCTACAGTAGAGCCCTTTGGTATTATTGTCAAAGGGGGAGAAGAGTTACAAGAAATTGCACATGTGTTGCCAACAATTCCAAAGGGGGAGATTGTTGAGCAAGGTACAACAACAATATTGTCATTGTTGTCAACACAGTTAGATAGATCTGTTGATGCAGTGGACAGGAAGTTCAAAAGCTATTCAGATGCAGAAGACAGGAGTTCAAAGGTTATTCAGAGCATGTACAGTGATTTTCCAAGAAGACCGAAGTGGCCCATTTGCAAAAGTTCAAAGAAAAAGACAAGTAAGAAAAGTGTCGCGATATCGCGACATATACAACAGGAAAGAAAAACTGTCATGATTTCATGACATGTTTGAAGAGAGAGAAAAAGGAGGAAAAACTGTCACGATTTCATGACATGTTGGAAGAGAGAGAAACAACAAGAAAAACTGTCACGATTTCATGACATGTTGGAAAGAAAAAACACAAGTGGAAAAACTGTCACGATTTCACGACATGTTGGAAGAGAGAGAAACAGCAGGAAAAACTGTCACGATTTCGCGACATGTTGGAAGAGAGAGAACACAAGTTGAAAAACTATCACGATTTCACGACATGTTGGAAGAGAAAAACACAAGTAGAAAAAGTGTCACGATTTCACGACATATTGCAAGAGAGTTAGAAACAAAGAAAAATGTCACGATTTCACGACATATCGTGGAAAGAAAAAGACAAGTTGAAAAAGTGTCGCGATATCGTGACATGTTGGAAGGAGAAAAAGTACTAAGGAGAAAAAGTGTCACGATATCACGACATGTCAGGTTTTCATGACCAAGGCAAGAAAAAGTGCTAAGGAGAAAAGTGTCACGATATCGTGACATGTCGCGTTTTCACGACCCGAAGGCAAGAGAAAGCGTACGGACGAAAAAGTGTCACGATATCGTGACATGTCAGCATTTTCACTGTCCAAAGCTAAGAGAAAGAGCAAGAAGAAAAAGTGTCGCGATATCGCGACATGTATTTTCGTGGAAAAAAACAAAGAAAAAGCACAAGGAGAAAAAGTGTCGCGATATCGCGACATGTATTTTCGTGGGCCGAAGCAAAGAAAAAGTGCAAGGAGCAAAAGTGTCGCGATATCGCGACATGTTGTATTCTCACGGGCCAAAGCTAAGAGAAAGCGTACGGAGGCGAAAGTGTCGCGATATCGCGACATGTGTTTTCGCGGCAACAACAACATAAGAGTTATAGGGGCAGTTGAAGCCGACGAAGACCGATGTAAGCCGACGAAGATTAGGGTTTGCAACGACGAAGACTAGGGTTTGCAACCGACTAAGATTAGGGTTACAGCCGACTAAGATTAGAGTTTTTCATCATGAAAATGTTGTTATAAAAGTAGGGCTGTTTGGAGAATTTAGGTGTATCGAAGTGTGCAAAATACGGTCGCTGAGCGCAGAGAGCAAGTCGTGTCGAATCTTTCGAAGTGTGGAATTTTGCTAAGAAAGCAGAGTGCGCAACAAGGAGAAGACGACTGCGAGGTGCAGCAGAGTGTGCGAAGTGCTTGCAAAAAAGTAGAGTGCGCAGAGGAATCAAAGGTGACCAGTCAGGGTCTAGCAAAAGCAAAGGTATCTTATTATCAATCTTCTAGTTTCAGACTTGAAGTCCAAGTTGGTGCTTGGCATCAGGGGTTGGTGCTCCTTTCTATTGGTGCAGAGAAATCAGGGGTTGGTGCTCCTTCCAATGGGTGCTGGTAAAATTGTTTGTAAAGTTGTTGCTTTGCAAAGGCTGGATTTGGATGGTAGTCCAAGCAATCATTTTTGAGGAGTAGCCACATTGGTGAACCTCGTTAAATCTTGTGTTGTGTGATGCTCTGTTGCTATTCTTACTGTATCTATTTATAAGTTTTAATTGTTGCTATTTTAAGAGCTGTAGATTCAAGATTAAAGAGCTACACTGATTCACCCCCCTCTCAGTGCCATTATAAGACTAACAAATACTTATATGATCCGGATGGTTGAAAGAAATATATTCATTGCCTATGGAGTGAATTCACTCCCTATTAAGAAAATTTGTGGATTGCTAGTATGTGAGTGAATTTGTTGCTTTGAAAGTTAACTCACAATGGATCTGCAACTTGTCAAATAAAACACTAAAATTTGAAGTTAGGGTTTGGGGATCTAATTAAGCCACTATAGGTTTGATATTGATGGTGTAGTAGTCAGATACCTTCAGTCTCTTTAACCAATCGTACATAAAAGAGGGAAATAATAATATCTATTTTTAAATTATAAATTTATAATACAATGATTGAACAATGCAATATATGATGTAATTTACAATACAAAATAATATAGATTTTAGGTGCAAGATAAAATAGTGGATTTGTAGATACAAATTACCTCTAGACTGATATTTATGCAATTTTACTGGATATGAGGTGAATTTTCTTCTAGGTGAGTGAATTCACTTTGGTGCGAATGAATTTACTGCCTACAGGAGTTATCTCACAAATTCACTTAATTTTTATTAATACCTAAGGTTTTACGAAAAACCTGACTGAACAATACTGTAAAAAAATTTAGAACATAACTTCACTTACAATGCTCAATTCATTTGACATCATACGATGATGGTGGTGAGGTGAGGTAAGTTACTAGTGAGGTGAGCTCTAGAAATGCAATATCCAAGAATCTATTCCATAATTTCACCTACAGTAAAAATTTAACTCTACAAACCTCTTTTCATAGAAATTAAAAAAAATCTAGAACTTAGTTCAATATCCACCATCAAGATCTGCAAAAGGGTCAGAGAGTCCTATAATTTTTTTACCAATGCAAGAGGGCAAAGTTAGCTAGGCTAATTTGGACTGTCATTTTGGCTGCTAGACTAGACTGGAAAAATTGCCAATTCAAGTAGATTTGTAGGCCAAATTTGGGAGTTGATGCAGCACAGAGATCAAGAAATGAATTCTATTGGAATGGAATCCTGGAGGGTTTCCAAATTCAAGAAAAATACTGGATTTGAAAATTTTGCTCTCGATTGCACGAATTCTATCAAAAATGAGAAAATTCACAGTGAGGAGCGAAAAAACTCGAAAGAGAGCAAAAATATTCAAAAGAGAGCAAAAATAAAAGGAATGCGTGACTAAAATCAACACGTGTGAAAAGGAAAGGTGATGATGATGAAAAATTAAATCTAGTAAGTTAGGAAATATTTATGTGGATAAAAATTCCATGTCTACATTTTACCTCCTCTTTGGTGCATTTATAAGTACTAAATGCATCAAATAAAGATGTAGATATTTTAAGATAACAACTATTGACAAAAAAAGGGGTAGACAATTTTAGGAAAAATGGTTGACCTAAAAATGTCAATTTATTTATTTTTAATATATATATATATTATTTTACTTTATTATTTTTATAATTTTTCATGCAAACTAATGTATAAATTTGTGTTAGGGATGCCTCCTCGAGTTTTAGGAGGAAAATATTATCCCTCGTAAGACTCAAAATGACATAGCAAAAAGAAAAAGAGGTAAATAGGGTTATAAAAAGGGGAGTACGATAAAAACCCTAATTTATTTGTATTACATGGTATACTGATTTGAGCTTTGGAGAAAATGGCATGACTGATTCACAGAGTGAATATCATCTTAACGGGGGGTGATAGAGCTAATCCAAGCATACGAGTAAGCTATATTTTATGTTTTTCTTAGATTTTTGACCGAACTTAGGGTCAGGTTGCCATCACAATGAATTCGTGCCCTCTTGGTGAACTTGTGCCATGGTGGATCAATAGGTTGCTCATAAAAGGGCCAAGTAGGGTATTGCACTGTGGTGCAAGCTACCACAAAGGTTCAGAGTGGGGGGGATTCCTAAATGGAGGTGAAAAAAGAGAACTTGAGCAGAGAGGGAGTGATGGATCTAGGGTGAGGCCAAAGGTGGGAGCTATCTCTAGATAAAAGGTGGCCTCACAGTAGATAGAGGAGGCACCTCAATAGATAGGGAAAGTTCCTCAGTAGATGGAGGATGCGCCAGTGCACAAGGATATGGAGATAGATGTCAACAAGAGAGAGGGATATGATTAGTAGATTGATACATTAGAGGTAGAGGTGGCTACATTGAGGGCACGAGCAGTGGTTGATAGTGCTTGGATCTTATTGGAAATTTGAGCAAGTTTTGTTGTCATTGATGTCAAGAGGTTGTTGTTCAAGTTTCATCATCATTAATGTCATCAGGTGGTTTTTCCAAAAGGCAAGGAAGAGGTTTAAAAGGAATAGGATATAATATTTATTTTTAATATTATATGCCTAAAGAGGCCTAAAAGTATGAAGACCCAAGGAAGGAGAAGCAGGTTTAAAATAAAATAATAATATTATAATATTAATATTATAATATTGGAAAAAGGATGAGGTGAAGAAAACGAGGTCCAAGGAATTATTAAAAATAATTTATCCTTCAAAAGACCCATTGAGCAGTTGCAAAGGATTTAATTTAATTTATTTAAATTAAAATATTTTAACCTAAAGGTTAAAATTTTAATTTAAATAAATTTGGGCGCCAAAGTTAAAGGTTAAAAATTAAATTTATAATTCGAATTTCTAAAGTCGAATTTGAGCCGACGTCAAAGCAAAAAGGACAAGGTGTATTTAAAGGGGAATTAATATTTTAATTTCCCCATCCATGCATTCGAATACCAAAGTTTATGCTAACATCGTGCGTTGCTTTGTTGTGAGGAAGAAGAGGCTTTCACGTTTTTAAAACCTTTGGAGGGCAAGCGATTGGTTAAATGCATGTGGCACAACCCAAGCATTTCATAACGTTGGTTAGCATAGTTGGTGGCCAAGGGAGTGTTAAGACATTCATAGGGCAGAGGTTGGGGTTTCAAATCCCCACGTGATCATTTTGAGAAGGCAGGAGGTTTTGTTTTCATTCGTCAAAATTTATGGAGGCAATAAGGAGGAGTGTGCTCGTGTTTAGTGCTTGTGTGGGCGTGTGGCCCAATGGTTGCCTAGCCTTTGGCTAGAGCATAACGGTGGTAGTTGGTCATGGGTTCAAAGCGCAGCCAAGGCATGCGCTATTGATTTTGCAATGTGGGCCAAGGTGTATAAGGTAAGCATTATAATTTTTATTTAAGTTTTAAATTATGCCAAGGTTGGGAAGCGCATATGGTATTAAGGCCACGTGATATTTTAGATAGTGCCTTGGTGAAATATAGGGAGTCATAAGGGTATTTGGATATTTTATATTATTTTGTGCTTAGAAAAAATAAATAGAGGTTGGAGTAATAAGGGTTAAACAAGGGATTAATTTTTATAGGTTGAATATTATTTTTGGGAGTTTATAAGGTGTTTATAAAGGAACTTGGTCTTCTATACATTGAATAATTTGGAGTTAATAAAGGAATTGATTTTTATGTGTTGAGTGATATTTTGAGAAGTTTGGAGATAATAAGGTGTACTTGAGACTTGTTAATTTTTGTAATGGTGAATTAATTTTTGAGGAGGATATTTGTGGAGATTTTGAGATAGGTTGTTTCTATCTAACCTTGAAATTGGAAAAGAGGATTTGATTGTGATTAAGACAAGTTTTGAAGATATATCTCCATAAAAACAAAAGGTATGGGCACATCTTCCTTGTGAGTGAAATATTGTTGGATTGAATGTTGTGAAATGCAAAGTTGGAGTGAAAAGGATTGTTTGATAAGCATTGTTGGAAATGTTTGAGTGAGTTTTCATGTGCATGATTTGTGGATGTTGAAAGACCATGAGTATCATTGTTATGTGAAATTGAGAACTATCTTGAACTAGGGTTTGTGAAAGATCATGAGTATCATTGTTATGTGAGATTGAGAACTATCTTGAACTAGGGTTTGTGAAAGAACATGAGTATCATTGTTATGTGAATTTAGAATCATCTTGAGTCAAGGTTTGAGTTCCATAGTGTGAGTTGTTGGAAGTATAGTGAAACACTTGGTTAGGGTTTGAAAGCAAGTTGTGTTTCATTGAGTGAATGGTTGAGTGAAGTTGATTGAGCATTATTGATTGAAAGCATTGGAGTGATAGTTCAAGTTTTGTGAAACAAATTATTCTTTATTTCTAAATTGATTTGAAAGTGAGTGATTTGTGAGTGTGAAACATATTGAGTCTCTTACCATTCTCTATATGTTTCTATGGTTAAACAAGATTCTGAGTGAAACTTGTTTGTGTGATTGAAGAGGTTTTCTGAAAGAGATTAAGTTGAGTTGTGTATGCAAGTTTTGCAATTGATTTGAATAAGATTTTGTGAAAGCTAGTGGACTATTTTGAGTAAGTCCTAGAGGGGACTTAAGGATAGAGTTAAGTAAGCTTTTGTGAAATCTTATGAGAAGATTTGAGTAAGTCCTAGAGGGGACTTAAGGACAGAGTTGAGTAAGTTTTGTGAAATATTTGAGAGATTATAAGTCCTAGTGAGGACTTGTTGAGAGTTTGGGAAGTCTCTAGAGAAATTGTTGAGTTGATTTGAGGTAAGTCTTGGTGAAGACTTGTTGAGAAGATTGGACAAGTTCTAGGGAGGACTTGTTGAGCAGATTTGAGGTAAGTCTTAGTGAAGACTTGAGAAGATTGAGCAAGTTCTTGAGAGGACTTGTGGATAGATTTGAGGTAAGTCTTTGAGAAGACTTGAGAGCAGAGTTGATTGATTGATTTGTTCAAGCTTTGAGTTAAGGCTTGGAGAAGATCTAGCAGAGTTGATTTGTGATTGGATCAAGCTTTGTGTTAAGGCTTGAGGATAGATTTGAGGATAAATTTTGGTGTATATTTGAGGATAGATTTATGCTAGACCAGAGATAGACTTATGAGAAGATTTGTGCTAGATCGAAGGATAATGTTTAGTGTAGATTTGAGATAGATATTGAGTAGAGCTGAGAGCAAGCTTTGGAGGTGATAGAGTAGAGGATAGTAGTCTCTAGTGGATAGAGATCCATTAGCTAGGGTAGTGAGGATAGAGGTCTTATGAGTGAGGATAGAGGTCTTCAATGGAGAGAGATCCACAAGCCAGTGTAGTGGAGGTAGTAGTCTTCTAGAGGATCACCATACAGAGCAAGAGGAGAAGGAGTTCTCTTATGGATAGAGATCCATGAACTAGCAAAGGGGAAAGAGTTCTCCTATGGATAGATATCCATAAACTTGATTAGGGGATTGGTGTCTCCTTTGGATAGAGGTCCATAAACATTGTAATAGGGAAGGATTCCCAAGAGATTTGTTGAGAAAATTTTAGTGAAATATTTTCTTCGTGGAGTAGCCCACATTGGGTGAACCACGTTAAATTGGTGTCTCTATTGTGTGTGATGATTTGTGCATTGATTTGATTACTATTATTGATATTGCCATTGATATATTGGATAATATTGTTTGGGAAAGAAAAGTAAAAAGTGGTCTTATATTGTTCACCCCCCTCTCAGTATAAGCTTGTGTTCTTCAATTGGTATCAGAGTGGGTTCCTTCGAAAGAGTTTAACAACTTGAAGGAAAATCTTATAGGAACACAGATGGATTCTTAGAGTGGATCTTCAGGGAATAAGGCACCATTGTTCGATGGGAACAATTATGCATTTTGGAGTGTGAGAATGAATATTTACCTAATGGCACTAGGAAATGATATATGGCAAGCAGTTGAGGATGGGTACATACCACCAACTACTCCACCTACAGATAAATATGGTAAGCTCCTACAACTGAATAATTCAAAGGCAATGAATGGAATCTTAAATGGTTTGCATGAAACAGAGTTTGTAAAATTTATGCATTGCACATCAGCAAAAGAGATTTGGGATAAGTTGAAAAATATATATGAGGGAGACAAAAAGGTCAAGATGGCAAAATTGCAAAATCACAAGAAAACATTTGAAGACCTAAAGATGAAGGATGAGGAAGATATTGCTACATACTTACTTCATGTGGATGAGGTTGTTAACTCCATGCAAGGACTTGGGTTTAAAGTTGAAGAAACAGATGTTTGTCAAAAGATTTTAAGGTCACTCCCTAAGAGGTATAGTGAAAATATTTCAGCCATAGAAGAGTCAAAAGATATTGAAATTTTGACAAGGGATGAGTTACATGGAATTCTCATAACTTTTGAGATGAGAATAAAAGAGGAGTCTATCCCCTAGAAAGAAGTAACCTTCAAAGTTACAAAGAAGACAAAGGGTAAGAAGTCAGATTCAAGTAATGAGTTATCCAGTGATGAAGAAGTAAACTATGGTAGAAGGAACAAGGACACAAGAAAGTATAAAGGTACAAAATTAGTTAAGTGTTTCAAATATGGTAAATATGGTCACTATGCATCTGATTGTCCAGAAGCTAGAAATAGCAGTGATGAAGAGAAACAGGATCATAAGAACAGGGAAGCAGGAAAATACAAGTATCAAAAGAAAAGTAGGGATGGACAAGGCAAGCAAGGAAAGAAGTTTTTCCAAAGGCATAAGAAGATTTTTTATGCAGATAAGGTAGGTAAGAGTTCAAGTGATAGTGATGGAAGGTCCTCAGATAATGAAGAAGAAGAAATTATATTTCTGATAGTAGAAAAAGAAGATGTTAGAAAAAGGGCACCAATAATTCTCAAGTGTTTTAGGTGTGGTAACTTTGGTCATCTTGAAGATAGTTGTACAAGGAATGGGTTCAATTTCAGTGAAGATGAATATGAAGATGCTCTTGAAGGTCTAGAAGAAGAAAGTCTTCTTATGGAAATAGAAGAAGAAGGAAGTGCTTCTAGTGAAGATAAATCAGAAAGGAATGAAGATGATCTAAAAGACAAAGAATTAGAATGAAGAGGAAGGAGAAGTTGATCTTGAGGGTGAGCTTATTTATGCTCTTAAGGAATTAAGGAAGGTAAGAAAGCAGAACTCAAAACTCAAGCTTCAATTTCAAGAATGTGATGAAGAGAAAGGAAAGCTTATAGAAGATCTAACCAACTCAATAGCTAAGACAAGGAGATTTAAAGAGAGGTTAGAGGCAAAGGTCTTAGAATGTGAAATATTAGAGCAAGAGGTAGCTTCACTAAGGAAGGAAGTAAAAGAGTCTAAAAACAAGCTACACAGGTTTGGGAGAAGCTCAAAGACCTTGGATAAGATTATCAAGGTACAAAGATCTTCATCAAACAAGACAGGACTTGGTTTTGAAGAGGAACATAGAGGACAAGGAGAGGAGTCAATCTCAAGCTCCAAAGAAGAAGAAGCTTTAGAAGAAGAGAGTGTAAGAGAGAGTGAGACTTCTAAGGATAAGTTGGAAAATAGAAAGTTCAACAAGGAAAGGAACAATGCACAAATAAGGAACAGATGGAACAGGAAACATCACAGGGAAGAAGAGACTAAGAGACCAATGGGGTCAAGGCAAGGTTTCTTCAATGGATGATGCTTCTCATGTCACAGGTTTGGTCACAAGGCTACGCAATGTAGGACACATGAAAGACAGGGATATGGTTTCACCAATAGAAATTTCAGAAATGGGCATCTCTTTCAAGGGTATTGCTACTCTTGTAATCAGTTTGGTCATAAGGCAGTTAATTGCAGGGTTCATGATAGGAATGGATATGGCTTCACCAGGAGGAACTTCAAGATATTTGCACCTTCAAGGAACCACAACATTAAGTGTTATAAGTGCAATAATGTTGGGCATATGGCTAAGTGGTGTAGAGAAAAATTTCCAGAGACAAGCAAGAACAAGAATATTCAGAGGAATCAGAAGGATCAGTTGAGGAAGAAGGTGGACAAAGGTAAAGATCAGTGTATGCTGGGAGTAGAGATACTCCCACCCCAAAATTAACCACCTCAAAGAGAGGAGGTGGGGGAGGGGCTAAGCTAAGAGTCTTATCTTTAGCCCCAAGCCCCAAAGGTGGCCCTTTGCCATTGATGTCAAAGGGGGAGATATTTGAGTTAGGGGGAGAGCATTCAGTCAGGGGAGCAGTTTCTCAAGGGGAGAAGAACTGAAAAAGGTAAAAGAAATGGTTAAAGGAAAAAGGGTTGCCATCAATGACAAAGGGGGAGATTGTTGGAAATTTGAGCAAGTTTTGTTGTCATTGATGTCAAGAGGTTGTTGTTCAAGTTTCATCATCATTAATGTCATCAAGTGGTTTTTCCAAAAGGCAAGGAAGGTGTTTAAAGGAATAGGATATAATATTTATTTTTAATATTATATGCCTAAAGAGGCCTAAAAGTATGAAGACCCAAGGAAGGAGAAGCAGGTTTAAAATAAAATATAATATTATAATATTTAATATTATATATTCGAGAAAAGGATGAGGTGAAGAAAATGAGGTCCAAGGAGTTATTAAAAATAATTTATCCTTCAAAAGACCCATTGAGCAGTTGCAAAGGATTTAATTTAATTTATTTAAATTAAAATATTTTAACCTAAAGGTTAAAATTTTAATTTAAATAAATTTGGGCGCCAAAGTTAAAGGTTAAAAATTAAATTTATAATTCAAATTTCTAAATTCGAATTTGAGCCGACGTCGAAGCAAAAAGGCAAGGTGTATATAAAGGGGAATTAATTTTTAATTTCCCCATCCATGCATTCGAATACCAAAGTTTATGCTAACATCGTGCACTGCTTTGTTGTGAGGAAGAAGAGGCTTTCACATTTTTAAAAGCATTTGAGGGTAGGCAATTGGTTAAATGCATGTGGCATGACCAAAGCATTTCATAATATTGGTTAGCATAATTGGTGGCCAAGGGAGTGTTAAGACATTCGTAGGGTAGAGGTTGGGGTTTCAAATCCCCACATGATCATTTTGAGAAGGAAGGAAGTTTTGTTTTCGATTCACAAAATCTATGGAGGTAATAAGTTGGAGTGCATGTGTTTAGTGCTTGTGTGGGTGTGTGGCCCAATGGCTGCCTAGCTTTGGCTAGAGCAGCAAGTGGTAGTTGGTCATGGGTTCAAAGCACAGCCAAGGCATGCGCTATTAATTTTGCAACGTGGGCCAAGGTGTATAAGGTAAGCATTATAATTTTTATTTAAGTTTTAAATTACGCCAAGGTTGGGAAGCGCATATGGTATTAAGGCCACGTGATATTTTAGATAGCACCTTGGTGAAAGATAGGGAGTCATAAGGGTATTTGGATATTTTATATTATTTTGTGCTTAGAAAAATAAATAGAGGTTGGAGTAATAAGGGTTAAACAAGGGATTAATTTATAGGTTGAATATTATTTTTGGGAGTTTATAAGGTGTTTATAAAGGAACTTGGTCTTCTATGCATTGAATAATTTGGAGTTAATAAAGGAATTGATTTTTATGTGTTGAGTGATATTTTGAGAAGTTTGGAGATAATAAGGTGTACTTGAGACTTGTTAATTTTTGTAATGGTGAATTAATTTTTGAGGAGGATATTTGTGGAGATTTTGAGATAGGTTGTTTCTATCTAACCTTGAAATTGGAAAAGAGGATTTGATTGTGATTAAGATAGGTTTTGAAGATATATCTCCATCAAAACAAAAGGTATGGGCACATCTTCCTTGTGAGTGAAATATTGTTGGATTGAATGTTGTGAAATGCAAAGTTGGAGTGAAAAGGATTGTTTGATAAGCATTGTTGGAAATGTTTGAGTGAGTTTTAATGTGCATGATTTGTGGATGTTGAAAGACCATGAGTATCATTGTTATGTGAAGATTGAGAACTATATTGAACTAGGGTTTGTGAAAGATCATGAGTATCATTGTTATGTGAAATTGAGAACTATCTTGAACTAGGGTTTGTGAAATATCATGAGTATCATTGTTATGTGAATTTGAAATCATCTTGAGTCAAGGTTTGAGTTCCATAGTGTGAGTTATTGGAAGTATAGTGAAACACTTGGTTAGGGTTTGAAAGCAAGTTGTGTTTCATTGAGTGAATGGTTGAGTGAAGTTGATTGAGCATTATTGATTGAAAGTATTGGAGTGATAGTTCAAGTTTTGTGAAACAAATTATACTTTATTTTTGAATTGATTTGAAAGTGAGTGATTTGTGAGTGTGAAACATATTGAGTCTCTTACCATTCTCTATATGTTTCTATGGTTAAACAAGATTCTGAGTGAAACTTGTTTGTGTGATTGAAGAGGTTTTTTGAAAGAGATTAAGTTGAGTTTTGTATGCAAGTTTTGCAATTGATTTGAATAAGATTTTGTGAAAGCTAGTGGACTATTTTGAGTAAGTCCTAGAGGGGACTTAAGGATAGATTAAGTAAGCTTTTGTGAAAGCTTGTGAGAGGTTTTGAGTAAGTCCTAGAGGGGACTTAAGGACAGATTTGAGTAAGATTTTGTGAAAGCTTATGAGAAGATTTGAGGTAAGTTCTAGAGAGGACTTAATGAAAATTTGAGGTAAGTCTTTGTGAAGACTTAAGGAGCATATTGGTAAGTTTTATGGAGACTTGTTGAGAATATTTTAGGTAAGTCTTAGTGAAGACTTGTTGAGAATATTGAACAAGTTCTAGGGAGGACTTGTTGAGCAGATTTAAGGTAAGTCTTAGTGAAGACTTGTTGAGAAGATTGAGCAAGTTCTTGAGAGGACTTGTGGATATATTTGAGGTAAGTATTTGAGAAGACTTGAGAGCAGATTTGATTGATTGATTTGTTCAAGATTTGAGTTAAGGCTTGGAGCAGATCTAGAAGAGTTGATTTGTGATTGGATCAAGCTTTGTGTTAAGGCTTGAGGATAGATTTGAGGAAATTGTTAATTTAATAATTTTATTTTTTAATTTGAGGGTAGATTTATTCCAGACCAAAGATAGACTTGTGAGCAGATTTGTGCTAGATCGAAGGATAATGTTTAGTGCAAATTTGAGATAGATATTGAGAAGAGCTGAGAGTAAGATTTGGAGGTGATAGAGTAGAGGATAGTAGTCTCCAGTGGATAGAGATCCATTAGCCAGGGTAGTGAGGATAGAGGTCTTCTGAGTGAGGATAGAGGTCTTCAGTGGAGAGAGATCCACAAGCCAGTGTAGTGGAGGTAGTAGTCTTCTAGAGGATCACCAACCAGAGTAAGAGGAGAAGGAGTTCTCCTATGGATAGAGATCCACGAACCAGCAAAGGGGAAAGAGTTCTCCTATGGATAGGTATCCATGAACTTGATTAGGGGATTGGTGTCTCCTTTGGATAGAGGTCCATAAACATTGTAATAGGGAAGGATTCCCAAGATATTTGTTGAGAAAATTTTAGTGAAATATTTTCTCCGTGGAGTAGCCCACATTGGGTGAACCACGTTAAATTGGTGTCTCTATTGTGTGTGATGATTTGTGCATTGCTTTGATTACTGCTATTGATATTGCCATTGATATATTGGATAATATTGTTTGGGAAAGAAAAGTAAAAAGTGGTCTTATATTGTTCACCCCCCTCTCAGTATAAGCTTGTGTTCTTCAGATCTAAGATTTGGAGACACAACTGTCATAGACATGAGCTAAGGTGCAACATCTACGGAGTGCACCTTCTTCCAGTAGGTAAAATCAGTTGAGCAGTAGTAGGGAGTTGATGATGCTCTATTAATAAGAGGTCTTTTACTAAGTCTTATACTACTAGGTAATGTTAGAGGGTCAGAGAGTGGCTTTGCCCCAAGATATGGATCTAAGTCAGAGTTAGAGTGGGATGCAATTTGGTTCATGAACACTGACTCGATCGGTGAACATGTCTCCACTAAGGCCACCACTAGTAGGTGGAGGGGATGATCAAGGATCTAGGTTTTGACCTATTTTATGGTATACTTTCCTAGTGATTGAGTATACCAATTTTTTTATTGTGGCATACCATTTGACTTCTATTTATCTTTTCTTGAGATTAATACCATGTTATTTTTATATGTGTTATGCAAATGCTAATGATATTTATTATTTTTGATGATCTTACATAATGATGCTTGTAGTCATGTTTGATTTCTATTGTTATCATGCTAGTCATGATATCATTGTAGGAAAATGATATGTAATTTGATGTAATGTGATTGATATTTGTAAAGTGATGTGATATAATTTTTGTAAAAGTGTGTTGAGAAATACACCCTTATGATTTTGATTAGTCAAAAATAGACCTCAATGATGTGTGCTTGTATATGACCATAAATGGAGGCTATGAAGTGGATCTTGTGTGAGATTTTGTTGTTATACTAAAATTAAAGGGTTATGATCCAAAAGTAGTTTTAAAGTGATTGATTGAAGATGACATGGATGGTGATAAGTAATGTGTGACCTTAAGATTAATTTTGATTAAAAATTAAGGGAAATAAGACATGATATGAGTGATTGAACATGAATAATGGGATAGAGGGCTTGTGCTAGGCATAATATTCCTAGTGTGAAGTGAATGTAAGAAAATATTTCTAGGGTTATCTCATGCCATCATCACAAAGTCCTTATGCAACTACATGATCGAGCAATTATGTATGATAAATACAAGTTTGTGTATGATAAGCAATCATGCAATATAATGAGACAAATAATTGAGAATGCATTGTACTAAGGTGGTAGATATGTAATGCAAGACTTAATTGGTTGTTTTAGCCTCAATTACGTATGCTAATAGTCATACATATCCATGAAGATATAGTGACTTCAAACAATCAAAAATCAAGGAGAATCTTGGTTATTTCAGAGATGAAGTCAAGTTTTTCAAGAATCAATATGTGTGATTTGTGCATTCTTTTTCCATCTTGATTTTAATTATGATAAAAATATCTCAAGGATGAAATGTGTGTGCTAACAAAGTTTATTTACCAATTTTGAGTGAGGTAATGATGTAAATCAATTTAAGAAACATTGCATGTGTAAATGATGAATTCATTTATATTGATTTTGTACATGGTTGGACCTAAATACTCTATAATACAAGCCATACAAAGCTAGCTCATCCGTAAGTGAACAATGGTTTGTATAAAATAAGGTCGCTAATATGATAGAAATATCACCATGCATAAGACTACCTCATTTTCAGGTGGGTTTCATTCAACCCATTTTTGTAATGGAGATCATCCCATAGTTTTTGAATAACTATGGATTCCAGGAATTCAATATCATTACCCCCTTTTTTTTTATTCCTTTGATTGGGAATTTTTACTCAATTTTGATGATGAACAAATTTTTTTTTTGAGGTATAATTGCTTATTTTAGTGGAAGATCAAGGGATTTTATTACTTCAGGTAGGGGAGCTTGTCATTTTGTCAATTCTTAACATTCTAGCCCATGTGCATAATAGGATAGCAATGGAAACCTTTCACTTAAGGAGCAAGGACTACTATGTTGTATCATATTTCTATGTGTAAAATCATATTTAAAGTGTGTAAATGTGTTTTTATTCAAAAGTGGCATAATCGATTCCCAAAACTCAAAATTTTCTTAGTGAGGAGTGTACTTTGATTCGAGAGATATTTTTAATCAATATCCATAATCAAGATTTATTAAAATATGAATCCTATGATTGGTTCAAGATCAACAAAGACCAAGATTGACTATAAATCTTAATAGCATATGTATGATATTTAAATAACATAGTAATTGGATATGACTATTTGACATATGTAATTGGATCAAAAAACAACTTATGGATGTGCAAAAATTACAGCTACATGATAGATGATTTATGTAAGATGATTGAAATTATAGAATGAAATAAATGCAACACACGTTTTATGTACAAAATAGAAGATGGTTATGTAAGATGTGTTGGACATTTTGAGTCCCTAAGTCAAAGTTGTCATTGATGTCACCATTGATGCCACCAGATGAAGTCATCATTAATACCAAATATTTCAGCAGGAAATAAAGGGGACAAAGATGGTTATTTGATATCCAGGAAGAAGGCCAAAGTTCAAGTGAAACAGTGCAAAAGACAAAAGTTAAAAAGGAGTTATAATATTTATTTTATAAATTATTTAAATTCAGTATGAATTTAAATTTTATAAATAAATATTAAAGGTACATTATCGAAGGTTAATATTATAATAGTGGTTATTATAATATTAAAATGTGCCATGGTGAAAACCCAAATAAAATATTTATAATTTTTATTATAATGTTTTAAAAGGCAAAAGTGGGTTTTATAAAGTCAAAAAATATTTTAATAAACCCAAAGGTTGGGTTTAAGACCAAAGGCCTTGATAAATCTTTGCCGACGTCATGAGGATCATTTACATTTTGGAGCATCGACGTTCCAAGAAAAGGAGGAAAAATCATTATTTAAACCTATGCCAAAGGACATAAAATTTATCCTTGCTCGAATTGGAAAGAGAAAGCATACGAATTAAATGTAGAGCTCGTGAGATAAATGTACGAAATTCGTGTTTGAATTAATGATGAAAAGGAACAAAACCAAGCACATTGATTAGTTGGAAGCCAACAAGGCACCTTGGCCTAGTGGCAAGTGGGCTGCAAGCTTACGTTTTGGTGTGCATGGTGGATAGTGTTCGAATCCTGATGGAAGCATTTTGGTGGACGTGTTGAAGGTGCCAATCATTAGGCGCATTCATTTTGCAAGGCAAGGAAGGATAAGGTGTTGAAGCACGTGGTGCTTCTTCCTTCCCAATGAGCTTGTAGCTCGTGTGGTGGTTTGCGCCATGGGCAAAGACATTTGTGTGGGCTGCGTTGAGAGTTTGAAACTCTCCAAAGGCAAAGGTAACATTTTTATGTTTTATTTTATTGAATGCCTAAGTTGGAGGTATAAGGTATTTGGTGGTTGAAGTTTGAAAAGGTTGCATTGTGATAAAGGTTGGTAGTTGAGAAATACCTTTAGGAGTTATAAGGAGAATTCTATTTTTATTTTTAAAGTCTTAAAATTTGCTATTGTGGAATATTGAAAGGTTAAGACTTTGTGGGTTGTATGTTATTTTGAATAAAGGGTTTTTGTGATTATTGTGAGGATATTGATTATTATTTAAGTTGGAGTGATAAGGTGTAATTGTGATATTATTTTTGTGATATATTTTTGAAAAAAATTATCCTCTAACCCTTATTGAGTTTGTGAAAGAAGTAATTGTGAGTGTGGCAGATTTGTAAGGACAACTACTCTTCAAGAAAAGGTATGGGCAAAATTCTTCTTTATTGAGTTAGGTGATTGGCTTGATTGAAAATTAAGTTTGGAGTGAAAAGGATTTGATTAGGGTTTCCTTTTCAAAAGTGGTTGAGTTAATGCTTCAAGGTTTTCTGGATTGAGAGTTGTGATTAAACCTTGTTTGATAAGCATTGTTGTTTAGACCATTGGTTGAGTGAAGTACATTGAGTTAATGCTTAAAGGTTTTTTGGATTGAGAGTTGTGATTAAACCTTGTTTGATAAGCATTGTTGTTTAGACCATTGGTTGAGTGAAGTACATTGAGTTAATGCTTAAAGGTTTTTTGAATTGAGAGTTGTGATTAAAACCTTGTTTTATTAGCATTGTTGTTGAAGCCAATGGGTTATGCAAAGAACTTGAACTTGAGTTAGAAAAGAACATGAGTATCATTGTTATGTGAGATTTGTTGTTGAGCATTATTGGAAATATTTTGAGTTGGATGATACATGCTTGGACTAGGGTTTGTGAGAAAGGGTTGTTTCTTGAAGTGATTGGTTGAGTAGAGTTGATTGAGCCTAGTCAAGTGGATGTATGAAGTGGTTGTTCAAGTTCCATAAAACAAACTATTCTATATTCTGATTTGAGTTGAGATTGAGCTTTGAGAATAGAACATATTGAGTCTCTAACAATTCTCTTTATGCTTCTATGAGATTGAGTTGAAGTGATTGAGCATTGAGTATAGAACATATTGAGTCTCTAACAATTCTCTTTATGCTTCTATGAGATTGAGTTGAGAAAGTGATTGAGCATTGAGTATAGAACATATTGAGTCTCTAACAATTATCTTTATGATTCTATGAGATTTGGACAAGTTCTTTGGACTTGTTAGAGTGATTTGAGGTAAGTCTTTGAGAAGACTTGTGGACTATTTTGTTGAGCTTTTGAACAAATATGAGCAAGTCCTAGAGAGACTTAAAATTTGACAAGTTCTATGTGAGCTTATTGAGCAGATTTGGACAAGTTCTATGTGAGATTATTGAGCAGATTTGGACAAGTTGTGGACCTATTGAGCAGATTTGAGAGGTTCTATGTGGACCATATTGAGATTTAAGTTCTGAGTGGACCTATTGAGCAGATTTGTAGGTTCTAAGTGGACCTATTGAGCATATTTGAGAAGGTTCTGAGTGGACCTATTGAGCAGATTTGAGAAGGTTCTGAGTGGACCTATTGAGCAGATTTGAGAGTTAGTGGACCATTAACCTATTAATTTAAGTTTGAGTGGACCTATTGAGAAGATTTGAGACAGTTCTAAGTGAACCTATTGAGAGATTTGTGCTAGAAATGTACTATGTTTAGTGCAAATATTGAGCAGATTTGCTAGACCATGACTATGTTTAGTACAGTATTGAGACAGAGCTTTGGAGGTGATAGAGCAGAGAGGACAGAGTCTCTAGTGGATAGAGATCCATCAACCAAGACATTGAGGATAGGTCTTCTGAGTGAGGACAAGAGTCTTCAAGTGGAGAGAGATCCATAGTCAGTGTAATGGAGGTAGTGTCTTCTAGAGGATCACCAACCAGAGCAGAGGAGAAGGAGTTCTCCTGTGGATAGAGATCCACAAACCAGATTTAGGGGATCAACATCTCCTTTGGATAGAGGTCCATAAACATTGTAATAGGGAAAGGATTCCCATGAGATTATTTGAGAAATATTTAGAAGAAATATTTTCTCTATGGAGGTAGCCATATTTGGGTGAACCACGTTAAATATGTGTCTCTATTGTGTGTGATGATTTGTGCATTGCTTTGGTTATTGCTATTGATATTGCCATTGATTATATTGATTAATACTATTTGGGAAAGAAAAGTAAAAAGTGGTCTTATACTGTTCACCCCCCTCTCAGTATAAGCTTGTGTTCTTCAATTGGTATCAGAGTCGGTTCCTTCGAAAAAAGTTTAACAACTTGAAGGAAGATCCTACAAGAACACAAATGGCAAAGAAAGGCAAGAGTAGAAGCATGAGACACAAGAAGAAAAGAACACCTATGGTCATGAAAGAAAAGGAAGATGAGTTTAATATTGTTGTGTTGGGAGGACAAATGGAAATAGATTCAAGAGATGAATCAAGTAATGGAGAAATATCCAGACTGATAAAGTTTTGTACCAGATGTGGGAACACAGGTCACCATGCAACTTATTGTCCACAAGAATGTTTTGTTTGTGGTCAACTTGGCCATGATGCAAGATATTGTAATGGGTTTAGTAGTAGTGAAGATGAAGATGATATTCTCAGAAATGAAATTCTAGAGATTGGTTCAAGAAAGGATAATAGGGACAATCAAAATAGGTATGAAGAAGAAACTCTACTTTTAGATAATAGAAGAAAATGAGAAGAAGATTCAGAAAAAGAAAAGGAGGAAGCCACTCTTAAGGAACTTATTGAATTGAAAAGAGAGAATTTAGAATTGAAGGCTCAAATACAAGAAGATGAGAAATGTAAGACAAAGCTTCTACAAGATATCTCTGACTTGAGAGATAAGGTTGAAAAAGCAAGAAGAGTTGAAGAAGGTATGATTAAATAGTCAAAGGTAAAAGAGATAGAATGTGAAAGGCTTATGATTACTCTTGGAGAATTAAAAAGGGAGAACTCAGGATTAAGGGTTCAAGCTCAAGAATATGAGAAAGAAAAAGCAAGGTTTCTACAGGAACTCACTAACTTCAAAATCAAAGTTGAAGAGACAAGAAAAATTGAAGAAGGTATGGCCAAAAAATTAAAGACAAAAGATCTAGAGTGTGAAATATTAGAGCATGAGATAGTTTCACTAAGGATAGAAGTAAAAGGTTCTAAGGACAAGCTACACAAGTTTGAGGAAAATTCAAAGACCTTGGAAAGGACTATCAATGCACAAAGGTCATCAATCACCATAACAGGACTTAGTTCTAAAGAAGAACAAGGGAAACAGGAAGCAGAAAAAGGAGAGTCAAGCTCAAACACCAGAAAAGAAGAAGAGTCAAAAGAAGTAAGTAAAAGAGAGAGTGAGACTTCTAAGGATAAGTTGGACAATAGAAAGTTCAACAAGGAAAGGAACAATGCACAAGTAAGGAATAGATGGAACAAGAAACAAGTAGAAGAGACTAAGAGACCAATGGGGTCTAGGCAAGGTTTCTTCAATGGAAGATGTTTTTCATGTCACAGGTTTGGGCACATGGCTTCACAGTGTAGGACACATGAAAGATAGGAATATGGGAAAGGACAACTTTTCCATGGGTATTGCTACTCATGTAATGAGTTTGGTCACAAGGCAATGAATTGCAGGGTTCATGATAGAAGAGGATATGGCTTCACTAGGAGAAATCCTAAGATATTTGCACCTCCAAGGAATAATAACATTAAGTGTTATAAGTGCAATAATGATGGTCACACAACAAGATGGTGTAGAGCAAATATTCCAGAAACAGGTATGAACAGGAACAGGAACATGAACAGGAACAAGAATATGAACAGAAACAGGAACATGAATAGAAATAGGAACATGAACAAGAATAGGAATAGGAACAAGAATAGAATAAGAACATGAACATGGATGAGAACAAGAACAAGAACAGGAACAGGAGTGATGACAGGAACATGGATGATGACTTGGAAAGAAATAGTCAGAGGATTCAAAAAACTCAGAAAAGAAGGGAAAAAGATAAAGGTAAAGAATAATGCTTTTGGGGAGTAGAAATACTCCCACCCCAGAATTAACCACCTCATGTGGAGGTGGGGGAGGGGCTAAGCTAAGAGGCTCATTCTTAGCCCCGAGCCCCAAAGGTGACCCTTTGCCATTGATGTCAAAGGGGAGAGATTTGTGTATATTGGGGAGAGATTTGATATTTGAGAGAGCATTGAGCTAGGGGGAGCAATGTCCCGGGGGAGCAGAAGAAAAAGGAAGGTCAGGTTTTAGTAAAAGGATATGGGTTGCCATCAATGACAAAGGGGGAGATTGTTGGACATTTTGAGTCCCTAAGTCAAAGTTGTCATTGATGTCACCAGATGAAGTCATCATTAATACCAAATATTTCAGTAGGAAATAAAGGGGACAAATATGGTTATTTGATATTCAGGAAGAAGGCCAAAGTTCAAGTGAAACAGTGCAAAAGATAAAAGTTAAAAAGGAGTTATAATATTTATTTTATAAATTATTTAAATTCAGGATGAATTTAAATTTTATAAATAAATATTAAAAGGTACTTTATCGAAGGTAAATATTATAATGGTTTATAATATTAAAATGTGCCATGGTGAAAACCCTAAAACATTTATAATTTTTATTATAATATTTTAAAAGGCAAAAGTGGGTTTATAAAGTCAAAAAATAATTTAATAAACCCAAAGGTTGGGTTTAAGACCAAAGGCCTTGATAAATCTTCGTCGACGTCATGAGGATCATTTACATTTTGGAGCACCGACATTCCAAGAAAAGGAGGAAAAATTATTATTTAAACCTATGCCAAAGGACATAAAATTTATCCTTGCTCGAATTGGAAAGAGAAAGCATACGAATTAAATGCAGAGCTCGTGAGATAAATGTGCGAAATTCGTGTTTGACTTGATGGTGAAAAGGAACAAAACCAAGTGCATTGATTAGTTGGAAGCCAACAAGGCACCTTGGCCTAGTGGCAAGTGGGCTGCAAGCTTACGTTTTGGTGTGCATGGTGGATAGTGTTCGAATCCCGATGGAAGCATTTTGGTGGATGTGTTGAAGGCGCCAATCGTTAGGCGCATTCATTTTGCAAGGCAAGGAAGGATAAGGTGTTGAAGCACGTGGTGCTTCTTCCTTCCCAACGAGCATGTAGCTCGTGTGGTGGTTTGCGCCATGGGCAAAGACGTTTGTGTGGGCTGCGTTGAGAGTTTGAAACTCTCCAAAGGCAAAGGTAACATTTTTATATTTTATTTTATTGAATGCCTAAGTTGGAGGTATAAGGTATTTAGTGGTTGAAGTTTGAAAAAGTTGCTTTGTGATAAAGGTTGGTAGTTGAGAAATACATTTAGGAGTTATAAGGAGAATTCTATTATTATTGTAAAAGTCTTAAAATTTGATATTGTGGAATATTGAAAGGTTAAGACTTTGTGGGTTGTATGTTATTTTGAATAAAGGGTTTTTGTGATTATTGTGAGGATATTGATTATTATTCAAGTTGGAGTGATAAGGTGTAATTTTGATATTATTTTTGTGATATTTTTGTTGAAGAAAATTATCCTCTAACCCTTATTGAGTTTGTGAAAGAAGTAATTGTGAGTGTGGTAGATTTGTAAGGACAACTACTCTTCAAGAAAAGGTATGGGTAAAATTCTTCTTTGTTGAGTTAGGTGATTGGCTTGATTGAAAATTAAGTTTGGAGTGAAAAGGATTTGATTAGGGTTTCCTTTTCGAAAGTGGTTGAGTTAATGCTTCAAGGTTTTCTGGATTGAGAGTTGTGATTAAACCTTGTTTGATAAGCATTGTTGTTTAGACCATTGGTTGAGTGAAGTACATTGAGTTAATGCTTCAAGGTTTTTTTTTTTTATAAACTGAGTTATGCTTAATTTTTGAATTGAGAGTTGTGATTAAAACCTTGTTTTATTAGCATTGTTGTTGAAGCCAATGAGTTATGCAAAGAACTTGAACTTGAGTTAGAAAAGAACATGAGTATCATTGTTATATGAGATTTGTTGTTGAGCATTATTGGAAACATTTTGAGTTGGATGATACATGCTTGGACTAGGGTTTGTGAGAAAGGGTTATTTCTTGAAGTGATTGGTTGAGTAGAGTTGATTGAGCCTAGTCAAGTGGATGTATGAAGTGGTTGTTCAAGTTCCATAAAACAAACTATTCTATATTCTGATTTGAGTTGAGATTGAGTTTTGAGTATAGAACATATTGAGTCTCTAACAATTCTCTTTATGCTTCTATGAGATTGAAGTTGAATTGAGTATAGAACATATTGAGTCTCTAACAATTCTCTTTATGCTTCTATGATGATAATTGAGTTGAGAAAGTAGAGTTTGAGCATTAATTTGTAAAGAAAATATTGAGTCTCTAAAATAGCTAGATTTGAGAAAGTGGACCTAAAGTAAGATTGGAAAAAAATAAAAGTAGGACCATAAATGAGCAAGTTCCTAAGTGGACCTTATTGAGAAAAGGTTCTGAGTGGACTATGAGAAGTTTGAGAGGTAGGACCTATTGAGATTTGAGCAGTTTGTTAGTTGACCAGAGAAGATTTGAGAGTTTTAGGTTCTAAGTGGACCTATTGAGCAGATTTGAATGCTAGACCAATTACTATGTTTAGTAAAGGATTGAGAAGTTTGCTAGACCGACTGGACTGTGTTTAGTATAATATTGAGATAGAGCTTTGGAGGTGATAGAGTAGAGAGGATAGAGTCTCTAGTGGATAGAGATCCATCAACCAAGACATTGAGGACAGGTCTTCTGAGTGAGGACAAGAGTCTTCAAGTGGAGAGAGATCCACAATCAGTGCAGTGGAGGTAGTGTCTTCTAGAGGATCACCAGCCAGAGCAGAGGAGAAGGAGTTCTCCTGTGGATAGAGATCCACAAACCAGATTTAGGGGATCAGCATCTCCTTTGGACTGAGGTCCATAAACATTGTAATAGGGAAAGGATTCCCATGAGATTATTTGAGAAATATTTAGAAGAAATATTTTCTCTATGGAGGTAGCCATATTTGGGTGAACCATGTTAAATCTGTGTCTCTATTGTGTGTGATGATTTGTGCATTGCTTTGGTTATTGTTATTGATATTGCCATTGATTATATTGATTAATATTATTTGGGAAAGAAAAGTAAAAAGTGGTCTTATACTGTTCACCCCCCTCTCAGTATAAGCTTGTGTTCTTCAATTGGTATTAGAGCCGGTTCCTTCAAAAAAAGTTTAACAACTTGAAGGAAGATCTTACAAGAACACAAATGGCAAAGAAAGGCAAGAGTAGAAGCATGAGACACAAGAAGAAAAGAACACCTATGGTCATGAAAGAAAAGGAATATGAGTTTAATATTGTTGTGTTGGGAGGACAAATGGAAATAGATTCAAGAGATGAATCAAGTAATGGAGAAATATCCAGACTGATAAAGTTTTGTACCAGATGTGGGAACACAAGTCACCATGCAGCTTATTGTCCATAAGAATGTTTTGTTTGTGGTCAACTTGGCCATGATGCAAGATATTGTAATGGGTTTAGTAGTAGTGAAGATGAAGATGATATTCTCAAAAATGAAATTCTAGAGATTGGTTCAAGAAAGGATAACAGGGACAATCAAAATAGGTATGAAGAAGAAACTCTACTTTTAATAATAGAAGAAAAAGAAGATAGAAATATTCAAAAAAAGAAAAGGAGGAAGCCACTCTTAAGGAACTTATTGAATTGAAAAGAGAGAATTTAGAATTGAAGGCTCAAATACAAGAAGATGAGAAATGTAAGACAAAGCTTCTACAAGATATCTCTGACTTGAGAGATAAGGTTGAAAAAGCAAGAAGAGTTGAAGAAGGTATGATTAAACAGTCAAAGGTAAAAGAGATAGAATGTGAAAGGCTTATGATTACTCTTGGAGAATTAAAAAGGGAGAACTCAGGATTAAGGGTTCAAGCTCAAGAAGATGAGAAAGCAAAAGCAAGGTTTCTACAGGAACTCACTAACTTCAAAATCAAAGTTGAAGAGACAAGAAAAATTGAAGAAGGTATGGCCAAAAAATTAAAGACAAAAGATCTAGAGTGTGAAATATTAGAGCATGAGATAGTTTCACTAAGGATAGAAGTAAAAGGTTCTAAGGACAAGCTACACAAGTTTGAGGAAAATTCAAAGACCTTGGAAAGGACTATCAATGCACAAAGGTCATCAATCACCATAACAAGACTTAGTTCTAAAGAAGAACAAGGGAAATAGGAAGTAGAAAAAGGAGAGTCAAGCTCAAACACCAGAAAAGAAGAAGAGTCAAAATAAGTAAGTAAAAGAGAGAGTGAGACTTCTAAGGATAAGTTGGACAATAGAAAGTTCAACAAGGAAAGGAACAATGCACAAGTAAGGAACAGATGGAACAAGAAACAGGTAGAAGAGACTAAGAGACCAATGGGGTCTAGGCAAGGTTTCTTCAATGGAAGATGTTTTTCATGTCACAGGTTTGGGCACATGGCTTCACAGTGCAGGACACATGAAAGACAAGAATATGGGAAAGGACAACTTTTCCATGGGTATTGCTACTCATGTAATGAGTTTGGTCACAAGGCAATGAATTGCAGGGTTCATGAAAGAAGAGGATATGGCTTCACTAGGAGAAATCCTAAGACATTTGCACCTCCAAGGAATAATAACATTAAGTGTTATAAGTGCAATAATGATGGTCACACAACAAGATGGTGTAGAGCAAATATTCCAAAAACAGGTATGAACAGGAACATGAATATGAACAAGAACAGGAATATGAACAGAAACAGGAACATGAACAAAAAAGAATATGAACAGGAACATGAACATGAACAAGAACATGGATGAGAATAGGAATAGGAACAGGAACATGGATGAGAACAAGAATAGGAACAGGAACAAGAATGATGATAGGAACAGGGATGATGACTTGGAAAGAAATAGTCAGAGGATTCAAAAAACTCAGAAAAGAAGGGAAAAAGATAAAGGTAAAGAACAGTGCTTTTGGGGAGTAGAAATACTCCCACCCCAGAATTAACCACCTCATGTGGAGGTGGGGGAGGGGCTAAGCTAAGAGGCTCATTCTTAGCCCCGAGCCCCAAAGGTGACCCTTTGCCATTGATGTCAAAGGGGGAGAGATTTGTGTATATTGGGGAGAGATTTGATATGGGGAGAGATTTGATATTTGAGAGAGCATTGAGCCAGGGGGAGCAATGTCCTAGGGGGAGTAGAAGAAAAAGGAAGGTCAGGTTTCAGTAAAAGGATATGGGTTGCCATCAATGACAAAGGGGGAGATTGTTGGACATTTTGAGTCCCTAAGTCAAAGTTGTCATTGATGTCACCATTGATGCCACCAGATGAAGTCATCATTAATACCAAATATTTTAGTAGGAAATAAAGGGGACAAAGATGGTTATTTGATATCCAGGAAGAAGGCCAAAGTTCAAGTGAAACAGTGCAAAAGATAGAAGTTAAAAAGGAGTTATAATATTTATTTTATAAATTATTTAAATTCAGTATGAATTTAAATTTTATAAATAAATATTAAAGGTACATTATCAAAGGTTAATATTATAATATGGTTATTATAATATTAAAATGTGCCATGGTGAAAACCCAAATAAAATATTTATAATTTTTATTATAATGTTTTAAAAGATAAAAGTGGGTTTTATAAAGTCAAAAAATAATTTAATAAACCCAAAGGTTGGGTTTAAGACCAAAGGCCTTGATAAATCTTCACCGACGTCATGAGGGTCATTTACATTTTGGAGCACCGACGTTCCAAGAAAAGGAGGAAAAATAATTATTTAAACCTATGCCAAAGGACATAAAATTCATCCTTGCTCAAATTGGAAAGAGAAAGCATACGAATTAAATGCAGAGCTCGTGAGATAAATGTGTGAATTTCATGTTTGACTTGATGGCGAAAGGAAACAAAACCAAAAGCATTGATTAGTTGGAAGCCAACAAGGCACCTTGGCCTAGTGGCAAGTGGGCTGCAAGCTTACGTTTTGGTGTGCATGGTGGATAGTGTTCGAATCCTAGTGGAAGCATTTTGGTGGACGTGTTGAAGGCGCCAATCGTTAGGCGCATTCATTTTGCAAGGCAAGGAAGGATAAGGTGTTGAAGCACATGGTGCTTCTTCCTTCCCAATGAGCGTGTAGCTCATGTGGTGGTTTGCGCCATGGGCAAAGATGTTTGTGTGGGCTGCGTTGAGAGTTCGAAACTCTCCAAAGGCAAAGGTAACATTTTTATATTTTATTTTATTGAATGCCTAAGTTGGAGGTATAAGGTATTTGGTGGTTGAAGTTTGAAAGGGTTGCTTTGTGATAAAGGTTGGTAGTTGAGAAATACCATTAGGAGTTATAAGGAGAATTCTATTTTTATTTTTAAAGTCTTAAAATTTGCTATTGTGGAATATTGAAAGGTTAAGACTTTGTGAGTTGTATGTTATTTTGAATAAAGGGTTTTTGTGATTATTGTGAGGATATTGATTATTATTCAAGTTGGAGTGATAAGGTGTAATTTTGATATTATTTTTGTGATATGTTTTGTTGAAGAAAATTATCCTCTAACCCTTATTGAGATTGGCAAAGAAGTAATTGTGAGTGTGGCAGATTTGTAAGGTCAACTACTCTTCAAGAAAAGGTATGGGCAAAATTCTTCTTTGTTGAGTTAGGTGATTGGCTTGATTGAAAATTAATTTTGGAGTGAAAAGGATTTGATTAGGGTTTCCTTTTTGAAAGTGGTTGAGTTAATGCTTCAAGGTTTTCTGGATTGAGAGTTGTGATTAAACCTTGTTTGATAAGCATTGTTGTTTAGACCATTGGTTGAGTGAAGTACTTTGAGTTAATGCTTCAAGGTTTTCTGAATTGAGAGTTGTGATTAAAACCTTGTTTTATTAGCATTGTTGTTTAGAAGCCATTGGGTGAGTAATGAAGAACACAAGCTTATACTAAGAGGGGGGGTGAATAGTATAAGACAACTTTTTACTTTTATTTCCCAAATAGTTTAATCAATATAATAAATGGTGATATCAATAGCAATAACCAAAGCAATGCACAAATCATCACACACAATAGAGACACAAATTTTAATGTGGTTCACCCAATGTGGGATACCTCCACAGAGAAAATATTTTACTAAAATTTTCTCAATCAATCTCTTTGGGAATCCTTCCCAATTACAATGATTATGGACCTCTGTCTAAAGGAGATGTTGATCCACTAATATCATGTTTGTGGATCTCTTCCATAGGATAACTCTTTCCCCTTCTGCTCTGGATAGTGATCTTCTAGAAGACTCTATCTCTTTGTTGCACTGATTGGTGGATCTCTATCCACTTGAAGACTCCTCACTCAGATCTATCTTCAATTATCCTGGATGCTAGATCTCTATCCACTAAGACTCTGTCCTCTATAATCTATCACCTCCAAAGCTCTATCTCAATAGGTTCACTCAAAACCTTCTCAAATATGCTCAACAAGCTCACTCAAAACTTGTCCAAATATGCTCAACAAGCTCACTCATAACTTGTCCAAATCTACTCAACAGGTCCACACAAAACTTGCTCAAATATGCTCAAAAATTCCACACAGAACCTGTCCAAATATGCTCAATAGGTCCACACAAAACCTGTCCAAATATGCTCAACATGTCCACATAAAACTTGCTCAAATTTTCTCAATAAGTCCTCTCTAGGACTTGTCCAAATCTTCTCAATAATTCCTCTCTAGGACTTTTCCAAATATGCTCAATATGTCCTCTCTAGGACTTGCTCAAATCTGCATAGCAAGCTTCCACAAAAGCTTACTCAAAATAATTCCATAAGCCTTCTCAAAGACTTGTCTCAAATCTTCTTAACAAGCTCACATAGAACTTGTCCAATCTCATAGAATCATAAAGAGAAATGTTAGAGACTCAATATGTTCTATACTTAATGATCAATCAATATCTCAACTCAATCTCATAGAAGCATAAAGAGAATTTTTAGAGACTCAATATGTTCTATACTCAAATCCCAATCTCAACTCAAATAAATCTCATAGAAGCATAAAGAGAATTTTTAGAGACTCTATATGTTCTATACTCAAATCCCAATATCAACTCAAATCAATCTCATATAAGCATAAAGAGAATTGTTAGAGACTCTATATGTTCTATTCTCAAATCTTAATCTCAATTCAAATCAAGAATATAGAATAGTTTATTTTATGGAACTTGAAAAACCACATGCATCCACTTGACTAGGCTCAATCAACTCAACTCAACCAATCACCTCAATGAACAACCCTTTCTCACAAACCCTAGTCCAAGCATGTATCAATCAACTCAAAATGTTTCCAACAATGCTCAACAACAAATCTCACATAACAATGATACTCATGTTCTCTTCTAACTCAATTTCAAGTTCTTTGCACAACCAATGGGCTCCAACAACAATTCTTATAAAACAAGGTTTAATCACAACTCTCAATCCAGAAAACCTTGAAGTATTAAACCAATCACTTTCGAAAAGGAAACCACAATCAATACTTTTCACTCCAAAGATATTTTCATAAATAAACCACCATAATCAACCAATAGGAGAATGTGCCCATACCTTTAATGAATATGAAGAAGCCTCTTTGGAAATCTACCACAATCACAATATTCTTTTGCCAATCTTCACAAGGGTTAGAAGATCACAAAATAATCAACATTACTCCACTTCACAATTATATTCACCAAGGCTTTTAATTAGAAAACCTTCTTAAGAATTAATGCACAACTTCCTTAACAATCCTAAAACCACTTGTACCATAAAATAAAATAAATCAAAACATTGCATAACCTTGTCACTCCAAAAATCACTTATACCATAAAATAAATCAAATATTTTATATCCTTCCTTTCAAAACTTTTGCACTCAAAAATAATCACAAAGCTTTCTTAGGCATTATCTCACATTAATCAAATATTAAAACTTATTAAAATATTAAAGCTTGCTCAACCTTATATCTCCCACAAAAACATAATCAAACCATAGCAAGCAAATATTTTAATTAAAATTTTGACCCCCGCAAATATCGGAGTCGGAGCGCATACCTCAAAGGAGCCCTCGAAGGGCCTTGGCATTTCGAACCTCTACCCACCATGTTGCCAATCGGTAGCTAAGACACATGAGCTAACACTACCCACGTGAGTGCCTTGGGCACTCTCTTCCTTAAGCCGCATGCGCTTTCCTCACAAGGCACCAAAAATTTGACCGTCCATGACTTGACTGCCCATGTCACACTCCACAAAATTTGTTGCACAATATTCGGATGCAGAAATACTTTTGGGTTTTCAAAAATCATGCGACACTCCTTAGGTTTATTAAATGGAAAATATTTGGCTTATTTATATAAGCCATCCTTCAATGCAAATACGTTGGCCCTTTTAATATTGCCCTCATGACATCGGTAGAGCCAATAAGAAAGGAGGGAAAAACATTTTATTTAATTTTAAAATTAAAATTTAAATTTTAAATAAATTAAAATTTAAAATAAACCTTTAAAATTAAATTTCTCCATCACTGGGGCACCTTTTTCGATGAAAAAAAAGCCAACTTGGGTTTTAAGAAAAACCCATTTCAAATATGCCATACATTGGTTTTAAATAAAACCTTTCCTTGCCTTCTTCCCTTGAAGCTCCTTTTGGAACCAAATGCCATGCATCCTCTCGAAAACCTTTGATAAAAACCTTTTGCTTCTCATGAATCTCTTTGTGGAGCAAAATCATAGTGCTTACTTACATAGGTCCTTTTGACATCAATGACAACTTTTAGCTTAGGGACTCAAAATTTACAACAAGTGAAGTACATTGAGTTAATGCTTAAAGGTTTTTTGAATTGAGAGTTATGATTAAAACCTTGTCTTATTATCATTGTTGTTGAAGCCAATGGGTTATACAAAGAACTTAAACTTGAGTTAGAAAAGAACATGAGTATAATTTTTATGTGAGATTTGTGTTGATCATTTTTGGAAACATTTTGAGTCAGGTGATACATACTTGGACTAGGGTTTGTGAGAAAGGGTTGTTCCTTGAGGTGATTGGTTGAGTAGAGTTGATTGAGCCTAGTCAAGTGGATGTGAAGTTGTTGTTCAAGTTCCATGAAACAAACTATTCTATATTCTGATTTGAGTTGAGATTGAGTTGAGAAAGTGATTGAGTATTGAGTATAGAATATATTGAGTCTCTAACAATTCTCTTTATGCTTCTATGAGATTGAGTTGATAAAGTGATTGAGCATTAAGTATAGAACATATTGAGTATATAAAAATTATCTTTATGCTCCTATGAGATTGAGTTGATAAAGTGATTGAGCATTGAGTATAAAACATATTGAGTCTCTAACAATTCTCTTTATGCTTCTATGAGATTGATTTGAGAAAGTGATTGAGTACTGAGTATAGAACATATTGAATCTCTAAAAATTCTCTTTATATTTCTATGAGGTTGGACAAGTTCTATATGGACATGTTAAGCAGATTTGAGGTAATTCTTTGAGAAGACTTGTGGACTAATTGTGTGTGAGCTTTTGTGGAAGCTTACAATGCAGATTTGAGCAAGTCCTAGAGAGAACTTATTGAGCAGATTTGAGAAAGTCCTAGAGAGGACTTATTGAGCAGATTTGGACAAGTTCTATGTGAGCTTGTTGAGAAAATTTGGATAGGTTCTGTGTGGACCTGGTTGAGAAGATTTGGACAAGTTCTATGTGAGCTTGTTGAGAAGATTTAGATAGGTTCTATGTGGACCTGTTGAGCAAATTTGGATAGGTTTTGTGTGGACCTGTTGAGAAGATTTGAGCAAGTTTTGAGTGGACCTATTGAGTAGATTTGAGCAGGTTCTGAGTGTAACTATTGAGTAGTTTTGAGAAGGTTCTAAGTGGATCTATTGAGCATATTTGAGAAGGTTATATGTGGATCTATTGAGTAGATTTGAGCAGGTTATGAGTGGACTGGTTGGGCAAATTTGAGAAGGTTCTAAGTGGACCTATTGAGCATATTTGATCAAGTTCTGAGTGAACCTATTAAGCATATTTGAGCAGGTTCTAAGTGGACCTATTAAGCATATTTGAGTAGGTTCTGAGTGAACCTATTGAGCAGATTTATGCTAGAACAAATTTACTATGTTTATTACAAGAGATTGAGCAGATCTATGCTAGACTGACTGGACTGTGTTTAGTATAGTATTGAGATAGAGCTTTGGATGTGATAGAGTAGAGAGGACAAATACTCCAGTGGATAGAGATCCATCAACTAGGACATTAAGGATAGATCTTCTGAGTGAGTAAAATAGTCTTCAAGTGGAGAGAGATCCACACTGAGTGTAGTGGAGGTAGTGTATTCTAGAGGATCGCCAACCAGAGAAGAGGAAAAGGAGTTCTCCTATGGATAGAGATCCACAAACTAGATTTAGGGGATCAACATCTCCTTTGTATTGAGGTCCATAAATATTGTAATAGGGAAAGGATTCCCATGAGATTATTTGAGAAATATTTTCTCCGTGGAGGTAGCCATATTTGGGTGAACCACGTTAAATTTGTGTCTCTATTGTGTGTGATTATTTGTGCATTGCTTTGGTTATTGCTATTGATATTGCCATTGATTATATTTATTAATACTATTTAGGAAAGAAAAGTAAAAAATGGTCTTATACTGTTCACCCTCCCTCTTAGTATAAGCTTGTGTTCTTCAATTGGTATCAGATTTGGTTCCTTAAGAAAGGGTTTAACAACTTGAAGGAATATCTTGCAAGAACACAAATGTCAAAGAAATGCAAAGGCAAAACCGTGATACACAAGAAGAAAAGAACATACATGGTCATGAAATAAAAGGAATATGATTTTAATATTATTGTGTTGGGAGGACAAATGGAAATAGATTCAAGAGATGAATCAAGTAAAGGAGAAATATCCAGACTGGTAAAGTTTTGTACCACATGTGGGAACACAGGTCAACATGTAGCTTATTGTCCACAAGAATGTTTTGTTTGTGGTCAACTTAGCCATGATGCACGTTATTGCAATGGGTTTAGTAGTGGTGAAGATAAATATGACATTCTCAAAAATGAAATCCTAGAGGTTGGTTCAAGAAATGATAATAGGGAAAATAAAAATATGTATGAAGAAGAAACTCTAATTTTAGTATTAGAAGAAAATACTCCTATAGAAGATTCAAAAAAATAAAAGGAGGAATCCAATATTAAGGAAATTATTGAATTTAAAAGAGAGAATTTAGAATTGAAGGCTCAAATACAAGAAGATGAGAAATGTAAGACAAAGCTTCTACATGATATCTCTGACTTGAGAGATAAGGTTGAAAAAGCAAGAAGAGTTGAAGAAATATGATTAAACAGTAAAAGGTAAAAGAGATAGAATGTGAAAGGCTTATATTTACTCTTGAAGAATTAAAAATGGAGAACTCGTTATTAATGGTTCAAACTCAAGAATATGAGAAAGCAAAAGAAAATTTTCTACAGGAACTCACCAACTTCAAAATCAAGGTTGAAGAGGCAAGAAAATTGAAGAAGGTATGGCTGAAAAATTAAACGTAAAAGATCTAGAGTGTGAAATATTAAAGCATGATATAGTTTCACTAAGGATGGAAGTAAAAGGTTATAAGGACAAGTTACACAAGTTTGAGGAAAATTTAAAGACTTTGGATAATATTATCAATGCACAAAGGTCATCAGTCACCATAACATGACTTAGTTCTAAAGAACAAAAAGGAAAATAGGAAGCAGAAAAATGAGAGTCAAGCTCAAACACCAGAAAAGAAGAAGAGTCAAAAGAAGTAAGTAAAATAGAGAGTGAGACTTCTAAGGAGAAGTTGGATAATAGAAAGTTCAACAAGGAAAGGAACAATGCACAAGTAAGGAACATATGGAACAAGAAATAGGTAGAAGATACTAAGAGACCAATGGGTTCTAGGAAAGGTTTCTTCAATGGAAGATGTTTTTCATATCATAGGTTTGGGCACAGGTCTTCACAGTGCAGGACACATGAAAGATAGGAATATGGGAAAGGATAGTTTTTCCATGGGTATTGCTACTCATGTAATCATTTTCGTCACAAGGCAATGAATTGTAGGGTTCATGAAAGAAGAGGATATGAATTCAATAGGAGAGATCCTAAGAAAATTTCACCTCTAAGGAATAAAAACATTAAGTGTTATAAGTGCAAGTGCAATAATGATGGTAACACAACAAAGTGGTATAGAGCAAATATTCTAGAAACAGGCATGAATAGGAATAGGAATATGAACAAGAACAGGAATATGAACAAAAAAATGAACATGAATAGAAATAGGAATATGAACAAAAATAGGAGCAGCAACAGGAACATGGATGAGAACAATAACAGGAACATGAACATGGATGATAACAAGAACAGGAACATGAATTGGAGTGATGACAGGAACAAGGATAATGACTTGGAAAGAAATAGTGAGAGGATTCAGAAAACTTATAAAATAAGAGAAAAAGATAAAGGTAAAGAACAGTGCTTTTAGGGAGTAGAAATACTCCCACACCAAAATTAACCACCTCATTTGGATGTGGGGGAGGGGCTAAGATAATAGGCTCATTCTTAGTCTCGAGCCCCAAAGGTGACCCTTTACCATTGATGTCAAAGGGGGAGAGATTTATGTATATTGGGGAGAGATTTGATATGGGGATAGATTTGATATTTGAGAGAGAATTGATCCAGGGGGAGCCAAAGAAAAAGAAAGGTCAAGTTTCAGTAAAAGGATATGGGTTGCCATCAATGACAAAGGGGGATATTGTTGGATATTTTGAGTCCCTAACTCAAAATTGTCATTGATGTCACAATTTATGACACCAGATGAAGTCATAATTAATAAAGGGGAAAAATATGGTTATTTGATATCCAGGATGAAGGCCAAAGTTCAAGTGAAATAGTGCAAAATACAAAAGTTAAAAAGGAGTTAAAATATTTATTTTATAAATCATTTAAATTAAGTATGTATTTAAATTTTATAAATAAATATTAAAGGTACATTATCGAAGGTTAATATTATAATAGTGGTTATTATAATATTAAAATGTGCCATGGAGAAAACCCAAAATATTTATAATTTTTATTATAATGTTTTAAAATATAAAAATGGGTTTATAAAGTCAAAAAATAATTTAATAAACCCAAAGGTTGGGTTTGAGACCAAAGGCCTTGATAAATATTCACCGAAATCATGAGGATAATTTATGTTTTGGAGCACTAAAATTCCAATAAAAGAAGGAAAATTCATTATTTAAACCTGTGCGAAAGGACATAAAATTCATCCTTGCTTGAATTGGAAAGAGAAAGCATATGAATTAGATGCAGAGCTCGTGAGATAAATGTGCAAAATTCGTGTTTGACTTAATGGTGAAAAGGAAAAAAATCAAGTGTATTTATTAGTTGGAATCCAACAAGGCACCTTGGCCTAGTGGTAAGTGGGTCGCAAGCTTACATTTTGGTGTGCATGGTGGATAGTGTTTGAATCCCAATGGAATCATTTAGGTGGACGTGTTGAAGGTGCGAATCGTTAGGTGCATTTGTTTTAAAAGGAAAGGAAGGATAAGGTGTTGAAACACGTGGTGCTTATTCCTTCCCAATGAGCTTGTAGCTCATGTGGTGGTTTGCGTCATGGGCAAAGATGTTTCTGTGGGCTGTGTTGAGAGTTCGAAACTCTCCAAATGCAAAGATAACATTTTTATGTTTTATTTTATTAATGCCTAAGTTGGAGGTATAAGGTATTTTGTGGTTGTAGTTTGAAAGGGTTGCATTGTGATAAAGGTTGGTAGTTGAGAAATACCATTAGGAGTAATAAGGAGAATTCTATTTTTATTTTTAAAGTCTTAAAATTTGCTATTGTGGAATATTGAAAGGTTAAGACTTTGAGTATTGTATGTTATTTTGAATAAAGGATTTTTGTGATTATTGTGAGGATATTGTTTATTGTTTAAGTTGGAGTGATAAGGTGTAAATGTGATATTATTTTTGTGATATAAAAATTATCCTCTAACCCTTATTGAGTTTGTAAAATAAGTAATTATGAGTGTGGCAGATTTGTAAGGACAACTACTCTTCAAGAATAGGTATGGGTAAAATTCTTCTTTGTTGAGTTAGGTGATTGGCTTGATTGAAAATTGAGTTTGGTGTGAAAAGGATTTGATTAGGGTTTTCTTATATAAAGTGGTTGAATTAATGCTTCAAGGTTTTTTGGATTGAGAGTTGTGATTAAACCTTGTTTGATAAGCATTGTTTTTTAGACCATTGGTTGAGTGAAGTACATTGAGTTAATGCTTAAAGGTTTTTGGATTGAGAGTTGTGATTAAACCTTGTTTGATAAGCATTATTTTTTAGACCATTGGGTGAGTGAAGTACATTGAGTTAATTCTTAAAGGTTTTTTGAATTGAGAGTTGTGATTAAAACCTTGTCTTATTAGCATTGTTGTTGAAGCCAATGGGTTATGCAAAGAACTTGAACTTGAGTTAGAAAATAACATGAGTATCATTGTTATGTGATATTTATGTTGAGCATTATTGGAAATATTTTGAGTTGGGTGATACATACTTGGACTAGGGTTTGTGAGAAAGGGTTGTTCCTTGAGGTGATTGGTTGAGTAGAGTTGATTGAGCCTAGTCAAGTGGATGTGAAGTTGTTGTTCAAGTTCCATGAAACAAACTATTCTATATTCTGATTTGAGTTGAGATTGAGTTGAGAAAGTGATTGAGCATTGACTATAGAACATATTGAGTATCTAACAATTATCTTTATGCTTCTATGATATGGAGTTGATAAAGTTATTGAGCAATGAGCATAGAACATATTGAGTCTCTAACAATTCTCTTTATGCTTCTATGAGATTGAGTTGATAAAGTGATTGAGCATTGAGTAGAGAACATATTGAGTCTCTAACAATTCTCTTTATGCTTCTATGAGATTGAGTTGAGAAAGTGATTGAGTATTGAGTATAGAAAATATTGAGTCTCTAACAATTATCTTTATGTTTCTATGAGATTGGACAAGTTCTGTGTGGACTTGTTAAGCAAATTTGAGGCAAGTCTTTGAGAAGACTTGTGGACTGATTGTGTGTGAGATTTTGTGGAAGCTTACAATGTAGATTTGAGCAAGTTCTAGAGATGACTTATTGAGCAGATTTGAGCAAGTCCTAGAGAGGACTTATTGAGAAGATTTGAGCAAGTCCTAGAGAGGACTTATTGAGCAAATTTTGACAAGTTCTGTGTGAGCTTGTTGAGAATATTTGGACAGATTCTATGTGGAACTGGTTGAGTAGATTTGGACAAGTTCTATGTGATCTTGTTGAGCATATTTGGACAGGTTTTATGTGGATCTGTTGAGCATATTTGAACAGAATCTATGTGGGCCTGTTGAGCATATTTGAGCAGGTTCTGAGTGGACCTATTGAGCATATTTAAGTAGGTTCTGAGTGGACCTATTGAGCAGTTTTGAGCAAGTTATGAGTGGACCTGTTGAGTAGATTTGAGTAGGTTCTATGTGGACCTATTGAGCATATTTGAGTAGGTTCTGAGTGGATTTTTTGAGAATATTTGATAAGGTTCTGAGTGGACCTGTTGAGCAAATTTGATCAGGTTCTGAGTGAACTTATTGACCAGATTTGAGCAGGTTCTAAGTGGATTTGTTTAGAATATTTGATAAGGTTCTAAGTGAACCTATTTAGCATATTTGTGCTAGATCGAATATACTATGTTTAGTGTAATTTATTGAGCAGAGTTGTTCTAGACCGACCGGACTGTATTTAGTATAGTATTGAGATAGAGATTTGGAGGTGACATAGCAGAGAGGATAGAGACTCCAGTGGATATAAATCCATCATCCAGGACATTGAGGATAGGTCTTCTAAGTGAGAAAAATAGTGTTCAAGTGGAGAGAGATCCATAATCAGTGCAGTAGAGGCAGTTTCTTCTAGAGGATCACCAACCAGAGCAGAGGAGTTCTCTTGTGGATAGAGATCCACAAACTAGATTTAGGGGATAAACATATCCTTTATACTGAGGTCCATAGAAATTGTAATAGGGAAAGGATTCCCATGAGATTATTTGAGAAATATTCAAAAGAAATATTTTATCCATGGAGGTAGCCATCTTTGGGTGAACCACGTTAAATTTGTGTCTCTACTATGTGTGATGATTTATGCATTGTTTTGGTTATTGCTATTAATATTGCCATTGATTATATTGATTAATACTATTTGGGAAATAAAAGTAAAAAAGTGGTCTTATACTGTTCACCCCCTCTCTCAGTATAGGCTTGTGTTATTCACAATGGTGAGACATGATTTTAAGCACAATACTTTTTGAGATGCATTATGCTCATCGGCTCCTTAAGGTATGTGGCCAAATTATATGCACCTGATACAAATTTAGTAGTTATGATGAATGGTCCTAACCAATATAGTTGAAATTTACCTTTAAGATATATTCGAGCATTAGTGTTTTTCTTATTTTCTTTAAGAAATAAGTCACCAACTTCAAAATACCTATTATAAAATTTCTTTGAATAGGATCTTTTAGGTTTTTCTTTATAGACGTGAAGATGCTCTAAGGCATTTATGCATTTTTCATTTAGTAATTCTAGTTGACTTAATCATCCAACGTGATATTCATATCCTACTTCAACATCTTGAAGTAGAATCCCTAAAGGAGGTACTTCAAGTTCAAAGTAGAAAATGGTTTTGGTTCCATAGACCAAGAAAAGAGGGGAAGAACCTTTAGGGGTTCAATATTGGTTCGATAAACCTATAAGGTTGGATATAAATGAATCTACCAATCTTGAACTGACTTTTTAACCAACATTTTTTGATTAAAATTTTATTGGATGCTTTTTCTTGACCAACAACTTGTGTATAATAGGGAGTAGATAATCTATGCTGGATTTTATATTTTGCACAAAGTTTTTTCATATCTTTGTTTTTAAAGCAATTTCCATTGTCATAATTGAGTGTAGAGGGAATCCCAAATATACATATGATTTTATTAAAAATGAATTCAGAGACTTGGTTCCCTGTACAAGAAGCCAATGGCATGGCTTCTACCCATTTGGTAAAATATTCCATTGTTGTTATTATAAAGTTATGACCATCAAATGAAATCGGATTGACCTTCCCAATGATATTGAGGTTCCATTTGGAAAAGGGCCAAGGGGAAGAAATGGTTTGAAGATCCTGAGCAAGAGCATGATTCATATTTTTGACACTTTTCACATCAATGCACATAATAATTTGCATCCTTCTCCATGGAAGGCCAAAAATAATCCATTTGTAGGAGATTTTTGGCTATGGTACTACCACTAAAATGGCCTTCAAAATATCCATAATGTACTTCACTTAATGCCTTTTGAGATTCTTCTAGATTGAGGCATCTTAGGAGGATACCTTAATAATACCTCTTATAAAGAGTATTTCCTATGATGACGAAGCAAACAACTCTGTTACATAGAATTCTACGTTGGTTTCTATCTAAACCATCTAGAAATGAGCCATTTTGGAGAAAATTGATATCTATATAACAAGGTTTCGATGATGTTTCTCGAATTGAAAAGATATTCAAAGGTGTTAGGCATGATTCTAGCAAAGCAGGATCTCAAAGCTGATGAATGATGATGGTGTCATGATCATCATCCAACTTCAAATGGATGAGGGAAATTGCTGCCATAGCATCTGTAGAGTGATTACTACTGTGAGGGATGGCTTCAATAGTGACTTTCTCAAATAGAGACATAAGATTTTGGAAAAATTATTTATAAGGATAAAGTTTCTCATATCAGTTTTGGTAGACATTAATAATTTGGTTTACCACAAGTTTTGAGTCTCCAAAAATAGATAGAACTTTAATATTTAGGGATAGAGCAGAACATAAATCAAGGATTAAAGATTCATACTCTGTTGTATTATTTGTACAAGATAATTGGATCTTAAATGATAAGATAATTAGTTGTTTTTGTAGATACACCAATATAATTCATGTACCTGCACCACTCATACAACGAGCTCCATCAAAGAATAGAGACCAAAATTTTGAATGATGGTCCTCTATATTAAGACATTCACCTGGAAATTCTATGGTTAAGGGATGAGTGGATTCAATGGGAGCAGTAGTGAGTTGGTTAGCTATAACCTATCCTTTGATGGACTTTTCAACAATAAAGGTTAATTCAAAATTTCTTAAGGAAAGAACCCATTTTACTACTCATCCTAACAAGTAGGGTCTACTCATTAAATAATGTAGTGGATCAAATTTTTCTATGACAAATTTTCTTTGACTAGGCATATAGTGACATAGTTTTTGTTTAGAGAATACAACAGTTAGGTAGATATTTTATAAGGGGGTATAGAGAGTTTCATAACTTACGAAAGTCCTACTAATATAGTCAATTGCTCACTCTTTCTTTTCCTCATAATGTTGGGCAAACATTGCCCCCAATGCAAGCTTTGAGGTAGAGATGCACAAGATGAAGGGTTGATCTAGTTTAGGAGGAATAAGTTTAGGTGGTGTAAGCAAGTAATTTTTAAGAGTTCCAAAAGCTTCTTGAAATTCAACATCCTAATTGAAAGGGTACCCTTTTTTTTTGTAGATAAGATACTATAGCATTAATACCGGGTTTTACAGGTTGACCCAAAACCTTTTACAAAAATCAGCCCAGGGCTATTGATGAACATATCCTTACTAAGGATCCTATTTATGTAAAATCTATATGCCGCCAAAGCCATTACATATGATAAGGCACATAGCCTGTTATCAAAAAGAAACTTCCCATACAACATTTTGGGTATACCCCGAGAAAACACACATGCATCATAATTACAAAAAATAAATAGACACGGATCCTTTCCTTGAGACAATGGAGAAACAAAAAGCTGCAGACACACATAGCAGAGTACTAAAAAAAACTCCCACAAGCTCTGTATTGAAAATTACTCTTAATAATTCTTTGGTAATTACTTTCTTTCGTATATGACATGCTTTGGTACCACATACTATCTTGGCCAATCAGCCTTGGAGAAGTGAACTTGCTAGCTAGATTTATGGCGGTGGCTATCTGGTGGTCCACGTGGCTTTGGTTCAAATTCTTATATTGTCATTTCTTTCCTTCCCTATGATTATTAACCAACCTCAAATTACTAAAATGACTAGGAGCCATGTTATTTGAAATGTGATTGTCCCCATTAGCCTTTGTGGTATTTCCAAGCAGCATCCACGAAGACTGACAACTCAGATAATTTTTATTGTGAGTCCAATTCCAAAAATATATGGGAATACTCCTAGCCTTCGAACTTACAGTGCCTTCCCTGTTGGTAAATTCGACTATCATTCTTGGAATTCTTGTTGAATAAGCTTCTCTACTTCACTCGGGACATCATGTTCCCATTTGAAAAGTCTATCACCATCGACACCAAATTGGCCATCTTATCAGCAATTTTGATAGATTTTTGAAAGACATGTTGGGCTTTTCTATTCTGTCTTCCCTGGAAAAGGATCCTAGCCTATTCAACACTTGTTTTAATCCTTCTAAGGAGGTGTTTTCCAATTATTGAGGAGATTTATAACATGCATAGAGTCTCCTTCTATGATCAAATTGCCTTCTAAGTATTGAGTCATTTTAATTCCTCTCCACATAGCTCTAGCTTCAGCTTTGTTGTTTGTCCTTGTTCCCAAATATTTAGAAAATGCAAGCATCATATTCCCATTATGATCTTGCACAATGCCACGCCTACTCTTCCAGGATTGTCCTTAGATGCTCCATCAAAATTAATCTTAAACCAACCCGTAGGATGTGGAGACCACTTAACATTGGCTCTGGGGTTGACTACCCTAGGCACAGACTCATCTAACAAGGTTAAGCTTAAATATTGAACAATCGTGGTCTCCTGTAGATGAGGTTTACAGTTATCAAAAGGGATAAGGTTCACATTCTTGTTGGCAAAGGATAGGATCCTAGCAATGATAGTTTGATGATCATGGATAGACTCATTAAAGACTTTATGGTTCCTTTCTAACCACACCTGCCAAAGATAGTGATTGAGACAAATTTTCCACATGTATCTAAGTATTTGGCTTGAAAAGGGGTAAGGCCACTAGATGAACAAATCAAGTACGATGGATGGTTTAACCCATGAAATATTGAAGGCCTGAAAAACCTCACTTAGGACAGTCAAGGAAAAAGGGCACTCAAGGAAAATGTGATAAATGGTCTCCCAATTAGCCCTGCACAGATAACAATGATTAGTGATACAAATACCTTTACGCATCATATTATCAATGGTTATAATTCTTCTTTGGATAATCATCCATGAAAAGACTACAATTTTTGGAATTAAATTTTTTATCCAAACTAAGTCCTTTTGGAGGAAAAAATCCTCGTCATCAAGTAGAAGCTTGTAAGCTGATTTAACAGTGAACTGCCCGTTTTCCATAGGAGCCCAGGTCACTTGATCTTCCTTGGGTCTCATGGGGATAAACTATTGCCCTAGAATGTTAAAAAGATCATTTGATAAACTATTGCCCTAAATTCTTATTTGTTTCCACTTCATTCTACCTCTGTCCTCAACCATATAATCAAAGAATTTTATGCCAATGAGTTCTTCTGTGATATCTCTGATTCGGGCTCAGTTAGGATATTGTGTCAGTGGTCCGTCCTTAGCCCACCTATCATTCCAACAATTTATCCTCTCACCATTGCCTAAAACCCATCTTAGACCTTTTTTTATGATTTCCTTACAATTAAGAATTGCTTTCCAAAATTCAGAACCTTTGATTGGAACTGAGTCACTTAGAATTTCCATATTTTGAAGATACTTTCGTTTGATGATAGTTGTCCATTCATTTTCTTCACCAAAAATGAGATGCCACGCCTGCTTAGCTAGTAAAGCTAAATTTATATGAGCAATTCTCCTCAGACCTAAGCCCCCATTTTCCCTAGGTTTGCACACTTTGGTCCATCCTACAAGGTGTATCCTTTTTTTCTCCTCTGATCCAGTCCATAAAAATTCTTTTTGGAGTTTCTCAATTTTCTGGAAAACCTTCACAGGGGCTTTGAAAACGGAGAGGAAATAGACTGGAATACTCTGAAGAGAGGCCTTAGTGAGGGTCAGATTTCTTTCTTGAGATAGAAGATGACCTTTTCATCCAACAAGTTTTTTTTGAATTCTTTCAATAACCCTGTCCCACATTGACTCTCTCAAAGAACCAATGAAAAGAGGGAGACCAAGATACTAAGTGGGGAGGTTTGCTATATCACACCCTAAAATTTTTGCAATCCTTCCTTGCCTCTGAATGGGGGTGTTCAAGAAATATAACTTGCTTTTACTAAAATTAACTTTTTGACCAGCAGCATCCTCGTAGAGTTGCAGGATGTATTTAATTATTTTGACCTCAACCACTGATGCCTTAGTCAATATAAGGGTATCATCGACAAATTTTTGGTGAGAAACAACCCTAGTGAGAGATGTTGCCTTGATTCCTGATATTAGCCTTGAACTACAAGCATTTTTGATGGTTCTGCCTAAAGCTTCTACCACAATGATGAATAACATGGGGCTGATAGGGTCCCCCTACCGAATTCCTCTATGAAGTTGAAAGTAACCAGCAATTGTTCCATTAACTAGAATAGAGAACCATACTTTAGAAATACATTCTTTGATCAAATTAACCCATTTGTGGCAAAAACCAAACTTAAGGAGGACAAAAATTAGAAAGTCCCAATTTATCTTGTCAAATGCTTTGTTCATATCAAGCTTGAGGGCAAAAATAAACCCGTTAGTCTTATGAGCAGAGTGCAGAGCTTCATGAACTATGATAACTCCATCCAAGATTGACCTACCCTAGACAGAGGTTCCCTGGCATGGATTTATGATGCGGGGCAGAATATCTCTCATTCTATTTGCAATGGCTTTAGTTAGGATCTTGTAAGAAACATTGCACAAACTGATTGGCCTGAAGTCAGCCATAGATTTAGGGGTTTGATTCTTAGGAATTGGAGAAATAAAAGTAGAGTTGATACCTTTTGGGATATGATTGCTTGCTTGGAATTCTCTGACAACAAAAATTACATACTCATTTATGATGTCCCAAAAATCTTGATAGAAACAAGGGGGAAAGTTGTCGGGTCCCGGGGTTTTGTCTGGCTCCATTCTAAACAAGGCTTCCTTAATTTCATCATCAAAAAAGGGAGCTAGAAGCTTAAGGTTTATATTCTCATTTATTATGCTAGGAATGGATTGCAAGAGAATATATTTGGCCTCCTCATTGCACTACGATTCCTAACCAAGGATAGAATTGAAATAAGTTACTGCCTCCTTTATGATTTCTATTAAGTCTTGAGTAATAGAACCATCTACTTTTAAAAAAAAAATTATCTTGTTATTGCTTCTGTTTCTAAGTGTGGTGACATGAAAAAACTTGGAATTTGAATCTCCATATTTCAACCAAAGAGCCCTTGATTTTTACCTCTAATATATTTCCTCACAGGCCAAAATATTATGAAACTCTGCTAGTTTTGTTCGTTCCTCCTGCCTAGTAGTTTCGTCAGCATCACCATGTTAGATCCTTTGATCAATTATCTTCAAAATTTCAACAACCTATTTTTTTTTTCAAAGAGGTTCCCAAAGACCTCTTTGTTCCAATTTCAAAGCTTTTCCTTAACAAACTTTAATTTTCTAGCAAGTTTAAAAGTTGCACTACCCCTAACAGGATGCTGCCACCACTGATTTAAGTTATCTTTGAAAATGGAATGTTTGATCCACATAGATTGAAATTTGTAAGGTTTATTGAAGGATAGAGAGTTAGGGATCTCCAACAAAATGGGATTATGATCAGAGGCAATTTTAGGAAGGGCTTGCAGATCGACCTATCTTTTTAAGGTCGAGTGCGGGGGCTATCTCCCGGTTTTAAAGCTCCTTCGGATCGGTCGAGCGCTCTCCCGAGTCCTTAAGATCGATCTCCTTCAGACCGTTCCTCTCCCACTTTATCGGTAAGCGAGCCCCTTTTAATTTAATTTAAAGAGCCCCGCTTCTTTCCAACAGCCGATATCATAGTGAGTGCACCGGTCCCTTCCGGTTCGCTGTCGCCTTTTAAAATAGAGAGGATTCTAGATAGAGAGCAGGGTGGGCCCGGATCGCTTTCGATTTCAAGTTGTCATCCCTCATATATTGAATAGAATTGTAAGCCTACCCATGTCGAGATAAATGCAATAACTAGTTCTCACCCTTCTCCCTTCTCTGGTTCTCCTCTTCATGCCTTTGAATAAAGGTCCGGATGTGGATGGAGAATCGATGAATTTGTCACAGTGATCGATTCATTACAGTGAAATTGTTACAGCTGATCGACTCATCGATTATTGTTTTCTCTGGTAAGAAAATGCTATCATAAGGGGCTATCTGAAAAGGTACCTTAAGAAGCTTGAGAAAAGGTTGATATTTATCTACTAACTAGTCAATAAAGCAATAGATAGACTAAAGTTTACCTTGTGGACTACAAAGCTCAACCAAATTCTTAGGTGGTGGTATATTTATAATTACATATATCTTAATTGGATCTATCTCTATTCCTCACATGGAGATGATAAACCTAATAAATTTCAATATTTAACTCCAAAAACACACTTGTTCGAATTTATATGAACTGTATACTTGCAAAGCCTATCAAATACCTATGGAAGGTCAAGAATGTGATCTTCCTTATTAATGGAAGTGTGATAATATCATCAAAATAATAATGCAAGATGTCATACATCATATTGTGAAACACATAGGTCATTGCTCTTTGATAATTTTCACCTACATTATTTAGACCAAAGGGCATTACTTTCCAACAAAACGTTCCTCATGGTGTGATAAAAGCAATTTTAGATTGGTCTTCTGGTGCTATGTGGATTTGGTTATATCCTAAAAAACCATCCGTGAGGGATAAAATACTACTCCCTACTGTAAAATTGATAATTTGATCCATATTAGGGAGGGGAAAATCATCTTTGGGACATGCAACATTGATGTCTCTAAAATCAGTACATACCCTGATTTTCTTAGCCTCTTTTTTAGATACTGGAACATTATTGGATATATAGTAAGAATAACTGATGGCTTGTATTAAATCCACATCCAAGAGGTTTTGTGGTTATTATTTTATTAGTAAGGCTATTTTAGGATGCATTTTTCTAAGTTTTTGTTTCATAGGTTTAGCATTAGGATGAACCACTAAATGATGCATTACCACTGAAGGGTCTAGGCTAGGCATATCCACATAAGTCCATGCAAAAATATTAGGATATTTCACAAGGAGTTTCATATATTTACCTTGTTATTATTCACTCAAAGTAGTTCCTATTTTAACTATGTAAGGGTTGGCTTCAATGCCAATATTAATCTTCAAAATATCCTCTATTACAATGTTGAAATCCCTTTAAAAATTAGGAGGGGTAGGTGAAATATCCATTTCTTGAAGTTCTTCTAATGATAGATTTTATAGTTCATCCTGTGTAATCAAAATTTGAATGTGTGCTATACATGGGATGGACCCATTGAAAAAAAACATTTTGCATGATCTCATCAAGTGCAATGTTGTAAATACATCTCCTTCTACCCATTCATTTGGAGCGTTGATTATTTTAGGATGAACTATCGAAAGCAAATTGCATTATAAATGGGAGAGAAGAGGAGGTTCCTCATCCTTTTTTATCCCTTTCATATATTTCTAATTTTCTAAATATTCATCATACGTGATTAGATGATCATCATTATCAAAGGTAAAAGGTTAGCATTTTGTGGAATATAACAAATACCACTTCATGTAGGCCACTCTTCAATGTCAAAATGTTTACGTATACCATTTTATAGGTTACCTAAGCCTTTTTACTTCTAAACCATGTCACACATGATTTGATTGGAAATCATATATCTATATAAAAAATAGCAATGAGCAAAGCTATCTTCGCTGAAGACTAATTTTGTTCTATTAATGATAATTTCATTTGTGGAATATCCCATAGAAACAAAAGTACAATTACCCACATGGTATATATCTTATTTATTTTGAGGTAGGCCCATCGTACATAGATATGGCAATAATCAAGATAAGAGGATAAACTCTTGTACGATAAAATTAGTATGTTCGAGTGACGCTAGTATGGTGGAAAAACTAGTTAACACCTCATTTGTAAGATAATATGATATAGAAGGATTATTGGTGTGATAAAATGGAGGTGTACCAAAATAATGTGGTTGATAAGATATTATTAAATATGAGTCAAAATAAGTAGGTTCTACTAATGATAAACTAGGGTAAAATGGCACATCAACAAGTTTAGTCATAGCACACATATCAAAAGGTTTGGGATCACCATGAATGGTAACTAACTGATTTTTGAATTTAAATTTCACACACTGATGTAAGGTAGAAGGGATTGCCCTCATTTGATTAATCCAAGGATGTCCTAGAATAATATTGTATGATTTTGGGTAATGCACAACATAAATATATGTGTTTAAAGTTCTAGAACCAACTTGTAGGGATGGACATCACACCACATGCAACCTGAGTTTCATCATTGAAGGCTTTAATGATCATATCGGTTGTTCTTAAGTCCTCATTTTTGAATCCAAATATTTTGAAAAATTCATAGGTGCAAATTTTCAAGGATGACCCATTATCTCTTAATACCCTCCTAACACAAACATATCCAATTAATGTTTTATGTAAAGAGGATTATCTCTATGTAGAATTTAAGAAGGAATATCATTATCATGGAAATCAATGCAATTGATTCCATGAGAGGCTACACCGTTAACCACAAAATTTGGTTCTATATCTTGAGGCACCATCATCTGACTTAAGGTATTCATCAATTCTTCCCTATGAATGGGAGATGATCGCAAGAGTTCTAAAAGTGAAATTCTAGCTGTTGTACTAGCCAGTTTTTCATTAATGTCAAAAGATATTTTTTGTTGAGGTTTGACTACATTATTATTTTTATGAGGCACCTTCAATATTAAAGGTGGTTGAATGGGGTCACTTGATTGAGATGAGGATATTTGTGGTTGATATTCTTGGGCTTGAGCTTGTTACTTAGTTGTGGCTCCAACCATACCCACTCTATGTTGTGATTGTAGGAGAGGATAAATAACAACTGGTGAAGAGACTAAGATATGTTGGATGGGATGAGGTCTATGAATTGATACTTTCTCTAGGGGAAAAATTGACATGAATATGGGTGAGTTGTTAGCACTCTCAGAAAGGGTTCCTCAAGAACAAGAAAATTAGTGATGTGCATCATAGGTCCTAATTCATCCTCTGAACTATTAGACTGAAGGGAACTAATGTCAAGTTTAAATTCTAACTCATTTTATGAATAATCAACAGATAAGGGTTAAGACTCACCATCTCTCTATTGTAATAATAGACTGCATAGGCATAAATGTACTCTATGAAGGTTGTGATGGTATAAGGTTACCAGCCATACCTACATAGCATGTTAGATGAGGAATATTTTTATAATCCACTTGATTTACTACTTATTTACCATGGTTGGGTAATAGGTTTTCTAAAATATCTAAATTATGATTTGCATTCTATGCCTATTGCATAGGAGCTTGCGTGCTTGCTAGAGTATTGGGGTTTAACGAAGAAATTTCTACCTCCAACTTACCATTGTTGATTATATATTGCACTAAGTGTTTTAATATCCTACAAGTATCTATTGGATGGCCATCAACTTGATGAAAATTGCAATGTTGATCTGATCTATACCAGGGCTGAGAGGTGTCTGGTTACCATATTTTTGGGAATTCTATCAAGCCTCTTTCCAACAATTGTGGCAAGACCATTGTCAAGGGTTGATTTAATCTTGTGAAATTGCATGGTGGGGGTTTTGTGGTGCTTTTAGTATAAATTTCTTTGCAGTGTTGGCAACATTAAAGTTTGTAGGGGATCTATTATCAATGACCCCATCTCCCACCACATGCTTATTTTTATATTGGTTTTTGGAAGTCTTATCTTATTTTATTTTCAAATGACCTCTTATAATGAGAGCCTCCTCCTCCTCTAATTCATATGAAAGTTGTTCTTGTAAGTTTCCAATAAATATTTATAACATCTCCTTAGGTGGTAAAGCAAAATATAACTTTCCTATAATCTTCCTCCATATTTCTAGAAATTGAGCAAAGCTCTCATATTTACCTTGTTTGAGGTTATACAAATATTTGATTGTTACACGTCATTAAATGTATGCCCAAAACTGATGAACAAACAACTTGATTGTTTCTTCAAAGTTCCTCAAGGAATGTGTGGGTAATTGGTAGTACCACTCTAAATCCATACCCCCAAGAATTTTAATAAATATTTTTAATAACAACATATCATCATATGCAATGTCATGACATGTTGTCCAGAACATCCTAAGATTTTCAATAGGATATTCAATCCCTTTGTAAATGGGTAGGATTGGCATTAGAAAATATTTGGGATATGGCTTGGTAGTAACTAGAGGATCTAAAGGTTGGTTACACATTTCTTTGTAACTATATGTTGGACGATATGGGTCTAGATGATCCAATTGTGATGCCAATTGTTTCACTATATTTTCCAAATGTGCATTGTGAATATTTGGTGCTACTATATTTTCATGGGGAGGATATAGTTAGATTGCATAGTTTGATGGGAATTCATATTTGGCATAGTAATACTATTATGCATGGGGTTGGAAAAGGAGGCATGGGGAAATGAATGTGGATATGCGATATTGATGGAAATTTTAGTAGTGGGTAAGAATATGGATATGAATTTCATTGAGGAGCTATTTGAGGAGGTTGCAAATAAGATTCCAATATGTAAGAATATGAATTGGAAGTTGGTAGAGAAAGTGGTTGAGAAGAAGTGTTTTGTGAATGAATTGGCTAAAAATAAAAAATGGTAGAGGCTTGTAAATATGGGTTATGGATTTTATAGGTATAGGTTATGATAGTTATGAGAAAATGACTTATTATTAGTTGAGGAAACATGTGGTATGTATTTTGTATTGATAGTAGTAGAAGTAGCATAAATAGGTTTTTGTTGTAGTGCTTCTTGAGCTTTGATCTGTGGGTAAATATCTTGAGAATTTCCATGGGGGAAGTAATGAGGTGGGATGGAGCTGTTCGAAATAGCTCCTATAGTCATTTCAAGGGTAATTTGAGATGAAGAGGGGTATAATCCAAAATCCTCTTTTAAATATGCTTCTATTGAAGTCTCACCATTTCGAGGCAATATGATTCCTTGAAAGCTTCCATAAGAGCAACATGATTGTGTTTTGAGAAGTCTAAAAAATGCTCCATATTAAAAATGGATCCCACCCATAGGATCCTATTGAGGTCCAAATTAAACCCTTCTGGTGTGCATGACCTTTTTAGTTTGCTCCTCATTGTTTTCTTGGTGTTCTTTATCATTTTTGTTTTCTTGTTTTCCCTCTTCTATTTCAATGTTGTCCTCATCATTAGGGTTTTCAACATCAAGTTCATCCTTAGGAGGATCTACAATATCTTTTCTATTTCTTAAATGCATTGTTATTTCTTGATGATCCCTTTGTTATTTTAAGATTGTCAAGACTCTTAGTAAATCCTCTTTCAATATTTTTTTGTTATGTATTATTTATATATAATTAAGACTTGTCACTATTGTTGATCACGAAGTTTTTATTCTTTTCCAATATTTAGTGCCACACTCAATCCTCTTTAAACAACTTATGAATATCATTGATTGGTTCTAGTTGTTCAGGGCTCATATAATGCTCTTCTTTGAAGGTAAACTCTCATCTCAAGAGGTGAATTAAGTGGACAATAAATATTTTTTCTTGAACAGTTGTGGGACTTTCAAATTGTAAATCATGGCAAAATTCCCTAAAAAGTACAACTCTAGGTGCTCGGTTGTATCTCTTATTATGTTCTAAGGTCACCTATTTTTCTCTAGATCTTCTAGGAACTTGTGAATGGTTAGAGAATCCTCAAAATAGCTTTCCCAAGGATATATTGTTGAATGGACACTAGCTCTTTTATCTACTAACCAACGTTCACAACTCCTCTTAATTTTAAAGTAAGGTGAGTGGTAGTCTATACATAGAGCTTTAGCTATATTGATTCTCTTAATTTTGCATAACTCTTCAAACATTATCCTAATGAGATAGAAGTTATGCCATATATAAATCTACTATTCTTTGTCATTTCTAAAAATAATATTGACTTCTTGTTCTATGAACATTTTCCTAAGGTCTATGAGTGTGGACTCTCTAATTTTACTATCCACAATTTAACCCATTCTTCTATTTATTTATTTATTTATTTTTATTTTTTTGCTTTTGAAAGAAAACTAACACACACCTCAAAGATTTTCCTGTTCCACTTGATCACACCTATGAATAAGTTTTCTAAAAACCCTTTTGAAACTGTTGAACAAGTTGGATAGGCATAGTTGTCTTGTTTGAATTAAGGCCTTCACTTGGATGCGTTGGTGATGAATTTCAAGCCGTGATGAACCCTAGGTCCTACTAATCCTCACATAGTTCATCATGATCAATGATATACTCTTTGAAGAGAAATACACGCTCTATTCCATAGCTATGATGGTTGTTAGATCGACTAAATTTTAATCTTGATTAGAGATTTTTAGTTTTTAGAGCATAGGTGAAAGGATAATCTCTTTTCAAAGGTTCGTGGGTGTGGCTAACCCCATTCAATGTGTATTATCATTAAGTCTATACCATATTTACCACATAGGATATTTAAGGTGGATTTTCCACCACTAACGTGGCATCCTGTTATGCAACTCAACTAAAAAATAAAATGTGAATCGATTTAATTAAAATTTTTCTTTTTATATGTTCTAATCTAAGACAAGCAAATTTTAGTGGTCTTTTTTAGTTTTATTTTTTTTGAAAAATAAAAACAAAATAAAAAAGGGTTGGTGTATCACACCAGGTTCACCAAATAATGTAGACCCAAAATTTTACACCCCCTTCCTTCAGGCTGATGGATCCATGCCTAGAATGGGGATGGTAAATAGGGGATCTACACCTTAGATGAGAGGTGCTTGTGTCGTACCCTCTTTGGTGATTGTAAAAAAATTTATGGTGGGTTCACTAGGAAAATTTTAATGATGGTTTCCATGTCTATGAAATGTGAAAGTTTTGATGATTTATTTATTTAACATACACCTAAATTTTGGGTGATGTGTAACTATACTTAGACTACATGCATTTCAATTTTTATGAAAGAAATAAACAATGAATGAGATATTTTCAAAATCAACTTTAATGCAACAAATCTATAGATGCAAGATGATATTTCCATGCTACCCATGCATATATATATATATAGTATATTTCTTATGTTATGAAGGTGATCTGCAAATGAAATATATGAAATGTACAAAAAATTGAAAAGCTAAATCGATACTAAAGAAATAAAATACTTATCTAATTCAAATGGTTGAAATAAATAGATTTGCTGCCTATGGAGAAAATTCACTCCTTAGTAAATTCATGGATTGTTGGTTCTATGAGTGAATTTGTTGCTTTGAAAGTGAACTCGTGATGGACCTACAACTTGTCAAATAAAATACTAAAATTTCAAGTTAGGGTTCGATGATCTACTTAAGCCACTTTAGGTTTGATATCGATGTTGTAGTAGTCAGATACCTTTGGTCTCTTTAACCAATCGTACATAAAATAATGAAATCATAAGTTTAAATAATTAAGTTGTAATACAATGATTGAACAATGCAATATATGATGTAATATACAATACAAAAACCATATAGATTTAAGGTTGACGGGGACCGAAATATCACACAGTCAGAATATTCATGCTTTTCATTAAGATCTTCAGAAAATTATACACACATCAAAATAAAACAGCCCGCAGGCTTTACAATAACCAAGCTCAGCTTTGGTCTCTCAAACTGTACTGCTTCCCGTTCTCCGGTCCACCTCCTCGACTAATACAAAAATCTAAGTTTTTATCGAGGTCTCGACCCTCTAGCAATTAATGCCCCCGCCTAACAAAATTTCAAATTTGATTTTCCCCCTCGGCCGAGTTTTCAAATTTGTCTACCATAAATGGGCAACTACCCGATCCGCCAAGAAGCTTGCATTAATTGCCATTACCCTACAACCGTTGCTTTTCCAGACTGTCCCTCGGAAACTGTTACCTTGTCAAAAATTCCATCTGCACCTGCTACCTCTTTTCCCGTGCGCGGGACCATCCACGTGTCAAATTCGGTTTGTCTTCAACGCCGCAAAATCGTGACATGTCACGATATCGCGACCAAACGGGCGCCTTGCCTTCGTCTGCCAAAAACGTAGCGAAATCGCTACTAAAAAGTCCCTCCGCACCAAAGCTTCAAAAATGTCGCGACATCGCAACGTCACGATATCGCGATGAAATTTCCCCTTATCACCCTTGCCGCAAAAACGTCGCGACATCACGACGTCGCGATATCGTGACGAAAACTCCACTGCTTGCCCTTGCCGCAAAAACGTCATGACATCGCAACGTCGCGATATCACGACATCGTAATATCGCGATGAAAACTCCTCTTCTTACCTTCACCTTCCTTCACATTGTCCTTGCTTCCACCTGTCTTCGAAGGCCTTTGCCTTCGCTTTTCTTTGCCCTCACCTTCGGAGCCGTGATTCCGTGACATGTCACGAAATCGTGACATGTCACGATTTCACGGCTCCCCCGCACTCTATCTTTTGCTTTCAAAATCGTCGCGATATCGTGACATCGCGATATCACAACAAAAACTCCCCTCAGGCCTTTGTCGCAAAAATGTCGCGACATCGCGATGTCGCGATATCACGATGAAAACTACCCTACGCCCTGCTATCGCCTCTAGGGTCACAATTTCACAACATGTCACGAAATTGCGACATGTCACAATTTCGTGACCCCCTTCCCAACTTTGCCTTGGAAAACAAAACAACTTTCTCAGAAACTCCGGTTGATGCCCGATTGTCCTGCTGTCGTCGGATGCTCCTGCATCAGACACCCGGGGTAAAAAGGAGAAGTGACCTGCACTTCTATGTTGTTCGGTCTGCGTCCTTTGTAATATCTTCGAACACTCATCAACCTTTACAACCTGTTCAAATCTCATTTCCTAGAAAATTTTTTTGCCTTCTACCAGACAAATTCTGGCATTGTTGCACACCTTCTCATCCACTGTCTGTAATGGCTTTAATTTGTGCCACACTTCATTTTTTGCTTCCTGAGCTGACTCTTCTGAAGTGGCTTTCCCGCAACTTGCTGCTTCTGCTGCTGGATGCTCCTGCATCAGACACCCGGGGTTAGTGGAGAAGTGATATTCACTTTTGGATGGTCTGGTTGCTGCCTCCTGCAACACCTCCAGACATTTCTCTGCCTTCTCTGCAGACTGCTCCAAACCCTTCTCCGGGTCCACACAACTTCTATCTTCTACCGGACAGATTTCCTCAGTGCTGCAAACTTCTGCTGCAACCAGCTTCAACTCCTCCACTTGCACAAAAAAATTTGTGCCTTCTTTCGGGCAGGTCCCGATACTGCTGTACTCTTCTGCAGCCTTCTTCACCTTTTCCTCTTTCTTCCTCTTTCTTTCTTCCCACATTCTTTGCCGCTCCTCTTGCTCCTGCAACTTTATTGTGAGCCATTACTTTTGCAGGGCTTTTAATTGTCATTGCAAAGCTAAGACTTCTTCCTTCGGCACCATATCCTCCTTGTTGTCCCGTCTTCTTCAGGAATGCATTTTTTTTTCTCTTTTCTTACAAAGCTTTAACGATCCGGTGTAGCTGCCTCACATTCGGCGATCTGCTAACACGCCCAAGATCTGAACTCACTCTCTCTCAGAACCCTCCCGCAGGTCCTGGTGCAAACTGCCTCACGGCCGATGGTCTGTTTACGCACTCAAGATATTTTGCTCTGATACCACTGATGGGGACCGGAATATCACATAGTCAGAATATTCATGCTTTTCATTAATATCTTCTAAAAATTATACACACATCAAAATAAAATAGCCCGCAGGCTTTACAATGACCAAGCTCGGCTTCGGTCTCTCAAACTGTACTGCTTCCCGTTCTCCGGTCCACCTCCCCGACTAATACAAAAATCCAAGTTTTTATCGAGGCCTCAATCCTCTCACAATTAATGCCCCCGCCTAACAAAATTTAAAATTTGATTTTCCCCCTTGGCCGAGTTTTCAAATTTGTCTGCCATAAATGGGCAACTGCCCGATCCACCAAGAAGCTTGCATTAATGGCCCTTACCCTACAACTACTGCTTTTCCAGACTATCCCTCGAAAATTGTTACCTTGTCAAAAATTCCATCTGCACCCGCTACCTCTTTTCCCGTGCACAGGACCATCCACGTGTCAAATTTTGTTTGTCTTCAACTGGCCGCGAAATCACGACATGTCGCGATATCATGACCAAATGGGCGCCTTGCCTTCGTCCGCCAGAAATGTAGCAAAATCGCTACTAAAAAGTCCCTCCGCACCAAAGCTTCAAAACCGTCACGACATCGCGACGTCGTGATATCGCGACGTCGCGATATCACGATGAAAGTTCCCCTTCTCACCCTTGCCGCAAAAACGTCGCGACATCGCGACGTCGCGATATCACGACGGAAACTCCACTACTTGCCCTTGTCACAAAAATGTCGTGACATCGCGACGTCACGATATCATGACGAAAACTCCTCTTCTTACCTTCGCCTTCCTTCGCCTTGTCCTTGCTTCCACCTGTCTTCGAAGGCCTTTGCCTTCACTTTTCTTCGCCCTCGCCTTCGAAGCCGCGATTCCGTGACATGTCGCGAAATCGTGACATGTCATGATTTTGCGGCTCCCCCGCACTCTATCTTCTGCTTTCGAAATCGTCGCAATATCACGACGTCGCGATATCGTGACGTTGCGATATCGTGACGAAAACTCCCCTCGGGCCTTTGTCGCAAAAATGTCACGACATCGACGAAAACTGCCCTGCGCCCTGCTGCCGCCTCTGGGGTCGCGATTTCGTGACCCCCTTCCCAACTTTGCCTTGGAAAACAAAACAACTTTCTCAGAAACTCCGGTTGATGCCCGATTGTCTTGCTGTCATCGGATGCTCCTGCATCAGACACCCGGGGTAAAAAGGAGAGGTGACTTGCACTTCTATGCTATTCGGTCCACGTCCTTTGTAATATCTTCGAACACTCATTAACCTTTACAACCTGTTCAAATCCCATTTCCTGGAAAAATTTTCTGCCTTCTACTAGACAAATTCTGGCATTGCTGCACACCTTCTCATCCACTGTCTGTAATGGCTTTAATTTGTGCCGCACTTCATCTTCTGCTTCCTGAGCTGACTCTTCTGAAGTGGCTTTCCCGCAACTTGCTACTTCTGCTGCTGGCGCTGCTGGATGCTCCTGCATCAAAGGTGCAAGATAAAATAGTGGATTTGTAGACACAAATTACCTCCAAACTAATATTTATGCAATTTAACTAGATATGAAGCAAATTCACTTCTAGGTGATAAAATTCGATCTATTGCAAGCGAATTCAATACCGACATAAGTTATCCCATGAATTCGCTTAAATTTTATTAATGCCTAATATTTTACAGAAAACCCAACAAAAAAATACTACAAAAAATTTAGAATGTAACTTCACTTATAATGCTCGATTCGTTCAGTATTGTAGCGTGATGGTGGTAAGGTGAGGTAAGTAACTAGTGAGGTGAGCTCCATAAATGTGCTATCCAGGAATCTATTCTGTAATTTCACCTACAACAAAAAATTAACTATGCAAACCTCTTTTCACAAAAATTAAAAAAAACTAGAACTTAGTCGAATATCCACCATCAGGATCTACTAAAGGGAGAGAGAGTTCCTTTTATAAATTTTTACCAACGTAGGAGGGCAAAATTAGCTAGGTTAATTTGGGCTACAATTTTGGTTGTTAGGCTATATTGGGCAAATTGCCAATACGAATAGATTTACAAGCCAAGTTTGGGAGCCAACACAACATGAATATCGGGAAATGGATTTCATTGGAACGAAATCTTGGAGGATTGCCAAATTCAAGAAAACTGCCAAATTTGGCAATTTTGCTCTTGATTGCACGAATTCGCTCCAAAATGAGCAAAACCACTCCCAAGTGAGCAAATTCATTGCGAGAAGGGAAAATGCTCAAAAGAGAGTTAATATGATTGAAAGAGAGTGAAAATGTTCAAAAGAGTGTGAAAATGCAAAAATAAAAGGAATGTGTGATTTAAATCAACACGTGTGAAAAGGAAAGGTGATAATGATGAAAAATTAACTTTGGTAAGTTAAGGAATTTTGATGTGGGTCAAAATTTCATGTCTACAACACCATATCCACTATGCAACTTCTAAGAATATAATATTTGATATTGAGTGTCATATAAAATAGGGTGGATTTAGATTTTATGGATTTAGATCATTCATACATTAGATGCATTGACCTAGACGTCTAACAATTATTTTACCATCAAATTTTATTACTTTACTACATGAATTATAGTTGATTTTATTTTATTCCTATTAGCATAACTTTGCTCTTTATTCTTATAAACTCTTGGATAAAATATTGGTGTCCTAGTAGGGTTAATGCTTCCATAATGTTAACTCTAGTTGGTATTCTTCTCATCTCCTTTATGATGTTGAATTTTGATTTGGTAAATAATCCCTCTTGTCTCATCATACAATTTATATATTACCTAAAGAATGTAGTTCACCCTTTGCTTGTAAGATATGGGAATTTTAGTTACCTTTTAACCTCTATTTGAAGTGTATACCTCCTCCTATCACCTTCGTTTTTTGTAGATTTACTAGTTTCTTCTTTGCTCTTATTGTCTATTATGGGTTTTTTACTTTATACATCCTTTGGAATCTATTATTTTGTGTTCCTTTAATCCCATTCTGAGGTGTATCTATTGTTTCCTTCCATGTGTTCTCCTTTTATTTTTCTTATTGTAGTATAATAGGGGCTTTATTTTTCAAGTGCAAAGGCAACCTCCCTCTTCTGAGGATTATCATACCTTTCCTAATATTGGCCTACTTTAAAGTTGATTTATTTTAAAAATATTTCTTTTACCCCTAGTTTTAACCCTTTGCTAATTGGTAAATATAGTATGATATTTAAAAGTTGATTCTTCATCTATTTCAATAGAACTAGAATTTTCCAAACTAACATTATTTATATTGGATAATATAGATACTCATTATGGAGCTTGGGGTTGTTGGTACATAGCTAAATTTATTGTTAGGCTACTTGTCCTATGATGATAACTTGCTAAACTTAATGTTTTTGACTATATCGAATAGTTTGAGAATATTTAATAGAACCCATGTATTCAATAGGATCATGCCAATCATTACAAGAGAGACATTATGTTGGTTTAGCCTCTATTTTGGTGTTAACCATATTATTGTGAGTTTGATTTACTCCGTGATTACCCCATTTTAAAGGAACCTAATATTTCTTTAGGTATAGAGTATTTGAAGGCTATAAATTATATGGTTTTTACCACTATTTCTTAACAATATTATTCTAGATTACCAAAGTTCTAATCACATTTAGCATTTTATTCATTATAAACTCACTATCGGATTCATTACTAGAGTTAGATGGAGCTAGAAGATCTAGAAGTTATGGCCAGAAGGATATTATTGATGGCATATTTTGGCCAAGATGAGTGATGATGTATGTTAACATGGAAGGGTAAATTTACATGTTTTCTTGGGTATAATGGATCGATGAAATGTTGGGTGTGTAATTTAGTATTTACATATTTTAGGAAATCTAGGATGCATAGGCTATTGGTGTAGGGGCTATCTTACCTACCTAAACAAGAACATCTTATTGTCTATTTGCTTCTTCCAATAATAGAGCTAGTGTATGATGATTAGAATTAAAACCATTAGTGCTAATTCAAACTATAAATCTTTTATATAATAATACTTGTTAATTTGGACTAACATTATTTAGAATTAGATTTAAATTCTTTAATAATTTAGTATTAAAATCATGGGTGTTTTCTTGAGGATGCCTTTGTATTATGTTTAACTAAAATAATTGATAACCATTTTCCATACTACTAAACCTGCTCATAAATGGTTCCATTATTGATACCAAACTAGTAACCAAATTGTTTGGTAAGCCCTTATATCATGAAGTAGCTTTATCCTAAAGGGAATATATTAGGAAGTGTATCATTATGTCTTCCTCCTGACCGTAATGAATTGATGTTAAAAATTATAGTTCACTAAGGTGATTCACTATTATTTTATTTATATTCCTATTAAATGGTAGGCAATGCTTTCATAGTTGTTAAGGGAATTAGAGAATAAACTACTAGTTTTAGTGATCGTTGGTAGGTCCACTTAGCAAGTTGGTAGTATGGCCTAGTGGGTGCTCTTGGATTGTTTTTATGAGGGGTTTGACCATACTATTTATGAGGAGGAGGGCATATTGCATAGTTGGGAGGTGGGTATGGATGGTATAAAGGGTAAAAAGGTAGAGTATAGTAAGGTGGTAGATTCTAGTTAGACCACTACTAATTAGGAGGCCGATGAATATTTTAGTATTGATGGCATAATTTAACCTTATATATAGAATTTGTTGGTTTTGAAGAGGTGGAACTTATATATATTATTATAGTTGACTAGATGGAGTTTTTTTTATCCTTGGGTATTTCTTGAGAACACCTATCACCCCATTAGTCTATGCAACACTTTCACATTTTATTTAAAGTTTAGATTCAAGCTAATGATACCATTGGAATTGAGGATTGACCTAGAGGAATGTTGGGAGTTCTTGATAAACTAGATCCAAGTGGGATCTAGTCTATAGGAGTACTCATAGGAGGTATAGTTTATATAGTAGAAGCTAGTGGTGGATTATAGAATTGATTTATGAAGAGTGGGTTATTCATAAGGTTGTTTACATCAATTGGTATATGATACAAAGGATAAATGTAAGTCTTAGCACGGTTCAAATTCAACCAAGTATAATTTCCTAGAGCTAATGAATAACTCATTTTTTTATTTAAGTAACTAGTTTCTAGTAGTGTGAAGCTTTGGATAATTGGATCAGCCATGGGCCTTTTTTATTTTGGTAAGGTGAAATTAGATACTAGAATATCTTTGAACTCATCCTCTTTATTTATTAAAAATATAGATTATTATTTTATTTTTCCTTTAGTATCCATTTAATATGATGACCTAGTGAATCATTTAGGACTTGATATATGAAAATACAAGCTTTTTCAAGGAAATTGCTTGGATTTTCCAAGTGCTTGGAAAATTTTCAACCTTTACTTAAAATTGAATGAATAAATCCTAATTTTAGGGTGAATCACTTGCTAAAATTGACTTAGTGAAACATTTACCTAAGCTTGAGTTAATCATTTTATCTATGACAAAAATATTTTTAGCATATAAATTAAGAAATTTAATGTAAATGCATGGAAAATGAGGGGGTCCATCGAGGTGTACCAGAAACTATGTTGAATAAAGGAATCATCCTAACTTATAAATTATATTATATGCCTCCAATATAATTTTTAACAATATTGGATAGGATTTCCAATGGTTATCGCAACCTCTAGATTTAGGTTAGATCCTAGTTGTCCTTGTGTAGATCAAAAATCTAAACTAATTTGCATGATAATAAAATGTGGAAAGTAAAATTCTAAGAAGATTAGAGTGCAAGAATTTGAATGAAAATATAGCTTTTACATAATAGTTAGGATAGTGTATGATCAATCAAAATATGAAAAGAATAACATCAATGTCCACCCATTCATTTAATTATGAGATTGACAACCAGATAACAAGATGGGCTAGAAAGGCTTTGGCACAATTACCACATACTTAACAAACTAAGAGGGTGGTTCCACTAATGGGATGCATAAGTACTTTCTAATTTCTTATAATTTCATAAATAAAAATCATAATATGGGTTTCATAGACTATAGCTTGAAATTCTCATGTTCGAAAGATGAATATGATGAGGGCCCTATGCCTCTATTTTGTAAAAGTATTACATTATTTTGTACTTTGAGTATCATTGTAAATATTTATATTAGGAGTGTGAATTTATTATTTAGTATTTCAAGTTGTAAAGAGTGTTTATGTATCTTGTAATCAAGTGTGAGTGTGAGTTATGAGTGAAAGGTATCATGTGTACAAATGTGAGTTATGAGTGAAAGATGTCATATGTGTAAGTGAAAAGTCATGTGTGATGTGTCAATATTATAAGTATGAAGTTATGTAGTTATGAGAGAATTTATCATAATGTAAGAATTCCATTTAAAGGTTGCATCTCATATATGGTTGAGGAGAGCAAAATTTTGGAAAATATACCTAAATATCTCATAGGTAAATTTCCCCAGGATCAAAATAATCATACATAAGATCAAATTCAATAGTAACACAAGTATTGCACAACAAAAATACTTCTCTAATACATTCATAAACCATAATTTCTCACATTAATTCAATTACATAGTGTAGATCTTTATCTACAATATATAACTTTACATAATAAACTCTTCAATACTCCTAACTATTTCTCTCCTCAAATATATGGAATATGTAACCTTTCACATGCCTCACATTATGATAATGAATCTCATGATTACATAACATCCTTCACATCTTGACATAGCTCACATGGCTCTTCGCTTCCACACTTGGAACCTATCACTTATGACTCTTCATTTTCACACTTGACACCTTGCACCCTAACACTTGCACACTTGACACCTTGTACTCTCACCTTTCACACTATTACATAGCACATAAACACTCTTTACATATTGAAATATTTTAACACAAGCACTTCCTAGTCTAAATATTTACAATAGTTCTCCATGATACTCAATGGTACCAAATAATGTAATATCACCAACACCCCCTCATATTACATTATTTTATATGAATACTTTTAGCTTTCAATATTTAGCTTTTATTCTTATTTATTTAGAATTTTCTTTGTTCTTATTTTTCTTGGTCTTGGTCTTTTTTCTTCTATTACTTTATGTTATTTATTGCTCTTGTTACATTCCTTTATGAGTAATAATAAGAATATGACTCATATTCTTCATCATTATCATTTTTATTGTTATATAATTTATTATCATATGTATAATATAAATATTCATTGTCCACTAATTTCTTATCATAATTTGATGACTTCATATCTTTTGCATATTTTCCTTCAATGCTCAAGTCCTTTTAATCATCAATTTCTTGATTAGAGTATTTGATATACGACAATTCATTTTTCTTTTTATGAAATTGAACTTCTAAAGAGAGTAATGTCATAAATGTTACTTCCCCTATATAAATAGGTAATGTAATGGTATTTTTGGAGTCTTCACTTGCTTCAGTTAGTTTTGTGCTTAAATAATTTTCATGTGTTACAAATTGTTCATCTCTGGCTTCTCTAAACATTGTTTGTAAGACCCTCTTTAATTTTTCATATTTTTGTTTTCCAACATTATCTCTCATACTTTGTATCCATTGTTTTATATTTTCTAACATTTCTTCACTATACTCTAAAAAAGTATTTTGAATATTCCATGATTTTTCAACCCTTTTCTACAAATATTCTTTGTTATTTTTAAATTAATAATTTTAATTCATTTTTTCTTCAATTGCCAATTTTATAATGTTCTTATTTGTACATAAAATTCTTAGTTAATCAAACAATTTCATTCATTTTTCTTCTTCTTTTAATTTCCAATTTTTAATTTCATAATTTCACTTTCAAATTTCAATTTAATCTAAAATCCAATTACCTAAATCTTAAATTCAAATTTCAAACACAAAATTTTGCTTATACCTCACATTCATAAAAATACTTAAAGATTCCTTCAATTAAATATTCAATTTAAATTCCTTCTTATGTATTCCCAATCAATTTTTAATTTTCAAATTTCTCTAATTAATTAATTGTTTCAATTAATTAACTACTTACTCCTCCATTCATTTCGTTAATTCATTCCTTAAAAACCCCTCTTATATATTCCAAAAAACATATTTAAAAATACTTTATTCTTTTACACCTTCTAACTCCTAAAATTCAAATGTGTGCCCAAAATTAATTAACCTTACCAAAAAATAACTCTTACCTTCAATAGCACTCAAGTTTATGACTTGTGAAGGTAAATTAAACTTAGAACGAATTGATTACACAAAATTTTGACTTATAGTAAACCATTTCAAAATTTTGAAATGCTTTACACTCTCCTCATTTCCATATCTTTTGTTGGACTATTTATCTACATGATTCTCCTTCCTCTTTGCTACTCAAACTTCAACACTGCTCTCTAAAACTGGCTTGAATATATCTATAAATATCACTTATGGTACTCTAGCCTCCTTTGGCTAGAAAATGGATCTTCTAGCTTCTTCTAGATAGCAAATGATACACTATTATCCTATAGACAATTTCTTTCCTCATGGAGATCATCCTCATAGTCTCCCAAATAAAATCCAATCTAATATCCCCTTCCTTCTTTACAACATATCTTCATAGCTCAACAATCTCACACAAAATATCTTATCTTTCATTGTATCTCCATATCTTAGCAATCTCATGCAATTTATATTCTCTACAATATATCTCCAAAGCTTCTTCAACAACCTCATATTCTATGTTCTTCACTACAATATCTTCACATGTTACTCTTAGCAATATTCTCTAAGATGTCATGTTCCTCCATAAAGTTTCATTGCCTTTCCAAATTTAGATTCTTCTCCTTCATATTCCTGAAGATATCTTGCAGTATTTCTCTTCAATTTTGCACTCATCCAATCTATCTCACTTAAATGCGGTAATATTCTTCTATTTAATATATCTCTTAATTATTCATGATGTTTATCAAGATGGCACTTAAAACAAGGTGGATCTGATACCACTATTTGAAAATATGCCTAAATATTTCATAGGTAATTTATCCAAGATCAAAATAATCACACATAAGATCACATTCAATAGTAATACAAATATTGCACAACAAAAATACTTCTTGATTACATTCATAAATCAGAATTTCTCACATTCATTCGATTACATAGCATGGAAATTTGTATCCAATATATAATTTTACATATAAAATATTCAATACTCCTGACTATTGCTCTCCTCAAACACACGGGAGATGCAACCATTCACATACTTTTGACACACACACTTCCTAATCTAAATATTTACACTAGTACTCCATGATGGTCAATGGTACCAAATAATGTAATATTTCCAACACAAAATTCAAGAGTATCAATGAGTCTTATGTAAGGTTATATTGATGATAAATCTCTATATGATGTAACGAATATAAGAAAAATATTGATTTTGCATGAAGTATTTTTTTATCAATAAAGTTTTATTTTATGAATATTGGTGTTATTATGATTTAAGGAGATCTTAAGATATAGACCTATGATTTTGGGAACCATTTTCTACTAGTGATATTAGAGCTACTTTAATAAGCCCTATCTAGGATATATATAGAGAGAGGAGGAGGATATTGTGAGAAGATATTGGAATTAGAAGACTGGAGAAAGTTTGGAAAAGAGATTAGAGAATTACTAGTACCAAATTTTTGGTTTGAATATTGGATGTGTGAATATGGAAAGAAGATAGTAAGGACAACTGTAGAAGGATGAGAGTGAATATTAGGCATGGAAATATTGGAGTGTGAATATTAGAGAGTATTTTTGAAAAGAAGACTAGAGTGAAACCAACAAAACATGAGTGAATGCGAAGAGATACTAGATTTAAGAGATCAAACTTGATAATAGTATTTTTTGGATAAAATATGAAGTAGCAAAGTGTTAAATAATATTTTTGGAGAGTCTAGAGGATATATCTAAGAGAAAATCAGATGATAGATCCTAGAGGAATGCCAAAATGACTAGAGTGCATATTATGGCTAAAATAACATTGAATTTGAGAATTGAAAGAGTAAATATAGAAGTAAATTGTTCCATTACCTTGAGAAAAAATGTAGGAAGAGTAATACTAGAATAATATAGAGAATTTGATACCTAAGAAACCATAGAATATTCGAGTAGTGAACATAAATGTGTGAGTAGTGGATAGAAGGTAGATGCAATGCTCATAAAGGAACTTGGACTATGAGTATTTCATGTAATGTCTCTTGGATACCTTTAAAATAAATAAACTTAGAATTTGATTTGGTGCCATACCAAGGTAATGATTATTGATTTTAAAATTATTAAGGGCACATTTATATTTTGGAGCACATTATTTATTTGATGAAATATTTGTTTTTTTTTAGATTTTAGGAGTTATAAGATTTTTTTAATTAAAGGAATAAATTTGGGAGTTAAAATAATTTCTTTTAGAGGAATGAATTAATTGGGAGATATAAGTAAATGAAATGAAATGAAATTGAAAATTGAATATTGATTAATTGTGAAATTAAAATTGAAACTTTGGGAGACAATAGAAGAAATTTGAAAATTGAAAATTGGTTGATATTTTGTTAGAAGAAGAAAGAATTTGAAATTAAAATTTAGATTTATAATTATTTATTAAAGATTAAATTTTTTAAATTGAATTTAATTGAATTTGAATGAAACATTAAAATTTATTGAATTTGACATTAAATTTGAGAATTTGAAGAAGAAGAAGAAGAAGAAGATTATGAAAATTGATTAAAAGAAAATTTGAGAAATTGAATCTTAAAATTTGGTATTAATAAGGAAGTCTACATAAAAAGAAATTCTATTTTAAAAAATGAATACTTTAAGAAGATCATAAAAATTTAAAGGATAAAATTTTATAAGAAGAACTTTTCAGTTATTATCAAAGACTTGTGGTAAGATGTAATAAATCACATCAAATCCATTCAAATCAAAAAATGATATATGATGATGATTCATGGTATGTTGATTCAGGTGCAAGTCACCACATGATAGGAAAACTATATTGGTTTGGCTCATTACAAGTGAAAGCATGCATACCAATAAAAATAGTTGATAATAAATTTTATCATGTATATGGATTTAGAAGTGTAACACTTAGTTTACCATATTCTAAGTGTACATTAAAAAAGTACTTTATGTTCTTGGGATAACCAATAATCTCATATCAGTATTTCGATTGGTTGACAAAGGAAGAAAAATGGAGTTTAGATATGTCAAATGAAATAAAAATGTCTCATCAAGAGATAAATTAAAATTAAGGCCATGAGTTCTCACAAGAATGGAATATTTGCATTGGATGTGATAGAATCACAAAATATATAAAAATCAATTTTTACCGCAAGAGCAATATCAAAAGAAATATTATATAGAACATGAATATTTTATGGAAAAATAATAGAGAACAAGCTAATAGAACAAGATTGGAATCATGGGAAATTCTAAAGCTAGAGTTAAAGGATGAAGATAATATAAAGACAAGAGACATATATTGAAGAAAAATATCTTCAAACAAAATAATGTAACAAAGGGGTGTTAGAGGTATTACATTATTTGGTACTATGAGTACCATTGCAGATATTTAGATTAAGAGTGCAAGTTTTTTATTTAGTATGTGTCAAGTTGTACTGAGTTATGTATCATGTAATCAAATGTGAGTGTGATTTATTATTGAAAGTTGTCATGTGTGCAAGTGTGAGTTATGAGTGAAAGGTGTCATGTGTATAAGTAAATAGTCATATGTGTAAGTGAAGAGTCATGTGTAATGTGTCAAAATTAGAAGTTGAAAGTTATGTAATTATGAGAGAATTTTTTATAATGTAAGAATGGCGTATGAAAGGTTGCATATTTCATATATTTTAGGAGATAAAAAAATAAAGAATACTAAAGAGTATTATTTAAGGTTATATATTGATGACAAAGCTTTATGCGATGTAATGAATAGAAGAAATTGATTTGTAGAAAGTATTTTTTAATCAATAAAGTTTAATTTAATTAATATTGGTGTTATTGTAATTGTATCAGATTGTGGTAAATATAGACCTATGATTCTTGGGCCCATTTTTTAACATATTTGTAGTAAATATTTACCCCTAAGTTACTTTGGGTGAGAAATAACTACTCCCAATAAAAGTAAATATTTTAGGGCAATTTTAGAAAAATGTTACACCTAAAAATATTACATACCTCTAATAATGCCTCTAATAGGATTAAAATCTTTCCAAAAATATCTTAGTACACCACTAGATGCTAAAAATTTGCTTTCTAAAATATTCTCCTTTGGATCTGCACTAATTTTTACTTTTACAATTGCTTCAACAATTTACTTGGGTCTATTAAGTGATATACTTGTGTATTGCAAGAAAATAAGCTACTTATATTTATTGAATCACTTCTCAATCCAATAAATCCCCTTGATAATGTGAATCACTCTTTCAATCCAATAGACAAGAATTTACAATCAAATCAATACATGTTCATACTTAGCCAAATTTTAAGATTTGATGGTGTATTTTGTTGTCTAATTTGCATTGTTGTATCCTCCAAAATTGGTAAAACTAGTTAATGTAGTATCAAGGTACTACAAAAATCTACTTTTAATAAAATCTAGCTTTAGAAACCTCTGTTTGTATTGAACTCGACTAATTCAATGATCTACCTCATGAGAAAATTCCATAAAAATTAAGAAATTTCTACAAGTCTTATTTCTAGTAATTCATTGACAAATAAATGGCTCATCTACATTATTACATACCACATTTTCTATAAATATACATTTTTCCAATTTGTTATATCAAATGATACTTTGTCAACCTTTTCCCATGTCATGCTTCATCCAAAAGTTCATCTTTATAAGTCATATTTTTGATGATTTGTTAGAAATTTATAGCAAATCATTATAATTTTTATTAAAGCATAGTAACATCACTAAAAACATTAAATATCTATAAAAACTAAATCTCAATTCCAATAGTTTACTAAAATCATAGCAATTCATTAGACATTCTAACAATTAATTGGATTTATTCTTATTTTATTTTATTTATTCATCTAACTCATTTTCAAGGAATATTATTGTTGTAGGTATAACAAGTATAAATTAATGGAATTATATTAGTGGTATTTATTGCAAATACATTACCTACATCATGTGACAAAGGAAAATAATTCAAATAAATGAAAGTGATTTAATATAGGAAGAAGTGAAACAAGGGGAGGAAGACTTCTATAATAGTTTGGATTTATATTTTAGTGGAACTTCCTACTATCAATTCTAAAGAAATAATGGTCAATATAGTTAACCAAAAACAAGAATTTATGTCTCTCTTCTATATAGAGGTAGGATTTCCTATCCATCCACTAGTTAATCACTAATATGATATATAAGGTTTCAATTAAGCATGGGCTAGCATTCAATCTATTATTCCTGTAGTGAATTTTCACTACATGAGATTTATAGATAATATCAACAAGGGGAAGAAAGCATCCAGATTTATTCACAAATCCAAAGTACCCAAGAAAATAGCCCAAACCAAAATCTTAAAGAAAGGCCAAAGTGAGAAAGGTGTAAAAGAAAGAAAACTAGATCCTTGAGAGGAGGTCAAGTAAAAATTAATGCAAATATGTGGTAGCTAGACCCTCAAAGACAAAGGAAACCAAAAAACTATAGAAACTAGAGTTTCAACAAAGTTCCAATGCCACATTATGCTTAGAATATTGGTCACCTAGTTTGTGAACAAAGGGTTGATGGGAGTAAGCACCAATTAGATCTAGTGAAAGGTGACATTCCAAAAATTGGGAGGTGAAAAGTAAGTTCCCCATGTTCAACATGAGCCTTAGGATTGACAAAAAATACTCATAACAAGTAAAATCTACCTTAGTGATCATCATTGAAGTCTAGATTATAAAGGAGGAAAAACTCATAAATGTAGCATTTGATAACTACTAGCTTGTAAAGCATTCAATATGAAAGGACTCTAGACTAGTCTCGAGCCTACCAAATATAAATACAAAATGGTTCCTTGAGCCAAGTACAAATGGAATTTGTATATTTCTTCCTATATTAGGTTGGAGGGATATTTTAAATTTTGAATTTTGAATTTTGATATGATTGTATAAATGCCTAGATTTGATCTTTGATAGGGAGATAATTGTATGTGTGCCTAACATCTAGCCTTGTGTATGATTTTTTCTCCATTGTCTTCTATGTATTAGTCTATAATCAAGCCTTGAGTCATTTTATGTATAAGCATTGAGCCTCTTTATTTCTGGCATGTATGTATAAAAGGTTTTATAAAAATATATACAAGGATCTATGGCTAATCTCAATTTTTTTTTTTTTTGTGTGGAAAACATCCCAAAAGGGATGCCACTTTCGGGTAAGACCCAAGGAGGCAGGGGTATCCATTCCGCCAAAAATTCCTAGGACTCGAACCTGGCCTACCACCTTTGACATACTCAAGGAGCAAACAAACACACAAAACCAATTTAAAAATAAGTAAATAACAACAAAAATAATAAAATAAAATAAAAAAACATGTTCCTTGAGTGTGTCAAAAACAAAAGCACAACCAAACACACAGAATAAGATAAAAGAAACCACAACACAAACCACATAGAAAAACACAAGAACCACATAACAAAACACAAACAAGACAAAAACAACATAACACTACAAAGACAACTAAAAAAAAACATGAAAAATAAACACAACCAAAACCTAAAAAATTAAAAAAATTAAAATAAAAAACAACCAACAATAGACAATAAACAAAAAAAAAAACATAGAAAACACTCACACATAAAAACATGAAATAACACAAACAAAGAGAAACCCAAGAACAAGAATGAAAAAAACACAAGAACAATAAAAAAAAACATAAAAAAAAAAACAAAACAACAAAAACACAAGAACAAAAAAAAACAACACAAAGAACACAAAAACAAAACAAAATAAAATAACCCACCCACCTTAAAAAACTAAACAAAAAAACAAAAAAAAAGAAAAAATAATTGAACAAAACAATGACCTATCTAGACCAGAAGACTATTAAGGCAAGAATCAACAGAGGAAACAAAATAAAGAATAGAATGAGCTAAGGAACTAAAAAAAATTGAATGAACCAAAGAGAAGCAAAAAAGAAAAAAACAAGAAGAAACTAGGTACCTTCAGAACTGGAGCCATCCAAAGAAATGATAGAAAGAAGAGATTCCCTAATTTGAGAAGCCCACCATATAGGAGGGTGACCATAACAAGTAATATCACCTTTGTCCAAAGCCCAATTAGCTAAAGCATCAGCACTCTTGTTTTGATCTCTGACCACATGATTGTAATCAACTTTCAAAAATCCTATCTGGATTAACTGAATCTTCTCAATAATTCTTTTTATTCTCCAATCCACCTTATGATTCTTAGAAGGAGTCTTCAAGAGATTAATCATAAGTTGAGAGTCAGACTCAACTAACACCCTTTCCCATCCAACCTTAGTAGCCTCCTGAAGGCCTCTGAGGATACCATACCCCTCAGCAAGGTTATTGGAAAGAATACCCAAATTCTCAGCTAGAATAAAAACTAGGGAGCCATCCGAAAGTCTACCAATTCCTCCCACATTGGCTTTTCCAGGGTTCCCTCTAGAGGCTCCATCAATATTGACTTTTCCAAAATCCTTAAGAGGAGGTTGCCAATTTCTAGTCCTATCCATATTTCTAATACTCACATTCCCTTTAAGTTGGTTGCCCTTAGAATATTTAATCTTCAATATTTGTATCACTTGATCCCATCTTTGGTGGGAGTTTTGGGGGTGATTAAGGAGTTGATGGACTGACTCAACTAAGTTGGCTATGGTCTTTTGCCAAATATAGTGAATATCCTTCCTATCTTGATTAAAAATTTGGTTGTTCCTTTCATTCCAAATATTCCAAAGAAGAATGGTAGAACCCATCCCATGGCTAATCTCATTTCTATCATGGTTCTTGTTTATATATTAATTTGTATGGGAAGATGTGCCTCTATTTCTTATATAAGTCTTATGAAGGAATGAGTATGCTATATTGAGACTATGCTTGTTTTAGTTGTCATAAGTGTTGCATGTATTTATTCATCCCACTAATATACAAACTATTTTTTGATCTTGGAGTATTTCCACCCATAGTTTATGATTGTTTATTTTATATTTTCTCTCTTTCCCTTTTCTTGGTAAATTCTGGTAGATTAGGCTAGTTTAGGAGAAGTGAGGATCAAATATCACATACAAAAAGGATCTATCCTTATGAGAAAATATTGGATATTGTTCTTTGATCCAAGTATAATTCTCTCAAGACTTTTAGAACGTGTTCTCTCCATGTGGCATGGGTATGAAGCACATCTAACTATTACAACAAATTACCACGATATCTTAAGTGAACAATAGTTTCATTGGAATACCTAGTGGACCAATATAAATTGATTTACCCCATAGTTTTGATTGAGCTTTATTTACAAGAGAATACAAAGAGCCAAAGCTAAATAGAATCACCCACCATGCATGAATAATAGTTCCATTGATATATCTAGTGGGATTGAATATAAGAATTAAAAGCTCAAGAACAGTGTTAACCAAGATTTTGGTAGAAATATTTATCTTTTGAACCATTATCCACCTAATTATTCCCCTAACTGAATAACTCAATGTTTTATGACTCCATCGATAAGAATTGAACCTAATATTTTATTATATTTGGGACTATCACAAGGTACACCATAATATCAAATCCATAGTTGTTGTTACCTCCCCTTATCCACCATCAGAGAAGAAGATGCCAACAATAGAATATGGCTACTCCATAGAATTTTCTTTAGAGAAAACCCCTTGTTGATAATGATAAAGTCTATTATGAATACCTACCATATGGGATGAGATCTTGGTATTTGTTCTAAATTCCTTGCCATGTTTCATGGGAGAAGACATAATCATGCTAATAGAACATCTCTAACACATGGTTAACTTGTGTGCACTATACAATATTGGAGAATAAAATATGGTATTATGATTTTTGGAAGCATATTTTAAAGGAAAATCACATGAATGGTATATCTCACTTCCGCCACACTCAATTACTAACTAGAATCAACTCTATGATCTATTTATGGATATAATTGAAGAGAAAGTACATGGAGTGCCCCTCCTTGATAAGTTGTCAACCATCAAAATGGCTTTTATGGATGGCATGAATGACTTCAATACTTAGTTCTATAAAACCTATTAAAGGATCCTTGATGAATTAGATATCCCATAGGTATAACCTTTATCAATTACTTGAAAGCATTTTATTAAAAATAACCATTATGATAAAGTATAAGGGAGGGAACACCTTGTGAGTAGCTTACAAAATAGTCATTTAGTCTTAAAATAACCTCATCTAGATAGGAAGGTTAGAACCCATGCCTCCTATACCCATATTTCTAATAATCCACCCTCCTTATCAGTCACCAATGCATATACAACCTATAATTTGTCAATCAAATTTTGCCTTAAGCCCAATTTTAGTACAAGTACCCCTTCCACTTTTAAGCCAACCTCTTGCAAATCCACACCCCTTAGAGTTGGATGAGATGAAAAACTTTCTAATAATAGTGTCCAATTAGATCATAACTCTTAAAATATAGTAGAATTTCTAAAGAATCAACTATCAAAATTATTCAAAGCCTCCCTTCCTGTAAGGCAATCAAGGTTATGAACCTCCCCCAAATGGATACTATAGACATCCATCCTAAATAATTAGGGATTCTGGTCAACTCCAAATCTTAGGATGATATATAGTCCTTGTATAGATCCTCTTGTAGTAGTTTCCTGCCAACTTGGTAAAGGATATCATGACCACTCAAAAACATTGTATGGAAGACCCATATGATTGGCACTATCCCTACATAAACACCTACTTTTTTGGTCAATGATACCAACAAAAAGAAAAATATCTAGCGTTATATGCTATCTACTCATAGTCAATTCTACAAGTATTGATAGAATATACTTAATACCAAGTTCTTAATATCACTTTTAATATGAATAATAGACCACCAAATAAAATATTGTGATATGGGATGAAGGATAGGTTTATATAATATCTAATAAAGTAGATGCCCTTGTGGCCAATTAACCCTAAGTATGGCTAGACATCATTACCTAGAGTAAAACAAGAGCTACTAAGGAGAAACAAGAAGTAAATCCTTAGGATAAAAATATGGAGAATATAAGAAATACAATGAGTTACATATCCAATGAAATTATATAACTTAAATTATAGTAGAACATTTCAAGGTTCCCTTACCAAAGTTACCTGAAACCTGCCTTCCAACTAGGTAATAAAGGTTACCAGAATCTATCAAATGGCTATCAAAAGCACCCACCATAAACCTTCTAGGAATATAGCAAATCCTAAGCCTTAGAATAACAAACCATAACTATCCTTGTCCCCTTTCAATAGTCACCACATAACCCAACCAAGGATAGCATACCAACTCAGAACAACTATGTTGAGGATCCATATGCTTAGCAATACTCATATTTATATTCTTATTATTATATCTATGGTGACTTCCAACAAGCCAAATACCCTAAAAATTAAATTATTTACTCCCAATCCACTACAAAAAATCTGAGGTAGGTTTCTCAAATCTCTACCTCATATGCTACTATAAGCCCTAGTATCAAATCACCAAAAAAAACACTAGTGACTTGGGATGAAGGTGAGGTCTACACTATTTTTGGTATGACTAATTCTTGGGTGGATAGTAGACCATAAGTTCAATATGATATCCTGAGTAGAAATAAAAGGGAAGCATCCATGCAATAATACTAAAGGAGGTTTAAGGAGCCATTCTGAAAGGAAGATGGATGTCAAAACCCATCATATTTAGTAGTATCAAAGAGTTGAAGAAGAATTCATCAAGATTTAGCATGCATGATACTCTACTAATCCCTGAATAGATTGATTTGCTTAATATCATCCCAAATAATGAATTTCCAATTAGATCCATATGTCTAGATATGAATCAAGCTCAAGACTAGTAAATATCTAGAATAAGTAATATTAATCCTCTATCATTTTTATATGTATTTATCAATGGAAGTTTGGATCATCCATAATTGCATGGTGGATTTTAAAGCTACCACAATAATCATGCCTAAGGTTGTTTATGATGAAATGGGTATGGAATACACCCAAACTAGTTTTGGCATACTATAGCTATTGGGACCCTAGTCTAGATTATGGGAGTAGTGGATATCCTAATGGTATTGAACAAGATATCAAATATCTCAATAATTTAGGAGGTGATAGTGGTAGATATTCTATAACTATTTGGACTATTTTTGTCAAAGTATTTTACAACAAATCTTGGAGGTACCTATCCTTAGACTATACTCACATGGTGATTCACTATAAGGGAAGGAGAGTTTGGATATATGTAGAGAAGCCTAATCCCTATCACATAGAAAGGATTGAAGAGTAGAGGATCCATTTAGATGAAGGTTATATTGAATACCCCCAAGTTATTATTGAACAACATATAGAACACCTAGATGATTTGATAGAATATTCAATGATGGACGATGAGTTTTACATGCTTTATTTCAATTCAATAATCCACATAGACCTAGGAACTCATCACTCACTAGATCCAACTATTCATCAACTTCTACCTACAACAAGTCACATGTTCTAGACAACACACAAGTGGGAGAAATGGAAGTTTGAATCACTTTGGTCTAAATATTATAGATTTTGATGAATGAGATCCATGTGAAGTATCTATCATGCAAAAGTTCATCAAAACCATTTACCATATTGTAAGTAAATTATATTTAAAATAAAATTGATAAAATATAAGTGGTGCATAGCTATTGGTTAAAATAGATGGTGACATGTAAAATAAGAGTAAATCTAAGCACTTACATGAAACATTTTTGAGAAACTACACTAGATAGTCCATATGCATGTTTGAAGGAGGGTTGCATAAATTAGGAGGTCCAAGAATAAATAAATAAGCTAAGGAATAGCATTACCTATATTACCATAAACCACTTATGCAGAATTATATTGATGAAGAGACAACTAACATGACTAAACACAAGGTAAAATAGTAAATAATCATACCTTTGTTGATTTAGCCATGTGGGAAATATCATTTCCCATTGGATTACAATAGAAGAATTAATGAAAACAAGGACTCATGAGATAAGGTACTTCAATTATTTTCCCAATAGAAGAGGTCTATGAAAGGGGAGCTTCCTTCACTACATATCATGAGCTCTTGAGAAAAGTTGCTCTTCAAATGATAAATTTATCTCCTGTCACCTTAAGCCCTAAAATTCCTAGTATTTTCCTCTATAGGTTCCAATACCAATATACAAGGATATTATTTCTTATATATTTGCATCTTGTAAGCATAATAACCCTATGAGTAACCAAACTATAGTGATATTTCACTACATTAAGCAAATCCAACTTGAAGGATGAATTTTGAGCAAAAATAGTATCTAGAGCTAAGTGAGATGAGAGGACCTGAAGATATTTTTCATCTATTAAGTAGTTGATGCTAAAAAAAATTATAATTATGTCAACAAAGAAAGTTCTATTCCAAAATTACTAGCAAATTCAAAACTCCCTATGCCATAAGACTATGCTAATCACCTAGACTAGATAGAGAAAATATAATATCATTTTTTGTGGTAGCTAAGTCAAACCTCACCATAAGCAAGAACCCAAGAGATTTTTTGGTGATAGCTAAAATGGATCAATTATTGGAAGTTTTTCCATCAACTTAGTGGCCATGGATCCATCCCTCAACTATATGGGTGGAATAAAAAAATGAGCCATCCTATTTTGGTAATTGGGTTTGCAATACATCATATGCCTTAGTGCAGTTACAAATAAAACCAACAAGATCATGGGGAAATAAAATACAATAATAATGAAGGAATAAAAGGAGTACAAGGCGTTTATACAAGGATTTAGTAATATTATCTAAGTTTGATATTCCATATGAAGGTCACCCCAAAAAGTTATGGCAAAAAAAATTAGAAGGGAGCAATTTAGCCAAAACCAGACAAAGGGAATAACTAAGGCACTCTTGTCAAACAAATAATTTTGGTAATACTTGTATGAAATCAACTTTGAAGCATTATAAATCAAGCAAGGATTAGTTAAAGAATAAAAATGGTATTCACTAGATCAAGAGATGATTGATAAAGTGATAACTAGAACCTTGGTTAATATTCAAGCTTGAAAAACTTTTTTAGAGCCATAATTATTCCAAGAATGTTATTATAGAAGCTTAACCAAACCATTCTAGGCTTAAAATACTTAAGGTTTGTGTATTTAATTTATCCCTATACACAAAATCCAAAAGAATTCCTCCATCCAAACTAGATTTTTGCAATAGGGCAAATGCAAAGGAAATACCACGAAAGCAACCAAGTCCATGGAAGGAGCCTTAAGCCAAATGTTGTTATAAAATTTTAGTAATTGGGACTCAATAGATAAGATATATAAATATGGGGTAGAACCAAAAATATTATATAGTATATCAAAATTTATTTTAGGTATGAGGCCTTGGTCATTGGATACCTAAGCAAGGATTAATCAATACAAGAGCCAACCAAATTCGATGAAAGGTCAAGATGATGAATTGATAAGCATGAAAAAATGGGGATGGAGCCCATGATATATTGAGATCAATAATAAGGCTTCCCCAAATAGCAAAGGTTAACACCACATGATCTCAATTTTCTATGAAGAGAAGAGGCCCATTAATGACACTCTTGAAGGGTGCACTCTACCAATAAGACATGTATGGCTATTTGACCCCAAATCAACTCTAGATCTACCAGGAATGAATGCAACACAATAACTCAAGCTTAGAAACCAAATAAGACATAGGAATCACCACTAAATATAGTTGGAGGAAATTTTTAAACAACCCATCGTACCCGCCTGACGCGACGAAGCTCTAATGCATCTAATGTCCAATCTAAACCTCTCCAAGTCTGCCGGCACATCAAGTCCCTAGTTAGAGAACAAAAGATATCTCTATATCATGAAGCACTCACAACTGATTGACTAGTCTCCTCACTAAGTACCCATCTGTATGCATGAGGAGAAGTAGCATCTACACCATAGGGCAAACCAAAAGGGGGAACAATGATAATATGCTCCCAAAACCAAATTTGGAGTAAAATACTACAACCCAAGCCCTTACACCCCCACCTCTTCACCTTGTATAACTCAATGTACACCTCATAGAGAAGAGTGAGAGCCCAAGCCAACCATCAAGGATTAGATATGAGATCCAGAACAATGGGAACCTGATTCCACGGGATCCTTGATCCCATGGAATTGGGCAACAACATGTTGCTCAATATGTACATCATAAAATTCGGCAATGCACCAAGGCTATTATCTGAATAAATATCCAAATACACAATGTCACCCATGCTGCAATCAACGTTCCACATCTCACAAAATAGAGGGAATAGAGCCTCATTTTTATCGAGGCCAAATTGAATGACAAGACCCTCGATAGGAACACGAAAGATACGGTAAATATCCTTGAGAGTGATAGTCAGCTCCCCTGTTAGGAGCTGAAATGTGCCCCTATCTGGATCACAATGCTAAACAAGTGTTGAAAGGAGATCCTCATCAACTCAGATGGTGCCTAACCACCCACAACCATATAAACCAATGGTCTGTAGCAGAGTCCAATCGTCATCAGAAAGTTCTTTTCGCACTTTTTGAATGGTCCTCGGCCACCTATGTCGAGCATCACGAAGATTAACCTAAAAATAAAACATATTTTAAAAAAAAAAACAAAAATTAGCACAACATGTTAGAAATAAAAACAAAAACAAAATTTTTTATCTAATCATGGTAATAAGAAAAAAAAACAAGAAATTATTTTTACCCTAGGTAATAAAAACAAAAAAGGAAAATTTTTACCTAATCATGGTAAACATAAACACAAACAAAAATTTTACCTACCCTAGGTAATAAAAAAAAAAAACAAAAAATCTTACCTACCCTAGGTAATAAAAACAAAAAAACAAAATTTTTTTACCTACCCAAGGTAATAAAAAACAAAAAATGAGAAATTTACCTACCCTAGGTTATAAAAGAAAAAAGAAAAAAAGAAAACATTGCCAGCCCCACTTAATGAGCAAACAATAATCATTTATCAGCCCCACTTAATTATCAAAAAGAACAAAACAAACGCAAATGATAAAAGGACAAATCATCTACCTCGACATATCTTTTGCCAACTTCTGCTCTAGCCGAGCCACCACCATCGCTCCCCTCGCCAACCTCCATCTCACTCATTACTTCAACCACTCAATCAATGACAACTGTCAGAATGGTTTTGAAAGCAACAAGCAGCCTTTAAATAGCCACTTTTAGCAGCAAAAACCGTGTGCCCACATTTTCCGTGGTGCATGAAAATGCAAACCTGTGTTTTGAGACGTAAAAACATGGAAACACGGTTTCATAAAATAAAATACAAATCCATGTTTTTCACCACAATAACCACAAGTTAGCGGTTTCAAAAATAATAATAATAATAATAATAATAAATAAATAAATTCAATCAAAACATCACCAAATCTCCAAATAATCATCAAAACTCAAATCATCTGGAGTAAAACTCGTATCTAGTGGATTATCGTATACACCTAGCAGTTGCAGTGACTGGTAATCCATGCAATCCGGTTGGATGGGTAAATTACCATAAGGAAACTCATTCAAAAATTACAAAAAACAACAATGAATCAAGTTGGGTAGGTCCCTAAATCTATGAGCTTAAATGTGTTCAAAAATAGATTTATGAAGGTAATCCTGCAACACCTTCCGTTGGGTCAAAAGCGGAACAAAAAATAACAATTTGGTAATAATCAAAAACCACTTGAGCATAAAATCCTTGATCAACTGGTTCCTTAAACCCATAATTTGGAAGGAATTGCTAAAGTCATAGTGGACGAAAACTCAAAAGAGTGGTCAAAATTTTTACCATGTATTCTAAAAATTAATGAAACCAAAGAAAAATTGCAGGAACACAAATAAATCTACCAATCTTGGGGCACAAAGAAAATCAAGACAAGATTCATTAACAACATATTGACATCAACAATCAACAGGCCACTTTCAACATTCGTATTTCGTCAATTGGCTTATGGGTGTCAACCTTTACCCAATCGTCAATTGAGGGGGTAAGAAAACAAATCAAAAATTTTAAATTCACTCACTTTGTGTGTCAAGGAGAAATGAATCCATTCATCCAATAAAGTTAGATGTCATTATTTTTTGCACCGCATTGTGTTGTACACAATGTAGTACAAAAATGGGAAACTATAGACACCAAAATCTGGCACCCTTTAGTTCACATTCACTACCTCACCATCAAATCTTGCATAATAAAGATATATGTCTAAGTTCTAACTTAGGGATATAAAATATTGCACATCATTATATTTTTCTAATTTATTTAATTAGGAAAATCACCCTAGGATACCTTGTCCACACATTGGACATGTGTCCTGGACACCTCACCCAACATCTCTGCCACATCTCACCCACTCTTGTCCCCCTATTTTTGCACATAGGATAGATTCCCAACACCCATGCCACGTTTAATCCACCTTGTCTCCTTTGTCCCTTCACATAGGATAGGATCCCATGTTTCACTCCACTTGCAACCACATCACCCCAGTTAACTGAGCCACACTGGATGACTCACTCTAACTGCCCCTTCCACTTAACATCCTAGATTTGCCACTTGGTAAACTAGGCTTGCCACCTCTCACTTCCCTCCAAAACCCCAAGGAGCCTATAAAAGCACCATTAGTTCACCAAGAAAAGGGAGCTAAATTTGCATACCGACAGGCTGCCAAAATACGCCTAGACCCGATGAGAAACTGAGAGCACGAGTTTGAATTTGATCATTGGCATGCATCCCGAGGCAACCTGTCATCTCAACCGAAACCGCCTACCCGTGGTTCTACAGTCAAAAACGTGCATCCACGGTTTCACAAATGCAGGTCTACGGTTTCCATACCGCAAATGCATTTTCGTGGTTCCACAGTCCCAAACAAATTTTATCAATAGAGATTAAGTATTCTAATATTAGCAAGGTTTTATTTGTTAATTGTTATGCTATCTACTTTTCATATGTACATCAGTGATAGGTTCATTTGTAGCATTGGGTTTACCACTTGACTATACAGGTGCTATTGATCCTCCTTGCTGGTTTTGTGTGTGTGCAGGTAATAGATATCTTGAGTGAGCTGTTGAAGCTGGAGTGGCCCCTTGTTGGATACCAAAGCCCACTCACCCCTTGAAGTTGTGATGAAGGAATGAAGAACACCACACCCTACGAAAGAGCCGGAAGATCTCCCCTCCTCCATGAAAGCATTGGATATCAGATAGACAAGAAGAAGCATTGTAACATTGCTCCCAACATGCTTGGGGCAATTCAAAAATCCTTTTTGTAACACACTGTATCACCATTAATACAAAAAGGGGTATTTTGGTAAAATTACTTCTCTCTCTTTTTTTTTTATTTACATAAATTATGTTTAGTTCTTTGGTTACATATAGTAATAGAAGGTGTAGAATAGATGTGAGTAAAAAGCTAACTAAGAGAAAAGCTTATGAATTGTATAATATATTCATAATATTATTTACAATTATTATATATGTATACATATATCTTACATGTGTTGTCCATATTCAAAGGTATTGTGTTCTCCCTTTTTGTTGGACATTTTGAGTCAAAGTTGTCATTGATGTCAAGGAACGAAGTTGTCATTGATGTCAAGGAATAAGCTACAGTTGATGTCAAAAGGTCAAAAGGAATAATGCGAGAGGTTGATTGAAAAGATGTCATAATATTATTTTTATATTATGTGAGGCAAAAATAAAGGGTTTTGTTAAAGGTGGCAAGATAAAGGGTTTTTATTAAAACCATGGTGGCAAAATGATTTTTTATTAAATCATTATGAGCAACAAAAAGTTTTTATTTAACCCCCAAGGAGGCTTTAATTTTTATAAAGCCAAAGGTTACAAAGTTAATTTATAAAATTTAAATTCTAAATAGAATTTAAATGATTTATAAATTAATTATGCATATTATAAAGGCACCGACGTCCAAGTTTAATACACCATCGACGTGCAATATTTGGAAGGCAAAAGGTATTTAAACCTTTGCCTAAGTTCAAAACCAAGCATTCGAATTTCCTCCGATTATTTCTGCACCAAAAATCGTGCTAAGATTCATGGAGAAAGTGCCAAGGAGCAGCGAACAAAAAGGCTCGTGCATTCAGTAAGAAGGGAGCGCATCGAACACGCTACGTGGCAAGAGGAGAAGGGAGCCAAGGGCTCTAAAGGATTCGATGAAATATTAAAGCACCTTCTACGCTTTTAGTGGGCACGTGAGCGCTTGGCTCACATGGCTAGCAAGCCGTGGCCAAGGCGCTAGCAAGGGAGAGAGTGCAAGATCGAATCCTGCAAAATGCGGAGCAGGAGATATAAAAGGTTTTTATATTTTTGATTTAATTTTTAATTAAGTTGCTAAGGTTGTGGAGAGATAAGGGTTGTTAATAGAAATAAAAATTATTCTTTGCTTTGCTAAGGCTAGGGAGAGATAAGGGGTAAATTGGTTATGATATTTACCTAAGTGGTAAATGGAAATTTACTAGGGTAATATTGTTTTTACCTTAGGGAATTAAAAATTGATTTATTGCATATATTTGGTAAAGTGACTTAATCAATTATTGCAATATTGAGAAGAGTAAGGTGTGTTTGGTCAATTATTGTTGATGGATGATTTCTTTAAGATGGAGTAATAAGGTGTATGTAAGTTTTGATATTTACATTGTATCTTTGAGAGAGTTTATCATCTTATAACTTCTTTGAGCTTGGCAAAGAAGTGTTTGTGGTTGTGGTAGATTTTTGAGGTTCCTTCATCATCAAGAAAAAGGTATGGGCACATTCTTCCATAGTTGAGTTGATTGGTTGGTTTTCTGGAAAACAAGTTTGGAGTGAAAAGGACTTAAGTAGGTCTCCTTATTGAGTGTGTTGAGTTAATGCTTCAAGGTTTTCTGGAATAAAGAGTTGTTGTTAAAACCTTGTTTTATAAGCATTGTTGTTGAAGCCATTGGTTGAGTGAAGAACTTGAACTAGGGTTTGAAAAGAACATGAGTATCATTGTTATGTGAGATTGGTTGATAAGCATTGTTGGAAACATTTTGAGTGAAGGTTCATATGCTTGGACTAGGGTTTGTAAGCAAGGATTGTTTCATTGAGTGATTGGTTGAGTAGAGTTGGTTGAGCCTAGTCAAGTGGATGTGTGAAGTGATTGTTCAAGTTCTATAAAACAAACTATTCTATATTCTGAATTGATTTGAGGAAGTGATTGAACATTGAGGTGATTGTGAAGCATATTGAGTCTCTAACAATTCTCTATATGTTTTTGAAAGAGTGATTGAAAGTGATTGAGCATTGAGGTGAATGTGAAGCATATTGAGTCTCTAAAAATTCTCTGTATGTTTCTAAAAGAGTGATTGAAAGTAATTGAGCATTGTGATGAGTATAGAGCATATTGAGTCTCTAACAATTCTCTTTATGTTTCTATGAGATTGGACAAGTTCTAGTGTGGACTTGTTGAGAAGATTTGAGGTAAGTCTTTGAGAAGACTTGTGGATAGATTTGGGTAAGCTTTTGTGGAAGCTTACAATACATATTGAGAGCATATTTGGATAAGTTCTTGTGAGAACTTATTGAGAAGATTGGACAAGTTCTAGAGAGGACTTGAGGACAGATTGGTGTGAGATTTTGTGGAAGCTTACAAGGCAGATTTGAGACAAGTCTTTGAGAAGACTTGAGAGCAGAGTTGATTGATTGATTTGTTCAAACCTTGAGTTAAGGTTTGGGGCAGATCCAAAGAGTTGATTTGAGATTGAGTCAAGCTTTGAGTTAAGGCTTGAAGATAGATATTGAGGATAGATTTGTGCTAGATGAAGGACTATGTTTAGTATAGATTTCGAGGATAGAGTTTGGTGTAGATTTGAGGATAGGTTTGTGCTAGACCAGAGATAGATATTGAGGATAGATTTGTGCTAGACCGAAGGACTATGTTTAGTATATATTTGAGATAGATCTTTGGAGGTGATAGAGTTGAGGACAGATATCTCCAACAGAGAGGGAAGATAGGTGTCTTCTATGGATAGAGTTCCATTTGCTAAGGGTAGTGGAGGTAGAGGTCTTCTAGAGGATCACCAACCAGAGCAGAGTTAGGAGATTGGTGTCTCCTATGGATAGAGATCCATAAAATTTGATTAGGGGATTGGTGTCTCCTTTGGATAGAGATCCATAAACATTGTAATAGGGAAAGGATTCCCAAGAGATTGATTGAGAAAATTTTAGTGAAATATTTTCTCCGTGGAGTAGCCCACATTGGGTGAACCACATAAATTTTGGTGTCTCTATTGTGTGTGGTGATTTATGCATTGCTTTGATTACTGCTATTGATATTGCTATCTATACATTGCATAATATTGATTGGGAAAGAAAAGTAAAAAGTGGTCTTATACTATTCACCCCCTCTCAGTATAAGCTTGTGTTCTTCAATTGGTATCAGAGTGGGTTCCTTCGAAAGAGTTTAACAGCTTGAAGGAAAAGCTAACAAGAACACAATGGATTCTAAGAATGGATCATCAGATAATTCAGCACCAGTATTTGATGGAAGTGACTACATATATTGGAGTATGAGAATGAAGATTTACCTGATGGCACTTGGCAATGAGATTTGGGAAGCAGTTGAAAATGGATACATACCACCAGTTGATCCACCTACAGATAAGGAAGGTAAGCTTCTACAACATTACAATTCAAAAGCAATGAATGCAATTTTGAGAGGTTTGCATAGAACAGAGTCCATAAAAGTTATGCATTGTCAAGATGCAAAAGGAATGTGGGATAAATTGCAAAGTATATATGAAGGAGATAAAGGTGTCAAGAAAGCAAAGATACGAAATCTCAAAGGAAAATTTGAAGAGTTAAGAATGAAGGATGAGGAAAACATTAGTACTTATCTACTTTGAGTCGATGAGGTTGTTAATGCTATGCAAGGACTTGGACTTAAGGTTGAAGAATCGGATGTTTGTGATAAGGTCTTAAGATCTCTTCCAAAAATATTTAGTGAAAATATTTCTGCTATAGAAGAATCAAAGGATGGTGATTCTTTGACAAGAGATATGTTGCTTGGTATTCTTACAACTTTTGAGTTGAGAACAAAAGAACCTAATCCCAGAAGGAAGCAACCTTCAAAGCAATCAAGAAGACAAAGGGTAAGAAGTCAGAATCAAGCAATGAGTCATCCAAGTGATGAAGAAGCTAATTATGGTAGAAGGAATAAGGATTCAAGAAGATCTAGAGATGCAAAATCTATTAGATGTTTCAATTGTGGAAAGTATGGTCATTATGCAACTGATTGTCAAGAAGCTAAGAATAACAATGATGAAGAAAAATAGGATCACAGAAATAGGGAATCAGAAAGATACATGCATCAAAATAAAAGCAAGGATGGACAAAGCAGACAAGGAAATAAGTTCTTCCAAAGGCAAAAGAGGAGCTACTATGCAGACAAGGCAAGTAAGTACTCAAGTGATAGTGATAACAATTTTTTAGATAATGATAATGATGAAGTCCTATTTATGATTGAAGAAAAGGAAGTCAAGAAAAGGTCACCAATAATTCTCAAGTGTTTTAGATGTGGTAACTTTGGACATCTTGAAGATAGTTGTACAAGAAATGGTTTCAGTTTTAGTGATGATGAATATGAAGATACACTTGAAGGACCTAAAGAGAATATTCTAATGGCTCTAGAGAAAGAAGAAAGTGATCCTATAGAAGACAAGTCAAAAGAAAATGAAGATGTGGACAAAGGCAAACAAATAGAGGAAGAATCAGATAAAGAAGGATATGATCTCAAGGGAGAACTTATTTATGCTCTTGACATAGTAAAGAAGGTAAGAAAGCAAAACTCTAAACTTGAGTTTCAGTTTCAAGAATGTGATGAAGAGAGAAAAATGCTTATAGAGGATCTAGACAAATCAAAGGCTAAGACAAAGAAGTTCAAGGATAAGTTAGAAGCAAAGGTCTTAGAATGTGAAAGGCTAGAACAAGAGGTAGCTTCATTAAATATGGAAGTCAAAAACTCCAAATTCAAGCTACAAGGGTTCAAAAATAGCTCAAAGAACTTAGATAAGTTCATCAAGATACAAAAGCCTACATCAAGCAAGATAGGTCTTGGATTTGAATAGGAACAAAAGAAATGGGAAGAGAAGTCAACCTCAAGCTCTGAAGGAGAAGAAACTTTAGAAGAAGACAGTGTAAGAGAAAGTGAGACATCTGAGGATGAGTTGGACAATAGAAAGTTCAACAAGGATAGGAATAATGCACAAAGAAGAAATAGATGGAACAACAATCAGAATAGGTCAAGAGAGACTAAGAGACCAATGAGGTCAAGACAAGGGAACTTCAATGGAAGATGTTTCTCATGTCACAAGTTTGGGCACATGGCTTCACAGTGCAGGACACATGAAAGATAGGAATATGAGAACATACAACTTTTCCATGGGTATTGCTACTCATGTAATCAGTTTGGTCACAAGGCAATGGATTGCAGGGTTCATGATAGAAAAGGATATGGCTTCACTAGGAGAAATCCTAAGACATTTGCACCTCCAAGGAATAATAACATTAAGTGTTATAAGTGCAATAATGATGGACACACAACAAAGTGGTGTAGAGCAGACATTCTAGAATCAAGTATGAACAAGAACAAGAAAAGAAAGAAAAGGGATATGGATATGAATAGGTTCAGGAATAGGAACAAGGATATGAACATGAACAAGAACAGGAATAGGAACAGGAACAAGAAAATGGACATGGACAGGAACATGGACATGGAAAGGAATAATCAGAGGAATCAGAAGGATCAGATAAGAAGAAAAGAGGATAAAGGTAAAGACTAGTGCTTGTTAGGAGTAGAAATACTCCCACCCCAGAATTAACCACCTCAAGAGGAGGTGGGGGAGGGGCTAAGCTAAGAGACTCATTCTTAGCCCCGAGCCCCAAAGGTGACCCTTTTCCATTGATGTCAAAGGGGAGAGATTTGAGTAAGGGGGAGAGATTTGGTATTTGAGTAAAGAGGAGAGATTTGAAGAGAGCATTGAGCCAGGGGGAGCAATGTCCAAGGGGATAGAACAAAGAAAAGGTTAAGTTTTTGGTAAAAATAATTTGGGTTGCCATCAATGACAAAGGGGGAGATTGTTGGACATTTTGAGTCAAAGTTGTCATTGATGTCAAGGAATAAGTTGTCATTGATGTCAAGAAGTAAGCTACGTTGTTGTCAAAGGAAAAGGAATAATGCGAGAGGTTGATTGAAAATATGTCATAATATTATTTTTATATTATGTGAGGCAAAAATAAAGGGTTTTTATTAAAACCATGGTGGCAAAATGATTTTTTATTAAATCATTATGAGCAACAAAAAATAATTTATTTAACCCCCAAGGAGGCTTTAATTTTTATAAAGCCAAAGGTTACAAAGTTAATTTATAAAATTTAAATTCTAAATAGAATTTAAATGATTTATAAATTAATTATGCATATTATAAAGGCGCCGACGTCCAAGTTTAATACACCATCGACGTGCAATATTTGGAAGGCAAAAGGTATTTAAACCTTTGCCTAAGTTCAAAACCAAGTATTCAAATTTCCTCCGATTATTTTGCATGCCAAAAATCATGCTAAGATTCATGGAGAAAGTGCCAAGGAGCAGCGAACAAAAAGGTTCATGCATTCAGTGAGAAAGGAGCGCATCGAACACGCTACGTGGCAAGAGGAGAAGGGAGCCAAGGGCTCTAAAGGATTCGATGAAATATTAAAGCACCTTCTACGCTTTTAGTGGGCACGTGAGCGCTTGGCTCACATGGCTAGCAAGCCACGGCCAAGGTGCTAGCAAGGGAGAGAGTGCAAGATCGAATCCCGTGAAACGTGGAGTGGGAGATATAAAAGGTTTTTATATTTTTTATTTAATTTTTAATTAAGTTGCTAAGGTTGTGGAGAGATAAGGGTTGTTAATAGAAATAAAAATTATTCTTTGCTTTGCTAAGGCTAGGGAGAGATAAGGGGTAAATTGGTTATGATATTTACCTAAGTGGTAAATGGAAATTTACTAGGGTAATATTGTTTTTACCTTAGGGAATTAAAAATTGATTTATTGCATATATTTGGTAAAGTGACTTAATCAATTATTGCAATATTGAGAAGAGTAAGGTGTGTTTGGTCAATTATTGTTGATGGATGATTTCTTTAAGATGGAGTAATAAGGTGTATGTAAGTTTTGATATTTACATTGTATCTTTGAGAGAGTTTATCATCTTATAACTTCTTTGAGCTTGGCAAAGAAGTGTTTGTGGTTGTGGCAGATTTTTGAGGTTCCTTCATCATCAAGAAAAAGGTATGGGCACATTCTTCCATAGTTGAGTTGATTGGTTGGTTTTCTGGAAAACAAGTTTGGAGTGAAAAGGACTTAAGTAGGTCTCCTTATTGAGTGTGTTGAGTTAATGCTTCAAGGTTTTCTAGAATAAAGAGTTGTTAAAACCTTGTTTTATAAGCATTGTTGTTGAAGCCATTGGTTGAGTGAAGAACTTGAACTAGGGTTTGAAAAGAACATGAGTATCATTGTTATGTGAGATTGGTTGATAAGCATTGTTGGAAACATTTTGAGTGAAGGTTCATATGCTTGGACTAGGGTTTGTAAGCAAGGATTGTTTCATTGAGTGATTGGTTGAGTAGAGTTGGTTGAGCCTAGTCAAGTGGATGTGTGAAGTGATTGTTCAAGTTCTATAAAACAAACTATTCTATATTCTAAATTGATTTGAGGAAGTGATTGAACATTGAGGTGATTGTGAAGCATATTGAGTCTCTAACAATTCTCTGTATGTTTCTAAAAGAGTGATTGAAAGTGATTGAGCATTGAGGTGAATGTGAAGCATATTGAGTCTCTAACAATTCTCTGTATGTTTCTAAAAGAGTGATTGAAAGTAATTGAGCATTGTGATGAGTATAGAGCATATTGAGTCTCTAAAAATTCTCTTTATGTTTCTATGAGATTGGACAAGTTCTAGTGTGGACTTGTTGAGAAGATTTGAGGTAAGTCTTTGAGAAGACTTGTGGATAGATTTGGGTAAGCTTTTGTGGAAGCTTACAATACAGATTGAGAGCAGATTTGGATAAGTTCTTGTGAGAACTTATTGAGAAGATTGGACAAGTTCTAGAGAGGACTTGAGGATAGATTGGTGTGAGATTTTGTGGAAGCTTACAAGGCATATTTGAGATAAGTCTTTGAGAAGACTTGAGAGCAGAGTTGATTGATTGATTTGTTCAAACCTTGAGTTAAGGTTTGGGGTAGATCCAGAAGAGTTGATTTGAGATTGAGTCAAGCTTTGAGTTAAGGCTTGAAGATAGATATTGAGGATATATTTTGCTAAAATTTTTTTTTTTATATTAATAGATTTTGCTAGACCGAAGGACTATGTTTAGTACATATTCGAGGATAGAGTTTGGTGTAGATTTGAGGATAGGTTTGTGCTAGACCAGAGATAGATATTGAGGATAGATTTGTGCTAGACCGAAGGACTATGTTTAGTATATATTTGAGATAGATCTTTGGAGGTGATAGAGTTGAGGATAGATATCTCCAGCCAGAGTAGGGAAGACAGGTGTCTTCTATGGATAGAGTTCCATTTTCTAAGGGTAGTGGAGGCAGAGGTCTTCTAGAGGATCACCAGCTAGAGTAGAGTTAGGAGATTGGTGTCTCCTGTGGATAGAGATCCATGAAATTTGATTAGGGGATTGGTGTCTCCTTTGGATAGAGATCCATAAACATTGTAATAGGGAAAGGATTCCCAAGAGATTGATTGAGAAAATTTTAGTGAAATATTTTCTCCGTGGAGTAGCCCACATTGGGTGAACCACGTAAATTTTGGTGTCTCTATTGTGTGTGGTGATTTGTGCATTGCTTTGATTACTGCTATTGATATTGCTATCTATACATTGCATAATATTGATTGGGAAAGAAAAGTAAAAAGTGGTCTTATACTGTTCACCCCCCTCTCAGTATAAGCTTGTGTTCTTCACTTTTATAGTTGGCAAAGGGATCATGAGGGTGTTAGAAGTATTACATTATTTGGTAACTTGTAATAATATGCAAGTACCATGCAAATAGTTGAGTTTAGAATATTATTAATATTTGAGTATATAGTAGGTATCATGTAAATGTGGAGTTATGTAAGTAAGGAGTTATGTAAACGAGGTGTCATTTAAGTATGGAGTTCAAGTATTTGTTCTAAGAGTCTTTCAAGTTTGAAGAGCCTCATATCCAAAGTGTATATATTGAGTACAAATAATTGTAATATGTGATTGAAAAGTCTATGCAATACATTGTATTTGCATTGCTTGAGTAGATATATATTTATTTATAATATTATTCAATGAGTTTGTTATTATCATGGATTGAATGTATGTCTTTGTGTGAAGATTTGAACTTGATATATTATGAGATACTATAAGGAAATTATTAATTTTATAATAGTGGTATCAAAGCCATGTTATGCACTCTATGAGAAAGAGAACAATGTTTATGTAAAGCCAACTTGAGGAACATCATGACTGAGAAGAAAGCCAAGTTAGGGAATATAATGGATGATAAGAAATCCAAGTTGAGTAACATCATGAAAAAGAGAAAAATAGATTTGATGTTGATGAATAGAACCATGTTGTGGAGATCCATGAAACCCAGGTTGAAGTGTTTGTTAATATTACCTTGGTGAGGAAAACCAATGAAGAGAAAGTGCTATGAAGCCCTATAAATAAGTGTAAGCATCATGGATAAAGTACTATTAATCCATAGAGAGAGTGCTATATTGATGAATTCATATAAAATAAGAAGAGTTATAAATATTGGCATGCATTAGACAAGAGGTGAGCTGAGTTAAGCAAGCAGTGGAAGAAGTGATTTTACATAGTGTCAACAAAAGTTAGGCCAGATGTAGCCACAACTCTGAGCAATCATTACAATAATAAGTGGGAAATATTTTAGAAAAAAAATGATGGTAGAAAAGTTAATTTAAATTCATTATTTAATATTTTCAAATTCAAAGGTTAGAAGAAACGAGTTTGAAATTATTAAAAGGAAATGAGAAAATTTAAAATTAGAAATTGGAAAAATTAAAAATAAAAGAAGAGTTGATTTGAAAAGTAAAATTGGAGAAAGAGAAATTAGTTAAATAAGTAGCGAGAGATAATTGAAGGGAAATTGTTTTAAGAAAGAAATTAATAATTAAAAATAAGCATTATTTGAAGAAGTTTTGTGAAAAAAAAAATTGTTCGAAGAGACATGAAAATTAAATTGAAGAAGAAGATTAAAGAAAAATAAAATATTTATGTTGAAAATTGATTTATTCATTAAAGAAAAGTATTAATATATTTGAAGGAAAAATATATTATTGGAAGTATTGAAGGAAAGTATATTATTTGAAAATATTATTGAAATTAAAGATTTTTTTTTTTTTTTTGTATTTACATGGTGGAATCGGTAGCCGCCATGAATCCGGGCAGGCTGTCCAACTTTTATGGCCACCACAGTATTTTGCGTTGTTCGCCCCGAAAGCCGCCACATAGATCTTCGCACAGTCCGCCCCTATAACCACCATGCCACAATCATTTTAAACCTTTTACGCCACTGAAAGCACCAGGAAAGGGACAAGTGTTTAGTTCGGCGAGGCCCGATATTTGAACCTTGGACCTCCGCCCCCTTATGGGGTTTGGATGAACCAATTGGTCTACACATCGGACCTGAAATTAAAGATTAAAAGATTGAAGAAAAATAATTATTTGAGAGAAGAAAATTGTTTGAAGAAGAAACATTAATTTTGGAGTTATAAGGTTGTCAACAACAAAGGAAATTAATTATATTAAAAAAATTGGGAGTAATAAGGAATTATACCCCAAAGGAAGTTATATTGAAGAATTTTTTTATTAAAATTGTATAAAATAAATCCCTAATTATAGATAATGCTAGCATTGCAATTAAAAAAATAAATCAAACAAAAAGGCAAACAAACAATCAAAATAATATATCATTAGAAATTAGTATGGATGAAGAGAAACAAATAGAAATACAAGAACATGAATTATAAAAAAAATGAAGAAAAACAAGCTAAAAATTCATATTTTTAAGAATTAAAAAATTCTTAGATGATCAAGATGAATATTATATGTCACCAAAATTAATATTGCACTCAAAAAATAATTCTTGAAGAAGCTAAATATGAAGATACTTCAATACTATTATTGATGAAGTTGATGATCACTCTATTATCACATTACCTACTAACATGGGAAAGTAAATATATATAGTATTACTCTTTGAAAGATAAGAATAAAATACAATAATAAATAATTAAAAATTTGAAGAACAAGCTTGTGATGAAAGATGTCAGCTATGACACAAATGATTTAAGGCCTAGGACAATAAGTACATGTTGTGATACCATAGATTTAAGACCTATGATGACATATGCATGTTGTGATACTAGTGATATTCATAAAAATAAAAATGAGAATTATGATTTGAATTCCATAATGGCCTATGCAAGTGGTGATACTTGTGATTTGAGACCCATGGCAACAAATATAGGAGAAATTATTCCAAGAACAAACATTGCAAGTGACACAAGGGACTTAAACATTTTTTTGTGAAGACAAAGTGTGTAAAAATATATGTGATAATAAATATTGTAATGATATAAGTAATAGTGATAGAGAGATTGTATAGAGGTTTTGATAGGGTACAGTGATACAAATTTAGAAATTTTCTAGCAAAGAATAAAATCAAAATATGAAGACCTGAAACAATCATGTAATAATAAATCAAGGATTAACAAAAGTAATTGTCAAACTAAGAACTTTAGGACAAGAATAGATGAAACTATTTTTTATACAAGAAAAATTGATATAGGTAAGAAATGGAGAAATTATGATAGGCATGGACACAAGATAGAAAGATGTTAGGATAATCATTGTTGTGAAATTTGTGGAGGTAACAATAATTTTTAAAAATATTGTTGGTAGAAAGGAAATAATAATATGAATATGAATTATGGATGGATAAGTGTGTACGAAAGGGATAAGATGAAATATATGATAACAATTATGGAACTAAATGGACTATTCTAAAAATGTTTTTCAATTCCAAATGATGCCAAAAAATATAGGAAAAAAATTAGGATAATAGACATACCAAATCTAGATATGGAAAGGATGTTAAAGTTAGATTCAATGTCAAAATCAAAGTACGAAGACCAAAACAAGAATCAAATATTGAAATTAAATAAATACAAAGGATATTCTTACCAAATAATGTAATATGATGGGGTTTTAGAAGTATTATATTATTTGGTAACTTGCAAGAATATTGCAAGTACCTTGTAAATAGTATAGTTTAGAGTTTGATTATATTTGAGTACATAGTAGGTGTCATGTAAGTATGGAGTTAGAGCCTTTGTCCTTATGTGGATATGTAGAGTTCATAATAGATTTATTATTATATGGTATTTCTCCCATGAGAAATATGAAGTCATATCTCTCTTGGGTTTGAAGATATGGAGAGTTAGTGATAGTATAAAGGTTAAGAGTCTTGTCAATATGAAGAGTATCATATCCAAAGTGTATATATTAAATATAAAGTATTGTAGTATGTGGTTTAAAAAGATTTACAATACATTGCATTTTCATTGCTTGAGAAAAAAAAAAATATATATATATATATATATATATATATATATATATATATATATATCAATATAACATTTTATTGGGTTTGTTATTATTATGGATTGAATGTATGTCTGTATGTGAAGATCTAAAATTAATATATTGTGATATCCTATGAGGGGAGTGTTGATTTTATAACAAAGGAAGAAATGTAAAGAGAATGAAGTTGGCACAAGATATTGACTTCCTCCATTGGTTAGTTGCAATTTGATAACTTAACCACATGATGACAATTGTACTTGGTAGTATATTAGGCATTGACTATACTAAGGTTTTCTACATGGAATGTTGGTAGGTTTAAAGCATTTGATGAAATTTAACTACGCTTAAATAATAGAGGATATGGAACACTTAGATCTATCAGGTCAATAGAGGGGCCTAGCATGCTAGGTCACTAGAAAAAGGTTTAACTTAGCAGGAGGAGATAATTTTAGCAAGTTTGGATAGGTTTGATGTCCCAATCATGACACTATTCTTGGAAAAATGTATGTAGGTAAAGTTAAGTGGGACAAAATTGGTATGTATATTTACCATATTTTGATGCATTCGCTAATTTAGTGAATGTGTCACAAATAATATATGTTAATATTTACTAGAAGAAAATCATAGGAGTGGTTATAAAATTCCCCAATAAGTTATTACCCGTAAGGGATGTCCCCCTAGAGTTATTGAGGGTTTCAAAAATACCTAAAGGAACTGAAAAAAGGAAGAAATTAAATTACCATATGAAATATACAAATAACCACATGGATGACAACATACAAAGTGAGAAGATAAGAAAAAATGATCTCAAGAAAAAAAGATAAGGCTTATCATGCCTATCAAGGTAGAGGAGGTGAATCGCTCTTTGCAAAATAGGTCAAATAGTGATATAAGCCACCATGTAGTGATTACACATAAAGGGATCAAAAAATATATTTTTTTCACATGCATGGAAGATTACTCCAGCACATAGCATAGGGTAAAAATAATGAAAGCAACAAAAATGAAGAGAAGAGAAGACAACATTGGAAAACATAGAATAAAAAAATAAGGTAATCAATAGGGAGAAAAGAGAGCAACATGACAAGGGATAGTAAATAGGGGTGACACTACTAGGAAAAGAGAAAGGATATCTAAGGGGATAAGTGTGAGATAGAAGGTAAGGTATAGCAACAAGAAATCATTAAGGTATGGTTAAGGGGAAATATAGGGATGGGAGCATAGGGTAGTGAGGGTTAGTAAGAAGAGAGGGTGTCATAACCTCAACAATGTAAATGAGCTAGAGGGGAGTGCCATGAAAAGGGGGATATTGATATATGTATTTTTGCTACCCTACTTTGAATTCCTCTAATGCTATGACTAGGATGTGGCAATTGAATTCAACACCAACTCATATTTAAATCAAATCATGGTGCATGGCACAAAGATTGAAATTTTAGAGGAATATACCATAACAATATGGTACTACCCTAGGTCAGGTAATGGGTATTCTATGAGCCCTAGATAGTGGTAGAGGCTCATGAATATTTTTATTAGGGAAGGGAGTGAGAGGGGTTGGAGGTAAAACCCAATGAAGGAACAATAAGAACCTACCTGTTGAACCCTTATGATATTCTGGCTCTGTATGTGTTGAAGTATTTTGCATATGATAAGAGATTCATAATGGTTATAGGGTACCATTTTTGGCTATTATTGCACACAATAATGGGAGACCGAGGGGAAGCATTCTAGGTCAATTTGTCATATTAGCTATATAAATTTCTACAATTCTTAGGCAATAAATACCAATCATAGCCACAAGTGGAATATTTATTATAGCATGATCTTATTAAGCTACTGGTGACACATCAAGTGTCACACCTATAGGAAGGCAAATTGATATGTTTGAATTTGGTGAATAAGCTTTGGTATTGTGTTATTGTGTAGTTGTACACAAAGTGTTTGATAAAATTTGTATACATATATTTAATATTATTATAAAGTGGCAATGTAATATTATACATAATAATGTGATGTTAAGTCATGTATGTTGATAAAGTCATAAGTTATAAATTCGTTTGTCTTGTAGTGGAAAATATCATGTAAATGCAAGTTAAATGCATATGAAATGTAATTTAGGAAATGATGAGGTGTTAGGTAGTTGGAGAGTGCAACTAATTTTTGGTTGTATAAATAAGACCCTTCAACATTCATTTAGATAAGGATAGAAGAGCATTGGTATGTGTGAGAGAAGGTTGGTGCATACGTGTGTATGGCATGATACATTTAGGTCATGGATGCAATCATAAAGAGGATTCTACATAGGGTTTACAATTTGTATATGAAATACTATAACCAAGATATGTTATTGTTAATATAAATATGCTAAATAATTTATCATATACCATTTTTACTGTTTTTTATGTGCATTATTATTGCTAATGAATATAGATCTATGTATTTATTAAGTAGAAATAAAATTGTGTGTATGTATGTTAAATTTCATTTCTAAAACACCAAGGGTTGGGTTGGGAGAATTGGTTGATATGAGAGCAACTAGCCAAGTGATTTATGTCAACACAATAATCCATAAGGTAAGTGGAAGTAGAAGAAGAGAAAGGGGTAGTGGTGGAGGTAGAGAGCATCCAAAAGGCTAAGAAGGCCATTCTAATAAAAATACCAATAGTGGCTACTCCATGAGAGAAAGGGAAAAAGATACACATAATGGACTTTGAGGAGTAGTTGGACTAGGCATGATAGAGTATTTAAGAAATGGGAGTAGAGATAAAACACTTGCAATAATAATTTTCATGTACAAGTGGTAGGTTGAATTGATGACACCACTTGCAAGCATAGTAGACACAACAAGATAGAGGTCATTGGATACACCAAGCAAGAAGAGAAGAAATATGACTAGGGTTTAAAAAATAACATTCTACTTAGGCATACCAAGCATAGCAGTGGTAAAGGATAACATGACAAATGTGGGAGAAGGTACAATAGGGATATAAGAGGGAATGATAGGGACACTTGAGGATATGATAGGGGTAGAAGAAGCCACAACAATATTTCCACAAGGAATAAATGCAATATAAGTTATAACAAGGGCATAGGAGGATTTTCCATTAAAGTTAAAGGTGTAAGAAGTGTCTTGCATGCCAACCCTAGATAATTTAGCAAGATAAACTACCTCCTTAGAGAGTACCTTAAAATTAAACCATGATTCCATGGAGGATCTAGTGCTCCTAATACAACTAAAACATGTAGAGTTTAAAATTGACAAGATATGATGGGTTATCTATGAGTGGTTGTAGGATCAAAATTTGGTCCTTGCATAGGAGTAGTCATGTCTACGATGAAATATAAAAAATAAATATGAGGCCATCACCAAGATAAATGAGGAAGTGGTTTACTTGAGGGGTTATGCATAAAGATGAGATGAATAGTGGTCAGCTATTGCATGGCTCATCAAATATTCTAGTGTGTAAATCACCAACATAGGTATATGCTTGGATGATAAAGGAATGATATACCCTACTACGAATAGGGAAATATCTAACTAATATATATTATGATTTATGCATGCCTAAATGGTTCTTTGTGTGTTCTTATATAGTATCCCCAAGCAATAATACCTACTATGTGAGTTGTATTTACATAATATTGCACTACCTAATGTGATAGACTAGAACTAATTTCCATTTGTGGGAGAGGTTCAAATTTATGACTTTTATAATTTGTGAGAGCATAGGTAGTGAGGTGGAAGAAAGTGATAAAATATAGTCAATGGGACCAATAAATCATCTTGCATGTATGAGCATATCACGAGTTTCCAATAATCATCATTGCAAACTACCAAGAGTTGCTAGGGAGTTAGTAGTGTATTAAGAGGATGCAAGAAACATAGGCAACCTAGCTCTAGTGATACTTGGTAGTGGTGGATAACTATTAGAGGGAGGAATTACAAGGGAAAATAATACAATTTGATAAAATACCATTTCTCCCAAAGTAGAGGGAGGCACACTTAGTAATGAATGAGCTTGCATGATTTATAAGGTCTCATTGTTTGTATCTAGAGGTGAAGAAACAAGGGGTGAAATGGATTAGACAAGGGTTTCAACCATTGATGATATGGTTCCCTATACCCAACTATGAGGAAGATACCCAAGATGTTGTAATGGACATAATGGTAGAAGGGTTTCATGATTATGAATTCTACAACCCAAAATACCAACCCATAAGCATAGTGATGAATATTTGTGAGATAGTTGTATGTGCCTTTGGGATAATATAGGTAAATTATGTACATGATTATCAGCCTTAAGAGGCTAGAAAAATATAAAAAGGAATGTTTTTGGTTAATAAAAGGTTACGTTGGTGTTAAAATTTATTGAATGAAATGAGAAATTTATGCTTAGTTGTTAGCAAATATAAATAAGAGAAATAAATGGAATGTATGCACAATGTGACAATTGTAGGTATGGATAAAGGAGTGTGAAAAATATAAGGTTCAATTTTACACATAAGTGCTTCAATAATATTACCTAGAAATGTGTTTCAAAAAATATGCTTATGATACAAGATATGTACAAGTATATATAATATATAAAATGCTCACCCAAGAGGGTGTTTTAGATAATGATAACCTATGGAATTGTTTTATAAAATACTCACCTATGAAGGTGTTTCAAATATGCTTACCCATTAAGGTGTTTTAGAAAATGCTTATCCATGAAGGTGTTTCATAAAATGCTCATCCACAAGGGTGGTTTAGTGAATTAGAATAATAAATTCTCGATATTTGATAGTTTTTGTAGTATTCTATCTAATAAAGAACCATAATTTCTAAGAGAAAATAAAAGCAAGAGAAACTAAACATCACTTCATATTCAATCAATGAAACTTATACAATGAAAATGGGACTAGAAGTCCATAATATAGGTTTAAAAATGACCTTTGGTCTACCTCAAATGACCCTTGGTATTCTACAAATGACACTTGGTATATATAAAAAATATTGAAATATATTCTAACATCCCTTGTATTATTTGGTATTTCCTTTTGTTGGCTTTCATAGATGATATCTAAATATTTGGAACTTATTTTATCCCAAATATTTTGTAAATATATCTGCCAACTATTATTTTATAGGAATATGCTTTAAACTGATATGATGATTCTAAAAATGATATCTGATGAAATTGTATTGTGTAACAACCCAAAAACACACAAACAAAAAAATACAAAAATAGAAAAGTTTTTTTGTTTAACTAAGGAGAGGGATACGTGAACCCTTCATGAACCCCTAGCCCAACTCGTACTAACCTAAAGTTTCAATCACCTAAGTTTTCCTGGAAGTTACATCTCATGAAGTACCCTATCACAAGTTTGTCTATGTAGACATAACTATAGACACCTAAATCATGTCATGCTTAGGGGAGCTACTCACATAGAGACATTCATAAGATCAGATGACATAATATTGGACTTTCCAAGAATTAACAGTGGTTATCACCACTCATTTGGGGCCTTTTCAAGCCATCCAAGTCTAGCCACTCAAGCCTAGAGCGTCTAGACCTTAGTCGCTACAGATGATAGAGACTAGATTTTAGTCACTGCAGACGATAATGGCTAAACCCTAAAAGCAGTTTTACCAAAAAATAGACCTAATCATGGGTGGAAGTGGTAGTCTGCATGCAATAAAGGTGAGTGGGATTAACTTTTCATTCCTTTTCATGACCATTTCACATAGGAAACTTGAGTTTGCATTTAGAATTTAGTTAACTGGCCTCCAAACATAAACAAAGGACAAAATCTTCTCATGCTAACGATAAGTTCACATAGGAGACTCAAGTTGGTAGTTATATTTTAGTTAACTGGCCTCCAAACATAGAAAAGACAAAAATATTCTCATTATAACTCACACTACGCATGAGAAATTCATTCCTAGGGCTTGGACATAGACCTAGGATTTCACACTATAAAAGGTGCAAGCCTAAGAGCACCAAAGGGGAGACATATATATCTTTTATCGATCTTGGTCATTGAGGAGAGATTTCAATACTTGGAGAGTTCCCTTGGAGATCACATGTACGATGAATCCCTGATAGATTGGAGAGCATAACAACCATTATTTCAACATCAAATACAAGCTTTGATCCATAGCTTTGCAGCAAAGAGGACGAGAATCACTTTAGCGGCCACTATCTTGGACAGTGGCCCATAGGATTAGTCTAGAGTTTTAGACATTAGGTTCATTATTTTAGCATATAATTAGCATAGCATAATTTCATTAATTCGCATTCATAGCATTAGTCCAATTTGTGCTTGCTTTCATTTATTATATTCAGTACTAACAACCTCATCTGGGGAGGCATTCTCAGACATCTAAGCATGTGTTATTGTTTCATTGCTTACATGGCCACAGGTTCATCAGACGGAGTCTACAACATATGAGAGAAAAAATTATCCCTCTAGGAAACAAGCCTAGAGAAGGAGGCATCTATAAGCACTCATATATTTTCATGTGTAGAACCGGGAAGCTTTTTGAAATTGCATCACCTCTTCATGAAAGGGGCACTCTTGGCCTATTTTTAACCTTATTGTATCAAAATGGGTATCCCTAAGAGGTACCAACATGTAACCGGGTTTCAATACGAATAAAGGGATCCATCTTTGTTATTTTCATGTTATATGCTTTTTATTGTCTTCCATTTCATCTTGGGTTTTTAATACATTGCAAATAGCATAAAAGCGAGTGGTTCATGTGTTCCAGGGTCACTATAGATGGCAATCATGATGGGACCTCCACTGATTTTTTGTTTTTTTTTAGAATACTAACTTAGTTTTATGTCCAGGTCTAGCCGCTCTGAGCTACAGTGGCCAAAAATCAGCTGCCCTGAGCCACAATGGCCAATAGAGATTTAGTCGCTCCCACTAACAACGACCAAGAACCAGGTGCTTTGGTAAAAAAATGGCTAGAATTGGAGTGTAGAAGAGGTAAAAACATCGACTCTCTAAGCTGGATCAAAGGTTGGTACAACTTATCTGATATTTTATAGCTTTTTGTCTACTTTTGTGTGTCTAAAACAAAGAACTTAAAGCACATTTATGTTTGGAAATTTAAATAATAAAAGGAAAAATAATTAAGCATTTTGCATATCTTAGATATTCTTTTATATTTCCACTAGGCGTTGCTAGGAACAATGGCTTATGCCTAAAAATTTTGCCCTAGAATCCAATGTGCTAGACATTGTATGTTGTTTGCTTGCTTTGAGGCCCTGCTAGAGGCCATAGCTACACAAAATAAAGTGTGCTCATACAAATCATAGTAGTTCATGCATATTTCTGAATATTGAAATGTATTTGTGCACTTAGGCATATAAGAAAGACTCATTACTACTATATGATGCACTTTATATTATGCAAGCTTAAAATGAACACCACACACGCACGTCTCATTTAAACATTGGGGAGTTGGATTTCACCACCAACCTTCAATTCAGTCTAGTGACATTGGAATTCATATCCTTCCACTGGTTTACCCACTAGAGATTCCTATAAATGGATTGAGAAACATACTTGTGATACTAAGTTACTTGTGCTTAAACTATCTCCCACTATTGGAACAATCATTGGTTTAGAGTGGAAGAGCTAGGCGAAGCCCCCACTGGGTCTTTAGCAATATACCCTAGATTATTTTGAGAAAATCATGTTTGGCATGGGTGTACTTGATTGTCACTATGGATGAGTCTTCTCATTCTTAATCCAAGAACAAGAGCAAGAAATAAAAAACAATAACACATCAAAACACACCAAATAGTTTAGGGCACACTTAAATCGATAATCAAGGTAAACATTTGTTTGGTATTGTGTGGCTATTCCTAAATTGCAACTCAAAATATCAATTCATAGACAACATGGTCAAAACAATAATTAAACACCCTCGGTATGATACCAAGGAAAATACTGAAGAAACTCATACCTATAGGCAGAGCCGTAGTAACATTGAACGACCTACCTGTAAGACCGTGATACGTAGCTCCACAAGCCTAGGGGGTGATAACTCAACCCTTGGGTGATATCCTGAACCACATCATTGAATAAAGTCACATAAATAAAAAGAGGCTTCACAACCATCCTCATCAAGGAGACATGAGGAGACCTCAAGGGCCTCCTCTAAACACATAGAAACATCTCAAATACGTGAGGAAGCTTCAAGAGCTTCTTCCTCACATGGACATAAAGAAGGTTCTAAACCTCATTATTCACATAGGGATGACGATACTGCTACATCTCCATCCACATGGAGAAAATATGTTACCACAAAGCCCTCTTCATCATGAAGGCAAGCAATAATTGCAACAAGAGACATATGAAATAGGTCTACCCATTAAAGGGCAGGAAACTAGAGCTACACCTAGTCATGGGAATTATATAGAAGAAACCCTTCACACAAAAGGAAATATTCTCATAGACTATGACCTCATAGGAGTGAATGGCACCCCATGGGACCAACCATGGAAAACAAGACAACTAGATGGGTTGGATTGGTTTTCTACATGACCAACTCAAAGAACTATAGCTATGACAAAGTGGATCATGCTATTGAAAAAATTTGATCTAGAGTTCATAAGCCAAAATTCCATTAAGGGACAAGTCATAGTAGATATATTAGCAGAGGTGCCTCTTCAGGATAACAAGCCTCTCACTATAGAATTTCTTGATGATGTGGTCTTTGCATTATCAAACCTGCTCGAACTCGAAGAACCTAATAAAGAAAGAGACATGTCATTGTTCTTCGATGGTTTGAAGTGTGAACAAGGGAGTGGAGCAGGGATTGTATTTATCACACCATAGGGCACTCCATTTCCCTTATCATTCAAACTAGACTTTCCATGCACAAATAACAATACAAAATATGAAGCATTGATCTTGGGACTCCAAAAATCCATAGCAATGGGCATTAAAAGACTGAATATATTTGGTGACTCCTTGCTCATAGTAAACCAGGTCAAAGGACTATTTCAATGTAGGTGCCCACTCCTGAAGACTTACAAGGAACTAGTTGACACCTAACTAGCCCAGATGGAATGGTATGACATCAAGGTAATCCCTCGTACGTCAGATAGATTTGAAAACACCATGGCCTCTTTGGTATCCTTAATCCCTCAAATCCATCTACTAATTTTACAACTGTTCATGTGAAAGTGCTTTCACACTCAGCAATACACCATGAAGATTTTAACAATCAAGAATCAGTCAACATGATCAACATCAAGCCAAATTAGGATTGGTGCTTTGCAGTCATATATTTCTTACAAACGACACCTTGGGGGTATTTTATCTCCCAAGGACCTATGGAGTGTGGAGAAACCTTATACCATAAATTTATTCCTCAATCCGTGTTCACCAACTTGGAATACAAGAAAAGAAGGTTGTATTTTCTATAGAAGTCATGGCTTATCAGGATTGGCTTTCCCAACTGTGGGACTTCCTGAAACTTGGAATAGTACCTTAAGGTTTTTCGCATACTGAAAGGCGAATGTTCAAATAGAAAGAAACAAGATACATCTTGCTAGGGTAAATCCTCTACAGACGAGGATATGATGGAGTATTACTACATTTTCTTGAGCCCCAGGAAGCATCCTAGGCAATTTTGCAAGCTCACGATGACACATGTGGAGGGCATTTTAGTGGCATGGCCATCATTAAGCACATCTTGAGAATGGGTTACTATTGGCCCACCATGGAAAAGGACTACTATGAGTATGTCAAGAAATGCAATAAGTACCAGTATCATGCAAATATAATGCACTTACCATCACAAGCCTTCCAACCCATCCATGTAGCATGGTCATTCTCGCAGTGGGGACTAGAATCCATGTTAGAAATTGTATGTTGTTCTTGATTTGAGGCCCTGCTAGAGGCCATAGCTACACAAAATAAAGTGTTCTCATACAAATAATAGTAGTCCATGCATCTTTCTAAATATTGAAACATATTTGTGCACTTAGGCATATAGGAAAGACTCATTACTACTATATGATGCACTTTATGTTATGCAAGCTTAAAATAAACACCACACACGCACGTATCATTTAAACATTGGGGAGTTGGATTTTATCACCAACCTTCAATTTATGCCAATGATGTTGGAATTCATCTCCTTCCATTGGTTTACCCCCTATATCTTTCTAGAAATGGACTGAGAAACTTACTTATAGTGATACTAAGTTACTTGTGCTTAAACTATCTCCCACTGTTGGAACAATCATTGGTTTAGAGTGGAAGAGCTAGGCGAACCCCCCACTAGGTCTTTAGTGGTGTACCCTAGATTATTTTGAGAAAATCATGTTTGGCATGGGTGTACTTGATTGTCACTATGGATGAGTCTTCTCATTATTAATCCAAGAACAAGAGCAAGAAATAAAAAGGAATAATACATCAAAACACACCAAATAGTTTAGGGCACACTTAAATCAATAATAAAGATAAACATTTGTTTGGTATTGTGTGGCTATTCCTAAATTACAACTCAAAATATCAATTCATAGACAACATGGTCAAAATAATAAGTAAACACCCTCGGTCTGATACCAAGGAAGAGACTGAAGCAACTCATACCTATAGGCGAAGTTGTAGTAACATTGAACAACCTATCGGTAAGACTGTGAGACGTAGCTCTGTGAGCCTAAGGGGTGATAACTCAACCCTTGGGGGATCTCCTATAGAAACCCCAAGTAGAGAACTAAATCATGGAACAAAGTCACATAAATAAAAAGAGTATTCACAACCATCCTCATCAAGGAGACATGAGGAGACCTCAAGGGCCTCTTCTAAACACATAGAAACATCTCAAAGATATGAGGAAGCTTCAAGAGCTTCTTCCTCACATGGACATAAATAAGGTTCTAAACCTCATTCTTCACATAGGGATGATGACACTACTACATATCCATCCACATGGAGAAAATATGTTACCACAAAGCCCTCTTCATCATGAAGGTAAGCAATAATTGCAACAAGAGACATATGGAATAGGTCTGCCCATTGAAGGGCAAGAAACTAGAGCTACATCTAGTCATGGGAATCATATAGAATAAACCCTTCACACAAAAGGAAATATTCTCATAGAATATGAAATCATAGGAGTGAATGGCACCCCATGGGACCAACCATGGAAAACAAGACAACTAGACGGGTTGGATCGATTTTCTACATGATCAACTCAAGACCTGTAGCTACTAAGAGATATGGATCTAGAAGCTCAGGAACTGTGACTTCTAAACATGTCTCTTATTTTGGGGGTATCTCAGAGTGACCCCATAGTAGACACACAGAGTCTGATCATAGGGATACTCAATAGTACACTGAATAAGTCACATTAGCTAGCAAGAGTACAGGTATAGTAGAAACCTCCTCGAGAAATATACAAGTCAAGACAACAAGAATAGAGTCAAATAAACATGAGTCTTATGTGATAGTGCAAACTGACTGAATGAGGTGGTTATAAAATGCATTACGTAAGGAGTGAGAGCTAGTGGAATCTCTTGAATAGGATAAACAAAGAGAAATACTCTTGCACCAACATGAGCAACGCTTAAGAGAGTAGGCTGAGCGGCTAGCTCTTAAAAATTTACAAACAAATGGTGGTGACCACCAAATAACTAGACGCGTTGACTCACCTAAGGAGAGGCACACTATAAAATATGGCCCACAATGAAATCCCCCACAAAACCATGAACAAAATCCAACAAATGGGGAAAGGTTAAACACAACAAACTAGGATCACAATCCTAAATCCCCTCATGTACAAGCAGAAGTAGGGCAATCCTACTCTAGTCAATCAAGTCGTATTGGATACACCCAAGGATGGGGGTCCACAACAACCCCAAAAATATCAAGCACATCCCCCAATAGTCAATTACGACCAAAGGAACAATTAGGGGTGAAATAGAGAATGCAAGTCACCTTGCTATTTCATGCCTCTAACAGAGTCAATGCAATAAATATTTAATCAGTTGAGCGAGGCCAGGAGGATCAGATTTCTTGATACACCTCTTATAGATCCCAACCATCCTAAGACAAAAGGATATAGGGAAGATCAATTTTACCCTTATCATAGGATACCGAGGCATGAAATTGAGGCTTACGTTGGTTTTAAGGATCAAATGTAAAACATGATTGATGCAGGAGAACTCAAAGTTGACAACCCACTGGATCTCGATAACAGAGACATGGGCATACACAGAAACCCATTGCCCAATAATGAAGCCCCTAGAGAGCAAGGAGCCCAATTCAATCAGGTCGAGTTGATATACCTACCCATGGATGTGTTGGGATGGTTGAGATTGTTAACATAGCAAAAATGATTAGGTGGTATGGTCAACCGCAACCTCCTGTAGCCCCCATGAATTTTCCAACCACACCTAGGTAGAGGCAAGACAACCTTCTAGGTCCAGCAACATGACCTATGTTAACTACCCATAGTAGATTGGAGCAGAACCTATAGATGACTCTAGCTAAGTTATCCATCCATGAGCTCATACAACAGTAACCAAAGCATAGGGAGACTTTAATAGAAATTTTAAGGACAATTGAGCTCCAACCATAAGATGTGAATGCATTCACTCACTTTGTGGGACAAGTACAAGAATGTCAGCAACCTGTAATTCGATTCTATGATTATGAGATTAAGATAGTACCTTCTACCTTACCAGACCCTCTGCTAAACATTATGGCAAAAATAAATGACTTACATTTCAAGAGGGTCTTGGTTGATACAGGTTTGTCAATAAACATCATTACACCAACAAAAATAGAGCACCTCAAGATCTCCAATTCCAATATCGTTCCAGGAGCTTACACATTGAGAGATTTTAATGATGCTTTATGCAATACTATGGGAATGATAGTCATATACATCAAGGTGGGTGTATCGCTCCAAATTTTTTGCATCCCTACCTTCAAGCTATAGGATCCGTGCCCGGAAGGAGGATGGGAAAAGGATGGCGCGGTACCTCGGACTGAGAGGCCTTGCGAAGGTCCCGCCTCTCGGGGAGGTGTATTATGGTGATTTTTCGACTGGATGGTGGGTTCACCAGGAAACGTTTGAATGGCAGTTTCCACGCCTAGGTTGGGAATGTGTTTGATGTGTTCAGTTTTAGCTTTAATCATCCAAGTCCTAGGTTTGGCCAAAATGCGTCTAAGCTATTCTATATGAAATGCAGATTTAAATGAAGACAAAAACAGATTTGGACAGAAAAATAGAAAGAACAAGATGGATTAAAGACCCATACCTGATCCGGATGTCTGATGAAGGTTCTAATTTTTGAAGTAGTCAAGATCGTCTGGAATTCGACAAGATCGTCTCCTATCCGACAAGATCGTCTGAGATCTGACGAATTCGTCAGACGAATTCGTCAGAGACCCGCAAACAGAAAAATAGATGCAAAATACAGAGAATGCAACTATGATAACAGAGGGTAATGATGTAAAATGACAGTAAGAACATTAAAATGATGATAATAAGCAAAAACACGAATGCATTATACCGATCTAATGACAATTTATGCTTTTATTATGCATTAAAGCTACATGGGTGAACTCCAAGATGCAGAATAATAAAGAATAACCATAGAATTAACTAAATGCAGAATAATACAGTAGAAAAAGGATGAAGAAATGCAAACTCTGGGCATTGATTGCCCCCAATGTGGACTGCAGTCGAAATCGTCTCGAATTGGGTCGAGATCGTCCGAGATTGTACGAGATCGTCTGAGACGAATTGAGCTTGCTTCGGCTGAAAAACAATGAAGTTCCTGCAAACAAACTTGGAAAAATGCAAATGCAAACAAGTGATTTAAGATGGTCTAGTGCGTGTAGAATTCGAGTTACAGGGAATTTCAGCCAGGGGGATGCTAAGGGGAGGGCCTAGGATTAAATAGGCTTAGGAGGGAGGTTGGGAGGTTGGAGATCATCCCTATTTGGGAGATCTCCAACGGGGAGGGTCTCTAACAGCGCAGACACGCTTCTGCCCGGATTAGAGACGTCGTTGGAACAAAGACTAATTATGAAAAATCAGTTTTGGGACAAGATCGTCTGGACGTCCTAGCCCAGACGAAATCGTCCGATCCGAGGCGATATCGTCTCGATCGGCGACTGATATCGTCAAACGGTCAAAACAAACTCTAAAAATGGCATGGGAAAGGAGGAAACGGATTAAGCGACGGTTTGGGAGCGGTTTTGGAGGTTGAAATTTGAATTTGAATTATTTACTAGAGTAAGTGTAATTATTAAGGTTTTATTGTGCCAATTTTAGGGTGCTACATTTTGCCCCCTCTTTAGCGAATTTTTCGAAGAAAATGCGTTAAAGATGAGTTCTTCTCGATCTACGAGAAAGCAAAAATTATTCCCATTTTTAGGCGACGATTCTTGGTCGAATCGTACGACAACTTACTATGGTGCCCCCTCCGTGTTTTTACCCAAATCGAACGTTTGAGGTAAAAACGCGAAAAAGCAAAATTTTAAAATGTTTTTAATTGTGTTTTGAATAAAATTAAGAAAAATAGGGTAAAACCCTAATTCATTGTTACTGTTCATTTTTCTGGTTTTTAGAGCTCTGGAGACAAAAATGGTCGAGACAGTGCACAGATCGACAGAGGTCCGATGCGGGCTACGGGTAAGAGTCTAAACTTAGTTTAGAATGCTTTAAGTTGAATTTACATGCTTTTTAGATTGATTTTGAGCAATTTTTGAGCATCGCGGCCATTTTTGGGCCGTCGACGTCGTCGGGACGAAATCGTCCCGATTTTCGACGAAATCGTCTCAAGTTCGTCGATTTCGTCTAAGGGCGAAATCGACGAAAGGGGGACGATTTCATCAAATTAGGGACGATTTCGGCTTGCGAAATCGGAGACGATTTGCTCAAATTTGGGACGATATCGTCCAATAGTGGACGATATCATCATTTATATAAAATTGAACTGATTTTACTTGCATTATTAATCACTTGAGTTTTTATTAATGATTTTTTATTGTGTTGTTGTTTATGTTGCAGAGAGGATTACTAAAGAGCAGAGAATGGAAATATGGCGGGTTGAGAGATGACTTGGCCGCTCTATCACAGGCAGAGCGAGATCAGCTGGCTCAGGTCGGCTTACAGCATGTGGCAGAGATGCCACAAGTTTCTACAGACATGGGGCTACTGACAGCCCTGGCAGAGAGGTGGTATCCGGGTTCTTCCTATTTTTGGTTACCGACAGGGGAGATGACTCCCACACTAGAGGATGTATGGAGGATTTTGAGGATCCCCATACAAGGACGGTTGATCACTCCTACGGCCAATCAGGGCCATGCTATGATGCGGCTGTGTGGCGATCCGAGCTTCGCCCTGGAGAAGGGCGGAGTGAACATCGAGTCGCTGCGTCAGATGCCTGGGGCATCGAGACTCACACAGGTTTTGGCCGAAGTGGTAGGTGGACTTCTGCTGTGCCACCAGAGCGGATGCAGGGTACCATGGGTGCTGGCAGATGTGGTCTGTGACATGAGAGACCATGGCTACAGGTTCTCTTGGGGCAGCTTTGTTCTATGTCGATTGTATAGGATCCTGCATGGGGTCGTGTACAAGGGCGGCCGATGTCTGGTTATGACATCGCTTCTACAGGTTTGGTGCTGGGAGCACATTGCAGTGCGGAGGCCGGTAGGGCTTCCTTTGATAGGGATTGATAGGGAGAGGCCCCGAGCTTTCTACTGGTGGCTCCAGAGAGGGCACAATGACGGATAGATCTATCGATGTCCCGGAGACTACTGGATGACCTTGTCTCGGACCAGATCACCTGGAGGCCTTGGAGAGATCATCCAGGGTGGGCCGAGGATGGACAAGAGCTGGCTCGCATCAGGTGAGTCTGCTGGCTGAGGATGGAGAGGGGAGAGGTGGAGCTCCACCGCTACGACCGAGTTTTGAGATAGTTCGGTCTACAGTAGGGGATCCCATCTCTCAGGGATTACGAGTTTTCCTGGACTATCCGAGATAACACTACAGTTAGCGGGGCTCCAGATATGCAATGCTTCTGGAGTCAGGACGCAGATGATGCCCCCATTCAGCCAGTGGATGGGGACGATGCTGGGGTAGCCGACGGCTACGATGCCTGGTACACAGGCATCCGCCCTCCTCGGATGATGAGGGCTCAGGGTCCGATTCACGTAGTTGTGCATCGGATGGGGAGGCGATACCAGGCGGCCATTGAGGCGGCCCAGGGTCACGATGGGAGAGAGCAGAGGAGACCACAGGCGCAGCAGAGGCCACAGCAGTGGGAGAGGAGGGAGGAGAGACCCCCTTCTCCATAGAGAGAGAGGCCACCATCACCCGATAAGGGCAAGGGTGTTGACACTAGGGAGAGCAACGAGACAGTGACTCTCCGAGCAGAGACGATCCGTCTCCAGGCATAGGTGCAGACCCTGCAGGAGGAGGCTGCATGACACCGAGCTGAGGTGACACAGCTCAGAGATGAGATTGCATGCCTCAGAGCACGGGGTGGAGGGGCGAGCACTCGGGAGCTAGCATGGGCTATTGCCCAAATCACATTTTATCAGACACTATACCACCAGATGGTGCCAGAGGAGGAGAGATTACCACTATCGGCTACCATCATGGATCCGATCAGGATTGGGTCATCAAGGACTTCATCTCGATCCATGACTAGGACTCGTAGTACCACACATACTATGATGGGGCCACCTCGTCCACCTCAGGGTGGGGGAGGAGATGAGGCTGAGAGCTCGAGGGGTTCTCGAGGCTAGCTACTACAGATTGCACTACATAGATTGATATATAGTATTTATTATTTTTGATAGAGGATTGAGTATGCCGAGGTACAGATTGTGGCATACCGATTCGATTTTGATATGATGTATATATTGTTGATATATATATAGATGAGATATTTTTTGATCATATGACTTGTGTCTTATGTATTTTTATGATGCTTTTAATGTTTTGATTGATTGATTTGATGATTCATGTAATTATGTCATTTGGAAATATTATGGTTGAAATGTCATGCTTGAAAAATTTAAATGAAATAATCTGATAGAACAAATTGGTTGTTTGTGATGTGATGATTTGATAAAAATATAAAAGGGACTTTTAACAATAATTTCAAAGGACATTGTCGCTATTATAGACCATTTCATGGAGTCGCCGCTCACTCGGTCGTCAAGCTAATCCCAGTATAGAAATATTGTTAAAAGTAAAAGAGTGCTTAAGAGACTGTCTTAAGACTTTGGTGCAATGGTGCAAATGATGATGATGATGGTTTGTTTTCAGAGTTTCATAAAAATAGTATGCATGAAATAATGTTAAAATGATTTTTGCTAGGCATAAATTCCTAAGTGTGATAAAATTTTTGGATAATTCCCTAGGAATTATACCATCATTGCAAAATTGAAGGTTGACATAATGACATGAAATAGTGATAATGTGCATGCTTTTGAAAGCATAATTGTATAACATAATGATTTAAGTCATATGGTTTTCATGATTTTCAAATAAATGGGGAATAAAAATTGGTACAATGGTTTGCGCTAGGCATAGAATATGTAGGTATAGACTTATACCATCATCGCGAAAATCAAAGAAGAAAATAGATAGTTTTATTGCATGGTTGATTTTTAATAAATAGAAAATATGAAGATGAGGACTTGCGCTAGGCATAAAATTCCAATTTTGGTTTTGGAACTATACCATCGTCGTGAAAGTCGACAATATATATATATATATATATATATATATATATTTTTTTTTTTTGTGTTTTGATTGTATGGTTTTGAAAGAAATTTTGATTTTTTCTATTATGTATGTAGTTGTCTTTATACTAAACAACTGTACTTTAAAGAAGAAAATGAATTTATTCCAAACAATTTGCAAAAAATATTTCAAAGTATCTTAAAGACAAAAGTTAGATTTATAAGGAATCCCATGTGCATATGTGAGTTCATTTCCAATCTTGATTTATCATAATGATACACAAAATCTCTCAAATACAAAATGTGTGTGCAATTGCTATGTTCATTTACCAGTTTTGAGCAAGATAATATGATACAAGTGATTTGAATGAACCAAATAAGTGTTCATTAACCATGATGTAGATGCATATAACCATACTAGACTACTATGTAAGTCGGATTATCAAGAGCTAGCTAATCCATAAGCAGACATAGGTCTGTACAAAAGAAGGTCGCTAATGTGACGGACATATCGCCACGCTAGGAGTTACCCAAGGCCAAGCAGGTTGGGCACAAACCACTTGTTATGGGGCTTACCTCACAGTTTTCGAATAATTGAGAATTCCAGGGATTCAAGCTCATCAACCCTTCTTTTCTTTTCAAAGGGTAGGGAAAGGGATTTTATTGCTTTTGCTTTTGCTTTCTTTTGCTTTCTTTTTGTATTTTTGCTTGATAATGCTGTAATGATATAAAATAATATTTTTCTTTTTCTCTTTTTCTTGAACTTTGCTTTTTCTTTTTGTTCTATGCTAGGGATACTTGCTCGGATTAGCTGTAGAGCAAGGGATTTTTATTCTGGGTAGGGGTGAGCTTGTCCTTTTGCCAATTCTCAAAGATTCTAGACCATGTGCATGATAGGATAGCAGGGGAAACTTTTCGCTCAAGAAACCACTTCTACTATGTAGCATAGCATGGACATTACAAATATAATCATTTTATTGTGAAAGGATGTGCTTGGTTTAAGTAAATAACAAGATCAATTCTCTGTGCTCAAACTTTATTTAATTGAATTTTGTGGACTTTGATATAAGAGAGATTAGTAATCATGCCAGATAAAAATCAAGATATTTATTTTTGTGTGTGTGAAAGTGAGGGATTCCAAATAAATGCTTATTTATCCAAAATAATTTGAAGCATATAACTCGCAACATTTGTAAGAAGAATATATATAAATACTTTTTGAGAAGTTTTGAGAATGTTGACTCTCTCTTTCTTCTTTATGTTGTTTTGGTTTCGAAAGAGTCAAGAATATTGCTGTTTTTTTTATTTTTATTATTATTTTTTTTGTTTTTGAAAGAATTAACAAGTGCCATAAATAAATACAACAAGTAGTTTTGAATATTTTGATGATTATGAATGTTTTTGGTGTTTTTGAATTTATAAATTGAAAGAAATACAAGATAGTGATTTTGAAATATTTTAAACAAATATATACAAGGATGAAATGACCAAATTTATACATAGTAACGTTTAAGATGCAAAATGTTCATGGGTTCTTTAAGTTCTTTACCATCTAAGGTAGATAATTTGTATGCTCCCGATTCAAATTTAGCAGTGATAATGTATGGTCCAAGCCAGTTGGGCTCAAATTTACCTTTAAGGTCTTTAGTTGCATTAGTATTTTTTTTTGAAGATTTTGAGGATTTTGATTTTTTTTGTATTTTGATTTTAATTTATGAATTGAAATTGGTGGTATATACAAGATGATCTATATACACTATACAAGGTTATTTGAGTATAGCATGTCTAAGGTTGCTTCAAAATCAAAGGAGGTTTTGAAGGATAATTTGGTTGAGGTGAAGGTAAGAACAAAAGGTGATGAATAAAAGGTAGTGATAACAAAAGCTTTGTTATAATGTAGAATAATGTAGCAAAAGATTTGACTTTTATATGTGTAAAATTGATCATGTTACAAAATAAAATGTAAGAAGGATAAGAAAGTTCTTCATTCTTATCACTATCTTCCAAGTCTTGATAAGATGGAGGGAGCATATGTGAAAGATATGCATGGATGTTATTTGGTAAACAAGGATGATCATATATGGATGAAGAAAAGTGATGGATAGAAGATAATTGTGATAATAGAGAATGTATAGAACTTGATGTTTCAACCGTTAAATATTCTTCAAATGGTGTTGGGTCACCATGTATGGTAACAATTTTATTTGCAAGTTCAAACTTCAAACATTGGTGAAGAGTGGAAGGGACAACCCTCATCGTATGAATCCAAGGACTTCTGAGAAGTAGGTTGTAAGGTGAAGGGCAATATGCTACATAAAACAAAGTATCCAGGATCTTGGATCCAATATTAAGGGGAAGAATTATAGTACCTTGAGCTTCTTGAATTTCATTGTTAAAAGATTTTATAATAACATTTGATTCATTAAGATCTTCTTCCTTTGATTTGAGTTTTTGGAATAATTGATAAGTGCATAAATTAAGAGAGGAGCCATTATCTACCATGATAGTTTTAACAGGTGTTTCTTTACTAGATCCTGTAATGTAAAGATAGTAGTCTTCTTGTGGAGTAGAGGAAGGAATCTCCTCATCATAGAATGAAATATGGTTAACCTCAAGAGGGTTTACACCATTAATTATGTTCTTAGAGAAAATATGATGAGGAACAAATTGTTGGCTAGGTATCTTGAACAAAATTTCCTTATGAGAACTTTGTAATACTTCTAAAAGGGATATCTTTGCTTGAGGATTAATCACTTGTTGTTGGCTATCAAAGTGGATTTCAGATTGAGATTTTGATTCTAAAGATGAGCTTTCTATGCTTACATTCCATTTTGGATCATTCTCTAGAGCCAAAGATAGTTTTGAAGGTTGGTCAAATGAGGAATCCATATCTTGAATATCAGATTGAGTTGATTGAACTTGAGGTTGCTCATTTGTAGTTTTTGTTACAATATTAATAATATCATCATGATGGGACACATTAACATGCAATATTTGATTGGTTTCTTGTTGTTGATAATTGAATAGGGGTTCTTGGGAGATCCCCATGTCTTGATTGATTATTGGTATTTGTTGTGTAGGAGTTTGATTGTTTACTGGAGATTTATAATCAGTTGTAGATTGTAATTCCTTTATATTAAAAAGACCCTCATCAATCAAATCTTGAATTGCACATCTTAAATCTTTACAATTTTGTGTCATATGTCCATCTACTCTATGATATTCACAATGTAGCTCAGGTTTAAACCAATCTGTTGTGGTATCAAGTTGTCTTATGGAAGGGAGTTCAATCCTATTTGTATCAAGTAAATACTTGAGAATTATATCCATTGGTTGATTGAGCTTAGTAAATTTACGTGATGAAGGTTTTCGAGAGGTTTTTGATACATGCCTTAGGAATTCAGTCATAAAAGGACCTAATGGTTTCTCACCTCTACTTTCTTTATTATGGGTAGAATGATGACAGGAAGATTGCGAAGTATGAGGTGAGTGCATGGTAGAATTGGAAGAATAAGTATTTTCTTGTTGAAATGGATGTGTTGTATTGAAAGAAGAATATTGAAAGGGTGGAGGAGGATTGTATGTGGATTGATAGACATAATATGGATATATGGGAGAATAGATAATATCGTTATGAAGAGGATTGGAAAAGGGATTGTCCTGTTGGGGTAAGGATGAAAAATGAGAAAAGTGTGATGGAGGTGGTGTTGAATAGGGATGAGGTTGGTCATAATCAACAAATGTATTTGGCTGAATTCTTCCAACATTACTGATGGGCTCATATTGATTTGAGTAAAAACTCATGGTTTCTTTAGTACTTCTAAAAGTAATATTTAGTATCTACTATTTAGAATTGAATCTAAAACATACAAACTTGAAATGATGATTTTGTTTTTGTTTTTCTTGTATACATATATATATATATATATATATATATATATATATTGTTTTTTTATATTTTTGAATCAGAAAGATGCCTATGTTATTCACGTCGGGTTCACCAAAATGTATCGCTCCAAATTTTTCGCATCCCTACCTTCAGGCTATAGGATCCGTGCCCGAAAGGAGGATGGGAAAAGGATGGCGTGGTACCTCGGACTGAGAGGCCTTGCGAAGGTCCCGCCTCTCGGGGAGGTGTATTATGGTGATTTTTCGACGGATGGTGGGTTCACCAGGAAACGTTTGAATGGCAGTTTCCATGCCTAGGTTGGGAATGTGTTTGATGTGTTCAGTTTTAGCTTTAATCATCCAAGTCCTAGGTTTGGCCAAAATGCGTCTAAGCTATTCTATATGAAATGCAGATTTAAATGAAGACAGAAACAGATTTGGACAGAAAAATAGAAAGAACAAGATGGATTAAAGACCCATACCTGATCCGGATGTCTGATGAAGGTTCTAATTTTTGAAGTAGTCAAGATCGTCTGGAATTCGACAGGATCGTCTCCTATCTGACAAGATCGTCTGAGATCTGACGAATTCATCAGACGAATTCGTAGAGACCTGCAAACAGAAAAATAGATGCAAAATACAGAGAATGCAACTATGATAACAGAGGGTAATGATGTAAAATGATAGTAAGAACATTAAAATGATGATAATAAGCAAAGAAACGAATGCATTATACCGATCTAATGACAATTTATGCTTTTATTATGCATTAAAGCTACATGGGTGAACTCCAAGATGCAGAATAATAAAGAATAACCATAGAATTAACTAAATGCAGAATAATACAACAGAAAAAGGATGAAGAAATGCAAACTCTGGCACTGATTGCCCCCAATGTGGACTGCAGATGAAATCGTCTCGAATTGGGTCGAGATCGTCCGAGATTGTACGAGATCGTCTGAGACGAACTGAGCTTGCTCCGGCTGAAAAACAATGAAGTTCCTGCAAACAAACTTGAAAAAATGCAAATGCAAACAGTGATTTAAGATGGTCTAGTGCGTGTAGAATTCGAGTTACAGGGAATTTCAGCCAGGGGGATGCTAAGGGGAGGGCCTAGGATTAAATAGGCTTAGGAGGGAGGTTAGGAGGTTGGAGATCATCCCTATTTGGGAGATCTCCAACGGGGAGGGTCTCTAACGGTGCAGACACGCTTCTGCCCGGATTAGAGACGTCGTTGGAACAGAGGCTAATTATGAAAAATTAGTTTTGGGACAAGATCGTCTGGACGTCCTAGCCCAGACGAAATCGTCCGATCTGAGGCGATATCGTCTGATCGACGACGATATCGTCAAACGGTCAAAACAAACTCTAAAAATGGCACGGGAAAGGAGGAAACGGGTTAAGCGATGGTTTGGGAGCGGTTTTGGAGGTTGAAATTTGAATTTGAATTATTTACTAGAGTAATTGTAATTATTAAGGTTTTATTGCACCAATTTTAGGGTGCTACGAGTGGGATACAAGAATCATAATTCTGGAAAAGTATGTAGTACAACATCCTCTTAGGGCATCCTTGTATAAGGGCCATGAAGTGCGTGCCTTTGATCTTACACTAGTGTGTCAAGTATGTGCACGAGAACAAAGTCTATGTGGTTTTGGCTAATGAAGAGCCTTTTAAATATGTCCATCAGGTGGACATTCTAGGAGAATTTGTAATCCCTTCTACCCACCTATATGTAATGCCTTCATCCCCAACCACACAAGTGGATAACAAAGACAAAGGGGTAAGAAAAGACCCATGCACATCAGCACATCCTAGTGCACTCAAAGTAGTCAATGCTTCTAAAGTACCATCAACGTCAAAACCAAAAGACAATTAGAAGCTAAAGGAACCCTTAGTCAAGGAATAAATGCCCAAGGAAGTTCCAATCATAGCCATTGATGAAATGCCAAGTCTTATGGAAGAAGAAGATCTTCAAGATCAATATGAAGATAGTGATTACCATCCTACTTCGCCAATATCATCCGTAGGGTCATCCACGTCGCATGCATCAATACACTTGGCAAGCACATGCATAGGGGAGTACCTTGTGCAAAACATTACCTTCACGCCTATCATTGAGTCTGCATAAAACATGGGAAGACCTAAGGACTTGAGGCCACTAGTAGGAACAGTGGTTCCACTTGGAATCCCTCCCAACCAAACCAATTTTATCTATGTCGGCCTAGACTACGCTCATAAGTCTTCAGACATAGAAGAGGATAGTGACGAATTATTCATGGTCAATGTTCATTACCTCTCTAATATTGAGTTTCCTCTATGATACTTTGATCATTGCCATTGGCATGGCTATGGCCTTGGAATATATGAGCAAGGGCATAGGTGGCCATACGAGCCACAATATCAACTTCCTTATGATAGGTTTGGGTTAGGCTATTCTATCAAAGGTTGAGATGACTCTCTTGAAGTGCCATTGGACACATTAAGCTTAGGGTTAGGAGAAGAAATTGATTTCATTCATTATCACCCCATAAGAATAGGAAATTTGAGCAACAGAAAAGTGGCCATGGTAAACATACCGCCACCAAAATTTTATCATCCAAACATCTCAATTTATTCCACCCCAACACGGTACAACTCATGGGATGAGGAGAATGGATATGAAGAAGTGATGATGAGGCATAACTTGGATTAGCATACCGATGGGCCTCACTATTTACAAATATTCACATGGTCCATCCATGATGAGAGGGGGTATACATCAGATGAAAGTGACTATGAATCAGAAGACTCAATAGAAAGAGCCTACTTAGGCCCAAGCCATCAACCCCTGACTTTGGGGCAAGAGACAAATGCAAATGGATTCTTCATAAGTGATGAAGAATATGAAGATGAAACATATATGGCCTACTTAAGGCCAAGACATGATCCCCTTGTCTTAGAGTTGTATACAAATGCTAACTATTTTTGGATAAGTGATGATGACTTTGAGGATGAGATCGAGATGGCTTATCTTGGGCCTCACCACTTATGGCAAGTCAACGAGCTAGTAGAGAGAGAGGCGGCACTCCATGCTATAGACCCTCATCTACAATTTTTGGGGAGATATTTTGACCTAGCTTCCATTCACCAGATGGTCAATCCCCCTCCACCTACATTCAGAGAGCGATTAGAGACCAATGATCCTATGGTTCCCCCTACTCATGGGCTAGATCCAAAAATTCCCATTCCTCCAGAACCTCATTGTGAGTGTGGAAGGGAACCCCTGAGATAATATTGCACCCATGTGGTCCTGGAGATTTCATCCCATCCATCAATATGATCTCCATTGATTTGACCACTCCACTTCATAATCCAACAGATCCTACCAAATAATTGCATCTTGATGTAGAGGCTATTGATTGGGATCATGCTAATTCACCCATTGAGCCTGAAGACCTCTTCCCTAATGAAGATATGTTACAACCATTCTATTTTTCATCAGGTTGTGCGTATGACGTCTTCCATGTTGGTTTGGAACCTGAGTCAGTAGGTCCTGTAAATCTCGTTGATGGCATTCATTTGATACCCACGCCTCATCAACTAGAGGATGGGTCACATATGGCTATAGAAGTAACTTTCAAGGTGGACATCAGTGATGATCCTACCCAACCAAGGAAAGTCAAGTTTGGAGAAAGTCTATCTCCAGAGGAACAAGCCATCCTAATTCCTCTCCTCAAAGAGAGGCCAAAAATTTTTGCTTGGACTTACAAATACATGCCAGGGATAGATCCAAAGTTAGTCATTCACAACCTTTCATTAGATCCCATGAAGAAGCCAATCAAGAAAAAGCTAAGGAAATTGCATCCAACCATCGCTTTGATGGTGAAGAATGGATTGCAAAAACTATTGGAGGTAGTATTCATAGTTCCTATCGACTACCCTGAGTGGGTGTCAAACATGGTACCCTTGGGGAAACCCGATAGAAGATTTCATATTTGCATAGATTTTAGAAATTTAAATAGGGCAATGCCAAAGGATTCATTCCCATTGCCAAACATAGATGCTCTTGTAGATGCAACCGCAGTTCATGAGATGCTCTCCCTAATGGATGGTTTTTATGGATACAACCAGATATGTATTAAGCCTAAAGATCAACATAAAATTGCTTTTATTACTTTGTGGGGGATATTCTATTACAAAGTGATGCCATTCGGTCTCAAAAATGTTGGTGCCACATATCAGTGGGCCATGACATACATATTCCATGAATATATGCATAAGATCTTGGAGGATTACATGGATGACTTATTGGCCAAGTCCTTGTTGTGGCAAGAGCACGCTAAAGTCCTTAGACAAGTCTTTGATCGCCTCATAGAACACAACGTTCGATTGAATCCTAAGAAGTGTGTATTTGGCGTAACTTCTGGCAAGATTTTGGGATTCATCGTATCCAAGAGAGACATTGAATTCAATCCTGCAAAGGTAAAGGCTATATTGGAAATGGATGCCCCTACCAACATTAGGGAATTGAGGAGCCTACAAGGCAAGATAGCATCCATCAAAATGATTCATCACGCAATTATTAGACAAATGTTGACCTATGAATTAGTTTCTATGCAAGGAGGTCCCCTTTCATTGGGATGAAGAATGCCATCAAGCCTTTGCAGAGATCAAAACTTATCTAGCAACACCACTAGTATTGGCTCCACCAAGGCCATACATACCATTTTTACTATATATCGGCTACTGATTTTGCATTGGGCACCATGTTAGCCCAAAAGAATGCACAAGATAAAGAGCAATCCATATATTAAATTAGTCGCACCTTGGTGAGTTATGAGCTAGGATATGTGTATGTCAAAAATTTGTGTTTAGCAGTGGTCTTTGCAACTCGAAAGTTGCAACACTACCTGTTGAGCCATACGACCTACGTCATATCAAAACAAAATCCTTTGTAGTACATGATGAGCAAGAATATCACTATACACGTACTACAAAGTGGATAATGTTATTGAAAGAATTTGATCTAGAGTTCATAAGCCAAAAGTCCATCAAGGGACAAGTCATAGCAGATCAATTAGTAGAGGTGCCTCTTTAGGATAACAAGCCTCTCACTATAGAATTGCCTGATGATGTGGTCTTCGCATTATCAGATCTTCCCAAACTCGAAGAACCTAAGAAAGAAAGAGCCATGTCATTGTTCTTCGATGGTTCAAAGTGTGAACAAGGGAGCAAATTAGGGATTGTATTTATCACACTCTAGGGCACTCCATTGCCCTTATCATTCAAACTAGACTCCCCATGCACAAATAAAAATACATAATATGAAGCATTGATCCTGGGACTCCAAACAGCCATAGCAATGGGTATTAAAAGACTAAATATATTTGGTGACTCCTTGCTCATAGTAAACTAGGTCAAAGGACTATTTCAATGTAGGTGCCCACTCCTAAATACTTACAAGGAACTTGTTGACACCTACCTAGCCCGGCTAGAATGGTATGACATTGAGGCAATCCCTCGTATGTCGAATAGATTTGTAGACACCATGGCCTCTTTGGGATCCTTAATACCTTAGAATCTATCTGCTAATTTTACAACCATTCATGTAAAAGTGATTTTGCACTCAAAAATATGCCGTGAAGTTCTTGAAAATCAAGAATCAGTCAACATGATCAACATCGAGCCAAATTAGGATTGGTCCTTCCCAACCAGAGATTTCTTGCAAAGGACACCTTGGGGGTCTTTGATCTCCTAAGGACTTATGGAGTGTGGTGCAACCATACACCATAGATTTATTCCTCAATCCATTTTCACCAACTCGGAAATATAGGAAAAAAAGGTCGTCTTTTCTATAGAAGTCGTGGCTTATCAGGATTGGCTTTCCCAACTATGGGACTTCCTAAAGCTTGGAATAGTACCTCAATGTTTGTCACATACTGAAAGGCAAATGTTCAAATAGAAATCAACAAGATACATATTGCTGGGATAAATCCTCTACAGACGAGGATATGATGGAGTATTACTCTATTTTCTTGAGCCCCAGGAAGCATCCTAGGAAATTTTGCAAGCTCACGATAGCACATGTGGAGGAAATTTCATTGGCATGGCCATCGTTAAGCGCATCTTGAGAATGGGTTACTATTGGCCCACAATGGAAAAGGACTACTATGAGTATGTCAAGAAATGCAATAAGTTCCAACATCATGCAAATCTAATGCACTTACCATCATGAGCCTTGCAACCCATCTAGGAAGCATGGTCATTCTCGTAGTGGGGACTAGACTTGATTAGGAATATCTCACCCCCGTACTTAGGCTGACAGCCATAGAATACTTCACTAAATGGGTGGAAGTGATCCCCTTAACATCAACAACTGGACAAAGGATTACGGAGTTTATACTCCACAATATCATAAGTCATTTTGGGGTCCCTTATAAGATAATATCGGATAATGGGCCATCTTTCAAGAACAAAAATGTGCGTGCTTTAATGAAAAAATACCATATTAAACATAGTTTTTCGACACCTTATCATCTTCAAGCAAACGGGCAAGAAGAAGCCTCAAATAAAACAATAGTCTCCATCTTGAGGAAGACGGTGCAAGACAATCACAAGGATTGGCACATGCAATTGCCTCTTGCACTATGGGCATATAGGACTAGTATACAGATGCCCATTGGGACAACACCATTTTCACTAGTATATGGCACTAAGGCCATCATGCCACTAGAGTTGGAAATTCCAACTCTATGCATAGCATTAAAGGACTTCATAGATGATGATGTCATGCAACAAGGATGCCTTGATCAGTTGATGCTTTTTGATGAATTTCGATTCAATGCTTTAGAGCATCTTTGCATTTACAAAGATCACCTTGTGTGAGATTACAATAGTAAAGTCCACCTAAGTGAATTCAAGGTTGGAGATCTAGTGCTCAAAGAAAACCAACAGAATTTGAATCTGCCATCGAATCTGCAAGACAAGTTCATGGTAAGCTGGATAGGCCCATACATGATTTCACAGAGAGTTGGGCCTGGAGCATATCACCTTATATCATTAGATGGTGTTGAGGAGCCTGAGCCTCTCAATATCATTCACTTAAAGGTATTCTACACATAAAATACAAAAAAAAAATGTCATAAAAACAAAAACATTCAAATATGTCATAAAATACAAAAACATTCAAATATGTCATAAAATACAAAAAAATTCAAATATGTCATAAAAAACAAAAAAAAAATCAAATATGTCAAAAAACACAAACAAATCATAAAAACATAAAAATTTCAAAAATAAAATCAAATGCTCCAAGGGTAATTCAAGCCGCTTGGTCAAAATCAAATCAAAATGCTCCAAGGGTATTCAAAACGCTTGGTCAAATCCAATCAAATTCCCAAGGGACTAATAAAAACACTCCAAGGGTATTCAAGTTGCTTGGTAAAATTCAATTCAAAATGCTCCAAGGGTATTCAAACCTCTTGGTCAACTTCAATTCAAAAACTCCAAGGGTATTCAAGACCACTTGGTAAAAATCAAATTCAAAATGCTCCAAGGGTATTCAAGCCGCTTGGTCAAAATCAATCAAAAAGCTCCAAGGGTACTTCATGCCACTTGGTCAAATCAATCAAAAATCTCCAAGGGTACTTCATCCCACTTGGTCAAAAATCAAAAAGCTCCAAAGGCATAATAAGCCCTTTGGTCAAAATCAAACAAAAGTACAAAAACAACATATAAATAAAAAATATAAAAAACAATTGCATCTCACATCTTGCATCCACATAATTGCATTGCATTTTCATATCCACTACAATTGCATATGACATGAGAGCCTTAAAAGTGATACCACAGTTTGTCACGCAAATCATTCAAATCCATACCTCCATCAACACAGGTGTGTAATTGTGTTTTTCAACACAACCATTATTTGTTGCTATACATAATATACTAAGGTTTTTTGGTTAATCAACCACACCTAGTGATCTTATCAACTTTTGTGGAAAACAACTTGGAAAACAATTTTTGATAATGCCTTGGATATTCAAGATCCCATCACTAATTGAAACACTAAAATCCTACCTAGTATAAGGAAAATATGAAAGCTGCAAAGCGATCTAGGTTACCTTAAGCAAAAAGGATTTTCCTTGCTTATCCCCCTGTGCAACCAATTTAAAGGTGCTGAGAATTGGCAAAAGGACAAGCTTTGCCCTATCCAAATCCCTTGCTTAAATCAAAATAAGAAAAATCCCGAAGCAAAGTACATATTCAAAAGGCCAAGCATACAATCCAGATTTCAAAGCAATAATCCGATACACAAATCATAAATTCAAAAAAAAACCTCGCTCAAAGAAAAATCAATCAAAAATAAATAGTGATTTTCATCACTACATATGAGAAAAATAAATAGTGATTATCATCACTACAAAAATCCTCGCTCAAAGAAAAAATCAATCAAAAATAAAAAGTGATTTTCATCACTACATATGAGCAAATATCCAAAGCCAAAAGGAAGCTAGAAAAATAATAAAGCTTGAATCCTTGGAATTCTTAGCATTGTACAAAACCGAAAGGAGAGATCCTTACGCATGACGATATGTCTATCACAATTGCTTCATGCATTTGTGTAGACCAATGTTTGAATGTGGATGAGCTAGCTTAGGTAACCCAATATTGCCTAGTGGTATAGTCCAACTAAGTCCAATATTAGGATGAGATGAACACTTGAGGATCCCTAATCTTAGCAATGGGCTAAAAGAATCCCACATGACATCGGAGGAAATGCTTGAGTTCTATCTCAAAATATACAATCACTTGCACACACAGAGATCATGAAAAACTAGGTCCATGGTAAAAGCCTTACTTTTCAAAAGTCTAGAGTGGTCAGTAGACAATTTTTGATAGGGTAACTAGAGTGTTTGAATCTCTAGAAAGCCCCAAAAATTCTTAAATAGCAAAAAATCATAACATCATTCACACCATAATTTTATTTATAAGATTCTATAAATTAGGGGGTATCAACATAGTAGGACAAATACTACATATATATTAGAAATAGTATATAGATGACCACTGACTACTTTATATCTTTTAATTTAAAGAAACTTATTAAGAAAATACATTACACACCATTACATCTCATATATGAATACTTAATAAATTCTTATGATAAGAGTGATTATTTAAATTCATGATTATTTTTTTACTTTTTGTGGTATCACCCATTAAGATTGTCAATGTCATATGCATTCCTTATGTTTTAAGTGATTAGAGCATACGGTTTCATTTATACCATTCCATCACATAAGTTAAGATGCATAAAATTAAAGCAAAAATTAAACATGCATTTAACAATAACATTGCATCCACAAACACAAGTCATTAATCATCCATCATCACATCATAAAGCACATCATAAAATACATAGGCAATATCCATTTGCATACAATCATGAATTCATCATTCATCATAAGAATACATCACATCATATCATCAAATCATATAACTTATAAGCATTTACACATCCATATAAGCATCTACAATATCATCTATCATCTAGCATATACATCAAATCATCATATTTCCATCATCACATCACATCATAAAACAAAATAACAACAAAAACATGAGCAATAAATGATACACATAATGAGTCATAATGAAAAGATATCATAAAAGTATGTGTGTCAAGTCCATGGATGTACAAAAATGCCCATGGGCGATAGTCATATAGGTCAGTTGACCTCAAAAATGAATCAAAACCAAGTGAACCATCAATCAAAAATTGGGCCTATGCCCCCTGTAGCATCACCCCCTATAGACGGATCTCCAGGATAATAGTGCGAGCTAGACCCTGCTGGTCTCTCAGTATGAGTCTGAGTCCCATGACCAGGCCGAATGGAATATTGCCGTACTATAGAGCTCCTGCTGACCTGTGACCCACCTATAGCCCCTCTCTCCCTAGGGATTGCTCCTAGTCTCTTGATATTCCTCAAGAGAGCAAAAATTTGGGTTGCGTCCTTAGCAATCTGAACATCACTCTCATCCAACAAACCATGTAGATGATTAATATCAATCTCAAGAGCTGCCCTTGAAGGATCCTCAAGAGTAGTAGGAGCAACAACAACCTACATCCAGGTAGCTCCTCCCATAGTGGCATACAAAGCCTATATTTGGTTTGACAACTATAATATAGTAGTATCCCTCTAAGATATGATGGCATCATGTTGCTATACCTATATCTTGGTTGATTGGAGCTTGATATCCACATCATGTAGATGCACCCTAAGAGGAGAATCTCTCTCCTCAAGATCCATCTCCTCCTCCACCTCCTCAAGATCCTCTTGCTCCTCCATTGCCACCTGCTCTACCTATTGACACCATGCCGTAGTCCTAGCATAAACCCTATGCCCTGATGGATCTGACCCATCTCTGCCATCATCCTCTTAGCCTAGACTACCCTCATAGTACCACATCAGGTAACCCCACCACTACACAAATGCATCTGTAACTCCACTAGCTACTCCAGGATCAACAACCAGAGCATATTTCTCATCAGCTAGCTCTGTAACCTATTAGGGAGGGAGGTCTCTCTCTGCTCCGAAGAGCATATACATAAATGGTACTAGTGGCACATCCTACCACAACCTGTACTTATGGAGAACTCGAGAGTAGAAGAAGTGCTCTCAGATGTCAACCTTATGGCCAATTAGCCATTGCTCGTGTCGCATCCTAGCAGTAAAGTTGTTAGGTTCATCCCAAGCGGGACATTCATGATATAGGTGCCATATGATATCTCCATCCCGGAGTCCAGTGAAAGTATCAATGTAATGAGTCAGCTCCCCTACAAAAGTGTAGCTCTTGTGCTCCTCGCTCTCTCTGGCCCATCTAGCACAGTAGCACTGCATCCTCCTATCCATAACTATGATCTCAATAGGAAGCCCCTTAGGGTGATCTACCCTAATGTGCTCCCATCCCTAGATCTATAAAAGCCAACTATAGGTGATACTAACATGACCCCTATGAAGGATGTGGTATAACTCATCATAACACTATTACAATAGAGACCTGCCCCACACATATCTGATAGGCTCCTCGCTATCCATTAGGTCCTGAACCATCATAAGGAGGTTCCAAAGGAATATCAAGCCTGAGAAATCTAGTATAAGGACATTGTTGATGACCATTAGCAACATCGCATGCCTCACTATGAAAACATGCTCCTAGTACCAGCAGATGATAGAAACTCCCTTAGAATTATTGTCCTTGAGAGAATCCTAATAATGCCTTCCAAACACCCGAGTGAAGACGACCACCTGATCATTAGTGGCTAAATAAACAATAGCCACCCCATAAAAAGGGATCTGGAAGATCCTGTACACATCCTCCGGCGTAATGGTCATCTCGTCAATTGAGAGGTGGAAGGTATTAGTCTGAGGGTCCCAATGATGGGCCAAAGTTGTAAGGTAAGCCTAGTATGACATAATGTGAGGTAGTTTGGTAACATACTGGAGCCCACAAGCCTTAAGAAACCTCCAATATGTGTCATCCAGAAGAGGTAGAAGATCATTCATGGGCCTCGGGTCCCAAGCCCAAGCAATAAGGATCTAAGCAAATAAAAATAAAGATAAAACATAACTACAGTGCAATACAGGCTAAAGAGTAGTTCAAAATTTCAAAACAAATCATCAAAAACTATCTTAAAAATCCAATAAAATGCAAAAAGATGTGCAAAATTGGCTAAGGGGATTAGCCGCTACTGCCTACAGCAGCCAAAATTTAGTCGTTGGAGACAACAATGGCCAAATTGACAAAATCCCAACGGTCAAATTTTTGACCATTGAGGTTCATACTTAGTCACTCTGAGCGATAGTGGCCAAATTTCTGTTGCTCTGAGCGACAGCGGCCAAAGGGTAACATGGAAAACCCGTGAACCCTAGGCCATAAAATTAAAAAAAAAATTGAAAAAAAATAAAAATGGGGACCAACCCACCACTTAAAAACTTAAACTAAGCCTAACTACGAATTTTTTTAATTAACAATAGGTTTAGTGATGTTCATTTACCAATTACTTAGTGAGGTTCAGTTTTACCTAGAAAAGAAAAAGAGGTTAGGGTTTAAGAAATAAAATACCCAAGAAGATCTAGCTCCTCCAGTAGCTGATGCCTTACCATATGCAGCCATGTCCTTGATGCAGGTATCTTCAGAAATCACAACTATCGCTGTATCACCAGAGCTCTAAAAAGTGAGTTTACAGCAAATGAAAGTGATAGGTCAAAACCCTAAAAACACATTTTTGTATATATATTTTCAAATTATGCCTTGGCCGCTGCTGAAATTAGTGGCCCAAACATCATGTCCGCTTAAGGTAATAGAGGCCACAGGCAAAAAATCAAATACCACTGGACCTGACAGTGGCCTACTACACAGATAAAAACAAGAAAAAACCTTCCATGGGGAATGACAAAAACATTAAATAAATTCATTTTGATGAATTGAAGTCATCTTAATGACCAAAATAATAAAAAATCACATAAAAGCATAATATCAAGTAGGCCTTGTACCCAGTGTTGAGCAAGGTACAGCAAAGGCATTGCAAAAGTATTGTCATTGTTGTCAACACAGACAGATTGATGCAGTTGATGCAATCCAGAGGTCAGTCAGATCAAGTGCAATGAATTTCAAGGAAAACAGAGGTGACCCAGATTCAAAAATTGGCAAAAAAAGACAAGGAAGAAAACTGTCGCGATATCGCGACATGTTTTCTGTCGCGATATCGCGACAAAACAGGAGAGAGAGAAGGCGCAAGAAAAATTGTCGCGATTTCGCGACATAAACCAGGAGAGAGAAAGTGCACGCCAAATTGTCGCGATTTCGCGACATAAACTAGGAGAGAGAAAGTGCACGCCAAATTGTCGCGATTTCGTGACATAAACTAGGAGAGAGAAGATGCAAGCAAAATTGTCACGATTTCGCGACATGTGGGCAGAGAAGGAAGCAAGGTGAAAAGATGTCGCGATTTCACGACATGTTGGAGGAAAATGCACTAAGTCAAGGAAGTGTAGCGATTTCGCTACAAGTTTGAAAGTCAAGGCGAAAGAGTGCAGCGATTTCGCTGCATGTTGAAATGAAGGGCAAAGAAGGTGTAGCGATTTCGCTACAAGTGAAAAAGCACAAACAAGAAGGTGTAGCGATTTCGCTGCATGACAAAATGTATGGAAACAAAGGTGTAGCGATTTCGCTACCATTCAAAGTTGCAAAAATTAAAGATGTAACAAGTCAAAAGCACAAGGCACAAAGTTGTAGCGATTTTGGAAGCAATGAACGTCGCGATTTCGCGACATGTTCCATTTTCGTTGAAGTTTGCAAGGAGGATTGTACGGAAGCCCAAAGTGTCACGATTTCGTGACAAGAAGGATGATGACATCAACAAAAGTCGAAAATGTCATGATTTCGTGACAAGAAGGATGATGACATCAGCAAAAGCCGAAAACGTCACGATTTCACGACAAGAAGGATGATGACGTCAGCAAAAGCCGAAAGCGTCACGATTTCATGACATTATGAAGGATGACGTCAGCAAAAATTAAAAGTGTCACGATATCGCGACAGGCAACTGTTTGGCGGGTAAAAGCCGTAGGAGCATGCAAAATGACACGTGTCAAAAAAGCATAATCATGCAGCCTGTTACGTAAATAGTAACTGATGTCAGACAGACAGTTACACATTGACAGGTGTCGAACATGCATGAGAATAGATGTAGATGCATGCTTGAAATGCTTTCTAAGTGTCGTATAGGCTGTATCGAAAAAGCATTCGAACGGTCGAAGTGCAGCATTCGAACAGCCGATTGAAAATGCAAACGAACAGCCGATTGAAAAATGCATTAGAACAGCCGATTAAAATAGACGTATTTACAGCATTCGAAACATAAAATAGGAAGGATCGAAAAGCTTTCGAGAAGAAGGATGTGCAACATTCGAACAGTCGTATTTGGAAGGATTCGAACAGCCGCATTGGAAAGAAGAAAAGAATTTGAACGGCTCGAGAATGTCATCCGACTGCATGAAGAATTGAAACGCGATAGAAGACAAAGAGTCCCGATGAGAAAAATAGGGTATAAAAGGACAGTCGGGCACAGAATAATGTTGCTACTGTGAGAGAGAAGTTGTTGCAGAAAGAGAAATATTTCTGTGAAAAGAGGGTTTGAATAAGAAAATTAGCAGAGCCATGAGAGTGTGCAGAGTTGGATTAATTGCAGACCAGTCAGGGTTGTGCATGAAGTGAAGACACTTTTATGTCATTCTAATTGATCAGAATTGCAGTCCAAGTTGGTGCTTGGTACTAGGGGTTGGTGCTCCATCTGTTGTAGCAGAAAATTACAGGGGTTGGTGCTCCTTCCAGTGGATGCTGGTAAAGAATTTGTAAAATTGGAATTTTGCAAAGACTGGATTTGGATTGAAGTCCAAGCAGTCAATTTTGAGGAGTAGCCAAATTGGTGAACCTCGGTATATTGAGTGTTGTGGTGTGCTCTCTTGTTCAATTTGTTGTTCTAGTTTTTAAGCTATCTTTGTTTCATATTAAATGTTGTAGATATTAAAATTAATAGCTACACTGATTCACCCCCCCCTCTCAGTGTCATTGTGTGAACATCAATTGGTATCAGAGCGGGTTCCTTGTACAAGCTTAATCAGCTAAGGAGATCTTAGAAGAAACAATGGCAGGCGGTGAAGGATTCTCATCCAACAAAGCTCCCTTATTTGATGGAACAAATTACACTTTTTGGAAACTTAGGATGCAAACATATCTGAGTGCATTGGGATATGATATTTGGGATTCTGTAGATAGTGGATACACTGCACCCACTACCCCTCCAACAGATACTGCTGAGAAGAAAAAATTTGAGAACAACTCCAAAGCTAAGAATGCCATAATGTGTGGGCTTGTTGACAAGTGAACTGATAAGAGTCATGAGCTGTAAATCAGCAAAAGACATGTGGGATAAACTGAAGAGCATCCATGAAGGAGACAACAAGATTAAGGAAGCAAAACTGCAAACTCATCGAGCACAGTTCGAAGCACTGCAAATGAATGAAGATGAGAACATAGAGGCTTATATGCTGAAAGTCAACGAAATCATTAATGCAATCAGAGGACTCGGTGAAGAAATTGATGATGCAGTTGTTGTGAAAAAGGTTCTCAGAACACTGCACAAAAGATTTAACTCCAAAGTTTCTGCAATAGAAGAGGCAAAAGATCTAAACAACTTCAGCATGGATGAGTTGCATGGTTCCCTGACAGCATATGAAATGAGAATAGGACAAACCAAGTCTACAGACAGAGAAGCAGCTTTTAAGGCACACAAGAATGTAAAAGCTGAACATGAATCTGAGGATGAAGGAACACTGGATGAAACAGAAGCTAATTTTGTTCGAAAACTCACAAAGGGAAAAGGAAAATATAGAGGAAAGCTACCTTTTAAGTGCTTCAATTGTGGAGGAGTCGGTCATTTTGCAGCCAAATGTCCAATGCAGGAGAAAACCAAAAATGGTGAAGGCTCACACCAAGAAAAAGGTGACTGGAAGAAGAAACAAAATTTCAGAAAGAACAATTTCAAGAAGAAAAGCTTCATATCCAAGAATGTCAGCACTTCTGAAGAAAGCTCAGATGAGGATTCTGAAGAAGAAAAAGGTGAAGCTCTGTTCATGGCACTTGAAGAGGAAAGAACAGAAGAAAATCAGGAAAGTGATGAAAACTTTAAAGATGAAGCTGAAGTTTATCTGGAAGGAGAATTGGTTGCTGCACTTGAAGAGTTGAGTGTTGAAAGGAAAAAGAACAAAAAGTTTTCAAGAAAACTAGAAGATGCCACTGACATAATAAACAGTTTAAAAATACAGACAGAGGAATTCAAGAAAATGACTGAAGTTCTTGATGAACAATTAACTGTAAAGACAGTTGAATGCAACAAGCTAGAGGAAGACATGGTTAAGTTAAGAATGCAGTTAGAGGAGATGAATAGAAAATTAAACTATTTTCACAAGTTTGAAGAAAGTACTGTAAAGCTGGATAAAATGTTAAATAACCAAAGGCCTTCCGGCATCAAATTTGGTTTAGGCTTCGATGAAGGAGAATCATCAAAGGGTTCAAAGGCCTCGAATGTAGAACCCATAAAGAAAGAAGAAAAGATCAGGGTTGATCTAGAAAAAACAAAACATGCCCAAGAAAGCAATAATGCCAGACTCAAGAAGAGTACTGACAAAGATGGCTTCATAAAAGTCACACATCCAAGAAGGAAAAGATTTATGGCTCCTACTTCAAACTGGCAAAGACCGGCACCCAGGTTTAATCATTCCTTTTCTAGTTACTATTTTAAATGCAATGCTTATGGCCATAAAATTTCAGATTGCGGGGCATAATGTATCTCAAAGGAATTTCACAAGCGGAAATGTTTTTTCTCCTTTAATGAATTATGCAATTGAATGTTATAATTGTCATAATTTTGGACATATTGCTAGAAACTGTAGAAGCACTTTTGCAGCAAATAATTATCAGGGTAGAAAATCTCAGTCAAGTGGGTTGAAACAAAACCAAAAATTTCCTGAAAAATAGGCACATGCTAATGAAAGGACAAAGGCAAAACAAGTAGCCAAATCTGCTATCAAACCAGAATGGAAAGAAAAGGAATCTTTGATTGTCCAGACTGCTTTTAAAGCTCAGAACAAATCAGCACCTTGGATACTTGACAGTGGGTGTTCCAGTCACATGACAGGTGACAAGCAGAAATTTGAGAATTTGCAGAATTATGAGGGTGGTTCTATGAAATTTGGAAATAATGATGGAGCAAAGATTGTTGGAAAGGGATCAGTCAAGATCAGTGATGGCAATATAAAATCAAAAGAAGTCTTGTTTGTGATTGGTCTGAAGCATAACTTACTGAGTGTAAGTCAAATCTGTGACAGAGGCCATGATGTAATCTTCAAGAAGGAGGGCTGTGAAGTAAGAAAGACAAAAAATGGAAAGATAATAGCCACTGGACTGAGAACTTCTGGAAATCTGTATACACTTTCAGAGACTTAGAAGGAGCTTGCTTGGTTGGTCAGGAAGAAGAAAACTGGCTGTGGCACAAGAGACTCGGTCACATAAGCTTTGATAATCTGGTAAAAATCAGCTCAAAAGGGGCAGTAAGAGACATACCAACTATTGGTAAACCTTCAAACAAGTATTTGTGAGTCATGCCAAAAGGGAAAACAAACCAGAGCCACTTTCAAAGCAAAAGAATATTTCACAAGCAAGCCATTAGAATTAATTCACACTGATTTATGTGGACCCATGAGAACTGAAAGCATAAATGGACACAAATATTTTATGTTGTGTATAGATGATTACTCAAGAATGACATGGGTACTATTTTTGAAACTTAAATCAGAAGCCTTTGAGATGTTTAAAACCTTCAAAAATCTTGTTGAGAATCAATCAGGGAAAAGAATTAAATGCCTAAGATCAGACAGAGGAGGAGAGTTTATTTCAGAAGAATTTGCAGAATACTATCAAAAATATGGGATAAGAAGACAGTTTTCAGCAACTAGAACACCTCAGCAAAATGGTGTTGTAGAAAGGAAAAATAGGACAGTGCAGGAAATGGCAAGGACAATGTTGGCTGAAAACAAAATAGCTGACAGATTTTGGAAAGAGGCAGTACATACTGTAGTTTACATTCAAAACAGGTGCATGCTAAGACCACATGAAAGCAAAACACCGTATGAACTGTGGTTTGGCAGAAAGGCAACAGCAAGACATTTCAAAGTATTTGGCAGCAAGTGCTATATAAAACGGACTGAAGATAACCTCGATAAATTTGAAGATAGAGCTGATGAAGGTATCTTTCTTGGTTACTCAACAAAAAGCAAAGCCTACACATGTTATAACAAGAGGCTAAAGAAAATTGTTGAGAGTGCTGATGTGAAAGTTGATGAAGGTAGAGAACAAGAAACTATTTATCAAGAAAACTACCCTATCTATGAAGAAGTCATTGAAGGTGATGATGAAAAGGAAACAGATAAGAATCAGAAAATTGATCCAGATGGTGTAAAAACTGAATCAGAAGAAGAAGAAAATAGGAAATTTAAAATAGGCAACTGGCAGAAAAATCATCCAAGTGAACAGATTATTGGGGATCCCAAAGATGGTATTCAGACAAGAAGAGCAGCAGTGCGGAACTATTCTCTGTTATCTAGCATTGAACCTAAAAATGTTGCTGAAGCAAGCAATGATGAAAGTTGGTTGAAGGCAATTAATGAAGAATTAGATCAGATTGAGAAAAACAATACCTGGGAATTAGTACCTAGACCAACAAATAAAAACATAATTGGCACTAAATGGGTTTTTCGAAATAAATTAAATGAAGATGGACAGGTTGTCAGAAATAAGGCAAGATTGGTCTGTAAAGGCTATGCTCAGGTTGAAGGCATTGATTTTGAGGAAACTTTTGCACCGGTAGCGAGACTAGAGGCAATCAGAATGTTTCTGGCATTAGCAGTTCATAAAAACTTCAAAGTATATCAAATGGATGTAAAATCAGCATTTTTGAATGGAAAACTAGAAGAAGAGGTTTACATTGAACAACCAGATGGCTTCCAACTTGGTGAAAACCCAGATTTTGTTTGCAGGTTAAAGAAAGCATTATATGGTTTGAAACAGGCACCCAGAGCATGGTATGCAAGGCTGGATAATTATCTAATTAAACAAGGGTTCAAGAAAGGTTTGGTGGATAGCAACTTATATGTCAAAACAGAGAAGGGGCATCTTATTGTTCTTATTGTTTATGTAGATGATATAATATTTGGCAGCAGCATGGATGAATTTTGCAAAGACATATCAAATAAAATGAAGAAAGAATTTGAGATGTCTATGATTGGTGAACTTTCTTATTTTCTAGGTCTGCAGGTCAATCAAAATGAAAAAGGCATTTTTATTTCTCAAGTTAAATATGTAAAAGAAATGCTGAAAAAGTTCACAATGGAAGACAGTAAACCTGTAAGCACTCCCATGACAACAGGTTGCAAGTTGAGCAAGGATGATAAATCCCCAGATGTAGATCAAACTATGTACAGGTCTATGATTGGAAGCCTACTGTATTTAACAACCACTAGACCAGATATATTACAAGCAGTATGCATGGTTGCAAGATTTCAGGCCAGTCCCAAAGAAACTCATGTAACAGCTGTAAAGAGGATCTTCAGGTATCTCAAGGGTACTATGGATTATGGGTTGTGGTACCCAAAAGGTAAAGATTTCACTTTGATTGCATATTCTGATGCAGATTGGGCAGGATGTATTGATGACAGGAAGAGTACAAGTGGAGGAGCATTTTATCTTGGAGACAGACTGGTAGCATGGCACAGCAAGAAACAAGAATCAGTATCTCTATCCACTGCAGAAGCAGAATACATTGCAGCCACAACTTGCTGTACACAGATATTATGGATGAGACAAACTTTGAAAGATCTTGGTATCCACTTCAAAGAGCCAATATCAATAAAATGTGATAACACTAGTGCTATCAACATATCCAAGAATCCAGTTATGCATTCAAGAACCAAACATATTGCAATCCGATATCATTTCTTGAAGGATAAAGTTGCAGAAGGAGAGGTCAAATTGGATTTTGTTCCAACTACAGAGCAAGTAGCTGATATATTCACAAAACCTTTGCCAAAGGAAGTATTTGAATATCTTCGGAAGAAGTTGGGGGTAGTCACACTACCCAAGCACTGACTAGTTATGGGAAACACATTCTCAGGGGGAGCATTCAAACTTTTTCAGTCTGAGAATGTTGTGCATAGACTCAGGGGGAGTCTGCAGCAGCCCTTTGGTATTATTGGCAAAGGGGGAGAAGAAATTGAGCAAGGTTGCAGTGTGTTGCCAACAATTCCAAAGGGGGAGATTGTTGAGCAAGGTACAACAAAGGCATTGCAAAAGTATTGTCATTGTTGTCAACACAGACAGATTGATGCAGTTGATGCAGTTCAGAGGTCAGTCAGATCAAGTGCAGTGAATTTCAAGGAAAACAGAGGTGACCCAGATTCAGAAATTGGCAGAAAAAGACAAGGAAGAAAACTGTCGCGATATCGCGACATGTTTTTCGCGATATCACGACAAAACAGGAGAGAGAGAAGGCGCAAGAAAAATTGTCGTGATTTCACGACATAAACTAGGAGAGAGAAAGTGCACGCCAAATTGTCATGATTTCACGACATAAACTAGGAGAGAGAAAGTGCATGCCAAATTGTCGCGATTTCGCGACATAAACTAGGAGAGAGAAGATGCAAGCAAAATTGTCACGATTTCACGACATGTGGGCAGAGAAGGAAGCAAGGTGAAAAGATGTCACGATTTCGTGACATGTTGGAGGAAAATGCACTAAGTCAAGGAAGTGTAGCGATTTCGCTACAAGTTTGAAAGTCAAGGCGAAAGAGTGCAGCGATTTCGCTGCATGTTGAAATGAAGGGCAAAGAAGGTGTAGCGATTTCGCTACAAGTGAAAAAGCACAAACAAGAAGGTGTAGCGATTTCGTTGCATGACAAAATGTATGGAAACAAAGGTGTAGCGATTTCGCTACCATTCAAAGTTGCAAAAATTAAAGATGTAACAAGTCAAAAGCACAAGGCACAAAGTTGTAGCGATTTCGGAAGCAGTGAACGTCGCGATTTCGTGACATGTTCCATTTTCGCTGAAGTTTGCAAGGAGGATTGTACGGAAGCCCAAAGTGTCACGATTTCGCGACAAGAAGGATGATGACGTCAGCAAAAGCCGAAAACGTCACGATTTCATGACAAGAAGGATGATGACGTCAGCAAAAGCCGAAAAGCGTCGTGATTTCGTGACAAGAAGGATGATGACATCAGCAAAAGCCCATTTCACAAAAATATCACGATTTCCACAAAAATACAAAGTAATCCATTTCCGTCTAAAATCTAGAAGCGTCGTGATTTCGTGACATTATGAAGGATGACATCAGCAAAAATTAAAAGTGTCGCGATATCGCGATAGGCAACTGTTTGGCGGGTAAAAGCCGCAGGAGCATGCAAAATGACACGTGTCAAAAAAGCATAATCATGCAGCCTGTTACGTAAACAATAACTGATGTCAGACAGACAGTTACACATTGACAGGTGTCGAACATGCATGAGAACAGATGTAGATGCATGCTTGAAATGCTTTCTAAGTGTCGTATAGGCTGTATCGAAAAAGCATTCGAACGGTCGAAGTGCAGCATTCGAACAGCCGATTGAAAATGCAAACGAACAGCCGATTGAAAAATGCATTAGAACAGCCGATTAAAATAGACGTATTTACAGCATTCGAAACATAAAATAGGAAGGATCGAAAAGCTTTCGAGAAGAAGGATGTGCAGCATTCGAACAGTCGTATTTGGAAGGATTCGAACAGCCGCATTGGAAAGAAGAAAAGAATTCGAACGGCTCGAGAATGTCATCCGACTGCATGAAGAATTGAAACGCGATAGAAGACAAAGAGTCCCGATGAGAAAAATAGGGTATAAAAGGACAGTCGGGCACAGAATAATGTTGCTGCTGTGAGAGAGAAGTTGTTGCAGAAAGAGAAATATTGCTGTGAAAAGAGGGTTTGAATAAGAAAATTAGCAGAGCCGTGAGAGTGTGCAGAGTTGGATTAATTACAGACCAGTCAGGGTTGTGCATGAAGTGAAGACACTTTTATGTCATTCTAATTGATCAGAATTGCAGTCCAAGTTGGTGCTTGGTACTAGGGGTTGGTGCTCCATCTGTTGCAGCAAAAAATTATAGGGGTTGGTGCTCCTTCCAGTGGATGCTGGTAAAGAATTTGTAAAATTGGAATTTTGCAAAGACTGGATTTGGATTGAAGTCCAAGCAGTCAATTTTGAGGAGTAGCCAAATTGGTGAACCTCGGTATATTGAGTGTTGTGGTGTGCTCTCTTGTTCAATTTGTTGTTCTAGTTTTTAAGCTATCTTTGTTTCATATTAAATGCTGTAGATATTAAAATTAATAGCTACACTGATTCACCCCCCCCTCTCAGTGTCATTGTGTGAACATCACCCAGTTACTTGCTCTATCCACTCGATGATTGTAGCGATTCACACTCCATGCATTTTGATGAGATGAGCAGGTTACCATAAGGTCACTTGGGGTAAAAGCATTTCATTTTGGAATTATGATGTGCCACCCTTCAATCCCAAAGAATACCAAGATGGTCGGACTGCTCCACAGGTGCGAAAGGATCATCCTAATTCCCCTATGATACCAAAAACATTAAGCCAAAGTGATACAATATAAACATAAATAGAATCACTCATCCTGAATCCCTAAGAAAGCTATTGATAGCTGGACCGCTCCTCGAGATAGGGATAGATGATTATCATAAACAATTGGAATCACACTTGGATGTAGGATTGCCCATTAAAAGCAACAAATTCTAGAAAGGAACCAGATTAGTCATATTGGTCAAGCGACTTGTCACTTCATTCATTGTCATTTCTTCACCAATCCATTGTGTGGGGAAGTAGTTCAAAACTTCAACATAATCATAATCAAAATCAACAAAATATCACTCAATCATAACAAAATCATGTTCGTCCTATGAATCATTGCATACAACAATCATAAATTTCCCTTGTTTGCTAGGAACATAAGAAGACATGACATCTTAAATTGTAGCTCTCCTACTCGTTGAAATTGTTGTAGCAGCTGAAGCTACCAGATTGAGTTTGAGGAGTGAGTGCAATTTAACATGCCCAAGCCATTGAGCTAAGTCCTCTGAATGTTGAGACAATGATTCAAGGGATGTGTGCCATCTTGCATGATTGGGCCATCCAGCATTGATTAGACCATTGATCACCATACACCCTACAAATGGATCAGTCTATGTTTTTGCTCAACGTTGTGTTTTGCACATAGAACATCGCAAAAATGGGCATCTATAGACACCTAAATCATGTAATGTTTATGGGAGCTACTCACATAGACACATTCATAATATCAGATGACATAATATTGGACTTTCCAAGCATTAATAGTGGTTCTCACCACTCATTTGGGGCCTTTTCAAGCCATCCAAGCCTAGCCACTCAAGCCAAGAGCAGCCATATCCTAGCTGCTCAAGCCTAGAGTGGCTAGACCTTAGCCATTATAGATGATAGCGGCCAGATTTTAGTCACTGTAGACAACAGTGGCTAAAACCTAAAAGTAGTTTTGCCAACAAATAGGCCTAATCACGAGTGGAAGTGGTAGTCTACATGCAATAAAGGTGAGCGGGAGTAACTTTGCATTCCTTTTCATGACCAGTTCACATAGGAGACTTGAGTTTGCATTTAGAATTTAGTTAACTAGCCTCCAAACATAAAAAAAGGACAAAAGCTTCTCATGCTAATGACCAGTTTGCATAGGAGACTCAAGTTGGCAGTTATATTTTAGTTAACTGGCCTCCAAACATAGAAAAGACAAAAAGCTTCTCATGATAACTCATACTATGCATGAGAAATTCATTCCTAGGGCTTGGACATAGACCTAGGGTTTCACACTATAAAATGTGCAAGCCTAAGAGCACCAAAGGGGATACATATACATATTTTATCGATCTTGGTCATTGAGGAGAGCTTTCAAGACTTGGAGAGTTCCCTTGGAGATCATGTGTACGGTGAAGCCCAGACAGATTGGAGAGCATAGCAACCGTTATTTCAACATTGGATTACAAGCTTTGATCCATAGCTTTGGAGCAAAGAGGATAAGAATCACTTTAGTGATCATTGTCTTGGATAGTGGCGCATAGGTTTAGTCTACAATTTTAGACATTAGGTTCATTATTTTAGCATATCATTAGCATAACATCATTTCATTCATTCACATTCATAACATTAGTCTAATTTGCACTTGCTTTCATTTGTTATATTTAGTACTAACAACCTCATACGGGGAAGCATTCCTGAACATCAAAGCGTGTGTTGTTGTTTCATTGCTTACAAGGCCACAGGTTCATCGGACGGAGTTCACAACATACAAGAGCAAAAGGGATCCCTCTAGGAAATAGGTCTGGAGAAGGAGGAATCTATAAGCCCTCATACATTTTCGTGTGTGGAACCGGGAAGATTTTTGAAAGTGCATCACCTCTTTGTGAAAGGGGCACTCTTGGCCTATTTGTAACCTTATTGTATTGAAATGGGTATCCCTAAAAGGGACCGACATGTAACCGGGTTTCAATACGAATAAAGAGATCCATATTTTTTATTTCCGTGTTATATTCTTTACATTGTATTCCATTTCATCTTGGGTTTTTAATACATTGCAAGTAGCATAAAAGAGAGTGGTGCGTGCATCCCAGGGTCGCTACAATAACATGTGTTACTACAGATAAGTCCATCTATCCCATCATTCTTGATGATCTAGACCTATCACCCTCAGTCCATCGAAGGTATACACACATCTCCATACCATACACAAATAATTATGTGTAGGTATGCTACGAGTATTGCGAGTTAAGATATCTATCTCATATCCATGATGATCTATCTTAACTCAGATGTAATATCTTCACAACTTAGTCCTTTATCTCCCTAAGGGGGTCTCAATTCTCTTAGGTCTCCTATGTTCACCTTGAGGGGTTCTCAATTCCCTTAGGTTACCTATGTTCACCCTAAGGGGTTCTTAATTCCCTTAGGTCACCTCTGAGTTCACCCTAGAACTCTACACTTATATGTCTATCATCAAGCAACCAAACAATAATACATCTAGTTACTATAACATCAGAAAGCAATAAAACAATGATAGAGAAAATAAAGCAAGCTTAACACTAAAGGAGAATCAACTACATAATATAACTAGATACAAAAATAAAGTAAAATAACCTTCACTAAACCAATAAACAACTATCTCATTAAATCTTACATGATAAATCCTTCTTACTTTAAAGAGTATCACATTATCTGCATTGGGGATATCTCCCCACAATTTTAGTCTATTTGATCATAAGTAAATCAACATAATATACAATTACCTATACTTTGTTTCCATTGAACTCCTTTCTTCTTCTTGCCTCCCATTGGATATTTGAGGGTAGTAGGGGATCAGGATACTCATGTTTCATGATAGGCATACCTTCTAAATGCATCTATTCATTTACTTTACCAAATTGCAACTATACAAAATTCAATTAAGTTTCTAACCATCTAATGCATAATGGATATTATAAAAGAACCTTTACTTTTATTTTCACCTCTCAAGTTCCCTTAGAGAGTCATCCAACATGTACCACTTAGATCAAGGTCTAACTTTAGTCAAATTCATTCATGTATTAAAGCATTAAATTCTCATACCCTTAACCTTTAAAACAATCCCTTTCTTTTCATTCCCTAAATCAAAGCCTCGTAACTTCAATTTAAAGAATAAATCTACATCCCTTTTTATTCACAATTTCCAATCAATCAATTACCATTTAAAGCATTAAAGTCTCATACCTTTAACCTTTAAAAAAATCATTCATTCATTCCCTATATTGAAGCCCCATAACTTCAATTCATGAATAAATCCACTTCCCTTTAAATTTAAAACTCCTAAGATAATCAACATTAATCAAAGGGGTTCTCTTTTAAATTAAATTAAAAACCTTCAATACATTTCATATAAATAAAAGGTTCTTTCTAATTAAAAACCTTAAATAAATCTCATATAAATCAAAGGTTCTCTTTAATTAAAAGCCTTCAATAATCCCACATGAAACAAAGGTTCTTTTTAATTAAAATTCTTAATTATATTTTATATAAAACTAAGGTTCTTTCAAATTAAAAGCCTTCAATAAATTTCATAAAAATCAAAGGTTCTTTATAATTAAAAACCTTAAATAAATCTCATATAAATCAAAGGTTCTCTTTAATTAAAAGCCTTCAATAATCCCACATGAAACAAAGGTTCTTTTTAATTAAAAGCCTTCATTATATTTTATATAAAACTAAGGTTCTTTCTAATTAAAATCCTTCAATAAATTTCATAAAAATCAAAGGTTATTTCTAATTAAAAACCTTAAATAAATATCATATAAATCAAATGTTCTCTTTAATTAAAAGCCTTCAATAACCCCACATGAAACAAAGGTTATTTTTAATTAAAAGCCTTCATTATATTTTATATAAAACTAAGGTTCTTTCTAGTTAAAAGCCTTTAATAAATTTCATAAAAATCAAAGGTTCTTTTTAATTAAAAGCCTTGATTATATTTTTCATAAAACAAGGGTTTCTTCAATTAAAATCCTTCATTATTTCTCTTAAAATGAAGGTTTCCTTTTATTTAAAACAAGTTACATAGCACCTTACCTAATGCAAGATCTACAACTAGAGGTCAATGCCTTCCAAGGTGGATGGTAAGCAACCACAACAAAACCTAGCATCTAAGCAACTAGAACTAGGAAATGCTTTCACTTCAGTCTTAATAGATTTCCCACTCTTGGAACATGACACTCACAATTACTCAATGCTTTCAACTCCATAACGCTCTTTGGACACATAGCCCTCAAACCCTCACAGTGCTTTATTCAACATGACGTGGCCTTAGAACATGCACAAGGCTCACTGTTAACGCTCACTGACTTCCTCTAAAGCTAGTGCTCACTAAAACGCTCACAAAAATTCTCACTGGATTCCTCTAAAGCCTACCTACGCTCATAAAAATACTCATTGGCTTCCTCTAAAACATGCACTCACAAAAACACTCATTGGCTTCCTCTAAAACTTGCACTCACAAAAATGCTCATTGGTTTCCTCTAAGGCACACTCACTAAAATTTTGGTTTCCTCTAAAACCTACACTCACTAAAACACTCACTCTAGTTTATGGCGCACAACACTTATCCAAACATGAGGTGTTTTTTCTTAAACATAGCACACAACACTCCATAAAGCATATGGTGGTTTCATTTAAAACCATAGTGCTCAACAAGCATATGATGGTTTCATTTAAAAACACAGTGCTCAATAAGAATCTGGTGGTTTCATTTAAAAACACAGCACTCAACAAGCATATGGTGGTTTCATTTAAAATTGGATTAAAGGTTTGAAGCAACCAAACCTTCAACTTTTGCAAATATGGAAAGCTGGTAATTTCTAGCTACCTCTCCTCTTCGCTTCTCATGTGTTCTTCCCTTTCTCCATGCCTCCCCTATGTCTGCTCTACTCCCACATTTTTTTCCTTTCATTCCCCTCCCTCACTTTTCCTTTCCTTCCTCCTTACATGATTTTTTGCCTAGGTGGCCCGTCCGTCGTCTTCTCGAACCCCAAGCCCCCATCTTGAGACTCATTTTTCAAAGCACTATCCTCTATCCTTTATGTGTTCTTCCCATAATTTCCACCTTTGGAAATTTAGTAGCCTCATAGGCTATTTCATAAAATCACTATATAGGAAAGGGATCATTATGTTTTATTTTTGAAGAATGGCTCTTTTAATTAAAATATCATTCTCAAGATATTTATAAACCATAAAATATATTTCTTTTATTGTTTTTTAATAAAAAATATCTATTATTATATATATACTTTTTTCTTAAATGAATTCTTTTTCATTTATTTCAATTAATTAAAGTCTTTTAATGAATTCTCTATTATCATTAAAATGAACACTTTTAATTAATTTAAATGAAAACTCATTTATTATTAATTGCAATGAAGTTTACTAATGAGCTCCAATGAGCCAAACATTATTTAATTGAACTTCATTAATTAATTTAAAGGAATATTCATTCAACATGTAAATTTAATTTGCTTTCTTTCATAAGGATGATGCTCTACTTTCACTTTGACATGATAATTTACCTTATGCATCTATCTACATTTTGCAATTGTTCTCAAGTAGAAAACCCAACATTAAACTACTCAATCCGTGATGCAGTAGAGAGCAAACACATTTATACAACAACAAAGAGAGAATCTTTCTATCAATCCAATCACCTATCTTAGCCCAATATTTTATGATAGCTACTAGGCTATCAACTAAAGCTCAAGGTGATCAGCCTTCGATGATTATCCCTTCCATAAATGCATACCTATATGAAGGTATCTATCCATGTTACCTTCGATTACATTAATAAACATTTCCCCTGATCTTTGGTACCCTCGTTGCTAGTGGGTGACTTTGCCTGTTCCACCTACGATTTTACCTAAACTTGCACACTTGTCAATATGTTAGCGATAACACGCCCTTATAAATAAAATAAACATCATATAGTTGGTTCAATTGTTCAAACTAGGTATCACCACATCATAGGTTAATACATTGTTTTCTTATACCGTAAAGCCAGCTCGGGTGGGTCATGACGTATTGTGCTTCAATATTCTTAGTCCATCCATGTATAATAGGATTTTTGATCAAGTTGAGTACACCTTGATTGTCATAAAATATGAGTTGGAGTTCGTTTGATGCCCATGTTATATAATATATATTGTAACCATAAAGCTTCACAATTTGTATCTCTTGTTGCATGATATTCTTCTTCAATAGATGATTGAGCTATTGTATGTTGTTTCTTACTATGCCAAGATATTGGTCCTAACCCAAGATAGAAAAAATATATCTTGAAGTAGATTTTCTATCATCAATAGAAACAACATGATCAAAATCTAAGTATCCCTATAGAAAAAAATCTTTAATATTTTTCATATAAGTTTATCTGTTATCAATAGTCTTCTTAATATATTGTAGTATTCTTTTTGTAGCTTTCCAATGACTCTCTCTAGGCTCTTGCATGAATCATGAGAGATAGTTTACAAAAAAAACTAGATTATGTTGACTATTTGTCAACTATAGAAGACTTCCACTTAATTGGTGATACTTTATAGCTGAAACTAATGTGCTCCATAATTTTTGGATAATTGAAGCCCTTGTTCCATAGGTGTATATTTTGGTTTAAAATCCTTCATTTTATATTTTTTGAGTAAATATTTTGTATATTTTGATTGTGTAGTTGTAATATTATCTCCATTTTGATGAATTTCTAGACCAATACAATAATTCATCAGTCCTAAATCTATCATTTCAAATGCCTTCTCAAGATCCTTTTTATCTCACCTATTAGTTTTCTAGAGCTTCTAGTAATTTAATATATCATAAATATATACTATAAGAATTAATATATCATTTCCAATTTTCTTTGTATACAAGCTTGGATCAGATGTACTTCATTTGAAATTATGTTGTAACAAGTGATTATTAATTTTTATATTCCATGCTTTGTGAGCTTTCTTTAAACCATATAAGGATTTGTTTAATTTTTAAACCTTATGTTCTTGTCCTTTCACAAAAAATCCTTCTAGTTGTGACATATAGACCTCCTCTTCTAAGTTTCCATTAAGAAAAGCACTTTTTACTTCCATCTAATGAAGTTTCCAACCTTGATGAGCTACTAGAGAACATATTGTTATGATAATGATCATTCTAGCTATTGGTGTGAATGTCTCTTCATAGTAAATACCCTCTATTTGAGTATATAATTTGGCTACTAACCAAGATTTGTACTTGTGAAGTGTCCCATCAGCTTTATAATTAATCTTCTAAATCCATTTGCAACCCACAATTTTATTTCCTAGTGGTAATTCTACTAGATTCCATTTTTATTCTATTGTAGTGATGAGTATTTAGATTCCATATCTGCCTTCCACTATGAGTGGTTTAAGGCTTGAAGTGTTTATGTTGGATCTACTAAAGTGCTTAGTAATACTCTTTTCATTCTACTTTGACAATGAGTTTGAGGTCTTGTAGTAGTAAGATCAAGCATTTTCTCCAAGTTTGACTCCCTAAGTGTGTCTCTAAGCCATATTGGTTCTTTCTTTTGAGGAATTATGGATATCTTTGTATATTCACTCTCTTCATCTTGAGATTCTAACTTTGTCTCTTCATTTACCATATCTTCCTCTAAGAAATTTAGAAAACCCTTTGCATCTTTACTTTGCTTTTCAATATCAAATTTTATTGTTTCATCAAAAACTATAACTTTTCTTATGTATACCTTCTCTATTCTTGGATATATTATTCTATATCCTATATATTCATCATCATAGCCTATAAATATACCAACCATAGTTTTTTCATCTAATTTTATCCTTTTTTGTTTTGTTTTGGAATATGCATATAAGCTTTGCATCCAAATATTCTAAGTTTTTCAATATTTGGTTTTTGTTTTGACCATGCTTCTTTTGGTGTAATGTGCTTGAGTATTCTAGTTGGTAATCTATTTTGTAAGTATACTATTATTTTGACTACTTCCCACTATTGATGATCAAGATGAGCCTCTTTTAACATACATCTCAACATTTCCATTATAGACCTATTTCTTCTTTCTACAATTCCATTTTGTTTTGGTGAATATGTTGTAATGAGTTTTCTTTTAATTCTATTTTCTTATAGAAATAAATCAAATTCTTTTGAAATTTTTTTATCTTCTCTATCTGAATGAAGAATTTTGATAATATTTTTTATTCTTTCTCTACTTGAAGCTTGAATTGTTTAAAACAACTAAATGTTTTTTATTTGTACTTCATGAAGCAGACCCAAATATTTCTGGTATGATAATCAACAAATAATTAAAAATACTTATGTCCTCCAATACTAGTAACACATCAAACCACATAAATCTGTATATATTAATTATAATGGTTGTTGAGTCTTATGTTGATAAAGTTCAAAATGTATTCTATGTTTTTTTATTTCTAAGCATTCTGGATAGATAGAAGATTCCAAGAATAAATTTGGTATTCCTTCAACCATTTGATACTTGAGCATTTCATTTGTAAAATATATACTAGTATATCCCAAATGTTTGTACCATATATCTGAGTCCTTAACTAAAAGGTATGAATGTTTAATAGTATAAAAAACCAACAGACCACTTTTATAGGAACTTGAAGCTATATTTTTCCCTTATTTGAGAATATGACATTATTTTCTTCCATTGAAAACTTTGAATTCTACTATCATGTTTTGATCCATTGGTTGAGAAACTGAAAGAAAATTGATAGTCAATCCAGGAACATATAACACATTGTTTATTATCACTTTCCCATTTATTAGATTAACCATAACATTTTCCATTCCTTTTACTTCATAATTTTTACTATCTGCTATGGAAACTGCTTTCTCATTTTTTTAATGTCAAATATAAAGTATTGTTTATTTTCAGTCATATGTTTGCTTGCTCCTAAATCTATGTACCAATAATCCATAGCTAAAAAATATTTCAATTTTCAATAGAATAAGTTCTAATTTTCAATAATCTATATTTTTGTAGAACTCCTTATATCTCCCTAATTGGATATTTGAAAACTGTGAATATTTGAAAATTTAATGTTTTAATTTCTATGTAGAATTTATTTTTCCTCCAAAATAAAATATTTGCAAATATTTCTTATGCTTGAATAAAGTAATTCAAATTCTTTTAACTAAACCTTAATTTCTTCAAAAATACTTTCAAATATTTTAATAAAGCATCTAAGGTTGTACTATATCAAAGCAATTCCTTATACCTCCAATTATCTAATTAATCTCAAGCATTAAAGATTAACTAGTTTTAACCTTAGTAATAATATTCCTTATTCCTCCTTTAATTTATAAAAATGCACTTTGATTAAATAAATGCAATACCTTTTTTAACTTTGACATGCATTGAGTTTGAAGTCTTCCTCTATTTGACTTATCTACAACTTGCACATATATTTTGGCATTATTCACTTCTCCCTCTTCAATTCTTATGACACTTTCTTATATCATTAATTGCACTTGCTTTTGGTGCCTTCAAAGTTTCAACATGCTATTGATTAATTTTTCCTTAACTATACTTGGGTTTCACTTCATTGTGCTCTTCCATTGGAGTTTTATTTAGCACTGTGACACTTGGTGGAAATGAATCTTCACCTCCTTTACCTTTCAAGAAATTGCACGCCTTTTTGTAATGATCTTTTTGTTCCTAATGTGTTATCTTTCTTATAAATGGCATTACATTCCTTATTTTTGGTAGGGTGCTAGTTCATATTCATGTGGTGTTGTTATTTACTATTTAATATTCTTTATAGGTGGCATTGTCCCTTATGCCACTTCTTCTATGTGGCACTTATGATTTATAACTCCCTTTCATACACTATCTTCTATGTAGCACTCTCTATAAGTGATATAACTTCTCAAAATGGATTCTTCAATTATGAGGTTTTCTTTATAATATCCTTTAGCTCCTTCAATGCTTAGTAAAGCTTTTTGTTGAAACTAACCTTCTCCTTTACGTTGATTATTGTTGATGGTTGATGTTTTCAAGATAATGTAGAGTTTTCCAAACCTTCAATACAAAATATACTTGGATCCTGCTCTTATTTTCTAATGGTGCTATGGTGATTAGACCCTACTATTTTGTGGCTATTTTAAGCTTGTTGGCTACTATACATATCTTTAGAAGATACTATCTTGCACCTTACAAATACTTGGCCCCCTATGCTTTCAAGGTTCACATTTACTTTCATAAAATGGTGGGTTATCCTCTTTAATGTTGTGGTGGAACTTCTCCTTTTACCAAGCCATGATAATGGTGTTCTCTACGTCATATTTTCCTCTTTGGAAACTCTTATACTACATCTCCTTTTTGGCTCAATGCTCGGTGACCTTTACTATGGTGACTCAAAGCTTCTAAATCATACAAATAATTTTATTTTTGGATAGCTTAGTATATCCAATATTTGTCTTACAATAGATAGTAAGAATTTGATATTTTATTTTCTTGTAAAATATCTAACTTCTCTTTACTTTTGTGTAGGTTTTAATTCCTTGTAAATGTTATTTTTTGCACCCTTGAAGACATAAACTTGAAACCTTTACTCTTGAAACTTTAAAACCTCAAATTTGGTGTTTCTAAAAACTTAATAGTAATATGAATGTTCAAATAATGAACTTTTTGCACCAATGTTGCATACCTTTTGGTCTCTATTTGTATCTTGATTTCTTTGTAATTTAACTCACTTATTTGCTTCCTTGATTTTGATAAATTTGCAGCTCTAATTTGATATGCTTTTCTACCCAAATATCTCTATCTTTTAGCCTTTGGTTTGTTGTCCAAAAAGTCTTTAATTTCCAACTTCCAACGCTATTTAGAAACTAGCTTCTATGTTGTCCAAAAACCTGATTTTGTGGCTTCAATTTTTCTCCAATTCGCTCTCTTGAATTCTAAAAATTTTCAACTATTAATTCTGCCCAAATTCTGCCCTCTCGATATCCTAAACTTTGTACTTTTCTAGATTCTAATGTAGCCAATTCCTTCTTCCTTGAGCTCTCTTCAAATATCCTTCAATAGCCTTCTTATTATTTAATCTTCTATCAATTCCCCGTGTAGCTTTGATACCAATGATAGTTTTTGTAGTATTCTATATAATCAAGAACCATAATTTCTAAAGATAAAAATAAAGTAATAGGAATTAAACATTACTTCATATTCAATCAATAAATTTATACAATGATATTGGGACTAGAAGTCCATAATATAGATTTAAAAAATGACCTTTGTGAAGAACACAAGCTTATACTGGGAGGGGGGTGAACAATATAAGACCACTTTTTACTTTTATTTCCCAAATAGTATTATCCAATATAATCAATGGCAATATCAATAGCAATAACCAAAGCAATGCACAAATCATCACACTTGGTTAACCTAACGTGGGCTACTCCATGGAGAAATTTTTTACTAATCTTTTCTCAATAAATATCTTGGGAATACTTTCCCTATTACAATATTTATGGACCTCTATCCAAATGAGACACCGATCCCATAATCAAGTTCATGGATCTTTATCCACAAGAGAACTCCTTTCTCCTTAGCTCTAACTGGTGATCTTCTAGAAGAGATGATGTCCCCACTACTATGGGTAATGGATCTCTATCCACTGAAGAATCCTATCCTCACTACCCTGTCTAATGGATCTCTATCCACTAGAGATGGTCATCCTCTATACTCTGTCATCTTCAAATTTTTGTCTCAAATCTACACTAAACATAGTCCTTCGGTCTAGCACAAATATATCCTCAATATCTATCCTTTACACTAAATATAGTCCTTTGGTCTAGCATAAACCTATCCTCAATATATGTCCTTTGATCCGTACTAAACACAGTCCTTTGGTCTAGCACAAATCTATCCTCAATCTCTATCCTTAAGCCTTAACACAAAGATTGACTCAATCTCAAATCAACTCTATTGGATCTACCCCAAACCTTAACTCAAGGTTTGAAAAAATAAATCAATCAACTCTGCTCACAAGACTTCTCAAAGACTTATCTCAAATCTACCTTGTAATATTCCACAAAAGCTCACACTAATCTATCCATAAGTCCTTTATAGAACTTGTCCAAATCTGCTCAATAAGTCCTCACTAGAACTTATACAAATTTGCTCTCAATATGTATTGTAAGATTCCAAAAAATCTTACCAAAATCTGTCCACAAGTCTTCTCAAATACTTACCTCAAATCTGCTCAAAAATTCCACACTAGAACTTGTCCAATATCATACAAACATAAAGAGAATTGTTAGACTCAATATGCTCTACACACATCACAATGCTCTATCACTTTCAATCACTCTCTTAGAAACATATAGAGAATTTTTAGAGACTCAATATGCTCTACACTTATCATAATACTCAATAAATTTCAATCACTCTATTAGAAACATATGGAGAATTATTAGAGACTCAATATGCTTCACAATACTCAATATCTTTCACAAATAAATTTAGAATATAGAATAATTTTTTTTACATAACTTGAAAAATAACTTCACACATTCACTTGACTAGGCTCAACCACTCTACTCAACCAATAACTCAATGAAACAATCCTTAATCACAAACCCTAGTCCAAGCATATGAACACTCACTCAAAATATTTCCAACATTTCTTATCAATAAATCTCACATAATAATGATACTCATAATCTTTGCAAACCCTAGTTCTTCACTCAATAACTCACTTCAACAACAATGCTTATAAAATAAAGTTTTATCAACAATCTCTTAATTCTAGAAAACCTTGAAGTATTAATTAAAAACACCCAATAAGGAAACCTAATTAATTCCTTTTCACTCCAAACTTGTTTTCAAAAAAACCAACCAATCAACTCAACTATGGAAGAATGTGCTCATACATTTTTCTTGATGATGAAGGAACCTCAAAAATATACCACAACCACAAACACTTCTTTGCTAAGCTCAAAGAAGTTATAAGATGATAAACTCTCTCAAAGGTACAATGCAAATATCAAAACATACATACACCTTGTCATTCCATCTTAAAGAAATCATTCATTAACATATACAAAAATAATTGACCAAATACAACTTATAACCTCCCAGTTAAAATAATATCCAACATAAAAATAATGTCAATACAATCACTTTTTCAAAATAACTCAATGGTAAGAAATCCTCTCAAAATTTGACCAACACTTTAATCCACTTATTTCTTCAATTGCTCAAATTAATGACCAAATAAAATATCTTTTATTTACTCATTTTAACTCCCTAGAATCTAATGTCAAACCTTAGGTATTATAAAATATAACAAAAATTTATTACCTCCGCCTTGGTGAGACTTAAACCCTTGGCACTCATTTAGGGATCAAAGAGCACAATGTGCTCTATATTCCTCCTCTTTTGCACCTAAGCAAAAAAAACCATGCATCACTTCCTTCGAAACTTCAAACACAACACACCAAAATGCTGCTACCATGAATCGATCATGGGTCACTCTATGCCCAAACACCTTAGCCCTCGACCACTTACCACTAGGCCATGCTGCCTAGGTGGATATGGTATTTCAGCCTTCAATGATATTATCCCATTTCGTTGGCACCTAAGAAAAGAACCTTGTCTTCTTCCTCACACGAATTCTCTTCAACACACACTTGCCTCTTTTTCTTGTTCTAACGAAGAATGATTCGAATGCCACTAAGGCATATGATTTATATAACATTTTCCACCTTTAAACTTGAACAACGGTGCAAATTTAATTACCTTGCAACCCTAAACTTAGGGTAATTATAATTTAATTAATAATAATATTATTATAAATAACTCATAAGTAGGTCCGAGGTGTAGACCAATTGGTTCAACCAAACCCCATAAGGGGGCGAAGGTCCAAGGTTCAAATCTCGGGCCTCACCGGACTGAACGCTTGTCCCTTTCCTGGTGCTTTTAGTGGCATAAAAGGTTTAAAATTATTGTGGCATGGTGGTTATAGGGGCAGACTACACAAATATCTATGTGGCGGCTTCTGGGGTGGACAGTGTAGAATACTGTGGTGGCCATAAAAAGCTGGACAACCTGCCCGAATTCGTGGTGGCTACCGATTCCACCATGTAAATTAAAAAAAAACAAAAAAAAACTCATAAGTAATTTAATAACCATAGGTTAATTAAATTAACTTAAAAATTAATATATAATGAAATTATAATTAAATATAATTTATTTAACTCCCATAGGTCTATCCAATTGGTTTTAAATAAAATACCATTTATTTTTCCATCATGGGTTTTAATAAAAAACCTTTCTACTTATGCTTCCACATAATATTAAAAATATTATGAATATTTTTTGCCATTAACATTTGCATTGTTCCTTTTGACCTTTTGACATCAACTATAGCTTATTCCTTGACATCAATGACCACTTCGTTCCTTGACATCAATGACAATTTTGACTCAAAATGTCCAACAATCTCCCCCTTTGTCATTGATGGCAACCCAAATTATTTTTATCAAAACTTAAAATTTTCTTTGTTCTGCTCCCCCTGGGACATTTCTCCCCTTGGCTCAATGCTCTCTTTAAATCTCTCCTCTTTACTCATTTACCAAATCGCTCCCCCTTACTCAAATCTCTCCCCCTTTGACATCAATGGCAAAGGGTCACCTTTGGGGCTCGGGGCTAAGAATGATTCTCTTAGCTTAGCCCCTCTCCCACCTCCTCTTGAGGTGATTAGTTTTGGGGTGGGAGTAAATCTACTCCCATCATGCAATGTTCCTTTCCTTTTTCAGCTTTCTTTTTCCATACTTTTGAAATCATACCTTTTTGAACCTTTTGAAAATCCTCTTTCTTGTTCATGTTCATGTTCTTTTTTATGTCCCTGTGCCTGTTCTTGTTCATATCCATGTTCCTGCTTGGTTCTAGAATGTATGCTCTACACCACTTTGTTGTATGTCCATCATTGTTGCACTTATAACATTGAATGTTATGATTCCTTGGAGGTGCAAATATCTTGAAGTTCCTCCTGGTGAAGCCAAATACTTTCTTGTCATTAACCTTGCAATTAACTACCTTATGACCAAAATTATTACAAGAGTAACAATACCCTTGAAAGAGATGTCCATTTTTGAAATTCCCATATTCCTGTCTTCCATGTGTCCTGCACTATGAAGCCTTGTGCCCAAACCTATGACATGAGAAGCATCATCCATTGAAGAAATCTCACCTTGACTCCATTAGTCTCTTAGTCTCTTCTTCCATGTGTTTTTTCTTGTTCCATATATTTCTCATTTGTGCATTTTTCCTTTCCTTGTTGATCTTTCTATTTTCCAACTTATCCTTAGAAGTCTCACTTTCTCTTTCATTCTTATTTTCTGAAGCTTCTTCCCTTTTGGTGCTTGAGTCCCTTGTTATTCTTTAGAATTAAGTCCTATTTTTGTGACTGATGATCTTTGTGCATTGATAATCCTATCCGAAGTCTTTAAATTTTCCTCAAATTTGTGTAGCTTTTCCTTAGAACCTTTTACTTCCATCCTTAGTGAAACTATCTCATGCTCTAATATTTCACACTCTAGATCTTTTATCTTTAATTTTTTGGTCATACCTTCTTCAATTTTCCTTGCCTATTCAACCTTTATTTTGAAGTTGGTGAGTTCCTACAAAAACTTTGTTTTTGTTTTCTCATCTTCTTGAGCTTGAATCCTTAATCCTGAGTTCTCCCTTTTTAATTCTTCGATATCAACACTAAGTCTTTTACATTCTTGTTATTTTACCTTTGACTGTTCAACCATATCCTTTTTATCTCTCCTTGTATTTTCAACCTTATCTCTCAAGTCAAAGAGATCTTGTAGAAGCTTTATCTTACATTTGTCATCTTCTTGTATTTGAGCCTTCAATTCTAAATTCCCTCGTTTCAATTCAAAAAATTCCTTAAGAGTGGCTTCCTATTTTTCTTTTTCTGAATCTTCCTCTTCTTTCTTTCTTTGATCTTCTATAGGAGCATCTTCTTTTTATTCTATTATTGAAAGTAGAGTTTCTTATTCATACATGTTTTGACTATCCCTGTTATCATTTAGATCCATTTCATCTTCACTACTACTGAACCCATGATAATATATTGCATCATGATCGAGTTGACCACAAACAAAGCATTCTTCACCTTCTTGTGAAAAATAAGTTGTATGGTAACCTGTATTCCTACAGCTGGTATAAAACTCTATCAATATGATATTTTCTCCACTGCTTGATTCATATTTTGAATCTATTTCTATTTTTCCTCCCAAAACAACAATATCAAACTCATATTCCTTTTCTTTCATGACCATGTGTGTTCTTTTCTTCTTGTGTCTCATGGTTTTACCTTTACCTTTCTTTGCCATTTGTATTCTTGTAATATCTTCCTTCAAGTTGTTAAACCCTTTTCGAAGGAACCAACTCTGATACCAATTGAAGAACACAAGCTTATACTAAGGGGGGTGTGAAAATTATAAGACCACTCTTTACTTTTCTTTACAAAATATTATTATCCAATATAATCAATGGCAATATCAATAGCAATAACCAAAGCAATGCATAAATCATCACACATAATAGAGACACCAATTTAACATGGTTCATCCAATGTGGGCTACTCCACGGAGAAAATATTTCACTAATATTTTCTCAATAAATATCTTGGGAATCCTTTCCCTATTACAATTTTTATATACCTATGTCCAAATGAGACACTAATACCATAATCAAGTTTGTGGATCTCTATCCATAGGAGAACTCCTTTCTCCTTATCTTGGACTAGTGATATTATAGAAGAGATGTTACCCCAACTACTCTGGCTAATGGATATCTATCCACTAAATACTCCTATCCTCACTACCCTGGCTAATGGATCTCTATCCACTGGAGACTATCGTCCTCTATAATTTGTCACCTTCAAAGCTTTGTCTCAAATATACACTAAACACATTCCTTCGGTCTAGCACAAATCTATCCTCAATCTCAATCCTTTGCACTAAATACAGTCCCTTGGTCTAGCACAAACCTATCCTCAATCTATGTCCACTGATTTGTACTAAACATAGTACTTTGATCTTGTACAAATTTGTCCTCAATCTCTATCCTCAAGCCTTAACACAAAGCTTGACTCAATCTCAAATCAACTCTATTGGATCTACCCTAAACCTTAACTCAAGGTTTGAAAAATCAATCAATCAACTCTACTCACAAGACTTCTCAAAGACTTATCTCAAATGTGCCTTGTAATATTCCACAAAAGCTCACACTAAACTATACACAAGTCCTCTCTAGAACTTGTCCAAATCTGCTCAATAAGTCCTCACTATAACTTATCCAAATATTCTCTCAATCTGTATTGTAATCTTCCACAAAAGCTTACCCAAATATATCCACAAGTATTCTCAAAGACTTACCTCAAATTTTCTCAACAAGTCCACACTAGAACTTTTCCAATATCATATAAATATAAAGAGAATTGTTAGAGACCCAATATGCTCTACACACATCACAATGCTCAATTAATTTCAATCACTCTCTTAGAAACATATAGAGAATTGTTAGAGACTCAATATGCTCTACACTCATCATAATGCTCAATCACTTTCAATAACTCTCTTAGAAACATATAGAGAATTGTTAGAGACTCAATATGCTTCACATTCACCTCAATACTCAATATATTTCACAAATCAATTCAGAATATAGAATAATTTGTTTCACAGAACTTGAACAATCACTTCACGAATTCACTTGACTAAGCTCAGCCAACTCTACTCAACCAATCACTCAATGAAACAATCCTTGCTCACAAACCCTAGTCCAAGCATATGAAAACTCACTCAAAGTTTTTCCAAAAATGCTTATCAACCAATCTCACATCACAATGATACTCATGATCTTTGCAAACCCTAGTTCAAGTTCTTCACTCAATAACTCACTTCAACAACAATGCTTATAAAACAAAGTTTTATCAACAATCTCTTAATTCCATAAAAACTTGAAACATTAATTCAAAACACTCACTAAGGAAAGCTAATTAAGTCCTTTTCACTCCAAACTTGTTTTCCCAAAAACCAATCAATCAACTCAACTATGGAATAATGTATCCATACCTTTTTCTTAATGATGAAGGAACCTCAAAAATCTACCACAACCACAAATACTTCTTTGCCAAGCTCAAATAAGTTATAAGATGATAAACTCTCTCAAAGGTACAATGCAAATATAAAAACATACATACACCTTGTCACTCCATATTAAAGAAAGCATTCATCAACATATACAAAAATAATTAACCAAATACACCTTATAATCTCCCAGTTAAAATAATATCCAACATAAAAAATAATGTCAATACAATCACCTTTTCAAAATCACTCAATGGTAAGAAATACTCTCAAAATCTAACCAACAATTTAATCTACTTATTTCTCCAATTGCTCAAAATAATGACCACATAAAATATCTTTTATTTACCCATTTTAACTCCCTAGAATCTTATTTCAAACCTTAGGAATTATAAATATAACAAAAATTTATTACCTCTCCCTTGGTGAGACTTGAACCCTTGACGTTGTCTCCCCGTGCATTCTAGCTGTGGTCTTGGCTGCCACGTGCACTAAGCGCTCATTTAGGAAGAAAAGAGCACCATGTGCTCTATATTCCTCCTCTTTTGCACCTAAGCCAAAAAAACCATGCATCACTTCCTTCGACACTTCAAACACAACACACCAAAATGTTGCTACCATGAATCGATCGCAGGTCACTCTATGCCCAAACACCTTAGCCCTCGACCACTTGCCACTAGGCCATGCTGCCTAGGTGGATATGGGATTTTAGACTTCGATGATCTTATCCCCTTTCACTAGAAGCTAAGAAAAGAACCTTGTCTTCTTCCTCGCACGAATTCTCTTCAACACACGCTTGCCTCTTTTTCTTGTTCTAACGAAGAATGATTCTAATGCCACTAAGGCATATAGTTTATATATCATTTGCAATATTTAAACTTGAACATTGGTGCAAATTTAATTGCCTTGCAACCCTAACCTTAGGGTAATTATAATTTAATGAATAATAACATTATTATAATTAACTTATAATTAATTTAATAACCATAGGTTAATTATATTAACTTATAGGTTTGTTTTTCTCTCAACCTTGATATGAACAAAGCATTTGATAGGCTAAATTGGGACTTTCTGATTGTTGTCCTCCTTAAGTTTATTTTTCACCACCAATGGGATAATTTGATCAAATAAAGCATTTCTAAAGCATGGTTCTTGATTTTGGTTAATGGAACAACTGCTAGATACTTTCAAAGTCGTAGAGGAATTTGGTAGGGGGACCTTATCAACCTCATGTTATTCATCATTATGGTAGAAGCTTTAGGCAGAACCATCAAGAATGCTTGCAGTTCAAGGCTAATATCAGGAATCAAAGCAACATCTCTCACTAGGGTTGTTTCTCACCAATAATTCATCGATTATTCCCTTCTATTGACTAAGGAATCTGTGGTTGAGGACAAAATAATTAAATACATCCTGCAACTCTACGAGGACGTTGTTGGTCAGAAAGTTAATTTTAGTAAAAGCAAGTTATATTTCTTGAACACCCCAATTCAGAGGTAAGGAAGGATTGAAAATTTTTTAGGATGTGCTATAGCAAACCTCCCTACTTCGTATCTTGGTCTCCCTCTTTTCATTGGTTCTCCGAGAGAGTCAATGTGGTATAGGGTTATTGAAAGAATTTAAAAAAAACTTGCTGGATGGAAAGGTCATCTTCTATCTCAAGCAGGAAAGCTGATCCTCACTAAGGTCTCTCTTCAAAGCATTCCAGTTATTTCCTCTTCATTTTCAAAGCCCTTGTGAAGGTTTTCCAAAAATTTTAGAAACTCCAAAAAAAGAATTTATGGACTGGATCAGAGGAGAAAAAAAAGGATACACCTTGTAGGATGGACCAAAGTGTGCAGACCCAAGGAAAATGGGTGCTTAGCTCTAAGGAGAATTGCTCATATGAATTTAGCTTTACTATCTAAGCATGTGTGGCACCTCATTTCTAGTGAAGAAAATGAATGGAAAGCTATCATAAAATGAAAGTATCTTCAAAATATGGAATTTCTAAGTGACTCAGTTCCAATCAAAGGTTCTACTTTTTGGAAATCAATTCTCAATTGTAAGGAAATCATCAAAAAAGGTTTAAGATGGGTTTTAGGCAATGGTGAGAGAATAAATTGCTGGAATGATAGGTGGGCTAAGGATGAAACACTGATGCAATATCCTAACTTAGCCCGAATAAAATATATCACGGAAGAACTCATTGGCAAAAATGTCTCTAATTATATGGTTGAGGATAGAGGCAAAATGAAGTGGAAACAAATAAGGATTTAGGTATTTCAAGCGAAATCAAATGATATTTGTAACATTATCGGGCAAAAATTTATCCCCATGAGACCCAAGGAAGATCAAGTGACCTAGGCTCCTACGAAAAATGGGTATTTCACTGTTAAATCAGCTTACAAGCTTCTACTTGATGATGAGGATTTTGTCTACCAAAAAGACTTAGTTTGGATAAAAAAATTAATTCCAAAAATTGTAGTATTTTCATGGCTGGTTATCTAAGGAAGAATTCTAACCATTGATAATATGATGTGTAAAATTATTTGTATCACTAATCATTTTTATCTGTGTAGGGCTAATTGGGAGACCATTCATCACATTTTCCTTGAGTGCCCTTTTTCCTTGACTATCCTAAGTGGGGTTTTTTAGGCTTTCAATATTTCCTGGGTTAAACCAACCATCATACTTGATTTTTTCATCCATTGGCCTTGCCCCTTTTCAATCCAAAGACTTAGATACATGTGGAAAATTTGTATCAATCACTATCTTTGGTAGGTGTGGTTAGAAAGTAACCATAGAGTCTTTAATGAGTCTATCCATGATCATCAAACTATCATTTCTAGGATCCTATCCTTTGCCAATGATAATGTGAACCTTATCCCTTTTGATAGTCGTAAACCTCATCTACAGGAGACCATGATTGCTCAATATTTAAGCTTAACCTTGTTAGATGAGTCTGTGCCTAGGGTAGTCAACCCTAGAGCCAATGTTAAGTGGTCCCCATCTCCTACGGGTTGGTTTAAGCTTAATTTTTATGGAGAAGCTAAGGAAAATCCTGGCAGAGTAGGCACTGATGGTATTGTGCAAGATCATAATGGTAATATGATTCTTGAATTTTCTAAATATTTGGGAACAAGGACGAACTACAAAGCTGAAGATAGAGCTATGTGGAGAGACCTTCAAATGACTTAAGACTTAGAAGGAAAATTGATCATAGAAGGAGACTTTATGCATGTTATAAATCTCCTCAATAATTGGAAAAAACCTTCTTAGAGGATTAGAACAATTGTTGAAGAGGCTAGGATCCTTTTCCAGGGAAGACAGGACAGAAAAGCCCAACATGTCTTTCGGGAAGCTAACAAAGTTGTTGATAAACTAGCTAATTTGGGTGTTGATGGTGATAAAATTTTCAAATGGGAACATGGTGTATCGAGCAAATTAGACGATTTTATTCAACAAGAATTCCAAGAATGATAGTCAAATTTACCAACAAGAAAGGCATTATAAGTTCAAAGGCTATGAGTATTCCCATCTCTTTTTGAAATGGACTCACAATAAAAATTATCCGAGCTATCAATCTTGGTGGATGCTGCTTGGAAATACCAAAAAGACTAATGGGGATAGTCACATGTTAGATAACATAGCTCCTAGTCATCTTAGTAATTTTAGGTTGGTTTATAATCACAGGGAAGGAAAGAAACAACAATATAAGACTTTGAACTAGAGCCATGTGGACCACTTGATAGCCACCACCATAAATCTAGCCAATAGGTTCACTTCTCCAAGGCTGATTGGCCAAGATAGGATGTGGTCCCAAAGCATGTCATATATGGAAGAAAGCAATTACCAAAGAATTATTAAGAGTAATTGTCAATACAGAGCTTGTGGGAGTTTTTTTCAGTACTCTGTTATGTGTGTTTGCATATTTTTATTTCTCCACTGTTTCAAGGAAGGGATCCATGTCTGTTTATTTTTTTGTAATTATGATGCAGGTGTGTTTTCTCGGGGTATACCCAAAATGTTCTATGGGAAGTTTCTTTTTGATAACATGTTATGTGCCTTACCGGATGTAATGGATTTGGTGGCATGGATATTTTACATATATAGGATCCTTAGTAAGGACATGTTCATCAACAGCCCTAGGCTAATTTTTGTAAAAGGTTTTGGGTCAAATGTAAAAGTCGGTATTAATGCTATAGTATCTTATCTACCCAAAATAAATGTTGACTTACAAATTAATATATAATGAAATTATAATTAAATATAATTTATTTAACTCCCATAGGTATATCCAATTGGTTTTAAATAAAAGACCATTTATTTTGTCATCATGGGTTTTAATAAAAAACCTTTCTACTTATGCTTCCACATAATATTAAAAATATTATGAAGCTTTCTTGCCATTAACCTTTTCATTGTTCCTTTTGACCTTTTGACATCAACTATAGCTTTTTCCTTGACATCAATGACCACTTCGTTCCTTGACATCAATGACAACTTTGACTCAAAATGTCCAACACTTTTGGCTACCTCAAATGACCCTTGGTATTCTACAAATGACACTTGGCATATATAACAAATAATGGAATATATTCTAACAATATTGTCATGTGTTATGATGAAAACATGTGTATGCCCCTAGCATAAGGGGAAATTATTTTATTGAGTTTATAAATACACATGATAATAGAGAGGTAATTTTAATGATCAAGGGAAGGACTAGGAGAGGAACTGCTACCTCAGATACCTAGTGCAAGTGCAATGCCAGTGAGATATTCCTAAGTGGAATTTCCATTTGTCATCATGGTCCTCTTGACTTATCAAGCAAGCATCATACAAGAGCAATAAAACATGCATTGAGAAGACCATATGATAATAAAGAGTTTTGCTATCAAATAATTCATCATAGTAGGCTTCACAAAGGGGAAAGTATATAAGATAACAAGTAATCATGATATGAAATAAAAAATCCATAGAGAAGTAAAGTCCACTAACATGAGTGATCTAGTAAAAATTCAATGCATGTGAGCTAATTTTAATAGCATCATAATTGCATCCCAATAGATCTCTTGATGTAATATAAAGTAGGCAAATCAAGAAATCATAAGTAAAGGTACACATTCAATGATATCAAACAACTATGTAAAAAAGCAAAAAATAAGGGAGGTAAGACTAGGATATTTCACTATCTTAGTTACCTAACTATGTGGAATGCATAAGCTATTATAACTAAAATAATCATTGGATATCGACAGAGACCTTGGACACAGTATGAAGTAAGCAAACCAAGCAGTCACAAGAGCATGCACACATGCAATGATGATGTCAAACAACTATTCAAACAAGTAATAAATACAATCAAACACATGATCAAATAGTCAATATAGATAAATAAGGTATATTTAAGCATAGTAACATTTAATATACATAATTTTAAGGACTCTATTAAGTTCATTAACATCAAGTATGACCTGATGATATGCTTCTAACCCATACTTGGTAGTAATTATGAATGGATCTAGCTAGTTTGGCTCAAAATTGCCTTTGAGATCATCTTTGGCATTGGTGTTCTTTTTTTCTTTGAGTACCAAATCACCAACTTCAAAATATCATGGTCACACTTTCTTATCATAGTTTCATAAAATATTATCTTGATAAACTCATAAGTGATCCAATATGGCTTCACTTTTCATCAAACAATTCTAATTGGGTGAGATGACCAAGATAGTATTCATCCCAAAAGAGGAGTCTTGAAGTTATAGTGATGGGACCTCAAGCTCAAAAAATAAGATAGCCTCATCTCCATGGACTAATTCATATGGGGTGGATCTCATAGGATATCACACACTAGTGTGATAAACCCATAGGTTTGTATGTAGTTGTAAATACCAATCACGACCGATTTTGTTAACTAGCTTCTTAAGGATTTTAACTAAAGTCTTATTAGAAGCTTTAGATTAACTGTTACATTAAAGATAGTATGGTGTAGACCACTTATGTTGAATCTTAAAATTAGTATATGTTTTCTAGAAATCCTTATTTTTAAAAGGTGTCCCATTGTTTGAGACTAATATAGAAGGAATGCTATACCAAAAAAGGATCTAATTAAAGATGAATTTAGATACTCGTTCCTAAATGACAATGGAAAATGACATAGCTTCAACCCACTTAGTGAAGTATTTAGTATTAATGATGATGAAATTGTATCCATTAGATGTATTTGGGTTAATTTTACCAATGATTTCCAATCCCCACATAGAAAATATCCATGGGGATATTATAGCTTGAAGCACTTAAGAAGGAATATGAATTAGATTGTGATAATTTTGGAACTTGTCACAACACTTAACATAGTCATAGAAATCTTTCTCAAAGGAGATCAAACAATAGCCCATGCATAAGAGCTTTTTAGTGATGGATATACCACTAATATAATCTCCATAGGATCTATCATGGGATCCTTTAATGATTTGCTTGAGCCTCATTAAATTCTAAGCACGAGAGCAAGATGCCATTAAAGAAGCAATGATAAATAATATCTCCAATTATAACATAGTGACAAGCATGATGCTTGAATCACTTATGCTCACTAATTTTTAATAAAGCATAGGTAAATTTATACCAAGGTTCAGGTACATTGATGTCAACGAAAAAAAAATATAATGATAGCTGAATAGAATTTAGAGTAGTAGGTTCTCACATCTACTTAACAGTGATCAAATTCTACTCATGTTCAAGCTTAAGGAATATAAGGTATGCAGTTGTAGTTGGGGCATCTATGCAACAATTCCTAGGTTGATGGATGGATTTGATAGTAACTTTATCAAAAGAAGTTAACAAGTTATCAAAACTGTATTTTATGGATTTAAATTTTCATACTTTTTTTGATAAACACCATTGCTTTGTTTGACTACAAGTTGTGAGTCACCAAAGCTAGCAAGGATTTTAACTTTAATATTTAAGATGGCTTGGAGTCCTAATATGAGCTTCTCATACTCTACAATGTTGTTCATGTAAGAGAATTGAAGCTTAAAGGATATAGAAATAGGCTATTATACGGGCATGACCAATACAATTCCAATACCAGCACCCTTGAGGTAGCTAGAACCATCAAAATATAGAGCACAAGAATCATGCTAGTTAATTTTCATAACAAGATATTGATTTAGCAAGAAATTCAATAACAAGAGGATGGTTTTCAATGAGAGGTGTAGAAGCTAGTTGGTCCATGAAAACTTGACACTATTAATTTTTATTAACAAATTCAAGGTCAAATTCAGTGAGAGTTATAACCAACTTAGTGGTTCATCTTGACAAGTGTGGTTTGGATATGAGATATCATAAAGGGTTAGCCTTGGATATGTTAATGGTCTTCTAACTAAGAATATAATGCCTTAACTTTTTAGAAGCAAATAACACTACTAGGCACCACTTTTCTAAGGGATTTTAGTGGGTTTCATAAGTAACTAAAGTCCTACTAATGTAATAAATAGCACATTCTTTATTTTAGTCATTGTATTGAGCTATCTTAGCTCTTATGGCATGAACAATTGCCAAAATTTATAATAAAAAGGGTTTGGCTAGATTTGGAGACACAATGATAGGTGGGGATGACAAATATGATTTTAGAGCATCAAAAGTATCTTGAAATTCAACATCCTAACTATACTTATTATCCTTGCAAAGAATCTTAGAGAAAGGTAAGCATTTATTGGTAATTTGGGAGATAAAATTTTGTATGGCCTAAATTTTACCTTGAAGGCTTCAAAGCTCAATTATATTATGGGGAGGTGACATATTGACAATGGAAAAATATTATCATGATTAAATTTGATTCCTCTATGAGACATTGTGAACCCTATAAATTTTCTAGAAGTTACTTCAAAAATGCACTTAGAAGGATTAAGGTAGACCTTATATTCTCTTAACAATTCAAATATGTGCCTAAGGTCATTGATATGATCCTCATGCTTGAGGGACCATCCTAGGATATCATCTACATAATCCTCTATAATATCATGCATCATGTCATGGAATATGTAAGTCATGGCTTATTGGTAAGTTGCTCTAGAATTATTCAAGCCAAAAGGTATGACCGACCAAAAATAGGTACCCCAAGGAGTTGTGAATGTAGTCTTAGCTTAATCTTCAAAAGTGATTTTAATCTAGTTATATTCCAAAAATATATCCATGAGGAATAGAATTCCACAAGTAGAAACAAATTTCATAATCATATTGATGTTAGGGAGAGAAAATTCATCCTTAGGATAGGCTCGATTGATTTTTATCAATTTGGTATAGACACACACGTTGCCCTCTTTCTTAGAAACAAGAATGGTGTTGGAAATCCAATTAGAATAGTCAATGTATTTTATAAATCCTACATTGAGTAGCTTCTACAATTCTTTTTTAATCAATAGGAAACTTTAAGATGTATTTTTTGCAACTTTTATTTCATAGTTTTAGTGTTTGATGGCACAACAAGATGTTCAACCACAAAATAAGGATCAATGTTAGGCATGTCCACATAGGACTATGTAAATATGTCACTAAATTCTATTAGGATCTCAATACACTCTTCACACTCTTAAAAAATTAAATATTTTCCAAGATTAAAGAATTTGGGATTATCATTAGATTCCACATTAATTTCTATTGTATCCTCAATTAGAATTCAAGACTCATCTTCTAACTGTAGAGGTGCAAGCAAGATTTCTAGGTTTTTTGGTTCAATGGGGTCTATAGAAGAAATTTTGTGGTATGATAAATGTGAAGTAGGGAAGTTAGAATCTAGTATAATGGATCCCATTAGATAAGAGTTATATTTCTCAAGATTGTGATAAATATCCTCTACTTCACAACCATTGATAGTGAACCATGGTTAGGATATTCACACTAGCAAAGGTTGCAAATTGACTAGGAATTGAACCTAAAATATACCAAAGTTCTTTTCATTTTCCTCATGCTAGTTTGACCCATGTAAAGAAATGGTATCATGATGGGAATCCTAAAAGTATTTTTTTGGATTAATTATAAGAATAGGTTTTGAAAGGGTACCCAAACCTTTTAAAACAAAATAACACTACACTAAATTTCCCAAAGACTAGAATTATAGTAATCGATCCAACAAAACAAATTCAACTGGCTGAAAAACCAACAACCATATCAGTAAGAGAAATTAGAATTCATGGGAAAAAACCTAACCCAACACCCAATAAAAACTAAGAGACCATCAAAGAGATAAAAAAACATAGTCAATAGGGAACAAAAATAGGAAACAACCTACAAAAAAATACTAAAATCCTAGAGAGGAAAATCATCACACCTTTGGATAGCCTTCTCCCCCATCCTTCAACTTAGTCTTTACAATGCTTAGAGTGAACTGGTTTCACAAGAACATATTCTTAATTTCCTTTACATATGCAATAACAACATTCAAAGTGTCAATAAGAGAGGTCTAGTAATCTACAACCAAATTATAAAATAACTTTAGCATTTTTAGGTCCATCATCTAACTAGATATTCCTTTTCCCCTCTAAACCATAAGCTCCAAAAATGTCTTAGATTTATTTTTGGGAGAGTAGGGTCTTCTTATTTTGAATTCTCTATAAAATTATGGGTTTTGTTAGACTTGATTGTATTGACTTGGATATCCTCTCCTCCACCCTCTTCTTGAGTCTTTTTGAAGAAAACACTTCTCCATCCCCTTTCATACTTTCTTTAGTATTCCCTTATAAAAATATAGAGGTAAATAAATTCTCCTCCACTGCTTGTAGACTAGCTTCAAAGTGAACCAAATCTAGAGAATCCTTAGACCCTATAAACTAAGGGATCCATAGATTGGGAGCCACCATACCTACCCCTCCTTTGGTTCTCACCATATGTTCAAATATCAGTAATGCCAACCCTTGGTGTAACATGTCAATGATTTTTCTTTCTTTAAATCAAACCATTGACTTATCCATAGAATTAAAAAATAAGGAAGTAATATTCATCACTCTATTACGATGAAGGTGATTCAAAAATATTATTTGGTATCTCTACAAAATAACCTTGCACCCATCCAACATAAATAAGTTCATTATTACCACCACCACTCCATTCCATGAATCCTTGAGATTTTTTCTTTTATAACCATTTTGGAGCTTGGACAACATTTCACCTTCACCTAGAAAGTTCTTCAACTCCCTCACCAAGGAGTGATTTTCTCTATTGTGGAACATTTCATCCATAGGCATCCACATCGCCTCTACAAATAGAGGGATGTTAATTTAAAAATTGATCCCTCCCACTTTCAAAATCCCATGCTTCGAGGAGTGGACCATTTGGATCAAAACATCTCTATTGAAACCATGAGTTTTCAACAAGCAACTTAGTATTCCCCCCTTATCTAAAATTTCTTTAACATCATCCTCCATAAATAGAATACCTAGTTCTAGAATAACTCCTTCCATCTTCCTACAAAATAACCATAGAGAAAACTTGAAATATCAAAGAGGAACCAGACCACTAGCCAACCTTTTAAGAGTCAAACATGAATCGAGCTCAAAAAAATGAAGGAAAAATAAAGACCCTAGATACTGGTAGGCCTAAAAAAAAATTTATCTCAAAAAATTAGAAGGGATCCCCCCACTCATATAATAAATTACCTCAGGCACCTCAAAATCAAGTAGCAATTGAATAACATCTTTCAAACCCACTAGAAATCTAGGATCACAATCCAAGTCAAGGTAGTACTAGTGATCAAGAAAATAACACACTACCACCTTACTTTTTGAATGCTTTGTATATGAGAATAGATTATATTAAGAGGATTTTGGTAACCATCCTTATTCATAATTGTAAAATCTATATAAATATGGTACTTCTCTCTATAATGATTTAAAATGATTTTCAAAAGTGTTTAGGGGGTTTCAAAAACCTGCAATAAGTACCATCTTTCCATTTCCAGATCCCCCACTTCAACATTAGCATGATAAAGTGATATGAAATCCAAGGGTATCTATCAAACTCAAATATCCACTACCACCAATGATAGCTGACTAATATGTCAATTGTCAATGGGTACAAAAGTCCTAGCCTAACACCCATTTCCATACTAGCAAACCTCACAGTGCTAACAATATCATGTAAACTAAATCTTGGGGTAAAATCATTATAGTGCTAATGAAAAATCCATGTGATATGCCTACACTTTAGGTACATAGCCAATATTACCCATGAATCCATTAATTTTATGTCAAATTAGATGAATAAAGCAATTTACACTTGATCTCATGACTCTTTTAGGAATGGGCCCCAAATAATTAGCGCAAAGAAGAAAATAATTGAATTTAAATTTATTTTAACTACACAATGATAAAAAAATGTATCAAACCATAAAACATTTAAAAATGGGAGGGATTCAACTTCCCATGAGCCTAAATAAAGCACCCAACCAACCAAGAAAGCCACAAAAGGAGTCACAAGACCCAACTCAAAGAAAATGAGAGTTAATAAAATCCTACACAACATCTAGAACACTTAAGTCACAATTCCAAAATTTAGGAGGCCTTGAGGAAAATAACGTTTACCAAATGGATAAAGCATTTTGATTTTAACCTAGGTTAGCCATAAAGTTTGCATGTCCATTTTATTCTCTAAAAATTTGCTTGATTTGCACCTCCTCTCTAGACTATATAATTCTTCTAGACTCAAAAAATAAAGCTTCAATATTCCAACTAAAATAATGGACTCCCTTAATAGCATTAATTATGTTGAGAGAATATCATTAAATGAAAACCCTTTTGCAATCTAGATTATCAACCAATATCAAACCTTGATATGGGGCTTTAGCCTCTTCAAAATGAGAGGTCTGGATATCCAAATTCTCTAAGAAAGCCAAAATAATTCTACTCTTATCATCCATAATAACCCCACCCACACTAGCTATCTTGATATTTCCTTTAAAATAATCCATTAAATTTAAGTTTGATCCACCCTAGAGGGGGTGGTTCCCATCTAATTTGAGCTCTTACATTGATCTTTGGCACTCTTGCAGTTTTGTGACTAATATGGAAACCAATATTTAGCTCCAACTCTGCCTCATCACCCCTAATAACATCCAAATCCAAAGATAAAACATTCTCCAATGTACCTAAGATTACTATTACATAAAAAAAAGTGATATCCCTCTTGAAATTCTTGAATACCTTATCATTTATTTCCTTCCAGATGCACCAAATAAGGTGAGTCAAATAGAAATTTTAGAAAAACTTTATTCTAGAGGAAATAAATATGGAACACCATTGAATACAAATATCAGATAAAATGCTCAAGATCATCTAGCTGAACCCTAATACATTCAATAGGGGGTGGAAAATATCAAAAGAATAGGATCACTAAAAGAACAAATGGTTAGTAAATTCATCACTGGAACCACATAGATACAATCTATTTTGCAAGACATACCCCTTTTGTAGGTTCTTTAAGATTAAGATCTTGTTATGAAAGGCCAAATAGAAGAAAATATTAACCTTAGGGGTAAGACCTCTAAACAAAACTCTAAAATAGGGGAGCCACAACTAGTATCTTTCAATTAATAAAGCATGGGTAAACTTAATAAAGAAAGAGCCATTGTTATCTCTAATGCAAAATAAGGCATCATCCTTGTCCCTATTCTTGATGACTTGAAGCTTCAATTTGTTAGAAATAAAGGTCCAATCCTCATTCTTAGCCTACCTAAGATTAGAAGAATCTAAATCATTCTACTTCTTTAAAGGATTATTTAGCTCTATAAAGTCTACCACTTTTGGCCCAAATGTGGCTTTGGTTTCAGGCTCAAAATAGACTAAACTTAGGTCTTGAGAAAAGGGTTGGTCCAAGAACTAGGGGTCATTCCAAAAATATATCTTATTCCTATCACCCAACATCCACCTATATCCTTAGGAAGAAAATGTAGAGCCCAAATATGACAAGGGGTATGATAGGAAGCAATCCCTTTGGTTCAAATATTTAGCCAAAATAATATGAACCCAATCCACATCAACCTGAATTAACACCTTCCATACTTGTTTGGATAGTAGATATTTATTCATTTCAAAAATAGTTTTGAGATCTAAACCCCCATCCTCTTTCTTACTGTAGACTTGCTCCTAGCCAACCAAATAATTTTTTTCTTATCTTCCAAACCTAACCAAAGGAAGGACTTTTGGAAAAATTCAAATTTTAATAGTATTTTAGTAGGAATCCTAAAATTTGACAAAAAGAATGTTGGGATGCTCTATAGATTATTTTTCACTATAAAAACCTTATCTTCTTGGCTTAGAGGGTATCCCTTCCACCCAATAAGCTTATTCTAAATTATTTCCATCATTTGTTCCTAGAGAGAGTCATGAATCCTACCTTTAAACATGGGCATCCCAAGGTAGAGAGACAAGAGATCTGCTACCTCACATACAAAAATATGAGTAATTTTCCTGCCTAGTGGGAGGATTATTCAAAAAGTAGATTTTACTTTTAAGGTAGTTTATTTTTTTCCCAAAATCTTTTTCAAAGGAAATTAAAATTTCTTTTAACACTTTGACCTAGGGGATTGAAGCAAGTAGGGAAATGAGAGTATCATAAACAAATTTGTAGTGGGTTATTGGATCGAGAGGTAACACTGGTATGATACCTTCCACAATTTATTATTCCTTACTGGACCTTCCAAGATATATGGGGATATATGATCCCCTTGATATATGCATCTACAACTTGAAAAATAGCCTATAGGGGACTCGTTTATGATGATAGATAACTTTGTAGAAGAGATACATGCTTTAACAAGATTGATCTAGCCTTGGTTAAACCTAAAATTTCCCAACATATTTAGGAGGAACTCCCAAGAAACTCTATGGTAAGCCTTATTCATATCCAATTTGAGGAATAATGTAGGTCTTTCAATTTTATCAATTGAGTAAATCAATTCATAAACTGCTATAATACCATCTAGAATCTGTCTTCCTACCATAAAACCACTTTGAGCCAAATCAATTAAGGTTGGAAGGAAAGGCTTTAATCTATTAAAAATTACCTTTATCAAAATTTTATAGATGGTATTACAAAATTGATAGGTCTAAAATCACCAAAATATTTAGCTGCAATAGATAGGTATAAGATTAAAGAACATAGAATTCACTCCATAGGGGATAAAATTAAATATTTAAACTTACCTTAGTGCCTCTCTAATATCCTTTCCTAGGATATGCCAATAATTTTGAAATAACATAGGAGGAATCCATCAGGTCCCAGGGCTTTTAGCCCCTCCATAGCAAATATTGCAAATCAAATTTTCTCATCCTTGAAGGGACTAGTAAGATCCACATTCATTTCTTTAGTGATGAGGGGGGCGATATAAAATTGAAACTTAATTTCAGCCTCCAAATCACTAGCATATTTAACCCCAATGAGATATCCAAATAAATACACAATTTTAGACCTTATATCTTAAATCTTAACCAGTTTGGATCCATCAATTTTAGAGATTTATCTAATTCTATTAGTGCTTCTATGCTTTATAGTAGAAATATGGAAAAAATTGGTGTTTATACCACCATCCTTGAGCTAAAGTGCCCTCAAAATTTTCCTCCACATCAAATCCTCCTTGGTTAAAGTATTATGAAACTCAAACAACACCAACTTCTCCTTGCATCTCATCTCCTAAGAGAGTTCCCTTGACTCCATCGTATCCTCAATAGCTTTGAGTTGGATTTTCATATCTTTATTATTTCAATTAATATGCCCAAATGCATTTTGTTTCCGTTATGTAAGGTTGTGCTTAATTTATTTGATATTAGATGTCACTTGGGGGAAATTGGTGCTCGGGACCAAAAATGACCACCGCCCTTTGATTTTCTCCTCCAAATCAGGATGTTGGCACTACATTGATTCAAACATAAAAGTTCTAGGAAATCTTACCTCATATTGAGTAGCTACAAACCATAAAGGATTATTATTTAAACCTTATTTTGGAAGAGATCAAAGAGAATCATACCACAAAATTAGAAGATACTCTTTGGAATTCAACACCCTATAAAGTCCAATTTGAATGAGCTGGTTATCACTATTTTGCTACTCCATGTGAACTTCAAACCCTTTAGCTCCAATTACATAAGTTCATTGAGGTTCACAAACTCTACAAATTATTCCATACCTTTCAAGACTACAGAGTTTCCCTCTCTTTTATCAAAATTATACATTGGAGAATTGAAATCCCTAGTTAAAATCTAGGCCTCCTAGCTAAATATTTCTCTCATAGCACTCAAAGAGTGCCACAATATACATATACTAGGACTAGAATTAGGGGTATAAATATTAGATATGACCCATATTCTATTACCTTCTCAACTAAAAGAAATTTTGATAACCCTATAATTAGATGAAATAATTGAGCCATCTAGTTTCTTAGCATCTCATAGGCATAAGAGACCCCCAAGTGAGCCAATCGTTGGGCTTGTACAAAATGAGCTTCTTTCCAAATAACATTTCTTACAACCTCTAAATTTGATCATATATTTTAGTGTCCTAAAGTAATATAATACTAGGTAAATATTATTTTATAAGGGAAGCAACCACCCTTTGTTTAGAGAGCCCATTCAAGCCCCTAATATTCCATGAAAGGTACTTTATCTACAAGGTTTGGGGTTTGATTTATTTCCCCCAGTGACTCCCTAGGAATTATGGTAGAAGGACTCAAGTTTTAACTGCCTAACTATGAGGTTCTTACCTTCCTCAATATTCAACAATGATTGATATCCATTAGCTATTTTAAATTTTATTTCCATTATTCTCAAAGTTTTATTTGGGGGCTTTCCCACTTTTCATAATCTCCTAAATCAATGGGACCCTTTATCTAAATATGATTTTTAGGACCTAAGGATCCTTTCTCCATGCAAGTCTTCAAGGAACCAATCAGGGACTCATTCACCTAGGCCACCATTTGGACAATAGGATCCTCTAGGATAGAATCCATCCCTAAACATCCAAAGGAATTTGGAAGAAGATCTTCTAAAACTAGAATATGAGTTAGAGTATCTAAAGGATTTACCTCATTCTCAAGAATAAAAGGGGCTTCACTTGTTACAGCTTTAACCACCTATGAATTCTCTTTAAATTGAATCAAACCATCTAATAGGTTGTAAGTATTCTCTAGGGACAAAGGGTTTTCCAACTGAAGCTGGTCACCAATCTTCCTAGAATTTCATGACTCTCTACCAAGTTCCTTTTGATAATATAGGGTAACACCACTTTGCTTTTAAAACCATTTCTTATTTTTTATTATCCTTTTATTATTTTATTTACCCTCTTGATTCTTTCTTGATGGGAATTTCTAGGGTATACATAGTGGTTAGTCATCATTAATTAACGAATATTTGGATTTTTGAAATTTGGAATTGGCTAATATTGGGATCCCTTGACCAGGGCCCATTAGCCCAAAAAATTTAGGTGTATTTTTTTTGGGTATATTCACCCCAATTTTATAATAATTGGATCATTTTAAGTTTAAATCTTCAATATTATCCCTAATAATGGGGGACATTTTCATCTTGAAATTATAAATAATTTTGGATTTTGAATCTAATTCACCCCATTTTTGTAAGTACATTTTAGGGCCAACCCCTTACACATAACCTTGGGCACTACTCTATTGGAATATTTTACATTATTTGGTACATGCCAATGTACCATCATGGGTACATATATATATTAGAGAAAGAGTCTTAGATTAGAATTTAATTTATGCAATGTAATGCACAAGTGTGCCATGATATTTTGGTAATGTAAATGTGCATAGTTGTCCCTATATACATGTGTCAATAGAGTAGGAATATGTAGAGTAATAGGAAGAGTGAGGCCCAAGAAACCTCCATATGAAGAGTCACATTCCATTCTATATATGGATGTATTGATGTAAAAGAGATATGGTGAAGGATAAAGATTCACCTATGTAAGCAATGGAAGGTGATGTAGTATGATGTATTTTTATCTCTTCATTAAATAAATATTTTTGACTATTTTTGAGTATTTGGCATTAGCATTCTTTGAGTAATTATATAATATATTATGAGTTTATATATTTTATTGATCAACAATATTATATCTTTCAAATTGTAATTATATTATTGATCTTGAGGCAATATTATTTTGAGTATTCATTCATCAAAAGCTAATAATGGTACTAGAGCTATGGTATATCTAGATAGAAATTTAAAGAGCCTCAAGAGTCATTATATAGATTAGAAGAAATAATATTTCTACTGGTCAAGGAGATACCAGTAACGATAAAGAGAATTTCCTCTTAAAATGTAAATCAGAGAATATAAAGAGGATTTTCTCTAGAAAAGGAACCAAAGAAGATAAAGAAATTACCTCTGGAAAAGAAGCAAAGAAGATAAAGAAATTTCTTCTGGAAAGAGAAACTAGAGAAGATAGCATTTCTCACTATGTCAAAGAAAAACTAGTGATATTTAAGAATATACCTATTCCAAGAACAAAATTAGAATAGCAGAAATTTTATAGGTCTTGAAGATAGACCTTGATATTGAGAAGAAGAAAATATACCTATTCCAAGAGTAAAGTTGCAACAAAAGAAAATTTATAGGTCTTGAAGATAGACCTTGATTAAGAGACCCTTATAATAGGTCCTAGTGATAAGCTTGATAAAAAAGGATTCCAAATTATTTTGCTAGAATATTTCCATAGGGTTGAAAGGAAAACCCATGAAGACTAGATTCAATATAGATTTGATTCCATTAGTTTTTAAGATAGCTAGTGAATATTATTATTTCTAGAACATTGAATACATTTGATTGTTACTATCTAAGTTTTGTTGCAAAAAAGTAGACATTGAAGGAGGTCCAATAAGTATATCTTATTGAATATTGATAAGAAATAAGAAGAAGGTTCTCATTGCAATATTGCAGATTGAAGAAAAAGACCCAAGAAGAGGTCACATTGAAGAACTTCCAAGATTGGAAAATTAAATATTGAAGATAGAAGATAGAAAAAATATAGGTGGTCCTATTGCAGATAAAAGTAGAAAAATATAGATATCCAAGAAATATATCTCATTGAATAATTTCCCATAGTTAAAAAACTAAAGAAACCAAGGTAATATTTCATTAAAATCATTTACTAAGAGAATTGAAGGTTGTAAAATTAGAAGACCCAAGAATAGAGGTTTAAAGAAGGTTTTGAAGAAATAAAATAAGGAAAGAGAAATCCTTATTGTAGAAGTTGAAGTGGTGACCATTTGAAGATATTTGAAGTAGAATATTGCAAGTAGAAGGAGCACTTGACTAGAAGAAATTGGGAAAATTGTCACCATATGATAACAAGCCCAAAAGGAAAAAGGATTTCACAAGAATTTTGTCAATTTTTGAGAAAATTTTGAGAACTCAAGATATTTATATTCTTGAGAAAGAAGATAGAGATAGAGGTCAGATTTGAAGTCAAAATTCAATAAGAAGTCATAAGAAAGAAAGAATATTGAAGAGGTCATATTTTAGAGATATTTGAAGACAAACACAAAGTTTTGTAGTCTAATTTGTAAAAAAACAAAGTTGTTGAAAGAGAATCTAAAAAGACAACAAAAAGTAGAAGCAAAAAGCTACAGTTTAAAGAAATATTTGTGTAGGCCCAAAATGGCCACATACTTAGTAAAATTTTGTAGAATTTTGCCTAAGTGATAGAGTCATCATTCCGCATACCTTGCAGTGCACTTTGAAGCAGATCCGGGATAGAAGATATGAACCCATCCAACAGATAGTGAAGTTTTCATGCTTGAAGCGATTTCGGGCGATTTCTTTCCGGCTCCGGAATAGTGGTGGGTCTCAAATCCACAAAATTTCCAAGGAAATGATGACGTCAGCAATGAAAGAATGTGGATTGGCATCTTTGCGAGTGGCTAAGTATGGGAATGCCCGATTCCAGGAAATTCTTTTGTTTCTCGGCTCCGGATTAGCGCTACCCTCAAATCCATAAAAGTTTCAAGGAAAGGATGATGTTGCCCTGTCAGGAAGAAGGGGATGGTGGGGGGGGGTCCCTTGGAGGGGGGGGGGGGGGGGGGGGGGGGGGGGTATCATGAAGTTTATCCAGAATGGAGGAGTGACCTCACACCATGGTAGGCCCAGATTGATGATTACATGCCTGTGCACTTGTTCTACCCAGAATGGAATCCACAAAAGCAATAGGGAAAGGATGATATCATCAACATTCTAATGTGGATTGAAGAAGATGATGTGGAATATGATGTATTATGAATAACTAAGAGTGGATTCGATGTTCAGATATCAGGGATCCAGATTGGAGATTCCATAGCTTCTGATGTAGAAATATGATATCATCAAGATTTTAAAGTGGGATGGTGCTTGATTCTCCTTACCATTTTGATAAAGCTTATGCCGGATTGGATCTGAACCGTACGATGAGGAGAATCAATGGTGGAGGTTATATCAATGAATATTGGATGTTTAAAGGATATTTTTGCATCGAGATTGTAATAGTCAGTTGGAAGATGAAGCGTCGAAGGTTTTCTAGAAGATCGAACCAGAGGCGATTATAGATCGATGATGGCAGATCACTCCCAAGAAGAATCGATGGAAAGGCATGATCTCCAATGACCGAAACTCTAGTTTCATTGAGTGACCAACAAGTTGTAGAGGCCTCGAGCTACCATGGTGGACCTTCTTTTAATGGATTTCCTAGAGGATGAACCAGTAAGCTGATGCCAGCTAGATCTTTCTATTGTGCTATCAAAACAAGATCTTTGTAATGCTTCTTGATTATTTTAATTTTGCAAAACTATAAGTAGAGGTCGAACCCTCATTTTTAAGGGTCGGCTCTAGCATGTTTTCCTATGCTATTGTAAATATTCTTAAAAATCTAATGGAAGGAGCATTACATTGATCTTCACCTCAAATCTATGTTCTCATGCTTGATATCAGAGGTTCAGATTCTTTAGTTGTATTTTTATAAATGCTTTAATGGTTAGTTTGTGCCTAATTAATGGATTACTAGCTATTACAATAATTGAAATCTACTTTTGAGTTTGTTCTATGTTGTTAGGGAGTACATTTCTATGAAATCTAGGTATTGGTGAATTCTATTATTTGGATTATCATTGCCTGGATATTGAAATTGCTTGCTGCAATATTTCTCTATTGTGCTTTAATAGATAAGAGATAATATGATTTGAGATAATTTTGGTCTGAGTATATATATTTGATATAGTTTTTGGGAGCTTTCCATGGTAGTGCAATGTTGTTAACCTATCCATCCACTATTATTCACATTTCTCTAACCCTAATCTTCTCTTACCCTAAACCTCAAACCCTAAGTGAGCATAATTGTGTCAACAATCTGATAAGTTGACAAGGAACCAACCTACTCTGGAGGTTGGATCAGAAACCCCTATTTTGGTCCATCCAATGTTGAGTGTTGAGTTGTAGCTATCGGGTGCAAGCCTGGACAGAAAATAGGAAGATAGACAACCATAGTGTCAAGTGAAAACTTGGTGCAATTCAGTGCCCAATAATTTTTGGCATGCCGAGTGGGACCAGTTCACAAGGAACATGAAACCCATCTAATAAGTATAGATATCTCAACCCGAAGGAATCAATATTTGGTGAATTATCTTGACCTTATAAGCGGAGAAAAGAAAGTTCACCTGGTGACTCCCTGGTCATTAGACCCAGAAAAATAATTATACCTGTAGACCAGTGGCCTTTCATGTATACCAGGTCTTTCAAGAGGAACAACCCTAATTCCTTCTTTTATTGTGAGTTACCTCAAAGAGGGGCTACTATTGCCAGAAGTTTGGATCAAGATTTCCTTGAAGAAGAAGAGCTTCTGGAAGAAAACCCAATAGTTCCCCCAAGAAGACCTACAACCAGAAATATGGCACAAAATGTGGCTCCCAATCAGCCATTACAGAAGTACCCTAATTGGAACACAACCGGTACCCTTAGATTAGCCCAAATGGATGTCATTCCCTAGGATGTATCTAAGGCTATTCCCACTTATGATGGATCTGGGAAAATAGCTTATGAGCACTGTCAGGATATCTTGAATCTGGCAGCAATCCACAACATAAAAGAAGAAAATATTATTGTCAGAATTCTAGCCCTGTCCTTCAGAGGAAAGATATTACATTGGTTTAGAACTCTGGAAGACAATTCTATTACTTCATGGAAAGCATTGGCTGAGTCATTCATAGAGGAATTTAATGAATCTACTGATCCTTTTTCTCTACTTAATCAGTTTACATCTATGCAGAAAAACCAGCAAGAAACTATCTCAAACTTTAATTTGAGATTTAGTAGAACATGGAAAAGAATTCCCCCCACTACTAGACCAACTACATGTTTAGCTTATATGTATTATATCCGAGCTCTTGGATCAGAGTTAGGGTTGTAGACACAACAATCAGGAGTAGAAACCTTCCCCCAAGTTTATAATGTAGTAGTTCATGCTGAGAATATCCTGATCAATGTAGGAAGGCTTCCCCCAAAAACTGTGTTACCTTATAACACAGAAACCACTAGTAGCCAAAGTCAATCACACATGGACCCAATTTCTCTATCATCTCCATCTCCAAAAATGAATGCCATTCCTCTACCAAAGCCTATATCCTCTACACCCCCTTTTCCTCCCCTTCCTTCTCAACCATCTCAGGAGCTTTATGCTATCCTTGATATACAAAATACCTTGAAAACCCTGAGTAACAGAATGAATTCAATGGAAAAAAGAGATCAAGAAAGGTCACAACAGAGGAGATTCCCATATGTAAACAAATATCAGAGACCTGGTCCTAGTAACAATACTAGGGTTAGGGTGAATGCAACATATGAGGAGCCAGAATGCTCTTCAGATACTACTCTTGCAAATATTTGGTGCTTAGTATGCAATGATCCCCATGACTCATAGTCTTGTGTGATGTATCAACACCATGTTCAACAAGCTATGGATCAAGCTGAGAGGAATCAAAAGGGAAGAGTCAATATGTTATGGCACCTAGATCAGATCATGGCTGGAAAAGAGCTAGATGAAGAAAGTCCAATAGTTGTTATGACAAGGTCTGGAAAGAAAGCTTTGCAAGTGGATCCACAAAAAATGGGGCATTTCCAAGTCCCTTCTCAGAAGAAAGTTGACTCCCCTCTTCAAGGTAGTGACACTTTCCCTATTCCCCAAGCTAAGGGAAAAGAGAAGACAGATACTCTTCCAAAGAGACCAGAATGGGAAACAGAGGGAGACCGAATGAGATCTAAAGGTGAAGATCAAGAAAGACTCAGGTTCCCCTCTATTACTAAAAGACAAAGGTTAGAAGCCACCCAAAAATATAAAAGAAGATATGGTGAGACGGAAAGAGGGCTGGAAAAACTCTCTTTGACTAAATATGAGTACAACATTGTTGAATAAATGAAGAGAATCCCCTCAAAAGCTAGCCTATATGACACTCTGTTCATTCCGGGTCAGATTGACTTGCTTAAAGCTTCCCTCAACAAAAATCCATAGAATAGGTTGGCCACCACAATCCTTAGTATGCCATCAAGAAAAGAAAGAAATGACACCTATTGTGCTAAAGAATAAGCCTCCTCCTTTCTATATATCCCTAAGAATGGAAGGTTGGGTAGTCCAAAATTGTATGATTGACTCAGGAGCATCAACTACAGTAATGCCTAAAGCGGTCTGTGAAGATATGGGTATGGAGTATACCCGATCTTGTCCTGGAGTGTTACAACTAGATGGGACACCTGTTAAGATAGTTGGAGTTATTAAAGATGTACTGATGAGGTTGCACAGAGCCCCTGAGGTGACAGTGGTGCAAGAAATAGTTGTGGTGGACTTAGAACCCTATTTTGGATTATGCCTCTCAAGAGAGTTTACTGCAAAGCTAGGAGGATGTATGTATATGGACTATTCTAGCATGATAATCCCTTTCAAAGGAAAAAGGATAAGGATAACACCTGAGAAACCAGTGGCTTATCATATTGAGAATATTGAAGAAGATATGTGCAATCTTAATCCTTTGGAGGAATTTGAGCTAGTAGAAAACATTGAGGAGTTAGACATTGAAGATGAGTTACCTTTCAGAGAAGATTATAGTCAATTTGGAACTGGTATGGGTACATATAGCATCACAACTGAATCAAAAAAGAAACTCCCTGCTATATCTAATCAATCCCTAAGAGACAAAGAAACATGGGTTATGCACTTTGATGGTGCCAAATGCAAAAATGGTGCAGGAGCTGGTGTAGTCCTACAATCACAATCAGAAGGGATAAAGAATTTTGCTTACAGACTGACATGGTCATGTACCAACAATGTTGTAGAATATGAGGCCCTGTGTCTTGGATTAATACAAGCAGAGAGTATGGGTATCAATATTTTGAACATATATGGTGATTCTGAGTTGATAGTTCACCAAGTAAGGAATAGGTGCAGTAGTAAGCACCATTACTTAAAAGCTTACAGAAATAGGGTATGGGACCTTATGGAATCATTTGATGCCCTAAATTTAAGCTTTGTACCCAGAGAAAAGAATACCCTGGCTGATTCATTAGAAACAAAGGGAGCCAACTTCAACCCTTCTGTAGACTTTGGAACCAAGAAGACCAAGGGAATTAAAATGATTTTCAGGCCTGCAGTACCAGACAAGCAGATTTTTTGGCAGGTTTTTGAAAGTGATGAACAAATTCTTGACTTTTTGGTAAGGGAGGCATGTCTCTCAATGGTCCAAGAGGAGAACTTGGAAGAAATAGATCAGCAAGACATTATCCAACTAAGAAACAATCATATCCCAAGAGGGTTGGTCACCCTTGAAAGTTTGTTTGATAATGAGGATAGAAAGAAGGTCAAAGCCATGAAGGTCAGTGAAAGGATCTATAAAGAAGTAGAGGTTGGAATAGAAAAGAAGCTTAATGTTGGAATCCAATGTTCACCTGAGGAAGCAGAAGATATTAAAGCTTTATGCTTGAGGTACCAAGACATTGTGGCTTGGTCATATGAGGACCTCAAGGTGTATGACAAAAGGATTATCCAACATACTATTGAGTTAGAGCCTGATGCAAAACCATTCTAGCAGAAACAGAGGCCTGTCAATCCAAGGATAGAGGCCATTATGAGAGAAGAACTTTTAAAGTTGTTAAAGGCTAAGATAATATATCCAATAAAACATTCCACTTGGGTAGCCAATTTGGTACCTGTAAGAAAGAAGAATGGGGATATACGCTTATGTGTGGATTTTAGAAATCTGAATCAAGCATCCCTCAAAGATCACTACCCCCTCCCATAGATTGATCAGATATTATAGGTAGTGGTAGGAGCAGAGAGATTCTCACTACTAGATGGTTACTCTGGATACAACCAAATTTGGGTAAAGGATGAGGATCAGTACAAAACAACATTTACCACAAAATGGGGTACATTTGCCTACCAGAGAATGCCTTTTGGGCTGTCCAATGTAGGAGCTACATTTCAGAGGGCCATGGATTATGCCTTTGGAACACTTATTAACAAAGTTATTCTGATTTACCTAGATGACATGACTATGTTTTCTCATGATAAAAAGGATCATCTGTCTCATTTGGAACAAGTTTTTTAGAAGTGTAGAGAATTTGGCATTTCACTCAATCCTAAGAAGTCATTCTTTGCAGTTCATGAGGGAAAACTATTGGGTCATGTGGTCTCAAAGGAAGGTATGGCCATAGATCCAGATAGGATTAGAGAAATTCTTGCTCTTCCCTTGCCTACGAATAAGAAGACTTTGCAGTCTTTCCTAGGCCAAATCAACTTTGTCAAAAAATTCATTTCTGATTTTGCATAGAAGGTGAGGCCTATATCTGAACTACTCAAGAAAAAGGCTGAGTTCAAGTGGACTGAGGCCAGGAAAGAAGCTTTTGAGGTCCTCAAGTAGTCCATTGTAGTAACTCCAATTTTGGTGAACCCAAATTTTAGTAAATATTTTATTCTTTATGCATATGGAGCGGAAGAGAGTTATGCCTCAATACTTACTCAGAAATATGATCAAGGGGATGAACACCCTATGTTCTTTTGGAGCCAGACATTGCATGATTATCAGGTCAAATATAACTTCATTGAAAGACAAGTGTTTGCTGTGATGAAGTCACTGAAGAAGTTTAGGCAATATCTAGTACAGAGCAAAACCCTGGTGTATGTGGTTCATCCAGATGTAAGGAGTTTTATCTTACAGGGTGACCTAGGTGATAAAAGAGTTGGTTGGATTACTAAGATCCAAGAATATGATGTAGAAATACATCCCACCAAGCTAGTAAGAGGTAGGGCTTTGTGCCAAGGATTGATAGAAGCTTCAACATTGGCCGAAGTGATAGCTTGTCAGGCAACAGAAGAAGATCAAGTAGAAATAGTACACACTACTGATTCTGATTGGATTGATCAGATGATTAGGTATTTCCAAACTGGAGTATGCCCACCTGACCTGAATGCATCTCAAAGAAGGAGATACAGACTTCATGCTTTAAAATATGTATTACTACCTGAAGGGTTGTTCAAAAGAAACTTGGATGGAATTCTCCTAAAATGTTTGAAATATGACCAACAAAAAAGAGTCATGGAAGAATTTCATGGAGGATCAGCTAGTGGTCATAGCTCAGGTAGGGTTACAACTTTGAAGATAATAAGAGTAGGCTATTATTGGCCTACTGTGTTCACTGATGCTTTTAAAATTACCCGAGCTTGTGACAAATGTCAGAGGTATGTTGGAAGAACAAGAAATGCTTCATCTCCCCTAAGGCCTATACAGGTTGAGGAGCCTTTTCAACAATGGGGACTAGATTTCATAGGGGTTATTAACCCTAATTCTTTAGTAGAGCATAAGTTTATCTTGACTGCTATAGATTATCTTACCATATGGGTAGAAGCCATCCCCACTAAGAGGGCAGACCAGGAGGTTGTGATCAATTTTATGGAAAATTTGATTTCCAGGTTTGGAGTTCCAGAAGCCTTGGTGAGTGACAATGGCCCTGCTTTCATAGGAGCCAAGTACATTGAGTTTGCTAGCAAGTATGGCATCACTCTTAAAAATACTTCAAATTATTATCCACAAGGTAATGGACTTGCAGAATCTACCAATAAGAACCTATTAAGGATTTTGAAGAAATCTCTTGAAGGTAATAAAAGAAGTTGGCACCTATTGTTGGACCAAGCTCTATGGGTAGACATGATTACTATTAAAAATTCCATTAAGACTTCTCCTTATGCACTGGTATATGGCAAGGAGGTAGTATTGCCAATCCATTTAGAGATTCCAACACTTAAGCTTGTCAGTACAGAAGAAGAATCAGAGGAAGATCCTATGAAAACTAGGTTAACACACTTGCTACAGTTGGAAGAGAGCAGAGCTCAGGCATATGATAGTTTCCAAAAGCATTCATCAGACATTAAAGCATGGTTTGATAAGAAAGCTAGGTTCAAAAAATTCCAAGTTGGGGATTCAGTTCTCAGATGGAATGTTGATAGAGCAAAACCAGGCAAGCATGAAAAGTTTGATTCTTTTTGGGATGGTCCTTTCAGAATAGTGGAAGCTAAGGAGTCCAATGTATTTCAGCTAGAAGGTCCTGAAGGAAACATACAACCCATTCCAGTAAATGGTTTTCACCTCAAGCTCTACTATGTGTAAGTAGTGAGCTCATTGTAACATATGTATATACATTGTATAATTATTTCCCCTCCTTTCTGCACTTTGTATTTGGAATTCTTTTCTGCACTTTGTAATTGAGGTTCTTCAAAAGTTTTTTAAAAAAAGAGAAAAAATTGCAAAAAATGACTAAGTATGGATCAAGTGCATAGAAATATTCCATTCCGCACACAGTGTTGTGTAAGACTCTCCGAAATGGTATTCCGCTCTCAAATCCACATCAAAATACTCTAGATTTCTGTAGAGTGGTCTACCAGTTTCTATCCTACATAAAGAAGGACAAAGATGATGCCAATCTGAGAACCTCTCAAAGCTAAAGATAGTCAGAGTGAAATCAAGGCAGAGTGTCATGCATGCAAGCTTTAAGTACCAAGCAGACTCGAAAGGCTCTTAAGCCACCAAAGTGGAATCAAGTCGAAGCCAAACAACAAGTTCAAGTTTGACACATGGAGGCTAGAGAACATTCCCACATTCAATTCTAATGAACTCACACCAAGATTAAAGAGTAGCCAAAGGGATGTGATGAGCTGGCAACACAATTTGAAAATTTGACCAATGAGAAGATAGGATGCCACCTTCGAGCCACCAAAGTGAATGATGGAAAGGATTGTAAAGTGTGCCAACATAAATATCATGCAACATCTGCATTAATGGTGGAAGATACACATGCTCCAGAAGATAAAAGTAATGTAGGCATACGAGAGGCTCATTTGGCAACCACAAAGCTGTTAGGGGATGAAGCAACATTCTAAAGATTTTCCTACTAAATTATGGTGCACAAGGGCATACTGCTACCAAGATGGCTCCTAAGAAATCACCCACCGAGACCGTAGAAGATGTTCTAGAGTTCAAAACTCTAGACAACAAGGCGGTGGTGCCATACCTTGATAAAGTCGTAGTGGACACAAAAATGACCATCATGGAAAGGACGAGACTAAGAAGGAGCATGAATGACAGATACAAGAAGAGGGTTGCTTTATCAGTAGAAGGTAGATGCTCCATCCTTTCTTATCTCTCCTTTTATATTTGTGATTTTGTTCACCCATGTCCTGAGTTAATAGCTACGATAGTAAAATTTTATGACCCATTGGCTAAAGTAGTAAAGACCCATGAGGGCAAAACCCTTTTTAGCATCACTACCTCTTTCTATCATAGACTCTTTGCCTTAGGGGTACCCAATAGCCAAAAACCTTTAGGTATTGTTGAACAAACTAGGGTTTTTATACCATAGAAAATGAGCTAATGACGACGAGTCATTTAAGAATTGGGTTTATAAGCAACTTAATACCTAATCCCAAGAAAATTTAAAGTCCCCATCTCCATTAACAAATTCACAAACCCCATCATGTTCTCTATGTTGGCTTGCATGGAGGGTTTGGACTCTGACAGAATGGTTCATGGTTGGAAATTCCACTGCATACTATATCTCTAATGAGAGAATGTATGAAAAGGATGCAGGAAAGAAAGGGACAAGAGTGATTTATTTTGACTGGCCAAATTTTCTCACCCAAAGAATACATGAGCAGCTAGTAAGCATGAAGAGGGGCGTTGCTGCTCCTAGTTTTAGGCATTGCTCAAATATGGTATGGATGTTCTATGCTACTATTAAAGATAGAATGTCATGGATTCCGATCAAGGATAAGACCGATAAAGAAGAACCCATGTCGGTGTATTATTGGACAAGTCACTTAAGAAGCAGTGAGTCTTACTATAGATTCAATTTGGAATTTCTTGGACCAGCCCTCAAAATAATGTATGATAAGTTCCCCAGATTGCCACCCTTGGCCAAGGAGATTCTGAGGACTAAGGATGCAGAAGAAGGAGACTGGTATTTGTTAACTGAAGGCACAATCATCAGACTATATGGTTTCATGGGTAAACCTTTCCTTTTGCCCCACTTTGTCACAGAGAGACTTTTTGCCTTGGAATATCTGAGGCAGGTAGAGTACATTGATGCAAACTATGGTTCAGGGAGGAAAAGGAAGTCTTTGCTTACCCACCACACTTTGAGTGACATTACCATCACCAAGAAGGGGAGAGTCAGCAAATTGATCGATACCTCGATAGGTTAGGTCTATTTTATATTCCTCAGAGATGGAGTTATGATCCGGATGACATTTTCACTACAAGAAATAAAACCCTAAATGGAGATAAGGCCTACAAGTTTGAGAAAAATCCCAGGGCTCATTTTGAACAAGGAAGAAATAATGATGAGACTACTCTTTTAGAGTGGAATGTCGCAAATATGGATCAGTTACCACCATGGTTGGATTTTTATGAGCAGATTGAAGATTTTGATCCTGACCATAAGCCCAATCATCAGATTACTGAGGATATGATTAGTAAGGTCAAAGAAGAATCGACAAAGAAAAAGGATCCCTCCTCCAAGACCAAGTCTACAAAGAAAAAATAACCTCTACCTAAGAAATAAATTGTAGAGGAAGGAGAAGAAGAGGAGTATAAAGGGCCATGGGATGAAGCAAATATTATGGATTGGTGGCGTATGAGAGTTGAAATTGGAAAAACTGAATCTAAATTTGGAATGAAGATTGATAAGGAGTTTTCAAGAAGATATAATAAGAATATTGATACTTGGAGACTGAAGGATGTCAGACATATAGTATTGATGGTTGAAAAACCCCAAGGTGGTTCTGAATCCCTCCAGCCTCCTACAGATCAAGAAGCTCCTTTGATGGTAGCTGAGGTGTTGAAAACCTTTAATCCTACTTCTGAGCAGGTGGAGAAATTTCCTAAGGGGGCTAGGTTGATGAGCAAAATGTAGTATTCTAAAGAAAAGGTTGTCAGTACCCCTATTATTGAAACAATATCCAGACCTAGACATCTAGCTTTTGGGGATAACCTCCAGACACAAATGTTAATTAGAGGAAAAAGGATGAAAGTTTTAGGTTCAGACCACTTTCTTTTGCTCCTACAACATCTATTGAGACACGTCCCATTGCTGAGAAATCATGACTTTTTGGAGTAGTGCAAGAAGATGTATTGGAAGAAGATTCCGAAGATGAAATGGTTGCTTTCCAATTAGTTCATAGGAGGACTAAGAGAGCCCCAGAAAGAGAGGAGAGAGAAATTTTGAAGAAACAAAAAATGGACATGGAGGAAATTGTTGAAGAGGTAGCTGATTTTGCCATGGAAGAATTGATTGATCAAGAGCAACAACTAGAAACAGAAGCAGAACAAGAACACCCTACATATGTAGGTGAAGGTATGGCTTCTAATCCCTCTTCTCCTATTCATATCCAAGAATCCCCAAAGGAACCTCCCTCCCTTTCTAATCAAGAAAATGTGGCAAATGTACCTCCTCCCTCTCACAGTCCACCCCATGTCTCATCAATAGCTATGGAGGTACAAGTCAGTTCTATTTTGTCATAGCCACCTCAAACCCCACCTTCCACTTCTGAGGTATCCACTTCAACATCCACCATTGTTCCACCTCCATATTTTTCATCACCACCATCAATGGGACACTGCATTCCAAGTTCATCCACCCATTCCACTATCGGTCATGTATCTATTTCTTTAAATTTACCTGTATCAACAACAATGGTAGTTATAGAGTCCACTATCATGATAGAGACTACTGTAAATATATCTTCACCCCCACCAACAACAAGTCAGTCCACCCTTATGTTTTTGATGTCATCATCTCCCTTGGCTATGGGTTTTTCTAAACCTATTACTACACCAAAAGAGTAGGCAGCCACTCAGAGCATAAATGATTACTAGGTAGAGAAGCTTACCAAGCCTTCCAACAGGATGGTTGTGAGAATAAAAAGTATGTATGTTGACCCTATTACTAGACAGAGGGTATCAAGATCTATGATTCCGCTAGTAAGTAAACCTGAGAATGAAATGACTGCTCAAGATTATCGAGCGGAGGAGGTCATAGAAGATATTGACAAGCTCCCTGCTGAAGACGAGTTGGTGATAGCCAGGGCCCACTTAGATACCTTCTATGTGAAAAATGATATGGCCAATGAGAAGGTGGATAAGCTAGAAAAACAAGTTGAAAAGCTTAAAAAGAGCCTTAATGATCAAAAGGAGATAGAAAAAGCTCTGAAGAAAGAGGTTAAGGGTTGGCAAGAAAAATTTCAAAAGGCCAATAAGTTGAAGGATCAGTTAGAAGAACAAAAGAAGTTGAATGAAGAGCAGGCAAAAGAAATTCAGAACCTAAAGCATCAGCTTCAGATTGAGAAGGCTAAGTCCTCAGGATTTTCTAAGGATGATTTGAAAAATATTAAGAAGGAATTGCTTTCTGAGGTTCAAGAAAAGTGTTCAGGACTTCAACTTATAATTGATTATCTTGAAGATGCCAACCGATTACTCTCCACCATTCAGAAATATTTGGATCAAATCACTAGAGAGTTACAACCCATGGTGATTCTAATAGAACAAATGTATAGACTGGTTGGTAGTAGACTCAGTGATGTTGCTAAACCAATTCCTAATAAGGAATGGAATCTGGTCAGAGTTGCTGCCAAAGTAGTGGTTAAAAAGCATAGGGTAATTCAAAGGGCCTGGCTACTAGTTGATAGGATGGACAGGGGGATTAAGGATATTATTGAAATAAATGAGGAAATGATTCAGGTTGGTTTCAAAGGACTCTAGAAGGAGGATCATAACTTGTTATCTATGGAGGAAGTCTAACAAAGCATCAATGAAAATTTATAGGATGAAGTTGGAATTGATTCATTGGAAGAGCCACTATCTCAAGAACAAGTTGCCAAACTGATCATGGATTGTACCCATTTGAAAGATCTCATGGAAGACTTGGTGACTAGAGGGAATGCTGCTAACTATGAGGATGTTGGAGAACTACAATATGTTTATAAGAAGCTTAAAGAAACCTCAAATCCCTCTGAAGAAGCCTAGAAATAGGCTCTACAGTCTTTGGAATCAATGATTCAGTTGTTTGGAGATACCTCTGGTGAGGGAAATCAGAAAGTACCTACTCCTAAAGAAGAAGAAGCAGAGGAAGAGACTCAAGAAGAAGGAGAACAAGATGGAGCAGCTACAGGCCCAGAAGGGGCTCACACTTAAGTCATTTTTGTTTGTACATATACATAAGTTTTGTATTTCTATTTTTACTCTGACAATTTGTCAGAAATAAGCAATAAAGGCATGAAGCCCACAGAGCAACAATTTTTGTGTGAAGGTATACTTTGAAATAAGGCCTTATAAAGGAGGAAGAGTTGTGTATAGTTTTGAAGATAGTAACAATAACTGGTATTCACAATCTTTGTATATAAGTGGATCAGTGTTATGTATTTTTGGCATCACTTCGATATGAATCTCTACTCTCTCAACAAATTGATAAAACTTTTAGAGAGTAGTGTTTGTATGGAAGTTATTCTATAAAATATATATATTTTGAGAAGTATATTTGACTCCTAAGGCCCAATGGATAAGACTCTGAGTTCGATTGGCTTTGCAAGCAAATCCACCCGAGAGGCACTAGAATGTAGGCCCAAAATGGCCACATACTTAGTAAAATTTTGTAGAATTTTGCCTAAGTGATAGAGTCATCATTCCGCATACCTTGCAGTGCACTTTGAAGTAGATCCGGGATAGAAGATATGAACCCATCCAATAGTTAGTGAAGTTTTCATACTTGAAGCGATTTTGGGTGATTTCTTTCTAGCTCCAAAATAGTGGTGGGTCTCAAATCCATAAAAGTTCCAAGGAAATGATGATGTCAGTAATGAAAGAATGTGGATTGGCATATTTGCGAGTAGCTAAGTATGGGAATGCCCAATTCTAGGAAATTCTTTTATTGCTCGACTCTAGATTAGTGCTACCCTCAAATCCACAAAAGTTTCAAGGAAAGGATGACGTCAAGGTGAAGAAGTGTGGATTGGTGATTCGGAGGATGAATGAAGTGTTTCCTTTTTGGAATGAAGACAAGGTGGGACAATGGAATGATGAAAGTGTGGATTCATGAAAAAGGGTTATATGACTAACTCCAGACCCAAAATGGTGATATGTTTTATCATGAAGTTTATCCGAAATGGAGGAGTGACCTCACACCATGGTGGGCCCGGATCGACGATTACATGCCTGTGCACTTGTTCTACCTAGAATGGAATCCACAAAAGCAATAGGGAAAGGATGACGTCATCAACATTCTAATGTGGATTGAAGAAGATGATGCAGAATATGATGTATTCTGAATAACTAAGAGCGGATTCGATGTTCAGATATCAGGGATCCAGATTGGAGATTTTGTAGCTTTTGATGTAGAAAGATGATGTCATCAAGATTTTAAAGCGGGATGGCGCTTGATTCTCCTCGCCATTTTGATAAAGCTTATGCCGGATTGGATCTGAACCATACGATGAGGAGAATCAACGGTGGAGGTTATGTCGATGAATCTTGGATGTTTAAAGGATATTTTTGCATCGGGATTGTAATAGTCAATTGGAAGATGAAGCATCGAAGGTTTTCCAGAAGATCAAACCAGAGGCGGTTACAGATCGATGATGGTAGATCACTCCCAAGAAGAATCGATAGAAAGGCATGATCTCCAATGGCCAGAACTCCAGTTTCACTGAGTGACCAACAAGTTGTAGAGGCCTCGAGCTACCATGGTGGACCTTCTTTCAGTGGATTTCCTAGAGGATGAACCAGTGAGCTGATGCCAGCTAGATCTTTCTATTGTGCTATCAAAACAAGATCATTGTAATGCTTCTTGATTATTTTAATTTTGCAAAACTATAAGTAGAGGTCGAACCCTCATTTTTAAGGGTCGGCTCTAGCGTGTTTGCCTATGCTATTGTAAATATTCCTAAAAAGCTAATGGAAGGAGCATTACATTGATCTTCACCTCAAATATGTGTTCTCGTGCTTGATATCAGAGGTTCGGATTCTTTAGTTGTATTTCTATAAATGCTTTAATGGTTAGTTTATGCCTAATTAATGGATTACTAGTTGTTACAGTAATTGAAATCTGCTTTTGAGTTTGTTCTATGTTGTTAGGGAGTACATTTCTATGAAATCTAGGTATTGGTGAATTCTGTTATTTGGATTATCATTGCCTGGATATTGAAATTGCTTGTTGCAATATTTCTCTGTTGTGCTTTAATAGATAAGAGATAATATGATTTGAGATAATGTTGGTCTGAGTATATATCTTTGATATAGTTTTTTGGGAGCTTTCCATGGTAGTGCAATGTTGTTAACCTATCCATCCACTATTATTCACATTTCTCTAACCCTAATCTTCTCTTACCCTAAACCTCAAACCCTAAGTGAGCATAATTGTGTCAACAATATGATAAGTTGACAAGGAACCAACCTACTCTGGAGGTTGGATCGGAAACCCCTATTTTGGTCCATCCAATGTTGAGTGTTGAGTTGTAGCTATCGGGTGCAAGCCTGGATAGAAAATAGGAAGATAGACAACCGCAATGTCGAGTGAAAACTTGGTGCAATTCAGTGCCCAACAATTTGGAGAAGCTTTCAAAAAATATTTTAATAGCCAAATAAAATAAGGCTTGATATAAAGAAGAGCAGCAGATTTGAAGGCTTGAAGACAACACCAAATCAGATTTTGTAAGCAACAAATAGAAGGGATTTAAGCTACAATTTTGAGCAGCATTGAAAGAGGAAAGTGAGCTGCATTTTAAAAAAATTGGAATAGTTTTTTATATATATTTGGAAAGCAAAGCTCAATTATATTTTAGTAGCACCTAAGGAGGATCCCTCCTACATAATTGAATAGCGAAAGAGAAATGTTTGAAGCTGAAAATTACAAAAATAGCTAGCACATTTGAAGAAGAAGAAGAAAGCTGATTTTAAGAAGCAACTATAGCTGCAAATTGAAGAGCCTACGGACTGCAAAATAAAGGTTTAATTGCAGCAAATACAAGACAACAAGCTACAAATAAAGGAGCTACAAAAATATGTGTTAATTTGATGCCATATAGATTATTATTGCAAATTTTTTGAAGGTGCCTATTAATAGTTTTTGGAGCATCAAATTTTAGAGCCATTTAGAGCTAGAAAAGAGGAAGTTTTTAAAGTATTCATTAAGATAAGAAAATACACCATTTCAAACCATTGATTTTCTATAAAACTTGCATATTACAGTAGAAAAAATTATAGTTTAATAGGAGTGATAAGGAGTTTGATATATGCTATTTTGAAATAGAAAAATATCAGATTCATTTTACATACATTAGTGAGATAGATTTAATCTCATTTTTTAGAGAATTCAACAAGTTTATAAAAACATTAGATTAAGTTTTTTAAAGGAGTTATAACTGAAAAATATATGTTGTTTTTTAAGTGAATGTGAAAGCAAAATTATCCTACTTTTGTGAGGAAGAATATTCCTCAACATATAACAGATTTTGTAGAGACAAAAGCTCCAAGTTCAAGCTAGATTTTAGGTATTTAAAAACACCAGACATACAAATAGAAGCGGTAAATAAACCCACTAAAATAGTGGTGAAAAACACCACCGTATTGAGTAGCATTCGACACCAGAACACAGGGGGGAAAGCTCTACAATAAACATCCACCCATTTTTAGGAAAGAAGCACTAAAAGAGTGCTAAAGGATGAGATCCATTAGAGCTCAATATTTGGATAGAAAAAGGATTAAGAAGATGTCAACTACAACCTATAAAATATCAATCTACATAAATACTACGTAGCACTGTCATTCTACCTAATCAAATCAAGGCTAATTGTAAAAAGGATAGAAAAATACAGGGTGCATTATCAAAAAATATCATTATTAGATCAAGTTGCCAAATAAAATACATTAGGGACACCATTGGAGCATACAATAGTTATACAACTAGAGCTATCCATGAGTACATCCACCATCATCCAAGGAGAGAAGAAACCTCACATAGTGTAGTTACAAAGAAGCAAGAATACATTGGAGAAAAGTGAAAAGAAAAAGGCATTGTAAAGCCTTGTAATTTCATACGTTGGAGAAAGGAGCGCATGCATAAATATTTGTAACACTTGTTCTGAGCAAGAACACGGAATATTTCCATTTGCAACAAGGGTCAAAGTTGTCTCATAAGCCACAACATAAATCTATAGTAAATAAGAATGCTCAATGCTCTACATCATCACCTAGTGCTCAAGAAATATTTAGTAACTCTCAAACAACAAGGAATATTGTGCCAAGCATCCATTTCATTATTTCATAAATTTTGGAGCCACCAAGAAGGGAGTCAAAGCATATTATAATGTCTAAAATACGTGGCACTTAGCAAAAGAAAGGAGAAACACTCATATATTTGAAGTAGCACTTATATAGCAAATTATAGTGCCATACATAGCAAATTCAAGGTAGGAGAATTAAAGAAATGGTTAAAGAATATTCCAAGAGCCATACGTAGCAGATTTCAAGCAAGGTTGACCGGAAGGAAAAACATCGAGCAAGTCAAGAAGGAGCGCTTGAATATTTAAGGTAATACTTACTATAGCATTTTTCATATTAAAGTCTTATATTGGTAGGGGGAATAAGGAACTAAGATAATATATTCGAAGATTAAATTTTTAAAGATATTAGTGGTGATAAGTATGATAAAACCTTAGAAAAATCAGAATATTATTTTTGAAGCCCTTTATCATATTTTGAAGAGCTTTTTAGGATTTGAAGTATTCTATTTGAGTTTTATAAAATTGCATATATAGATTTAGAAAAAAAAATTAATATTTAAAAAATTGCTAAGGTTGGAGAAATAAGACATACAACATCAAATTAGGATTACAAAATATTGCAAATATTATTTTTCTAAATTTCTAGAGTTGGGGGAATAAGGAATCCTACTTCAAATTAGTTTATGAAATTTAGAGAAAATTATTTTTTTCATAAATTTGGAAGATAAAATGAGTTCTACATAAAAATATTGCATTTGATAAGATTAATATCTAAGTTCAAAATTATTAGATATTTGAATATTTGTAAAGGATTAACATTGCACACAATGATTGATAGAATTGATATTAAAATTGCATTATCTTTCAAACATTAGGGAGATAAAAGGTGTTCTAAAAAACATTTAATTGAAAGTACTATATTGATATTAGGGAGTTATAAGGGTGTCTACCTCAAATAATACAGTAAAAAATGATATGAACAACACTATTAGAAGGGAATATATTAACATTATAAAATCAAGAATAAGAAATCTACTGAATAAAATAAAGAACTTAGATCTTGGTTCAAGCTTAATCTATAGTGATATGCTAGAAGAAGATTTCACTACTATGGAATTTTATCTTCATGCTAGACTTATTGAAAAAATTGAGAATGAAAAGAAATATATTCCAATTCAGTTGGAATTTGAGAACATTCTATACATGGAATTACTTTCACTTCAAATTCACAAAGAAGTAGTTGCAAAGGAAAAATAGTTAATTGAACTACTCAAAGCAAAAACAAATATTGATGAATCCTTTCTAGAGAAAATATTTTGATCATCATGCAGTATCAGAACTTCAATTTCTCATAACTCAAAATCATATCATGACACTCTAAGTGTATTTTAAGAAGCTTCTATACAAGAACCGAAGAATGATGACAAGGATAAAAAAAAAAAAAATACTCTTGGAAGAATTGGGTGATTGTACATCCACCCATGAAAGTATTGACTCTAATAAGGAAGAAGAAGAAGAACTGGATAAAGGAGGCATACAATACAATGTTAATTAAATATAATAAAAAAATACCAGATCAAGCTGAAGAACATTTGAAGATAAATATCCATATTGAAGATTAAAATATTCAATAACAAAAAAATGTAATATAGGGGGTGTTGGAATATATTACATTATTTGGTGCATGCCAATGTACCATCATGGGTACATCTATAGATTAGGAAAAGAGTCTTAAATTAGGATTCACTTTATGCAATGTAATGCACAAGTGTGCAATGATATTTTGGTAATTTAAATGTGGATAGTTATTCCTATGTACATGTGTTAATAGAGTAGGAAGATGAAGAGTCATAGGAATTGTGAGGCCCAAGAAACCTCCATATGAAGAGTTACATTCCATTCTATATACATGGATGTATTGATGTAAAAGAGATATGGTGAAGGAGAAAGAGTCACCTATGTAAGCAATGGAAGGTGATGTAGTATGATGTATTTTGATCTCTTCATTCAATAAATATTTTTTAGTATTTGGAATTAGCATTATTTGAGTTATTATATAGTAGATTATGATTTTATAGGCTTGATTGATCAACATTATTATATCTTTCATATTGCAATTATATTATTGATCTTGAGGTAATATTATTTTGAGTATTCATTCATCAAAAGCTAACAAAGTGGTATAAGAGCTACGAAAGATCTAGATAGAAATTGAAAGAGCATCAAGAGTCATTAAATAGATCAGAAGAAATAATACTTTTACTAGTTTAGAAGAGACCATTAACGATAAAGATAATTTCCTCTAGAAAAGTAAACCAGAGAAGATAAAGAAAAATTCCTCTAGAAAAGGAACCAAATAAGATAAAGAAATTACCTCTGGAAAAGAACCAGAGAAGATAAAGAAATTTCCTCTAGAAATAGAAGCGAGAGAAGATAACATTTCTCACTATGTTGAAGAAAAACCAATGGCTTTTATGGATATTCCTATTCCAAGAAAAAAATCAGAATAGAATTAATTTTACAGGTCTTGAAGACAAACCTTGATATTGAAAAAATAATATACCTATTCCAAGAGAAAAATCAAGCTAGAAAAACATTTACAAGTCTTGAAGACAAACCTTGATATTTAAAAGAGAATATATCTATTCCAAGAGCAAAGTTGAAATAGAAGAAAATTTATAGGTCTTGAAGACAAACTTTGATTAAGAGATCCCTAGAAGAGGTCCTATTAATAATCTTGATAAAAAAAGCATTCTAGATTATTTGGCTAGAATATTTCCATAGGGTTAAAAGGAAAACCAATGAAGACTAGGATTTAGTATAGATTTGATTTCACTAATTTGTAAGATAGCTAGTGAATATTATTATCTCTATAATATTGAATACATATGATTATTACTATCTAATTTTTGTTGCAGAAAATTAGACATTCAAGAAGGTCCAATAAGGAGATCTTATTGGATATTGAGAATAACCAAGAAGAAATTTCTCACGACAAGAGTGCAGATTGAAGAAAAATACCTAAGAAGAGGTCACATTGAAGAACTTCTAAAATTGGAAGATTGAATATTGAATACATAATATAGAAGAACTACAAAATATCCTATTGCATACAAGGGCAAAACAATATAGATATCCAAGAAAAATATCTCTGTTAGATTAAGTAATTATTCTCTTAAGTTTTACTAGGATAGACTTACTTTAGTTACAACTCCTCCATGAGTCAGGTGAACTCTCGGTATAGTCTAGATCAGATTTGATGAGTTGTTGTAATCCAATGGCTCTTAATGATAAATTTTGCTATTTATGCAAAGTTGATCCATGGAATAAATCAATAATTTCTACTCTTCTCTTCATATTTTGTGGAATGCTCTACATGTCTATTTTTGGGAAATTATAACATGGTACCAAAGCAAGATAGATTTTTCTAGCATTATCTCTTGAAGGTTCTAGCACCTTATTCATTATAGCATTTTGCACTTGGAGACGATGCCATTTCATAGATCTGGTTCCCTCCTTTTTTGTATATTTTTTGACTAGCTTGACTTGCTTTAAAGTTATAGAGTAGTCATTTTTTTAATCCATTAAAGAAATTTTTTTTGCTAAGTTTTTTGTAAACAAAAATTAGCAATTTTTCATTGAGATCAATTTCAGAAAAATTTATGATGTCGTTTTTCCTTGAATCTTCTAATATTTTAAAAATTGCTTTAGACCTGATGTTGTAGCATAGGAATTTGACATCCTATTGCTGGATTTTTTTGTAAAAACTTTTGTTTCGATGGCATGGGTTAAGTGAGGCTTCAATAGTGTAGATTTCCCTCTCTCCTTGGTGCTTTTGGCTCCCCACTTTGGTTGGTGCTCCAAGCTTTGGTTTATGCTCCCTGATTTGACTGACACTCCCACTCTCCTTGGTGCTTCTCGCTCCCTACTTTAGTTTGCGCTCTAAGCTCTAGTTGATTCATTCGAGTGACACAAAAGTGCCAACAAGCTATCATCATATGTGGCACATCATGGAAAATTTATTCCATGATTCTTCCTTTTGCAATGGCGTGAATCAAATTCTAATTGGCATCCTCCATATAAAGCCATCAAATGAATTTCTCCTGTAAAGTGCTAAGCTTCGTGGACAGTAAGGAAACGTCATGTTCATTTCATAACCAACGTGTTTCCTTATTTGGCCACCTTGCCTTTCTATATCCTAAACCAATGCCATCCTCAAATGATTATCAGTTCACTTTAACTCATCTTCCCAGTCAGCGTGATCTCTATTCCTTTAAATCATATTATATCACTGCATTTTTTCTAACTATGTTTTCATATCAACAAAGACAATTCATGAGATTGCAGGGAGATATCTGTTTCAAGCGACTGTTGAGAAAAATTCATGGAAATATTTATGATGGGTTGAGAGAGGAGACTATTGTTTGGTTCAAAAATTGACCTTCAAAGCATCCATGGTGTACGATATTGGCACCCACCATGGTTAAATTTTTTTGTAATCTTGTCGCCCTTCAAATCATTCGTGGTCTCCGATCGAGGAGACACTTGAGGCATATCGCACATGCTGGTAAATTTACTATGCATATTTTTTTTGGATGATCAAGTCACATCAGAAGACATCAAGTAATTTTTTTTAAATTTATTTTAGCTTATTTTTTTCTCTAATCTCATTGGAAGTGCAGTGAAAGTGTGTACGTAGTGCTCTTTTGAGCCTTTTGAGAGAATATAAGCTCGTTGATGTCTTTTGTGAAGCTCATATCTCATGTTCAAAACTGGAAAATTAGGATCTAAGTAAAAAGGCCTCGTAGTAACCTTTCAAAGCCTCTCATCCATAAAAATCTCATCAACCTATACTTTAAATTTAGATCTTCTATATTGATAACTGGTTTTAAAAAAAAAACAGTCCTAAAAAAATCTGATCAATGTATTCATAGTTTTCTGTCATTTTTTGATCATTTAGTGTCTTTATTTTGGCCACTAAAAGGAAAGTGACAAGAAATTTTGTAACCTCATAAAAAGAAAAAGAAATGGGGGGGGGGGGGGGTTGGAGGTGAAAATTGTTGCACCTATCTTAAAGGCTTCAAGGGGGGTTGTTGTTATTGGTATCCTTGCATCTTTTTTTGACCCTTAAAATTTATTTATTTTTACTAAGTTTCTTAGTGTTAACATCTATAGGAGAAACTTTTGTAGTGGACCATAAGTGTGGCATTTTTTTTGGCCACTTAATTTTTTTCTTTCATTACATTTCAGCATCTTCAAAATCAAATATAATCATACATCAATAATACCAAAAAGAAAAATCATGAACATTTGCACACAAAAATCTTAAAATACTTTTAAATAAGACACTTAATTTTTTTTTAAATAACCTATGATCAACGTATTGGACTTCTAATTACTTATAGTTTCCCTCATATAAGGGTGGATAATTGGAAATCCGTTATAAAGGTCTGGATGATTATAATTTCTTCTAAAGCCTATGTTCCACGTATCAATTCTACTCATTACTTATAGTTTCCATCACGTGAGGGCGGGTAATTGAGATATTTTTGGTATAAAGGTCTGGCCAAATTATTTCTAAATAGCCTACATTCAATATAACAAATCTCCTCATTGAATTATAGTTTTCCTCACATTAGGGCAGGTCATTAAGGAGTTTGGTATTAAAAAAAAAGGACTTATGTTTGCTTCTTTTAAACTATATTATATTATATAAAGCACTTGAATTTAAAGGGGGGTATTATTGGTTCACTTCAATTTTTATTTAGAAAAATGAATACAATTGATCCTCTCACCCCTCATAACTATCATACATGGAAGCCAAAAATATTAAATGTCATCTCTCAAAAAGGGCTCACACACTTGCTAGAAGAGAAGCAACTTGAGTTTGAAAATGAATATAAAAAATTTGTTCATAAAGGGAAGATGTATGAAACAATGGGTATTATAAGCACAAATTTAAATGAAAGCTTATGGTTTGACATTTTAGAATGTAAAGTCCCATTTGAAATTTGGCATTCAAATAAATCGAATAGATGCAAGAATTTCATTGTGTCAACAGAAATACACTCTAGACCTTCTTCAATAGTTTAATATGTTTGATTGCAAACCCTCTTCTACACCTTTTTAGTCTGGAGTCACTCTAAGTAGTTCCTGTACATCCCCTCCATGTGATGCAACTCAATACCAATAGCTTGTAGGAATTCTATTATACCTTACTCATACTCACCCAAATATCTCATATGGTGTTGGCTTGACATCCAGATTCTCACATCAACCTCATTTCAATCATTGGCAAGCAACAAAAAAAATCCTATGCTACTTGCAAGGAACAACTAACTTTTGGATCTTATATGAGGGAAAATCCATTGATATCATTGGTTACATAGATTCTGATTGGGCAGGTTCAGTAGAAGATATATGTTCAACTTCTGGCTGTCTTTTGTCTTGGTTCTTCACCAATTGCTTGGTCATGTAAAAAATAAAAAGCAGTGGTTTTATCATCTACAGAGGCAAAATACAGGGCAACAATTTTGGTAATTTAGGAAGCCCTTTGGCTTTGTTATATACTAGATTAATTTAGTTTTCCCATGACAAACATATTACTCTTTGGTGTGACAATCATAGTATAATTCATATTGCATGCAATCAAGTTGAGCATCAATGCACCAAGAACATTGAGATTCACATGCACTTCATTCGGTATCATATTTAGATGGGTGAAATATACTTGGAGTATATTCCTTAATGAAAATAAAATTGCAAAAATCTTCACCAAATCATTTCCTTCTTAACGTTACATTTAGTTGTGAGAGAAACTTGGGGTAAAGCAACTACATTAAACATAATAGAGTTTTTTACCTCTCCTTTCTTCTTATTGTTCTTAACATTGGAGGATAGTTTTTTCCCATGTGTTTTTTTTATCATCTCTCCTATATGTATAAATTTAACATGAGTACCTCATCAGTCCAAGTTTCCAAGACTCATATTTTTTTTTACGAGGACAATATTCGCCATCCGAATACATGCCTATTTCTTTATTTTTTGACAGATGGTTTTTTACCAAGTGGTTTTTTCACCATTTCTCACATATGTAAAAATATTGTAAATGAGTACCTCATCAGGCCCTGTTGCTGGGACCCATCCTTTTTGGTCAATGAGGACATCTTCACAAATGGAATACATGCCTCTTCATTTTTCTTTTTGATAGATGGTTTTTTCCATATGATTTTTTACCATCTCTTCAAATAAGAAATCATTGTACATGATTGCCTCATCATGCCTTGTTTCTGGGACTCATTTGTATCAAAAACCCCTAGTATCACTTAAGGGTGGGTGTTAGAATAAGTAATTATTATCTTAAGTTCTACTAGGATAGACTTACTTGAATTACCACTCCTCCTTGAGTCAGGTGAACTCTCAGTATAGTCTAGATCATATTGATGAGTTTTTGTAATCCAAAGGCTCTCAATGATCAACTTTTTTATTTATACAAAGTTAATCCATGGAATAAATCAATCGGTTCTACTCTTCTCTTCATATTTTTTGTAATGCTCTGCATGTCTATTTTTGGGAAATTATAACAATATCATTGAATAATTTCCCATAATTGTAAAATTAAAGAAACCAAGGTAAGGTTTCATTAAAAGCATTTACTAAGAGAATTGAAGGCTACGGAACTAGAAGACCTAATAATAGAGGTCTAAAGAAGGTTTTGAAAAAATAAAAGAAGGCAGGAGAAAGCCTTATTGTAGAAGTTGAAGTAATGACTACTTGAAGATATTTTAAGTAGAATATTGCAAGTAGAAGGAGCACATAACAAAAATAAATTAGGATAATTGTCACCATACAAAAACAAGCCCTTACAAGTAGAAGGAGAACCTAACTAGAAGAAATTGGGACAATTGTCGCCATACGACAACAAGCCCAAAAGGAAAATGGATTTGACAATAAGTTTGTCAAATTTTGAGAAGATTTTTAAACTCAAGACATTTAGATTCTTGAGAAAGAAGATAGAGATAGAGGTCAAAGTTGAAGTCAGAATTCAACAAGAAGTCAGAAGAAAGCAATAATATTCAAGCTATCACATTTTAAAGATATTTGAAGACAACCACAATGTTTTATAGGCTGATTTGTAAAAGCACAAAGTTTTTGAAAGATAAGTTGAAAATACAACAAAAAGTAGAAGCAAAAAGCCACAGTTTAGAGAAATATTTGGAGAAGCTTTCAAAAAATATTTGAACAACCAACTTGATGTAAATATTGAGCATATTGAGTTTTCATTGATGTCAAATGATTAATATCAATATTTTTCATTGATGTCAAAGTATTGATGTCAAAAGGTTGCATGGTATTTAGGGCAGAAATATTTTTCAAGGTAAGGTATATCTAAAAGCAAGGAAAATTGTTGTAAAGAAAAGGTTTATAATATTTATTTTAAAAATTACAATGAAGTAGAAAAAGGTTTAAGAGTTACTTGGAACAAAGTGCATTGGGACAAAGGTTTAAAAGAGAAGGTAAGGTTAAATAAATAAATGAGAAGGCCAAGGTTTAAAATATAAGGCAAGCCAAAGGTTTAAAATAAAAATAAAGGTTTAAAAGAGAAGACAATGCCAAGGTTTAAAAGAAAAGAATTTTAATATTTAAATATTATAATGAAAATATTTGTAAGTGCTTGAAGCAAAAGTTTTAAATGGAGGACAAAGGTTTTAAGGCAAAAGTTATAATATTTAAATATTTACATTTAAATTATTATAATATCAATAAGGTTTAAAAATACAAGGCACCAAAAATAATTTAGAGCAAAGGAAATTCAAAAAACCCATGTGCACTGACGTCATTGAAGAGGAAGGCTAAAAGATATAAATATACCACCAAAATCGATTGGTATACTATGGTTTTGAGTGAAATATTTGATTTCTCCTTGTGCACTAAAATTGATGAATTGCAAAAGGAAGAGGATACAATTTTTAGTGAAATAGCGATCTGAGTATAAAGGTGAAGTGCTACAATGTTTATTCCAACTAGGTGGCTATCCTAGCTGGTCACTGAGCTAGTGCTAAGGTGTTGGGAAAAAGGAGGTCATAGGGTCAAATTTGGTGGGTCTTGTTTTTCTTGGAAGCAAGAAGAAAATATTTTCATCAGAAAGGGAAGACCATCAAGTTGTTGTGCTACGTGGAGGTGACTACCCACTGGCGTAGCCCAATTGGATGCCTAGATAGCACTAGGGCACTATGAGGTAGGAGGTCATAGGGTCAAATTTGGCAAGCGTTGTTTTACAAGGTGAGAAAGGAAGATCGTGCGCTTGATGGCCAAAAAGGAAAATTGTACGCTTGGTGAAATGTATGAATAAATTTTTGATTAAATTTTTTTATTAAAATAAAATTGTTCCCTGTACATGTTGAATAAAAAGAGGGTAAAATACTTTGTGTTGAATTTTATTTAAATAAAGTCATAAGGTGTAATAAGGATTATTAATTAATATTGTAATTTTTGCATGAGGTAAATAGACATAAGGTGATTTTGGTATTATTTGAAAGTTGTTTCATTGCATATTTAGAGAGGAGATATAAGGTATGTTTATAATTATTGTGATCTACAATTTGGAGAAGCTTTCAAAAAATATTTGAATAGCCAAATAAGAGAAGGCTTGATATAAAGAAGAGCAGCATGTTTGAAGGCTTGAAGACAACACCAAATCAGACTTTGTAAGCAACATATAGAAGGGATTTAAGGTACAATTTTGAGTAGCATTGAAAGAGGAAAGTGAGCTGCATTTTAAAAAAAAATGAATTGTTTTTTATATAGCTTTGGAAAGCAAAGCTCAAGTATATTTTAGCATCATCTAAGGAGGAGCCCTCCTACATAATTGAATAGCGAAAGAGAAATGTTTGAAGTTGAAAATTACAAAAATAGCTAGCACATTTGAAGAAAAAGAAGAAATTTGATTTTAAGAAGCAACTATAGCTGCAAATTGAAGAGCCTACTGACTGTAAAATAAAAGTTTAATTGCAGCAAATACAAGACAACAAGCTACAAATAAAGGAGCTATAAAAATACGTGTTAATTTGATGCCATATAGATTATTATTGCAAACTTTTTTGAAGGTTCCTATTAAGAGTTTTTGGAGCATCAAATTTTAGAGCCATTTAGAGCTAGAAAAGAGGAAGTTTTTTAAGTTGTCATTAAGCTCAGAATAGACACCATTTCAAACCATTGATTTTATAGAAAGCTTGCATATTACAGTAGTAAAAAAATTATAGTTTAATAGGAGTGATAAGGAGTTTGATATATGCTATTTTGAAATAGAAAAATATCAGATTCATTTTACATACATTAGTGAGATAGATTTACTCTCATTTTTTAGAGAAGTCAACAAGATTATAACAAAATTAGATTAAGTTTTTTAAAGGAGCTATAAGTGAAAATATATGTTGTTTTTTAAGTGAATGTGAAAGCAAAATTATCCTACTTTTGTGAGGAAGAATATCCCTCAACATATAAAAAATTTTGTAAAGACAAAAGCTCCAGGTTCAAGGTAGATTTTAGGTGTTTAAAAACACCAGAAATACAAATAGAAGTGGTGAATAAAACCACTAAAAGAGTGGTGAAAAACACCACCGTATTGAGCAGCATTCGACACCAGAATACAGGGGGGAAAGCTCTACAATAAACATCCACCCATTTGTAGGAAAGAAGCACTAAAAGAGTGCTAAAGGATAAGATATATTAGAGCTCAATATTTGGCTAGACAAAGGATTAAGAAGATGTCAACTACAACCGATAAAATATCAATATACGTAAATACTACGTAGCACTATCATTCTATCTACTCAAATCAAGGCTAATTGTAAAAAGGATAGAAAAATACAGGGTGCATTATAAAAAACTATCATTATTAGATCAATTTGTAAAAGAAAATACATTAGGGCCACCATTGGAGCATACAAGAGTTATACAACTGGAGCCATCCATGAGTACATCCACCATCATCCAAGGAGAGAAGAAACCTCACATAGTGTAGTTACAAAGAATCAAGAATACATTGGAGAAAAGTGAAAAGAAAAAGGCATTGTAAAGCCTTGTAATTTCATACGTTGGAGAAAGGAGCGCATGCATACATATTTGTAACACTTGTTCTGAGCAAGAACACGGAATATTTCCATTTGGAACAAGGGTCAAAGTTGTCTCATAAGCCACAATGTAAATATCTAGGAAATAATAATGCTCAATGCTCTACATCATCACCTAGTGCTCAATAAAGGTTTAGTAACTCTCAAACAACAAGGAATATTGTGCCAAACATCCATTTCATTCTTTCATAAATTTTGGAGCCACCAAGAAGGGAGTCAAAGCATATTATAATGCCTACAATATGTGGCACTTAGCAAAATAAAGGAGAAAATCTCATATATATGAAGTAGCTCTTATATAGCAAAGTATAGTGCCATACATAGCAAATTCAAGGTAGGAGAATTAAAGAAATGGTTAAAGCATCTTCCAAGAGCCATATGTAGCATATTTCAAGCAAGATTGACCAGAAGGAAAAGCGTCAAGCAATTCAAGAAGGAGCGCTTGAATATTTAAGGTAATACTTGCTATAGCATTTTTCATATTAAAGTCTTATATTGGTAGGAGAAATAAGTATTAGTGGAGTGATAAGTATTTTAAAACCTTAGAAAAATCAGAATATTATTTTTGAAGCCCTTTATCATATTTTGAGGAGCTTTTTAGGATTTGAAGTATTATATTTGAGTTTTATAAAATTGCATATATAGATTTACAAAATAAAGTTAATATTTATAAAATTTCTAAGGTTGGAGAAATAAGACATACAACATCAAATTAGGATTACAAAATATTGCAAATATTATTTTTCTAAATTTCTAGAGTTGGGGGAATAAGGAATCCTACTTCAAATTAGTTTATGAAATTTAGAGAAAATTATTTTTTTCATAAATTTGGAAGATAAAAGGAGTTCTACATAAAAATATTGCATTTGATAATATTAATATCTAAGTTCAAAATTATTTGATATTTGAATATTTGTAAAGGATTAACATTGCACACAATGATTGATAGAATTGATATTAAAATTGCATTACCTTTCAAACATTAGGGAGATAAAAGGTGTTCTAAAAAACATTTAATTGAAAGTACTATATTGATATTAGGGAGTTTTAAGGGTGTCTACCTCAAATAATACAGTAAACAATGATATGAACAACACTATTAGAAGGGAATAGATTAACATTATAAAATCAAGAATAAGAAATCTACTGAATAAAATAAAGAACTTAGATCTTGGTTCAAGCTTAATCTATAGTGATATGCTAGAAGAAGATTTCACTACTATGGAATTTTATCTTCATGCTAGACTTATTGAAAAAATTGAGAATGAAAAGAAATATATTCCAATTCAGTTGGAATTTGAGAACATTCTATACATGGAATTACTTTCACTTCAAATTCACAAAGAAGTAGTTGCAAAGCAAAAAGAGTTAATTGAACTACTCAAAGCAAAAACAAATATTGATGAATCCTTTCTAGAGAAAATATTTTGATCATCATGCAGTATTAGAACTTCAATTTCTCATAATTTAAAATCATATCATGACACTCTAAGTGTATTTTCAGAAGCTTCTATACAAGAACCGAAGAATGATGACAGGGATAAAAAAAATACTTTTGGAATAATTGAGTGATCGTACATCCACCCATGAAATTATTGACTCCAATAAGGAAGAAGAAGAAGAACTGGATAAAGGAGGCATACAATACAATGTTAATTAAAGATAATAAAAAAATACCAGATCAAGCTAAAGAAAATTTGAAGATAAATATCCATATTGAAGATTAAAATATTCAATAACAAAAAAATGTAATATAGGGGGGTCTTGGAATATATTACATTATTTGGTGCATGCCAATGTACCATCATGGGTACATCTATAGATTAGGAAAATAGTCTTAAATTAGGATTCACTTTATGCAATGTAATGCACAAGTGTGCAATGATATTTTGGTAATGTAAATGTGGATAGTTATTCCTATGTACATGTGTCAATAGAGTAGGAAGATGAAGAGTCATAGGAATTGTGAGGCCCAAGAAACCTATATGAAGAGTTACATTCCATTCTATATATATGGATGTATTGATGTAAAAGAGATATGGTGAAGGAGAAAAAGTCACCTATGTAAGAAATGGTAGGTGATTTAGTATGATGTATTTTGATCTCTTCATTCAATAAATATTTTTTAGTATTTGGAATTAGCATTATTTGAGTTATTATATAGTAGATTATGATTTTATAGGCTTGATTGATCAACATTATTATATCTTTCATATTGCAATTATATTATTGATCTTGAGGTAATATTATTTTGAGTATGCATTCATCAAAAGCTAACAGTGGTATAAGAGCTACGGAAGATCTAGATAGAAATTGAAAGAGCATCAAGAGTCATTAAATAGATCAGAAGAAATAATACTTTTACTAGTTTAGAAGAGACCAATAACGATACAGAGAATTTCCTCTAGAAAAGTAAACCAGAGAAGATAAAGAAAAATTCCTCTAGAAAAGGAACCAAATAAGATAAAGAAATTACCTCTGGAAAAGAACCAGAGAAGATAAAGAAATTTCCTCTAGAAAGAGAAGCGAGAGAAGATAAAATTTCTCACTATGTTGAAGAAAAACCAATGGCATTTATGGATATACCTATTCCAAGAAAAAAATCAGAATAGAATTAATTTTACAGGTCTTGAAGATAGACCTTGATATTGATAAAATAATATACTTATTCCAAGAGAAAAATCAAGCTAGAAAAATATTTACAAGTCTTGAAGACAAACCTTGATATTTAAAAGAGAATATATCTATTCCAAGAGAAAATTTGAAATAGAAGAAAATTTATAGGTCTTGAATACAAACCTTGATTAAGAGATCCTTAGAAGAGGTCCTATTAATAAGCTTGATAAAAAAAGGATTCTAGATTATTTGGCTAGAATATTTCCATAGGATTAAAAGGAAAACCCATGAAGACTAGGATTTAGTATAGATTTGAATTCACTAGTTTGTAAGATAGCTAGTGAATATTATTATTTCTAGAATATTGAATACATATGATTATTACTATCTAATTTTTGTTGCAGAAAATTAGACATTGAAGAAGGTCCAATAAGGAGATATTATTGGAGATTGAGAAGAACCAAGAAGAAAGTTCTCATTGCAAGAGTGCAGATTGAAGAAAAATACCTAATAAGAGGTCACATTGAAGAAATTCCAAGATTGGAAGATTGAATATTGAAGACATAATATAGAACTACAAAATATCCTATTGCATACAAGGGCAAAACAATATAGATATCCAAGAAAAATATCTCTATTAGAATAAGTAATTATTCTCTTAAGTTCTACTAGGATAGACTTACTTGAGTTACCACTCCTCCATGAGTCAGGTGAACTCTCAGTATAGTCTAGATCATATTTGATGAGTTGTTGTAATCCAATGGCTCTCAATGATCAACTTTTCTACTTATGAAAAGTTGATCCATTGAATAAATCAATCATTTCTACTCTTCTCTTCATATTTTGTGTAATGCTCTGCATATCTATTTTTGGGAAATTATAACATGGTACCAGATCAGGATAGATTTTTCTAGCATTCTCTCTTGAAGGTTTTAGGAGTTGGTTCATTGTAGCATTTTGTGCTTGGAGACGACACCATTTCATAGATCTGGTTCCCTCATTTTTTGGATATTTTTTGACTAGCTTGACTTGCTTTAAAGTTATAGAGTAGTCATTTTTTTAATTCATTAAAGCAACTTTTTTTTGCTAAGTTTTTTGTAAACAAAAATTAGCAATTTTTTACTTCATTGAGGTCAATTTCAACAAAATATATGATGTCGGTCTTCCTTGAATCTTCTAATATTTTAAAAATTTCTTTAGACCTAATGTCGTAGCATAGGAATTTGACATCCTATTCCTCGATTTTTTTGGAAAAAATTTTGTTTCGATGGCACAAGCTAAGTGAGGCTTCAATAGTGTAGAGTTCCCTCTCTCCTTGGTGCTTCCCACTCCCCACTTCGGTTGGTTCTCCAAGCTCTGGTTGATGATCCTTACTTTGATTGGAACTCCCACTCTCCTTGGCACTTCTTGCTCCCTACTTTGGTTGGTACTCTAAGCTCTAGTTGATTCATTCGAGTGACACAAAAGTGACAACAGGCTATCATCATATGTGGCACATCGTGGAAAATTTATTCCATGATTATTCCTTTTGCAATGGCATGAATATAATTCTAATTGGAACCCTCCATCTAAAGCCATAAAATGACTTTCTCCTCTAAAGTGCCAATATTCGTGGACAGTAAGGAAACGTCATGTTCATTTCATAACCAACACATTTCCTTCTTTGGCCACCTTGCCTTTCTATCTCCTAAACCAACGCCATCCTAAAATCATTATCAATTCACTCTCACTCATATTCCCATTCAATGTGATCTCTATTCCTTTAAGTCATCTTCTATCGCTGTATTTTTTCTAACTACATTTTCTTCTCAACAAAGATAATTTGTGAGATTGTAGGGAGATATCTGTTTCAGGCGACTATTGAGAAAAATTCATGAAAAAATTATGGTGGGCTGAGAGAGGAGGTTGTTTTTTGGTTCAAAGAATGACCTTCAAAGCATTCATGGTGTACTATCTTGGCACCCACCATGGTTAAATATTACTGTGATCTTGTTGCCCTTCAAATCATTCATGGTCTGTGATCGAGGAGACACTTGAGGCATATCGCACATGCTGGTAAATGTACTGTGCATAATTTTTTTTTTAATTTATTTTAGCTTATTTTTTCTCTAATCTCGTTGAAAGTGTAGCGAAAGCGTGTACGTAGTGCTCTTTTGAGCCTTTCAAGAGAATATAAGCTCTTTGACATCTTTTGTGAAGCTCATCTCTCATGTTCAAAGTTGGAAAATCAGGAGCTAAGTCAAAAGGCCTCGTAGTAACCTTTCAAAGCCTCTCATCCATAAAAATCTCATCAACCTATACTTTAAATTCAGATCTTTTGTTTTGATAACTGGTTTAAAAAAAAAAACAGTCCTAAAAAAATCTTATTAATGTATTCATAGTTTTCTACCATTTTTTTATCATTTAGTGCCTTTATTTTGGCCACTAAAAGGAAATTGACAAGAAATTTTGTAACCTCATAAATAAAATAAAAAATTGGGGGAGGGGGTTTTGGAGGTGACAATTATTGCACCTATCTTAAAGGCTTTAAGGGTTGTTATTGGTATCCTTCCATATTTTTTTGACCCTTAAAATTTATTTATTTTTACTAAGTTTCTTAGTGTTAACATCTATAGGAGGAATTTTTGTAGTGGACCATAAGTGTGGCATTTTTTTTTGGCCACTTAATTTTTTGCTTTCATTACATTTCAACATCTTCAAAATCAAATATAATCATACATCAATAATACCAAAAAAAAATCATGAACATTTGCACACAAAAATCTTAAAATACTTTTAAATAAGACACTTAAAATATTTTTAAATCACCTATGATCAACGTATTGGACTTCTAATTAATTATATTTTCCCTCACATAAGGGTGGGTAATTGGATATCCAATATAAAGGTCTGGATGATTATAATTGCTTCTAAAGCATATGTTCCACATATTAATTCTACTCATTACTTATAGTTTCCATCACGTAAGGGCGGGTAATTGAGATATTTTTGGTATAAAGGCCTGGCCATTTCTTCTTGCTAAATAGCCTACATTCAATATAACAAATCTCCTCATTGACTTATAGTTTCCCTCACATTAGGGTAGGTCATTTAAGGAGTTTGGTATTAAAAAAAAAGGGCTTATGTTTGCTTCATTTAAACTACATTGTATTCTCTAAAGCACTTGAAGTTAAAGGGGGGTATTATTGGTTCACTTCAATTTTTATTTAGCAAAATGAATACAATTGATCCTCTCACCCCTCATAACTATCATATATGGAAGACAAAAATATTAAATGCCATCTCTCAAAAAGGGCTCACACACTTGCTAGAAGAGAAGCAACCTGAATTTGAAAAGGAATATGAAAAATTTGTTCATAAAGAGATGTATGAAACAATGGGTATTATAAGCACAAATTTAAATGAAAGCTTATGGTTTGAAATTTCAGAATGGAAAAGCCCATTTGAAATTTTGGATTCAAATAAATCAAATAGATGCAGGAATTTAATTATGTTAATAGAAATACACTCTAGACCTTCTTCAACGGTTTAATATGATTGATTGCAAATCCTCTTCTACACCTTTTCAGTCTAGAGTCACTCTAAGTAGTTCCTGCACATCCCCTCTATGTGATGGAACTCAATATCAATAGCTTGTAGGAATTCTGTTATACCTTACTCATACTCGCCCAGATATCTCATATGGAGTTGTCTTGATATCCAGATTCTCACATCAACCTCATTTTAGTCATTGGCAAGCAATAAAAAGAATCCTATGCTACTTGCAAGGAACTACTAACTTTTGGCTCTTATATGAGAAAAAATCCATGGATATCATTGGTTACATAGATTCTAATGTGGAAGGTTCAGTAGAAGATATATGTTCAAATTTTGGCTATCTTTTGTCTTGGTTCTTCACCAATTGCTTGGTCATGCAAAAAATAAAAAGCAGTGGCTTTATCATCTACAGAGGAAAAATATAAGGCAACATTTTTGGCAATTTAGGAAGCCCTTTGGCTTTGTTATATACTAAAATAATTTGGTTTTTTCCATGATAAAATTATTACTCTTTGGTGTGACAATCAGATCATAATTCATATTGCAAGAAATCCAGTTGAGCATCAGTTCACAAAGGACATTGAGATTCACATGCACTTCATTCGGTAGCATATTCAGATAGGGAAAATATACTTGTACTGTGAGACAAGCAAAGTATCCCCAAGATCGAAAAATTCTCCACAAGATCAATCAAACATAAAATAGGTAAACCCACAACACAAATATTGAGTGGTAAAACCTTACTTCAAATGAATAAGGGAAACATCCACTATAAGCTCACTATATTACTCAATGATTCAACATTACAAGAATGCTTCAATGTTATGCAACAATATGCATCAACATAAACTACAATACAAGTCAATATGAAAATATATAATAAGATATGATAATATGTAATAGAAAACACCCCTATTTAAAGAGAAGCTTTTCTACTACAACCCTATATCTTATCACAATCTAATCTTATCACAATCTATCAAATATTAGAAAATGCTTTAGTTACTTTCTAATTTTATCACAATCTAATCTTTGAGATATGTGATAAGTGGCATCTATCAAATATTAGAAAGTGATTAGTTACTTTCTAATATTTTCTAGAAAAGGGAAATAACTTTTTCCCAAGAAATTAAATATTCCTAGAACCCTTAATTTATTTATTAATTGGGTGGAAATATTTTACATAAGATAGAATTATATTCTAATTCAAATATTATTCTTTAGACTTTATATTTTAGTCTAAGAATAATTTACACAATGTTGCATTACATATTCCAGCACTCACCCTTAATGTAATATTGGGGAAAGGAATTATGAGACAAAGAAACATTATCCCCCTAAATATATAAACAAGGATGAGAATCAAATCAATAATATAGTTACAATGAGCTTCTATGACCAATAATGGTCTACAATAAGGCACCAATACAAAATGGGCCAAAATGAGATTGCAAGCCCCCAACGGAGTAGCTTCAGATACAAGCAGCTTACAAATCCATCCATAAACCACAAGTGGTTGCAAATGACAAGAAGAAAACATCACAAGGGTATCTTCAATAAGCCTGCAAAATCCCAAACGAAAGTACCTGCAAGCTACAAGCAACTCAACATAATATCAATTAGATACATCATCATAAATATATTCACCACAACATATATGAATATCCAAATATGATAACAAAATTGATCTAACAAATAGTGAACTATAAGTCATCACAAAAATATGCCAAGCCATACTTATAGTCATGTGCTATATAGTTGATCAAAAAATATCATGTACAAAGTTGCATAAATCAAACAAGGAGTACCATGATAATTCAAACTCTAAAGTACCATGTACAAAAGTAGCACAAGGCTAGCAAAAAAGTACCATGTACAAGATTTGCATAAGGTATATGAAAATAATAAAGTGTGCACACTGGTCGCATAAAGCCAACCATAAAATATCATGTATAAAAGTAGCATAAATTCTAACAAGAAAGTACCATGATAAACCAATTGTATAATGCCAACTATATAAAAAAACATGTACAAAGTTGCACAAGGCAACAAGAAAGTACCATGTAAAAGAGTTGCATAAAGCAATTGCATCATATACCATAATTGCACAATGCCATCTACAAAGTAACATGTACAAAAATTGCACAAGGCAAAAAAGAAAGTACCATGTTCAAAAGAGATGCAAAAAACAATTATACCACCAAAGATCAACTCATATATATAGCACAAAAAACCTCATAAGGATGAAGTTATCATCACACAAGTGTAACTACACTTCATTCCCCCTTGAGGACAACTTCACCAAACCAAGTGAGTCCCTCATCTTACAAAAATGCTCCTTGGGAAGGTATTTGGTGAAAAAATTAGCAGAAATAGAATATGATGGACAATAATCCAACTGAATAGTCCCATCCAATACCTTCTCTTTGATAAACAACTATAACCATATTATAATTTAATAAATGAAATAAACCAATGTCAACTTGCAATAAGAAGGTAACTAACCATAACAATCATCTTGCAATAAAATAAACTAACTTGAATTGAACCATAAAACATTTACTAAATGTTAGATAGTCAATAAGTTAGTTAGTGTTCATTTTAGGTTTTGCTATAGCCTAATGAATTGCCAATTCATCTCACCCAAGGTCAACCAAGCTACCCAAAAGGGTACGGGTACGAGGACCCGAAAAGGACTTGCTACCGATAGAGTAGATTCTTTTGGATTCAATAGGTGTTTAACAAATATAAACTATGTTGCAAGATTAAGTAAATTTTAATCAAATACTAAAGTTGTGGTTAGTAAGTTGATTCATTTTTAACCTTCTTGATTAATATGAAAATTAGTAAATTGCAAGTTAGTTGGTTAGTAGATTTTTTAGTAGCAAGTTAGTAGTTAGATTAGTTGAGATGCAAAATGTAAGAAATATGAACAAGAGATAGTGGAGACACAAAGCAAAACACAAATACACACACACACACACACTCTCTCTCTTTCTCTCTCTCTATCACTCTCACTTTCATTCTCTTTTACTTTCATAATGAGAGATACAAGTTACATTAATTTATAGTATACTTCAAGCAAATACTGGAGAGAGATTAGAATAAATTAATAAAAATAGGGGAAGAGAGTAAAAAAGTTGATCCAAAATTGCCTTTTCTACTCCAAAACATACTTGGATAACCTTGCAAAACAAGCAAAGTCACAAACAAAAATTGTTAATGTGAGACAAAAAAATATTGCACTTTAAGGAGAATAATAATAATTTTAATACAAAAAATTGCTTAAAAAAATGCAATTAAATTAATAAAATTTATTTTATTAATAAAAAAAATGGCATGAAAAAGTTTAAAGATTTTTATAAAGCAAAACTGTTTTTTTTTTTTTTTTATAAAGCAAAACAGTTTTTTGTTTAAAAAAAAAAAACAAAACTGTTTTTTTTTTATAAAGCAAAACAGTTTTTTGTTTAAAAAAAAAAAACAAAACTTTTTTTTTTTTATAAAGCAAAACTATTATATATATATATATAGCCGATTGTTTTTAAAAAAAAAAAATGACTATATATGGAAATAGGGGTTTTTGGGTATTCTGGACGCAACCATGGGGTTCGTTTTGCTCCAAAAACCTTTCCAGCAAAAATCTTAATGCCAAAAAAAATATTTATAGATTTAAAATAAAAATATTGTTTGCAAAAGATCTAACAAATAGATCTAAAAACATAATAAATCTACAAACCCTAATGACAGATTTGCAAAATAATTTTACATAAAATACCCAAATATCAAATGCATGAAAAAACATATATATACCTTAATGAGTTTTTCATCTCAAAGGATTGAAGACACTTTATGGAGATCCCAACCGCTTTGATACCAAATGTGAGACAAGCAAAGTCTCCCCAAGATAAAAAAATGCTCCACAAGATCAATCACACATAAAAGAGGTAAACCCACAACACAAATATTGAATGGTAAAACCCTACTTCAAATGAAGAAGAGAAACATCCACTATGAATCTCACTATATTACTAAATGATTCAACAGTACAAGAATGCTTCAATGCTATACAACAATATGCATCAACATAAACTACAACACAAGTCAATATGACAAGATATAATAAGATATGATAATATGTAGTAGAAAACAATCATATTTAAAGAGAAGCTTTTCTACTACAGCCCTAAATCTTATCACAATATAATATTATCACAATCTATCAAATATTAGAAAGTGCTTTAGTTACTTTCTAATTTTATCACAATCTAATCTTTGAGATATGTGATAAGTGGCATCTATCAAATATTAGAAAGTGATTAGTTACTTTCTAATATTTGCTAGAAAAGGGAAATAACTTTTTCCCAAGAAATTAAATATTCCTAGCACCCTTAATTTATTTATTAATTGGGTGGAAATATTTTACATAAGATAGAATTATATTCTAATTCAAATATTATTCTTTAGACTTCATATTTGAGTCTAAGAATAATTTACACAATGTTGCATTACATATTCCAACATGGACTATATTACCACTAAAAATCAAATTGTAAAAATCTTTACCAAATCATTTCCTTCTTCGTGTTACATTCAGTTGTGAGAGAAACTTGGGATAAAGCAGTTGCATTAAACAGAATAGAGGTTTTTACCTCTCCTTTCTTCTTATTATTCTTTAATTTGGAGGATGGTTTTTTTCCATGTGTTTTTTTTTATCTCTACTATATGTATAAATTTAACATGAGTACCTCATCAGGCCAAGTTTCTAGGACTCATCCTTTTTTTTATGAGAACAATCTTTGCCATCTGAAGACATGCCTCTTTATTTATTTTCTGACAGATGGTTTTTCCCAAGTGGATTTTTCACCATATCTCACATATGTAAAAACATTGTAAATGAGAATCTCATCAGGCCCTGTTGCTGGGACTCATCCTTTTTGGTCAATGAGGACAATCTTCACAAATGGAAGACATACCTCTTCATTTTTATTTTTGATAGATGGTTTTTTCCATATGGTTTTTTACCATCTCTTCAAATAATAAATCATTGTACATGAGTGCCACATCAAGCCTTGTTTCTGGGACTCATTTGTATCAAATACCCATAGTATCACTTAAGGGGGGGGTGTTAGAATAAGTAATTATTATCTTAAGTTCTACTAGGATAGACTTACTTAAGTTACCACTCCTCCTTGAGTTAGGTGAACTCTCAGTATAGTCTAGATCAAATTTGATGAGTTGTAATCCAAAGGATCTCAATGATCAACTTTGCTATTTATACAAAGTTAATCCATGGAATAAATCAATCAGTTCTACTCTTCTCTTCATATTTTGTATAATGCTCTACATGTCTATTTTTGGGAAATTATAACAATCTCATTGAAGAATTTACCATAGTTGAAAAATTAAAGAAACCAAGGTAAGGTTTCATTAAAAGCATTTACTAAGAGAATTGAAGGCTATGGAACTAGAAGACCCAAGAATAGAGGTATAAAGAAGGTTTTGAATAAATAAAAGAAGGTATGAGAAAGCCTTATTGTAGAAGTTGAAGCAATGACCATTTGAAGATATTTGAAGTAGAAGATTGCAAGTTGAAGGAACACCTAACCAAAATATTTTGGGATAATTATCACCATACAACAACAAGCCCTTGCAAGTATAAGGAGCACCTAACTATAAGAAATTGGGATAATGGTCGCCATATGACAACAATCCCAAAAGGAAAATGGATTTGACAATAAGTTTGTCAAATTTTGAAAATATTTTTAGAACTCAAGACATTTATATTATTGAGAAAGAAGATAGAGATAGAGGTCAAATTTGAAGTCATAATTCAACAAGAAGTCATAAGAAAGTAAGAATATTCAATATGTCATAGTTTATATATATTTGATGACAACCACAATGTTTTGTAGGCTGATTTGTAAAAGCACAAAGTTGCTGAAAGATAAGTTGAAAATACAATAAAAAGTAGAAGCAAAAAGCTGCAATTTAGAGAAAGATTTGGAGAAGCTTTCAAAAAATATTTGAACAACCAACTTAATGGATATATTGAGCATATTGAGTTGTCATTGATATCAAAGGATTAATGTCAAGATTTTTCATTGATTTCAAAGGATTGATGTCAAAAGGTTCAATGGTATTCAGGGCAAAAATATTTTTCAAGGCAAGGTATATCTAAAAGCAAGGAAAATTGTTGTAAAGAAAAGGTTTATAACATTTATTTTAAAAATTATAAAGAAGTACAAAGAGGTTTTAAGAGTTAATTGGAACAAATTTCTTGGGCCAAAGGTTTAAAAGAGAAGGTAAGGTTAAATAAATAAATGAGAAGGCCAAGGTTTAAAAGATAAGGCAAGTCAAAGGTTTAAAATAAAAATAAAGGTTTAAAAGAGAAGACAAGACCAAGGTTTAAAAGAAAAGAATTTTAATATTTAAATATTATAATGAAAATATTTGTAAGTGCTTGAAGCAAAAGTTTTAAATGGAGGACAAATGTTTTAAAGCAAAAGTTATAATATTTAAATATTTAGATTAAATTATTATAATATCAATAAGGTTTAAAAAGACAAGGCACCAAAAATAATTTAGAGCAAATGAAATTTAAAAAACCCATGTGCACCGACATCATTGAATAGGAAGGCTAAAATATATAAATATACCACCAAAATCAATTGGTAGACTATGGTTTTGAGTTAAAATATTCGATTTCTCCTTGTGCACTAAAATTGATGAATTGCAAAAGGAAGAGGACACAATTTTTAGTGAAATAGCGATCTGAGTATAAAGGTGAAGTGCTACAGTGTTTATGCCAACTAGGTGGCTATTCTAGTTGGTCACTAACCTAGCACTAAGGTGCTGGGAACAAGGAGGTTGTAGGGTTAAATTTTGTGGGTCTTGTTTTTCTTGGAAGCAAGGAGAAAATATTGTGATAAGAAAGGGAAGACCATCAAGTTGTTGTGCTACGTGGAGGTGACTACCCACTAGGATAGCCCAAATGGATGCCTAGATAGCACTAGGACACCGTGAGGTAGGAGGTCACCGGGTCAAATTTGGCAAGAGTCATTTTACAATGTGAGAAAGGAAGATCGTGCACTTGATGGCCAAAAAGGAAAATTGTACTCTTGGTGAAAGGTATGAATAAATTTTTGATTAAAAATTTCTATTAAAATAAAATTGTTCCCTATGCGTGTTGAATATAAATGGGGTAAAATACTTTGTGTTGAATTTGATTTAAAGGGAGTCATAAGGTGTAAAAAGGATTATTATTTAATATTGTAATGTTTGCATGAGGTAAATAGACATAAGGTGATTTTGGTATTATTTGAAAGTTGTTTCCTTGCATCTTTAGAGAGGAGAGATAAGGCATGTTTATGATTATTGTGATCTATAATTTTACATATTTTAGAAAGGAGAAATAAGGTGTATTTGTGACTATTATTTTTTGTATTTTTGGCACATCTTAGAAAAGGAAATTTGAGGGTTTAGGCATGATTACAAGCTTAATTTTGTAAGACTAACATAAGTTATAAAGTATTATTTTTCAAGCCTTATTGTGCACATATTTTGAGAAGGGTTTTAATATGGATGATTTGAAAAGGAGATTCACTAACCGGTTTTGAAGTGGTAAAAGAAAGAGAATTATTTTAAGATAGGTTTCGAGAATTCAATACACATAAAAGATTATTATCAATGTAGCCTTATAGGTTTTGAGAACAAAGGTGTGCATTGCTTTGGGTGAATCTGAAATGAAAGTGCAAAAATTATAGATCAGATTTGTGAAGTAAATTTGTATGTTGTTCATGTTTATATTTGAGCATTGTTTGTATGCAATAATTGGAAATGTTATGATCATATTTGAGCAGGTTTTATGAACATATTTGAGTAGGTTTTATGAGTAGATTTGAGTAGGTTTATTAGCAGGTTTTATGAGAAAATTTGAGCAGGTTTTTGTAAGCATATTTGAGCAGAGTTGTAAGCAGGTTTGAATAGAGTTGTGAACAGGTTTGAAAAAGTCATGAAAGAGTTTGAGCAGAGTTATGAATAAAGTTAAGAAATTTTTATAAATAGATCAGAGCAGAGGGGATTGGTGTCTCCTGTGGATAGAGGTCCATGAACTTGAGCATAAGGAATTGGTGTCTCCTTTGGGTTGGTGCCCATAAATATTGTAATAGGGAATTGGTTCCCAAGATATTTATTGAGAAAATTTTAATAGAAATATTTTTTCCATGGATAGGGCCCACATTGGGGGAACCACGTTAAGCTTGTGTCTCTTATGTGTGTGATTATCTATGAATTATTTCATTATTGTAATTGATAATATCATATAATACTGCTTTAAAAAGTAAAAAGTTTTATCATATACTATTCACCCCCCCTCTCAATATTAACTTGTGTTCTTCAATTGGTATCAGAGTGGTTTCCTTTGTGAAAACCTAACTGCTTGAAGGAAGATCTTCAAGAACACACATGGCCACTAAAGTGATAGAAATTGTTCCTATGATTGAAATTAATAAAAGAGATCCAAAAAAATAAAAGGAAGGTTTGGATGACATAGAGAAGGAAATTACCATTACTCTTACAGAATTAAAAAGGGAGAGAAATAATAATTTAATGTTGAAATCTCAAGTTCAAGAGGATGATAAAACAAAGACAAAGTTCCTACAAGATCTCATAGACTTAAAAGTGAAAGTTGAAGAGACAAAGAGAATTGAAGAAGTAATGATTCAATGATTAAAGGTCAAAGAGTTAGAATGTGACAAATTGGAACATGAGGTTGTCTCTCTAAGAAATGAAGTTGAAAAATCTAAGAATAGGTCACAAAAAAATATGAAGTTACAAAAATAAGTATCAAGCTCAAAAGGGACATCAAAGAAATTAAGTAATAAAGAGCTCATGATCAATGAGAAATAAAGCAAAGAATCATCACGAACAAAATTCAATCATAAAAATGGCATGCAATCATATTATCCAAGGCAATCAAACAGGTTTCATGGTTATTGTTTTTCATGTAACAAATATGGTCATAAAGTTGTACATTGCATGGTCCATGTGAAAAATAATGTTGGTAGAAATTTTAATTCATTTGCGACACATGTGATAATTTTGGGCATAAAGATAAATGGTGTAAGACAATGTTTCCTAAAATTCCTAAATAAAGCAAGAAGAAGAAATACCCAGGTGTTGTAGGTGATTTGGAGAGGAGAGGGCAATCCTCCAAGGGAGGTCCTAGGTTCAAATCTCCACCCTACCAAAAAGCTGAATTGGGTACCCAAAATCCAATTGATAATGTTGGTGCGAGCAGGGTCGGGTGCGACTCTCGGGTGACTTTGATGGTGTATAACCCCCTGTTCGTGGTATCTTAGACAAAGGCATCCCCACAGGAGGTTTTTCGCTTAAAAAAAAAAAAACAAAACAAGAAGAAGAAATATCAAACAACTCAAAAGGGGTTGTCCTTAAAAGTTTAGAAAATGAAGGAACAAGATAAAGAAATATCCATACTGGTACAAACAAATATTCACATGCAAACAGAAACAAATTAGTGGTACATTGATAGTGTTTGGTCAAGTCATATGATAGGTGATAAAAGTAAATTTCTTTCTCTCAAGAAAACAAATGGAGGAAAAGTGAAATTTGGTGATAATGCTTCTGCCCAAATTGTTGGAAAAGGGACTTTGATCTTGTAATGGAAGGTCAAAAATAGATAATATGTTGTATTTTGAAGAAATGAAGCACAATTTACTAAGTGTAATTCAATTTTATGATCAAGGGCACACAGTCACATTTCACCCAAATGGATGTGAGATTAGGAAATCAAAGACAAGAAAGCTTATTTCAAATGTCGATAGAACCACAAATAATCTCTATGTGTTGAGTGAGATAAAAGGAGAAAAATATTTTTTATCACAAGAAGATGAGATCTAGTTATGGCATAGAAAAATGGGTCATCTGAACTTTGATAATATAGTAAAAATAAGCAACAAATAGGCAGTCAAAGATATGCCCAAGATAACAAAACCTTCAAACACAATTTGTGCACAATGTCAGTATGGAAAGCAAAAAAGATCTAGTTTTATATAAAAGGAATTTTCCTCATCCAAGCCTTTGGAACTAGTTCACACTGATTTATGTGGTCCTACAAGGACAAAAAGTTTACAAGGTGAGAGTTACTTCATGTTATTTATTGATAATTTTTCTAGAATGACTTGGGTAACATTCTTAAGCTCTCAGTATCCTATTTTTCTGTGATACTTCTGATAAATTCCTACCTTTTTTTTGTTGAGGGTCCCTCTGATGCCAATGGGGGTGTCAAATATGAGGACGTGGTGGAGATCGCTAAGGAAGTGTGTATTGATATACTAAAGGATGTTCCTAAGGACACCCCGAAGGATGAAGCAAAGGATACCACACTGGAAACTGTTGCTACTTCTCCTATGTTCATTGGTGTTCCTCTCTAAGTGAGGATGGGGTTCCACCTGCTGCTATCGCTATTTCTATTTCATTCCTTCGATCTAAAGGTTTTGGTCTTGTTGTGTCCTGCAGGCTATAGGATAGTTTCTTTTTATTCCTCTGTGTTCGATGATGGCTCCTTTTTGTTGTAACAAGATTTTTGCATCTATGTTGTGTTCCTTTATTATTTCCTCTTGGGTTCCTCTTTTTGTTTTACTATTGTACAAGGCATTGGGGTTCCTTTCAGATGCCCTCTTTTGATAAATAAATTTTTTTAACTTACCAAAAAAACATTCTTAAAGGAAAAGTCAGAAGCATTTGAAAAGTTCAACGCATTCAAGGCACTAGTAGAAAATAAAATAGACAAAAAGATCAAATGTCTAGGATAAGATAAATAAGGAGAATTCACTTTAGGTGAATTTGTATAATTCTATGAAAAACATAAAATTAAGAGATAATACTCAACAACAATAACTCCACAACAAAATGGAGTGGTTGAAAGAAAAAATAGAATAGTTCAGGGTATGGACAAGGTTATGTTAAACGAGTCTAAGATTTTTTATGGGTTTTGGAAAGAGGTAATTCATACAACCATTTATATTATCAATAGAGCGCAAGTAATATTAAATCACAACAAAACCCTATATGAGCTTTGGAAGGGAAGACTAGCTATTGTAAAGTACTTCAAAAATTTTGGAAGCAATTGCTACATTAGAAGAGAAGAAAAAAATTTGGTCAAGTTTGATTCCAAGTGTGATGAGGGTATATTCCTTGGATACTCCACTAAGAGCAAAGCCTATAGATGCTAAAATAAAAATCAAATACAATTGTGGAAAGTGCAAATGTAAAATTTTATGAAGAAATAGATCTAAGAGAACCATCTCAAGAGATTGTGTATCAAGAAGGAGAAAGTTGCAGAGAAGAAGAAGGAGAATAAACTGATGAATATGAAATACAAATGGTACCACCTAAAAAAACTTCTAGATATGTGCAAAATAATAATCCAAGAGATCTAATTATTGGGAATCCATATGAGAGACAAAAAATGAGGAAGACAATAGGAACAGGTGAACAAGAAATATTTCTTTACTATCAAAAGTTGAGCCCAGGGATTTAAATGAGGTAAGTGAAGATAAATATTGGTTCAAGGAAATGAAAGAAGAGTTAGACCAAATAGAAAAGAGTGAGACTTTGGAACTTGTTCCACATACAAAATATAAGAATGTAATTAGCACCAAGTGGCTTTACAGAAATAAAGCAAGATTGGTATGTAAAGGCTATGCACAAGTTGAAGGAATTAATTTTGATGATAATTTTGATCCTATTGTACGTCTTGAAGCCATAAGGGTATTTTTGGAATTCTCCAATTTCAAAAACTTCAAAGTATATCAAATGGATGTAAAATCAAATTTTCTTAATGGATACTTAGAGGAAGAGGTCTACATTGAGCAATCAAATGGTATCAATTTGACAGATAAGCCAGACTATGTATGGAAATTAAATAAGGATATTTATGGACTAAAATAAGACATAGATCTCGATACTCTAGGTTGGATAAGTATCTTCAAGAATAGGGTTTTAGAAAAGGTATAGCTGACAAAAATCTATACATCAAAAATAAAGGAAATAACTTTGATTGTAGTAGTCTATGTGGATGATATCATCTTTGAAGGCAATAATGATAAGATGTGTTAGAAATTTGTAAATAGTATGCAAAATGAATTTGATATATCAATGCTTGGAGAGTTGTCTTTATTTCTTGGCTTGCAAACTTCACAATTAGATAGAGGTATATTTCTCTCTCAACCCAAGTATGTAAAAGAAATGTTGAAAAACTTCAATATGAAGGATTGCAATCCTGTAAGTACTCCCATGGTTATAGGATGTAAGTTAAGTAAATATGATGAGTCTCCTAAGGCAAATTAGACATTGTATAAATCCATGATTGGGAGTTAACTATATGTCACAACTACAAGGCTAGATATAATGTAGGCAGTTGGAGTGGTGGCAAGATTTCAAGTTTCACCAAAAGAAACACATGTATAGGTAGTTAATATAATATTTATGTATTTGAAAGGTACTATGAGTTTTGGATTGTGATATCCCAAGTGTAATAATTTCATTCTCACTACATATACAGATGCAGATTGGGCAGGTAGTGTGATGATAGAAAAAGCACAAGTGGAGGATCATTCTTTCTTGGAGATTGTTTAGTCTTGTGGCTAAGCAAGAAATAAGCAATAGTATCATTATCCACTATAGAGGTAGAGTACATTGTAGTAGTTTCTTTTTTTACATAGGTGTTATGGATGAAGCGAACCTTAAAGGATTTCAAAATAGAGCATGATAATCCTATCTTCATACTTTGTGACCATATAAGTGCCATCAATATCTCAAAAAATCTAGTGATGCATTCAAGGACCAAGCACATTCCAATAAAATATCATTTTTTCTAGATATCAGGTGACATATCATCATGTTAAATTGGAATATGTTACTAAAAAGGAATAGATTGCTGATATATTTACCAAGCCACTTCCAAAGGAAACTTTTGAATATCTCAGAGGAAAGTTGGGAGTAGTTTTACTCCCATCCCAAAATTGATCACATTAAGAAACAATGTGGTGATAAGGATATGCTAAGTGTCTTATATTTAGCCCCAATGAACCCTTTTCCATTTATGTCAATGGGGGAGAGAATTTAGTAAGGGGGAGAAGCTTGTCAGGGGGAGAAAATTGGGAATCTAGTTACAGTAAAAGAAATATTTTTTATAAGAATTGCCATCAATGACAAAGGGGGAGATTGTTGGAAATATTGATCATATTTAGTTGTCATTGGTGTCAAAGGATTTATGTCAAGCATTATCATTGATATCAAAGGATTGATGTCAAAATGTTGCATGGTATTCAAGGCAAAAATATTCTTCAAGGTAAAGGTATATCTAAAAGCAAGGAAATTTGTTGTAAAGAAAAGGTTTATAATATTTATTTTAAATATTATAAATAAGTACAAAGAGGTTTAAGAGTTACTTGGAACAAGTGGATTGGGATAAAGGTTTAAAATAGAAGGTACGGTTAAATAAATAAATGAGAAGTCCAAGGTTTAAAAGAGAAGGTAAGCCAAAGTTTTAAAAGAAAAAGAAATGTTTAAAATAGAAGATAAGGCCAAGGTTTAAAATAAAAGAAATATTTAAATATTTAGATTTAAATTATTATAATATCAAGAAGGTCTAAAAATATAAGGTACCAAAAAAAACTTAGAGTAAATGAAATTCGAAAAACCCATGTGCACTGATGTCGTTGAAGAGGAAGGCTAAAAGATAAATATACCACCAAAATCGATTGGCAAACTATGGTTTTGAGAAAAATATTCGATTTCTCCTCATGTGCAAATTTAAAAGGAAGTGGCCATTATTTTTAGTGCAATAGTGATTTGAGTATAAAGGTGAAGTGTTGTAGTGTTTATCCCAACTAGGTGGCTAGCCTATTTGGTCATTGAGCTAGGGCTAAGGCACTAGGAACAAGGATATCGTAGGGTTGAATTTGACGGGTCTTGTTTTGCTTGGAAGCAAGGATAAAGCATTTTGATAAAAAGGGGAAGACCATCAAGTCATCATGCTGCATGGAGGTGACTACCCACTGGGGTAGCCCACCTGGATGCCTAGCTAGTGCTAGGGCACCGTGAGGTAGGAGGTCACAGGGTCAAATTTAATGAGCATTATTTTTCAAGGTGATAAATGAAGATCATGCACTTGGTGGTTGAAAAGGAAGATCGTTCGCTTGATGGAAAAAAGGGAAAATCATGTGCTTGGTGAAATGTATGAATAAATTTTTGATTAAAGGAAAATTGTTCGTTGTGCGTGTTGAATATAAAGGGGATAAAATACTTTGTGTTGAATTTGATTTAAAGGGAGTCATAAGGTGGAATAAGGATTATTATTTAATATTGCAATTTTTGCATGTGGTAAATAAACATAAGGTGATTTGGGTATTATTTTAAAGTTGTGTCCTTGCATATTTAGATAGGAGAGATAAGGTGTGTTTATGATTAATGTGATCTATAATTTTACATGTTTTAGAAATGAGAAATAAGGTGTATTTGTGACTATTATTGTTTGTCTTTTTGGCACATCTTAGAAAAGGAAATTTGAGGTTTTATTCATGATTACAAGCTTCATTTTGTGAGACTAACAAAAGTTATAATGTATTATTTTCAAGACTTATTGTGCACATCTTTTGAGAAGGGTTAATGTGGATGATTATAAAAGGAGATTTTCTAACCTGTTTTGAAGTGGCAAAATAAAGGGAATTATTTTAAGACAGATTTTGAGAATTCAATACACATAAAATATTATCATCAAGGTATCCTTAGAGGGTTTGAGAACAAATGTGTGCATTGCTTTGGGTGAATCTAAAATTAAAGTCCAAAAATTATAGATTAGATTTTTGAAGTAAATTTGTATGTTGTTCATGTTTGAATTTGAGCATTATTTGTATGCAAGAATTGGAAATGTTATGAGCATATTTGAGTAGGTTTTATGAAAAAATTTGAGTAGGTTTATGAGCAAAGTTTTATGAGTAGATTTGAGTAGTTTATGATCAGGTTTTTTTGAGTAGATTTGAGTAGAGTTGTGAGTATGTTTGAATAGAGTTGTGAACATGTTTGAATAGAGTTGTGAACATGTTTGAATAGAGTAATGAACAGGGTTGAGTAGATTTGTGAACAAATTTGAGTATTTTTTGTAAATATATTAGAGTATAGGGGATTGGTGTCTCCTGTGGATAGAGGTCCATGAACTTGAGCATAGGGGATTGGTGTCTTCTTTGGTTTGGTGCCCATAAATATTTTAATAGGGAATTGGTTCCCAAGATATTTGTTGAGAAAACTTTATAAGAAATATTTTCTCTATGGATGTAGCCCACATTGGATGAACCACATTAAATTTGTGTCTCTTATGTGAGTGATGATCTATATATTATTTCATTATTGCAATCGATAATATTGGATAATCCTGCTTTGAAAAGTAAAAAAAATTATCTTATATTGTTCACTCCCATATTAGTATAATCTTGTGTTCTTCACAACTAAGAGAAGGCTTGATAGAAATAAAATAAGAATATTTGAAGGTTTGAAGACAACACCAAATCAGATTTTGTAACAAGAAAATAGAAGGGATTTAAGTTGCAATTTTGAGCAGCATTGAAAGAGGAAAGTGAGCTGCATTTTAGAAAAAATTGGAACATTTTTTTAGATATCTTTGGATGGTAAAGCTCCTACATATTTTAGTAGCATTTAATGAGGATTCCTCCTACAAAATTGAACAATGAAATAGCAGCGTTTGAAGCTACAACATATAGAAATAGCTAGCACATTTAATGAGAAGAAGAAATCTGATTTTAAGAAGCAACTATATCTGCAAATTGAAGAATCTACTGACTACAAAAGAAAGGTGTAATTGCAGAAAATATAGGACAAAAAGCTACAAAAAAATGATCTATAAAATGATGTGTTAATTTGATGCCATATATATTATTATTGCAAAGTTTTTGAAGGTGCCTATTAAGAGTTTTTGGAGCATCAAATTTTAGAGTCATTTAGAGCTAGCAAAGAGGAAGTTTTTTAAGTTGTCATTAAGCTAAGAAAAGACACCATTTCAAAAAACTAATTTTATAGAAATATTCCATATTACAATAGCAAAAAATATAGTTTAATAGGAGTGATAAGGATTTTGATATATGCTATTTTGAAATAAAAAATATCAGATTCATTTTACATTCATTAGTGAGATAAATTTACTCTCATTTTTAGAGAAGTTAGCAAGATTATAACAATTTTAGATTGATTTTTTAAGGATTTATAAGTGAAAAATATATTTTGTTTTTTAAGTGAATGTAAAAGAAATATTATCCTATGTTTGTGAGGAAGAAAATCCCTTAACATATAACATATTTTGGAAATATAAGAGCTCCAAGTTCAAGGAATATTTTAGGTGTTTAAAAACACCATATGTACAATATAAGTGGTAAATAAAACCATTAAAAGAGTGATGAAAAACACCACCATATTGAGTACCATTCAGCACCATAATTTAAGGGGGCAAGCTCTATAATAAAAATACACGCATTTGTAGGAAAGAAGCACTAAAATAGTGCTAAAGGAAGAGAGACATTATACCTCAATATTTGGCCATCCAAAGGAGAAATAAGACATTAGATACAACCTAAAAAATATCAATCTACATAAATACTATGTAACACTGCCATTCTATCTACTCAAAGCAAGGCAGATTGTAACAATGATATAAAAATATAGGGTGCATTATAAAAAGAAAATATCATTAATAAATCAAGTTTATAAAGAAAATACCACAAGGCCACCATTGGAGCATACAAAAGGTATTACAATTGGAGTCATCTATGAGTGCATCGACCATCATCCAAGGAGAGAAGAAAACTCATACAATGCAGTTACAAAGAAGCAAGAATACGTTGGAAAAAAGTGAAAATAAAAAAGGCATTTTAAAGCCTTGTAATTTCATACATTGGAGAAATAAGTGCATGCATAAACATTTGTAACACTTTTCCTGAGCAAGAATATGGAATATTATCATTTGGCACAAGGGTCAAAGTTGGCTCATAAGCCATAACGTAAATCTCCAAGAAATAAGATCGCTCAATGCTCTACATCATCACCTAGCACTCAAGAAAGGTTTAGTAACTCTCGAATAGCAAGGAATATTGTGCCATGTCCATTGCATTCTTTCATGACTGTTAGAGCCACTAAGAAGGGAGATAAAACATCTTATAACACCTACAATATGTGGCACTCAACAAAAGAAAGGAGAAGTGCTCATATAGCCAAAGTAGCACTTATAAAGCAAATTCTAGTACCATACATAGGAAATTCAATGTAGGAGCATTAAATAAAGGGTCAAAGCATCTTCCAAGAGCCATATGTAGCAGATTTCAAGCAAGTTTGACCAAAAGTAAAAACACCCAGCAAGTCAAGAAGGAGCACCTAAATATTTGAGGTAATACTTACTATAGTATTTTTCATATTAAAGGCTTATATTGGTAGGAGGAATAAGTAAATAAGAGAATATATTCTAAGGTTAAAGTTTTAAAGATATTAGTGGAGTGATAAGTATTTGAAAACCCTAGAAAAATCAAAATATTATTTTTGAAGCCTTTTATAATATTTTGAAGAGCTTTTTGGGATTTTAAGTATTATATTTGAGTTTTGTAAAATTGCATATATAGATTTACAAAACAAAGTTAATATTTTCAAAATTTCTAAGGTTAGGGAAATAAGCCATACAACATCAAATTAGGATTACAAAATATTGCAATTATTATTTTTCTAAATTTCTAGAGTTGGAGGAATAAGGAGTCAGACTTCAAATTAGTTTATGAAATTTAGAGTAAAATATTTTTTTCATAAATTTGGGAGATAAAAAGAGTTCTACATAAAGATATTGCATTTGATAAGATTAATATCTAAGTTCAAAATTATTTGAGATTTGAATATTTGTAAAGGATTAACATTGCACACATTGATTGATAGAATTGATATTTAAAATTGCATTACCTTTCAAACTTTAGAGAGATAAAAGGTGTTCTATAAAATATAGAATTGAAAGGACCATATTGATATTAGGGAGTTATAAGTATGTCTACCTCAATTAATATAGTAAACGATGATATGAACAACACTATTAGAAGGGAAATAAAAATATTAATGTTATAAAATCAAGAATAAAAAATCTACGGAATAAAGTCAAGAACTTAGGTATTGGTTCAAGATTAATCTATAGTGAGGTGCTAGAAGAATATTTCACTACTATGGAATTTTATCTTCATGCTAGACTTATTGAAGTTATTGAGAATGAAAAGAAAGATATTCCAGTTTAGTTGGAATTTGGGAACATTCTATACATGGCATTACTTTCACTTGAAATTCACAAAGAAGTAGTTGCAAAGGAAAAATATTTAATTGAACTACTCAAATAAAAAACAAATATCCATGAATCCTTTCTAGATCAAATATTATGATCATTATGTAGTATCAGTACTTCAAGTTCTACTAAATCAAAATCATATCATGATGCTCTAAGTGTATGTTCAGAAGCTTATATACAAGAATCATAGAATGATGACATGGAAAAAAACAAAGAAAAAACACTCTTGCAAGAATTGGGTGACCGTACATCCACCCATTAAAGTACTAAATCCAATAAGAAATAAGAAGAAGAACCAGATAAAGGAGACATACAATACAACGTGAATTAAAGAGAATAAAAAATACCAAATCAAGTTGAAGAACATTTGAAGACAAATATCCATATTGAAGATTGAAATATTCAATAACCAAATAATGTAATACAAGGGGGTGTTGGAATATATTACATTATTTGGTACATTCTAATGTACCATCATGGGTACATATATAGATTAGAGAAAGAGTCTTAGATTAGGATTTACTTTATGCAATGTAATGCACAAGTGTGCAATGATATTTTGGTAATGTAAATGTGCATAATTGTACCTATGTACATGTGTTAATAGAGTAGGAATATGAAGAAAGGAGAAAGAGTCACCTATGTAAGCAATGGACGGTAATGTAGTATGATGTATTTTGATCTCTTCATTCAATAAATATTTCTAAGTATTTTTGAGTGTTTGGAATTAGCATTCTTTGAGTTATTATATAGTATATTTGAGTTTATATGCTTGATTGATCAACATAATTTTATTTTTCATATTGCAATTATATTATTGATCTTGAGGCAATATTATTTTGAGTATCCATTCATCAAAATCTAACATGCTCCAGGTTATGACTAGCTTTTTTTTATCTAGAGAAAATTGAGGGTCTATTTTTCATAGACAATAGGATGGATCCAAGAGCCTACATATGAGGTAAGATTAACAAAAGAGGGAATATTTGACTCCATATCTTCCATGATACACATCCTCACAAAAATCATTCTAGGCTTTGATCTAGTAGCTGAAGAAAATTGAATAAGGTCCCCTACCACCTTTGCCATCCCTCTTCGAATATCATCATGCCATAGATGGAATAGGAAGCTAGGGAATCATATCCAAAGAGGAACTAAGTTCACCTTTTGATTATGTGGGTTAAATTCAGGCCCCCATTTCCAAACAAATAGACCCCTTTTTCCCTAATACCAGGATCCTCCTAAGATTCAGTTCAAATATTCCACATAGTTCAACTTGATTATAAAGAAATTTTTGGGAATCATAACAATTTCCATAGATAAAAAATATTTCCATTTTATAAGGGTCCACCTTTTGATTGAATCTAGGTCTGGCCTTCTACCCTGAAATCTCCCCATAATATTACAATTTTCTTCATCCATAGTAATTTGGATAAGATCTCTTATAATGAAAATCTTATTATTTATTAGGGATAATTCAAATAACACTTTGGAGTCAATATAATTGAAACCTTTAGATACCATGGTAGGATATGAGTTATTGGGATTAAAATATTTAAGAATATTCTAGTGAACTTGGTTAGGGGACCAATTATTAGACTTACCTTTTTGTAATCCATGACCCCCAATGAATCTAGGGAACCAACACAAGAAACACTGCTAGACTTGGCATCCTTTAGACCAATGAAAACATCCTTTACTATTGATCTGACCATCTCCACCACCTCACTCAGCTACTCACATAGCTTATCCACACTCTGGCATGCATCCAATTCAAACTCCATCATAATTATGAGGGTGGAATGTTATAGTACATTTTTTGGTTAGATAAAAACCCTAATAACCTAGCACTATGGCTAGTCATAGTTGTCCCATATGGGTATAACATATGGCATCAGTCACAAGAGATTATTTTTAATATGTATCCACAGGGTGGGAATAGAAAAATGGAGCCCGTATTGACCTCTACCAGCACACATGATATTTTCTAGTTGTTTATACATATCCAATAGGGTGGATGTAGTGGGAATGGAACTTGGGGAAGCCCCAAAAAACACCCAAGATATTTTCAAACTGCTCTACACAAACGTATCCTAAAAGAAAAATTTGGCTTCATCATCATTGTCAAATTATATTGAAGTAAGAATGGGCACACTCTTACTATAAAAGTGACCTATCCCACAATGGCTAGACCAAGATTTTATTTCTAATGGATTGTTAATGCCCTACTTGTGATGTCCTAGGCCTTTACCTTGCTAATTTATATGAGCTAATATTCTCTTAGGTATGGGGTAAGATGTTGATAAATAGCATGAAGAGTAATGTTTCTTAGTGGGAAAGGTGTTACTATCATTTATTTGTTCATCATTGTTAGTTCCAACACAAACAAAGGAAAAACTCCCTATTTTTACTATAATTTCTTTCTTGGAAGGAAAATCTAAGGTTTGAGGAGAGAGAAAAAGGTTGACTAGGCCCAAGGTTAAATCATAATTAATATTCTCACTAGCTTACACTTGATTTAAGTCATTGTCTTGACTAATAGATTCTAAATTTTCTTGTTGATTCTTATCTTTTTTTTTTTCATGTGGCCCTAACATATATTTGGTGGGGGTAGATGATTAGGGAGGATGAAAATAAGTATAGAGGAAAGGACAAAGGTTAATTTTGTATTTCTCAACTTCATTTGGTAGTAGGTAAAAGGTTTATGATCAATGGAGATACAAATAGTTTTATTTTGATACTCATATTTAAGACATTGGTGATAATTAAAAGGGACAACTCACATTGCATGGATCCATGACCATATTAAAAGGATATTATAAGAAATATCACAAGGAATAACATAGAAAAGAGTACTAAATATACACAACCTAACTTTAAAAGGTAATTTTATTGTACCAATGACTCCTCATTCTTTATTGTCAAAGGCTCAAATAATGAGGTGATATGTTTACAACTATTGCTTAGTTAATATAAAATTATTGAGAAATTTCATATTGCATATATTGAGGGATGACCCATTATCAACAAGAACTTGTTTTACAAATTTTCCATTGATGTTGCAAGTGATGTAAAGAGTTGGGTTTCTTGGAAAAGTGGATTGAGGAATATGTTTTTCATAAAATAAAATCATGATATAAATTCCTAAAGAGATAACAATATTAGGTACATCATCAGGTGCTAAATATTAAGGGATTCCTTGTTTACTTAAAATTTTGAGGAGGATATCTTCATGGTTTGTAGAAGTCAACAAGATTTCCAAGTAAGACATCTTAGCAAGGGTACTTTAAAGTTTTTGGTGTACATTAAAAGGAACTAGGTTAGAGGTTGGTATTATCATAGGTGGTTTATTAGATGAGGTACTTTTATTTTTTTATTATAACACCAAAGGAGCTTTCAGAAGTTGATCAATAAATTGATTGTGTGTTGTTGTCGAGTGATGACATTGATTATGGAAAGATGAATTGGACCTATTAGGTTCTAAGAATTGGTATTTTATGAAGGTTTTTATGATTATTTAAGGTATTCTATAATATTCTAAGGTCTTGGTTGGAGGAGGATGAAGTGTCAAGATTATCAATGATAATTTGCCCTTTATCAATGTTGTCTTGAACAATGTTATGCAAGGTATTACATCTATTATTCTTGTGGTCTTCAACACAATTAAAATCACAATATTCCTTGATACAATACCAAGTAGACTTTCCTTTAGAGAGATATATTGGTCTAATGGCTTGTAATTGTATCATCCTTGCATCTAGAAGTTGATGAAGGGCTTTAGAAAGATGTTGACTTAACCTAGTAAATATTCATTTAGGCTTTTCTTGCTTTGATAGGACAATATTTTGTGATACTTTTGAGACTGGATGTATATTATTAGTTTATTGAGAGTTAATGAATCCATTACCAACCACATGATTTTTTTTATATACTCTCTTTTGGTTAGAAGAGGATGGTTTTTCTTCTTCTTTCTTAACTTTTAATTTTTCTCATCATACGATAGCATATTCTACTTGTCTTGAAAACTCCATATCATCTTTGAAAGAAGAAATGTAGGTTTTTTCTAAGGGTAAGCCAAATACTCCTATAAATTGTGTATATATATATAAGAGTTATTTTTGTAGGGGGTATAATTAATTTTTTCTATCAAGCCTTACCATCAGGTTAAGAAATGAATAAAAACTTCTCCTTTGGCTTGTTGGAGCTAATAAAGCTCAAACATTATGTATTTTTATTCTATGTATGCATAGAAATATTGGATAACCATTTCTACAAGCTCTCCAAACATTTTACTTGAGTGTCATGGTATTATAAAAGTACCATTATAGAGTGGGATCACCAAGAATTTTGGAAAATAATTCTAGGAGTAGTGCCTCATCATAGACAATGTCATGACAAGTAGCATGGAAGAGTCTAATATGGTTAATTGGGTATCCCTCTTCCTTGTGCAATTGGAACAGGTATTTCAAAACTAGGAGAATAATGTCAACTAGATATAAAAGGATGTAGAGGTTGATTACAAAAATCCTTGTAGGAATACATACATCCGGTTGAGGATCTACAAAGAGAAGCCAATTGTAGTTCAATCCTAGAATTTTATTTTTCCAATTATTCTAATTTGGAGCTTTTCCTCTTTGGTTTCTCAAGTTTAGATTTTATATTTTGTAACTCAAGAGAATATGGGTTTATATATGAATGGTCATGTGGCATAGTATGGAGTGACCCTAGGTCTAATGAGGAAAAGGGGTTTGTGGAAGAATATAGTTTATTATTTTAAGATAAAATTAGAATACTTGGTTTAGAAGTAGGTATATTAGTAGGAATATATTGATTCATAGACCTACTTAAATTTGGGTATTTATTGTCAATAAGAGACATAAGCATATGATATTCTATTGATGATGGGATACCTTAGAGTATGTTCCTTATGAAGAAATTTGTAGGTAGAATAATTGAATCAATAGGATGAGCAATAGGGGAACAAAAACCTAAATTTTTATTTAATTGGTTAATATTTATAGGAACTTGGCCTCTTATTTGGTAAATATTGGAATATTTTGAAGTGGTATGAATACAATGAGGGTTTGAGGAAAGTCTCCCTTCTATTTGATCATCTTCCATAATAATATCCATAAAACCAAACCTATTTTGTTATATTAATTCTCTTAAATGATTAGCAAAGTAAAAAATGATTTTCTCAAAGTCTTATTTTAGGGTAGGAGTCCACTCCTATTTAAAATTGAGGTTAATATAAGGATTTTCTTCCTCAAGATTGGTTTCATTAGGAAGAGTGTGATGAGGGTCTTGATGCCCCTTGTTTCTATTGTTGTAAGGATGATCAAACATTGGATAAAGGTTAAAAGTAAATATTCACTTATCTTATTTCAATTAGTTAAGGTCAAAAAACATTGGAGACCCACAAAGGTGTTCATGTCAATTTCACCAAAATGTAAGACCTAGAATTTTAGAGGTACGAGGCTCACTCTTACAAGGTATATGGAAAACAATATGTTTATACCAAATTTTATTATTGAATACCTTTATTTGGAATCTAATATTTACTTGACCATTCCTATAGGATTCAATATGGGGTAAGATACAAATGTATGCAATAGACAAAAGCTTAGGAATAACTAATAACAACATATAACAATGCAAAAAATATAGATCCACTTGATTTGTTTAGAGGTGTAATAGATGTAAAAATTTTAAGCTATTGGACATAACTATAATGCAAGTGAATTATAAGGCCAAAAATCAACTAAAAACTCAAATTAGCAAAAGTGACCAAAATATGTTCAATAACTATGCAAATATTTCATGCATACCTAAGTTTTGTTAAGCATTGTGAATTGGGAAAATGGATTATTTTAGCTTATCTAATTAGATCCTATAACCTATAAAATAAGAACACTTATAGAGAATAAAACAAAAAATACATGAAATAGTAAGAATGCCACCAAGGATAGAGCGGAGCAGTGAGAAGAGTAGAATGGGTGGGAAACCAGTTTTTTAAATTTTTGGAATAGGGAAGGATGGAAGCAAGGTGGAAGCACAAGATGGAAGCAATGTGGGAGCGCAAGATGGCAGCAAGGATTAGGATGGCACCAAGGATAATAGTACTGACATAGAGTATGGATGACCAAAAACTACCAATGTCTATGAACAGTCTAAAGATTTTTTGGGGAAAGAACCACACGACACTGGGCCCCCTTCCCAAATCCTAGAGGGACCTACTTCTCTTCCTATCAAGGTAATCTCCTTTGCAAGTATTGTATCCAATTAAGTAAGATGCACTCATAAGATTCCCTCAATAACCATAGTTCCTGATGGACAAGACATTATTATCCCTGACTGTATAGCTGATACCTATCTTTCTATGGAAAAGTATGCTCTAATGGGGAATTTTTTTTGGTGAAGGTCGAATATGGATACTATCTGAAGATGGGCATTTTCCAAATATAAAACCTTGGGAAGTATGGATATTACAACTCTCTCCAGAGGTTTCTTCACAATTATATTGAGAAACCATGATGACACCAATCACATCCTCACTGGGGGTCCTTGTTTCCTTGGATGTAAGAGCCTATTCCTGAGGAGGTGGGACCTGGATTTTGATCCTAAAACTCAAGACATCAACTATGCCCCCATTTGGGTTCATATCCCAAATCTCCATTTTCACCTATAGAATTATTATATCCTCCATTCTATTGCAAAATTCATAGGTGACCTAGTAGCTATTGAACTTGTTACCCAAGCTCACAAGTGCATGAATTTCACCATAATTTGTATCAATACCAATCTAGCTTCAGAGCTTCCCACCCATGTCACCATGAAGCATAAATACAAATCCTACTACAGGAAACAACCCAAATTTTTTTATATAATACTTGGTTATTATTTTTCTTGAATTAATAAAGGTTTGGAAGTCTTTATGTTAAATGTATGGAATATTAGTTTTCTATGTTTTGAAAGAATGATTTAGATTCAAATTCATGATTAAAGCTTTTGAGACCATCAATCATGTTCATTCTTTCAATATAAAGATTATGAGGTGCTAAAATATTTTTAATTTTCTGCTAAAATATTCATCCTTAATCACAATGTTAAAAATATGTTAATGAAATAAAGTATTATGCTTAAGGATGCTTTAATATAGCATTGTGATTAAAATGAATGTTTTATGTTAGAATTATGTTCGATATTTATATTAGGTTCTAACAAATCATTCCATTTCTCTTAAAATCATGTAAGCATAGTATTTTATTTTTTGATGAGAGAGGTGATATGTTTTAATTTTTTTTTTTATTCTTGGGTTATGGGAGGGCTTGGGTGAGACTTAAAGCCATATTAGAACCCTTGAGTCAAGAAGATAACTAAATTCCTAGGATTTGTGGTGATGCAATATCTAGGAAGATGTAAATTCTAGGAGTTGCGATGTTGCTATCCATGAACTTTCTAATCTGGGAGGAGTTACAGTGATGCAATAACTAGATAATCTAAATGGCACACCCTAAATAGTGAAGATTGAGTGTTCTAAAGTAGTGAAGTCTTTGGAATCATTCATATGGTAGTATATTGGTGATACATTGAATGGAAAATATGTTTTCTAAGGAAATTTTTAGGTTACATGGTTTTCCTGTGGTGATCATATGAGACATATATTTTAGGTTTACATTAGAATTTTGGTAGGCTTTTCATCATGTAGTGGGCACCAAATTGAATATTAGTTCTACTTACCATCTAAAAATAGATAGGAAAATAGAGAGGGTAAACCAAGTCCTAGAAGATATGCTATGCATGTATTACATGGATCAAAAGTATAAGTGGGAAGACCTTTTGCATTTTTTTGAATTTACATATAATAATGGATACCATGCATCCTTGATATTGGCTCTATTTGAGGCCTTGTATGGTAGGATATGCAAAACACATATATTGTGGGAAAATCTAGAGGATCATGTGGTGATTGAATTGAACACTATCAAAGAGATGGAGTATCTTAGAGTAGTTTGGCTAAGGTACAAGGAAATGATAAATCACTAAAAGAGCTATGCTGATTTCAACAGATCACCAAGAGAATTCTCTATGGGAGATAAATTTTTCTTGAGGGTAAGACCCATGAAAAGTTCCATCAAGTGAACTAAGTTGGATCCTTATTATGTTGGGTTTTTTTAGATCATTTATAAGATTAGTCTAGTATACTTTAGGCTTGCCTTATCGCCCAACCTATCAAATATCCATGATACTTTCCATATATCTTTGGTTAGGAAATATGTTGTTGATCCTTCTCACATTTGGAATATTTTGAAATTATAGATGGAAAATACCTTAGCCATTAAGGTGTGACCTATTGGATATTTTGAGGAGTGTTTGTTGTCATTGATGTCAAAAGCATTATTGTGTGATGTTCGTCATCTTTGAGGACATTAAGTGTTTCCTCAAAAAGCAAGAAGGTCTTGAAAAGGAATAGGTTATAATATTTATTTTTAAATATTATATACACAAGAGGGTTCAAATAATGAAGATCAAAAGAAGGAGAAGCAAGTTAAAAATTAAATAATAATATTTTATTATTATTATTTTGGATCAAAATTGAGTTTAAAAAGATCAAGGAAAAAGTTGGAAAAAACCCACAAAGATTTTAATTTAAATTAAAATATTTTAATCTTTGATTAAAATTTTAATTTAAATAATGATAGGTGCTAAGGTTGATTTAAATATTTATTTAATTTTTAAATTTAATTTTAATATTCAAATTAAAACTAAATTCAAATAATCTTCGACGTTGAAACAAGCTAAAGGTTGCATATAAATAATGCCAAAGTCAGCATTTTTAAAATCATCCATGCGATAGTTTTTGGCTCATTCAAAAGAGAAGTGTGATTTTCGCATGTGTTTCAGAGCAAAGGAAAGGACAACTGTGACTAGCCTTCGAACAAATATTTGAAGCCCTTCATAGTAGATTTGGCATCTAAGGGCTGTGTAAGATGCATGCTAGGCACCTGGTGGAGGTTCGAATCCCACACACATTGTTTTGGTTGAAGGAGGTTCACGTTTTAAGGTTGCACCATTCTAGGGAGAAGTTCAAAGGCATGTTAGTGCCTTTTAGCTATTGTGGAGCCATGCAGCCCAGTTGGTTGGTGCGAGCACTACAAAAGCACTTGGAGGAGAACCAACGGTGGTTCGAATCCCTCCAAGGCCTTTTGGGCAGCACTATTGAGGTATGCATGTTGTGAGGTTTGATTTGGCTTGCAAAAAATAAAAGGGAAATATTTTTATTGTTGGTTGTCTTGGCTTGTGAGAAATAAAAGGGAAAATATTTTGTTTCAAGGGTTTATGTTGATTAATTTTTTTTCATAATTAATTTTGTTATAAGTTGTTTAGGGGATTTAAAAGGGAATGCAAAAATTTGATTTATGGATTGAATTTTTAAGTGTTAAGGAGTTATAAGAGAGTAAGGAAAGTTTATTTTTGAGATTGAAGGGTGTTGGATATTATTTTAAAAGTTGGATATTATAAGGTGTATTTGGATATTAATTTTTGTATTGAAGAAATATTTTTGAATAAGTGTTAGGGTGATAATTCTTGTCATCTAACCTTTGTGCTTGGCAAGGAAAGTGGTTATAATTGAGATAGGTTTTGAAGTCTATTCTTCAACAAATAAAAGGTATGGGCATATTATTCTTTGGTTGAAATAATTGATGGGTTTATATTTTCTGAAAACAATATTGGAGTGAAAAGGATTTGATTAAGTTTTTACTTTGTGAGTTTGTTGAGTTGATGAGTTTTCTGAAATGGAAGTAAATGCTATAAACCTTGTTTGATAAGCATTATTGGATATTTTGAGTGAGTGAATGCATACTTAATTATTGTGTTATTTAGATCCTTTGTGGTTGAGTTTGAATATTGAACTAGGGTTTGAAATATCATGAGTATCATTGTTATGTAAAGTGGTGAAATATCTTGAACTAGGATTTGCAAGATCATTGTTATGATTGGTTGATAAGCATTGTTGTTTAAATGAGTGGTTGAGTAAATATCTTGAACTAGAATTTACAAGATCATAAGTATAATTGTTATGATTGGTTGATAAGCATTGTTGTTGAAGTAATTTGCTGAGTTAAGAACTTGAGCTAGGGTTTGAAAAGGTCATGAGTATCATTGTTATGTGAGGATTACTTGATAAGCATTGTTGTTGAAGTGATTGGTTGAGTGAAAGTGATTGAGCTTACTGGAGTGGATGTGTTGAAGTTGTAGACATCCAAAAGTCACACATTGTTGTCTCTACATATCCATAGGCGATTACAGACATCCCTAGGCTATTTTAGGCTATTGTAGTCATGCGTAGTCTATTGTTGAAGCATAATAATCAAAATCTTGCATTGATAATGAGAAGAAATAAATAGGTTACATGTATAGCGGATATCACTAATAATAAAATACTTAAATAAATAAAAATTCTAACCTATCTAACAAATACTTTTCCATCCATAGTATCTTTCGACATAACAAATGGCGATAAGGCAAGTAACTTAGGTAAATAGTGAAAGCAAACTAACCTAGTAGAAATAAACTAATATACCTAGGAGTAATTATCAAATGAGGTAATATCATAGTTACTAATATAGTAACTCTAACATTCCCCATTATTACATTATTTTGGTAATACATATACATCCTCCTATACAACAATATTTGGGTAAAACATATAATTATCCCAATACAATGAAGAAGAAGAAGAGAAATGAAAGAATGTTGGCTTGTGCTTTATCTTCGGCTCTGGCTGAAATTACCATAATTTGACATTTGATCTAACAACGTGTAAATAACACAAGTCATTCAAAAACATATGCTTTATTCATTATCAAATTTGCATCGGTTACAAATAGGGAGATTTTTCCCCTTTTATTTTCATGAATAAACAATATAGGCCTGATGCCTCCTTCTGATGTCCCTTAGTGTAGGTGGGCTTCATTGTATGTGGGCCACTACTGGTTTGTTGTTTTTTGGTGTTCCTTTCTTTCAAATATGCTACGTAACCTGAAAGACACTTACAAGAAATGATGAATACATTGGGGGGTTTGCCCTAGTCAGGCCCCATATTTAAGAAGATGAAATGACTGTAAAACTATAACATAAATCTAGATAAAATGTGTAGAAGGTAATTATAGACTGAAACAAAGCTTACCTCCCAAATTTGTGGTTATTTGGGGCTTGTAGATGTGATTCGTAACTTGGGTTGTGAATTGGGGCCGGATTCGCAAGGCAGGATTTGATTTGAGCTATGATGCTCCTCTGGTAAAATCTCTCTGGTAGATCGATCCTAAGGTAGTTGGGGTACCTATGTATGCTGTTAGAATCCATCTGTGTGCTTTGAAAATAGATTGTTCAATGTTGGCTTTCCATTTTAGTAGAGTAATTGTGCTTTGTTGAATTAGGGAATTAGACTTAATTAGGTATTTATGACGCACTATTTATAAGTAAATACAAGATGTAGGGGGGGTTAGATAGACTAAACCTAGGTTTGGTTATGACTAGGGTTAGGTTAATAAATGCCATGTGGTAGCATATCATTCTAAGTAGGAAATATCCTATCCTCACACATGTGTGAGGAAGGATTAGTGCTAATCCTAATTAGGCCTTAAGCATGTTTATGGCAGGATTAAAAGAAAACCCTAGAAAATCCTAAATTGGCACATGTGGGAGGATTTTATTAACACTAATTATGAATTAAGAGTTAATTAATCCAATTTTACCCTAAAAAGGGGCTTAAGTGAAGTCAACATTAAATTAGAATTTGATAATTGACTTTTAATTGATTTGCCAATTAATATCCTGTGGGGGTGTCAATTGAGTGTAAATGGGCTATGCATCACCTCAGGTTGTCGTATGAAGGTATGTTGATGCATAATATGTGGTTTTGTGTACTTATTATAGTTTTGGACCTGAAAGCCACTTATGGAAGTCTACACATTACTATGGCAATCTATGGAATTATATGCATGTCTATGCATGTCTACAATAGTCTACAATATCCTAGGGATGTCTGGAATCACCTATATATATGTAGAAATAGCAATGTGTGATTTTTGGGTATCTACATTTTTCCCCTTTTGTACTATACTGTGTGGAACACAGTTTAATACAAAAATATGAAGTGTTTGTGTAGAAGAAAAAGGGATAGAAGGGGAATGGAATCCAATCAAAGGGTATGTAGCCACTCAAAGCATGACCATACAAATCAATCGGGTATCCATGGAAAATAAGATAAAGAAATAGAATCTAATCGAAGGTATGTAGTCGCTCAAAGCGTGACCATACAACATCAATTGAATGTCCACGGGGGAAGAAGAGAGGAAGAAAAGAAGGAAAAGAGGAAAGGGATAAAAACAATGCTAGTAAGGGAAAATCAATGATTATGAATGCAATGATGTGATTTTTTTGAGTTCGTATGACATTTACGATGCCATACTAGTTGCTTGAGAATGGCAAATTTTGACTGTTTTGCTTTTGTGACCAAATCAGCATGGTCAAAAAGTATGATTAGGACAAAAGCCTAACTAAATTTTTTTTGTTGATTAATTTAAGATAATATGGCCACAAGTGTCACACCATTTGAGCTAGTTTAACATCAGGATCATCAACTCATGACCATATCAGCATGGTCATGAAGTCCATTTCCAAATGTTGTTCTAGGATTGATTAAATGTATCATTCATTGTGTACTCGATGTACATGAATTTTAGATTGACTTCTCCATGGTAATGCATAACTCTACTGATGTAACCCATGTCTGTTTGGGATTGAGATTATAATCATATGATAATATTCGACAAAAAAATTTGTAGACAAATGCACTAATTGTACTTTTGGATTTTCGATGTTGTGGTTGCATGCAAAAATGACTTTGGATATGAATACCCCCTCAAACGAGGAATCAACAATGAGGCGAATGAAGTGTGATGAATGGATGATGCAGCGATTGATAAAGATACCTGATGAGGCCCAAAAGTGCCTCATTATTGCACAATGTTTGACTACCATATGATAAGTTAATTGCCAAATAGTTGACTAAAATATACTATTTGTTAAGTGTTTACATGATTTTATGTTAGGAATACTATATCTCTGTTTTTGACTATTTTCAGCATTTTGTGACTGATTTTGCTTGATTAAGTAGCAAGTAAGAACATGCATTTCAATTAACCAAATGTGGTATGCTGATATCCATTAACTTCTCAATGGTTTTTGAATGTTTTCCTGCCCTTCAACTTGTTTCAAATCCACATTGAAGCCAAAAGTTTAGGACTGTCATAAATCTGAAAATCTGAAAAAACAGCCATATAAAAATCAGCAAGTTGTTACTTTATAGGAACACCTTGAAGTTGTCAAGAAAAGCATGAGGATATGGATGGAATGAGTTCAGAAGGACTACAGAAGACATCTGACCTATTTAGAAGCATTCCCACATGGTCTAAATAGGCAGCAACAGGTATAACAGAGCAGGGGCAATTGTGCAGCATTGTTGCACTATTTCAGCATGGTTACTTGGTGAATGAAGTGTATAAATTTAGTAGCAACTTGATGTACTCCTTCATGTTGATATTTGAATAATTTTTCCATGTTCTAATTTGTTTGAATTTGCAAGAAATGCCAATATTTTACAACTGTGCAACAGAACTGGAAAATGCAGTAATTTACCATGTAAATTCTAGCAAGCTACCAATGAATGGCAAGGCATGGAATTCACACATGGAGAGGAATGAAGGCTATTGCAATCTGATCCTGAGGGCTAATCCACTTGAGAAATGCAGCTAAAATCATTTGAAGAGCACACAGTTGTTCATTCAGCACTGACAAGACATCTTCGGAATGAGAAATACAGTCTCTTCGAAATGAGCCACTTATCTTCGGAATGAGAACAGAAAAGTGCTTTTTGACTTTTTGACTATTTTTGATGGTGGAAAAAGGGAAAGAAGGTTGAAAATATTAAAGGAAAATATCTCCCATATGAATTTGCCATCCTTGCCATCCAAAGCCACCATTCATGGAAAAGATCAATTTTGATTCTCTTCTAGGATAAACCCAGAAAAACTGCAGCATAATAGAAAGTTGTTTGCAAGATAGAAATGGCATATTCTGAAGTGGAGAAAGATGTGTGAGATATTTCTAGACTCCTCTCACGTACTCCCACCACTGAAGATGCTTTCTAAGGGCCAATGACTACTACTGCAACACAAACTGTCCAGATTTGCATTTATTTTAGATCCAGAATTATTGGCAAATCACTGTAAAGCAGCACATAGGCTGATTTGAGCATGGGATATGTTGTAAATATTTATATAAATAACATAGCTCCCTCCTTGGTTGAGCCAGTTAGGAATTAGAATAGAGGAGAGTTTTCAATAGCAGCAATTAGGACTATACAACAATTTTCTATAACAGTTTTCAGCATGTTCTGTCATCAATAAAAGTGCAGCTATTTTATCATTTTCTGTTTTGAGTGTTAATTAGTTAAGGAGTGCTTTTCACCTCCTTCTAGATCAGGAAGTATGGGCCCACTTTCAGATCTAGAAGGAGGGATTTTATGGCAGGTTTTAATCTATAATTTTGCTGCAGTAGAATTAATAGATTGCTTGCTAGATTTCATTTTCTTGTTTTTATTTTGTATTATGTGATTTATGTTTTCTATTATGTTTGTGTACAACATTTGTGTGTATGTCAGCTGACAAATTATATTAAGCATTTTTCCTTTGCTTTCCATGTTTTCCCTGCTTTCTATTTTAGCAACTTTCCATTTTTAGCATATTTCATTTTGTTGTCAATTCCTATAGTAGAAGCTTGATGACCTTTTGTGGCAGGGCATTGACAGGTGTTTTTAGAATAAGTTTCATTTACAAGCATCATTTCAATTATGCAAGAGTAACTAGATTTCAATTCTACAAATGTAACTTAGGATTTCATTTCAGCAATTTAAATTCTACAAGAGTAGATTAGATTTCAATTTAGCAATTTCAATTCATGCAATTGTAGTTAATTTTCAATTCTTGCAATTTAGAATTAGTTTTCAATTCCTATAATTTATTTTAGTTTCCATTCTTCAGACTAGGTTTAGTGTGACACCAAAAGGCTAAACCAAAATCTGCTTCACCAATAAATGCTTGAAATCTGAATGCTTGAATTGTACTCTACCCTAGCCTTCTATCGTAGACAACCTTGGACACCACCCCGGATTGATAAATCATTGAGATTAAATGATGAGACTCAATGACACTCATCATTTTGGCATCGTTTCAGGGATCATGGTGTTGTTAGAGGGTAAAAATAGTCAAATAATTATTATTGTGCTAACTTAGGAAGTTTAGAGTAAAATCTGAATGAAATAGCTGGTATAAATAATAATTATTGATAGTTGCATTTCAGTCCATTTAGAAAACAAGCAACCACAGGGAGGTGATCTTCACACTTGGGGGTTAAATTGCCTATGTTTGAAATTCTTGATAAAAATAGAAAGAATTCATCATCCTCATTATCAAGAAACATAAGATCTCTTAAAAAATTTAGAAGAGCCATCTGCTAGTACTGCCCTTTTTATATCCATATCATCAGGGTAGTATAAACAAATTTGTACTAGGTGTTGGAAAGATATCATGGTAGATATACAAGACTATCCCTTGAACAAAATAGCCATATCAACTACCTGTAGCATTTGTTCATAGGGACATATCATTGATGAATGCCATTTACTTCCATAACTCAGAGATACAAAATTTGTTGCCTAATTTGAATTCTTCTCAAAGAGAGATCCCAACAACAACAAATAGGGCAAGTAAATCAACCACCACCTTCAGCCCAACCTGTGGCCAATATGAATAATACAGGATAGGCAACCCCTGTCCATGTAGCTGAATCTGGTAAAAAAAAAAACTGCAGGAAATGTTATTGATTGCAACAACATCCAACTGTGCTCAAACAAGAACTTACCTGAGCTTGAAGAGACAAAAATCAATGGAGATACACAGAAAACCTTTAGTCCAAACACACAAAAATTAGCCTTGGATAAAGGAGAAAAACTAGAACAACTGCACATAGAAAATTTACTTCCATTAACTCCTTAGTAAGAAATTACAAAGGGGTAAATTTTGTCCTCCTAGGAATGAAACAAATTGAAGTGCAGCCAAGAAAATTCTTGAACATTATTAGATGGCTGACTTATAAACAAAAAGCAAAATTGTTGCTATTTTGAAACAATATTTCAATCCCTTTACATGGAATTACAAGGGTATATCAAGATTTTATCTTGATGTAAGCACTTAACATCTTTTGGGAATTGGTATTTAATTGTTTCACGTACATATTGACAAGATTTTGCAGACTAGGAGGCATGGACAACACTTGATTGAAGAAGTTTTCAGATATGGAGTAGTACTTCTTTCTCCCATTGGTAATTCATGGAGGATGTTAGTGGTGAATGGACATTGCCTTCGGGTATACCATGCACCATTAACTAAGGAGGAGTTCTTGAAGGAGATTCCATTGGATGTACACATAATGGAAGAGAATTTCTCTTCAATATCAGATTCAGAGTAATGATAAAAAGTTTGACAAAAAAAAAAAAGAAAAAAATACAAGAAAAGCAAAAAGAAGAATAGTCTTGTTTGTGAACTTCCTTCTTGGGTACAAGCAAGACAAGAAAAATTGAAAAAAAGAGAGAAAAAAAAAATATTTGCAGCAGAGGCATGTCCCACAAAATGGGGATACATGAGGACAAGCATCAATTTCAGCAAGGAAGAGGAACAATGAAGCCAATACTTCATTTCTAGCAATAAGGAGGCAATTATGATGTAAGAAGATTCTTACTGCTCATTTAGAAAGGAAGGTTGCATCAATGTTGCAGGTTTCAACAGAAAGAGATGGTGTTTTCATACAACAATTGACATGTTTTTGCAGAATAAGGATTGGTCTTATCCAAATAAGAGTGAGAGATGTTCTCTCTCATTGAAGCACTTGAAAAAAAAAAAGAGGACAGAAGTTGGTTGAAAACCAGAAATGGCAGCCTCTTCTGATGAAAAAAATGAAAAAAAAGAGATGAAAAAAAAATAATAAAAAAAAAAGAAAAAAAAATAAAATATATATAAATGAATAATTCGATAGTGAAAACCTTCTTGGAGGCGCTACTGAGTTGGCTTGCATGAAAACCAATTTTTTGGCATGCATTGCCTTGTTGATCTACCCATCATTGTTCCACCATTGTACAAATCTCACATTGCACATGTGTTATGTTTGTTTATGTTTTCAGATAGCCTGCTAACAATCATCAAAAGCAGCTTGTAAGGTGCATGACCAATTTTTAGGACAGTAAGGTATGTGTTTCTTGCATTTAATTCATAGTAAACATTTAGCATTTAGTGTATGATAGTCGGTATTTGGCATAAACTATTCATACAATAGTGACAAGTTGAAAAAAGGAACATGTTCAAGATGTCAAGAAACACCCCCTTATGCCCTTAATTGCATGGAAATTCCAAAACTATGCAAAAACCTGATTTTGGGACAGACATGGCAGCAATTCTATTTCAATTTGTAGGGCAAATTTTAGAAGGAGAACTGCAAGTTTATATCTCACAATTTTTTGATAAATTGAAGGAGGATAATCAAAAAAATGCACCTGAAGGTTCTATTTTAGTACTACTAGAATAAAATAACAACATACAAAACAAAGAATAACATCTAAACAAAAGGATGAAGAAGGGATTTTTGATGTTATGGAAGGCTTATACACTCTAGAGATGGACCCACAATAGAATCTGTAGCTAAATTTTGCATAGGAGGTCATTTCTGCATTTTTTTTGAAGATCTTCGGAATGAACAGACATCTTCGAAATGAGAAATACAGTCTCTTCAGAATGAGCAGACATCTTCGAAATGAGAAATACAGTCTCTTCGAAATGAGCAGACATATTCGGAATGAGAAATACAGTCTCTTCGAAATGAGCAGACATCTTCGAAATGAGAAATACAGTCTCTTTGGAATGAGCAGACATCTTCGGAATGAGAATACAGTCTCTTTGAAATGAGCAGGATATCTTCGAAATGAGCAAAAATTGTACCAGAATTGCTGAAAATGCTATAGAATAGCAAAAAGAGTAGGGTACATCAAATATTGAGGTTTATAAGGCTCTACCACAAGTAAGTACATCCCTCAAGCATTTCAAATCCAAAAATTTTATCAATTTTGTTCAAAAGGTGCAAACAACAAAAATAAGCATTCAAGCTGAAATGTTGTTAAGAATAGAAAATTCCATCAGTAGTAGTGCATCTGCCAAATATGGTTCCACAATAAGACTATTGCAAGATGAATCATATGATATCAAGCCTTTAAGAGGTACCTTGCAGCACTAAAACTTGTAGAAAAATAGAAAAAGAGTCATACATGTGCTTAATTGCAAAATACTTGATATAGTGCAGCAAGGAGGAATTTCTCGGTTAGCAGGTAGCAAAGGATGTTGTTCACAAGAATAAAACCTGCATATTACTATGGCCTACTAAGATGCATGAGGGCATGCATCAGTTCAAGTTGGGGGGGATGATGAGGCCCAAAAGTGCCTCATTATTGCACAATGTTTGACTACCATATGATAAGTTAATTGCCAAATAGTTGACTAAAATATACTATTTGTTAAGTGTTTACATGATTTTATGTTAGGAATACTATATCTCTGTTTTTGACTATTTTCAGCATTTTGTGACTGATTTTGCTTGATTAAGTAGCAAGTAAGAACATGCATTTCAATTAACCAAATGTGGTATGCTGATATCCATTAACTTCTCAATGGTTTTTGAATGTTTTCCTGCCCTTCAACTTGTTTCAAATCCACATTGAAGCCAAAAGTTTAGGACTGTCATAAATCTAAAAATCTGAAAAAATAGCCATATAAAAATCAGCAAGTTGTTACTTTATAGGAACACCTTGAAGTTGTCAAGCAAAGCATGAGGATATGGATGGAATGAGTTTAGAAGGACTACAGAAGACATCTGACCTATTTAGAAGCATTCCCACATGGTCTAAATAGGCAGCAACAGGGTATAACAGAGCAAGGGCAATTGTGCGAGCATTGTTGCACTATTTCAGCATGGTTACTTGGTGAATGAAGTGTATAAATTCAGTAGCAACTTGATGTACTCCTTCATGTTGATATTTGAATAATTTTTCCATGTTCTAATTTGTTTGAATTTGCAAGAAATGCCAATATTTTACAACTGTGCAGCAGAACTGGAAAATGCAGTAATTTACCATGTAAATTCCAACAAGCTACCAATGAATGGCAAGGCATGGAATTCACACATGGAGAGGAATGAAGGCTATTGCAATCTGATCCTGAGGGCTAATCCACTTGAGAAATGCAGCTAAAATCATTTGAAGAGCACACAGTTGTTCATTCCGAAGATCTTCGGAATGAACAAGACATCTTCGGAATGAGAAATACAGTCTCTTCGGAATGAGCCACTTATCTTCGAAATGAGAACAGAAAAGTGCTTTTTGACTTTTTGACTATTTTTGATGGTGGAAAAAGGGAAAGAAGGTTGAAAATATTAAAGGAAAATATCTCCCATCTGACTTTGTCGTCCTTGCCGTCCAAAGCCACCATTCATGGAAAAGATCAATTTTGATTCTCTTCTAGGATAAACCCAGAAAAACTACAGCATAATAGAAAGTTGTTTGCAAGATAGAAATGGCATATTCTGAAGTGGAGAAAGATGTGTGAGATATTTCTAGACTCCTCTCACGTACTCCCACCACTGAAGATGCTTTCTAAGGGCCAATGACTACTACTGCAACACAAACTGTCCAGATTTGCATTTATTTTAGATCCAGAATTATTGGCAAATCATTGTAAAGCAAGCACATAGGCTGATTTGAGCATGGGATATGTTGTAAATATTTATATAAATAACATAGCTCCCTCCTTGGTTGAGCCAGTTAGGAATTAGAATAGAGGAGAGTTTTCAATAGCAGCAATTAGGATTGTACAACAATTTTCTGTAATAGTTTTCAGCATGTTTTGTCATCAATAAAAGTGCAACTATTTTATCATTTTCTGTTCTGAGTGTTAATTAGTTAAGGAGTGCTTTTCACCTCCTTCTAGATCAGGAAGTATGGGCCCACTTTCAGATCTAGAAGGAGGGATTTTATGGCAGGTTTTAATCTGTAATTTTGTTGTAGCAGAATTAATAGATTGCTTGCCGATTTCATTTTCTTGTTTTTATTTTGTATTATGTGATTTATGTTTTCTATTATGTTTGTGTACAACATTTGTGTGTATGTCAGCTGACAAATTATATTACGCATTTTTCCTTTGCTTTCCATGTTTTCCCTGCTTTCTATTTTAGCAACTTTCCATTTTTAGCATATTTCATTTTGTTGTCAATTCCTGTAGCAGAAGCTTGATGACCTTTTGTGGCAGGGCATTGACAGGTGTTTTTAGAATAAGTTTCATTTACAAGCATCATTTCAATTATGCAAAAGTAACTAGATTTCAATTCTACAAATTCTGCAAGAGTAGATTAGACTTTCAATTTAGCAATTCCAATTCTTGCAATTGTAGTTAGATTTCAATTCTTGCAACTTAGAATTAGTTTTCAATTCCTGTAATTTATTTTAGTTTCCATTCTTCAGACTAGGTTTAGTGTGACACCAAAAGGCTAAACCAAAATCTGCTTCACCAATAAATGCTTGAAATTTGAATGCCTGAATTGTACTCTGCCCTAGCCTTCTATCGTAGACAGCCTTGGACACCACCCCGGATTGATAAATCATTGAGATTAAATGATGAGACTCAACGACACTCATCAATACCAATGCATGATGGATATGATTGCTTAGTACAAAAAGAAAATAATGGTATCTAATCAAAGGTATGTAGTCGCTCGAAGAGTGACCATACAACATTGACTAGATAGCCAAGAGGGAGAAGAGAAAAGAATGGGATCTAATAAAAGATTTGTAGCCACTCAAAGCGTGACCATACAACATTGACTAGATAGACAAGAAAAAGAGAAAATAATGGGATCTAATCAAAGGTATGTAGTGATAGACGGGCCAAATGGGTACCCAAAAGTGCGGTCAAATTTTCAATTGGATTTGTTTTATCACCAATTTGACTGGGTAATGGGTAGAGTCGATGTAGAGTTTAACTGTCAATTTGTGAGGTAACGATGTACTGATATCGATATATTTTTGTACTTTGTCTACTAAAGTAGGAAATCGGTATTTGGTTATGCGACTATTTTATTTTTATGACTTCATTTGATGTGATTTCGGTATTCGATGGTTTGAGGTGTAATGTGTGAATACTCGGACGTTAGATCTACCATATTAGAGGTAGAATATTTAAAAACTAATGACACTTTCACCACATAAGGGCAAAATGGGTGTCCAAAATTGTTAGTTGTTTTGGTATGTCATATTAATTGATCATGTTTTGGATTGCGTGCCATATTAGCTGTACAGTTGAGTTTGTTATTGGTTGTTTGGGTGACCAATGTGTACTGTATGTCATATGTGTTTGGATTATTGCCATAAAATGACAAAATGGGTATCCAAATATGTGATTGTGTTGTTGATGTGTTTTATCATTTTATTTGTATGTTATTTTGTCTCGAGATGCATGCCAAATTAAATGTTTTTAATTTGTAAATTTTGAATGATGATGTTATATGTGATTGATCTATTATGTGGGTTACTGATGGGCGTTGTGTTGTGTGTTGAACAGGTGAAGTCGCTTGAACCTCATCATCGGGTGAGAAATTTTAAGCAAGGTTTTGAAAATCTGATGAAGACCACAGAGGAATTGCAGTGGTTAGATGACATACACTTCCACGGTGTATGGGAGTGTAAGAGCATATTTACTAATAGGGTATTTGTGTCTGCCTTATGTGAGCGGTGGGATGCAGACCGAAACACTTTTCATTTTCCTATGGGGGAAATGACCGTGACATTGGAGGATGTGTATCACATCTATCGGTTGCCAATTGAGGGTGTTCCTGTGAGGGCAGCCAAATATGGGAGGAAGGACGAGGTGTTGGAGAGATTCTTTGGTGTTGGGTGGAGAGAGATCGATGCTGCCAAGATGGACTATGAGTGGTTGTGGTGTCAGAAGAAGATATCCGATAGGCAGTGTGTGGCTATGATGATGATATCTACCTATGCTCTGCTTGATAGTTCTGGGTTTCTGTTTACCTGGAACATGTTGGACATAGTTAGTGACCTGGTGGAGCACAAGGTTGTGTTTTCTTGGGTTCCTACACTTCTGGCCCAAGCATATCGAGAGTTATATGAGGTGGTTCATGGTAGACGAACGGGATTGAGTGTGATTCCCTTGCTGCAGGTATGGGCATGGGAACACATAGCCATTGAGAGGCCTTCTTTGCTACCTCAGCCTATACATGAGGAGGATAAGGAGCTTCCTTATGCCTTGAGATGGAGTACGAAGGTGGAGCAGGGTATGAAGAGGCCTCATGAGGGTGATCCAATTTTGTGGAGGGTTAAGTTCAGTGAGTTGACGATAGATGACATTATATGGAGACCATGGATGGGTGGAGTGAGTTGGAGAGAGGATGATGAGCAGTTGCAGGCTATACGATGGGGTAGATGGTTGGTTGGGAGATATACTCGACAGACTAAGTATTTTTGGTTTGATCGAGTACAACGCCAGTTTGGATTACGATAGGATGTTCCAGGGACTCCTGTTAGCTATTTTAGGTGACAAGGAGATAGGGGAGAGCACCCTATTGTACCACCTTGGGTTGGGGAGAGAGACCCTCCTATGGATATCCCGGATGTAGGGGATGTAGGGATGACACCGAAGTTTGATGCCTGGTGGGCACTATAGTCTTGGGAGCCTGGGAGAGATGTGGTGGATGGTGGGGGGGGGGGGGGGGGGGGGGGGGGGGGGGGGGGGGGGGGGGGGGGGGGGGGAAAGAGGTTGCATGATCAGATTCAATAGTTGGAGGTAGGCATGGCAGAGATGAGGGCTGCTATGTCTAGACAGGATCAGGCGATCGATACTCTAACTGGTCAGTTGGTGGCCGAGGCCGCTAAGAAGATGATGTGCGAGATTGCCTTGTTAGTGTGTGAGATCCCTCTACCCAATTATGGTAAGATCATGGTGTAGTTTGGGTCACAGTCATAGGTGTGGGTGCCATCACATTAGAGTCAACGTAGTGTGGCTACTATGGGATAGAGAGGTGCTAGGGCTGAGGTTTAGGATCATCCTACTATGGATCCGGTTCCGGAGTTTAGGGCGAAGTCAGGTTGTAGGGATGCGAGTGAGCCATGAGGGCCATGGGGAGACTCCTAGTGGGAGCTAGGATAGCTGTTATTGATTATGGCTTATGGGCATTTTGTATGGATGATATATGATGATGGGCATGATCCCAGGTTGTAGCCTTCAGGCATTTTGTATGGATGATATATATATACCTTGTTGATTTTGGCTATTATATACATGTGTTATTTTGATGGTTTGAAATGTGTTCTTGTTTATGTTTGCATGGATTAGCGTAGCATACTTTGTAGATATGTCTGATGAATAGATATACATGTATAACATGGTTTAGATCTATTATCGTGTTGTGGTATAAATGGATTGTAGAGTAGTGTTATGATTGTATTTCCAATGCGATATGATGTGATATTAAATGTGATTTTGTAATGAATGTATGTAGAGTAATTTTGATACTATGATTCTATACTAAAATGCGTATGGGATGAATGCAATAAATGTAATTTGATATGAAATGCATGTAGGATGAATGTCTAGCTATAATGTGTATCAAATGTATCTGACATAGATGCATGTATGCATGTATGAACTTACTGAAATGCGCCAAGGAAGCACTTGTATCATTGCATTTACCTATATGGATGCTATCCATTCCATGATTTCAAGGTCGATGGATAATGTAAGGCATGTGTAATGGTTTTGACTAACATAGTTATGACAATCAAATCTCAAACCCTTAGCTATGCAAGTTTTGTGGCAACTTATAACATGATCGGGTTGGTTCAAAGTCTGTCTTGGACCTATGTGTGTGAATGTGTAATGTTCATTTATCCATTTTGAGGGAGGTAGGATTAACCCATTGTAGATGCTACCATACTAGCTAGCTCATCCATCCACAATAGTGATTTCTACAGAAGCGAGATGCTAATGTGAGAGATGTGTTGTCACCTGTAAGATTATTCCACTGGTAGGTAGGTTTTTGGAATTATCCCATAGTGTTATGTTGAACCTAAGGACCAAAGGCGATAAGCATAACATGTGTGATATCAAGAGGCGTTTCCTTTTGTTTTCTGCCCTTGTTCTAGTGTTGACCTATCTGATTGTGGTAGTGCTCTTTTCATTTTTTTTTGCTATTCTATGATTTTTTTTTCTATTCTGAGAGCATTGGCATTTTTTTTATGCTCTGTTCTTGCATTTTGCTTATGCTTGATCCCTTTGTTTATCCCTAGGTCGTATGTTGACCATGTAGGCGATAGGACAAGCAGGGGATACCGTTCGCTAGATGGTGATATCTACTCAAGATGTCCTCTTTCCTAGGCTCAAAATTGTTAATGTGTGACCTATTGTGAGCGATTCATGAGAGAAGTTGAACCAGCCTAAAAGACCATAAGAAGAATGTACAAGACTCAGTAGCTATGGGTGACACTTGATTGCCTAAACTACAGAGTAGTCAAAATTAAACACGACACCTATGTATACCCTGATCCTGAAAAAGGGGGAATGGACATCCAGGTGGTGATGCTAACAAGTGCATGTATTATTCCTATTGCGGTGCATTTTGGGAGAAGAATGTACAAACATGAATTAAAATTTTAACTATAAAGCATATGGATATGTGCAATGCATGTAACTATAAATGATGCAAGTGGAGGAATGCGATATTTACAAGAAGAAGGTTATGTTGTTTAGAAAGAGAATTTTAGAAGAACCTATTTACAGATGAGTGAAGTATGTAATGATGACAAAAAATGCGATGCTATGATCATGGTTGCCCCAGCGTGTGGGGTGTGTATGTGTAGTAGATGTATAAGCTTGTGAGTTGTATAAGTGTATGTAATAGTCGCCAAGAAGAAAGATGATGTGAAAGTGGAATGTATAGGTGGAAGAAGTGAGAAGAAATAGGCTTTGGTGACCAATCAAGGTAAGGGGATCACCAACAACTGGTAATGATAGAAGAGAAGAAATAAATCAACGTATGTAAGAAGTAGAAGAATGAGATAGAAGAAGACGAGTAACTAACACTACTATCGAGAAAAATGGCGTAGATCTAGGCGGGAGTGGGATGGTGAAGTGATGACATGGCTAGAGTTGTGGCTAGAGCCATAGTTGGCAATATTATGAATATAACGAGTGGGCGCTATCAGGGTACTGTGGGGTGGTAAAGTCCTGGGAGTGATGCGGTGTGGAGGACTGACAAGTTGGCTAAATGGAAAAGAATGCTCTGGTGATGGGGTACGCTCATCGTGCAACATGTTGTGCACCAGGGTTTTGAATGATCTGCATTCTTCGATATCGTGACCTGGTTGGCGATGGTAGATGCAAAATTGATTCTCATTGTAATTGCATGGTTTAGGATGTGAGGGGTCAGTAGGTCGAATCTCAGGTAGGTCGATAAGACCCTGGTGCATGAGATGATGGAACATTTTGGATAGTGGCGTATGTGGAACAGGCATAGGATAGACGTATGGCTCTGGTGGAGGTGAGCGGGGTCTAGGTGAAAGAAGTTTTGATAATGGAGGCATGGGTCTAGGTTCTGGCATGGGTCGAGTTTAGGGTCGAGGAAGGGATCTACATGGTGGCAAGGATGGATGGGTCATGGAAGACTATCATGGGTGAATGTGGCAATGGTAGTGGCTCATCTGCAACTCCAGAGCTTTGATAGGGAGATGAGATGTTGTATCTCATGGTGTGGCAGTGATGGTATTGGGGAAGGGGGTGATCAAGATTCCAAGGTGAATGGAATAGCTCGATGTATGGTAGAAAAAGGATAGGGCTACGATGAGGAAGTAGCAAAATGAAATGACTATGGTGATTGTAAGATTTGTTGGGGTGGTAAGCCTCATAGTGGTGAAGGTGGTGTTTTGAGGACTGGTGGCATGGGTGATGGCCCTAGGTGATGACATGAATGAGAAAGAGGGATGTTTGTATGATCGGCTTGAGTAGCTTGGGCCATGCGGGCTTGCAGAGCTTGGGCATAGGTAGACTCACCATTGGGAAGGGGAGTGGGTAGAAATGCAGGGTGAGGTTGATGAGGTGCATACTCCCTATTAGGTGGGTGATAAGATCCTATGGGATGTTGTGGATGATTTGGAGGTGAATAATGATATCTGAGGTCATCAGACGGATGGGAGGATGATCCTTGTGCTTGTGGTTGGGTGGATTCCTCTTTGTCATCGAAAGAGGACATGGTGATCTGGCTATCGCCAGAGTGTGGTGAATAGGATGAGCCTCACTGGTGAGGGGAATGGTGTTGAGGTGAAGTGTGGTGACCTGATCGGGATGAGTGCGAGGAGCACCTGGCATGAAGGGTGGCTGGTGGTTGGGCGAGATCGGCTAGTGTAATGGGTTTTTGACTACTAGATGGTCCTGCATGGTTGTAGTTCTTGCTAATGATGTGAGTCCTGCAAAAGGAAAAACAAATACCTCGAGCATAAAAATGATAGAAAGGTGAAATGTACATGTATAGAGAAATAATAAAGCAAAAATAATAGATTCACATAGTGATGTGCTTGGTGATTTATTTCTAATACTATGTGACACTTGTGATGGTGAATGTGATTATGCATCATGCATTAAATGCATGAAGGTGCAAGATGTTGATGGGTTCAGGATCATTAAAGCCTTCAAGATCGGCTAGACGATATGCTCCTGAACCATATTTGTGTGTGATAATAAATGGACCCAACCAGTTTGGGGTGAATTTATCATGCTATTGGTGAGGCTGACTTGTGATTTGTTGGTTTTCTTTGAGAACCAAGTCACCAATCTGATATTCATGTTGATGTACTTTACTATTGTAGGCACGATGAAGGTGATCTTGATATACTCATGTGTGCTTGATGGCATGTATGCGACATTCATCGAGGAGTGTTAGTTGATCTAGATGGGCTTGGCGAGTAGTGTCATCATCAATGAAATATTTCATGGATATTCATAAAGAGGGTATCTCCAGCTCAAGGGGCATGATAGCTTCTGCCCCATAGACAAGTGAAAAAGGTGTTGCCCCAGTGGGAGTACGAATGCTCGTACGATAGGCCCACAAGGCTAGGGGCATTTGGTTATGCCAGTCCCGGTGAGATTCTGCTACTATTTTATGAAGAATAGAACAGATGGTTTTGTTAGTGGCTTCGGCCTAGCCATTTCCTTGAGGGTAATATGGGGTCGAAAAGCTATGATGTATGTGAAATCTATTGCAGAGGGCTCGGAAAATTTTGTTTTTGAAATATTTCCCATTATCTAAAATAATTTGGGAGGGAATTCCAAAGTGGCATATGATATGCTCCATGATGAATGTTGCAATTTTGGCTCCTGTAGTTTGGACCAATGGGATGGCTTTGACCCACTTTGTAAAATATTCTATTGCTGTAATGATAAATTTATGATTGCTAGAGGATGCAGGTGTAATTTGTCCAATTAGATCCAAGCCCCATTGGGAGAAGGGCCACATGGACTGGATTGGTTGAAGTGCTTGGGATGGTAAATGTGTTAAGTTGGCATGTTGTTGGCATTTGATGCAATGTTTAACATACTCGTAGTAGTCTTGCTCCATTTTAGGCCAGTAGTAGCCCATATGGAGAATGCATTTAGTAATCGCCATGCCACTAAAATGGCCACCACAAGTGTCATCATGGGTTTCTTGTACAACCCATTGTGATTCTTGTGGTTCTAGGCAATGCAAGAGTATACCGTCATAGCTACGGTGGTAAAGGATGTCCCCCAACAAGGTGTAGTGTATCACTCTTTGTTTAAAGGTTCAGCATTGGGCGTGGGGTAGATCACATGGTAGGAAACCTAGTTTGATGTATTCTTTGATCTGTGAGAACCATGGGTCATGAGGTTCAATGTTTACCACATATACACCACCATCATCTATGGGGGGTGTGGGTGATATAGCAGATTGTGTAAGCATATGAATGGTTACAGATGTCATGTTGGACATTGGATTTTGTGGGATAAGGGACCCTAGGGAGGCCATGGTGTCTGCAAAATGGTTTGATGAGTGCAATGCAGCTTCGAGGTAATACCATTCAAACTGGGATAAGAGTTGTTGGGCGATCTTCTTGTATTGCTGGAGAATTGGACAATTGCATAGCCAAAGTTCCTGCACTTGATTGACAATCAAGAGTGAATCACCTATGATGTGAAGGCGCTTGATGTGCATAGCGTGTGCTTGTTTCAGTCCTAAGATTAGGGCTTCATACTCTACATTGTTATTGGTATAGGGAAAATCAAGTTTGAATGAAAATGGGAGTGGTTCTCCTTCAGGTGTAAAGAAAACAATACCTGCACCCCCAATGTGGAGACACCTAGACCCATCAAAGAACATAGTGAGGTCAGCCATGAATTCTAGTTCGACGTACTCCTCATCTTCAGTTATGTGAAAGATAGAGTCATCGGGGAGTTGGATGAGTAAGGGTTGATTATCAGTTATAGGGGCTTCAACCAGTTGGTCAGCAATAACTTGCCCTTTGACAGACTTTTGAGATACGAATTCTAGGTCAAACTCGGTTAGGAGCATAATCCATTTAGTTGTGTGGGAGTTGTGATAACTTTTGTTCATCATATACCATAGGGGGTTGTCTCGGGCGATGACAAAAGTTGTGTGGTTTAACATGTAGTGTCTTAGCTTCTGGGTGGTGAATACTACTGCTAGGCATAGCTTCTCCATGTACCCGTATCTCGTTTCATAGCTAACTAGCATGTGACTGATATAGTAGATAGCTTGCTCTTTGTCGAGAGCATTATTTTGAGCTAGGAGTGTACCTAGCGCAAGCTCTATGGCCGAGATGTATAGAGTCAATGGTAAGTGTGGATGCGGTGGTGACATAACCGGTGGTGATGTGAGGTAAGTTTTGATAGCATTGAATGTGGCTTGGCAGTTTTCATCCCATTTGAAGTGTACTCCTTTTTGTAGGAGATGATTGAATGGTTGGCATTTGTCTGATAATTGTGCTATAAATCTATGAATAGAGGTGATCTTGCCCTGTAAGCTGCATAATTTCTTTAAGGTAGTAGGAGGAGGCATCTCGATGATGGCTTTCACCTTGCTAGGATCAACCTCAATGCCTCATTGGGAGACAATGAATCCTAGTATCTTTCCAGATGTAACACCGAACACGCACTTTTTTGGATTGAGGCGTACATTGTGTTCTAGTAGTCGATCAAAAATCTGACGAAGATCTTCGAGATGATCAACACATTTCTTTGATTTGGCTATGAGGTCATCTACATAGTCTTCCACATTTTTGTGCATTAGGTCATGAAAGATGTAGGTCATGGCTCATTGATAGGTTGCCCCAACATTTTTAAGGCCAAAGGGCATGACTTTGTAGCAAAAAGTCCCCTAGGGTGTTGTGAAGGAAGTTTTGTGTTGATCAGTTGGGTTGATCCTAATTTGATTATATCCAAAAAATCCATCCATGAGGGAAATCATCTTATGACCTACGATGGAGTCAACAAGGGAGTCAATGTTGGGTAGAGGGAAGTTGTCTTTGGGACAAGCTTTGTTTAGGTCATGAAAATTTGTGCACACGCGAACATCACCAGATGGTTTAGGGATAGGGACCATGTTGGATACCCACTCAGGATAGTCGATGGGTATTATGAAATCAACATCTAGGAGCTTTTGAAGCTCGGATTTTACTATCAATGCGATAGTCGGATGCATGCATCATAGTTTCTGTCTCACTGGTTTGGCATTGGGATCTAGTATAAGATTATGCACTACCACGGTAGGGTCAAGTCCCGGCATGTCTTTGTAAGACCATGCGAACACTTTTATATACTTGCATAAGAAGTTCATGAAGGCGATGCACTCCTCGGGTGAGAGGCTGGTGGCTAGTTTGAGGATGTGTGGATTTTTTGGATCATCACCGATGTCTACATCGATTGTGTCTTCGATGAGCATGTGAGATCCATCATGCAACTATTTAGGGATAGGGATGAGATTGAAGTCATCGATGGCCTCGCTGAACTCAAATTCATCATCTATATAAATGCCCGTGTGATGGACTTGAGGGATTTGGGAAGATGTGGATGAGGAAGGGGTATTTACTATCCATAAGATGTGAGGAGAGAGAAGAAAGTCTCTAGGTGCTGGTATGTGTGAGATGTGTGTGAGATCAATAAATTTTGGGTTTGGGGTATCATCTCAAATTTGTTGGTGGCTATAACAGAGGGGAGAACGTAAATCTACCTCAACCATGTTAATCGATGTTGTAGGTGAAGTAGGTGGGGTAGAATCGAGTGATGGAGGTTGAATAGGTTGTGCACATCCAAAAAGACTCAAGGGAGGTCACAGGATGATGGGTGGCGATCGAGGATGAGAGGCTACTCTTTGTAACTATCTATGTATAGGCAGGAATATAGGTAGGCATATCGGTGGTGGATCAGGTGGAACCGGGTCCGACTCTATAGGTGGTGGATCATGCGGGAGTGCATCCGACTCTATTGGTGGTGTAGCCAGAGATAAAGTAGCAAAGTGTTCTGCCAATCTTTGAACATCATAGAACAAAGAGGTATCCGACGTGGGAGATTCTTGGAAGAAATCATAGGGGATGGTGATAGTCGATGTGGGCGAAGGCGTGTCTTCTAGCATATCCATGTCAATGTACTCTTCCAAGGTGTGTGTTGGACATGGAGGAGGATGTAAAGAGAGATCTTGGATCTCATCTTCTAATGTGTAGACAATAGTTGAGTGATAACCTAGGCTAGTTTTATTGGTAGGTGATCGGACATGAGGGTTAATGGGTGTACGTAGCCCTTGCTCATAATGGCCTAGTCTGAACCCATGCCAATGAAAGCGTTGTAGGTAGTGCAAGGCAAATTGAGGGTTGGCTAGGTGTGTGATTGCATCACCCGAGCTGGATTGTGGTGGTGGAGAATCTGGTGAGGGGATTGAGGAATCTACTCCCGCATACACAAATTTGGTGTGGTTTTTGGGACTTCCTAGTTGTATGATAGTTCCAATAGTCAATATCGAGGCTGAGGGATGACCAAAATCTTGGGTAGATTGGACAGGGGTGTCACATACATGGGCATCATGCACGTTATAGTCTCCTAAGCCATTGTTCATCATGAAGATGGATATGCATGATGTAGCACACTCTGGCGATTGGGGTGGCATATCCAAATCAGATGATGAAGGAGAAAGTTGGGATTCTCTGATGGTGGTAGCCAAAGGGTGTGGAGGTTGTTTATCCAAGTTGGGTGTTGGCTATTCAGGTTCATGATGTTTGGTTGTTGTGGGTTGAACAAGTTGTTTGTTCTGTGTAGGGGATGACATCGATGCAGGTACAGGGATGCGTAGAGAGGTGAATGTCTTAGGTTTTGGTCGGAAGGGAAGGGGCGGTGTCTGCAGTGTAGGAAGGATAGAGGCTTCCATATGCAAGGGTGAGGGAGGTAATGTAGTTGGTTGTGTAATGGGTGGCGATGGTGGTTGCGACACCGTGGGTGGAAATTGGAATGGTAGAGGTTGAGAAGGTTGTGGAGGCCATAAGAATGGTAATGGGGAAGGCATAGTATCAGCTTTAGGTCCTCTAGTATATGATGTTAATGGTGCAGATATCGAGGCTTGTGTTGTTGATGAACATTGGGATGTTGAGGTGAAAATTGGTGAGGATATCGATGCTCCTACTAACTAGTGGGAAGATACAGGGAACAGTTGGGAAGATGAGAATGAAGGCACAGGGGGAAGGTCTACGATATTACAAAACTTAAAGGGGTCTCCATCGGTTGGGACATAATGAATGAGTCCATTGTGGATGTACTTGAGGTAATGATGCAATGTGGATGGGACACACTGCATGTCTCTGATCCAAGGGTGACCAAGGAGAATATTGTATTGCATTTCTCCTTGAATGATGTGGAAGAGGATGGGGATCATATGGATGCCTATGCAAATGGGTAGAACTATGGATCCTATGGTAGGTCTCATGGAACCATCAAAAATGTGCAAGTCTAGGGAAGGTGTGGTGAAATGTGTTGGAGGGAGGTGTAGGTGATGTAAGGCTATTATTGATATGATACTGATGGATGAGCCCATGTCAAAGAGTACCCACTTGTAGGTAATGTCATTGATATTAGCTTGTATGTGGAGGGGAGGGTCGGCTCCTTCACCAACGAGTTCCGTTATCTCATGGTCATGAAAGCTAATTGATGGTTGAAGGCATCATGGGATGTTCCCTACAAAATTGACAAAAGCATTTGTGTCATGTGTCTCTAAGTCAATGGAATGTAGGATGTCATTCAATGCCTCACGATGGGGTTGAGATTGTTGTAAGAGGTCAAATATGGATAACCATGTGGGGGCATTACGTAACTGATGGGTTAGACTACCATGGATGGTAATCACATTTTGAGGTGGTGGTGGTATGATGTTAGGCCTTTGTGGTGTTTACGAGGACATAAACTGGATAGGAGGAGAAACAATAGGTGTTGTCTGGGGTGATGGGTACCATTGGTTTCTCATAGTAAGGTTGATCATGCCTACTACTCCGCATGATGGAGGATCACACTGGACATTGTTGACTTGGTGAGGAGGTACTGGAGGATTGTTTGGAGGTCTAGGGGGATTGGGTCCTCTATGATCTGGTAGAGGGTTTTGGAAGATCCCTAGGTTTTGGTTCTATGGGGCTAGCGGGTTTGCTACCTAAATAATACCCCTATCGATTAGGTCTTGAACTTGTCCATGAAAGGAGTGACACGAATCGATATTATGGCCATATTACCTATGAAAGGGACAAAAGAACTATTCATTGTAGTCATGATATTTGGGTGCATTTGGATCCAATGGGTGGATGTCGGGTAGAACGAGATGGTTACCCTCATACAATCTATGGAACAGGGCTGGTAATGGTTCAGATAAAGGTGTAAAGTTGCATGGTGGACCCTATGGGTGCATACCGTGGTACTGTTATGGTCGAGGTGGGGCAGGCGTAGTAGCTTGGAGTGGTTGCGGTTGTGGCGTATAGGGTGGAGGAGTCGGTACTAGTGCTAGGGTAGCAGCTACAACTTGGTTGGTTTGTTGTGGTCGTGGGTAAGGTTGAGTGGGTGCGGGTCTATTGAAGTGAAATTTGGAATTGTAGTTGGTTTTGGCTCTCAACTTAATCTTCCCAGATTGCACTTTAATATCTTCGATCACTTTCGCTTGTGATATAGCATCTTCAAAAGTACGACTTTGATGAAGTTGGAGGGATGTGGAAATATGTTTGTGGTAGCTCTTGGAAAAGAGAGTCACAAGCTTCGAGGTGGGGAGGCTATGGGTAAGATCATGAATAATCACTCTCCATATGGTGACAAACTCAGTTATGGGTTCATCATCTACCTATCATAAGGCATAGACATCAGAAAATATGGTCTTTTTCTTGATGTTGATGGAAAAGTGTTCTAAGAAGGAATTGGCCAACTGTTCAAAGGTGTACAGGCTATGGCATGGTAGCATGTTGTACCAATCCAAGGCTGGCCCAGTGAGGGATAGGGAGAAGGTACGCAACATAAGAGGATTACTACTATGAAGTTGGTAACAGGACGAGCGGTAGTTGCTCACATGTTCTCTGGGATCTTCCTTGCCTCTATACTTGTCGAATTTTGGTATTTCAAAGTGATAGGGATAAGGAGGGATAGGAATGGATGGATGTACTAGCTCATTGCACAATTCATCATAGCAAGGCTTTTGTGGCCCATAGCTAGAAGTGCGTAGGTTCAACATTTTGACTTCATCCCATAAGAGTTGAAGTTCAGGTGTCATGGGAGTCGAAGGTTGGGCTATGATAGGCTGACCCTATGGATGCGGTGGATACTGGTATTGTTGTTCTTCATAGTATTATGGGGAATACTATTGTGCTTGATCATGATAAGGTGGGTACTGGGCGACATGTGTTGTAGTGTCTATAGGCACACTAGGTTGTGGGGTAGGCATCTATTGAGGATAATAGTACTACGACTATGAGGCATATGGTTGTGGCATAGGTACTTGTTGGTTTGGGGCCTGTTGTATCGATTGGACCATAGGTGGTGATGACCAAACTGGTGGAGGAGTAAAGAAGCTAGGTGTAGCTGGTGGTAATGTAGGTGTCGGTGCTACTAGTGCTAGAGGTGGTCGAGATGAGGTATCAAAATATGAGATCTGTCTTTGCCCTGGAGGGTAGGAAGTAGGGAAGCTAAACTATGTGGAATAGTTTGGTTGAGTAGGTGCATAAGTTGCTGGTGTCGGTCCATAGGTAGGATGGATATGGGTAGTTGGGGCCTAAAAAGGCATAGGTGGTGGTATCCTAAAGGTCATCATAGGCAAAGGTGGCTCCAAGGGTTGGGTGTCATGCACTTTGGATACCTATGAGATAGGCGAGAATGCTGCTAAAAAGGTGGGATAAGCTATCGAGATAGGAGCTCGGGTTGAGGGGAAAGTGTAAGTGTATACTCCTACTTGGGTTTGCATCTCTTGCTCCTGAAGAGGCTATTGGGAAGTACCCTCCGATATGGTGAAGAATGGCTCTTGGGAAGAGGATGGTTGGTACTCTTGTGAGGAGTATGGGCATGAGGTTTGAGGGAATGCTTGTGGTTCTTGCTGGGTAGGGATCTATTGTGTAGTTTGGAAGGATGGACTCTAGCTTCCTACAGTGGATGAGGATGGGTCAGACACCATTCCTATGGTAGGGGTGAATGATGCGACCTCGAGATGGGTACGATTTAGAAGGGAGGAATCATTCTCAAATAGGGATTGAGATAAATTCTAGAAAAAGGGGTGTGCAAAGGTGGGTGACGTAGGCATGACCTCCTCATCTATGGTGAAGGCTAGAGGAGATTGTCCCGGTGCTATGTAGATTACATGATCATAGAATATGGTCGAGGGATTAGGTGAGGATGGGGTTGCAAAGAGTGGGTAATCCTCTACGAGTGAAGTAGCAAGAATTTCACTCAAAGTTGATGTCTCATCATGAGGTGTCATGTGTGTGAATGGTACATCAGATTCTATGCATGAATCAGATGTGTCTATGATCTTATCCTTCATGATCGAAGGTGTAAGAGTAGGTTGACTAGAGGAAGGGGGTGGCCATTCCTCCATCGAGCGTGATTGCTCATGCGCTCTACTATGGGTAACCATAGGCATAGTGGCATGTGTGAATGGGTTTTAGGAATAAATCCTGTGTGATGTGGACTTAACCATGTCTAATGTAAGTGTGAATTGAGTGACATGTCATGTGTAGCAACACAATATGTGGTGTAATGTGTTGAGACCGGTCTATGATCATGCAAACAATGGTAGACCAGAATCAAATCTAAATGCTGAGAAAATAAAAGTGTTATATTCATTTTGTGTGTTGTAATGTTGTTACTCCCTATGTAGAATCATGGGTAATGGAGTGAATACTCTAGCAAATTGAGAATGTCATCAATAACAAACCTCCTACAACACCCAAATATGCACAAGATAGAATGGTACCGCAACGTGCGAATGGTGACCTGTATGGAAGGCGCAGTAAAATGGTAACCTAAAGGGGTGGAACTCACTATGCTGAAGTGAGTTCACAATATCCTCTCATGAGAAGAGGTGGCACTATCTGAGACCTGCTATCGGCATACCCATGCTTTCGCTTCACCCTCGGGTGGGCTTAGTCAAGAATGACAGTTACCAATTCCACAAATTATACAAGCCTTGTGGATGAAGGTGCTAAATCCTATCCCACTCCGTAGGTAACCATTGGTGATGAAATCCAGGGCCCAATCACAAGAGTAGGGGGTTTATGGTGATGAAATCCAGATAACCACTCCTGTGGGGCTACTAGGTGTCTAGGGGGGTTGAGAGATGGTGGAGGGTAAAACTCCATCGGCACCAGTCTCGAGCGATGGATTGGGGATGAAGTCCAATCTCACCACTTGTTTAAGTACCACGTGAGTGTGTGTGGGTTTGTGTTTCACTATCGATGTATGCAAGATAAGAAACTAGCTACTTGCCTTTTCAAAAGAAACTAACCCTAATGCCCTTTCAAAAGAAACTAATCTACTTTTGAAAGCATATAAACAAACAATCCAAGTGTATGGAGTGGAGGGGATTAGAACCCTAATTTGAACTTTTGAATACAAAAATTTTTCTCAAACACAGGAATAAGGGATTAGGAACCTTAATTTGTTGTTAGAATGAAAAGATATTTCAGAAATGGAATAGGGGATTAGAAACCCTGATTTTCTTGAACATGTATAGTTCTTTCTAACAATGAAAGCTATTAATGAAATGGAATCAACGTAGGCTTGTGCTACATGCAAGATACAAGGACATATGCAAACTTATTTGAGAAATAAATTTTATGAACTTGTTGGAAAGTTGCAGGTCCTAAAAATTTTAGAAACCCTAATGCTTTAACAACTTCGCAATGAAAGCAAGACTACCTTAAGCAATGATCATTACACTAATCTAGTACATTTTTGTATCCAAAACTTGCAACAGAGGTAGAATAAGGGAAAATACCTACATTCTGATGCTAGCAGGGGTTTATTTAGACCCTGAGGAGGTTACCCCAGCTGATTTGGGGGTTTTGAAGGTGTTTATGCTCAAATCATGACCCGGGTCATGAATTTGACCTAAATCATAGGGTGGGTCATGAATCAGGTGTAGAGGCTTCAAATCAGAGAGCTGAGGGCCTAGGAGGGGTCCTAGGGCTTTGGGAGGTCTCTGTGAACAACATATTTGGTACCTATAATACACAAAAATAGAGGATAATGTCATATTTATAAGGAAACTAAACCTAGCACTATCCATTGTGGGGGTCCCACCGGGCGTGCCAGAATGAAATGACCAAAAGTTGACATTTGATCTAACAACATGTAAATAACACAAGTCATTCAGAAACATATGCTTTATTCATTATCAAATTTGCATCGGTTACAAATAGGGAGAGTTTTCCCCTTTTCTTTTCATGAATAAACAATATAGGCCTGATGCCTCCTTCTGATGTCCCTCAGTGTAGGTGGGCTTCATTGTATGTGGGCCACCACTGGGTTGTTTTTTGGTGTTCCTTTCTTTCAAATCTGTTGCATAACCTGAAAGAAACTTGCAAGAAAGGGTCAATACATTGGGGGGCTTGCCCTAGTCAGGCCCCATATTTAAGAAGATGAAATGACTATAAAACTATAACATAAATCCAAATAAAATGTGCAGAAGGTAATTATAGACTGAAATAGAGCTTACCTCCCAAATTTGGGGTGATTTGGGGCTTGCAGATGTGATTCACAACCTGGGTTGCGAATTGGGGCCGGATTCATAGGGCAGGCTACGATTTGAGTTGTGATGCTCCTCTGGTGAAATCTCTCTGGTAGATCGATCCTAAGGCAGCTGGGGTGCCTCTGTATGCTATCAGAATCCACCTGTGTGCTTCAGAAATAGACTGTTCAATGTTGGCTTTCCATTTCAGTAGAGTAACTGTGCTTTGTTGAATTAGGGAATCAGACTTAATTAGGGGTTTATGACCCACTATTTATAGGCAAATGCAAGATGTAGGGGGGGTTAGATAGACTAAACCTAGGTTTGGTTCTGACTAGGGTTAGGTTAAGAAATGCCATGTGGCAGCATCTCATTCTAAGTAGGAAATATCCTATCCTCACACATGTGTGAGGAAGGATTAGTGCTAATCCTAATTAGGCCTTAAGCATGTTTAGGGGAGGATTAAAAGAAAACCCTAGGAAACCCTAAATTGGCACATGTGGGAGGATTTTATTAACACTAATTATGAATTAAGAGTTAATTAATCCAATTTTTCCCTAAAAAGGGGCTTAAGTGAAGTCAACATTAAATTAGAATTTGATAATTGACTTTTAATTGATTTTGCCAATTAATACCCCGTGGGGGTGTCAATTGAGTGTAAATGGGCTATGCATCACCTCGGGTTGCCGTATGAAGGTATGTTGATGCATAAGATGTGGTTTTGTGGACTTATTAGGGTTTTGGACCTAAAAGCCACTTATGGAAGTCTACACGTTACTATGGCAATCTATGGAAGTCTATGCATGTCTACGCATGACTACAATAGTCTACAATATCCTAGGGATGTCTGGAATCACCTATAGATATGCAAAAATAGCAATGTGTGACTTTTGGGTGTCTACACTGGCTTTGGTTCTGGCTCTAAGTGTACCTTTGGATGTGTACCTTTGGGTCTATCTCTGAATCTGGCTATGAATCTACCTCTGGATCATTGCATTTGGATCTTCTTGTAGATCTACCTCTGGATATTTGTCTCTGGGTCTATCTTTAGGTTTGTCTTTGGGTCATTATCTCTAGGACTACCACTTGATCTCTCATTGGATTTGCCTCAGCGTCTACCATAGGTTTTACCTTTTCAATAGAAGCCATATAATATTTCTTTCATCATGGTCCATTGTATGAGATCTATCTATACACAATCTATATGAGCCTTGTTGGCCATTTTCACTTTGTACAAACAACTGGAAGAAGAGTGATTCGTACATCCACATGAATCACAAGGATGTAATTTCCAACATCTAGCTGCAACATATCTTGTCTTTCCACAATGATTGCAATAATAATTTTTAGGATTTATAGGATATTTAGGTTTTACAAATATGGTATTACTGGTACTTGCATGTCTAGTATATCCAAGGCCTTCATTCTTTGCCCTGATATTTAGCACTATATGATTTTTAATGCCTTTTTCCTATTTACCTAATATCTTACCATTGAATCCTATTTTATTCATTAGTTTGGAACCAAATCCTTTGGTGTGTTGTTCAAAACATCAAATTTCATCATATTTATCAATACTTTTAACAATATGGCATTTATAATTATTGATGAGATTATGGAGCTCTTTTTGAGGAGTTTCAGTAGTTAAGTCACTAGTGTCACAAGAAAAATCTGCTACTAAAGTGAGATCACTTGTGCTACAACTGATATCTACCATTGATTGTAGGAGGTCACCTATATCACAAAAAACATTTGCCACAACTGGCTAAAGGTCACTCATGTCACAACAAGCATTTTCAACAATGGGTCGAAGGTCACTTGTGTCACAACAAGCATTGACCATGAGATCGATAAAGTTTGGGTTTGGGGTATCATCTCAAATCTACTGGTGGCTATAACAGAAGGGAGAACATAAATCTACCTCAACCATGTTAATCGATACTGTAGGTGAAGTAGGTGGTGTATAATTGGGTGATGGAGGTTGAATAGGTTGTGCGCATCCAAAAAGACTCAAGGGAGGTCACAGGATGACTATTGGTGAACAAGGATGAGAGACTGCTCTTTGTAACTGTCTATATATAGGTGGAATATAGGTAGGCCTATCGATGGTGGATCAGGTGGAACCAGGTCTGAATCTATAGGTGGTGGATCATACGGGAGTGCATCTGACTCTATTGTTTGTGTAGCCAGATATAAAGTAGCAAAGTGTTCTACCAATCGTTTAACATCACAAAACAAAGAGGTATCTAACGTGGGAGATTCTTGGAAGAAATTATAGGGGACGGTGATAGTCGATGTGGGCGAAGGCATGTCTTCTAGCATATCCATGTCAATGTACTCTTCCAAGGTGTGTGTTAGACATGGAGGAGGATGTAAAGAGAGATCTTGGATCTCATCTTCTAATGTGTAGATAGCAGTTGAGCAATAACCTAGGCTAGTTTTATTGGTAGGTGATTGGACACGAGGGTTAATGGGTGTACTTAGCCCTTGCTCATAATGGCCTAGTTTGAACCCATGACAATGAAAGTTTTGTAGGTAGTGCAAGGCAAATTGAGGGTTTTCTAGGTGTGTTATTGCATCACTTGAGCTGGATTGTGGTGGTGGATAATCTGGTGAGGGGATTGAGGAATCTACTCTTGCATACATAAATTTGGTTTGGTTTTTGGGACTTCCTAGTTATATGATAGTTCTAATAGTCAATATCGAGGCTGAGGAATGACCAAAATCTTAGGTATATTGGACAGGGGTGTCACATACATGGGCATCATGCACGTTATAGTATCCTAAGGTATTTTTCATCATGAGTATGGATATGCATGGTGTAGCACGCTCTGGTGATTGGGGTGACGTATTCAAATTAGATGATGAAGGAGAAAGTTGGGATTCTCTAATGGTGGTAGCCAATGGGTGTGGAGGTTGTTTATACAAGTTGGGTGTTGGCTATTTAGGTTCATGATGTTTGGTTGTTGTGGGTTGAACAAGTTGTTTGCTTTGTGTAGGGGATGATACCAATGCAGGTACATGAATGTGTAAAGAGGTGAATGTCTTAGGTTTTTTTCAAAATGGAAGGGGCGATGTCTACGATATAGGAAGGATAGAGGCTTCCATATGCAAGGGTGAGGGAGGCAATATAGTTGGTTGTATAATGGGTGGTGATGGTGGTTGTGACACCATGTGTGGAAATTGGAATGGTAGAGGTTGATAACGTTATCTAGGCCATAATAATGGTAGTGGAGAAGGCATAGTATCACCTTTAGATCCCCCAGTATGTTATGCTAATGGTGCAGATATCGAGGCTTGTGTTGTTGATGAACACTGGGGTGTTGGGGTGGAAATTGGAGAGGATACCAATGCTCCTACTGACTAGTGGGAAGATACAAGGAACCATTTGGAAGATAAGAATGAATGCACAGGGGGAAGGTCTATGATGTTACAAAACTTAAAGGGGTCTCCATCGGTTGGGACACAATGAACGAGTCCATTATGGACGTACTTGAGGTAATGATGCAATGTGGATGGGACACACTGCATGTCTCTGATCCAAGGGTGACCAAAGAGAATATTGTATTACATTTCTCCTTGAATGATGTGGAAGAGGATGGGGATCATATGGATACCTATGCAAATGGGTAGAACTACATATCCTATGATAGGTCTCATAGAACAATAAAAAATGTGCAAGTCAAGGGAAGGTGTGGCGAACTGTGCTGGAGGGAGGTGTAGGTGATGTAAGGCTGTTGTTGATATGATACTGATGGATGAGCATTTGTCAAAGAGTACCTTCTTGTAGGTATTGTCATTGATATTAGCTTGTATGTGGAGGGTAGGGTCAGCTCCTTAACTAACAAGTTCTGTTATCTCATGGTTGTGAAAGCTAATTTATGGTTGAAGGCATCGTGGGATGTTCCCTATAAAATTGACAAAAGCATTTGTGTCATGTGTCTCTAAGTCAATGGAATGTAGGATGTCATTAAATGCATCAGGATGGAGTTGAGATTGTTGTAAGATGTCAAATATAGATAACCATGTGGGGGCATTACGTAACTGATAGGTTAGACTACCACAAATGGTAATCACATTTTGAGGTGGTGGTATGATGTTAGGCCTTTGTGGTGTTTACGAGGATATAAAATGGATAGGAGGAGAGACAATAGGTTTTTTTTGTGGTGATAGGTACCATTGGTTTCTCATAGTAAGGTTGATCATACCTACTACTCCGCATGATGGAGGATCACATTGTACATTATTGACTCGGGGAGGAGGTACTCAAGGATTGTTTGTAGTTCTAGGGGTATTTGGTCCTCTGTGATCTGGTAGAGGGTTTTTGAATATCCCTAGGTTTTGGTTCTACGGGACTAGTGGGTTTGCTACCTTAATACTACCCCTATATATTAGGTCTTGAACTTATCCATGAAATGAGCGATACGAATCGATATTATGGCCACGTTGCCTATGAAAGGGACAAAAGAACTATTCATTTTAATCATGATATTTGGGTACATTTGGATCCGATGGATGGATTTTAGATAGAATGAGGTGGTTACCCTCATACAATCTATGGAATAGGGCTAGTAATGGTTCAAATAAAGGTGTAAAGTTACACGGTGTGCCCTATGGGTGCATACTGTGGTACTGCTATGGTTGAGGTGGGGAAAGCACAATAGCTTGGAGTGGTTGCGGTTGTGGCATATAGGGTGGAGTCATTACTAGTGCTAGGGTAGCAACTACAACTTGGTTGGTTTGTTGTGGTCGTGGGTAAGTTTGAATGGGTGCGGGTATATTGAAGTGAAATTTAGAATTGTAGTTGGTTTTGGATCTCAACTTAATCTTCCCAGATTCCACTTTAATATCTTCAATAACTTTCACTTGTGATAAAGCATATTAAAAATTACAATTTTGATGAATTTGGAGGGATGTGGAAATATGTTTGTGGTAGCTCTTGGAAAAGAGAGTCATAAGCTTTGAGGTGGGGAGGCTATGGGTAAGATCATGAATAATCACTCTCCATATGGTGATAAACTCAGTTATGATTTCGTCATCTTCCTGTCATAAGGCATAGACATTAGAAAATATGGTCTTTTTCTTGATGTTGATGGAAAAGTGTTCTAAGAAGGAATTGGTCAGCTATTCAAATGTGTACAGGCTATGGCATGGTAGCATGTTGTACCAATCCATGGCTAGCCTAGCGAGGGACATGGAGAAGGTACACAACATAAGAGGATTACTACTATGAAGTTGGTAACATGACGAGCAGTAGTTGCTCACATGTTCTCTGGAATCTTCCTTGCCACTATACTTGTCAAATTTTGGTATTTTGAAGCGATAGGGATAAGGAGGGATAGGAATGGATGGATGTACTGGCTCATTACACAATTCATCATAGCAAGGCTTTTGTGGCCTGTAGATAGAAGTGTGTAGGTTCAACATTTTTACTTCATCTCATAAGAGTTGAAGTTCAGGTGTCATGGGAGTCGAAGGTTGGGCCATGATAGGCTGACCCTGTGGATGTAGTGGATACTGGTATTGTTGTTATTTATAGTATTATGGGGAACACTGTTGTGATTAATCATGATAAGGTCGATAATGGGCAACATGTGTTGTAGTGTCTTTAGGAACACTATGTTGTGGGGTAGGCATCTATTGAGGATAATAGTACTACAATCATGAGGCATATGGTTGTGGCATAAGTACTTGTTGGTTTAGGGCCTGTTGTATCGGTTGGATCATAGGTGGCGATGACCAAACTGGTGTAGGAGTAAAGAAGCTAGGTGTAGTTGGTGGTAATGTAGGTTTCGGTGCTACTAGTGCTAGAGGTGGTCGAGATGAGGTATCAAAATATGATATCTGTCTTTTCCCTCAATGGTAGGAAGTAGGGAAACTAAACTATGGAATAGTTTGGTTGAGTAGGTGCATAAGTTTCTAATGTCATTCCATAGGTAGGATGGAGATGGGTAGTTAGGGCCTAAAAAGGCATAGGTGGTGGTATCCTAAAGGTCATCATAGGCAAATGTGGCTCCAAGGGTTGGGTGTCATGCACTTCGGATACCTGTGAGATAGGCGAGAATGCTACTAAAAATGTGGGATAAGCTGCTGAGATAGGAGCTTGGGTTGAGAGGAAAGTGTAAGTGTATACTCCTACTTGGGTTTGCATCTCTTGATCTTGAAGAGGCTGTTAGGAAGTAACCTCCAATATGGTGAAGAATGACTCTTGGGAAGAGGATGGTTGGTACTCTTGTGAGGAGTATGGGCATGAGGTTTATGGGAATGCTTGCGGTTCTTACTGGGTAGGGATATGTTGTGCAGTTTAGAAGGATAGAATCTGAGTTCCTACCATGGATGAGGATGTTTAAAACACCATTCCTATGATAGGGGTGAATGATGCGACCTTGAGACGGGTACAATTTAGAAGGGAGGAATCATTCTCAAATAGGGATTGAGATAAATTATAGAAAAAGGGGTGTGCAAATGTGGGTGACGTAGGTATGACCTCCTCATATATGGTGAAGGCTGGAGGAGATTGTCTCGGTGCTATGTAGATTACATGATCACAGAATGTGGTCGAGGGATTAGGTGAGGATAGGGATGCAAAGATTTGATAATCCTCTGCAAGTGAAGTAGCAAGAATTTCACTCAAATTTGATGGCTCATCATGAGGTGTCATGTGTGTGAATGGTACATCAGATTCTATGCATGAATTAGATGTTTCTATATCCTTCATGATTGAAGGAGTAAGAGTAGACTGACTAGAAGAAGTGGGTGGCCATTCCTCCATCAAGCGTTATTGCTCATGCGCTCTACTACAGGTAACCATAGGCATAGTGGCATGTGTGAATAGGTTTTAGGAATAAATACTGTGTGATGTGGACTTAACCATGTCTAATGTAAGTGTGAATTGAGTGACATGTCATGTGTAGTAACACAATGTGTGGTGTAATGTGTTGAGACCAGTCTGTGATTATGTAAACAATAGTAGACCAGAATCAAATCTAAATGCTGAGAAAATAAAAGTGTTATGTTTGTTTTGTGTGTTGTAATTTTGTTATTCCCTATGTAGAATCATGAGTAATGGAGTGAATACTCTAGCAAATTGATAATGTCATCAATAACAAACCTCCTACAACACCCAAATATGCATAATATAGAATGGTATCACAATGTGCGAATGGTGACCTGTATGGAAGGCACAGTAAAATGGTAACCTAAAGGGATGGAACTCACTATGCTGAAGTGAGTTCATAATATCCTCTCATGAGAAGACGTGGCACTGTCTAATAGCTTCTACCGGCATACCCATGCTTTTACTTCACCCTCGGGTGGGCTTAGTCAATAATGACAGTTACCATTTCCATATATTATACAAGCCTTATGGATGAAGGTGCTAACTCCTATAGGTAACCATTGGCGATGAAATCCAAGGCCCAATCACAAGAGTAGGGTGTTTATGGTGATGAAATCCAAATAACCACTCTTGTGGGGCTACTAGGTGTCTAGGGGGGTTGAGAGATGGTGGAGGGTAAAACTCCACCGGCACTAGTCTCGAGCGATGGATTGGGGATGAAGTCCAATCTCACAACTTGTTTAAGTACCATGTGAGTGTGTGTGGGTTTGTGTTTCACTATCAATGTATGCAAGATAAGAAACTAGCTACTTGCCTTTTCAAAATAAACTAACCCTAATGCCTTTTCAAAATAAACTAATCTACTTTTGAAAGTATATAAATAAACAATCCAAGTGTATGGAGTATAGGGGATTATAATCCTAATTTGAACTTTTGAGTACAAAAATTTCTCTCAAACAAAGGAATAAGGGATTAGGAATCTTAAGTTGTTAGAATGAAAAGATATTTTAGAAATGGAATAGGGGATTAGAATCCCTGATTTTATTGAACATGTATAGTTCTTTCTAACAATGAAAGCTATTAATAAAATGGAATCAATGTAGGCTTGTGATACATACAAGATACAAGGACATATGCAAACTTATTTGAGAAATAAATTTTATGAACTATCTAGAAATTTGCAGGTCCTAAAAATTTTAGAAACCCTAATGCTTTAACAACTTCTCAATGAAAGCAATACTACCTTAAGCAATGATTATTACACTAATCTAGTACATTTTTTTATCCAAAACTTGCAACTAAGGTATATTAAGGAAAAATACTTGCATTCTAATGCTATAAGGGGTTTATTTAAACCCTAAGGAGGTTACCTCAGCTAATTTGGGGGTTTTTAAGGTGTTTTATGCTCAAATCGCAATCCAGCTCATGAATTTGACCTAATTCATAGGGTGGGTCATGAATCAGGTGCAGAGGATTCAAATCAGAGATCTGAGGCCTTAGGAGGGGTCCTAGGTCTTTGGGATGTCACTGTGAACAACAAATTTGGTACCTGTAATACACAAAAATAGAGAATAATATCATATTTATATGGAAACTAAACCTAGCACTATCCGTTGTGTGGGTCCCACCAAGCATACTAGAATGAAACGATCAAAAGTTAACATTTGATCTAACAACATGTAAATAACACAAGTCATTCATAAACATATGCTTTATTCATTATCAAATTTGCATCGGTTACAAATAGGGAGAGTTTTTCCCTTTTCTTTTCATGAATAAACAATATAGACCTGATGCCTCCTTCTGATGTCCCTCAGTGTATGTGGGCTTCATTATATGTGGGCCACCACTGGGTTTTTGTTTTTTGGTGATCCTTTATTTTAAATATGTTGCATAAATTGAAAGACACTTGCAAGAAAGGGTCAATACATTGGGGGCTTTCCCTAGTCAGGCCCCATATTTAATAAGATGAAATGACTATAAAACTATAACATAAATCTAGATAAAATGTGCAGAAGGTAATTATAGACTGAAATAGAGCTTACCTCCCAAATTTGGGGTGATTTGGGGCTTGCAGATGTGATTCACAACCTAGGTTGCGAATTTGGACCGGATTCATAGGGCAAGTTGCGATTTGAGTTGTGATGCTCCTCTAGTAAAATCTCTCTGGTAGATCGATCCTAAGGCAGCTGGGGTGCCTTTATATGCTATCAAAATCCGCCTGTGTGCTTCAAAAATAGACTTTTCAATTTTGTCTTTCCATTTAATTAGAGTAACTGTGCTTTGTTGAATTAGGGAATCAAACTTAATTACGGGTTTATGACCCACTATTTATATGCAAATGCAATATGTAAGGGGGTTAGATAGACTAAACCTAGGTTTGGTTCTGACTAGGGTTAGGTTAATAAATGCCATGTGGCAGCATCTCATTCTAAGTAGGAAATATCCTATCCTCACACATGTGTGAGGAAGGATTAGTGCTAATCCTAATTAGGCCTTAAGCATTTTTAGGGGAGGATTAAAAGAAAACCCTAGGAAACACTAAATTGGCACATGTGGGAGGATTTTATTAACACTAATTATGAATTAAGAGTTAATTAATCCACTTTTTCCCTAAAAAGAGGCTTAAGTGAAGTCAACATTAAATTAGAATTTGATAATTGAGTTTTAATTGATTTTGCCAATTAATATTCTGTGGGGGTGTCAATTGAGTGTAAATGGGCTATGCATCACCTCAGGTTGTTGTATGAAGGTATGTTGATGCATAAGATGTGGTTTTGTGGACTTATTAGGTTTTTGGACTTGAAAGCCACTTATGGAAGTCTACACGTTACTATGGAAATCTATGGAAGTCTACGGATGTCTACGCATGACTACAATAGTCTACAATATCCTAGGGATGTCTAGAATCACCTATATATATGCAAAAATAGCAATGTGTGACTTTTGGGTGTCTACACTAGCTTTGGTTCTGGCTCTAAGTGTACCTTTGGATGTGTACCTCTGGGTCTATCTCTGAATCTAGCTATGAATCTACCTCTGGATCATTGCCTTTGGATCTTATTGTAGATCTACCTCTGGATATTTGTCTCTGGTTCTATCTTTAGGTTTGTCTTTGGGTCATTATCTCTGGGACTGCCAGTTGATCTGTCATTGGATTTGCCTTAGGGTCTACCATAGGTTTTACCTTTTCAGTAGAAGCCATATAATATTTCTTTCATCATGGTACATTGTATGAGATCTATCTATACACAATCTATATGAACCTTGTTGGCCATTTTCACTTTGTACCAATAACTGGAAGAAGAGTGATTCGTACATCCACATGAATCACAAGGATGTAATTTCCAACATCTAGCTGCAAAATATCTTGTCTTTCCACAATGATTGCAACAATAATTTTTAGGATTTATAGGATATTTAGGTTTTAAAAATATGGTATTATTGGTACTTGCATGTCCAGTATATCCAAGGCCTTCATTCTTTGCCCTGATATTTAGCACTATATGATTTTTAATGCCTTTTTCCTGTTTACCTAATCTCTTACCATTGAATCCTATTTTATTCATTAGTTTGGAACCAAATCCTTTGGTGTGTTGTTCAAAACATCAAATTTCATCATCTTTATCAATACTTATAACAATATGGCATTTATCATTATTGATGAGATTATGGAGCTCTTTTTGAGGAGTTTCAGTTGTTAAGTCACTAGAGTGTCACAAGAAAAATCTGCTACTAAAGTGAGATCACTTGTGCTATAACTGATATCTACCATTGATGGTAGGAGTTCACCTATATCACAACAAACATTTGCCACAATTGGCTAAATGTCACTCATGTCACAACAAGCATTTTCCACAATGGGTCAAAGGTCACTTGTGTCACAACAAGCATTGACCATTAGAACCTCTTTTTCCTCATTTATTTCCATTTTCACTTTGCATTGGGCATGATCAAGTGCAATAAATAACATATATATGCCTCTTATAATGTCAATAGTTAGTCAAGCACCATTTGTATGAAGGTATTTACAAGACTCAGAATCATCGAGTAGGGCTACTAAACCATTTTTTAGTGTGATAAATGTTCCCTCATAAAAATATAGCCCATCCATATCTGGTGGAAAGTATGGATCTTTAACTAATTTAGAAACATTAGTTTGTTTTGGGGTAGTTACTTCTTTGATCTACCCATTCTTAAGGTGTCGGTCTCTGCAAAAAATGCACCCTTATAAGTCTTCCTCCCTTTTGTTCTTAAAATTTACGTTTGATAGAATGTTGCAAGAAGTGTGACTAAGGTGTCGGTCGCTACTGAAAATACACCCTTATAAGTCTTCCTCCCTTTTTAGCAACAATATTCTATGAGGTAGTTAAATAATGGGTATACCCCATTTTTGCAAAAAAATATCCCCCCTGTTTGCAATATAGGATATGATGGTGGAGAAAAAAAAATTATCCTCCCCTTAGTGTAAAATAATGCAACTATAAAAACCTCTTAGGTTTTTTTTACAAAACTTGCCTCCTTGACAAAAAAATGTCACCATAATTATCCCCCTATTAATTACAATGACTTCAAACAAAAAAAAAGTTATTTTGTTGTTTATGAAGTCTAAAAGGTGTGCAGTAATGCTTTGAAGGTAAATTTGGAGTTGTCCCCCCTTTAGTGCAAAATAGAATGGAATGTTTATTTGCAAAAACAAAATTTTGAAGAAAAATTAATATAATTTTAATAAAGAAATTATTTTTCTAAAAAATCAAGTAAATGATTTAAAAAAAATAGTTAACTTTATATAAAACAAATATATTAATTTCAAAACAAAAAATAATGTGCAGTGTTACCCTTTTGCATTGAAATGGCACAACAAAAAATATTTGTTCATGGGTGCCACTGGATTTTGAACTCAAAACCCCATAGTGACCTACGCCTTTAGCGTTGCACGGGATACCACCCTGGATACCACTGCTGGTGGTGATAAGGGGGACATATTCCCTATATGAGGAATTTTTGTGCCCAAATTAGATCTACTGAGTGGTGCTTCCTATCTGGATGAGTGGTGCAACCTTTGTTTGGGTGGCACACTCATCGAGGTGGTGCTGCCTGCTTTCATATGAAGATTGGAAGGTGTTTCTCACTTCTTGCAACTTGCAACTCAGTCTGGTGTGCCATAAATATCCTACGTAGTGATTTGATACCTCCTACAATACACCTTTTTACATAGGAATGTACATGATTATCTTCTACATGCTTTGTCAAAATACTTCAAAATCGTGCTAAAATACCTCTACTATGGGGATCAAGCTTTGGATTGCTGCAAGTCAGTGTAGCAAATCGGGCCTTCTTCGATATGGTTTCTATGACACTTGCTAGCAGTGGTTGCACCTATCATGATTGCACAATGGCTACAAAGACATCATTTAGTGCTTGATCTATGATTTGAAATGCCACGATACACAGTTGCGTAAGCAAAGTTTTCCCAAAAACATCTAATCGGTCTCCACATGTATCGATCAAGGGTTTGTGGCTAAAATGAAACCTTCATGTGGCACCAGAATCATAGAATGCAGATGCACACAACACTTACAGAGAACACGCCTCCGCTCCAAGCATGGCCCATTTTGAACTAGAGAAACTTAGTCCGCAAATTTACGCAAATTTCTAGTAGTGTCATGAGTTGATGAATGTCATGATTCTACCCCCCGATATGCGTCCTAAATGCATAAATAGCCTATTCTAAGATTTTTTATGGCTAGTAGCAACTTATCAACCATTGTATTATAGATGTCTTCCAAGGATGCATTTTTTTAAAACTTGTGTAGGACAATTATCCCACATGTGGGATACAGGAGGAAATATGATGGTTTAAATTAAAAAAACCCCCATAAGTTTTATGACTACCTTTGGGTGGTCCATCTGACCACCCATTTCCTTCATGTGATCCATATTAGCTTTCATAATTTTACCACATGTCCACGTCCCTTTCATCATCCTTGTCAGGTAGTGTCTAGGGTCCACGTGCCATCCTTATCAGGTAGTAGTGGTCTCATTGGTTGCTTAGGTGTGTTTTGTCCCTATCTTGTAGTTTGTGTACACTTGTCATGTGGCTTGGCCTTTGTGGAGTCTATTGTAGGTATACGCTCCATCGTATGTTAGATCTTATTGGCATCAAGCCACGTAGGCTAGGTCACGTCATTCTAGGGTCCCACCAGGTCGCATCAGTATAGGATCCCATCTAACAGTAGGAGTCAATGTCCATATAGCATGTACTCTAGTGGTAGGTCTTTCCATATTCACTGGGGATCATCATTCCATTCTATAGGTCAGAGCGCTTGTGTAGCAGATCTGTGGTCTATCGAGTCTAGTTTGACATAGACTCTTGTGGTAGATGAAGAACACAAGCTTATACTGAGAGGGGGGGTGAACAGTAGAAGACCTCTTTTTACTTTTTACTTTATACTTCAAAATAGTAAAGCAATATACCCAAAGCAATATCAAAGCAATGCACAAAATCATCCATAAAGTGACACCAATTTTAATGTGGTTCACCCAGAATTGTTGGGCTACATCCACAAAACTTTTCTCTAAAATTTATCTCAAAGTTCTTTGGGAATCCTTCCTAATTACAAAGTTTATGAGCCTCGGCCCAAAGGAGATACCTTCCCCCAATCATAATTTATGAGCCTATGCTCAAAGGAGATACCTTCCCCTCTACTCTGGAAATAATCCCTCAGAAGATCAACTGCCTCTACCTCTTACCAGCACATGGAACTCTTTTCCACCGAAGACCTCCTGTCTTCAATGCTTAGCCTAAGAGACCTCTGCCTTCTATGATCACGTCCACAACAACTCAGCAACCAAATTTGTCCTCAGGTTCTTCTCATAGAACCAATGCACCTCTATCCTCAAGTTCTTTGATAGAACTATCAAACTTAGCTCACAAGTCCTCTGCTAGGACCTGTCCAAATCTGCTCACAAGTCCCCACCAGAACCTATCCAAAACTGCTCACAAGTCCCCACCGGAACCTATCCAAAACTACTCACAAGTCCCCACTAGAACCTATCCAAAAACTCAACAAGCTCACCAAGAAAAACTTTCTTAGTAGGAAATCACAAAGTGGATTGTTAGAGACCCAATGTGATTTGTCAAACTCATAGAAGCATAAAGAGAATTGTTAGAGACTCAATATGTTCTATACTCAAATCCCAATATCAAAACTCAAATCAAATCAACTCAGCTCAATCTCAATCTCAAATCTAAAAACTCAACTCAATATCTGAAATGGATAGGATAGAATGTTTTCTTTCAAGAACATGAAACCCCAACAATTTCCAACTATGCAAAGAATCACATAACAATGATACTCATGTTCTTTTCATCATCAATTAGGTTTTCAACAACAATGCTCATCAAACAAGGTTTAGTCAACCAACACCACTCAACTCAACATCAACCTTGAAGCATTCAACCAATCATCACAAGAAAAGGAAACAAGTAGAAATCCTTTTCCCTCCAAAGATATTTGAACAAAATAGCCACCAACACAATATCACCAAATGTAAAGAATAACTTGCTCAAATCAACTCAATGGAGTAAGCCCAATATCATGAATCAAGTAAAGCAATAACTTGATCAAACAACCTCTATGGAAGCAACTCAACCATCAAACTCAAAACAGCCAACAAAGGGTTCCACCAACTCAATGCAAGTAGCTAGACTCACAAATATAAACCCTAGTGCACAAAGATTCCACTATCTCAAACCAGAAATTATGCATTCACCCAAAACTCTCCTTAAGGATAACAATGCATAAGTAGTCTTCAACAAACCAGAAAATAGGATTTACACCCAACCAAAGGAAACCTAGTTGAAAACCTTTTCACTGCAACCTTATTTCAGAAAAACATACACCAATCATACTCATAAGGAAAAAGTGCCCATACCCTTTTTGGAGTAGAAGAAAATTGATCCTTAAAGCTGTCACCACACACAACCCTCAAAATTCCAACCAAGTTAGGGTTAGAACCAAGATAAATGAGCATATATAAAAACTTTCCTTAATACACCTTTTAGTTCCTCTTCTTTAAAAACAACCACCAAAGAAGCCAAAAACACAAAAACCAAAACTTACACCTTATATCTCCATTTTTAAATTTAGCATAGCAAAAGACTAATCTCAAAAATACAACCAAATAAATATCCCATTATTTCTCCTATGTTTTTTAAACAATGCTGAACAATGTCAAAAATCATATCAAGAAAATAATCACACCTTATAATGGCTGCCCTTGAAGAATCTCAAATTCGTGGCACAAAACATGTTTTAATAAAAATGTGACTAATCCATGCACAGCTCCCTTCGTAGGGATCGAAATGTAGACCTCTGCCTACGCAAGTCCCAAACGTAGCCTTCGCTGCCACTAGACCACAAGGGGCTTACAAAGTCCAAGACAGACTTCCTTCCACATAAACGATCAAGCTTTTTGAAAGCTTTTCAAACCACGAGCTCTCCTCTTTCGCAGCGTAAATAGAACATTCGATCGCAGACAAACCAATTAATTGCCTATGATTTTCCAAGAGATTTTAACCTTAGGAACCTTCTCATATTTATAGTCCATACATGGACTTTAGAACACGTCGGCTGCAAAGAAAAGTAATTTCGAATTTAATCTAAATTTGCTTTCTAAAGGGTTTAAAAACCCTTAAAGTATTTTTAATAAATTAAAACTAATTTCTCCCTTAATTAATTAAATAATTAATTAATTAAAACCTTGAAGGGTTTTAAATAATAATTAAATAAATAATAAAGAGAACCTCCATTGGTTTTAATAAAAACCATTGCCAATGGAATCTCTCTGGATTCTCTTAAAAAGATTCTCTTGGAATATTCCACCTTTGAAGCCAACACATCCTCTTAACATTAATGTCATTTCATTTTGACATCAATGACAACTCATAGACAAGAAGCTAGGATCTCAAACCCAAAATTGCCAACAATCTCCCCCTTTGTCATTGATGGCAAACCATGCTTCTCAACAACACAGAAACTCAACATAAACAGCTCCCCCCTGTCTTGAGGCTCTCCCCCTTACTCATATCTCTCCCCCTTTGTCATCAATGGCAAAGGGTCACCTTTGGGGCTTGGGACTAAGAATAAGCCTCTTAGCTTATTCCCTCCCCCACCTCCTGTTGAGGTGTTTAATTCTGGTGTGGGAGTAAAACTCCCAACAGGCACTGATCATCATCAGTGTCTATAGCTGCCTTACCATGTCTTCTCTTGTTCTCCTTGTCCATATTCTTGTTCCTTGTTCATCTACTGTTCCTATTCCTCGTTATCATTCTTGTTCTTATCCATGCCTTGATCCTTGGACCTGTTCATACCACTGTTCCTATTCCTATACCTTGGAAGTTCAGCTCTACACTGTCTAGCTATGTGACCTTCATTGTTGCACTTATAACAAGTAACAATGTTATTTTTTTTAGGCATACCTGTTCTTTGAGTCCACCTGTTCTGACTAACCCTGTTCCTATTATTAGCCTTGCAAAAAATTGCCTTATGCCCAAACTATTTACAAGAGTAGCAATACCCTTGAAAGAAATTACCACCACTGAAACTGTCATTTAACTTCCTTACTTGAGTCATGCAATGTGAAGCCATGTGACCAAACCTATGACAAGCAAAACATCTGCCATTAAACTTTCATGTAAATGACCTTCTAGGTCCTGTAAACTTTCTCCCCTTTTTCTGTTTCCTATTTTCTGTTTCTGTGCATCTATCACTCAAGGACTCTTTCTATGAAATACTCTCCTCATCAAAACTCTCTTCTTTTTGGAATATCTTACTAGACTCTCCAACTTGTTCCTTGTGTGGCTTAACAAAACCAAGGCCTGTTTTATCTGATGTCTTTCTTTGACCTTTGATGAGTGACTTAACCTTTTTGGAGCTATCTTGAAACCTGTAAAGCTTATCCTTGTACTCTTTAGTTTCCTCTTTCAAAGAAGCCATTTTTTGTTCTAACTCACTATACTTAAGAACCTTAGACTCTAACTCATCCTTGAGTTCTTGTGTCTTAGCCATAGAGAATTCAAGACTTTCTATAAGATCATCTCTCTCCATACTACATTCATCTAACTTATCCTTGAGTCTAGCATTCTTCTTTCTTTCCTTTTACAAAACACTAAGAGCACTAATAAGTTCACTTTCAAGATCCTTTATTTGTTTGCTTTTTGAATCATCAAAGCCTTTTTCAAATTTCTTATCACTAGAGGTGCTACCCTTTTCAAAGACCATACATGCATCTTCATTATAGTTTTCTGAAGCATCCTCACACATACTAGAAACCAAATCATTATTTGTGCAATCATCCTCAAGGTGACCAAAATTTCCACATCTAAGACATTTCATGATAATGAATCTATGTTTTGGTTCTTCCTCTTTTTTTGATATGAACAACATCTCATTTTCATTATCACTTGAAGAACTTTCACTATCACTACTAGAACACTTACTTGCTTTGTCTAGGTAGAAAATCTTCTTGTGCTTGTGAGAATACCTCTTTCCTTGATTGCTATGCTCATATTTGTTTTTCCTGTGATGCTTGTGCTTTTCAAAATCCTTGCTCTTAGAATCTTGTTTATCTTCATCACTTTCATTCTTGGGAACAGTACAGTCAGTAGCATAATGACCAAACTTTCAACAATTGAAACATCTTATATTTTTCATACTTTTGTGCTTTGTAGAGAACTTGCCTTTCTTGCTGTAATATGCCTCTTCATCACTAGAAGACTCATCATTATCTTGAAGCTGTTTACCCTTGGAATTCTTCGTAGCCTTGAAATTTGCCTCTTTCTTGACATCAACCTTCACTTGAGTTCTCAACTCAAATGCTGCAAGTATACTATGGAGCTCATCCTTTTTCAACTTATCCAAATCTTTAGCTTCCTTAATAGCAAAAATCTTTTCACTAAATCTATTAGGAAGAGATCTTAAAATCTTATCACAAACATCATTTTCAGCAAGCTCAAGACCTAAGTATTTCATGGAGTTAACAACCTCATCCATACAAATCATGTAGTCACTAATATTTTTATCATCATTCATCTTGAGTTGTTCAAACATACCTTTGAAGTGTCTCAACTTGGCCTTTCTGAAATTTGTATCACCTGTGTGAATCGACTTCAACTGATTCCACATTTCACTAGCTGTCTTGCAGTGAATTGCTTTGGTGAGATCTACTTTCTATAAGCCTTTCAGGATTGCATTCATTGCTTTTGAATTGTTGTGATGTAGGAGCCTTTATTCTTTAGTATTAGTACCATGTTCAGGAATAGTGTACTCATCTTCAATCACTTCCCAAACCTCATTCCCAAGTGCCATTAGATGAACCTTCATCCTTGCACTCCAAAGACAAAAATCTGACCCATCAAGAATAGGTGCTGCATTGCCACTTGAATGATCCATTGTGTTCTTTACTAGCTTTTCCTTCAAGCTGTTAAACTTTTTGAAGGCACCTGTTCTGATACCAATTGAAGAACACAAGCTTATACTGATAGGGGGGTGAACAATATAAGACCTATTTTTACTTTTTCCTTTATACTTCAAAATAGTAAAGCAATATACCCAAAGCAATATCAAAGCAATGCACAAAATCATCCACAAAGTGACACCAATTTTAACGTGGTTCACCTAGAATGGCTGGGCTACATCCACAAAACTTTTCTATAAAATTTATCTCAAAGTTCTTTGGGAATCCTTCCCAATTACAAAGTTTATGAGCCTCGGCCCAAAGGAGATACATTCCCCCAATCAAAATTTATGAGCCTCTGCTCAAAGGAGATATCTTCCCCTCTACTTTGGAAATGATCCCTCAGAAGATCAACTGCTTCTACCTCTTGCCAGCACATGGAACTCCTTTCCACTGAAGACCTCCTATCTTCAATGCTTAGCCTTAGATACCTCTGCCTTCTATGATCACATCCACAGCAACTCAGCAACCAAATTTGTCCTCAGGTTCTTCTCATAGAACCAATGCACCTCTGTCCTCAAGTTCTCTGATAGAACTATCAAACTCATCTCTCAAGTCCTCTGCTAGGACCTGTCCAAATATACTCACAAGTCCCCACTGAAACCTGTCCAAAACTGCTCACAAGTCCCCACCGGAACCTGTCCAAAAATGCTCACAAATCCCCACTGGAACCTGTCCAAAAACTCAACAAGCTCACCAAGAAAAAATTTCTTAGTAGGAAATCACAAAGTGAATTTTTAGAGACCCAATGTGATTTGTCAAACTCATAGAAGCATAAAGAGAATTGTTAGAGACTCAATATGTTCTATACCCAAATCCCAATCTCAAAACTCAACTCAAATCAACTCAGCTCAATCTCAATCTCAAATTTGAAAACTCAAATAAATATCTAAAATGGATAGGATAGAATGTTTTCTTTCAAGAACATGAAACCCCAACAATTTCCAACTATGCAAATAATCACATAACAATGACACTCATGTTCTTTTCATCATCAATTAGGTTTTCAACAACAATGCTCATCAAATAAGGTTTAGTCAACCAACACCACTCAACTCAACATCAACCTTGAAGCATTCAACCAATCATCACAAGAAAAGGAAACAAGTAAAAATCCTTTTCCCTCCAAAGATATTTGAACAAAATAGCCACCAACACAATATCACTAAATGTAAAGAATAACTTTCTCAAATCAACTCAATGGAGTAAGCCCAATATCATGAATCAAGTAAAGCAATAACTTGATCAAACAACCTCTATGGAAGCAACTCAACCATCAAACTCAAAATAGCCAACAAAGGGTTCCACCAACTCAATGCAAGTAGCTAGACTCACAAATATAAACCCTAGTGCACAAAGCTTCCACTATCTCAAACCAAAAATTATGCATTCACCAAAAACTCTCCTTAAGGATAACAATGCATAAGTAGTCTTCAACAAACCAAAAAATAGGATTTACCAACCAAAGGAAACCTAGTTGAAAACCTTTTCACTCCAACCTTATTTCAGAAAAACATACACCATTCATACTCATAAGGAAAAAATGCCCATACCCTTTTTGGAGTAGAAGAAAATTGATCCTTAAAGCTGTCACCACACACAACCCTCAAATTTCCAACCAAGTTAGGGTTAGAACCAAGATAAATGAGCATATATAAAAACTTTCCTTAATACACCTTTTAGTTCCTCTTCTTTAAAAACAACCACCAAAGAAGCCAAAAACACAACAACCAAAACTTACACCTTATATCTCCATTTTTAAATTTATCATAGCAAAAGACTAATCTCAAAAATACAACCAAAGAAATATCCCATTATTTCTCCTATGTCTTTTAAACAATGCTAAACAATGCCAAAAATCATATCAAGAAAATAATCACACCTTATAATGGCTGCCCTTGAAGAATCTGAAATTCGCGGCACAAAACACGTTTTAATAAAAATGTGACTAATCCATGCACAGCTCCCTCCGCGGGGATCGAAATGTAGACCTCTGCCTACGTAAGGCCCAAACACAGCCTTTGCTTCCACTAGACCACAAGGGGCTTACAAAGTCCAAGACGGACTTCCTTCCACATAAACGGTCAAGCTTTTCGAAAGCTTTTCAAACCACGAGCTCTCCTCTTTCACAGCATAAACAGAACATTCGATCGCAGCCAAACCAATTAATTGCCTTTGATTTTCCAAGAGAGTTTAACCTTAGGAACCTTCTCATATTTATAGTCCATACGTGGACTTTAGAACACGTCGGCTGCAAAGAAAAGTAATTTCGAATTTAATCGAAATTTGCTTTCTAAAGGGTTAAAAAACCCTTAAAGTATTTTTAATAAATTAAAAATAATTTCTCCCTTAATTAATTAAATAATTAATTAATTAAAACCTTGAAGGGTTTTAAATAATAATTAAATAAATAATAAAGAGAACTCCATTGGTTTTAATAAAAACCATTGCCAATGGAATCTCTCCGGATTCTCTTAAAAATATTCTCTTGGAATCTTCCACCTTTGAAGCCAACACATCCTCTTAACATTAATGTCATTTCCTTTTGACATCAATGACAACTCATAGACAAGAAGCTAGGATATCAAACCCAAAATTGCCAATAGTAGATATGTGGTCTACCGAGTCTTAGGTTAGCTTAGTATGCATGTCATAGACTATCCTACCTTTCATCAAAAAATTCATCAGATCTGGTGGATTCCATCTACTAGTGTGCAGTCTAGTCAGATCTGGATACCTTGGTCACCTAGATAGTCGACCAAGTCTAAACAATCACATGCACAATGTGCTCTTCGATCGCCACTCAAGGAGCGATCAAGGTATCCACTCTAATACTATATTTTTGAAGCATAATAATAAAAATATTGCATTAGTAATGAGAAGAAATAAATAGGTTACATTAGGCCCTTGTATAGCGGATCTCGCTAACAAGAAAACACTTAAATAAATAAATATGCTAACCTATTTAACAAATACTTTGCCATCCATAATATGTGCCGACATAACAAATGTCGGTAAGGCAAATAACTAAGGTAAGTAGTCAAACTAACCTTGTAGAAATAAACTAATCTACCTAGGAGTAATTACCAAATGACGTAATATCATAGTTACTAACATAGTAACTCTAACATAGTCATGCGTAGTCACGTGTAGTCATGCGTAGATTGTCGTAGTTTGCCATAGCAGTGTGTAGACTTCCATATACCACTTCATCAGCTTTCAGGTCCAAAACCCTAATAAGCCTTCAAAATCACATCCCGTGCATTGGGATATCCTCCGACAGCCTATTTGCACTCAATTGAGGCCCCCACGGGCCATTAATTGACAAAAGCAATTATCAAGTCAATTCTTAAAATCTAATTTAATGTTGACTTCACTTAAGTCACCTTTTTAGGGCAAAATTGATTAGTTGAACTCTTAATCCTTAATTAACACTAATTACATCCTCCCACATGTGTGTAATTAGGGTTAGCTAAGATATTTTCCTAGGAACCCTAATCAAGCTCTAATTTGACTTAGGACCTCCTAATCCTAATTAGACTTAATCCTTCCTCACACATGTGTGAGGATAGGATATTTCCTATGAGGAATGTGAGACCTCCACCTAACAAACCCTAACCTAACTTTGGTTAGACTTCAGCCTAGGGTTAGTTTCCTTAACTCACCCCCTACACCTTGCCATTTTCTATAAATAGTGGGTCTTAAACCCCTAATTACCTCTCTCTCCATTTATGACATAAGCACAGAAACTCTACCGAATTCAACACTGAAGTCTGAACAATCAGATTTTATAGCAAACAGAAGCATAGCAGCAGCCAAGGAGCCTCCCTACCGGAGCATTTTAGCAGAATACCACTTACAGTAGGATTCACCCCTCACCCCATGAATCTAGTTCTGATTCACCCCTCGGGTGGTGATTTTAGTCTACAAAGCCCAAATCACCTCAGATTTGGTAGGTAAGCTTCCATTTATCATTCCTAAGTGTTTAGCATCATTTATTGCAACTTTCAATATATTTTTATGTCGATTTAGTCTTCATAACCAAGGGGCCTGACCAAGGCAAGCCCCCAACCAACTAACCCCCTTTTGTAGGTTCTTCACAGGTCAAAATAGGAAGAACACCATCAACTACAACCCGATGGTGGATCACAAACCCATCTACATTGAGGGATGATAGAAGGTGGTATCAAGACTATTGTGAAGTTTATTGAAAAAGACATTATGAAAGGGAAACATGTCCCTATTGTAACATATATTATATTTGAATATAAATGAAATACAACTTTCTTGTTCAACATACTTTATGTTTATGTTGTTAGATCAAATACCACTTTCCACCCATTTCATTCTGGCATGCCCAGTGGGACCCCCACAACGGATAGTGTTAGGCTAACTTTTTCTGATAAATCTGATATTATCCTATATTTCTATGTTTTGTAGGTACTAAATCTGACTTTCACAGAGATTTTCAAAGCCCTGGGAACCCTCTCAGGCCTTCAAAATAGATATTTGGGGTCTCTAGACCCAATTCACCCCTACCCCATGAATCAGATCTCAATTCCCCCAGGTGGTGAAGTCAACCAGATAGCCTCAAAAACCCCCAAAATTGTAGGGGTGAGTAGTACAAGACCTAATCAGACTATCCATAACATCAGAGTGTAGGTATTTCCCATTTTATCCCTCTATTGTTTAAATTTTGAAAGCATAAAGCATTCACTAGTTAAATGGTAATTTCTAGGTGTAAATTTGCTTTCATTTCGAGCTTGTAGGATCATTAAATTTTTCTGAAGTTATAGAACCTGCAACTTTCTAGCAACTTCATTTAATTTACTTTTCAAATAAATTTACATTTCTCCTCTTTGTTTCGCATATAGTATAAGCCTACACTATTTCCCCCTTTGTTCATAGCATCTCTTGCTAAAATAAGTACACATTCTAAAGTTTAAATTAGGGTTTCCTAATCCCCTTCTCCATGTTATTTAATTTTCAAAAGAATTTTGCATCCTAAAGTTGAAAATTAGGGTTTCCTAATCCCCTTACTCCACACACTTGGATTGCATGTTTCCACGCTTTGTAAAATAGATTAATTTATTTCATAAAGGCATTTAGGGCTAGACTATTTCTTTGCAAAGAATACAGTTATCTAATCATTTGCTTTCGAAAAGGCATTAGGTTAGTCTCTCTTTTGAAAAGGCAACTAGTTAGTTTCTTACCTTGCATACACCGTTAGCAAAACACAAACCCACACACACTCACGTGGTATCTAAACAAGTGGTGAGATTGGACTTCATCCCCAATCCATCGCTCGAGACTGGTGTGGATCGAGTTGCACTCTCCATCAGCTCACCCCCTAGACACCTAGCAGCCCCATAGGAGCGGTTTTCTAGATTTCATCACCGAAAAATCCCCCACTTTTGTGACTGGGCCCTGGATTTCATCACCAACGGTTACCTGCAGAGTGGGATAGGATTAGCACCTTCATCCACAAGGCTAGTATAATTAGTGGAATTGGTAACTGTCATTCTTGACTAAGCCCACCCGAGGGTGAAGCGAAAGCATGGGTATGCCGGTAGTAGGTCTTAGATAGTACCACCTCTCTTCGTGAGAGGAATTTGTGAACTCGCTTTAGTATAGTGGGTTCCCCCCTTTTAGGATATCATTTTACTACACCTTCCATACAGGTCACCATTTGCACGTTGCGATACCATTCTATTATGTGCATCTTTGGGTGTTGCAGGAGGTTTGATATTGATGACATTCCTAATTTTCTAGAGTATTCACTCCATTACCCATGATTCTACATAGGGAGTATCAACATCGCAACACACAAAAATGAACAAAACACTTTTATTTTTTAGCATTTAGACTTGATTCTGGTCTACCATTGTTTGCATGATCACGGACCGGTCTCATCACATTACACTACATATTGTTTTTCCATACACAACATGTCACTTGCTTTACACTTACATTAGACACAGTTGAGTCTGTATCATACAAGGTTTATTTCTAAAACCCTTCCTACACATGCTACTATGCCTGTGGTCACCCATAGTAGAGCGCATGAGCAAGCACACTTTATAGAGGAATGGCCTACCACTTCCTCTAGTCAATCCACTCTCACTCCTTCGATCATGAAGGGGAAGACCATAGACACATCTGATTCATGCATAGAATCTGATGTACAACTCACACACATGATGCCTCATGATGAGATGTCAACCCTGAGTGAAGCCCTCGCTACTTCACTCATAGAGGATTATCCACTCCTTTCATCCCCATCCTCACCTAATCCACCGACCACATTCTATGACCATGTGATCTACACAATGCCAGGACAACCTCATCCATTATTTACCATAGATGAGGAGGTCATACCTACTTCTCCCACCTTCACACACCCCTTCTTCCAAAATCTATCTCAATCCCTTTTTGAGAGTGATTCTTCCCTCCTAAATCATACCCATCCAGAGGTCACATCATTCACCCCTACCATAGGAATGGTGTCTGACCCATCCTCCTCTATTGTAGGAAACCAGAAGCCATCCTTCCAAACTGCACAATAGCTCCCTCCCCAATAGGAACCGCAAGCATTTCCTCAAACCTCACACCCATACTCTTCATAGGAGTCTCAACCATCATCTTCCCAAGAGCCATTTTTCACCATATCTGAAGGCATCTCCCAACAGTCCCTTCAGATGCAAGATGCACAAACCCAAGTGGGAGTGTACACATACACCTTCCCCTCGACCCAAGCTCCTACTTCGATAGCTTACCCTACCTTTTTGGTAGCTTTTCCACCAATCTCCCAGGTATCCAGAGTGTACGATACCCAACCTTTAGCCCCACCTTTATCTACGGTGACTTTTAGGATACTATCACCTCCTCCTATCCAAGCTCACACTACCAATCTATTTCCCACCTATGGATCAAGACCGACAGCTTATCCACCCACCCTACCAAGCTATTCCACATAGTTTAGCTTCCCTACTTCCTACCCACCAAGACAGAGATAAATCCCATCCTTTGATACCTCATCTCGACCACCCCTAGTACCGGTAGCCCCGACACCTACACCATTACCAACTACACCCAACTTCTTTATGCCTCCTCCATATTGGTCATCACCACCCATAGCCCAACCATTACAATAGGCTCCAACCCAACAAGTACCTACACCACAACCACATGCCTCCTAGTCACAATACTATTACCCACAATAGACACCTACCCCACAACCTAGTGTGCCCATAGATACGATAACACATGTCACCTAGTACCCACCTTACCAAGATCAGGTGCAATAATATTCTTCACAATACTAGGAAGATCAACAATACCAATATCCACCACATCCATAGACTCAACCTACCATAGCCTAGTCTCCCACCCCTATGACACCTAAACTTCAACTCTTACGAGATGAAGTCAAAATGTTGAACCTACGCACCTCTAGCTATGGGCCACAAAAGCCCTATTACGATGAACTATGCAATGAGCCAGTTCACCCATCAGTTCCCATTCCTCCCTACCCCTATCACTTCGAAATACCAAAGTTCGACAAGTACAGAGGTAAGGAAGACCCTAGAGAGCATGTGAGCAACTACCACTCATCCTGCTATCAGCTTCATAGTAGTAATCCCCTCATGTTGCGTACCTTCTCCCTTTCGCTCATGGGGCCAACATTGGACTGGTACAACATGCTCCCATGCCATAGCCTGTATACTTTTGAGTAGCTGGCTAATTCCTTCCTAGAACACTTTTCCATCAACATCAAGAAAAAGACCATATTTTTTGATGTGTACGCCTTACGACAGGCTGATGATGAACCCATCACTGAGTTCATTTCCAGATGGAGAGCGATTATCCATGACCTTACCCATAGCCTCCCCACTACCGAGCTCATGACACTCTTTTCCAAGAGTTGCCACAAACACATCTCCACATCCCTCCAACTTCATCAAAGCCGCACTTTTGAAGATGCCATTTCACAAGAAAAAGTTATTGAAGACATTAAGGTCCAATCCAGGAAAATTAAGTTGAGAACCAAATCCAACTATAACCCCAACTTTCACTTCAACAGGACCACACCAAATCAACCTTACCCTCGACCACCTCAAGCCAACCAAGTCACAACCGCTACCCTAGCACCAGCACCGACTCCTCCACCCTATACACCATAGCCACAAGCATTCCAGACTAATGCTCCTGCTCCACCTAGACCACAACAATACCGAGGCATGCACCCATAGGTTCCACCATGCAACCTCACACCATTATCCGAACCATTACCAACGCTGTTTCATAGATTGTATGAGGGCAACCATCTCCTCCTACCCGAGATCCACCCATTGGATCCAAATGCACCCAAGCCTCATGGATATAATGAGCAACTCTTTTGTCCTTTCCATAGGCAACATGGCCATGATATCGATTCATGTCGCTCCTTCCATGGGCAAGTTCAAGACCTAATCGATAGGGGCATCATCCAGGTAGCAAACCCTTTAGCCCCATAGAATCAAAATTTAGGGATATTTCAAAACCCTCTACCAGATCACAGAGGACCCAATCCTCCTAGACCTCCAAACAATCCCCTAGCACCACCTCACCAAGTGAACAGTGTCCAACATGATCCTCCATCATGTGGTGTAGTAGGTATGATCAACCTTACTACGAGGAACCAACGGTACCCATCATGCCAGACAACACCTATTGTTTCCTGCCAGCTTAGTTCACATCACCACAAGTACCTCAAATGCCTACTACCATACCACCACCACCTCAAAATGTGATTACCATCCATGGTAGCCTAACCCATCAGTTACGTAATGCCCCCACATGACTATCCATATTTGATCTCCTACAATAGTCTCAACCCCATCGCGAGGCATTGAATGACATCCTACGCTCCATTGACCTAGAGACACATGACATGAATACCTTTGTCAATTTTGTAGGAAATATCCCATGATGCCTCCAACCCTCAATTAGCTTCCATGACCATGAGATAACGGAACTCATTGGAGAAGGAGCAGATCCCCCTCTCCACATCCAAGCCACAATCAATGATATCACCTACAAGTGGGTACTCATTGACATGGGCTCATCCATTAGCATTATATCTACAATAGCTCTACATCACCTACATATCCCACCAACCCATTTTGCCATACCTTCCCTTGACCTACGTGCATTCGATGGCTCCATGAGACCTACCGTAGGGTCTATAGTTTTACCTATCCACATAGGCATCCATACCATCTCTATCCTCTTTCACATCATCCAAGGGGAAATGCAATACAATATTCTCCTTGGTCACCCATGGATTAGAGACATGCAGTGTGTCCCTTCCACACTACACCATTGCCTCAAGTACATCCACAATGGACTCGTTCACTATGTCCCAGCCGATGGAGATCCCTTCAAGTTTTGCAACATTGTAGACCTTCCCCTGCACCATCATTTTCATCCTCCCAAATATTCCCTGTGTCCTCTCATCAATCGGTAGGAGCATCGATATCCTCCCCAACTTCCACCTCAATATCCCAGTGTTCATCAAGAGCACAAGCCTCGATATCCGCACCATTAGCACCATCTTCCATGGGACCCAAAACCGCTACCATGCCTTTATCATCACCATCCTTATGGCCTCCACAATCATCCCAACCTCTACCATTCCAATTCCCACCTACGGTGCCACAACCATCATCGCCACCCATTACACAACCTGTCATGTTACCTCCCCCATCCTTGCCTACGGAAGCCCCTATCCTTCCTATGCCACAAACACCTCCCCTTCCTTTTTGACCATGGCCTAGGACATTCACTTCTCCACGTAGCCCAGTGCCTGCATCGATACCTTCCCCCACATAGGCCAAACATCCTACTCAAGCTACAACAACCAAATGTCATGAACAAGAACAACCAATACCCAGTTCAGATAAACAACTCCCACACCCTTCAACCACTACAATCAAGGAATCTCAAATTTCACCTTCATCATATGATTTTGATACCCCACCCCAGTCTCCAGATCATGCCACACCATGCATTTCTATTTTCATGACAAATGTTAGCCCAGGAGACTATAATGTATGTGACGCCCACATACGTGATCCCCCTATCCAATCTACCCATGATTTTGGTCACCCTACAACCTCGATCCTTACCATCAAAACCATCATACAACTAGGAGGTCCCAAAAATCATACCAACTTTTTTTATGTAGGAGTCGACTCTTCAATCCCCCCACCAGCTTCTCCTCCACCACAATCTAGCTTTTGTGGTATGCTAGACCACATGGCCAACCCTCACTTCACCTTGCGCTACCTACAACATTTTCATTGGCATGGATTCAGGTTGGGCCACTATGAACAAGGATTGCGCACACCTATTGATCCTCGAGTTCAGTCACCAACCGAAAAATCTAGTATAGGTTATAATCCAAGAGCAGTTCATACCTTAGAAGATGAATTCCAAGACCTATCCCTCTATCCTACTCCTCTTCCAATACACACTCTCGAAGAATATGTCAACATGGACATCATGGAGGACACTTCATCACCTCATTCTACCATTGTAGTCCCCTATGACTTCTTTCAAGAATCCTCTATGCCTGACACCTCCTCATTATATTATGTGGATAGACTGACAAACCAATTTGCTACCTTATCCTTAGATGTACCACCAACAGAACCTGATACAGTCCCTCCTGAGTCATCACCGACATGCTTAGCCATATTCCCACCTATACATAGGCAACTATAGAGAGCAGTTGCTCATTCTCATTCACCCCTAGTTGTTCTATGACCTCCCTTGAGTCTCTTAGGGTATGCATGAACCACCAAGCCCTACTCACCAGATTCTTCCCCACCTACTTCACCTACAACATCGATCAATATGGTTGAGGTAGACTTGTTCTCTCCCCTTCATTACAGTCACCAACAGACTCGGGATGATACCCCAAATCCAAATTTTATAGATCTCATGCATATATCACCCATACCAGTGCCTCGAGATTTCCTTCTTTCACCTCATGTCTTATGGGTAGTAAATGCTCCTTCCTCATCCATGCCACCCCAAGTCCCTCAAGTATCTCACACGAGCATCTACGTAGATGATGAATATGAGTTCAGAGAGGCTATCGATGACCTTAACCTCATTCCCATCCTTGAACAGTTACGTGATGGATCTCGCATGCTCATTGAAGACACTATCGATGTCGACATTGGTGATGATCCCAAAAATCCCCACATCCTTAAACTAGTCGCTAGCCTCTCACCCAAGGAGTGCATTGCCTTCACAAACTTCCTTTGCAAGTACATTCAAGTTTTTGCATGGTCATACAAGGACATGTCGGGACTTGACCCTACCATAGTGGTTCATAACCTCATACTCGATCCTAATGCCAAACTGGTAAGACAAAAGTTATGATGCATGCATCCAACTATCACATTAATAGTAAAATCTAAACTCCAAAAGCTCCTAGATGTCGATTTCATTGTACCCATCGACTATCCCGAATGGGTATCCAACATGGTCCCTATACCTAAGCCATCCGATGAAGTTCATGTCTGCACAGATTTTCATGATTTAAACAAAGCTTGTCCCAAAGACAATTTTCCCCTACCTAACATCGACTCCCTTGTTGACTCCATCATAGGCCACGAGATGATCTCCCTCATGGATGGATTCTCTAGATACAATCAAATCAGGATCAACCCAACCGATCAACACAAAACCTCCTTTACAACACCCTGGGGGACCTTTTGCTATAAAGTCATGCCTTTTGGCCTCAAAAATGTTGGGGCAACCTACCAACGTGCAATGACCTATATCTTCCATGACTTGATGCACAAAAATATTGAAGACTATGTAGATGATCTCATCACCAAATCCAAGAAATGTGCAGACCATCTCGAAGATCTCCATCAGATTTTTGATCGATTATTAGAACACAACGTATGCTTGAACCCAAAGAAGTGCGTGTTTGGTGTTACCTCGAGAAAAATACTAGGATTCATTATCTCCCAATGAGGCATTGAAGTTGATCCTAGTAAGGTGAAAGCCATCACCGAGATGCCCCCTCCTACCACATTGAAGCAATTGTGCAGCCTCCAGGGCAAGATCACTTCTATTCATAGATTCATAGCGCAATTATCCGACAAGTGTCAGCCATTCAACCACCTCCTACAAAAGGGAGTAAGCTTCAAATGGGACGACAACTATCAAGGAGCATTTGATGCTATCAAAACTTACCTCACATCACCATCGGTTATGTCACCACCACATCCATAATTACCATTGATCCTATACATTTTAGCTATAGAGCTCATGCTAGGTACACTCCTAGCTCAAAATAATGCGCTCGACAAAGAGTAGGCTATCTATTATATTAGTCGCACACTAGTCAGTTATGAAACAAGATATGGATACATGGAAAAATTATGCCTAGCGATCGTATTCACCACTCAAAAATTATGCCACTACATGTTAAATCACACAACTTTTGTCATCGCCCGAGATAATCCCCTTTGGTACATGATGAATAAGAGCTATCACAATTCTCGCACATCTAAGTGGATCATGCTCTTAACTAAATTCAACCTAGAATTCATTTCCCAAAAATCCATCAAAGGGTAGGTCATCGCCGACCAACTAGCCGAAGCCCCTTTGACTGATAATCAACCCCTCCTCATTCAGCTTCCAGATGATTCCATCTTCCATATAACCGAAGCTGAAGAATATGTTGAACCCAAAGTAGTAGCTGACCTCACCTTATTCTTTGATGGTTCTAGATGTCTCCATGTTGGGGGTGCAGGCATTGTCTTCTTCACACCTGAAGGAGAACCACTCCCATTTTCATTCAAACTCGACTTCCCTTGTACAAACAACAATGCAGAATATGAAGCCCTAATCCTAGGACTGAAACAAGCACATTCCATGCATATCAAATGCCTCCACATCATAGGTGATTCACTCCTAATAGTCAATCAAGTGTAGGAACTCTGGCTATGCAATTGCCTAGTCCTCTAACAATATAAGAAAATCATACAACTCTTATCTCAATTTGAGTGGTATGACCTCGAAGCCGCTCCATGATCATCAAACCATTTTGCAGATACTATGGCTTCCTTAGGATCCCTCATTCCACAAAACCCAACATCTAACACAACATCCGTATCCATCCATACGCTCACTCGATCTGCCATATCACCCACACCTCCTACAGATGATGATGGTGTGTATGTGGTAAACTCTGAACCCCATGACCCATGGTTTTCACAAATTAAAGAATACATCAAACTAGGTTTCCTACCTTGTGATTTACCCCATGCTCAATGTTGAACCTTCAAACAGAGAGCAATCCACTACACCTTGTTGGGGGACATCCTTTATCACCGTAGCTATGATGACATGCTCCTGCATTGCCTAGAACCACAAGAATCACAATGGGTTGTACAAGAAACCCATGATGGTACTTGTGGTGGCCATTTTAGTGGCATGGCAATCACCAAATGCATCCTCCATATGGATTATTACTGGCCCAAAATGGAGCATGACTACTACGAATATGTGAAGCATTACGTTAGATGCCAAAAATATGTGAACCTAATGCATCTCCCATCCCAAGCACTTCAACCTATCCAATCCATGTGGCCTTTCTCCCAATGGGGCCTAGATCTAATTGGACAGATTACACCAACTTCCTCAAGCAACCACAAATTTATCATCACTACCATAGAGTATTTTACAAAATGGGTCGAAGCCATCCCATTGGTCCAAACCACAAGAGCTAAAATTGTAGCATTCATCATAGACCACATCATATGTCATTTTGGAATCCCCTCCCAAATCATTTTTGATAATGGGAAATCCTTTAAGAACAAAACTATCCAAGCCCTATGTGACAAATTCCACATACATCATAGTTTTTCTACCCCATACTACCCTCAAGGTAATGGCTAGGCAGAAGCCACAAACAAAACCATTTGTTCCATCCTTCGTAAAACCATAGCAGAATCTCATCGTGACTGGCATAACCAAATGCCCCTAGCCTTGTGGGTGTATCGTACGAGCATCCATACTCCTACTAGGGCAACACATTTTTCACTTGTATACGGGGCTGAAGCTATCATGCCCCTTGAGCTTGAGATACCTTCCTTAAGGATCTCTATGAAGGATTTCATTGATGACAACACTGCTCACCAAGCTCGTTTAGATCAATTAACACTTCTCGATGAACGTCGCATTCATGCAATCGAGCACACACGAGTCTATCAAGATCACCTTCATCATGCCTACAATAGTAAGGTACATCAGCATGAGTTTAAAATTGATGACCTGGTTCTCAAGGAAAACCAATAAATCATGAGTCAACCTCACCATAAGAGCATGACAAGTTTACCCCAAACTGGTTGGGTCCATTCATTATTACACATAAATATGGTTTAGGAGCATATCAACTAGCCAATATTGAAGGCCTTAATGACCCTAAACCCATCAACATCTTGCATCTCCATGCATTCAATGCTTAATACACAAAGGCATCCATCATCACGAGTGCCACACACTACTATTTACAAGTCACTAAGCACATCACCACGTAGATATGCTATTTTGCGTTATTAATTTACTATACATGTACTTTCATCTTTATGTCATTTTTATGCTATGGGTATTTGTTTTTCCTTTTGCAGGATCCACGTCATCAGTAGGAGACTACTACAACATCCCCACGCATCACCATGCAGAACCCTCCACCACCATAGTCCGTACCCATTACACTAGCTGACCTAGCCCAACCATTACCTATCATTCACCCGAGGTAGACGTCACATTCGCCACACTCGGATCATCACTCACCACCTCACCATAGGTCACCTCACCATCGAGGTTCTTCCTATTCACCCCACTCTAGAGATAGCTAGATCTCCATGTCTTCCTTCGATGAGGAGGAGGAAACCTCCAACACCCATCCACGTGGGTCTCCTCCTCATTTATCCAGAGAGGCAAGGAACCCGTACTACCCAACCAATTCTCCACATCACCCCAGTGATGCCTATCATCCACCAAATAGAGGATACACGCCTCAACAAACCCTCCCTCTAGGCCTACCACCTCCACTCTCAAATGGAGAATCTTCTTACACCCAAGCCTTGCAAGCCCATGCCACCCAAGCTACCCAAGATGGCCATGCGCACATGCCCCCATCCCATTCATGCCATCATCCAGGACCATATCCCATGCCACCCATCTTGTAGGCCCCATATTCACCATTTTAAGGCTTACCACTTCACCGAGCTTTACAGTCTCCTAGATCATTTCACCTTGATATCTCCTCATCATGGCCCCATCCATCCATCCCTACCCATCATGATGCCCCTTTCACATTAGAGGCTCATTCACCACCTTCACCAGTTCTATTATCACCTCATCAAGAACTCCAACATATCCTCACCCATGTGGAAGCCCTAGAGCTCCATATGAGTCACTATCAATGCCAAATTCCTGCTCATCGATCGATAACACCACGTACATCACCACCACCTCGTAGATCCAGTCCTCGCCCTAGGGTTTGACCTACATCGGACTCCTGACCCATACCTCCCACATCAGACTTCACTCCACCTCGTACCCCTTCACCCCAATGAGAGTACTATACCCACCACATGACATTTCCACCTACCCCACTATCCGAGATGTTTTATCACCTGATGCACCAAGGCCTTCTGGCTCTCCTAGAGACCCGACCTATAGATCCATCATACCCTAAACCATGCAACTACCATGAGAGTGAATACTGCATCTACCACCACCAGCCAGGCCATGCTATCAAAGAGTGCAGATCATTCAAAACCCTGGTACACAACATGCTACATGGTACTCACCCAACATCACCTGAGCCAGCCCCTCGAGCCACCCGACTAATCAGCCCTCCATGCCACAACATTCCACAAACTTGACTATCCCGAGAATCCATGATACCACCCTCCCATTACATCCACAATAGGGCAAATTATCCATGCCCCACTATTACTCCATTCTCTCATGCACATCCTGACCCATGCCATTTTTCCCATCAGTAGGTTCTCTTCTATCATCTCCCTTACTTCTTCCTCTACTTCTTCACACCTCTTCATGTGGTTGTATGGTCACGCTTCGAGCGGCTACATACCTACATTGATCTAACCCACTTTTCTTCTATCACTCTTTCAACTTTGGTAATCCCCTTTTCTTGTTGGTTACCAAAGACCAGTTCTTCTACTATTTCTTCTAGTTGTACATACCATCTACAATCCCTTCCTCTGGTTGACATTACCGCATGCATCTAACATATTACAACTTATACACCTACTACACACACACCCCACATGTTGGGGCAACCATTACTATGGCATCACACATTTTGATTATCATGATACAACATACTCAGCTATAAATAAATTTTCTAAACTTCTCCTTCTATGCATCATAAATTTCCTCTTGTAGATATTGCATTTCTCCACTTGCACCATTTACATTACATCCATTGCACATATCCATATGTTTTTCATGTTAATTTCATTTTAAGTTTGTACATTCTCCCCCAAAATGTGCCTTCAAAAGGAGTAATACATGCACTTGTTAGCATCACCACCTGGATGTCCACTTCCCCTTTTCAGGATTAGGGTATACATAGGTGTCATGTTTAGCTTTGACTACTCACTAGTTAAGTCAATCAAATGTCACTCCTAGCTGATAGGTTTTACATTCTTCTTATGGTTCTTTAGGCTGGTTCAACTTCTCTCATGGACCATTCACAATAGGTTACACATTAAACAAATTTTGGGTCTAGGAAAGATGACACCTTGAGTAGATGTCACCATCTAGCGAATGGTCTCCCCTGCTCATCCTATCACTTGCATGGTCAACATACGACCTAGGGATAAACAAAGGGATAAGCATAAGAAAAAGTACAAGAATGGGGTAGAAAACAAAAGCCAACACCCATAGAATAGAAAGAAAGAGAAAAAGAGAATAGCAAAAAAGAGAAAAAAAAAAAACAAAAAAAAGAAAAGAAAAGAAAAAGATGAAAAGAGTACCACAATAAATAGGTCAACAATAGATGAGGGGTAGAAAACAAAAGGAAAAGCCTCCTGATATCACCCATGTTATGCTTCATCGCCTTTGGTCCTTAGGTTTAACATAACACCATGGGATGATTTCTGTCGCTAGCAATAGGCTCCAAGAGCCTGCCTACCAGTGGAATAGTCTTACAAGTGGTGATATATCTATTGCCTTAGCTACCTACTTTTGTACAAGATCACTATTCATGTATGGATGAGCTAGCTAGATCGGTCGTGTCTACAATGGGCTAATCCTACCTATTTCTCAAAATGGATAAATGAACTTCACTCATTTACACACACAGGTCCATGATAGATTCTGAACCAGTCCGACTAGTTATGAGTTGCCACATAAACTCACATAGTTTGGAGTCTGAAATTTGATCATCAAAACTACATTAGTCAAAGCCATTACATACGCCTCATATTATCCTACGTCCATGAGATAATGGAAGGGATCACATCCACATAGGTACATGTAATGATACAAGTGCTTCCTTTGCGCATTTTAACATTCCCATACATGCATACATGCATCTATGTTACACAAATTTATTACACAAAACACATCATTGCAATTCCATTACATGCATCACATTACGGATCACATCATTTCATTTCCATTACATGCATCACATCAAGGAGTACATGATTGCATTTACATTGCATACCTCACATAAAATTCTAAATCAAGGCATTCATCATGCATCTACTATCTCACATTCTATCATTTACATTACATGCACTTACTACAAATATCATTTCACATTTTATCACTTCTCATTGCATTCGAAATAAAATCATGCAAGTCTACTCTACAACATATTCACACTACAACATGATAATAAATCTAAATCACAATACACATGCATATCCATTCATTATACATACCCACAAATCATGTCATGATATCTACACAAAAATAAAGAGAACACATTTGCAAACCATAACAATAACACATGTATATATAATAGCTGAAATCAAACATGTCTATATATATGTCATCCAAAAATACCCATAGGCTACAAACTGGGACCATGCCCATCATCCATCATCCAAAATTCCCATAGGCTACAATCATAAGCAATCCTAACTATCACCAGGAGTCTCCCCACGTCCCTCACGGCTCGCCCAAACCTCTATTGCTCTACTAGACTCTGCCCTGGCTCTTGGCGCCTGACCCATAGTAGGTGGATCTCCTACCCCAACCATGGCCCCGACCTACTCCATCGAAGCAGCACTATGCTGACTATTATGTGAAGGTTCCCACACTCATGACCGTGACTCAGAATATGACACCACCTGAGCATAATATGGAAGAGGAATCCCATGCACCGTTAGAGAAGTCTCACATAATACCTTCTTAGCAGACTCCACCACCAACTTACCAGTCAACCTCTCAATAGCCTATGCCTACTCAACCATAATGGCCCTCATATGATCTATATTAGCTACTATATTAGTATATCTAGCATATCTGCATAGTCATGTGTAGTCACGTGTAGTCATGCATAGATTTCCATAGTCCACCATAGCAGTGTGTAGACTTCCATATACTACTTCATAAACTTTTAGGTCCAAAATATTAATAAGCCTTCAAAATTACATCCCATGCATTGGGATATCCTTTGACAACATATTTACACTAAATTGAGGTCCCCACAGGCCATTAATTGACAAAAATAATTATCAAGTCAATTCTTAAAATCTAATTTAATGTTGACTTCACTTAAGTCACCTTTTTAGGGTAAAATTTATTAGTTGAACTCTTAATCCTTAGTTAACACTAATTACATCCTCCCACATGTGTGTAATTAGGGTTAGCTAAGATATTTTCCTAGGAATCATAATCAAGCTCTAATTTGACTTAGGATCTCCTAATCCTAATTAGACTTAATCCTTCATCACACATGTGTGAGGATAGGATATTTCCTATGAGGAATGTGAGACCTCCACCTAACAAACCCTAACCTAACTTTGGTTAGACTTCAGCTTAGTCTTAGTTTCCTTAAATCACCCCTACACCTTTCCATTTTCTATAAATAGTGGGTCTTAAACCCCTAATTACCTCTCTCTCCATTTATGACATAAGCACAAAAAATCTGCTGAATTCAATACCGAAGTCTGAACAGTCAGATTTTATAGCAAAAATAAGCATAGCATAAGCCAAGGAGCCTCCCTACCAGAGCATTTTAGTAGAATACCACTTATAGTAGGATTCGCCCCCCACCCTACAAATTCGGTTCTGGTTCACCTCCCAGGTAGCGATTTAAGTCTATAAAGCCCAAATAACCTCATATTTGGTAGATAAGATTCCATTTATCATTTCTAAGTGTTTAGCATCACTTATTACAACTTTCACCATGTTTTGTGTCAATTTAGTCTTCATAACCAAGGGTCCTGACCAAGGCAAGCCCCCCAACCAACTAACCCCCTTTTGCAGGTTCTTCATAGGTCAAAAGAGGAAGAACACCATCAACTACAACCTGACAGTGGATCACAAACCCATCTACATTAAGGGATGATAGAAGGCAGTATCAAGACTATTGTGAAGTTTATTGAAAAAGACATTATGAAAGGGAAACTTGTCCCTATTGCAACCTATGTTATATTTGAAAATGAAATACAGATTTCTTGTTTAATATACTTTGTGTTTATGTTATTAGACCAAATACCACTTTCCACCCATTTCAGAAGTGATAGTTCAAGTTATGTGAAATAAACTGTTCTATATTCTAAATTGATTTGAGAAAGTGATTGAGTGTTCGTGAGTGTGAAACATATTGAGTCTCTAAAAATTCTCTATATGTTTATGTGGTAAAAAGAGAGATTGAAAATGATTTAGTATTGTTGTGAATGTGAAGTATATTGAGTCTCTAACAATCCTATATATGTTTCTATGATATTGGACAAGTTCTAGTGTGGACTTATTGAGCATATTTGAGGCAAGTCTTTAAGAAGATTTATGGACAGATTGGTGTGAGATTTTGTGAAAGCTTACAATACAAAATTGAGGATAGAGATTATTGAGCAGATTGGACAAGTTCTAGTGAGGACTTTTTGAGCATATTTAAACAAGTTCTAGTGAGGACTTGTTGAGAAAATTTGGGCAAGTTCTAGTGAGGACTTGTTGAGCATATTTGGACAAGTTCTAGAAAGGACTTATGGATAGATTAGTGTGAGATTTTGTGGAATCTTACAAGGCAAATTTGAGATAAGTCTTTGAGAAGACTTGAGAGCAGAATTTATTGATTGATTTGTTCAAACATTGAGTTAAAGTTTGGGGTAGATCAAGCAGATTTGATTTATGATTAAGTCAAGCTTTGTGTTAAGGCTTGAGGATAGATATTGAGGACAAATTTATGCTAGACCGAAGGACTATGTTTAGTGCAAATTTGAGGACAAATATTGAGGATTTATTTATGCTAGACCGAAGGATTGTGTTTATTACATATTTGAGGACAGAGTTTGGTATATATTTGAGAACAGGTTTGTGCCAGACCAGAGATATGGTTTGAGAAGATTTGTGCTAGATCGAAGGACTATGTTTAGTGCAAATTTGAGACAGAGTTGAAAATAAGCTTTGGAGGTGACAGAGTATAGAGAACAAAAGTATCCAGTGGATAGAGATCCATTAGCCAGGGTAGTGAGGATAGGTATTTTGAGTGAGTATATAAGTATTCAGTGGATAGATATCCATTAGCCAGTGTAGTGGGGGAAACAGTTCTTCTAGAAGATCACTAGTTAGAGCAGAGGAGAAAAGAGTTCTCTTGTGGATAGATATCCATGAACTTGATTAGGATATTGGTGTCTCATTTGTACAGAGGTCCATAAATATTGTAATAGGGAAAGGATTCCCAATATATTGATTTAAAATTTCTAGTGGAATATTTTCTTCGTGGAGTAGCCCACATTGGGTGAACCACGTTAAATTGACATCTCTATTATGTATGGTGATTTGTGCATTGGTTTGATTATTGTTGTTGTGTTGGACATTTTGAGTGATAAGTTGTCATTGATGTCAAGAGTGAGTGGTCATTGATGTCAAACTTTCAGCACCAATCAGTGGTAGTTTCAATTGGCAGCATCCGTCTTGGTTTCAGTTTCAAGACCCAGTTCAGGAAGTCAGATGAGGTCCAAAGTGCAAGAAAAAGCCCAAATAAATAATATTATAATATTATTTTATAATATTATGCCAAGGAAGTTTAAAATTAATTATAAATTAATTTATTAGTTAATTTACTTAACTTATAAAGTTATTTAAATTAATTATTAATTTAATTATTAATTATAAATTAATTTAAGCTAAGGTTAAATAACCCTAAGGTGGGTTATCAAATTTGAAATTCGAAATTTGATTTCGAATAAAGCGCCACCGACGTGAGGAGAAATTAAAACGTGTATAAAAGGGGGAACTCCCACCCTACCAAACTTACCATGCCTTCGAAAATTAATGCGAGCTTTAGAATTGAGAGCCTTACGAATTGCGCTGCGTCCAAAGCGAAGGAGGAGTGTGCACATTTTGAGAGAAATAGACGATGAGTGAAGGCATAAGAGGAAGGGGCTCTACCTTCCTTCACGTGGGCATTAGTAGCCCACGTGGTGGGCTCCCAAGCGCTAAGGCGCTTAGGCTAGAGGAGACGATGGATCGAATCTCGTCGAATCCCCTTTTGTGGGAAGTATAAGGTATGCTTGGAAATTGGTCGCCAAAATTTTGGGAATATAGTTTGGGCATTTAAAAATTAATTTTTGCATATTTAAATTGGTTCTAAGGTTGCTAAAGGAGTTATAAGGGTTTTTGCAAAATTAAATTTTTAATGTTGTGTGCTCAAATGTTTTGAAAAGATTGTAAGGTGTTTGGTTGATATTTTTATGGTGTTGGATATTATTTTAAGTTGGAGTTTATAAGGTGTATCAAGGAAATTATCTTTATGTATGGTATGATGAGTGTTATTTTAAAAGGGAGCAATAAGGCATAAATTGAGTTGTGATTGTTTTATGTCCAAGGAATATTTTTGGAAAGTGTTGAAGTGATATTGTTGTGTCTAACCATTGGAATTGGAAAGAAGAAAATTGTGATTAAGACAGGTTTTCTAAAGGCACTTCTACATCCAACAAAAGGTATGGGCATATTCTTCCTAGTGAGTGATTGTTGAAAATTGTGAATGGAAAGTTGGAGTGAAAAGGATTGTTTGGTTTGCATTGTTGAGAGTGTTTTGAATTAATGCTTCAAGGTTTTCTAGAATTAAGAGTTGTTGATAAAACCTTGTTTTATAAGCATTGTTGTTGAAGTGTTTGAGTTGAGTGAAGAACTTGAACTAGGGTTTGCAAAGAACATGAGTATCATTGTTATGTGAAGATTATCTTATAAGCATTGTTGTTGAAGTGAGTTGTTGAGTGAAGAACTTGAACTAGGGTTTGGAAAGAACATGAGTATCATTGTTATGTGATATTGGTTGATAAAGCATTGTTGGAAATATTTGAGTGAGTATTCATATGCTTGGACTAGGGTTTGTGAGCAAGGATCATTTCATTGAGTGATTGGTTGAGTAGAGTTGGTTAAGCCTAGTCAAGTGAATGTGTGAAGTGATTGTTCAAGTTCTATGAAACAAATTATTCTATATTCTAAATTGATTTGAGAAAGAGGTTGAGTATTGATGAGTGTGAAACATATTGAGTCTCTAACAATTCTCTATATTTTTCTAAAGAGTGATTGAAAGTGATTGAGTATTGAGGTGAATGTGAAGCATATTGAGTCTCTAACAATTCTCTATATGTTTCTAAGAGAGTGATTGAAAGTGATTGAGTATTGAGGTGAATGTGAAGCATATTGAGTCTCTAAACAATTCTCTATATGTTTCTAAGAGAGTGATTGAAAGTGATTGAGCATTGTGATGAATGTAGAGCATATTGAGTCTCTAACAATTCTCTTTATGTTTCTATGAGATTGGACAAGTTCTAGTGTGGACTTGTTGAGCAGATTTGAGGTAAGTCTTTGAGAAGACTTGTGGATAGATTTGTGTGAGCTTTTGTGGAAGCTTACAATACATATTGAGAGCAGATTTGGATAAGTTCTAGTGAGGACTTATTGAGCATATTTGGACAAGTTCTAGAGAGGACTTGTGGACAGATTAGTGTGAGATTTTATGGAAGCTTACAAGGCAGATTTGAGATAAGTCTTTGAGAAGGCTTGAGAGCAGAGTTGATTGATTGATTTGTTCAAACCTTGAGTTAAGGTTTGGGGTAGATCCAACAGAGTTGATTTGAGATTGAGTCAAGCTTTGAGTTAAGGCTTGAGGATAGATATTGAGGATAGATTTATGCTAGATCCAAGGACTATGTTTAGTGAGATCAGAGGATAGATATTGAGGATAGATTTGTGCTAGACCGAAGGACTATGTTTAGTACAGATTAGGATAATTTGATTTAAGGATAGTTTGTAGAGATAGAGATTGAGTAGATTTGTGCTAGATCGAAGGACTAAGTTTAGTGTAGATTTGAGATAGATATTTGAAGGTGATAGAGTATAGAGGATGATAGTATCTAGTGGATAGAGATCCATTAGCTAGGGTAGTGAGGATAGGAGTCTTCAATGGATAGAGATCCATTAGCCAGAGTAGTGGGGGCAATAGTTCTTCTAGAAGATCACCAGTTAGAGCTTAGGAGAAAGGAGTTCTCCTATGGATAGAGATCCATAAACTTGATTAGGGGATTGGTGTCTCCTTTGGATAGAGATCCATAAACATTGTAATAGGGAAAGGATTCCCAAGAGATTGATTGAGAAAATTTTAGTGAAATATTTTCTCCATGGAGTAGCCCACATTGGGTGAACCACATAAAATTGGTGTCTCTATTGTGTGTGGTGATTTATGCATTGCTTTGATTACTACTATTGATATTGCTATCTATACATTGCATAATATTGATTGGGAAAGAAAAGTAAAAAGTGGTCTTATATTATTCACCCCCCTCTTAGTATAAGCTTGTGTTCTTCAATTGGTATCAGAGCGGGTTCCTTCGAAAGAGTTTAACAACTTGAAGGAAAAGCTTTCAAGAACACAATGGATTCTAAGAATGTGTCCTCAGATAATTCAACACCAATATTTGATGGAAGTGACTACATATATTGGAGTATGAGAATGAAGGTTCACCTGATGGCACTTGGCAATGAAATTTGGGAAGCAGTTGAAAATGGATACATACCACCAGTTGATCCACCTACAGATAAGGAAGGTAAGCTTCTACAACATTACAATTCAAAAGCAATGAATGCACTTTTGAGAGGTTTGCATAGAACATAATCAATAAAATTTATGCATTGTAAATATGCAAAAGGAATTTGGGATAAGTTGCAAAGCATATATGAAGGAGATAAAAGTGTCAAAAAGGCAAAGATACGAAATCTCAAAGGACAATTTGAAGAATTAAGAATGAAGAATGAGGAAGACATTAGTTCTTATCTACTTTGGGTAGATGAGGTTGTTAATGCTATGCAAGGACTTGGACTTAATGTGGATGAATCAGATGTTTGTGATAAGATCTTAAGGTCTCTTCCAACAAGGTTTAGTGAAAATATTTCAGCTATAGAAGAAGCAAAGGATGGTGATTCTTTGACAAGAGATATGTTGCTTGGTATTCTTACAACTTTTGAGTTAAGAACAAAAGAACCTAATCCCCAGAAGGAAGCAACCTTCAAAGCAATTAAGAAGACAAAGGGTAAGAAGTCAGAATCAAGCAATGAGTCATCCAGTGATGAAGAAGCAAATTATGGTAGAAGGAACAAGGATTCAAGAAGATTCAAAGATGTAAAATCTGTTAGATGTTTCAATTGTGGAAAGTATGGTCACTATGCAACTGATTGTCAAGAAGCTAAAAATAACAATGATGAAGAAAAATAGGATCACAAGAATAGGGAATCAAAAAAATACAGGTACCAAAAGAAAGGTAAGGATGGACAAAGCAGACAAGGGAAGAAGTTCTTTCAAAGACAAAAGAGGAGCTACTATGCAGACAAGGCAAGTAAGTACTCAAGTGATAGTGATGCTAGTTTTTAGATAATGATAGAGATGAAGTCCTATTTATGATTGAAGAAAAAGAAGAAGTCAAGAAAAGGTCACCAATAATTCTCAAGTGTTTTAGATGTGGTAACTTTGGACATCTTGAAGATAGTTGTACAAGGAATGGTTATAGTTTCAGTGATGATGAATATGAGGATGCACTTGAAGGACCAGAAGAAAATATTCTAATGGCACTAGAAGAAGAAGAAGGTGATCCTATAGTAGACAAGTCAAAATAAAATGAAGATGTAGACAAAGGCAAACAAATAGAGGAAGAATCAGATAAAGAAGGATTTGATCTTAAGGCAGAACTTATTTATGCTCTTGACACAGTAAAGAAGGTAAGAAAGCAAAACTCTAAACTTGAGTTTTAGTTTCAAGAATGTGATGAAGAGAGAAGAAAGCTTATAGAGGATCTAAACAAGTCAATGGCTAAGACAAAGAAGTTCAAGGATAAGTTAGAAGCAAAGGTCTTAGAATGTGAAAGGTTAGAACAAGAAGTAGCTCTACTAAGGGAAGATTTAGAAAAATCTGAGGATAAGCTACACAAGTTTGGAAAGAGCTCAAAGGTTGTGGATAAGATGATCAAAGTACAAAGAAGGTCAACAAACAAAATAGGTCTTGGTTTTGAACAAGCTCAAAAGAAACAAGAAGAAGAGTCAACCTCAAGTTCTAAGAAGAAGAAACTTTAGGAAGATAGTGTAAGAGAAAGTGAGACATCTGAGGATGAGTTGGACAACAGAAAGTTCAACAAGGAAAGGAACAATGCACAAAGAAGAAACAGATGGAACAACAATCAGAATAGGTTAAGAGAGACTAAGAGACCAATGAGGTCAAGACAAGGAAATTTCAATGGAAGGTGTTTCTCATGTCACAGGTTTGGACACATGGCTTCACAGTGCAGGACACATGAAAGACAAGAAAATGGGAATTTTAGAAACAGATAACTTTTCCATGGGTATTGCTACTCATGTAATCAGTTTGGTCACAAGGCAATGGATTGCAGGGTTCATGACAGAAAAGGATATGGTTTCACTAGGAGAAATCCTAAGACATTTGCACCTCCAAGGAATAATAACATTAAGTGTTATAAGTGCAATAATGATGGACATACAACAAAATGGTGTAGAGCAGACATTCCAGAATCAAGCATGAACAGAAAGGAACAAGAATATGAACATGAACAGGAACAAGAATATGGACATGAACAGGAACAAGAATAGGAATATGGATATGGATATAAATAGGAACAAGAATATGGACATGGATAGAAACAAGAATAGGAAGAATCAAAAGGATCAGATAAGAAGAAAAGAGGATAAAGGTAAAGACCAATGCTTTCTAGGAGTAGAAATACTCCCACCCCAAAATTAACCACCTCAAGAGGAGGTGGGGGAGGGGCTAAGCTAAGAGATTCATTCTTAGCCCCGAGCCCCAAAGGTGACCCTTTGCCATTGATGTCAAAGGGGGAGATATTTGAGTAAGGGGGAGAGATTTGGTTTAAGGAGAAAGCATTGAGTCAGGGGAGAGTACAAGAAAGAAAAAGGTCAAGATTTGGTAAAAAGAATTTGGGTTGCCATCAATGACAAAGGGGGATATTGTTGGACATTTTGAGTGATAAGTTGTCATTGATGTCAAGAGTGAGTGGTCATTGATGTCAAACTTTCAACACCAATCAGTGGCAGTTTTAGTTGGTAGCATCCATTTCGGTTTTAGTTTCAAGATCCAGTTCATGGAAGTCAGATGAGGTCCAAAGTGCAAGAAAAAGCCCAAATAAATAATATTATAATATTATTTTATAATATTATGCCAAGGAAGTTTAAAATTAATTATAAATTAATTTATTAGTTAATTTACTTAACTTATAAAGTTATTTAAATTAATTATTAATTATAAATTAATTTAAGCTAAGGTTAAATAACCCTAAGGTGGGTTATCAAATTTAAAATTCAAAATTTGATTTTGAATAAAGCACCATCGACGTGAGGAGAAATTAAAAGCATGTATATAAATGGGGAACTCCCACCCTACCAAACTTACCATGCCTTCGAAAATTAATGTGAGCTTTAGAATTGAGAGCTATACGAATTGCGTTGCATCCAAAGCGAAGGAAGAGTGTGCAAGTTTCGAGAGAAATAGATGATGAGTGAAGGCATAAGAGGAAGGGGCTCTACCTTCCTTCACATGGGCATTAGTAGCCCACATGGTGGGCTCCCAAGCGCTAAGGTGCTTAGGCTAGAGGAGACGACGGATCGAATCTCGTCGAATCCCCTTTTGTGGGAAGTATAAGGTATGCTTGTAAATTGGTCACCAAAATTTTGGAAATATAGTTTGGGCATTTAAAAATTAATTTTTGCATATTTAAATTGGTTCTAAGGTTGCTAAAGGAGTTATAAGGGTTTTTGCAAAATTAAATTTTTAATGTTGTTTGCTCAAATATTTTGAAAATATTGTAAGGTGTTTTGGTTGATATTTTTATGGTGTTGGATATTATTTTAAGTTGGAGTTTATAAGGTGTATCAAGGAAATTATCTTTATGTATGGTATGATGAGTGTTATTTTAAAAGGGAGCAATAAGGCATAAATTGAGTTGTGATTGTTTTATGTCCAAGGAATATTTTTGGAAAGTGTTGAAGTAATATTGTTGTGTCTAACCATTGGAATTGGAAAGAAGAAAATTGTGATTAAGACAGGTTTTCTAAAGGCACTTCTACATCCAACAAAAGGTATGGGCATATTCTTCCTAGTGAGTGATTGTTGAAAATTGTGAATGGAAAGTTGGAGTGAAAAGGATTGTTTGGTTTGCATTGTTGAGAGTGTTTTGAATTAATGCTTCAAGGTTTTCTGGAATTAAGAGTTGTTGATAAAACCTTGTTTTATAAGCATTGTTGTTGAAGTGTTTGAGTTGAGTGAAGAACTTGAACTAGGGTTTGCAAAGAACATGAGTATCATTGTTATGTGAAGATTGTCTTATAAGCATTGTTGTTGAAGTGAGTTGTTGAGTGAAGAACTTGAACTAGGGTTTGGAAAGAACATGAGTATCATTGTTATGTGAGATTGGTTGATAAAGCATTGTTGGAAATATTTGAGTGAGTATTCATATGCTTGGACTAGGGTTTGTGAGCAAGGATCATTTCATTGAGTGATTGGTTGAGTAGAGTTGGTTAAGCCTAGTCAAGTGAATGTGTGAAGTGATTGTTCAAGTTCTATGAAACAAATTATTCTATATTATGAATTGATTTGAGAAAGAGGTTGAGTATTGATGAGTGTGAAACATATTGAGTCTCTAACAATTCTCTATATGTTTCTAAGAGAGTGATTGAAAGTGATTGAGTATTGAGGTGAATGTGAAGCATATTGAGTCTCTAAAAATTCTCTATATGTTTCTAAGAGAGTGATTGAAAGTGATTGAGTATTGAGGTGAATGTGAAGCATATTGAGTCTCTAAAAATTCTCTATATGTTTCTAAGAGAGTGATTGAAAGTGATTGAGCATTGTGATGAATGTAGAGCATATTGAGTCTCTAACAATTCTCTTTATGTTTCTATGAGATTGGACAAGTTCTAGTGTGGACTTGTTGAGCAGATTTGAGGTAAGTCTTTGAGAAGACTTGTGGATAGATTTGGGTGAGATTTTGTGGAAGCTTACAATACATATTGAGAGTAGATTTGGATAAGTTCTAGTGAGGACTTATTGAGAAGATTTGGACAAGTTCTAGAGAGGACTTGTGGATAGATTAGTGTGAGATTTTTGGAAGCTTACAAGGTAGATTTGAGACAAGTCTTTGAGAAGGCTTGTGAGCAGAGTTGATTGATTGATTTGTTCAAACCTTGAGTTAAGGTTTGGGGTAGATCCAACAGAGTTGATTTGAGATTGAGTCAAGCTTTGTGTTAAGGCTTGAGGACAGAGATTGAGGATAGATTTGTGCTAGATCGAAGGACTATGTTTAGTGCAGATCAGAGGATAGATATTGAGGATATATTTGTGCTAGACCAAAGGACTATGTTTAGTATATTGAGGATAGATTGTAATTTGAGGAAGTTTGTCAAAAAGATAGAGATTGAGAAAATTTGTGCTAGACCGAAGGACTATGTTTAGTGTAGATTTGAGATAGAGTTTGAAGGTGATAGAGTATAGAGGATGATAGTCTCTAGTGGATAGAGATCCATTAGCCAGAGGTAGTGAGGATAGGAGTCTTCAGTGGATAGAGATCCATTAGCCAGAGTAGTGGGGGCAATAGTTCTTCTAGAAGATCACCAGTCAGAGCTTAGGAGAAAGGAGTTCTCCTATGGATAGAGATCCATAAACTTGATTAGGGGATTGGTGTCTCCTTTGGATAGAGATCCATAAATATTGTAATAGGGAAAGGATTCCCAAGAGATTGATTGAGAAAATTTTAGTGAAATATTTTCTCCGTGGAGTAGCCCACATTGGGTGAACCATGTAAATTTGGTGTCTCTATTGTGTGTGGTGATTTATGCATTGCTTTGATTACTATTGTTGATATTGCTATCTATACATTGCATAATATTGATTGGGAAAGAAAATTAAAAGTGGTCTTATACTGTTCACCCCCTCTCAATATAAGCTTGTGTTCTTCATTAACATAATATTTATTGGAAAGAAAAGTAAAAAGTGGTCTTATACTATTCACCCCCCTCTCAATATAAGCTTGTGTTCTTCAATTGGTATCAGAGCGGGTTCCTTCGAAAGAGTTTAACAACTTGAAGGAAAAGCTTTCAAGAACACAATGGATTCTAAGAATGGGTCCTCAGATAATTCAACACCAATATTTTATGGAAGTGATTATATATATTGGAGTATGAGAATGAAGGTCCACCTGATGGCACTTGGCAATGAAATTTGGGAAGTAGTTGAAAATGGATACATACCACTAGCTGCTCCACCTACAGATAAGGATGGTAAGCTTCTACATCATTACAATTCAAAAGCAATGAATGCAATTTTGAGAGGTTTGCATAGAACAAGAGTTCAATAAAAGTTATGCATTGTAAATATGCAAAAGGAATTTGGGATAAGTTGCAAAGCATATATGAAGGAGATAAAAGTGTCAAAAAGGCAAAGATACAAAATCTCAAAGGACAATTTGAAGAATTAAGAATGAAGGATGAGGAAAACATTAGTGCTTATCTACTTTGTGTAGATGAGGTTGTTAATGCTATGCAAGGACTTGGACTTAAGGTTGAAGAATCAGATGTTTGTGATAAGATCTTAAGATCTCTCCCAACAAGATTTAGTGAAAATATTTTAGCTATAGAAGAATCAAAAGATGGTGATTCTTTGACAAGAGATATGTTACTTGGTATTCTTACAACTTTTGAGTTAAGAACAAAAGAGGAACCTAATACCTAGAAGGAAGCAACCTTCAAAGCTATTAAGAAGACAAAGGGTAAGAAGTCAGATTCAAGCAATGAGTCATCCAATGATGAAGAAGCAAATTATGGTAGAAGGAATAAGGATTCAAGAAGATTTAAAGATGCAAAATCTATTAGATGTTTCAATTGTGGAAAGTATGGTCACTATGCAACTGATTTTCAAGAAGCTAAAAATAACAATGATGAAGAAAAACAGGATCATAAGAATAGGGAATCAAAAAAATACAGGTACCAAAAGAAAGGTAAGGATGGACAAGGCAGACAAGGAAAGAAGTTCTTTCAAAGACAAAAGAGGAGCTACTATGCAGACAAGGCAAGTAAGTACTCAAGTGATAGTGATGCTAGTTTTTCAGATAATGATAGAGATGAAGTTCTATTTATGATAGAAGAAAAAGAAGAAGTTAAGAAAAGGTCACCAATAATTCTCAAGTGTTTTAGATGTGGTAATTTTGGACATCTTGAAGATAGTTGTACAAGGAATGGTTTTAGTTTCAGTGATGATGAATATGAGGATACACTTGAAGGACCAGAAGAGAATATTCTAATGGCACTAGAAGAAGAAGGAGGTGATCCTATAGAAGACAAGTCAGAAGAGAATGAAGATGTTTTCAAAGGCAAACAAATAGAGGAAGAATCAGAAAAAGGAGAATTTGATCTTGAGGGAGAGCTTATTTATGCTCTTAACACATTAAAGAAGGTGAGAAAGCAAAACTCCCAACTTAAGCTTCAGTTTCAAGAATGTGATGAAGAAAGAGGAAAGCTTATAGAGGATCTAAACAAGTCAATGGCTAAGACAAAGAAGTTCAAGGATAAGTTAGAAGCAAAGGTCTTAGAATGTGAAAGGTTAGAACATGAAGTGGCTCTACTAAGGGAAGAAGTAGAAAATTCTAAGGAAAAGCTACACAAGTTTGGAAGAAGCTCAAAGAATTTGGATAAGATTATCAAGTCACAAAAGCCTACATCAAGAAAGATAGGTCTTGGTTTTGAACAAGCTCAAAAGAAACAAGAAGAAGAGTCAACCTCAAGTTCTGAAGAAGAAGAAACTTCAGAAGAAGATAGTGTAAGAGAAAGTGAGACTTCTGAGGATGAGTTGGACAACAGAAAGTTCAACAAGGAAAGGAACAATGCACAAAGAAGAAACAGATGGAACAGGAACCAACATAGGGTAAAAGAGACTAAGAGACCAATGAGGTCAAGGCAAGGAAATTTCAATGGATGATGTTTCTCATGTCACAGATTTGGGCACAAGGCTTCACAGTGTAGGACACATGAAAGACAAGAATATGGGAACTTCAGAAACAGGTAGCTTTTTCATGGGTATTGCTACTCATGTAATCAGTTTGGTCACAAGGCAATGAATTGTAGGGTTCATGAAAAGAATAGATATGGCTTCACCAGGAGAAATCCCAAGATATTTGCACCTTCAAGGAATAATAATATTAAGTGTTACAAGTGCAATAATGATGGACATACAACAAAGTGGTGTAGAGCAGACATTCCAGAACCAAGCATGAACAGGAATAGGAACATGAGCATGAATATGGACATGAATAGGAATAGGAATATGGACATGAACAAGAATAGGAATATGGACATGAATAGGAACAAGAACATGGACATGAATAGGAACAAGAATAGTAAGAGGAATCAGAAGGATCAAATGAGAAGGAAAGTGGATAAAGGTAAAGATCAGTGCTTGATGGGAGTAGAAATACTCCCACCCCAAAATTAACCACCTCAAGAGGAGGTGGGGGAGGGGCTAAGCTAAGAGTTTCATTCTTAGCCCCGAGCCCCAAAGGTGACCCTTTGCCATTGATGTCAAAGGGGGAGATATTTGAGTAAGGGGGAGAGATTTAAGTTAGAAGGAAAGCATTCAAGGGAGTTTCCAAGGGGAGCAGAAAAAGGTCAAGGAAATGGTAAAAAGTAATTGGGTTGCCATCAATGACAAAGGGGGAGATTGTTGGACATTTTGAGGAGTGTTTGTTGTCATTGATGTCAAAAGCATTGTTGTGCTATGTTCGTCATCTTTGAGGACATTAAGTGTTTCCTCCAAAAGCAAGAAGGTCTTGAAAAGCAATAGGTTATAATATTTATTTTTAAATATTATATACCCAGGAGGGTTCAAAGAATGAAGATCAAAAGAAGGAGAAGCAAGTTCAAAATTAAATAATAATATTTTATTATTATTATTTCGGATCAAAAATCGAGTTTAAAAAGATCAAGGAACAAGTTGGAAAAAACCCACAAAGAGATTTTAATTTAAATTAAAATATTTTAATCTTTGATTAAAATTTTAATTTAAATAATGATGGGTGCTAAGGTTAATTTAAATATTTATTTAATATTTAAATTTAACTTTAATATTCAAATTAAAACTAAATTCGAATAATCACCGACGTTGAAATAAGCTAAAGGTTGCATATAAATAATGCCAAAGTTGGCATTTGGAAAATTATCCATGCGATAGTTTTTGGCTCGTGCAAAAGAGAAGTGTGATTTTTGCATGTGTTTTCAAGCAAAGGAAAGGACAAGTGTGACTAGCCTCCAAAAAATATTTGAAGTCCCTCGTAGCTGAGTTGGTAGCCAAGGGCTGCGTAAGACGCGTGCTAGGTGCCTGGTGCAGGTTCGAATCTCGTGCACATCATTTTTGGTGAAGGAAGGTTCACGTTTTAAGGTTGCACCATTCGAGGGAGAAGGTCAAAGGCACGCTAGTGCCTTTTGGCTCTTGTGGAGCCACGCAGCCCAGTTGGTGGGCGCGAGCATTGCGAAAGCGCTTGGGGGAGAACCAACGATGGTTCGAATCCTACCAAGGCCTTTTGGGCAGCACTATTGAGGTATGCACGTTGTGAGGTTTGATTTGGCTTGCAAAAAATAAAAGGGAAATATTTTGCTTGTTGGTTGTCTTGGCTTGCAAAAAATAAAAGGGAAAATATTTTGTTTCAAAGGTTTATGTTGATTAAAGTTTTTGCATAATTAATTTGATTATAAGTTGTTTAGGGGAGTTAAAAGGGAATGCAAAACTTTGATTTCTGGATTGAATTTTTAAGTGTTTAAGGAGTTATAAGAGAGTAAGGAAAGTTTATTTTTGAGATTCAAGGGTGTTGGATATTATTTTAAAAGTTGGAGATTATAAGGTGTATTTGGATATTAATTTTTGTATTGAAGAAATATTTTTGAAGAAGTGTTAGGGTGATAATTCTTGTCATCTAACCTTTGTGCTTGGCAAGGAAAGTGGTTATAATTGAGACAGGTTTTGAAGTCTATTCTTCAACAAATAAAAGGTATGGGCATATTCTTCTTTGGTTGAAATAATTGATTGGTTGAGATTTTTTGAAAACAAGATTGGAGTGAAAAGGATTTGATTAAGTTTTCCTTTGTAAGTTTGTTGAGTTGATGAGTTTTCTGAAATGGAAGTAAATGCTATAAACCTTGTTTGATAAGCATTGTTGGAGATTTTGAGTGAGTGAATGCATACTTCATTGTTGTGTGATTGAGATCCTTTGTTGTTGAGTTTGAATATTGGATTAGGGTTTGAAAGATCATGAGTATCATTGTTATGTGAGGATTGGTTGATAAGCATTGTTGTTGAAGTAATTGGTTGAGTGAAGAACTTGAACTAGGGTTTGCAAGATCATGAGTATCATTGTTATGATTGGTTGATAAGCATTGTTGTTGAAGTAATTGGTTGAGTGAAGAACTTGAACTAGGGTTTGCAAAGATCATGAGTATCATTGTTATGTGAGGATTACTTGATAAGCATTGTTGTTGAAGTGATTGGTTGAGTGAAAGTGATTGAGCTTACTTGAGTGGATGTGTTGAAGTGATAGTTCAAGTTCTGTGAAACAAATTGTTCTATATTCTAAATTGATTTGAGAAAGTGATTGAGTGTTTATGAGTGTGAAACATATTGAGTCTCTAACAATTCTCTATATGTTTTTATGGTAAAAAGAGAGATTGAAAGTGATTGAGCATTGTTGTGAATGTGAAGCATATTGAGTCTCTAACAATTCTCTATATGTTTCTATGAGATTGGACAAGTTCTAGTGTGGACTTGTTGAGAATATTTGAGGTAAGTCTTTGAGAAGACTTGTGGATAGATTGGTGTGAGATTTTGTGGAAGCTTACAATACAGAATTGAGGATAGATATTATTGAGATATTTGGACAAGTTCTAGAGAGGACTTGTGGATAGATTAGTGTGAGCTTTTGTGGAAGCTTACAAGGTAGATTTGAGATAAGTCTTTGAGAAGACTTGTGAGAAGAGTTGATTGATTGATTTGTTCAAACCTTGAGTTAAGGTTTGGGGCAGATCAAGTAGAGTTGATTTGTGATTAAGTCAAGCTTTGTGTTAAGGCTTGAGGATAGATATTGAGGATAGATTTGTGCTAGACCGAAGGACTATGTTTAGTGTAGATTTGAGGATAAATATTGAGGATAGATTTGTACTAGACCGAAGGACTATGTTTAGTGCAGATTTGAGGATAGATTTTGGTGCAGATTTGAGGATAGGTTTGTGCTAGACCAGAGATAGAGTTTGAGCAGATTTGTGCTAGATCGAAGGACTATGTTTAGTGCAGATTTGAGATAGAGCTAAGAGTAAGCTTTGGAGGTGATAGAGTATAGAGGATGATAGTCTCCAGTGGATAGAGATCCATTAGCCAGGGTAGTGAGGATAGGTCTTCTGAGTGAGGATAGGAGTCTTCAGTGGATAGAGATCCATTAGCCAGTGTAGTGGGGGTAACAGTTCTTCTAGAATATCACCAACCAGAGCTAAGGAGAAAGGAGTTCTCCTATGGATAGAGATCCACGAACTTGATTAGGGGATTGGTGTCTCCTTTGGATAGAGGTCCATAAACATTGTAATAGGGAAAGGATTCCCAAGAGATTGATTGAGAAAATTTTAGTGAAATATTTTCTCCGTGGAGTAGCCCACATTGGGTGAACCACGTTAAATTGGTGTCTCTATTGTGTGTGGTGATTTGTGCATTGGTTTGATTACTACTATTGATATTGCTATCTATACATTGCATAATATTGATTGGAAAGAAAAGTAAAAAGTGGTCTTATACTATTCACCCCCCTCTCAGTATAAGCTTGTGTTCTTCATGACCAATAAATATTCTAAGGTTTTGTTTTGAGATGTTGAGGAAATGAACCCTAGATTAATGTAAGGTCCAATGAGACCAATATTATTAAAATTATGCAACTTGGAAATATTTAAAGGAAATGAGAAAGCAAATACCATATTTATTTGAATGAAATTTATATGTTGTAATTGTAGGAAATATAGAGGAGTGTGTTTAGTCCAAGGGGGGTGTATGTAATGAACCACCTTGGTAGGAATTGATCTTGACACTTGATTTATGTATTTATGTCTGGATATCAAATACATAATCTTATTTTGTGTTATTAAAATTAATTGATAGCTACATTCTATTTTTGATATGTGGAGAATATGGTACTACTAATGAATTTTATGGATGTAGGACCAAGTACTCTCATGGGTGGATTGGTATGGGACAACCACTAGAGTTGAGAGAAAATTTGGAAAATTATGGATGACTTGTTCATCAACAACTCAAGGGTAAAGAAATTTCCTTCATATAGATGCATTTGCATACATACATACATACATACATACATATACATACATATATATATATATATATATATTTGTTTGAATACCTCATTTGCAAGGAAGTTGTTATTGCAAGGGAGCCTTCATTAGTAGGTAGGTGATAATGTTGGTTATATTAAGGAGCCACCTTCTTAAGGAAAACATAATGTGGTGTATTATTGAATTTCTTGGAGATGCATTTATGCTTGTGTTTAAAGCATAAGAATTATTGATAAATACGGCTCAGCAAAGATCTTTTGTATGTTCCTTTATATCGATGCTAATGGTTGATATTAGCACTCAATAGTATCTAATTAGGTAAATGCTTATTTCCTTAGTCTACTAATATTGGTAGCTTTATGAGGAAAAGGAATATTAAGAAGAAATTGATTTGATTTTAATCCTAGGAATATTAGTATGATATTGTTAGCATGAAAATAAGAAATATTTTTATAGATTTTAAGGATTTATATTATTTCTTAAAATAATTCCTCTACTTAAAATCATGATAATGTAATAAAAATAAGTGTGGGATTTATATTATTTTGTAGACTTTTGAATCTTAGTAATTTTCATTAAATAATGTTACAAGTTGGATATCTTGAAGGGTGGCCAACTCAACTAAAGAATGGAAGGGCCTCCTATTCGAGGGTGGCTATGAAATCTATTTTAAGGGGAATTTTTTTGTATTTTTGCTATTGCATTTGGAAGGAGAATAGAAGAGTGGACATAGAATGATATGGTAGATGAAAGGATCTTGAGAACAAAGCCTTTGAGCCCTATTAGAGCATCTAGAGTGTATTGTTAGGAGTGAGTGATTTATTTATTTGTCCATGTGTGCTAAGGTTAATGATGTATGTGTCTATACATGTTAGCCTACTCTTTTGAAAGTTATTCCTTGTTTGTATTATCTAGAGCTTATTCTACGTTAATATTGTTGCCTTTATTAAGTGATATTTATTATTTTGTGCTATGTTTACACCTTTAAGAGCGTTTTGCTTTGTTATTAGCATATATAATTTTATTATGTTTATATTTGGTTTTCACTACCATAGTTGGTATTGACTAGGGTCATACTTGGATATGCTTCTTGGTGGATGTTTATTTAGGTGTTTTACTTATGTAAATATTTATGTGTAGCCTGAGAAAGTGCTTTCTACCTTCTGTTGCCTAAAACCTTTGTGTGCCTTGTGTGTTATCCATGATTTTATTTATGAGGTCATGGATATCATTATTTTGTTATGAATGCTTAGGGAGAACCTAGTTAATTACTCTAATATATCTCTTATGCAACCTAAAGTTATTCTCACTTTCTACTTGTGGCTATTATTAGCTTTATGAATAGGTTAACTCATAGAAATCTCTATCGAGGATCTAAAGATAAAGAAAATGAATGTTGCTAACAATGAAACTCAATAATAAAATTACAACAATATATTACAACATAGAATAACTTGGATGATCACAATATACAAATACTACATTAATAATATAATGGTGATCATGTTCATTACCAAGTGAGTGGTAATGACATTAATTAGCCTATAGAGGTGTGGTAACTAAGCACTAAGTCATTAATCTAGAACAATTCTACATAGATAGATGTATGTAGGGTTAGGGAATAGGCATATATTTTTAAGTGTTATGGGCCTTAAAGGATAATCCCTACACCATGATCATGTTGTCCTATATTAGTGAGGATATGGAAAATGTGGAGGGGCCACTAATGCCATCCTTCCTAAACGATGAGGTTTAGGTAGGTGAACCCCAAAAATATGGGATGCTGGCTACTATTTTCCACTTGAGAGTCATTTGTAGTGACATTAAATCAAAAAGTGGTTATGCCTTGCAAATATTTAAGTGTATTGGGACTTCTTTGTGAACCTTTCTAGTGGAAAAAATAGCTTTTTATCGAGTTGGTTTTGGTGGGTTGTTATAGTTGGTATTAGATGTATAGGTTATAGGACTAGAAGCTTCCATAAAGTGTACCTAGGATAAGAATTTACTTGATGTATTTCTTTGAGGATACTTACTCTACTAGGGACCTTAACACGATATAGGATAAGTTAGGTATTGCATGCTGACAAGACTAGTCACACCAATGAGTAAAAATTCTAGGGTTTATAGTTTATTATTGGGAAATGGAACCTTATGGTGAGGCAAGTGTGACCATGATTATTATTGTTGAGTGATAATGGTCTAAGTTAGTTCATGGAGAAATAAAACTAACTGGTTATAAGTATAATTAAGCAAAATTTTAACTTACATAGCTCATTTTTATGGATAGGAAATGGCACATGTATTGAGATCATCCAAGAAGGTGGGGTTGGTTATGTAGAAGAAAGTTGTAGCACATCCTCTAAAGAATATTGAAATAACCATAGAACCCAATAAGAAAAATGGAATAATAATGGACTACAACAAGAAAACAAGGAAAGTAATGACCTCCAACAAGGAAGTTGAGAGAACGAAATATCCCATCGAGATAATGGTATATGTTAATTCATTAGTTGAGTTGTTACAAGAAGAAATGAAGCAACTTACATCCTTAGTTAGGTCACTATAGGACCATATGGAACAATAATTATTAATTCTAGAAAAAATTGTTGATCAAAAACCCAAAAATCATAAAAGTAAAGGAAAATCAAGTATGATCTAAGATAAAAAAAAAGGAATACATCAATACCCCAACCTTATAAATAGGATGATATAGCTCAAAAATAGGTAAAATGGGGAAAAGGTAGGAAATATCTCAGGAACCTAGGAAAGGTTACTTCATTTATGGGGATTCTCATTATGTTAATAATTATCCCCAACGGCTAGAGTCAAGTGATAGAGCAACGGAGAAACCACACTGAATCTATGACACTATAGGGAATTATAACCTATATGGACAAGAAAAATCTATGCTATTGAATAATTAATTCATTTTAAATGGATTTCAAAGTTTTAATAAATAGTGGAGCTACATATAATTTTATTTCCACTAGTATTATTGAGGATATGCTAAAAAGGTCTAGATTTTGGCACAAGGATGGAAATTCAAGTATGGGTTTGGATAGACCTACTCAATAAATCAATGTGTGCCTACATCTAAGATAAAATTACCCAATAGGTCTACTATATAGCACTTATATGTAGCACCCCTTCATGATTTTGATATTATCTAAGGTATGGATTGGTTAAAGGTCGATAGACCCTTAATCAACTTCCAAGAGAGGTGGATGGATTACATCAATATGGATAAGAAGGGAGTATGAATTCAAAGTAGAAAAGGGTATTTTTGACCAGACTTATTATCAACTATGCATCTAAAGAGATATATTAAAAGAGGTGATATGTTGTATGTAGTCAATATTAATGGTAAGATGAGTAAAAAAGACGATGAAAAAATATTTAAGAAACATCCCATTTTGCATGACTTTAGGGTTGTTTTTCCAAAATATATCCTAGACCTATAACCTCCACATGAATTTAAATTCACTATTGAAATAATTCCTAGATCCAAACCTATTGCAAGGACACTTTACAAAATGAATCCTATTGATTTGGAACAGTTAAAGGTGCAACTTTAGGATTTATTAGAGAAAGGGTTGATTAAACCTAGTGTATCACCATGGGGATATTTGATGTTATTTATGAAAATGAGGGATCCTTAAGGTTGTGCATAGACTATACAATTCTAAATAAGGTTACCATCAAGAATAGGTATCGTTTACCAAGGATTTATGATGTCTTTGATCAACTAAAGTATGCTACTATATTTTCAAAGATTGATTTGAGATCTAGATATCATCAGTTGAGAATTCATGAGGATACTCACAACACAATATTTAATACTAGATATGGGCACTAAGAGTTCTCACTATTTCCATTTAGGTTGAAAAATGTGCCAAAAAAATTTATGATTCTGATGAACAATATGTTCATGAAATATTTGGATCGATTTGTTTTGATATTTCTAGATGATATGTTTATATATCCTTGCATTAAATATGAACATGACCAATATTTAAGTTTAGTGTCAGATATGCTAAGGAAAAACCAACTATATGGAAAAATATCTAAGTTTGAGTTCCATACCTTACAAGTTCAGTATTTGGGGTATATCATATCTGCAAAAGGAATTGTTGCAAATCCTACAAAAATAGAGGTCATTATGAGTTGGCTTGCACCCAAAAATGTGTTAGAATTTAGAATATTCACGGGTATCATTGGTTATTTTAGGTATTTTATGAGGTATTATTCAAATATTGCTTACTCTATTACCAACCTTTAGAGAAAAGAAAAAAATTTAAATGGTCAAAAAAATGTGAAGACTACCTTTGAAACCCTAAAGAATAAGCCAACTAAGACATCAATTCTCAATATACCATATCCTCTTTGGAATTTTATAGTGTTTACAAATGCTTACTTGGAAGATTTGGGTGGGGTATTGTCCCAGAATGATGTTACCATAGCATATGAGTCTAGTAAACTCAAGAATCATGAGTTGAATTATGCTACACATGATCTAGAATTGGTAGTAGTTGTGCATGAACTAAATTTTTGGAGGACCTAGGTGTTTTAGGTGAGTTGGAGAGGAGAGGGCAATCCTCCAAGGGAGGTCCCAGGTTTGAATCTCCACCCTACCAAAAATTTGAATTGGGTACCAAAAATCCAATTGATAATGTTGATGTGAGTAGGGCTCGGTGCGAATTTGATGGTGTAGAACCCCCTGTTCATGGTATCTTAGACCAATGCGGCACCACAAGGGGTTTTTCACTTTATAAAAACAAAAGTCTTGGAGGCACTATTTTTTGGGTAAACCATTTGAGCTAAGGGTATAACATCAAAGTCTAAGGTATATTTTTACCCAACCTATCCTAAATGCAAGATAGATAAGATGGATAGAGTTCTAAGTAGAATATAAATTTGGTATTAAGTATATCAAAGGGAAAGAAAATGAGGTTGCAGATGCCTTGAGTAGGAGAATGCACATAGGAACATTAAACCAAAGTTATATAGACTTTATGGACAAAGTTAGATAAATGTAGCTATAGGATCACTATTGCATTTAAAACCAAGCTAAAATTGAGATAAATCATGAAGAAAAAAAATATTTCAACCTAAAGGATGGAATTTTATGCTTAAAGGAGAGGGTTGTCATACCCAAAACTGGTGAATTAAGGATAATTTTTATGCAAGAGGTGCATATTTATTCATATTTTTCTCATTTAGGAGGTGCAAAGATGCATGAAAACATGAAATAGACCACCTATTGGGTAGGAATGAAACAATATATCACTAGTTTTATTGCTAGATTTTTGGAATGCTAGAAGGTTAAGGAAGAACATCAACATCCAGTACAAAAATTATACAAACTTGATATACCTATTTAGAAATGGAAGGTTATATCTATGGATTTTATTATGGGTTTACCTAAGACTAGGTACAACATGATGCAATACTTGTGGTAGTTAAAAAATTAACTAAGGTTACACATTTTACACCAGAAAACATCAAGGGTGATCCACATATTATCGAAAAAAAAAATTCTAAGGAATTTTTTAGGTTACATGGTTTTCATAAAGTGATCATATGAGACATATATTTTAGGTTTACATAAAAATTTTGGTAGGCTCTTCATCATATAGTGGGCACCAAATTGAATCTTAGTTCTACTTACCATATAAAAATAGATGGAAAAATAGAGAGGGTAAACCAAGTCCTAGAAGACATGCTATGTGTGTATTGCACGGATCAAAAGTGGGAAGAAATTTTGCATCTTGTTTAATTTAAATATAATAATGGATACCATTCATCCTTAGGAATGGCTCTATTTGAGGTCTTGTATGGTAGGATATAAAAAATACATCTATTGTGGGACAATCTAGAGGATCATGTGGTGATTGAATTGAACACTATAAAAGAGATGGAGTAGCTTAGAGCAGTTTGGCTAAGGCAAAAGCAAGTGATAAATCACTAAAAGAGCTATGCTTATTTAAATATATCACCAAGAGAATTCTCTATGGGAGAAAAATTTTTCTTGAGGGTAAGACCCACAAAAAGTTCCATCAAGTGAACTAAGTTGGATCCTTATTATGTTGGGACTTTTGAGATCATTGATAATATTAGTCTAGTATACATTAGCCTTGCCTTGTCGTCCAACCTATCAAATATCCATGATACTTTCCACATATATTTGCTTAAGAAATATGTTGTTGATCCTTCTCACATTTGGAATATTTTGAAATTATAGATGACAAATCCCTTAGCCATTAAGTTGTGACAAATAAAGATTCTAGGGTTTTATTTTGAGATGTTGAGAAAATGAACCCTAGATTAATGTAAGGTTCAATGAGACCAATATTATTAAAATCATGCAACTTAGAAATGTGTAAAGGAAATGAGAAAGAAATTACCATATTTATTTGAATGAAATTTATATGTTGCAATTGTAGGAAACATAAAGGAGTGTGTTTAGTCCAAGGGGGGTGTATGTAATGACCCACCTTGGTAGGACTTAGTCTTGACACCACAAATCTTATTTGATGTTATTAAGATTAATTGATAGCTAAATTCTATGTTTGATATGTGGATAATATGGTACTACAAATTAATTTTATGGATGAAGGATCACGTACTCTCATGGGTGGATTGGTATGGAACAACCACTGGAGTTGAGAGAAAATTTGAAAAATTATGGATGACTTGTTCATCAACAACTCAAGGGTAAAGGAATTCCCTTCATATAGATGCATTTGCATATATATATATATATATATATATATATTGTTGTTTGAATACCTCATTTGCAAGGAAGTTGTTATTGCAAGGGAGCCTTATTTAGTAGTTAGGTGATAATGTTGGTTATCTTAAGAAGCCACCTTATTAAGGAAAATATAATGTGGTGTCTTATTGAATTGCTTGGAGATGCATTTATGCTTGTGTCTAAAGCATAATAATTGTTGATAAATATGGCTCAACAAAGATCTTTTGTATGTTGTTTGATATCAATGCTAATGGTTGATATTAGCACTCAATAGTATCTAATTAGGTAAATGAGTATTTTCTTAGTCTACTAATATTGGTCTCTTTATGAGGAAAAGGAATATTAAGAAGAAATTGATTTGATTTTAATCCTAGGAACATTAGTATGATATTATTAGCTTGAAAATAAGAAGATGTTAAGGATTTATATTATTTCTTAAAATAAATCCTCTACTTAAAATCATGATAATGTAATAAAAATAAGTGTGGGATTTATCTTCTTTTTTTTACTTTTGAATCTTAGTAATTTTCATTAAATAATGTTACAAGTTGAATGTCTTGGAGGGTGGCCAACTCGACTAAAAATTGGAAGGGCCTCCTATTCGAGGGTGGCTATGAAATCTATTTGAAGGGGACTTTTTTTGTAATTTGGCTATTGAACTTGGAAGGAGAATAGAAGAGTGGACATAGATTGATATGGTAGAGGAAAGGAGACCGATAACAAAGCCTTTGAGCCCTATTAGAGCATCTAGAGTGTATTTTTAGTAGTGAGTGTTTTATTTATCTTTCCATGTGTGCTAAGGTTAATGATGTATGTTTCTATACATGTTAGCCTACTCTTTTGAATGTTCTTCTTTGTTTGTATTATCTAGAGCTTATTCGGTGTTAATATTGTTGCCTTTATTAAGTGGCCCTTAATATTTTGTGCTATTTTTGTACCTTTAAGAGCTTGTTGCTTTGTTAGTAGCATATATGATTTTCTTATGTTTATGTCTGGTTATCACTATCATGGTTGGTATTGACTAGGGTCATCCCTGGATATGCTTCTTGGTGGATTTTTGTTTGTGTTTTTTACTTATGTAAAGCTTTGTGTATAGCCTAAGAGAGTGCTTCCTACCTTCTATTTCTTGAAACCTCTGTGTGCCTTGGGTGTTATCAATGATTTTATTTCTAAATTCATGGATATCATTATTTGGTTATGCATTCTTAGGGAGAACCTAGTTAATCACTCTAATATATATCTCTTATGTAACCTAAAGTTATTCTAACTTTCTACTTGTGGTTGTTGTTAGATTTTTGAATAGGTTAACTCATAGAAAGCTCTGTCAAGGATCTAAAGATAAAGTTGTAGACACCAAAATAGCACCAATCCAATTATGTGACTACAAGCACTAACCGAATTGGCATACATACCCCCTAGGGCAGCCTATAGAGGTTAAAAAGTGGTCCTAACCACTCCCAAATCATTTTTGGAAGGTTAGAGGTCAGTTTTGCACCTTTTAAGCACTTTTATCCCTATTTTTCCAACCCTGGGATGATTAGAATCCTATTCGTCCCACCCTAGGACGATTAGTAGCAATTGCTCCAGGGTGGGACGATTAGTAGGTTTGACTAGAAAAATGTCAAACCTTGACAAATGGCAGCCCAAATCCGCCACCTAACTCCGCATTTAAGGCATGCATGGGATTACGAGGGAATGTTTCAAATCAAAGAGGCCCTAATCAGGGAGGAATATTCTCTCCCCCAAAAAGGCATAATGAGCCAAGTGGCACCCTCGCATGCGCATGCAAAGAAGACCCTTAGGTCTATAAAAATGTGAGCCTCCTCACCCTAAAAAAAATATATCTAGAGCATTTGGAGCAATGAAGTGCTGCCAAACTATACCCCCACTCCTCTTTGTGCTTCTTACATCCCTAATCTCTCTCTTTTGGAAGAGAGGTTATCGGGTGAACACTAGGAAGGCAATCCGGATCCAAAAACCCAAGAAATCAGCCACAATACCACCCCAAACTCATTGACACAACCCCCTAGGAATTTTTGGACCCATCCCACTTGGATTGGTGTCAAAACTAGGCCCCAAATGGTGGGCGTCCCACCCTCAGGTACCCCCCAAACTACTGCAATCCTAATCGCCCCACCCCGGAGTGAATAGAAATTTGTGCATGGTTTTGCTACTATTATTTTTGAATTATTTTATATTTAATGTACTTATACTTTTGTCCAAATTTCCTTGCTTTCTGACATGATTGGACCTGGTTTCTATCATTTTATGTGTCTACTAACCTACAGGGAGTGCCTTCGGATACAAGACAACCTAGGAAGAATATGCAAAATTTGACCTTCTAGGTCATCTCAAAATTTTGTTTTTAGTCTAACCACAAGTTTGCAAGAGTTTTGGAGGCCTCTGGTTAGGACATTTGCAAGGTCACTTTTTGTAGGTTTTGCGACAGTCCCCAGCGTCCTACCCCAGAGTGATTAGAAATATGTGCATGATTTACTTACTATTATTTTTGAAATATGTCCCAGATGATATATTAATGCCTCTATTAAATTTTGAACTAATTATGACATGATTTGACTATCGTTTTATTATTTTATGTATTAACTAGCTCGTAGGGCGCCCCTATCACATACAGGAGAATTTGGGTAGGATGTGCAAATTCTGAGCATCTGGGTAGTCTTAGAATTACATATAATACTTAACTCATGAGTTTTATATTATTTTGAAAAGCATAGGTGGGACATTGGAGTGCTCGCTTTGGAGAGGCCCCCGATAGGCAAACGAGTATAACGGGGCCGTACAATGCCGCTTCGATGTAAAATTAGGTGATACCAATTCTATAAGTTTTCCTTTAAATTTATATATCATTATGTAATTGATTTATCAATCTTATCATGGATATACCACAAGCACTCGCTGGAGGCCTTAGGGATTGCATGTTTTTCTAGATACGCATATGCTATTAATGATTTGTTGTCTTTATGTGCGTAGGATCTCACTACTAGGAATACTAGAGGGGCAGCAAGGAACGATGAACACATGAACACAAGAGGCGGCAATTTTTGGTCCACCCACTTCGAATGTGGGCATGCGAAAGACGCTAGAAGAGTACCGTCCGATCTTGGAAGCACGACTTATTTCGGGCATCCATTGATGTAACAAATTGTATCAAATTTTTTGAGCCCTAGAGGGGGTGACGTATTGTAATCATATTAAAAGCAATATCAATAAAGGAGACCCCGCTTTGTTTGCTCACATCTCATTTTTGCGTCATTTCCTTCATGCATTGCTCATCTCATTCGTAGGACTTAGAATCTATATCCATTTTTGTTTGCATCACATAGGTACATCATTCTTCTGTAATGCTTTCAGTGGCAATCATGATGGGACCCTATCCCCTACTATTAGGATCAAGTTTTTGATCCAAATTTTATTTTTTTTATTTGCAGGTGTTACTCATTCGAGAACTAGACTGCTACTCGTGCCACCTCGGGATGAATACATATTCATCCCACCCTATGACGAATGCAGACCTGCTATTGATCCCACCCCAATATGATTAGATCTCTATGCATTTTCTGAGCAAAAACTCAGAGGCATCTGGTTTAGACATAGAAGAGGTAGGCCTTTTGAACATCCTCTGTGTTTTTCTACTTTTTGTTTTTGCAATTTTCTGTTTTCTTTACTTTATGTTCAGACACTTGCATAGAAAGGTTAAGTAGTTTGTTTTCCTTTCTTGCAATAAAGAAAAATAAATAAAAATAAAAACATAGAGTAAATTAAATGGAATGAACTTGATTAGGAATGCATGTTTCTCTGGTTTGCTTGCATGATACTTGCACAAATGGCAAGTCCTTATTGTAGGTTTCAGTTCTAGTTAGGTTTTGTGATTTCCTTTTTGCTACGAATTTTCTTTGAAAGATAAAACATACTTTAAAGCATTGCATTAGTGAAAACCATATTTTGTTGTATGTTTTCTTTCTTTACACAATTAAAAGGAAACACACACACCACATAATAAAATTAACGTCAAGGAGTTGGTCTTAATACCCCGACACTTGATCAAGACCAACGATGGGTTTCATAACCACCTTGGCTTGGATTTTGCATACATATACCCTGATCATGACTATTGCTAGATGTAAATCCTGATGAAATCGGACCAAGTGTAGCAAGGGTGATTCCCCGTGCATGAGGATAAGTCTTCTAAGGTAGGTGTCAAAAATAGAGCGATCCCACTTCTGTACCGCCTATGTTCCACTTACTATTCTGCTCTTGCGTACCAATAGTTTCCCTCACATAAGGGCGGGTATATTGAGAGGTTTGGTATAACGACATGACAATGGTATATTGAAGGGGTGACCATTTTGGAGATACAAGAGCCCTCATTATGCATGTGTATCAAAGTTTTCTTTACAAGATTTACATAACAAAAATCAAACACACTAAACAAGATCTAGGACACACATTTAATCTGTAAAAAAGATAATCATTTATTTGTTTGTGTGGTCACCTTTTGTTTGGTATAGCATAAAAATTGTAAAGGAGATAAAAATATACATATCTTTTTAGAAAAACCACCACCATGGTGTATACCCGTAGCCAAGCCCAATCATAGGTAGAAGTTGCAAAAAGTATACAAGGAGGCACAAGTCGCCTCTGTTATAGCCCTAAGGACTTGGTTATACCACCTTGGTAGCCTGACCCAAAACATATTCCACACTATACCACTACAGAACAGGACTATAGAGGCACCCCTTTGAGGGGCACTCCCATTCAACACAAACCCTCTCAGGAGGAGTACACACATGGGAAGGCCCCCTTAGACACTCATTATGAGTGGCCACTGCATGATGAAGCACTAGAGAAGCATAGGGTTCATAAGGAGGGCCCACATGATTATATCATTCCTCCTCCACCCCTCATTACTGTTAGAACTAATAGGCCAAATCTAGAGTGCAAGGCTCTTCATATAGGGTGAGCCAACTCCGCCCATCCATTTCACATGTATGAAAGGAAGCACAAAGAAAACCAGTATATTCCTTAAGAGCAATACACCACGCGGGAGCAATGCACCTATGCACCTACTGATTATCAAGATCACCTATTGAGGCCAGAGCCTCGGGTGAATGTTGCTAACCTCGATAGAGGAAAGTGACCCATAGAGATCTCGGATCACCATGACCGAAATAGATATGTAGGGGAGGCATCTAGGCCTCCTAGACCTAGGAAAGTGGAACAAATTGACTTGGAATTTTCCAAACATGTCGCCCACCAAGCATAAATCACGTAGCTTAGGCAAGATCAACAGTAGTTAGAACAACTGTATCATATTAACAAAGAGCGCATTCAGCACCAGACAGATGATTTGTTCCATAACACTATGCATGAGAGGATTCCAACCCCTCGCATGCATAAGACAAAAATTTATGAGAGGCACAACCCCTTAGTACGAGATAGGTCTCCATGACCTTATCAAGCATTGCCTCCAAGACCTCCTAGACCTGAGCGAGAGGCCACTCCTAGAACCAATGATGGGCACCTTCCTCGAGCACCCATCCATGTTTATAGGTCACATCCAAAAACTCCTCATGAGGCCTATGAGGAATTTGAGTGATAAGAAGAGTGGGTTGAAATGCCCTACCAATGCAGGGGGGGCGCTATCCGGCTACCCCTCCATAGGCCTCAAGTTCCTCGCAATTCACAATGGAAACAAACCAAAGAAGAGGAAATCAAATACTCTGATGCATACAAAGCACTGCTAGAGTGCTTAGAGTCTATGGAGACTAATACTTCAGGGTCCCAAAAGCCCACCTTATGCCAACTCTGCAGTCACCTTTTGCACCCTTCAGTTCTGGCACCCCCATACCCCGACCACTTTAAAGTGCCTCAATTGGAAATTTTTAGATGGGATGAGGATGCCCAAGAGCACGTAACAATGTTCCTAAGTCAATGCTTTGGCATTCAGGACAATGATGCATTGCTTTTGAGAATGTTTATAACCACGTTCATAGGCCCTACCTCGAATTGGTTTACCCAGTTGCCGAAGCATAGCATCAATAATCTAGACTAGATAGTGGATGTGTTCCTTGAACATTTTTCCTTCAACACCAAGAAGAAGGCATCCTTAAGTGATCTAGTTGGCCTTAAGCAGTATGATGATGAGACCATAACTGCTTATGGGAATCGGTGGAGGACATTGCTTTCAAAGTTGCCTTACCTCCCTCCCATGGCTGACATAACTCAAATGTTTTCAAAGAGTTTTAAGGTCAATCTCCATGCTATTAGAGCTATAGCAATATCCCACCCTCGAAGAAGCCCTAGTGTAAGCCAGGATAATTGAGGAGATCAAAATACAAGACAATGAGATTTCCAAGCCACGCAAGAAAGAGTGGCCCAAAAATGCTAAAATTGGGCCCATGCAACCGAAACCCGCCATGGTCAATCAGGTTGCCATAACTATACCAAAGCCTACACAAATGACACAGCCCCCAAAGGCTAATTATCAGGTAGTTCCTCTTGATAACTATGAAAAGGAAAATCATAAACAAGAGAAAAATTAGCAGCATCGCCCTAGGCGACAATTGACACAATTCACAGAGTCTAGAGACTCCTTGTTTTATCGCTTGTTCACGACAAATCTGATAAACTTGCCAGAAAGTCGACCCATAGACCCCAACATGCTAAAACCCAAGGGCTATAGGGAAGACTTATATTGTATATTTCATCGATAGAAAGGACACGAAATCTCCACTTGTTGGAAATTTAAACACTTAGTGCAAGACTTGATAGACAACAAAACGCTCATGGTAGATAGTCCCGTAGTGCTGAGCAACCAATAGATGGAGGTCTTCAAAGACCCCCTGCTTGCCCATGATGTGTAGGCAAAGACTTTACAAGTGAATGAGGTAACACAAAACTGCCCCATGCAAGGATATGTAGAGATGATAAGCATCATAACACAGAAAAAAAGATACCCAAACATAGCTACACCCGCTATAGCTATAGGAGATGTTTCGTCAATGTCACAACCTCCACAACACCCTACGCAACCTCCCTCACCTATACCAGTGGCCATGATTCAAACTAAAATTACTCAAAGTTTAAGGACCACGTCGGCTAGGATCTCCATTTATGAGCTCATCCAAAAATCACCACCCCATCGGGAGGCTCTAATGGAGATACTCAAATCCATTGAGCTACAAACCCACGAAGCCAATTCCTTCAACAATTTCATGGGACATGTGAAACAGTGCACAAAAGCAGTCATAACCTTCAGGGAAGACGAACTAAAATTGGTGACTGGTGATATGGTGGATCCACCCTTGCATGTCATTGCATAGTTCAACATGATTCCATTCAAGAGTGTGTTGTTGTACACTGGCTCATCCAGCAACATAATCACAATAGTGGTATTAAAACACCTTAAGCTACCAGTATCCCACATTGTGGCATCCACTTACACTCTTCGAGCATTCAATGATGCGTTATGCTCAACGGTTGGCACAATTGTCTTGCCCATCCAAGTAGGACAAAAGACCATTCCTACATTGTGTCACATCCTTGAGGGTGAGATGGCCTATAATATCTTGCTAGGCCAGCCTTGGATCAGGGACATGAAGTGTGTCCCTTCGATAGCCCATCAATGCCTCAAATACACATACAAAGTGCAAGTACATGTAGTACCAACGGACTTAGAGCCCTTTAAGTTTTGCAATGTGGTGTAGCTGATGCCACAATCGACCCTCCCATTGACATATTTGGAATTTCAATTGAATCCATCCACACAGGGTCTAATTTTTCCTACATCCTCGTTTTTGAGTCCCTCAACTCACCAACCTGGCCCATATTCGTCGTCTATTCCTTCACCAATGATGCCACCTATGGTGGCCACATCGAAGCACAATAGGAAGAAGCCCCTAGAGGAGGTACCACTATTAGTCTCAACTATCTCTACCAAAGAAGTGCCCAGTCGAATGGAAGTCGAGACACATGGTTCACCCAACATGGAGTGGACTCAGGGAGAACTCCCATTCCCTCCCCCTCAACTGCCGATGATTACCATTGATATGGCCAATACGGGTCTAGGGGAGACCTAGTGCGGAATGTTGTGGCAAAAACCACGCTCAAATCCATGCAAGACATGGGGAGACCTCACCTCCCCATCGACACTATCGTTCCTTTAGGCTACCTGCCAAATCAGACAAATTTTGTATATGGGGGCCTCGAGAACAACATTGAACCCTACCTACAAGAGGAAGAGGACAAAAAGCCATTTGCTGAGAATGTTGACTATCTGTCCAACCCAAACTTCACCTTGAAATACCTAGACCAATGTAATTGGCATGGATATGGATTGAGTAGATATGAACAAAGAATGTGCACTCTTTGTCAACCAAGATACCAGATGCAATATGATAAATCAAGAGTAGGGTTCAACCACCCTTTGCCCCTTGACATCTTGGTAGAAACCATGCAAGGCCTAGTTCTAGGCAACAGGGATGGGTGACACAAGATCCATATGCCAATCCCAACATGACATACACATTAGGAGATTATCTCCCATTGTTAACAACAAACCTTGTTGACCTCAACAATCCCTCCCCTTTGATCGAGGAAGGGGAAAGTTCAAGAAGTAACCTCCTAGAGGGATATGAACAAGATCAAGGGGGGTCTTCTGAAGATGAGTCAGATTATGAGGTAGCACCTTGGGACCCTTTTAAGGTCGATAGCAATCACTCGTAGGTGACACCCATTGATGACTATCAGGAGAAATTCATGGTAATGTTCCCATTTAATGTTCCAACTGGACAATTGCTACCTTCAGAGAATCCAGCCCTCTCGTAGAGAGCGAAACAACTGATAAGGGACCAAATCAACTTGATTGAACAAAACAAGCCTCCCATGCTGGCCATAAGGCCAAGTGATCCATCAGAGGAAGAAGATCCAAATATCTTCTTCAACATCGACTACCTGCATGCCATATTTTTGGTTTTTGTAGAGAGTGAGGATAGTGATCAAGAAACACCTAGTGGGAGGCTATACCAGCCATAGGGGCACATAGTTGTTAGATCCAATGAAGGCCTATGGATCTCCGATAGCGACTATGAGGATGAGATTGAGATGGCATATCTCAACCATATGAGGCAACAAGAATACCCCATAGATATCGATGATATGTTTGAACATCTAAATATGGGACCAAGGCATAGGTGGCATTTAAACCAAGTACAGTTAAACCAAGTGTTTCATCCACCACTTTGGGCATACAGGGAGCACCTCCCACCTAGAGACCCTATAGGTCCATAAGTGCCAAGGGTATACCCTATCCTTCTATCTGCACATAGGACTAATCCTTTTGTGCCAGTATCCATAGAGCCAGATCTGGGGTACAAGGATCACCAAGGATGTCTGAATCAACACCCATGTGGCAATGGAGACCAAATTCATTCCATCAACATGATCTCCATTGATTTAACCACCCCCATCCGCAATATAGCCTATCCAACATGACCATTGTATCTAGACCTAGATGCCATAGACTGGGATTGCGCTAACTCACCACCATCCCCATCAGAGTATTGGCCTTGTGGTGAGATGTTTCATTTCACCCCAGGACAGATTCAAGATATCTTCAATGCTGAAGAGGAACCCGACATTCCCAACGTGGATCTAAATTCAGCAAATGATATCCACCTGATCCCAACTCCACACCAATTGGAGGAAGGATCCCACATGTTAGTTGAAGAGATGATTGACATAGACATCAGTTCTGATCCAATGAATCCGCAAATAATCAAGCTGGGGGTAAGTTTATCACTCGAAGAGCAAGCCAATTACATTTCCCTTCTCAAAGATAATAAGGAGGTTTTTGCATGGTCCTACAAAGATATGTCAAGGCTAGACCCATAGCTAGTCACACATAATCTAACACTTGATCTAACAGTCAAGCCAGTCAAGCAAAAGCTACGTAAGATGCACCCAAAAATGGCCTTAATGGTCAAAGATGAGCTACAATTTTTTTTGGATGCATAGTTTATCATCTACATAGATTACCCACCATGGTTGTCCAACATGGTACCCATCAAAAATCCTGATGGGAGGATTCACATATGCATAGATTTTTGAGATTTAAACAAAGCGAGTCCCAAGGATGATTTCCCATTGCCTAGCATCGACGCATTGGTAGACACTACATTAGGCCACGAAATGCTTTCCCTCATGGATGGTTTCTCGAGATACAACCAGATTCGTATAAATCTTGATGATCAACTAAAAACAATGTTCACAATGCCTTGGGGGACATTTTGTTATAAGGTCATGCCCTTTGGCCTTAAAAACGTTGGTGCCACCTACCAAAGCTCTATGACATACATCTTCCATGATCACATACATAAAACTTTGGAAGATTATATGGATGATTTGTTGGCCAAATCTATTTTATGCCAAAATCATCTCGATGACTTATGCAAGATCCTTGATCACCTCATCGAACATAAGGTTAGGCTAAACCCCAAGAAGTGCGTATTTGGCGTCACATCTAGAAAACTCTTGGGTTTCGTAGTCTCAAAATGAGTCATCGAGGTATATCCAAATAAAGTCAAGGCAATCCTTGAAATGCTTCCCCCAACCACCATCAAGCAGCTCAAAAGCTTACAGGGTAAGGTCGTGTCGATCAAGCTCTTCATAGCGCATTTATCTAATAAGTGTCGACCCATGAATAAATTATTACACAAGGGGGTAGCATTTCATTGGGATGACGAGTGCCAGTCAGCCTTCGATGACATAAAAAAAGACTTGGCTTTGCCACCAGTATTGGCACCACCTAGACCAGGAGTGCCATTTTATTTATACATCTTAGCTACTGAGGTGGCATTGGGCACCATGCTAGCCAAAAAAAATGAATTACGTAAAGAACAGGCTAATTATTATCTTAGTCGCACCCTGGTCAGTTATGAACTTAACTATGCATACATTGAGAAGCTATGCTTGGAGGTGGTATTTACCACCAAAAATCTATGCCATTACATGCTGAGCAATACAACGTATGTTGTGTCTAAGGAGAATCCATTGTAGTACATGATGAGTTGTACTTATCATAGTAGTCGCATGGTGAAATGGATCATGTTGTTGATGGAGTTTGACATTGAATTCATTGGAAAAAATTCCATCAAAGTTCAAGTCATCATCGATCAACTAGCAGAGGCTCCTCTCGAAGACGATCAGCCTCTGACCGTAGAGCTACCCGATGATGGGGTCTTCCATGTCTCAGAATCACTAGATTCTAATGAGCCTAAGTCACAGGCCGACATAACCTTATTTTTTTATGGTTCTAAATGTGAGCAAGGGGTGGCATGGGAATCATGTTTTTCACACCACAAGGGGCTCCAATGCCTTTATCATTTAAACTTGATTTCTCGTGCACCAATAATAATGTTGAATATGAAGCCTTACTCATAGGTCTTCAGACAACCATCACCATGAACATCAAATGCTTGAATATCTTTGGTGATTCGCTATTAATTATCAACCAAGTGAAAGGGGTATTACAATGCAAATGCCCAGTTCTACAGGCCTACAAAGCCCTTGTGGATAAATTCCTAGAAAATATTCAATGGTACGACATCGATGCACTTCCTCGATCATCGAATTGTTTTGCAGACACTATGGCCTTCTTGGGGTCACTAATCCCGCAAGACATTTCTGGTGAGATGACAACCATTCAATTCAAAACATTATCGTAATCCATGATGGAGCATGCAAGCTCTGACATAACGTTAGGAATCCACCTGATCCAGATTGAGGAGGTCATATATTATTTACCATATATGAGGAGGTCATACCTACATCTCCCACCTTCGTGCACTCCTTCTTCCAAAACCTATCTTAATTCCTTTTTAGAGTGATTCTTCCCTCTTAAACCATGCTCATCTAGAGGTCACATCATTTATCTCTACCATAGGAATGGTGTCTAACCCATCCTCCTCTACTATAGTAAACTAGAAGACATACTTATAAATTGCACAATAGCTCTCTCCCCAATAGGAACCACAAGCATTTCCTCAAACCTCACACCCATACTCTTCATAGGAGTCTCAGCCATCATCTTCCCAAGAGCGATTTTTCACCATATTTGAAAGCATCTCCCAGTAGCCCCTTCAGACATAAGATGCACAAACCCAAGTGTGAGTCTACACATACACCTTTCTCTTGACCCAAGCTCCTACTTTGGTAGCTTACCTTAACTTTTTGATAGCTTTTTCACAAATCTCACAAGTATCCAAAGTGTATGACACCCAACCTCTAGCACCACCTTTTTCTATAGTGACTTTTAGGATATTGTCACCTCCTCCTATACAAGCTCACACTACCAATATCTTTCCCACCTATGGATTGATACCAATAAATTATCTACCTAGTTTATCTTCCCTACTTCCTACCTGCAAGGACAGAGACAGATCCCATCCTTTGATACTTTGTCTCGACCACCCCTAGTACTGGTAGCCCTAAAACCTACACCATTACTAGCTGAACCTAGCTTTTTTATACCTCCTCCATCTTGGTCATTTCCACCCATAGCCCAACCATTACATCAGGCTTCAACCCAAAAATTACCTGCACCACAACCACATGCCTCCCAATCACAGTACTATTACCCACAATAGACACCTACCCCACAACCTAGTGTGCCCATATGTACGACAACACATGTTGCCTAGTACCCACCTTATTAGGATCAAGCACAATATTATTCTTCACAACACTAGGAAGATCACAATATGTTGAACCACCACATCCAGATACTCAGCCTACCATAGCCCAGTCTCCCACCCCAATGACACCTAAAATTCAACTCTTACGAGATGAAGTCAAAATGCTAAACCTGTGCACCTCTAGCTACGGGCCACAAAAGCCTTGTTATGATAAACTATGCAATGAGCTAGTTCATCCATAAGTTCCCATTCCTCCATACCCCTATCACTTTGAAATACCAAAGTTCAATAAGTACAGAGGTAAAGAAGACCCTAGAGAGCATGTGAGCAACTACCGCTCATCCTGCTATCAACTTCATAGTAGTAATCCCCTCATGTTGTGTACTTTCTCCCTTTCACTCACAAGGCTAGAATTAGATTGGAACAAAATGCTCCCATGCCATAGCCTGTATAATTTTGAGAAGCATTCTAATTCCTTTATATAACACTTTTCCATCAACATCAAGAAAAATACCACATTTTTTGATGTGTACGCATTACGATAGGCTGATGATGAACTCATCACTAAGTTTATAGCTATATGGAGAGCAATTATCCATGACCTTTCCTATATCCTTCCCACTACCGATCTTGTGACACTATTTTCCAAGAGTTGCCACAAACACATTTTCATATCCCTCCAACTTCATCAAAGCCACACTTTTAAAGATGACATTTCAGAAGAAAAATTTATTGAAGACATTAAGGTCCAATACAGGAAAATTAAGTTGAGAACCAAATCCAAGTATAACCCCAACTTCCACTTTAATAGGACCACACCAAATCAAACTTACCCTTGACCTCCTCAATCCAACCAAGTCACAACCGCTACCCTAGCGCCAGCACCAACTCCTTCACCCTATACACCATAGCCACAAGAATTCTAGGATAATACTCCTGCTCCACCTAGACCACAAAAATACTAAGGCATGCACCCATAGGTTCCACCGTGCAACCTCACACCATTATCCGAACCATTATTAGCATTGTTTCATATATTGTATGAAGATAACCATCTCCTTCTACCCAAGATCCACCCATTGGATCCAAACGCACCTAAGCCTCATGGATATAACAATCAACTCTTTTGTCCTTTCCATAGGCAATGTGACCATGATATCAATTTGTGTCTCTCCTTCCATGGGTAAGTTAAAGACCTAATCAATAGGGGCATCATCCAGGTAGCAAATCCTTTAGTCTCGTAGAATCAAAATTTAGGGATCTTTCAAAACCCTCTACTAGATCATAGAGGACCCAATCCTCCTAGACCTCCAAAAAATCCCCTAGCACCACCTCACCAAGTGAATAGTGTCCAACATGATCCTCCATCATGTGGTGTAGTAGGCATGATCAACCTTACTACGAGGAACCAATGGTATCCATCATGCCAGACAACACCTATTTTTCCCACCAACTCATTTCACATCATTACAAGTACCTCAAATGCCTAATACTGTACCACCACCACCTCAAAATGTGATTACCATCCGTGGTAGCCTAACCCATAAGTTACGTAATGCCCCCATGTGGCTATCCATATTTTATCTCCTGTAATAGTCTCAACCCCATCATGATGCGTTGAACGACATCCTATGACCCATTAACCTAGAGACACATGACATGAATGCCTTTGTCAATTTTGTAGGAAATATCCCATGATGCCTCCAGCCCTCAATTAGCTTCAATGACCACGAGATAACGAAACTCATTGGATAAGGAGCATATCCCCCTCTCCACATCCAAACCATAATAAAAAATATCACCTACAAGCGGATACTCTTTGACACGGGCTCATCCATTAGCATTATATCCATAGCAGCTCTACATCACCTTCATATCCCACCAGCCTATTTTTACATGCCTTCCCTTGACCTACATTCATTCGATGGCTCTATGAGACCTATCGTAGGATATATACTTTTACCTCTCTGCATAGGTATCTATACCATATCTATCCTCTTTCACATAATCCAAGGGTAAATGCAATACAATATTCTCCTTGGTCACCTGTGGATTAGAGACATGCAGTGTGTCCCTTCTACACTACACCATTTCCTCAAATATGTCCACAATGGACTCGTTCACTGTATCCCAGTCGATGGAGATACCTTCAAGTTTTGCAATGTTGCAGACCTTCCCCTGCACCATAATTTTGATCCTCCCAATTTTTCCCTGTGTCCTCTCATCAGTCGATAGGAGCATCGATATCCTCCCCAACTTCCACCTCAATATCCCAGTGTTCATCAAGAGCACAAGCATCAATATCTGCACCATTAGCACCACCTTTCATGGGACCCAAAACTGCTACCATACCTTTATCATCACTATCCTTATGGCCTCAATAATAATCCTAGCCTCTACCATTCCAATTCCCACCTACGGTGTTGCAACCATCATCACCACTCATTACACAACCTATCACGCTACCTCCCCCATCCATGCCTACAAAATCCCCTATACTTCCTATGCCACAAACACCTTCCCTTCCTTTTTGACTATGGCCTTGAACATTCATTTCTCCATGTAGTCCACTACTTATGCTGATACCTTCCCCCACATAGGCCAACCATCCTACTCAAGCTACAACAAAAAAATATCATGAACATGAACAACCAATACCCAGTTTAGATAAACAACTCCCACACCCTTTAGCAATTACAATTAGGGAATATCATATTTCACATTTATCATATGATTCTAACATCCCACCCCAGTCCCCAGATCATGCCACACCATGCATTTATATTTTCATGACAAATGCTGGTCCAAGAGACTATAATGTGTGTGATGCCCACATACGTGATCCCCCTATCCAATATACCCATGATTTTAGTTGCCCTATAGCCTCGATATTCACCATAAAAAACATCATACAACTAGGAGGTCTCAAAAATCATACCAATTTTGTTTATGTAAGATTCAAATCTTCAATCCCCCCACCAGCTTCTCCTCCACCATAATCTAGCTTTTGTGGTACGCTAAACCACATGGCCAACCCTCACTTTGCCTTGCACTACATAAAACATTTTTATTGGCATGGATTCGGGCTGAGCTACTACCAAAAAGGATTGTGCACACCTATCTATCCTTGAGTTCAGTCACCAACCAAAAAATCCAATATAGGTTATAATTTGATAATAGTGCATACCTTAGAAGATAAATTCCTAGACCTGTCCCTTTATCCTACTCCTCTTCCAATGCACACTCTTGAAGAATATGTCGACATGAACATAATGGAGCACACTTCATCACCTCATTCTACCATTGCAATCCCTGATAACTTATTTTAGAAATCCTCTATGCCTGACACTTTCTTATTATGTTATGTGGATAGAATGACAAACTAATTTGCCACCTTATCCTTATAGGCACCACCAAAATAACCCAACACAATCCTTCCTGAGTCATCACCAACATGCTTAACCATATTCCCTCCTATAGATAGGCAACTACAGAGAGCATTTGATCATTCTCATTTGCTCGTAGTTGTTCTACGACCTCCCTTGAGTCTCTTAGGGTGTGCACGAACCACCGAGCCCTACTCACCAAATTCTTCCCCACCTACTTCACCCACAACATTGGTTAATATGGTTGAGGTAGACTTGTTCTCTCCCCTTCATTATAGTCACCAAAAGACTCGAGATGATACCCCAAATCCAACTTTTATAGATCTCATGCATATATCACCCATACCAGCACCTTGATATTTCCTTCTTGTACCTCATGTGTTGCAGGTGGTAAATTCTCCTTCTTCATCCATGCCACCCCAATTCCCTCAAGTATATCACACGGGCATCTACGTAGATGATGAATATGAGTTTAGAGAGGCTATCAATGACCTTAACCTCTTTCTCATCCCTAAAAAATTATGTTATGGATCTCGCATGCTCATTGAAGACACTATCTATGTTGACATTGGTGATGATCCCAAAAATCCCCACATCCTTAAACTAGATACTAGCCTATCACTCAAGGAGTGCATTGCCTTCACAAAATTCCTTTGCAAGTACATTCAAGTTTTTGCATGGTCATACAAGGACATGCCAGGACTTGACCCTACCATAGTGGTTCATAACCTCATACTCGATCCTAATGCCAAACCGGTAAGACAAAAGCTACGATGCATGCATCCAACTATCACATTAATAGTAAAATCCAAACTCCAAAAGCTCCTAGATGTCGATTTCATTATATCCATCGACTATCCTAAATGGGTATCCAGCATGGTCCTTGTACCTAAGCCATCCGATGAAGTTCACGTCTGCACAAATTTTAATGATTTAAATAAAGCTTATCCCAAAGACAATTTCCCCTACCTAAAATCGACTCCCTTTTCAAATCCATAGCAAGTCATGAGATGATCTTTCTCATGGATGGATTATCTGGATATAATCAAATCAGGATCAACCTAGCTGATCAACACAAAACCTCCTTTACAACACCCTAGGGGACCTTTTTCTATAAACTCATGCCTTTTGGCCTCAAAAATACTCGGGAAACCTACCAACGTGCAATGACTTATATATTACATGAATTGATGCACAAAAATATCAAATACTATCTAGATGATATCATCACCAAATCCAAGAAATGTGCAAACCATCTCAAAGATCTCTGATAGATTTTTGACTGATTACTAGAACACAACATAGACCTGAACCCAAAGAAGTGCATGTTTGATGTTATCTTAGGTAAAATACTAGGATTCATTCTCTCCCAATGAGACATTTAAGTTGATTCTAGTAAGATGAAATCCATCACCGAGATGCCCCCTCCTACCACATTGAAGCAATTGTGTAGTCTCCAAGGCAATATTACTTCTATTCGTAGGTTCATAGCGTAATTATATGACAAGTGTTATCCATTCAACCACCTCCTACAAAAGGGAGTAAGCTTCAAATGGGACTACAACTATCAAGGAGCATTTGATGCTATCAAAAATTACCTCACATCACCACTAGTTATGTCACCACTGCATCCAAAATCACCACTGATCCTATACATTTCAGCTATAGAGCTCACACTAGGTACACTGCTAGCTCAAAATAACATGCTCGACAAATATCAGGTGATATATTATATTAGTCACATGCTAGTCAGTTATGAAATAAGATATGGATACATAGAAAAATTATACCTAGTGATCGTATTCACAACTCAAAAATTACACCACTACATGTTAAATCACACAACTTTTGTCATCATCCGAGATAATCCCCTTTGATACATGATGAATAAGAGTTATCACAATTCTCACACATCTAAGTGGATCATTATTTTAACTAAATTTGACCTAGAATTTATTTCCCAAAAATCCTTCAAAGGGTAGGTCATCACTGACCAACTAGACAAAGCCGCTTTGAATAATAATCAACCCCTCCTCATTCATATTCCAGATGATTCCATCTTCCATATAACCGAAGCTAAATAATATGTTGAACCCAAAGTATTAGCTAACCTCACCTTGTTTTTTGATGGTTCCAAATGTCTCTATGCTAGGGGTATAGGCATTGTCTTATTCACACCTGAAGGAGAACCACTCCCCTTTCATTCAAACTCAACTTCCTATGTACAAACAACAATGCAAAATATGAAACCCTAATTCTAGGACTAAAACAATCACATTCCATGCATATCAAATGGCTCCACATCATAGGTGATTCACTCCTAATAGTCAATCAAGTGTAGGAACATTGGCTATGCAATTGCCCAGTCCTCTAGTAATATAAGAAAATCACACAACTCTTATCTCAATTTGAGTGGTATGACCTTGAAGCCGCTCTACGATAATCAAACCATTTTGCAGATACTATGGCTTCCTTAGGGTCCCTCATTCTACAAAATCCAACATCTGACACAACATCCATATTCATCCATATGCTCACTCAATTTTCCATATCACCCACACCTCCTATAGATGATGATGGTGTGTATGTGGTAAAATATGAACCCCATGACCCATGGTTTTCAAAAATTAAAGAATACATCAAACTAGGTTTCCTACCTTGTGATTTACCTCACGCTCAATGTCGAACCCTCAAACAAAGAGCAATCCACTACATATTGCTGGGGGACATACTGTATATCAGTAGCTATGACAACATGCTCCTGCATTGCCTAGAACCACAAAAGTCACAATGGATTGTATAGGAAACCCATGACGGTACTTGTGGTGGCTATTTTAGTGGCATGATGATCACCAAATGCATCCTCTATATGGGTTATTATTGGCCCAAAATGAAGCATTACTTCTACGAGTATGTGAAGCATTGCATCAAATACAAACAACATGCAAATCTAACACATCTCCCTTCCTAGGCACTTCAACCTATCCAGTCCATGTGGCATTTCTCCCAATAGGGCCTATATTTAATTGGATAGATTACACCAGCTTCCTCAAGCAACCACACATTTATCATCATTACCACTAAGTATATTACAAAATGGGTCTAATCCATCCCACTGGTCCAAACCATAGGAGCTAAAATTATAGCATTCATCATAGACCACATCATATGTCATTTTAGAATCCCCTTCCAAATCATTTATGATAATGGTAAATCCTTTAAGAACAAAACTATCCGAGACCTATGTGACAAATTCCACATACATCATAGTTTTTCTACCCCATGCTACCCTCAGGTTAATGGCCAGGTAGAAGCCATGAACAAAACCATTTGTTCCATCCTTCATAAAAACATAGCAGAATCTCATCATGACTAGCATAACCAAATGTCCCTAGCCTTGTGGGTGTATCATATGAGCATCCATACTTTTACTAGGGCAACACCTTTTTCACTTGTATACGAGGCTAAATCCATCATGCCCCTTGAGCTAGAGATACCTTCCATAAGGATCACTATGAAGGATTTCATTGATGACAACACTGCTCACCAAGCTCATTTAGATCAATTAACACTTCTTTATGAACATCGTAGCCATGCAATCGAGGACACACAAGTCTATCAAGATCACATTCACATTCACAAGTCTATCAAGATCACCTTCAAGGAAAACCAACAAATCACAAGTCAACCTCACCAGCAGTGCAACAAGTTTACTCCAAACTGGTTGGGTCCATTCATTATTACACACAAATATGGTTTAGGAGCATATTGGTTGGCCAATATTGAAGGCCTTAATGAACCTGAAACCATCAACATATTGCATATTTTTGCATTCAATGCTTAATGCAGAAATACACCCATCATCACGAGTGCCACACACTACTATTTACAAGTCACTAAGCACATCACAACGTAGATATGCTACTTTGCTTTATTATTTTACTATGCATGTACTTTCATATTTATGTCATTTTTATGCTATGGGTATTTGTTTTTACTTTTGTAGGATCCACATCATCAACAGGAGACTACTACAGTATCCCCATGCATCATCATGCATAACGCTCCACCGCCATAGTATGTATCCATTACACCAACTACCCTAGCCCAACCATTACCTATAATTCATCCAAGGCAGACATCGCATTTGCCACACTCAGATCATCACTTGCCACCTCACCATAGGTCACCTTGCCATCAAGGTTCTTCCTATTCACACCACTCTAGGGATAGCCAAATCTCCATGTCTTCCTTTGATGATGATGAGGAAACCTCCAACACCCATCCATGCGGGTATCCTCCTCATTTATCTAGAGAGGCAAGGAACCCATACTACCCAACAAATTCTCCACATCATCCTAGTTATGACTATCATCCACTAAATAGAGTATACATGCCTCAAAAAACACTCCCTCTGGGTCTACCATCACCACTCTCAAATGGAAAATCTTCTTATGCCCAAGCCTTGCAAGCCCGTGCTACCCAATCTACCCAAGCTAACCGCATGCACATGCCACCATACCATTCGTGGAATCATCTAGGACCATATTCCATGCCACCCATATTGTAAGCCCCATATTCACCATTTCGAGGCTTGCCACTTCACTGAGATTTATAGTCTCTTAGATTATTTCACCCTGATATCTCCTCATCATGGCCCTATCAATCCATTCCTACCCATCATGATTCCTCTTTCACATTAGAGGCTTGTGCACCACCTTCACCAGTTCTGTTATCACCTCATCAAGAACTCCAACATATCCTCACTCATGTGGAATCCCTAGATATTCATGAGTTGCTATCAATTCCATATTCTTGCTCACCAACTGATAACACTACGTACATCATCGCTACATTGTAGATCCAGTCCTTGCCCCAGGTTTTAACATACACCAGACTCCCGACCCATACCTCCTACATCAAACTTCACTCCACCTCATACCCCTTCACCCTAGCGAGAGTACTATACCCATCGTATGACATTTCCACCTACCCCACTATCTGATATGTTTTATCACTTGATGCACCAAGGCCTTCTAGATCTCCTAGAGATAGATCCATTGTGACCTAAACAATGCAACTACCATGAGAGTAAATATTGCATATACCACCATCAGTCAAGCCATGATATCGAGGAGTGCATATCATTCAAAACCTTAGTACACAACATGCTACATGGTACTTGCCCAGCATCACCTGAGCCAGCTCCTCGAGCCACCCAACTAATCAGTCCTCCACACCACAACATTCCAAAAAACCAACTATCCCAAGAATCTATGATACCACCCTCCCATTACATCCACAATAGGTCAAATTATCCATGCCTCACTATTACTCCATTCTCTCATGCGTGTCCTGACCCATACCATTTTGCCCATCAGTAGGTTCTCTTCTATAATCTCCCTTCTTCCTCTACTTCTTTGTACCTCCTCCTATGGTTGTATGGACATGATTCAAGCGGATACATACCTATGCTGATATATCCCACTTTTATTTTATCACTCTTTGAATTTGGTAATCTCCTCTTCTTGCTGGTTACCAAAGACCAGTTCTTCTACTATTTATTTTAGTTGTACATACCATTTGCAATCCCTTCCTCTGGTTGATATTACTGCATGCATCTTACACATTATAGCTTATACACCTACTACACACACCCTACACACTGGTGCAACCATTACTATGGCATCACATATTTTGATTATCATGATACAATATACTCACCTATAAATAATTTTTATAAACTTCTTCTACACATCATAAATTTCCTCTTGTAGATATTGTGTTTCTCCACTTTCACCATTTACCTTACATCCATTGCACATATCCATATATTTTTCATGTTAATTTCATTTTAAGTTTGTACATTCTCCCAAAAAATGTGCCTTCAAAAGGAGTAATACATGCGCTTGTTAGCATCACCACCTAGATTTCCACTTCCCCTTTTCAGAATTAGGGTATACATAGGTGTCGTGTTTAGCTTTGACTACTCACTAGTTAATTCAAGGTGTCGTGTTTAGCTTTGACTACTCATTAGTTAATTAAATCAAATGTATCTCCTAGTTGATAGGTTTTATATTCGTATTATGGTTATTTAGGTTGGTTCAACTTCTCTCATGGACCATTCACAACAGGTTACACATTAAACAAATTTTGGGTCTAGGAAATATGACACCTTGAGTAGATGTCACCATCTAGCGAATGGTCTCCCCTACTCGTCCTATCACTTTCATGGTCAACATACGACCTGAGGATAAAAAAAAGGATAAGCATAAGTAAAAGCATAATAATGGGGCTGAAAAAAAAATCCAACACTTGTATAATAGAAAGAAAGAAAAAAAAAGAATAGCGAAAAAGAGAAAAAAAACAAAACAAAAACATTAAAAAAAATACAAAAAGAGTACCACAATAAATAGGGAAAAAATAGATGAGGGGCAAAAAACAAAAGGAAAAGCCTCCTAATATCACCCATGTTATGCTTCATTTCCTTTGGTCCTTAGGTTTAACATAACACCATGGGATGATTTTCGTCGCTAGCAATAGGCTCCAAGAGCCTGCCTACCAGTGGAATAGCATTGCAAGTGGCGATATATCTATTGCCTTAGCTACTAGCTTTTGTACAAGATCACTATTCACATATGGATGAGCTAGCTAGATCAGCCATGTATAAAAAGGGCTAATCCTACCTATTTCTTAAAATGGATAAATGAATTTCACTCATTTACACATAGGTCCACGTTAGATTCTGAACCAGTCTGACTAGTTATGAGGTGCCACATAAACTCACATAGTTTGGAGTCTAAAATTTGATCGTCAATACTACATTAGTCAAAGTCATTACATATGCCTTATATTATCCTACATCCATGAGATAACTGAAGGGATCACATCCACATAGGTACATGTAATGATACAAGTGCTTCCTTTGCACATTTTAACATTCCTATACATGCATACATGCATCTATGTTACACAAATTTATTACACGAAACACATCATTGCAATTCCATTACATGTATCACATTACCGATCACATAATTTCATTTCCATTACATGTATCACATCAAGTAGTACATTATTGCATTTACGTTGTATACCTCACATCAAATTCTAAATCAAGGCATTCATCATGCATCTAGTATCTCACATTCTATCATTTACATTATAGACACTTACTACAAATATCATTTCACATTTTATCACTTCTCATCGCATTTGAAATAAAATCATTCAAGTCTACTCTACATCATATTCACACTACAATATGATACTAAATACAAATCACAATACACATACATATACATTCATTATACATACCCAAAAATCATGTCATGACATCTACGCAAAAATGAAGAGAACACATTTTCAAACCATAACAATAACACATGCATATATAACAGCCGAAATAAAACATGTCTATGTATATATGTCATCCAAAAACACCCATAGGCTACAAAATGGGACCATACCCATCATCTATCATCCAAAATACCCATAGGCTACAATCATAAGCAATCATAACTATCATTAGGAGTCTCCCCACATCTCTCACGGCTCGCTCAAACCTCTGCTGCTCTACTAGAATCTACCCTGGATCTTGGTGTCTGACCCACAACAGGTGCATCTTCTACCCCAGCCATGGTCTCGACCTACTCCACCAAAGTAGCACTACATTTACTATGATGTGAAGGTGCCCGCACTCACGATCATGACACCACCTAAGAATAATATGGAAGAGGAATCCCATGCACCATCAAAGAAGTCTCACATAATACCTTCTTAGCAGCCTCCACCTCCAACTGACTAGTCAACCTCTCAATATCCTATGCCTACCCAACCATCGTGGACCTCATCTATTCTATCTCAGCTACTACCTTAGCATATCTAGCATATTTGCATAGTCATGTGTAGTTACGTGTAGTCATACATAGATTTTCGTAGTTCGCCATAGCAGTATGTAGACTTCCATATACCACTTCATTATATTTCAGGTCCAAACCCCTAATAAGACTTCAAAATTAGATCTCGTGCATTGGGATATCCTCCAACAGCCTATTTGCACTCAATTAAGGCCTCCACCAACCATTAATTGACAAAAACAATTATGAAGTCAATTCGTAAAATATAATTTAATGTTGACTTCACTTAAGTTATCTTTTTAGGGAAAAATTGATTAGTTAAACTCTTAATCCATATTTAACACTAATTACATCCTCCCACATGTGTGTAATTAGGGTTAGCTAAGATATTTTCCTAGGAACCCTAATCAAGCTCTAATTTGACTTAGGACCTCCTAATCCTAATTAGACTTAATCCTTCCTCACACGTGTGAGGATAGGATATTTCCTATGAGGAATGTGAGACCTCCACCTAAAAAAACCTAACCTAACTTTAGTTAGAATTTAGCCTAGGGTTAGTTTCCTTAACTCACCCCCCTAAACCTTGTCATTTTCTATAAATAGTGGGTCTTAAACCCTAATTACCTCTCTCCATTTATGACATAAGCATAGAAACTCTGCTGAATTCAAAACTAAAGTTTGAACACTCGGATTTTATAGAAAATATAAAAGCATAGCAACAGCGAAGGAGCCTCCCTATCAGATCATTTTAGTAGAATACCACTTATAGTAGGATTCACCCCCCGTCCTGTGAATCTAGTTCTGGTTCACCCCTCGGGTGGCGATTTAAGTCTACAAAGCCCAAATCACCTCATATTTGGTAGGTATGCTTCCATTTATCATTTCTAAGTCTTTAGCATCATTTATTACAACTTTCACCATGTTTTTATGTCGATCTAATCTTCATAACCAAGGGGCCTGACCAAGGCAAGCCCCCCAACCAACTAACCCTCTTTTGCAGGTTATTCACAAGTCAAAATAGGAAGAACACCATCAAATACAACCCGACAGTGGATCAGAAACCCATCTACATTAAGGAATTATAGAAGGCGGTATCAAGATTGTTGTGAAGTTTATTGAAAAATATATTATGAAAGGGAAACTTGTCCCTATTGTAACCTATAACCTATGTTATATTTGAATATAAATGAAATACAACTTTCTTGTTCAACATACTAGGTGTTTATGTTGTTAGACCAAATACCACTTTCCACCCATTTCAAAAGTGATAGTTCAAGTTATATGAAACAAATTGTTCTATATTCTGAATTTATTTGAGAAAGTGATTGAGTGTTTGTGAGTGTGAAACATATTGAGTCTCTAACAATTCTCTATATGTTTATGTGGTAAAAGGAGAGATTGAAAATGATTGATCATTGTTGTGAATGTGAAGCATATTGAGTCTCTAACAATTATCTATATTTTTCTATGAGATTGGACAAGTTATAGTGTGGACTTGTTGAGCATATTTGAGGTAAGTCTTTAAGAATACTTGTGGACAAATTGGTGTGAGCTTTTGTGAAAGATTACAATACAAATTTGAGGATAGAGATTATTGAGCAGATTGGACAAGTTCTAGTGAGGACTTGTTGAGTAGATGTGAACAAGTTCTAGTGAGGACTTGTTGAAAAAATTTGGACAAGTTATAGTGAGGACTTGTTGAGCATATTTGGACAAGTTCTAGAAAGGACTTTTGGACAAATTAGTGTGAGCTTTTGTAGAAGCTTACAAGGCAGATTTGAGATAAGTATTTGATAAGACTTGAGAGCAGAATTGATTGATTGAAATGTTCAAACATTGAGTTAGGTTTGGGGTAGATCAAGCATATTTGATTTGTGATTAAGTCAAGCTTTGTGTTAAGGCTTGAGGACAGAGATTGAGAATATATTTATGCTAGACCGAAGGACTATGTTTAGTGCAGATTTGAGAACAGATATTGAGGACAGATTTGTGCTAGACCGAAGCACTGTATTTAGTATAGATTTGAGGATAGATTTTTGTGAATATTTGAGAATAGGTTTGTGCCAAACCAGAGATAAATTTTGAGAAGATTTATGCTAGACCGAAGGACTGTGTTTAGTGCAGATTTGAGATAGAGTCGAGAGCAAGCTTTGGAGGTGACAGAGTATAGAGGACAATAGTCTCTAGTGGATAGATATCCATTAGCCAGGGCAGTAATGATAGATATTTTGAGTGAGGATAGAAGTCTTCAGTGGATAGATATCCATTAGCCAGTACAGTGGGGGTAACAGTTCTTCTAGAAGATCACTAGTTAGAGCAAAGGAGAAAGGAGTTATCTTGTGGATAGAGATCCATGAACTTGATTAGGGAATTGGTGTCTCCTTTGGATAGAGGTCTATAAATATTTTAATATGGAAAGGATTCCCAAGAGATTGATTGAGAAAATTTTAGTGAAATATTTTCTCCATGGAGTAGCCCACATTGGATGAACCATGTTAAATTGGTGTCTCTATTATGTGTGGTGATTTGTCCATTGGTTTTATTACTACTTTTGTGTTGGATATTTTGAGTGATAAGTTGTCATTGATGTCGAGAGTGAGTGGTCATTGATGTTAAACTTTCAGCACCAGTCAGTGGCAGTTTCAATTGGTAGCATCCATCTCAGTTTCAGTTTCAATACCTAGTTCACGGAAGTCAGATGAGGTCCAAAGTGCAAGAAAAATCCCAAATAAATAATATTATAATATTATTTTATAATATTATGCCAAGGAAGTTTAAAATTAATTATAAATTAATTTTAAATTAATTTATTAGTTAATTTACTTAACTTATAAAGTTATTTAAATTAATTATTAATTAATTTAATTATTAATTATAAATTAATTTAAGCTAAGGTTAAATAACCCTAAGGTGGGTTATCAAATTTGAAATTCAAAATTCAATTTCAAATAAAGTTCCACCGATGTGAGGAGAAATGAAAAGCATGTATAAAAGGGGGGGAAATCCCACCCTACCATACATACCATGCCTTCGAAAATTAATGTGAGCTATACAAATTGTGTTGCATCCAAAGCGAAGGAGGAGTGTGCATGTTTCGAAAGGAATAGACAGTGAGTGAAGGTATAAGAGGAAGGTGCTATACCTTCCTAAAGTAGGGAAAAATGGTGCACCAAATGATGTGTAACAATAAGTGTATCTACCCCATCTCGCTAATGAGCATAAAAAAGGAAGCATGCATGCAAAAAGGAAACAATACCAAACAAAAGGAAATGAATCAAAGCAAGTCTTTTCTCATTAATTTGTTGGATGCAATCCAAGGTTACAGTAGTCCCATTGAGGGATCAAAATTGTGATACAATTGTTACAATATTGGGTGCCCAAAGACCAAGTCTTTCACGAAATCAAGGTGCACATCCAATGTTTCTATGCGTACCCACAATCGAGGTGGGTGATCCAATACTGCCACTGCTTGTATCTAAGTTCTCTGATGCCTTATCTTGCTTCCCAAATCCTTATGAGGACCTGCACCAGCACACAAGGAAGAAAAAAAGGGTCAAATACCAAGGGTGTATGGTGAAAACATGCAATCTCCATAGGGGCAAAATGGCATACGAATTAAAATTGCATCAAATGATATCCAAATGAATTTAAAATTTTTAGATATATTAAATAGAAGGTTTTGGGAGAATATCACCCAAAAAATGTCATAAATTGCACCCGCAAACCCCTCGATTTAGTGTAGCCCACCTACAACCTACGAAAAGGAAGGCAACAAAATCTCAAACCTGCACTCATCCAAAACTCATGAAATTTGGTCAGTATGCATAAATTGGAAATTAAAGACAACCCATATAATCATATTTTCTAATTGGATCCCGGATCTACCTGCATCAAACTGGGGTGCCCATATGGGCCCTATGAACCTGTAAAAACTTAAAAATAGCATAACTCATTCATTTTAACTCAAAATGACCTGAAATTTGGACTGTAGAATCATGGAATAATGTAGAAAATAACCAATTAAAAAAAGTAAAGAAATTTCTTGATAATTTACCCTTATCCTTGGGGGGGCAATGGTGACTATATCTATTTAGAGGGCACCCTAGGAGGGGATACCCACCAAATATGGTCACTTTTTGTTACCAAACCACTGGAATATGTTACTAAACAACCTAAGGTGTGTTTTAATTTAACTTGGTGAAGAAATTCACCTGGATGGAAAAGTTACGCTCTGATTACCTTCTTGAAGTCACCTACTAACCTCCTTGGAAAAAGGAATATTTCGAGGGCAAAAGGTGTAATAAGGTGAGGGGAAATCTTGGAAGCACTCCATTGCATATCCTAGAACTCATATATATGATTTTTTGTGAACCATGTATCCATTTTATAGCCTAAAGGGGCTCATGCGCAAAAAGGCATGCAAGGGCATGCATGGCAGGAGGTACCACTTGTCAAATGGGAGGCATTCACAGGGTGTGGAAGATAATCTCCCAATTTTGCCCTCATAAATATGGATGTCATAAGGATTCCCTATCCTCTACCTTGCATTCTCTGTTTGGGTGGTCAAATGGCCGTTTTTGGGTGCCATTTGGCCAAATTTTGACTTTTTTTGGGTCAAACTTCAGCATCGTCCCACCCTGGGATGAGGGCTCACCACCGTACCAGGGTGTGATGATGGTAATATACCATCATACTAGGGTGGGAAGGTGGTGAATTTTTGTTCAAATGCTCCAAAAATTGGGCCGATAGCCTCCAAAACCCTTTTTGGAGTGGCTAGAACCATTGTGAGCCTCCTGAGGGCTGCCCAAGGGGCCATGTTATGTCAATTTGATCACTGCTTATGGATGCTTAATAAGGTTTACCACATTTTAGTATCTAAATATGCCCATTTTTGAGATGCATTGTGTGCAGCACAGTGCTAAGCAAAAATAGATGACCAAAATATAAAATTATTAAGGTTACTCGATAACCTAACCAACTTTAGATGCCCCAATCATGAAAAGGGCATGTGTTCTTGAATCCTTGCTTCTGACTCATTGAATGAGTGTGCCTATGCTTGAAAATTTTCTATCATGAATTTTCAGGGCCTATGACTTCATGATGCCAATAATATCAAGAGTTATAGTGTGATTTGTATGCTTGTTTGTTGCCCCAAGCAGGAGCATGATTGTCTTTATCGAATATTCGTTGAATGAATGTCATTCGCATAATTGAGTGTGTGCTTGCTGATTTGGACTGAGTATGACTACTCCCATCAAGTTATGATTTGATGAGGGAATGACCAATGAGAAAATTTATGAGTCACTTGACCCAATTGACTTGTATTATGCTTACCTTTAGTTTTATCCTTTGAAAAATAGGGCAATTTGGAGAGGATTTTGGTGACTTTGTTGAGTTTTCCTGGAGGAATGGAGCTAAAAATTGTATGTTTAGTGGGTGGTCCAGCCACAATGGAATTATTAGGGAATGAATTAATAAATTTTCCATCCCTCCTAGGATCCTCATGGTTGCATTTTTATCTATGTGAAATTTGGACCCAATTTGAGCTATTTTGGTGCAGTTTTGGATCTATTTTGGGTCATTTTGGGCTTTTTTGGCCTATTTTTGCTACCACCATCCCAGGGTGTTACGAGGACATGTTATAACACCATACCAAGGTGGAAAAGTTGGAAAAATGTGTGCTCATACCACCCTGGGATGGTGGTGACCCCTGCATCTTTATATAAACCCAAAATATGAAGGTTAGGCTCATTTTTGCATGCTTTCTTTGGCAGTTTGAGAGGTGAGGAGTAGGATAGTGATTATGAGTAGTGGAGTGATATAAAATTCATCCCATAGTCACCATGAGTCAGTGGGAAGACTCAGCCAATGGAGGAGTTGGTGTGAGATAGGTATGCCAAGTCTCTCTTATTGCATTTTCCTAGTGTTAGGGAGTTGATTTTCTTGCTTTTATGGTATGTTTTTGAATTGGAAGCATATCACACTAAATTGTAAGTAATTAAACCTAATTTATGAGATATGTACCAAAATTTGTGTTTTACCCATGTTTTTGTGCAATTAGATTGCATTTTGTAGATCAATTTTACATTATTTTTGCTATTTTTGATGGCCTAAAAGACCTTTTTAAGGCCAATTGTTTGGAGTCATCCCTAGGTGGGATGGCTAGTGTGGGCTGGTTATAGGCCATTTATTTATGGGTTGGCCATAGGTTTAGGAGCCATTCCTAGGGGAATTTCCACAAACCGGTCTCAAAGAGGGGCCATTTTGAGTCTTTTCTTTTGAATGTTTTTGGGGCCATGCGAGGCCATTTTGGTGTTGTATTATTGAGTCGTTTATCCCTATCAGGTGGTGATGATTTCGTATCGAGTACCTAATATCTTTGATTCCATGAGGTATTCCTTCACCATAGAGTACTGGGAGTGGTTAAATGCCATCAAACTCAATAAGGTGACCCGATTAGAGGTTGTCGTAGGAGACCGTGCATATCTGACTACCCTAATTGATCTGTGGGATCCACACACCAATACCTTCCACCTACCCACTGGGGAGATGATGGTGATTCTAGAGGATGTCTATCATATTATTTAGATTTCTATAGAATAGCATCCAATCTGCATGACAACACAAGATCGAAGGTAGGTAGTGCTCGAGAGGTACTTCAATTATGATCTAGAGATGATAGAGCTGGACTGCTTGAAGGGTGGTATGCTGGTAGGATTCTGGCACAAGGAAAAGGTATTGGGGGTGAGGCATACACTAATCATGATGCTCATCTCCAATATGCTACTACCAAATTCTTCTGGAGTGAGGTTCCCATGGAACTTAGCAGAGATAGTGTTTGCGTTGGTGAGATCTACTGTGGCAGAGCCATTGGTGATGGCATGGGGTACTACACTATTGGAACAACTCTATGATGAGCTGTACAAGATCTACTATCATCGGTGAAAGGTTATTGGGTGTAGCTTTTTGCTGTAGTGCTGGGGATGGTAGCACATAGCTGTGGGGGACCACAGGGGCCACCCTGGATGACTCAGGCATACCTAGTAGACAGGTAAATGGGATACAGTGTCCTATGGTAGAGGGCACAGGAGAGAGGATAGAGTCGGCAATTCATATGTGAGGTGGCATACTATGTAGATATGTTTTCCTGAATTGGGGTAGGTCAGGTAATTTGGAGGCCATACAGAGATTGTCCAGAGTGGGCAGATGCTACTATGAAAATTTGTAGGATGCAATGAGGCAGAGTTGGATGACATGGCATAGAGTGGGAGTAATTCCCATTTGCTCAGGTTATTCGATAGCTTGGGCTATGCTAGGGGGTTCCTAGTGAGATAGTGCTCTATTGGCATTGTGGGGATGAGAGGACATTGACATGGCTGATGGTAGAGGCAGTGTGACAGGATGCAGATCCGATAGTAGATATGTCAAATGTGGATGATGTCAGGACTACAATGGATTATGATGTTTGGTGGGTGATAGGCTAGGGGTATGGAGAGGGGCCATTGAGGAGGGGTGCAGCTAAGGAAGAACATCAGGATACATATGGTGAGGACCAGGGTGAGGCAAGTGATTGGTAGGGACATAGGGTAGGGGAGCATGTGGATATCTTGGACTTAGGAGATTGAGGTGACTTGGGGGATGATGATGTTGGGTATGAGGAGGTGCAAGCACCATCGATGGCATCAAGGAATACAGAGGCAGAGCTACAAGAGGATCTACTCAGGGTGAGGCAAGAGAGAGATCTCCTATAGACACAGGTGCATGATGTACAGGCAAAGCTAGCAACTAAGTGAGTTGAGGTATAGGTGGCTCAGGACGAGATAGCATCTCTTTGGGCATAGCTACGATCTTAAAGCCCTACACGAGAGGATTCTAGCAATGGGGATGTGACTAGGTTGTAGGCATAGGTGACACGACTCCATTCTATGGTGGAGACTTACTAGGCATGGTGCCAACAGGGGTAGGCTTATACGTATGAGCTAGAGACTAAGGTAGTATGACTTGGTAGGCGTATACGAGATGATGTAGGTGCTAGTGGGTCATACTAGAGTCACCACCATAGGAAAGGGTAGTTATCCTCGAGGTGATAGGCACCAGGGTCTAGGAAGAGAGCTGAAAGGGTAGGTGGTAGCATATATGGGAGTTCATAGAGGACTCCTACTGTAGGTGGGAGTGCAAGTCGTAGTACCGGTCATGCATGACCATGGTAGTGGCTTGCGTGACTCTTTTTATGTTTTTAGATGTTCTAGCAGTGTGAATTCTGAGGACTCACTTTATTGTAGTCGATGGGCAACATGATGTATCGTTTTTGTCCCATACATATACACATGTATATATGAGCTCTTTATGTGGTTTATCATCATGTGCTTATTATTTTATGAGATGTATGCAAATGTATGTAATTTGATTTGTGTAATGGTGATGAATGCCTATGTATGCATAATTTGTAATGTGATTTAATTTGTGTAAAGATGATGAATTCCTATGTATGAATATTTTGTAATATGATTTTATTTTATTGTGTACATGCATGGATGTATATTGAGATGGATGATTTCTTGATCTAGAGGATGCAATGTGTAGACTACATGCTGTATTATGCTAGCACCATAGATGATGTATTTTGCATAAACTCATATGTAATGTTGTCATGAGACTTATATAATGGATTTGTGAATAATGTAATTGAAATAAATGAGGTGAAGTGATATGAATGATATGTTGTTTAGGAAATTCTCATTAGGTTTTCATGAGACTCAAACACTCTAGTAAACTTATCAAAAGTTGTATACGAATCGTGCAAGATTTTTTGACAAGGTATGAATCTGCTAGGACGACCAAGGTACTTCATATCCCTGTGTGTGCAAGTGAGTTCATTCCTATGAGATGCATAAGGATACCGCCAATGACAAGTAGGCTCTCAACCAAACCTGTACTAAGGATTACCAAATGAATGCCACCATCGTATATTTTATACTAAGTGTGACTAGACCACTAGGCAATCTAGGTTACCAAAGCTAGCTCATCCACATGCAAACATTTGTCTACACATATGCCCTAAAGCTAATGCGATAGACATATTATCATGCATGAGGCTACTGCCATTGACGGATAGGCTATCCACCAAACCCATAATGAGGATCACCTGATTGTTTTCCAAATGTTGAGAGTTCCAGGTATTCAAGCTCAGGTGTTTTCTGGTTATTATCTTTGATTGGAATTACTTGCTCTCATATATAGTGATGAAAATAATTGTTTATTTTTATCTTTTTAGTGACTATAATCACTGTTTATTTTGAGTTTTTTTTTTCTTGAGCAAGGGGTTTGAGTAGTGGTGATAACCACTATTATTTTTTATTGTTGCCTTTTGAGGATTTTTATTTCAAAGTTGAACTTGTGGGATTTTTGGCTTGTGGATGACATTGATCCTTTAGGCCTTGGGGATGACTACCCATCCTTCATAGGTACATGTAGTACGAATCCTTATGACTTTAGGGATCAAAGGTGTTTGGAAATATTGATGGGAAAATTTTGGGATTTTTCTATGGAGTGGTGTTGATATTTTAGGCCTTGGGGATGACTACCCATCCTTCATGGGGACATGCAGTACAAATATTTATGACTTTAGGGATCAAGGGTGTTTGGAAATTTTGATGGTGGTGAAAACCACTGTTTATTTTTGGGAATTTGGTGGGGAAGGGCTTGTCCTTTTGACAACTCTCAACATTATTGAACCATTCACATAGGGGGATGAGCAGGATGACCTTTTCACTTAAGGTAACCTAGACCACTTCATGGATTTCAAATGTCTTTGTGTAAAAATTATATTTTTAATGATTAATTGTGTTTGGGATATGATGTACACAAGGTATAATCAATGCAAGACTCTACCTCCTAAAAATCAAACTAGCCTGCTACAAAATCTGAGTAGAGACTAGATATGGCTGAGTGACCAAAAACCCTACTAAAATTATTTAAAACAAATGGTTAAGTGAAGGGAATAGACACGATTATGAAAATGTGAAAAATATGGGTGAAAAATGTTAATTGCGGTATTTGAACTATGAGTAATTTCATGACATTGATTTTGAGCGGTAAGTAATGTACCATCATGGTGCTAGACATGTATGCGCAACTCTAAAATGTAAAGTGCTAATGATGAATATGCCTAGATGCAAGTGATGATAAAATGCAATGTGGTGTGATGCAATATTTTTGAATTTTTGAAACTTTGATGGATATGTATGTATGAAAATGCAATGCGATGCAATGTTTTTGTATTTTGATGTTTTGATGATTTTTTTTAATTTTTGGTTGATATGTATACACATGTGACCAACGGGATTATTTGGGATCCATTGGGGCATTTTGGGGGACCAAAGGTCTTATGGATGCCTTTGGAGATTTTAGGTTTGATCTAGATGATCATAGATAGTCCATGAGAATTTTTACTTGATCTAGACGGTGAGAATCTGCTAAGAGCCTTTCGGGTGACCTAGACGTGCAACGACACTTAAAAAGTCTCTATGACTGCCTAGGGGCATTTGGTTGTGACAAAAGGGCTTAGGGATGCCTTTGGGGATTTTAGGGTTGACCTAGATGATCATAGATAGTCTAGGAGCATTTTTACTTGACCTAGATGGTGAAAACCTACTAGGAGCCTTTTGGATGACCTAGACGTGCAGCAGCACTTAAAAAGTGTCTACGACTACCTAGGGGAATTTGGATATGACCAAAGGACTTATGGATGACTTTGGTGCTTTTAGGGTTGACCTAGATGATCATAGATAGTCTAGGAGCATTTTTACTTGACCTAGATGGTGAAAACTTGCTAGTAGCCTTTTGGGTGACCTAGACGTGCAACGACACTTAAAAAGTTTCTATGACTACCTAGGGGTATTTGGCCATGACGAAAGGGCTTATGGATGCATTTGGGTATTTTAGGGTTGACCTAGAAAATCATAGATAGTCTAGGAGAATTTTTAATTGACCTAGATGGTGAGAACCTGCTAGGAGCCTTTTGGGGTGACCTAGACGTGTAATGGCACTTAAAAAGTGTCTACTACTACCTAGGGTAATTTGGCTATGAAAAAAGGGCTTATGGATGCCTTTGGGGATTTTAGAGTTGACCTAGATGATCATAGATAGTCTAGGAAAATTTTTACTTGACCTAGATGGTGAGAACCTACTAGGAGCCTTTTGGGGTGACCTAGACATGTAGCAGCACTTAAAGAGTATCTATGACTACCTAGTGGCATTTGGCTATGACCAAAGGGCTTATGGATGCCTTTGGGGATTTTAGGGTTGACCTAGATGACCGTAGATAGTCTAGGAGAATTTTTAATTGACCTAGATGGTGAGAACCCACTAGGAGCCTTTTGGGGTGACCTAGACATGCAACGTCACTTAAAAAGTGTCTACAACTACCTAGGGGTATTTGGTTGTGACCAAAGGGCTTAGGGATGCCTTTGGGGATTTTAGGGTTGACCTAGATGATCGTAGATAGTCTAGGAGCATTTTTACTTGACCTAAATGGTGAGAACCTACTAGGAGCCTCTTGGGGTGACCTAGACGTGCAACAGCACTTAAAAATTGTCTACAACTGCCTAGGGGTATCTTTCTATGACCAAAGGGGTTATGGATGCCTTTGGGGATTTTAGGGTTGACCTAGATGATTGTAGATAGTATAGGAGCATTTTTACTTAACCTAGATGGTAAAAAACTTCTAGGAGCCTTTTGGGTGACCTAGATGTACAGCAGCACTTAAAAAGTGTCTACAACTATTTAGGGACATTTGGCTATGACCAAAGGTCTTATGGATGCCTTTGGAGCTTTTAGGGTTGACCTAGATGATCATAGATAGTCTAGGAGCATTTTTACTTGACCTAGATGATGAGAACCTGCTAGGAGCATTTTGGGGTGACCTAGATGTGTAGCGGCACTTAAAAAGTGTCTACGACTACCTAGGGGCATTTTTCTATGATGAAAGGTCTTATGGATGCCCTTGGGGCTTTTAGGGTTGACCTAGATGATCATAGATAGTCTAGGAGTGTTTTTACTTGACCTAGATAGTGAGGACCCACTAGGAGCCTTTTGGGTGCTCTCTAAGCATGAAATGGCCACAAGTGAAGGATGTTCAAAGGTTCAAGATCCTCGACACCTTCAAGTGAAGCTAGGTGATAAGTTCCAAGCCCTATTTGACTAGTGATGACAAAGGGACCTAATCATTTTACCACAAATTTGTCCTACAGGTGGGGCGCCAAGCTAGAATTCTGTTTGTTCTATTTTAGGACAAGATCACCAACCTAAAATTATTTGAGATAGACTTTCATATTGTAGGGTCTTTTGAGCTGTTCTTGATACACACATAGATGCTCAAGCACATTAATGCAATTCTCATCCAACAACATAAGTTGATCTATGCGAGCTTGTCATGCAATATCATCATCAATAAATTCCTGTATGGATATGTGCAGTGATGGGATTTCTAACTCTAGAGGCATGACTGCCTCAGCACCATACACTAGCGAAAACAAAGTTACCCTAGTGGGTTTCCTAATGCTAGTGCGGTAAGCCCAAAGAGCAAGCAGCATTTGTGTATGCCAATAGGTATGATTCTCTTTGATCATTTTCTTCAATATGGCAATTAATGTCTTGTTTGATGCTTCTGCTTGCCCATTTGCTTGTGGATAATAGGGTTTCGAAAAGCTATGCTAGATGTTATACTTTGTTGTCAAAGCATGCACATATTTATTATTGAATGATGTCCCATTATCTAAAATGATCTTGTATGGAATACCAAAATGACAAATGATATTATGCAATATGAACTCCGCTATGCGGGGTCCTATCGTAGTGGTAAGGGGAATTGGTTCCACCCACTTTGTAAAATACTCGGTAGTCGTGATGATAAATTTGTGGTGGCCTGAGAATGCAAGGGAGATTTTCTCGATTAAATCCAACTCCCATTATGAAAATGGCCAAGCCGATTGGATTGGTTGTAAGGCCTGGGAAGGTACATGTGTCAAGTTAGCATGGTGTTGACATTTCATGCACTTCCTCACATATGCGCAACAATCTCACTCTAAATTTTGCCAATAATATCCCATGCGAAGAATGCGCTTTGTGATGGTCATGCCACTGAAATGGCCACCACAAGTACTATCGTGCACTTGGTCCATTGCCCAAGTCAATTCTTGATACTCTAAGAAATGAAGGAGGATTCCTTCATATCTCCGACGATATAGGATGTCTCCTAACAAAACAAAATTTGTTGCCTTCTATTTAAATGTCCTTTTGGTAGCATGTGATAATATAGGAGGGAGGTTACCAAGCTTTAGGTACTCTCTAATTAGTGTGGACCAGTCCTACTGTGTGGAAGCCTCGATTGCATGAATCACCTATCCCTCATGAAGTTCATCCCAAGAAAATGCATATTGGGATAGAACTTGTAAGAATAGTATTGTGCTGCTATCAAAAGGGGTTTGGGGGAATAGGGTCCCCCAAGAAGCATGATTCAAGCACTCATGAATTTCTGAGAATCTCTCTTGATGAGGTTCTATTTGAATCATGTGAACTTCTGGCATGGCTTGAGTGCTCTCACGCTCGATTTTTAATTGTGATAGTGTCTTGACTTGAATAGTTTTCATCTCCCCTATGGGGTCTTATGGAATCAAGGATACTAAAGAGGTCATTGTATCCACAAAATGATTAGATGATCGAGGGAGTGCCTTGATGTCATACCATTCAAACTTTGCTAGGGATTTGTCCACAAGGGCTTTGTAGGCTTGCAAAATTGGGCACTTGCACTAGAAGATACCCTTGACCTAGTTGACAATGAGCAAGGAGTCACCAAAAATATAGTTGACAATGAGCAAGGAGTCACCAAAAATATTGAGCTTGGTGATTTTCATGGCTATATCCATTTTAAGACCTATGAGTAAGGCTTCATACTCAACATTATTGTTGGTGCAGGGGAAATCGAGTTTAAATGATAGGGGTATAGGAGCCCCATGTAGTGTGAAAAACACGATTCCTGCACCACCCCCTTGCTTGCATTTGGAGCCATCAAAAAATAGAGTCATATCTGCCTGTGACTCAAGCTCATCAGAATCAGGTGATTTTGATATTTTGAAGACTCCATCATTAGGAAGCTCCATGCTAAGAGGTTGGTCCTCCTGGAGAGGAACCTCTACAATTTTATCAGTAATGACATGTCCTTTGATTGACTTTTGTCCTATGAACTCCAAGTCAAATTTTTTCAACAACATAATCCATTTCATCATGTGACTACTATGATAAGTACGACTCATCATGTATCGTAATGGATTCTCTTTGGATACAACATACGTAGTTTGATTGAGCATATAGTGGCGTAGCTTCTTGGTAGAAAAAACCACCGCTAGACATAACTTTTCTATGTATGCATACTTAATTTCATAGCTCACCAGGGTGCGACTGAGATAATATATGGCTTGTTCCTTATGAAATTCATTGTTTTGGGCTAACATGGCACCCAATGCAACATCAGTACCTGAGATGTATAATTGAAATGACACCCCTAGTCTGGGTGGAGCTAACATTGGCAGTGAAGCCAAGTATTGTTTAATTGTGTCAAAGGCATCCTGACATTCATTGTCCTAGTGGAATGTGACCCCCTTGTGTAAAAGTTTGTTCATGGGTCTACACTTGTCCGATAGTTGTGCTATAAAGTATTTGATGGATGCAATCCTCCCCTACAAGCTACAAAGCTGCTTGATGGTAGTCGGGGGAGGCATTTCAAGGATTGCCTTGACTTTGTTAGGGTCCACTTTGATGACTCATTTGGAAACTATAAATCCCAAGAGCTTTCTAGATGTGATGCCAAAGACAAACTTCTTGGGGTTCAGTCTCACTTATATTCAATAATGCAATCGAGGACTTTGCACAAGATATCTAGGTGCTCATGACATAATAAAGATTTTTCCAATAATTCAACCATGTAATCTTCCAAAATTTTATGCATGTATTCATGGAGGATATATGTCATGGCACCCTGGTAGGTGGCACCAACATTATTAAGACCAAATGGCATGACCTTGTAACAAAATGTCCCCCAAGGTGTTGTGAACACCATTTTGAGCTGGTCTTCTGGGTTGATATGAATCTGATTTTACCCAAAGAATTCATCCATAAGGGAGAGCATTTTGTGTCTTGTGTTGGCATCTACCAAGGTATATATGCTTGGCAAAGGAAAATCATCCTTAGGAATCACTTTGTTTAGGTCTCGAAAGTTGGTGCAAATGAGAATCCTCCCGTCAGGCTTCTTAACAGGAACCATGTTGGACAACCATGGTAGATAGTCTACATAAATGACAAACTAGACATCCAATATTTTATGTAGCTCATATTTGACCATCAAGGCCACTATTGGGTGTATCTTTCTCAGCTTTTGCTTGACAGATTTTACTGTGGGGTCAAGCGTGAGATTATGGGTGACCAGATTTGGATCTAGTCCTTGCATGTCTTTCTAAGACCATGTAAAAGCTGCCATATTTTTTGTGAGAAGGTTTATAGAATCAACTTGCTCTTTGGGTGATAGGCTTTCCCCTAGCTTGATATATTATAGGTTTTCAGGATCTAAGCCAATATCTCTATCAACTGTAGGCTCGATTAACATATGAGACCCCTTGTCCAATTGATGGGGAGTAGGTATCAAATGGATGTCATTAGCTAGATTTAAATATTCGATGGGAACCTCAGGTTCCTCCTCAGCATGGAAGACATCATGAGTTGCTCCTGTAGAGAAGTGAAACAACCCACCATAGAACTAATACTCAGAGGGTGATGGGGGTGAATCAACACAATCCCAATCAATTGCATCTAGGTCTATATGGAATGGTTTTGAAGGATTGGTTGGATTGTGGAGTGGTGTGGTAAAATAAATGGAGATCATATTGATGAAATGTGTTTGCTCTCTAGGACCACATGCATGTGACTGTGTATTGGTGTTATCTCTCACCCCCAGATGTGTCCCCAGGGGGATGGGGATCTATGGATCCTATCTAGGAACATACTGTAGGGTAGGATCATTAGGCTCAAGGAGCTCCATGTGTATGGGTAGGTCAGGGAAGACCTTGTGATGAATTTGGCCTAGATTGATAGGCCTTGCCCTCAAGCATGGACCAACATGTAACTGACGATAGACTTCATCTATGTCAATATTCTTGTTATGATGTTGTAGATAACAAGGACCTAGGTATGCCCTCTCTGTCTCATGCTCATAGTAACTATCATATATGGGAACCTCGTTGTTGCCCCTTGGGATCAAGAAATTAGGTAGGTGTGATCCCATATATGCTAATTCCTCATAATCGTCATCATGGATGAGGATTCCTTCATTCTCATATTGAGTGCCTCAGGCTCCCGAGGGCCAAACTGCTCAAGTAAATTAATTTCTCCCCCCCTAGGAGGTCTATCTTCCTATGGATGAACTGAATCTTTAGGAGGAAGGAGCTACCACCAAACATGATTAAGGAAAGGGAAAAATGTATGAGGCTTTCTTGTTGGTCATTAATGGGGACAATTTGTGAATTATCACTGTCCGACTCAAAAGGGTCATACGGTGCTACCTCATAACCTGAATTATCCTCTAAGGTCCACTTAGATAAGGTTCCTAGATCTAACTCATCATAGACATGGGGACAACTCCGTGACCCTTCCCTTCTCTCAAAATATTGAGGAATGTCATTGGGGATTATGAGGTTCCCATATAGCCATGAAAAGTAATCTCCCAAGGAGTAGATTGTATTGGGATTGGCATAAGGGTATTGGGTCAACCCACCCTTGTAGCCTATATTCAAGTAATTTAGGCTATCTAAGAGGACATATAAAGGCAACAACTTGTTGTGTACCACTTCTGACTTGTCATAAGGCATTTGATATTGTGGCTAAAAAGGGATTCTAGTGCCCTGCTCATATAGGCATAACCCATAATCATTCCAGTTGCACAGGTCAAGATACTTCAAGGTAAATTTAGGGTTAGACAAGTAGTTGATATCCTCTCCAAAAGGTTCCTCATCTTCCTCTTGATATTGGTAAGGTTCGATACCATATTCAAGGCCCCTATAGATAAAGTTTGTTTGATTAGTGGGAATACCAAGAGGTACAATAGTGCCTATGGGAAGATGGGGTCTACCTATGTATTGCATCAACTCTAAAGTGGGAGTAGTTGTAACATTCCTAACCATGTACTCTCCCAATATGGTAGAAGCCAGATGTACTATAGCCAGGTGCTGCAGATATAAGAGGGATGAGAGTGAGGCTTGATCCGGCTCATTGTTTGCCTCATGCGGTGTCTCTTCATAATCCAGGCTAAGTATCTCCTTTGTAGAGATGGTGGATATGATTGGTTGGTCCTCCTCAATAGGTCACTTCTATGGGTTCCTAGGAAAATTATCCACTGATGTATTAGGCATATAAGGTGGGGCCGACAATGAGGAGGGCATGGTATGTTGTAGCGGTGGGGTCGAACCTCAGCTAGATTTATTTGGTTGAAAATCTAGATGTATCGATGGCAAGGTCAACTTGGGTAACTTATGCACCATGTTGTAGTACTTGAAGGGCTCTAGGTCTATGGGGATGACATGAACTTACCCTTTGTGAGTGTACTTTAGGCACTGGTGAGTTATGGAAGGGATGCACTTCATGTCCCTGATCCATGGTCTTCCTAACAAAATATTTTATGCCATATCACCCTCCAGGATGTGGCACATCGTCAAGATGATATTTCCCCTATTTGAATAGGTAATATGATTGTACCAATAATTGAGCATATGGCATCATTGAATGCTCATAGGGTGTAGGTAGACATGACAATATGAGATGCTAGAAGATTCAGGTGCTTTAGATTTGTTTTAGTTATAATGTTGCTCGAAGACCCAGTATCTATCAAGACTCTTTTGTATGGTGTTTCATTCACATGTGCGACAATGTGTAAAGGGGGATCCATCATATCATGTGGAACCATTTTGAGTTCATCTTCTCGAAAAGTAATTACTAGTTATGTACATTGCCGCACATGCCCCACAAAGTTGTTGGAGTTAGACTCCTGGGGCTGAAGCTCAATTGTCTTAAGGATATCCATCAAGGCTTCTCTATGAGGTTGCAATTTTTGGATGAGCTCATAAATGGAGAGTTAGGCAGATGTTGTTCTTAAGCTCTGAGCAAGCTTGCTCTTGATGGTGACTATAGGCCTAGGTGGGAGGCTTGGTCCAAGAGGTAGTATAGGCTATGATGTCGAAGGGACATCACTATGAGCCATAGGTGGTGCGGATAGACTTGGATATCACCTATTTCTTATCACAATACTTACCATGCCAAAATATCCTTACTTAGGAAGGGCATGGTGAACCTCATTCACCTAAGGTACTGGTTTGGCCTACTCCGCATGGGCAAGCAAGGGGTCCTTAAAGACCCCCATTTGTTGGTTGTTCAGTGTGATAGCGTTATCTACCTGGAGGGCATTCCTATCAATCAAGTCTTACACCATATGTTTAAATTTATAGCACATTTGCACGTCATTGTCATTTTTCCTATGAAATTTGCAATATAGGTCTTCTTTGTATCCTTTGGGCTTAGGTGCATTAGGTTCAATAGGTCAACTTTCAGGTAGATGGATTGCATTAGCCGCCAATAGGTGATCAAAAACTGAATCCATAGACTCTACAATGGGTGTGAATTATCACTTTGGGTGACATTGTTGATTTTGCCCTTGACCATTCTGGTTATCCTTGTTATAGTTCCCAAGGATGGCCTAATAATTAGGCTTTTGAGGTGGCACAACTAGAACTGGCCTCGGGATACTAATGGCAACCTGATTTACTGCTATTAACTTAGGTTGCACTAGGGTGTTCTTAGTGTTCTTGCTCCACTCCTTATTGCGAGGCTTCACAATCTCATCCTCTTGAATCTTGATTTCTTCGATGATCCTAGTTTGTGCTAAGGCATATTGAGGAGTGGGGCATTGTTGCAACTGTAGCAACAAAGAGATTGGATTTAAGCAGCTTTTGGAGAACATCTGATTCAACTCCATCATGGGAAGAAGATAAGGCAGCTTGGTGTGCAAGGTTCACCATCTATTGCCATAATTTGTTATTGACTCATCATCATATTGTTTTAACCAAGCTACATCGGCCAACATTGCCTTCCTCTTGGTATTGAATACAAAGTGCTCCAGGAATGCATCTGTAAGTTGGTCCAAATTATGGATGCTATGCTTAGGGAGTTGGTAAAATCACTCGGACGTAGGGCCAGCGAGGGTAGTCACAAATATCTGCAAAAGCAAAGCATCATCATTTTGAATGTCGAAGCATTGGCCTAAGAACCTAGTGACATGTTCTTGCGCATCTTCTTCTCCCTTAAAGGTAGCCAACTGAGGCAACTTAAATTGTTCTAGATAGGGAGGTGTAGGTAATGATGGATGGATAGGTTGACTATGCAATTAACTCATAGTGGGATTTTAAAAACCCAACCCAGAGGTCTTGTTCTCTACTAACTCTAGGCATTCTAACAATGCTTTGTAAGGAACTGAGGACTTGATCTCCTCATCTTTGTTCACATATTGTGGTGGAGGTCTAGGCTCCTCCAACCTAGGGTGAGGTGGTGGTAAGTCACCCCCCACATTAGTAAGGCATCTCAACATATTCTACTTCTATTTTGTGCTCAGTATAGGTTCTATAAGGTGTCTCTCAAGCCAACCTATGAATGTGGGTATCTACCCGCGGTGGGTGCCCTATGTTTAGCATGGGAGGCATCTCTCGATCTGGCCTAGGAGGTCACAAAAGAAAAATTTGATAAGGTCTTTGGGACCTCTGTCGAATGAGTGTAGGTTACCTCGGATGAACCTCCTACCTATGTGTCTTAGGGGTAGGGACCCTCTTTCTAAAATTTTTCTAGAACAGCTCATTGGTCTATTGTTCGATCCTTTATTTCTCAAGCTGGTGTAAGTGATCTAGTTGCTCTTTATCCCATCGAAGCTACTTGAATTGAGCTTGGAATTCTATGTACCTCATAACTTCTTGCCTAATTTGATTCACAGTGTGAGGCCTAGGAGTCCTAAGAGTCTCACCCTGGGGTCAACCTTGCTCAAGATACTCTATGTTCTCCATAGGGCACTTGCCTCTCTCAAGGTTTTCCATATTGACTTGAGGCTTAGGTTGGAACATGTGTTCATTACATTCAGCTGGTGTAGAGGTACATGGAGCATGCATGGTATATTATTCCTAAGGAAAAATTGGGATCTCCTTATGTCTTCCCTCCTAGATGAGGAAAGGTAGGGCTGAGTTGGCTCGCCCAGACCAATGGATGTCATTCCCATCAGGCTACAAGAGCTACTGTATCCTATCAAGGTGGCATGAAGGTAGAGTCATGTCGACTTGCTCTGACTAGTGTGTGAAGTCATACTCCTACATCTGCTTAGGCATGTCAGCCCTAGTGGGTACATGGATGCGTGGCATTGCTCTATCTATTAGCACCTTAGTGCATAGTTGCCTTTCACCAAGGAAGGCTTATGAGATATCTACATACCGTGAACACTCTCCCAAGTAATGCTAATCATCCCTCGAGGTGTCCTGGAGAGGATCCCTTCAGAGATGAGACTCATGCCCTACTATATTGGGGCTAGGTGGAGTGGAAGATCACCAGGGAGGTATAACCAAGTCCCTAGGGCTATATTGAAGATGATTCATGTCTCCTAATCCACTCTCCATAGCTTTCACCCGTGATTGGGATTGGCTATGGGTGCACACCATTGCACTCCTCTATTAGTACCCCAAGGTGATTATCTTCTTTACAAATTCTTAATGAAATAGTATACAAGAAATAAATAATCAATAAGACAGATAATTATCTCTTTTAAGTTTTAAGTGTGAATCCCTAAATTGTTTAATGTGTTTCAGATGTGTTGTTTTTAAAGAATGACCTCGTGTCACATGTTTGAAATATTGTTGGATTGTAATCTCATGTTCAATTGGATTTCACCTGTATACTCATAGCTTGACAACCTAGCTATGAACTCCAAGTTGTGTTATCTCGACTATAATGTGTGGTGATGAGGTCCACACATGGCTAGGGAGAATAGGTCCTACCATTTACTCACCCAGTTCACTCGTAGTCTACGATACACCTCCCCGAAGGGTGATGCATGCTATAACCCACAGGCTATGATGAATCTTAGAACTGACCTTGGCAAGATGGATCGGGTTCATGGTATTTGAGCCAAGTGGATGGATATAAAACCCACCGTCACTTGCACTCTACTAGTGGATGGTAATGAAGTCCACCTCACTAGCGTTTACATGAATCTTGGTGTGTGTGGTTCATTATTATCCAAGAAAGTAAGCAAAGAAGCAATCAATGACTATTCACTAAATGCATGCAATAGGTGCATTTTACTTTCAGAAGAATAAGATAAGGAACCTACAAATTGACTTTATGAATGCAAATCCTACATGTTAACCTACCCAATGGGCAGGCCATAAGCAATCAAGCCAAACATATGTGTTGCTACTACAAGTTCTTTTTTATTTTTCTTCTACCTTTTGCTATGTGATGTTATAAGAAAAGAAAAAAAATGCAAATTTTAACCTTTCTATGCAATAAAGTGAAGAAAGAAAACTGATTTTTGACAATATCTAAAAATATAGCAAAAAATTAGAGGGTTTAGGCACTTACCTTGTCCACTTTGAAGCCTCCAAATTCTGAAATTTTGGGCAAAAATCTCTCTATTTCACCACCACTCCAGGGTGAGGCAAGTAGAAGCTCCACCACCATACTAGGGTGGTATGGTGAAGCAAAAATCCCAGGGTTTTCCAAATAAATCCTCTTCCACCATTCCAGGGTGGGGAGGGGAGCACCTGCAACACAAAAAGGGTAAAAATGCAAGAAAGAAGTCAGATTTTTTTACCCAAATCAAAAGGGACAAGGGTCCCAACATGATTACCACTAAATTAGGGAAAAATAGTGCACCAAATTATGTGGAACAATAAGTGTATCTACCCCATATCGCTAATGAGCATCAAAAAGGAAGCATGCATGCAAAAAGGAAACAATACCAAACAAAAGGAAATGAATCAAAGAAAATTTTTTCTCATTAATTTTTTGGATCCAATCCAAGGTTACAGAAGTCCCCTTAAGGTCTCAAAATGGTTATTCAATTTTTACAATATTGGGTTCCCAAATACCAAGTCTTTCACGAAATCAAAGTGCACATCTAATGTTTCTTTGCGTATCCACAATTGAGGTGGGCGAGCCAATGCTGCCACTACTTGCATATAAGTTCTATGATGCCTAATATTGCTTCCCAAAGCCTTATGAGGACCTACACCTACACAAAAGGAAGCAAAAATGGGTCAAATAGCAAGGGTGTATGGTGAAAACATGCAATCCCCATAGGGGCAAAATGTCATATGAATTAAAAGTGCATCAAATGATATCAAAATGAATTGAAAATTTTTAGATATGTTAAAGAGGAGGTTTTGGGAGGATATCACCCAAAAAACATCTAAAATTGCACCTTTAGACCCCTCTATTTAGCGCCACCCACCTGCAACGTATGAAAAGGAAGACAACAAAATCTCAAACCTACACTCATAAAAAATTCATGAAATTTGGTCAGTATGCATAAAATTGAAATTAAAGACAAACCATGTGATCATATTTTCCAATTGGATCCCAGATCCACCTGCATCAGTCTGGGGTGCCCGGATGGGCCCTATAATCCCGTAGAAACTTAAAAATAGCTTAACTAGTTCATTTTAACTCCAAATGACCTGAAATTTAGACTGTAGCATCATGGAATAATGTAGAAAATTAAAAATTAAAAATAGTAAAGAAATTTCTTAAGAATTTACCCTCATTTTGGGGGGGCGATGATGACTGCAACTATTTAGAGGTCACCCTAGGAGGGATTACCCACCAAATATGATAAATTTTTGTTACAAAACCACTGGAATATGTTCCTAAAAAACCTAAGGTGTGTTTTCATTGAATTTGGTGAATAAATTCACCCGGATGGAAAAGTTACGCTCGGATTACCTTCTTGAAGTCACCCAGTAACCTCCTTGGAAAAAGGGAGATTTCAAGGGCAAAAAGGTGCAATAAGGTGAGGTGAAATATTAAAATAACTTTTTTGCATATCCTATAACTCATATCTATGATTTTGTGTGGACCATGTATCCATTTTATAGCCCAAAGGGGCTCATGTGCAAAAAGGCATACATGGCAGGAGGTGCAACTTGTCAAATGGGAGGCATGCACAGGGTGTGGAAGATAATCTCCAAATTTGACCCTAATAAAGATGGATGTCATAATGATTTCATATACTCTACCTTGCATGCTTTTTTTGGGTGGTCAAATGGCAATTTCTGGGTGGCATTTGGCCAAATTTTGACTTTTTCTAGGTCAAACTTCACCATCGTCCCACCTTGAGATGAGGGCTCACCAACATCCCAAGGTGGGAAATGGGAATACACCATCATCCTAGGGTGGTACAGTGGTGAATTTTTGGCCAAAACCTCCCAAAATTGGGCCGATAGCCTCCAAAACCATTTTTGGAGTGGCTAGAACCACTGTGAGCCTCCTGAGGGCCGCCCAAGGGGCCATGTTATGTCAATTTGTTCACTGCTTATGGATGCTTAATTTGGTTTACCATATTTTAGTGTCTAAACTTCCTTCACATGGGAATTAGTAGACCATGCATTGGGCTCCCAATCTCTAAGGCACTTAGGCTAGAGGAGACAGTGGATTGAATCTCACCAAATCCCCTTTTGTGGGAAGTATAAGGTATGCTTGGAAATTGGTCACCGAAATTTTTGGAAATATAGTTGGGCATTTAAATATTAATTTTTGCATATGAAAATAGTTTTAAGGTTGCTAAAGGAGTTATAAGGGTTCTTGCAAAATTAATTTTTTAATGTTGTGTGCTCAAATGTTTTGAAAATATTGTAAGGTTTTTTGCTTTATATTTTTATGGTGTTGGATATTATTTTAAGTTGGATTTTATAAGGTGTATCAAGGAAATTATATTTATGTATGGTATGATGAGTGTTTTTTTAAAAGGGAGAAATAAGGCATAAATTGAGTTGTGATTGTTTTATGTACATGGAATATTTTAGAAAGTTTTGAAGTAATATTGTTGTGTCTAACCATTGGAATTGAAAAGAAGAAATTGTTATTAAGACAGGTTTTCCAAAGGTACTTCTACATCCAATAAAAGGTATGGGCATATTATTCCTAGTGAGTGATTGCTGGAAATTGTGAATGAAAATTTGGAGTGAAAAGGATTATTTGATTTTCATTGTTGAGAGTGTTTAGAATTAATGCTTCAAGGTTTTTTGGAATTAAGAGTTGCTTATAAAACCTTGTTTTATAAGCATTGTTGTTGAAGTGTTTGAGTTGAATGAAGAACTTGAACTAGTTTTGGAAAGAACGTGAGTATCATTTTTATGTGAATATTATCTTATAAGCATTGTTGTTGAAGTGTTTGAGTTGAGTGAAGAACTTGAACTAGGGTTTGGAAAGAACACGAGTATCATTGTTATGTGAATATTATCTTATTAGCATTGTTTTTGAAGTGAGTTGCTGAGTGAAGAACTTGAACTAGGGTTTGGAAAGAATATGAGTATCATTGTTATGTGAGATTGGTTGATAAAGCATTGTTGGAAATATTTCAGTGAGTTTTCATATTCATGGACTAGGATTTGTGAGCAAGGATCATTTCATTGAGTGATTGATTGAGTAGAGTTGGTTAAGCCTAGTCAATTTAATGTGTGAAGTAATTTTTCAATTTTTGTGAAACAAATTATTCTATATTCTAAATTTATTTAAAAAAGAGGTTGAGTATTTATGAGTGAGAAACATGTTGATTCTCTAACAATTCTCTATATATTTTTGTGATAAGAGAGTGATTGAAAGTGATTGAGCATTGAGGTGAATGTGAAGCATATTGAGTCTCTAACAATTCTCTATATGTTTCTAAGAGAGTGATTGAAAGTGATTGAGTATTGAGGTGAATGTGAAGCATATTGATTCTCTAACAATTCTCTATATGTTTCTAAGAGAGTGATTGAAAGTGATTGATCATTGTTATGAGTGTAGAGAATATTGAGTCTCTAATAATTCTCTTTATGTTTCTATGAGATTAGACAAGTTCTAGTGTGGACTTGTTGAGAATATTTGAGGTAAGTATTTGAGAATACTTGTGGATATATTTGGGTAATATTTTATGGAAGCTTACAATACATAGTGAGAGAAAATTTGGATAGTGAGGGCTTATTGAGCAAATTTGGACAAGTTCTAGAGAGGACTTGTGGATATATTAGTGTAAGATTTTGTGGAAGCTTACAAGGCAGATTTGAGATAAGTCTTTGAGAATATTTAAGAGCAAATTTGATTTATTTATTTGTTCTAACCTTGAGTTAAGGTTTGGGGAAGATCTAGCAGAATTGATTTGTGATTGATTCAAGCTTTGAGTAAGGCTTGAGGACTGAGATTTAGGATAGATTTGTGTTATATTGAAGGACTATGTTTAGTGTAGATCAGAGGATAGATATTGAGGACAAATTTGTGCTATATTGAAGGACTATGTTTAGTACAGATTAGAGGACAAAGTTTAGTGCAAATTTGAGGACAGGTTTATACCAGACCAAAGATAGATATTGAGCAGATTTGTGCTAGACTGAAGGACTAAGTTTAGTATAAATTTGAGATAGATATTTTAAGGTGATAGAGTATAGAGGATGATAGTCTCCAGTGGATAGAGATCCATTAGCCAGGGAAGTGAGGATAAGAGTCTTTAGTGGATAGAGATCCATTAGCCAAAGTAGTGGGAGCAATAGTTCTTCTAGAAGATCACCAGTAAGAGCTTAGGAGAAAGGAGTTCTCCTATGGAAAGAGATCCATGAAATTGATTAGGGGATTGGTTTCTCCTTTGTATAGAGATCCATAAACATTGTAATAGTGAAAGGATTCCCAAGAAATTGAATGAGAAAATTTTAGTGAAATTTTTCCTCCATGGAGTAGCCCACATTGGGTGAACCACGTAAATTTGGTGTCTCTATTGTGTGTGGTTATTGTGCATTGATTTGATTACTTATTTTGATATTGCTATCTATACATTACATAAAATTTATTGGGAAAGAAAATTAAAAATTAGTCTTATACTATTCACCTGCCTCTCAATATAAGCTCGTGTTCTTCAATTGGTATCAGAATGGGTTCCTTCGAAAGAGTTTAACATATTGAAGGAAAAGCTTTCAAAGAACACAATGGACTCTAAGAATATGTTCTCAGATAATTCAACACCAATATTTGATGTAAGTGACTACATATATTGGATTATGAGAATGAATGTTCATCTGATAGCACTTGACAATGAAATATGGGAAGCAGTTGAAAATGGATACATACCACCAGTTGATCCACCTACAGATAAGGAAGGTAAGATTCTATATCATTACAATTCAAAAGCAATGAATGCACTTTTGAAAGGTTTGCATAGAACATAATCAATAAAAGTTATGCATTGTAAAGATGCAAAAGGAATTTGGGATAACTTGCAAGCATATATGAAGAAGATAAGAGTGTTAAAAAGGCAAATATACAAAATCTCAAAGGAAAATTTGAAGAATTAAGAATTAATAATGAGGAAGATATTAGTTCTTATTTACTTAGGTTATATGAGGTTATTAATGCTATGCAAGGACTTAGACTTAATGTGGATGAATCAGATGTTTGTGATAAGATATTAAGGTCTCTTCCAACAAGGTTTAGTGAAAATATTTTAGCTATGGAAGAAGCAAAGGATGGTGATTATTTTACAATAGATATGTTGCTTGGTATTATTACAACTTTTGAGTTAATAATAAAATAACCTAATCCCCAAAAGGAAGTAGCCTTCAAAGCTATCAAGAAGACAAAGGGTAAGAAGTAGTCATCCAATGATGAAGAAGCAAATAATGGCAAAAGGAACAAGGATTCAAGAAAATTCAAATATGTAAAATTTGTTAGATGTTTCAATTGTGGAAAGTATGGTCACTATGCAATTTATTGTCAAGAAGATAAAAATAACAATGATGAAGAAAAATAGGATCATAGGAATAGAGAATCAGAAAAATATAGGTGTAGACACTCAAAAGTCACACATTGCTATTTTTGCATATCTATAGGTGATTTCAGACATCCCTAGGCTATTGTATACTATTGTAGTCATGCATATACATGCATAGATATGCGTAGACATGCGTAGACACGCATAGACATGCGTAGACTTCCATAAGTTTAGCATAGTAACGTGTAGACTTCCATAAATGGATTTTATGTCCAAAACCCTAATAAGACCTCAAAACTACATTTTATGCATCAATATACCTTCATACGACAACCCGAGGTGATGCATAGCCCATTTACACTCAATTGACACCCCCACGAGGTATTAATTGACAAAATCAATTAAAAGTCAATTATCAAATTCTAATTTAATTTTTACTTCACTTAAGCCCCTTTTAGGGTAAAATTGGATTAATTAACTCTTAATTCATAATTAGTGTTAAAAAAATCCTCCCACATGTGCAAATTTAGGGTTTCTTAGGGTTTTATTTTAATCCTCCCTTAAACATGCTTAAGGCCTAATTAGGATTAGCACTAATCCTTCCTCACACATGTGTGAGGATTGGATGTTTCCTACTTAGAATGAGATGTTGCCACATAGCATCTATTAACCTAAAACTACTTAGAATCAAACCTAGGTTTAGTCTATCTAACCGCCCCTACACCTTGCATTTACCTATAAATAATGGGTCCTAAACCCCTAATTAAGTCTGATTCCCAAATTCAACAAAGTATTATTACTCTACATAAATGAAAATCCAATAGCACAAAATCCATTCCCAAAGCATACAAATGGATTTTGATAGCATAAAGAGGCACCCCGACTGCCTTAGGATCAACCCATCAAAGATATTTTACCAAAGGAGCATCACAACTCAATTTGCAACCTACCCTACAAATCTAGCCCCAATTAGCGACTCGGGTCACAAATTGCATCTGCAAACCTCAAATCACTCCATATTTTTGAGGTAAGATCTATTTTAGCATGTTACTATATTTTGCCTATTTCCTTTTTGTTTTTGTTACATTTTTATAGTCATTTTTGTCTTCCTAAACATGGGGCTTGACTAAGGAAAGCCCCCCATCACACTAACCCCCTTTTGTAGGTCTTTCACAAGTTATATGGTAGATCTAAGGAAGAGGAAAAACATACAAACAACAACCCTATGGTGGCTTGCATACATCGAATCCCACCTACACTAAGGGATGCTAGAAGGAGGCATCAGATTGATTGTAACCTTGTTAGGAATAGAGATGGATAAAGGGCATCAAGGCCCTCTTGTAACACATGCTAATTAATATCAATGGAATACAATTTCTCTATTTAATGCATCATTTACGTTTGTGTTAAATTATAAAATATAATTTTCTACATGTTTCATTATGGAATACCCGGTAGGACCCCCACAACAAATAGTGCTAGATTCACTTTCCTTGTAAATATGATATTATCTTTTATTTTTGTGTTTTTTAGGTGTAAAAACTATATTTCACTAAAACCTCAAAATTTGTGGGAATCATCCTAGGCCATAAGATATCTTATTTGAAGCCTTTGCACCTGATTCATGACCCACCCTACGATTTAGGTCAAATTCATGACCCGGGTCACAATTTGAGCACAAACACCTCAAAAACCCCCAAATCAGCTGGGGTGATCTTTTCAGGGGCCAAGAAAACCCCCCTTAGCATCAGAATGTATAAATGCATTAATTAGTTGAATGACCATTACTAAGCCTAGTTTTGGGTTCATTGCAAAATAGTTAAAGCATTAGGGTTTCTTAAATTTTTAGGACCTGCAACTTTCCAGCAAGTGTATAAAATTTATATCTCAAATAAATTTGCATTTGTATTTTGTTTTTACATATAGCATAAGCCTAAGTTGTTCTTACTTCATTCATATCTTACATTGCTAAAAGGAATTTTACATTCCAAAGTGAAATCAGGGTTTCTAATCCCCTCTTATATTTCTGAAAGTGCAAGTTAAGGTTTCATAATCCCTTTTACTCCACACATATTTGGATTGCATGTTTCTATGTTTTGCAAAGTAGATTAGTTTGCTTTACAAAGGTGTTTAGACTAGCTCATTTCTTTACAAATATTGTAATCTATCTAATAATTTGATTTCGAAAAGGCATTAGGATTAGTTTTCTTTTGAAAAGGCAAGTAGCTAGCCCCTTATATTGTAAACATCATTAGAAAAAAACAAACCCATACACACTCACGTGGTACCTTAAACAAGTGGTGATATTGGACTTCATCCCCAATCCATCGCTTGAGACTAGTGTGGATAGAGTTTCACTCTCCATAAGCTCACCCCCCTAGATGCCTAGTAGCCCCAAAGGAGGGGTTTTATGGATTTCATCACCATAAAATCCCCCACTTTTATGATTAGGCCCTGGATTTCATCACCAATGGTTACCTACGAAGTGGGATAGGATTAACACCTTCATCCACAAGGCTTGTATAATTTTTGGAATTGGTAATTGTCATTCTTTACTAAGCCCACATGAGGGTGAAGTGAAAGCATGGGTAAACCTGTAGTAGGTCTCAGATAGTACCACCTCTTCTCATGAGATGTTATTAGCAAACTCGCTTAAGCATAGTGAGTTCCACCCCTTTAGGATATCATTTTACTACACCTTCCATATAGGTCACCATTTGAAAATTGCAGTACCATTCTATCATGTGCATATTTGGGTGTTATAGGAGGTTTGTTATTGATGACATTCTCAATTTTCTAGAGTATTCACTTCATTACCCGTGATTCTACATAGGGAGTAACAACATTATAACACACAAAAATAACATAACACTTTTATTTTCTCAGCATTTAGAATTTATTTTGGTCTACCGTTGTTTACATGATCACAAACCAGTCTCAACACACCACACTATATATTGTTTTGCTACACACAACATGTCATTTATTTTACACTCATAGTAGACACACTTGAGTCTACATCACACAGGATTTATTCTTAAAAACCCCCTTTGACACATGCCACTATGCCTGTGATCACCCATAGTAGAGCACATGAGAAATAATGCTCTATGGAGGAATGGCCTGTCCCTTCCTCTAGTTAGTCTACTCTTACTACTTAGATCATGAAGGAAAGGATTATAGATACATCTAATTTATGCATAGAATCTGATGTACAATTCACACACATGATGCCTCATACCGAGACATCAATTTTGAGTGAAATTCTCGCTACTTCACTTGCATAGGATTAACTGCTATTTGTAGCCCCATCCTCACATAATCCGTCAACCACATTCTATGACCATGTAATATACACTACACCGAGATAGTCTCCTCCAAACTTCATCGTAGATGAGGAGGTCATGCCTATGTCACCCACCTTTGCACACCCCTTTTTCTAGAATCTATCTCAATCCCTATTTGAGAATGATTCTTCCCTTCTAAACCATACCCATCCTGAGGTCGCATCATTCAGACCCATCATAGTAATGGTGTCAGACCCATCCTCATCTACTGTAGGAAGCCAAAATTCATCCTTCCAAACTACACAATAGATCCCTATCCAACAAGAACCGCAAGCATTCTTGCAAACCTCATGCTTGTATTCCTCACAAAAGTACCAACCATCCTCTTCCCAAGATCTGTTATTCATGATATTTGAGGGTACCTCTAAACAACATCTTTAGGAGAAAGATATGTAAACCCAAGGAGGAGTATACACTTAAAATTTCTCCTCAACCCAAGCTCTTACCTTGATAGCTTAGCCCACATTTTCAGCAGCTTTCCTGCCTATCTCCCAGGTATCCGGAGTGCATGATGCCCAACCCTTGGAGCCACCTTTGCTGATGATGAAATTTAGGATACCACAACCTATGCCTTTTTAGGCCCCCACTACCCATATCTGTACTACCTATGGACTGACACCAGCAGCATATGTACCTACTCAACCAAATTATTCGACACATTTTAGATTTCCTACTTCCTACCCTCTAGGGAAAAAACAAATCTTGTATTTTGATACCTCATCTTGACCACCCCTAGTGTCAGTAGCACCAACACCTACACCACCACCAGATACACCTAGATTATTTATGCCTCCTCTAGTTTGGTCATCACCACCCCTAGTTCAACCAGTACATCAGGATCCAAACCAACAAGTACCCGTTCCACAACCGCATGTTGCTCAATCACAGTATTATTATCCTCAATAGATGCCTACCCCACAGCCTAGTGTACCTATAGACACGACAACACATGTCATACAATACCCACCTTATCATTATTAGGCACAACAGTATTCCCAATAGTATTGTGAAGAACAATAATACCAATATCCACCACATCCACAAGGTCAGCCTATCATAGCCCAACCTTCAACTCCCATGACACCCAAACTTCAACTCTTGCGAGATGAAGTCAAAATGTTGAACCTATGCACCTCTAGCTATGAGCAACAAAATTCATGGTATTATGAACTGTGTAATGGTCCAATACATCCATTAGTCTGTATCCCTCCTTATCCCTATCGCTTTGAAATACCAAAATTCGACAATTATAGAGGTAAGAAAGATCCTAGAGAACATGTGATCAACTATCGCTCATCCTATTACCAACTACATAGTAGTAACCCTCTTATGTTGCATACCTTCTCCCTATCCCTCGTTGGGCCAGCATTGTATTGGTACAACATGTTATTACACAATAGCCTATACACCTTTGAAAAACTAGCCAATTCCTTCTTAGACCACTTTTCCATCAACATCAAGAAAAAGACCACATTTTCTGATGTCTACGCCTTACGAAAAGCAAACGATGAATCCATCATTGATTTTTTTTCTAGATGGAGAGCAATTATTCATGATCTCACCCATAGCCTCCCTAGCTCAGAGCTTGTGACACTCTTTTCCAAGAGCTACCACAAACACATTTCCACATCCCTCCAACTTTATCAAAGTTGTACTTTTTAAGATGTTATATCACAAGCAAAAGAGATTGAAGATATTAAGGTGCAATTCAGGAAGATTAATTTGAGACCTAAAACCAACTATAACTCCAACTTATGATTCAATAGACCCACACTGAATCAACCTTACCCATGACCACAACAAACCAATCAAGTCGCAACTGCTACCCTAGCACTAGTACTGACTCCACCCTATACACTGCAACCTCAAGTGCTCCAATATAATGCACCTGCCCCACCTCGATCATAGCAATACCATTTAATGTGCCCACAAGGTCCACCGCGTAACTTTACACCATTATCTGAACCATTACCAACTCTGTTCCATAGAGTGTACGAGGGTAACCATATTGTTCTACCCGACATATGCCCATTGGATACAAATGCACCTAAATCTCATGACTACAATGAGTAGTTATTTTATCCCTTTTATAGAACACATGGCCATAATATCAATTCATGTCGCTCCTTTCAGGGGCAAGTTCAAGACCTAATTGATAGGGGTATTATTCAGGTAGCAAACCCTTTAGCCTCGTAGAACCAAAACCTAGGGATTTTCCAAAACCATCTACCAGATCACAGAGGACCCAATCCCCCTAGACCTCCAAACAATCCCCCAGTGCCCCCTCACCAAGTCAACAATGTCCAACATGATCCTCCATCACACAGAGTAGTAGGTATGATCAACCTTACTATGCAAAACCAATGGTACCCGTTGCCCTATATGAAACCTATTGTTTCCCCCTATCTATTTTATGTCCCTGAAAGCACCCCAAAGGCCTAATGCCATACCACCACACCTCAAAATGTGATTACCATCCATGGTAGTTTAACCCATCAGCTATGCAATGCCCCCACATAGTTATCCATATTTGACCTCCTATAAAAATCTCAACCCCATCATGAGGCATTGAATGAAATCTTATGTTCCATTGACTTAGAGACACATGACACAAATACCTTTGTCAATTTTGTAGGGAACATCCCATGGTGCCTTCAACCTTCAATTAGATTTCATGATCACAAAATAATGAAACTCATTGGTGAAGGAGCCGATCTTCCCCTCCATATACAGGCTAATATCAATGATATTACCTACAAGCGGGTACTCATTGACATGGGCTCATCCATTAGTATCATATCCACAACAAACCTACATCACCTACACCTCCCTCCAACGCATTTCACCAAACCTTCCCTAGACCTACGTGCTTTTGATGGTTCTATGAGACCTACCGTAGGATCCGTATGATCCCCATCCTCTTCCACATCATTCAAGGAGAAATGTAATATAATATTCTTCTTGGTCACCCTTGGATAAGAGACATGTAGTGTGTCCCATCTACATTGCATCATTGCCTCAAGTATGTCCACAATGGACATATTCATTGTGTCCCAGCTGATGGAGACCCATTTAAGTTTTGTAACATCGTAGACCTTCCTCTTGCACCTTCATTCTCATATTCCCATATGTTTCGTGTATATTCTCACCAGTCAGTAGGAGCATCGATATCCTCACCAATTTCCACCCTAACACCCTAGTGTTCATCAACAATAGAAGCCTCGATATCCGCACCATTAGCATCACATACTAGGGGACCCAAAACTGATACTATACCTTCTCCACCACCATTGTCATGGCCACCACAACCCTCTCAACCTATGCCATTCCATTTTCCACCCGTAGTGTCACAACCACTATTTCCACCCATCACACAACCGACTACATTACCTCATTCAACATCGCATATGGAATCCCCTCTCCTTCCTACACCGTAGACACCGCATCTTCCCTTTTGACTGAAACCTAAGACATTCATGTCTCCACACATCTCTGCACCTACACTGATGCCATCCCCTACACATAACAAGTAGCTAGTTCAAGCCATAACAACCAAACAACATGAACCTAAACAACCAACACCCAGCTTGAATGAACCCTCACATCCATCAGCTGTCACCATCAAGGAATGTCAATTTTCTCCTTCTTCATTTGACTCGGATATGCCACCCCAGTCACCAGAGCTTACCACACCATGCATATCCATAATCATGATAAATAATGGCCTATGATACTATAACGTACGTGACACCCACGTATGTGATACCCCTATCTAATATACCAAATATTTTGGATGTCCCTCAGCATTGGTATTGACTACTGGAACTATCATACAATTAGGAAGTCTTGAGAACCACACCAACTTTGTATATGTAGGATTAGAATCCTCAATCCCCTGTCCAGCTTCTTCACCATCACAATCTAGCTTAGGTGATGCAATTACACACCTAGCCAACCCTCAATTTGCCTTGCACTATCTACATCACTTTCATTGGCATGGGTTTGGGTTAGGTCATTATAAGCAAGGGCTTCGTACACCCATTAACCCTCATGTCTGCTCACCTATCGATAAAACTAGTCTAGGTTATCGCCCAACCATCGCCTATACATTAGAATATGAGATACATCCTCCTCCACACCCAACACACACCTTAGAATAGTACATTGACATGGACATGCTAGAAGACATGCCTTCACCCACATCAACCATTACCATCCCCTATGATTTCTTCTAAGAATATCCTATGCCTGATACCTCATTGTTCGATGATGTTCAGATATTTGCAGAACACTTTGCTACTTTATCTCTGGATACACCACAAATAGAGTTGGATGCACTCCCGCATGATCCACAACCTATAGATCTATACCTGATGCTATCTAACCCACCACCGATACATATGCCCGTATTCCAACCTATACATAGACAATTATAGTGAGTAGCCTCTTGTCCTCATTCACCACCAATCGTCATGTGGCCTCCATTGAGATTTTTAGGATGTGCACAACCTATCCAACCTCCATCACCATATTCTACCCCACCTACTTCACCTACAATATCGATTAACATTGTTGAGGTAGATTTACATTCTCCCGTCCGTTATAGCCACCAACGAATTCAAGACAATACCCCAAACACAAAATTTATCAATCTCGCACACATATCACACATACTAGCACCTAGAGACTTTATTATCTCTCCTCATGTTTTACGGGAAACAAATACACCTTCCTCATCCATGTCACACCAAATCCCTCAAGTCCATCACATGGGCATTTATGTAGATGATGAATTTGAGTTCAGTGAGGCCATCGATGACTTCAATCTCACACCTATCCCTAAATAGTTACGTGATGGATCTCACATGCTCATCGAGGACACGATCTATGTAGACATCGGGGATGATTCAAAAAATCCACACATCCTTAAATTAGCCACAAAATTCTCACCTAATAAGTGCATCACCTTCACAAACTTCCTATGCAAGTATATAAAAGTGTTTGCATGGTATTATAAAGACATCCTGGGACTTGATCCTGCCGTAGTAGTGCATAATCTTATACTATATCCCAATGCCAAACCAGTAAGATAAAAGCTACGAAGCATGCATCCAACTATCACATTTATAGTAAAATTCAAACTTCAAAAGCTCCTAGACGTTGATTTCATAATACACACCGACTATCCTGAATGGGTATCTAGCATGGTCCATGTCCCCAAACCATCTGGTGATGTTGGTGTGTGCACAAACATTCATGACCTAAACAAAGCTTGTTCCAAGGACAACTTCCCTTTATCCAACATTGACTCCCTTGTTGAGTACATTGCAGGTCACGAGATGGTTTTCCTCATGGATGGATTTTCTAGATACAATAAAATTTGGATCAACCCAGCTGATCAACACAAAACTTCCTTCACAACACCTTGGGGGACTTTTTTTCTACAAGGTCATGCCCTTTGGCCTTAAAAATGCTTGGGAAACCTATCAACGAGCCATGATATACATATTTCTTGACCTAATGCACAAAAATATGGAATACTATGTAGATGACCTCATAGGAAAATCAAAGACATGTGTTGATCATCTAGAATATCTCCACCAAATTTTTGATTGACTACTAGAACACAACGTGCACCTCAATCCAAAAAGTGTGTGTTCGGTGTTACATCTGGAAAGATACTAGGATTCATTGTATCCCAACAAGGCATTGAAGTAGACCCTGGTAAGGTGAAATCCATCATCAAGATGCTTCCTCCTACCACCTTAAAGCAATTACGCAGTCTACAAGGCAAGATTACCTCTATTCGCATATTTATAGGCAATTGTTAGATAAATGCCAACCATTAAATCATCTCCTACAAAAAGGAGTACACTTTAAATGGGATGAAAATTATCAAGCCACATTCGACACTATCAAAACTTACCTTACATCGTCATCGATCATGTCACCACCACATCCACAATTACCATTGACTCTATACATCTCAGCCACAGAGCTTGCGCTAGGTACTCTCCTAGCTCAAAAGAATGCTCTTGACAAAGAGCAAGTTATCTACTAGATCAGTCGCACACTAGTTAGTTACGAAATGAGATACAGGTACATGGAGAAGCTATGCCTAGCAGTAGTATTCACCACCTAGAACCTAAGAAACTACATGTTAAACCACATAACTTTTATCATAGCCTGAGACAATCCCCTATGGTATATGATGAATAAAATTTATCACAACTCCCGTATAGCCAAATAGATCATGCTCCTAACTGAGTTCGACCTAGAATTAGTATCTCAAAAGTCCATCAAAGGGCAAGTCATTGTTGACAAACTGGCTGAAGCTCCTATCACTAACAACCAACCCTTACTCATCCAACTCCTTGATTAATCTATCTTCCACATAACTGAAGATGAGGAGTACATCAAACCAGAATTCATGGCTGACCTCACCATGTTCTTTGATGGGTCCATGTGTCTCCACACTGGGGGAACATGCATTGTTTTCTTTACACCTGAAGTAGAACCACTCCCATTTTCATTCAAACTTGATTTTACCTGTACCAATAACAATATATAGTATGAAGCCCTAATCCTAGGACTAAAACAAGCACATGCTATGCTCATCAAGTGCCTCCACATCATAGGCAATTCACTTTTTATTGTCAATCAAGTGCAAGAACTTTGGCTATGTAATTGCCTAGTTCTCCAGCAATACAAGAAGATCATCCAACAACTCTTATCCCAATTTTAATGGTATTACCTTGAAGTCGTGCCGTGCTCATCAAACTATTTTGCAGACACCATGGCCTCCTTAGGGTCCCTTATCCCACAAAATCCAATGTCCAGCACAACATTTGTAACCATTCATACACTTACACAATTTGCTATATCACCCATACCTCCCATAGATGATGGTTAGGTATATGTGGTAAATATCGAACCTCATGATCCATGGTTCTCATATATCAAGGAATACATCAAACTAGGCTTCCTACCATATGATTTACCTCATGCCCAATGCCAAACCTTTAAAAAGAGCGATACGCTACACCTTGCTGGGGACATCCTTTACTGTCGCAACTATGATGGTATACTCTTGTGTTGCCTAGAACCACATGAATCATAGTGGGTTGTACAAGAAACCCATGATGGAACTTGTGGTGGCCATTTAAATGGCATGGCAATCACTAAACACATTCTCTTTATGGGTTACTACTGGCCTAAAATGGAGCAAGACTACTACAAGTATGTCAAACATTGCATCAAATGCCAACAACATGAAAACTTAACATATTTACCATCCCAAGCACTTCAACCAATCCAGTCCATGTGGCCCTTCTCCCAATGGGGCCTGGATCTAATTGGAAAAATTACACCTGCATCCTCTAGTAATCATAAATTTATATTACAACATTAGAACATTTCACAAAGTGGATCGAAGCCATCCCACTGGTCCAAACTACAGGAACCACAATTGCAACATTCATCATAAAGCATATCATATGCCACTTTGGAATTCCCTCCCAAATTATTTTATATAATGGGAAATATTTCAAAAAAAAAATTGTTCGAACCCTATGCAATAGATTTCACATACATCATAGCTTTTCAACCCCATATTACCCTCAAGGAAATAGTTAGGCTGAGGCCACTAACAAAACCATCTATTCTATTCTCCATAAAACTGTAGCAGAATCTCACCAGGACTAGCATAATAAAATGCCCCTAGCCCTGTGGGCCTATCGTACGAGCATTCATACTCCCACTAGGGCAACACCTTTTTCACTTTTCTATAGGGTAGAAGCTATCATGCCCCTTGATCTGGAGATACCCTCTTTATGGATATCCTTGAAATATTTCATTAATGATGACACTGCTTGCCAAGCTCGTCTAGATCAACTAACACTCCTTGATGAACATTGCATCCATGCCATCAAGCACACACAAGTATATCAAGATCGCATTCACCATGCCTACAATAGTAAGGTACATCAATGCGAATATCAGATTGGTGACTTGGTTCTCAAGGAGAACTAACAAATAATAAGTCAGCCTCACCAGCAGCATGATAAATTCATCCCAAACTGGTTGGGTCTCTTTATTATCACACACAAATATGATTTAGGAGCATATCATTTGGCAAATATATAAGGCCTTAAGGATCTTGAAACCATCAACATCCTGTATCTTCATGCTTTCAATGAATTATTCATAAACACAGTCACCATCACGAGTGTCACATATTATTAGAAATAAATCATTAAGCACATCACTAAGTGAATCTATTATTTTTACTTTATTATATCTGTATACATGTACATTTCACCTTTCTACCATTTTTATGCTCAGGGTATTTTTTTCCTTTTTTAGGACTCACGCCATCAGTAGGAGAGCTCTACAATGGCCTCACCTACCACCATGCAGAACCATATGCAACCATAGAAAAAACCCATACACTGGCCGATCTCGCCCAACCACCAATCAACCTTCATATTAGGCACTCCTCACACTCATCCCGTTTAGGTCACCACACTTCAACTCAATACCAATATCCTTGCTAGTGATTTTCATACTATTCACCACACTCTAGTGATAGCCAGATCACCATGTCCTATTTCAATGACAAAGAGGAATCCACCCAACCACAAGCACAAGGATCATCCTCCTATTCGTCTGATGACCTCAAACATCACTATTCATCTCCAATTCATTCATCCAGAGGATATTACCACCCACCTAATAGGGAATACATACCTCATCAACCTCACCCTACATTTCTACCTACTCCCCTTCCCAATGGCGAGTCTACCTACACCCAGGCTCTGTAAGCCCATGCGGCCTAAGCTACTCAAGCTGATCATGCAAACATCCCTCTTTCTCATTCACATCGCCACCCAGGGACATTGCCTATGCCATCGGTCCTCAAGACACCACCTTCACCACTATGAGGCTTACTGCCCTAGCAAATATTACAATCACCATAGGTATTTCATTATGTCACTTCCTCGTCGCAACCCTATCATTTTTCTACTATGCATTGAGCCATTCCATTCACCTTGGAATCTCGATCACCCCCTTCCCCAATACCATCACCACCACACCACAATATATAGCATATCATCTCCCATATCGAAGCTTTGGAGTTATATATGAGCCACTGTCATTGCTACATTCACCCATGATAATATTCCATAACCCGTCCATCTTCACCATCACGCAGATCCCTTCCTCAACCTAGAACTCGACCCATACCATAACCTAGACCCATGCCTCCATTACTAGATCATATTTCACCCAGACCTTGCTCACCTCCAGCAGAGCCATACATCTATCCTATGCCTATTCCACATACACCCCTTTCTGAAATGTTCCATCATATCATGCGCTAGGGTGTTATTTACCTACCCGAGATTCGATCTACTGACCCCTCACATCATAAACCATGCCATTATAATTAGAATAAATTTTGCATCTACCATCACCAGCTAGGTCATAATATCGAAGAGTGCAGATCATTCAAAACCTTGGTGCACAACATGTTGCATGGTGAGCATACCCCATCACTAGAGAATTCTTTTCTATTTAGTCAACTTTTCAGTCCTCCACATCACATCACTCCCAGGACTCTACCACCCCGCAGTACCCTAATAGCACCCACTCACTATATTCATAATATTTCCAACTATGGCTCCAGCCGTAACTCTAGCCATGTCATCACTTCACCATCCCACTCCTGCCTGGATCTACGCCATTTTGCCTTATAGGAGTGTTAGTCACTCATATTCTTCTATCTCATTCTTCTACTTCTCATATATGTTGATTCATTTCTTCTCTTCTATCATTGCTAGCTATTGGTGATCCCCTTTCCTTGATTGGTTACCAATGTCTATTTCCTCGCATTTCTTCCATCTGTACATTCTACTCTCACATCATCCTTCTTCTTGGAAATTATTACATACACTTATACATCTCACAGCTTATACATCTAATACACACACACACCCCACATGTTGGGGCAACCATGATCATAGCATCACACTTTCTGTCATCATTACATACTTCGCTCATATGTAAATAGGTTCTTCTACAAATTCTCTTTCTAAACAACATAACTTTCTTCTTGTACATAACACATTCTTTCACTTGCATCACTTACAGTTACATGCATTGCACATATTCATATGCATTATAGTTAAAATTTTCATTCATGTTTGTACATTCTCCCCCAAAATGCACCGCAGCAGGAATAATACATGCACTTGTTAGCATCACCACCTGAATGTCCATTCCTCCTTTTTTAGGATCAGGGTATACATAGGTGCCATGTTTAATTTTGACTACTCTGTAGTTTAGGCAATCAAGTTTCACCCATAGCTATTGAGTCTTGTACATTCTTCTTATGGTATTTTATGTTGGTTCAACTTCTCTCATGAATCGCTCACAATAGATTACACATTAACAATTTTGAGCCTAGGAAATAGGACATCTTAAGTAGATATCGTCATCTAGTGAATAGTATCACCGCTCATCCTATCATCTGCATGGTCAACATACGATCTAGGGATAAAAAAAGGGATCAAGCATAAGCAAAAGGCAAGAACATAGCATAAAAAAACACCAATGCTCTTAGAATAGACAAAAAAAATCATATAATAGCAAAAAAAAAGAAAAGAAATAAAAAGAGCACTACCACAATCAGATACGTCAACACTAGAACAGAGGCAAAAAATAAAAGGAAACACCTCTTGATATCACACATGTTATGCTTATTGCCTTTGGTCCTTAGGTTCAACATAACACTCTGGGATAATTCCAAAAACTTGCCTACCAGTGGAATAATCTTATAGGTGACAACACATCTCTTACATTAGCATATCACTTTTGTAGAAATCACTATTATGGACGAATGAGCTAGCTAGTATGGTAGCATCTACAATGAGTTAATACTACCTCACTCAAAATGGATAAATGAACATTACACATTCACACACATAGGTCCAAGACAGACTTTGAACGAGCCCGATCATGTTATAAGTTGCCACAAAAATTGTATAGCTAAGGGTTTGAGATTTGATTGTCATAACTATGTTAGTCAAAACCATTACACATGCCTTACATTATCCACCAACCCTAAAATCATGGAATGGATAACATCCATACAGGTAAATGCAATGATACATGCATCTATGTCAGATACATTTGATACATATTATCGTATTGCATTCATCTTACATGCATTTCATATCAAATTATATTTATGGCATTCATCCCATATGCATTTCAAAATTGAGTCATAGTATCACCATTACTATACATACATTCATTACAAAATCATATCGATACCACATCATCTTGCATTAGAAATGCAATCATAACACTACTCTACAATCCATTTATACCATAATATGATACTAAATCTAAACCATGTCATACATGTATATCTATTCATCAGATATATATACAAATTATGTTATGCTAATCCATGCAAACATAAACAAGAACATATTCCAAACCATAAAAATAACATATGCATATATAATAGCCAAAATAAACAAGGTATATATATATCATCCATAAAAAATGCCTTAAGGCTACAACCTGGGGTCATGCCCATCATCATATATCATCAAAATAAAATTCCCATAGGCTACAATCAGTGATAACTATCCTAGCTCCCACTAGGAGTCTCTCCATGATCCTCATGGCTCACTCGCATGCCCGTAGCTCGGTTCAACTCCACCTTAAACTCTGGAACTAGATCCATAGTAGGTTGATCCTAAACCTTAGCCCTAGCACCTCTTTGTCCCACAGTAGTTGCACTATGCTAACTCTGATGTGATGGCACCCTCACCTGTGACTGTGATCTAGACTACACCACAATCTTACCATAATTGAGTATAGGGATCCCATGCACCAATAATGCAGTATCGTACATCATCTTCTTAGCGGCCTTGGCCACTAACTAACAAGTCAGAGTATCGATCACCTGATCCTACCTAGACATAGCAGCCCTCATCTCAGCCATGTCTACCTCCAACTACTAAATATGATCATGCAACTCCTGTACATCCTCTACAGCTGGCCTCTCCAAAATGTCATTGGGAATCTATTGTGCTATGTTAGCAAATACCCCAATATCAATGGTATCATTGAAACCACCCATATCGGCCACCCCACCTCCCTTATCCTGAGCTCCAATAGTCTACTCCATCCCAACCTCTACACCCACATCCACCTCCTCTGCCCCTACACCCTGGATTCTTGCTGAGGCAACTACACGATGTCATGATCATCATAGAAGAACATCCTCCTCAACAATAGCCATACTCGCTATCCCATCCTGAGTCCTCCTACTCATCCTCCTCTTTGATGGAGATACCCTAGTAGCAGGTGCTACCTACCGATCCACCACACCTCTCCCAGGCTCCCAAGAATGTATCATCCACTAGGCATCAAACTATAGTGTCATACCTGCATCCCCTACATCTAGGATATCCATAGGAAGGTCTCTCTCCCCAACCCAAGGTAGTACAATAGGGTGCTCTCCTCTATCTCCCTATCACCTAAAATAGATAACAAGAATCCTTTGAACATCCTATCGTAATCTAAACTAGTGCTATACTCAATTAAATTGAAAATATTCATTCTGTTGAGTATATCTCCCAACCAACCATCTGTCCTATTGTATAGCCTACAACTGCTCATCATCCTCTCTCCAAATCTCTCCACCCATCCATGGTCTCCATATAATATCGTCTACCATCAACTCATTGAACTTAATCCTCCATAAAATTGGATCACCCTCATGAGGCTTCTTCATACCCTGCTCCACCTTCATACTCCACCTCAAGGTGTAAGTAAGTTCCTTATCCTCCACATGTATAGGCTGAGGTAACAAAGAGGGCATTTCAATGGCTATGTGTTCCCATGCCCATACTTGTAGCAAGGGAATCACACTCAAGCCCATTCGTCTACCTCGAACCACCTCATATAACTCATGATACGCTTTTGCCAGAAGCGCATGCACCCAGACAAACACAACATTGTGCTCCACCAGATCACTAACTATGTCCAGCATGTTTTAGGTAAATAGAAACCTAGAACTATCAGGAAATGCATAGGTAGATATCATCATCGTAGCCACACACTACCTATCAAATATATTCTTCTGACACCATAGCCACTCATAGTCCATCTTGGCAGCATTGATCTCTCTCCACCCAGCCCCAAAGAATATCTCCAATACCATGTCCTTCCTTCCATATTTGGTTGCCCTCACAGGAACACCCTCAATCGATAGCCGATAGATGCGATACACATCCTCCAATATCATGGTCATTTCCCCTGTAGGAAAACAAAAAGTGTTCTGGTCTGCATCCCACCACTCACATAATGTAGACATAAATGTCTTATTAGTAAATATGCTCTTACACTCCCACACATCGTAAAAGTGTATGTCATCTAAGCACTACAATTCCTCCTCAGTCTTCATCAAATTTTCAAAACCTTGCTTAAAATTTCTCACCCGATGATGGGATTCAAGCGAATTCACCTGTTCAACATACAACACAACACCCATAAGTAACCCACATAATAAATCAATCAAAATTCAAATTCATCACTCAAAATTTACAAATTAAAAACATTTAATTTGGCATGCATCTCGAGACAAAATAACATAAAAATAAAAGGACAAAATACATCAACAACACAATCACATATTTGGACACCCATTTTGTCATTTTATGGCAATAATCCAAACACATACGACATAAAATACACATTGGTTGTCCAAACAACCAATAACAAACTCAACTGTATAACTAATATGGCATGCAATCCAAAACATCATCAATTAATATGAAATATAAAAAACAAATCACATTTCTGGATACCCATTTTCCCACTTAATGGTAAATATGTCGACAAAATTCAGAAACAAAGCACCAATAAACACAGATCTAACAGATAAATCTATCCTAAAAACACCAAAATCAAACTCATCCAGGCACGCAATCTAAAAATAATAATCACATTTTTAGATACCCATTTTCCCATTTAGTGGTGGAAATTTAAATTGACATGAAGTACAGTCTACATCGGGCTCCCTATGGCTCATTTTTAGTTTACTACTATCTACACTGTGGAATGCAAATCAAAGGTATGTCAAATGAAGTCAACTACCAAAAAAACCAACATTTTTGGACACCCATTTTGCCCTTCTGTGGTGAAAGTGTTATTAGTTTTTAAAATATTCTAACTCTAACATGGAAAATCTAACACCTAGATTTCACACATTACACCTCAAATCATCGAATACTAAAATCACATCAAACAAAGTCATACAAATAAAATAGTCACATAACGGGATACCCATTTCCTACTTTAGCAAACAAAGTGCAAAAACATATCAATGTCAGTACACCGTTACCTCACAAACTAACAGTCAAACTTTACACCTACTCTACCCATTACCTAGTCAAATTGGTGATAAAACAAATCCAATTGAAAAACTAACCATACTTTTGGGTACCCATTTTGCTCGTTTACCACTATGTTTCAAATTTTACTTAAAAGTTACAATTTGTTTTAAATTTGGAAGAAAACCTCCCCCTAATTCATATTTTCCTAAAAAAAATAAAACACAAAAAAAACAAAGTCAAAGATCACTTACCAGTGGGATCCCACGCCTGATGCCATCTGGTCTACGTCCCTTCGTCACAATCGCTAATCGCGCTCCTTGTGTGCTGTCAACTACTCTCCCAAGTCACTTTCCACACATATGTGTCGTCCAAATGAGCCCTCACCATGCATATTTGGGCTTAAAAACCACTCAGCTACCATTTCATGACCCAGGTCACAAGTTAGTTCAGAATCACGACCCAGGTCATGAATGAGGTCAAAATCATGACTCAGGTCATGAATTCAATCAAAACACACCAGAGCATCCCCAAACCCCTAGGAAATTAGGGAAATACCCTCTAAAACCCTATAAGCCTCAAAAACTTACCTTTTAACACCACTTGCAAACACATATGGCATCTTATCGACAAACCTATTACATTCATACTTTTGGACCACGTTGATGTGGTCGCAAAAGCATAGCATAAAATCGTTTATGTTCTCAAGAAACTAGTATGGCATCGTAAATATCATATAGACGTAGTAAAAATATAGCATTGCATTCACAATCATCCATTTCATTTTACCAGCACTATTTTTATTTCTTTCCTCTCCTTCCTCTTTCATTCTTCCTTTCTCCCTCTTGGCTATCCAGTCAATGTTGTATGGTCATGCTTCGAGTGACTACATACCTTTGATTAGATCCCATTCTTTTCCCTTCTCCTTCTTGGCTATCCAGTCAATGTTGTATGGTCATGCTTCGAGCGGCTACATACCTTTGATTAGATCCCATTCTTTTCCCTTCTCCTTCTTGGCTATTTATTTAATGGTGTATGGTCATGCTTCGAACGACTACATACCTTTGATTAGATCCCATTCTTTTCTCTTGTACTTCTTTTCTATCCTGTCAATGTTGTATGGTCACGCTTCGAGCGGCTACATAAATTTGATTAGATCCCATTCTTTTCCCTTCTCCTTCTTGGCTATCCAGTCAATGTTGTATGATCACTCTTCGAGAGGCTACATTCCTTTGATTAGATCCCATTCTTTTCCTTTTTCCCTCTTGTCTATCCATTCAATTTTGTATGGTCATGCTTCGAGTGGCTACATACCTTTGATTAGATACCATTATTTTTTCTTATCCTTCTTCGCTATCCAGTCAATGTTGTATGGTCATGCTTCAAGCGACTACATACCTTTGATTAGATCCCATTCTTTTCTCTTCTTACTAGCAATTATATTCATCATGCATTGATATCTTTATCAATCACTGAATCATCAATTCACCATATTCCATTTATCTTATTGTTGATTCCTCATTTGAGGGGGTATTCATATCCAAAATCAGCTTTGCATGCAACCACAACATCTAAAATCCAAAAGCGTGGTTAGCACATTTGTCTACAATTATTTTTTTGAAGATTATCATACAATTATAATCTCAATTACAACCAGAAATGGGTTATATCATGAGAGTTATGTGTGACAATGGAAGGGTCACCTTGGCATTCATGGAGCACAATGAATAACATGGGTGACTAATTCAGCGCAACATTTGGAAAACTTCACTCTGGCATTCATGGAGCACAATGAGTGACATGTTTGAATAATTCAAATGTTAACTAACTCAAATGGTTTGAAACTTATAACCATATTCTCATCAATCAATAAACAACAAATATTTAGTTAATCTTTTGTCCTAATCATACTTTTGGACCACGCTGATCTGGTCGCAAAAGCAAAGCAGTCAAAAGTTGTCATTCTCAAGCAACTAGTATGGCATCGTAAATGCCATACGAACTCAGCAAAATCACATCATTGCATCCATAATAATTCATTTTCCCTTATTAGTATTATTTTTATCTCTTTCCTCTTTTCCTTATTTCCTTCCTCTCTTCTTCCCTTGTGGACATCCAGTTGATGTTGTATGGTCATGCTTCGAGTGGCTACATACCTTCGATTAGATTCCATTATTTCTCTTATTTTCTTTGGATACCCAATTTATTTGTATGGTCAGGCTTCGAGTGGCTACATACCCTTTAATTGGATTCCATTCCCCTTCTATCCATTTTCCTTCTACACAAACCCTTCGTATTTTTATATTAAATTGTGTTCTAGACATTATAGTACAAAAAGGGGCAAAATGTAGACATCCAAAAGTCACACATTACTATTTTTGCATATCTATAGGTGATTCCAGACATTCCTAGGCTATTGTATACTATTGTAGTCATGCGTAGACATGCGTAGATATGCATAGACATGTGTAGACATGTGTAGATATGTGTAGGCATGCATAGACTTCCATAAGTTCACCATAGTAACGTGTAGACTTCCACAAATGGCTTTCAGGTCCAAAAACCTAATAAGCCCTAAAAACTACATTTTATGCATCAAGATGTCTTCATATGGCAACCTGAGGTGATGCATATCCCATTTACACTCAATTGACACCTCCACGAGGTATTAATTGACAAAATAAATTAAAAGTCAATTATCAAATTCTAATTTAATGTTGACTTCACTTAAGCCCCTTTTAGGGCAAAATTGGATTAATTAACTCTTAATTCATAATTAGTGTTAATAAAATCCTCCCACATATGCCAATTTAGGATTTCCTAGGGTTTTCTTTTAATCCTCCCCTAAACATGCTTAATGCCTAATTAGGATTAGCACTAATCCTTCCTCACACATGTGTGAGGATAGGATATTTCCTACTTAGAATGAGATGTTGCCACATAGCATCTATTAACCTAACCCTAGTTAGAATCAAACCTAGGTTTAGTCCATCTAACCCCCCTTGCACCTTGCATTTGCCTATAAATAATGGGTCCTAAACCCCTAATTAAGTCTGATTCCTAAATTCAACAAAGTATTGTTACTTTGAAAAATTGAAATTCAATTGCACACAATCCATTCCCAAAGCATACAAATGGATTTAGACATCATACAGAGGCACCCCAAATACCTTAGGATTGACCCATCGAAGATATTTTACCAAAGGAGCATCACAGCTCAATTCACAACCTGCCCTATGAAACCGGTCCCAATTAGCGACTCGAGTCACGAATTGCATCCGTAGACCTCAAATCACTCTAAATTTGGGATGTAAGCTATGTTTCAGCATGTTACCATATTTTGCATATATATTTTTTTATTTTTGTTATAGTTTTATAGTCATTTTTATCTTCCTAAACATGGGTCCTGACTAAGGCAATCCCCCCATCACACTAACCCCCTTTTGTAGGTCTTTCACAGGTTATATGGAAGATCTAACGAAGAGGAAAAACATACAAACAACAACCCTATGGTGGCCTACATACATAGAAGCCCACCTACATTGAGGGATGCTATAAGGAGGCATCATATTGATTGTAACCTTGTTAGGAATAGATATGAATAAAGGGCATCAAGGCCCTCTTGTAACACATGCTCATTAATATCAATGGAATACAATTTCTCTATTTAATGCATCATTTATGTTTATGTGTTAAATTATCAAATGCCATTTTCTACACGTTTCAACAGGTACCAAAAGAAAGGTAAGGATGGACAAAGTAGACAAGGGAAGAAGTTATTTCAAAGACAAAATATGATCTACTATGTAGACAAGGCAAGTAAGAACTCAAGTGATAATAATGCTAGTTTTTTATATAATGATAGAGATGAAGTCTTATTTATGATTGAAGAAAAAGAAGAAGTCAAGAAAAGGTCACCAATAATTCTCAAGTGTTTTAGATGTGGTAACTTTGAACATATTGAAAATGGTTGTACAAGGAATGGTTATAGTTTCAGTGATGATGAATATGAGGATGCACTTGAAGGACCAGAAGAAAATATTCTAATGGAACTAGAAGAAGAAGAAGAAGGTGATCCTATAATAGACAAGTCAAAATAAAATGAATATGTAGACAAAGATAAAAAAATAGAGGAAGAATCGGATAAATAAGGATTTGATCTTAAGGAAAAAATTATTTATGCTCTTGAAATACTAAAGAAGGTAAGAAAGAAAAAATATAAACTTGAGTTTTAGTTTCAAGAATATGATGAAGAGAGAAGAAAGCTTATAGGGGATTTAAACAAGTCAATGGCTAAGAAAAATGAGTTCAAGGATAATTTAGAAGAAAAGGTCTTAGAATGTGAAATTTTAGAACAAGAAGTAGCTCTACTAAGGGAAGATGTAGAAAAATCCAAGAGTAAGCTACACAAGTTTGGAAAGAGTTCAAATATTGTGGATAAGATGATCAAGGTACAAATAAGGTCAATAAACAAAATAGGCATTGGTTTTGAATAGGCTCAAAATAAACAAGAAGAAAAGTCAACCTCAACTTCTGAAGAAGAAGAAAATTTAGAAGAAGAAACTTTAGAAGAAGACAGTGTAAGAGGAAGTGAGACATATGAGGATGAGTTGGACAACAAAAATTTCAACAAGGAAAGGAACAATGCACAAAGAAGAAACAAATGGAACAACAATTAGAATAGGTTAAGAGAGACTAAGAGACCAATGAGGTCAAGACAAGGAAATTTTAATGGAAGGTGTTTATCATATCATAGGTTTGGTCACATGGCTTCACAGTGCAGGACACATGAAATATAGTAAAATGGAAATTTTAGAAACATGCAACTTTTCCATGGGTATTACTACTCTTGTAATCAGTTTGGTTACAAGGCAATAGATTACAAGGTTAATGACAAAAAAAAGATATGGTTTCACTAGGAGAAATCCTAAGACATTTGCACCTCCAAGGAATAATAATAGTAAGTGTTATAAGTGCAATAATGATGGTCATATAGCAAAATGGTGTAGAGAAAACATTCCAAAATCAAGCATAAACAAAAACAAGAATAGGAATAGGAACAGGAATATGGGCATGAACAGGATCAGGAACATGAATATGGATAAGAATAGGAACAAGAACATGAATATGGATATGGATGTAAACAGGAACAATAATATGCATATGGACAGGAATAAGAACAAGAACAATCAAAGAAATCATAAGGACCAAATGAGAAAGGAAAGAAGATAAAAGTAAAGACCAGTGCTTGCTAGGAGTGGAAATACTCCCACCCCAAAATTAACCACCTCAAGAGGAGGTGGGGGAGGGGATAAGCTAAGAGATTCATTATTAGCCCCGAGACCCAAAGGTGACCCTTTTCCATTGATTTCAAAGGGGGAGATATTTGAGTAAGGGGGAGATATTTGGTTTAAGGAGAAAGCATTGAGTCAGGGGGAGCAAAATAGGAAAAAGGTCAAATATTGGGTAAAAATAATTTGTGTTACCATCAATGACAAAGGGGGAGATTGTTGGAAATTTTGAGTGATAAGTTTTCATTGATGTCAAGAGTGAGTGGTCATTGATGTCGAACTTTTAGCACCAGTCAGTGGTAATTTCAGTTGGCAGCATCCATCTCGATTTTACTTTCAATACCCACTTCACGGAAGTCAGATGAGGTCCAAAGTCCAAGAAAAAGCCCAAATATATAATATTATAATATTCTTTTATAATATTATTCCAAGGAAGTTTAAAATTAATTATAAATTAATTTTAAATTAATTTATTAGTTAATTTACTTAACTTATAAAGTTATTTAAATTAATTATTAATTAATTTAATTATTAATTATAAATTAATTTAAGATAAGGTTTAATAACCCTAAGGTGGGTTATCAAACTTGAAATTTGAAATTTTATTTTGAATAAAGCACCACCAACATGAGGAGAAATTAAAATCGTGTATAAAAGGAGGGAACTCCCACCCTACCATACTTACCATACCTTCAAAAATTAATGTGAGCCTAAGAATTGAGAGCTATACGAATTGCGCTACATCCAAAGCGAAGGAGGAGTGTGCACGTTTCAAAAGGAATAGACGATGAGTGAAGGCATAAGAGGAAGGTGCTATACCTTCCTTCATGTGGGCATTAGTAGCCCATGTGATGGGCTCCCAAGCACTAAGGCGCTTAGGCTAGAGGAGACGACGGATCGAATCTCACTGAATCCCCTTTTGTGGGAATTATAAGGTATGATTGGAAATGACCAATTTTTTTGGAAATATAGTTGGGCATTTAAAAATTAATTTTTGCATATTTAAATTGATTATAAGGTTTCTAAAGGAGTTATAAGGGTTCTTGAAAAAACAAATTTTTAATTTTGTGTGCTCAAATGTTTTGAAAATATTGTAAGGTGTTTTGGTTGATATTTTTATGGTGTTGGATATTATTTTAAGTTGGATATTATAAGGTGTATCAAGGAAATTATATTTATGTACGGTATGATGAGTGTTGTTTTAAAAGGGAGCAATAAGTTATAAATTGAGTTGTGATTGTTTTATGTCCAAGGAATATTTTGGAAAATGTTGAAGTAATATTGTTATGTCTAACCATTGGAATTGAAAAGAAAAAATTGTGATTAAGACAGGTTTTCCAAAGGCACTTCTACATCCAACAAAAGGTATGGGCATATTATTCCTAGTGAGTGATTTTTGAAAATTGTGAATGAAAAATTGAAGTGAAAAGGATTGTTTGGTTTGCATTGTTGAGAGTTTTTTGAATAAATGCTTCAAGATTTTCTAGAATTAAAAATTGTTGATAAAACCTTGTTTTATAAGCATTGTTGTTGAAGTGTTTGAGTTGAGTTAAGAACTTGAACTAGGTTTTGGAAATAACATGAGTATCATTGTTATGTGAAGATTGTCTTATAAGCATTGGCATTGAAGTAAGTTGTTGAGTGAAGAACTTGAACTAGGGTTTGGAAATAACATGAGTATCATTGTTATGTGAGATTGGTTGATAAAGCATTGTTGGAAATATTTGATTGAGTGTTCATATGCTTAGACTAGGGTTTGTGAGCAAGGATCATTTCATTGAGTGATTGATTGAGTAGAGTTGGTTAAGCCTAGTCAAGTGAATGTGTGAAGTAATTGTTCATTTTTTGTAAAACAAATTATTCTATATTCTGAATTGATTTAAGAAAGAGGTTGAGTATTGATGAGTGTGAAACATGTTGAGTCTCTAAAAATTCTCTATATGTTTATGTGATAAGAGAGTGATTGAAAGTGATTGAGTATTCAGGTGAATGTGAAGCATATTGAGTCTAACAATTATCTATATGTTTCTAAGAGAGTTATTAAAAATTATTGAGTATTGAGGTAAATGTGAAGAATATTGAGTCTCTAACAATTTTATATATGTTTCTAAGAGAGTGATTGAAAGTGATTGAGCATTGTGATGAGTGTAGAGCATATTGAGTTTCTAAAAATCCTCTTTATGTTTCTATGATATTGGACAAGTTCTAGTGTGGACTTATTGAGCAGATTTGAGGTAAGTCTTTGAGAATACTTGTGGAAAGATTTGGGTAAGATTTTGTGGAAGCTTACAATAAAAATTGAGAGTAGATTTGGATAATTTCTAGTGAGGACTTATTGAGCAAATTTGAAAAATTTCTAGAGAGTACTTGAGGATAAATTAGTGTGAGATTTTGTGGAAGCTTACAAGGTAGATTTAATACAAGTCTTTGAGAAGTCTTGAGAGCAGATTTGATTGATTGATTTGTTCTAACCTTAAGTTAAGGTTAAGGGTAGATCTAGCAAAATTGATTTGTGACTGAGTCAAGCTTTGAGTAAGGATTAAGGATAGAGATTGAGGATAGATTTGTGCTATACTGAAGGATTGTATTTAGTGCATATCACAAGATAGATATTGATGATATGTTTGTGCTATACCGAAGGATTATGTTTAGTACAAATCAAAGGATAGATTTTGGTGCAGATTTGTGAAAAACACAAGATTATACTGATAGGGGGGGTGAATAGTTTAAGACTACTTTTTTATTTTCTTTCCCAAATAGTCTTAATCAATATAATCAATGGCAATATCAATAGAAATAACCAAAGCAATGCACCAATAATCATACACAATAGAGACACCACAATTTATGTGGTTCACCCAATGCGAGCTACTCCATGAAGAAAATATTTTGCTAAAAATTTCTCAATCAATGTCTTGGGAATCCTTCCCAATTATAATGTTTATGGACCTCTTTCCAAAGGATATGTTGATCTCCTAACCTCAAGTTCATGGAACTCTTCCATAGGATAACTCTTTCCCCTCCTACTATGGCTAGTGATCTTCTAGAAGACTCTCTCTCTCTCTGCTACACTTGACTGGTGGATCTCTCTCCACTTGAAGACTCCTCACTTAGATCTATCTTCAATTATCCTCGATACTAAATCTCTATCCACTGAGACTTTGTATTTTGTACTCTATCACATCCAAAGGTATATCAATAGGTTCACTCAAAACCTTCTCAAATATGTGCAACAGGTCCACACAGAACCTACTCAAATCTTCTCAACATGTCCACACAAAACCTGCTCAAGTCTGCTCAATAAGTCCGCACATAACCTTCTCAAATATGCTCAATAGGTCCACACAGAACCTTCTCAAATCTACTCAATAGGTCCACATAAAACCTGCTCAAATATTCTCAACATGTCCACATAGAACCTGCTCAAATCTTCTTGATAAGTCCTCTCTAGGACTTGCTCAAATATTCTCAAGAAGTCCTCTCTAGGACTTTGCTCAAATATGATCAATAAGTCATCTCTAGGAATTTCTCAAATCTGCTCAATAAGTCCTCTCTAGGACTTGCTCAAATCTACTCAATAAGTCCTCTCTAGGACTTGCTCATATCTGTATAGCAAGCTTTCATAAAAGCTTACACAAAAACAATCCACAAACCTTCTCAAAGACTTGCCTCAATTCTGCTTAAAAAGTCCACACATAACTTGTTCAATCTCATAGAATCATAGAGAGAATTTTTAGAGAATCAATATGTTCTATACACAATGCTTAATCAATATCTCAACTCAATCTCATAGAAGCATAAATTGAATTGCTAAAGACTCAATATGTTCTATACTCAAATACCAATCTCAAATCAAATCAATCTCATAGAAGCATAAAGAGAATTGTTAGAGACTCAATATGTTCCATACTCAATGCTCAATCAATATCTCAACTCAGTCTCATAGAAGCATAAAGAGAATTTTTAGAGACTCAATATGTTCTATACTCAAATCCCAATCTCAACTCAAATCAATCTCATAGAAGCATAAAGAGAATTGTTAGAGACTCAATATGTTCTATACTCAAATCTCATTCTCAACTCAAATAAGAATATAGAATAGTTTTTTTCATGGAACTTGAACAATCACATGCATCCACTTGACTAGGCTCAATCAACTCTACTCAACCAAATACCTCAAGGAACAACCCTTTCTCACAAACCCTAGTCCAAGCATGTATCAACCAACTCAAAATGTTTCCAACAATGCTTAACCACAAATCTCACATAAAAATGATACTCATGTTCTTTTCTAACTCAAGTTCAAGTTATTTGCACAACCAACGAGGTTCAACAACAATACTCATAAAACAAGGTTTTAATCACAACTCTAACTTCAAAAAACCTTGAAGCATTAAACCCATCACTTTTAAAAAGGAAACCCTAATCAATTCCTTTTCACTCCAAACTTAATTTTCAATAAAGCCAATCACCCAAATCAACAAAGAAGAATTTTACCCATACCTTTTCTTGAAGAGTAGATGTCCTCACAAATCTGCCACACTCACAATTACTTCTTTGCCAATCTCAATAAGGGTTTGAGGATAATTTTCTTCAACAAAATATATCACAAAAATAATATCAAAATTACACCTTATCACTCCAACTTAATTAATAATTGTTACCCATATTTTCTTATCTCTTTCAAATGCCTCAACATCATTTAATTAATCAAAAATAATTAAACCAAAGTGCCTACACCTTATATCTCCTACAAATTTGGAAAATAACACCTTTTTAATTAAAAGAATTTAAAACTTTTTTGTTGCACCCTTATACCTCCTATAATTTTGAAATTCAACACCTTTTAATTTTAAAACCTAAAACCTTGTTACTCCAAAATTTTGTTACCTTTTTACTGCACCTCAGTGATTTGAACCATGCATATCCCTACTTCAACCACTTCATCGAATACCAACTGTGATGTCCCACCGGATGAAACAAACTCAGGTGATAGTCACTTTGTCTCATACACGTTCTCCAAGTACAAAAGGAAACTATTATCACCCTGGTGTTGAAACCAGATCCTCGATAGTCATACCAAAATATACTATGAACACACAGTATCAGGTTTTGCGTATTTTCTATTGTGAGTCACACCAATCTCCATTTCCTATTTCATACTGACATAGCCTAAAATACGTGCATCTCAATAATCGTGTAGCCCTTAGAATTTCTTTGTCAATTTTCTTTCGTAGGCCTATTTTTCTTCAGCATCTTGACACGGTTGCCCTATATTTTCATGTGTTTGAGATACATAGTATTAAATATTCAAAAATACTATGCCTACCATTCTGAACGAAACTATTTTTTGTATATTCATCAATCACACACATTTTCCAACCTTTTTAGATCACACCTTATATATAAATCTTGTGCTCCTAATATAACGTCGACGAAGGCTAACCCTTTCTCCACGTGTTCGAGATGTTAGTTCCTCTATTTAATATATGGATCTTTTTTTATATATGATCTCCAATGCTTAAACGATATTGATGGCTCCTTTAGTAATGATGACGACAATGATGTTGGTATTTGGACTTTACATGTGGCACCCAACCGTTTTGAATATTTGGCACCCAAATTACTTCTAAGAATTTAAATATTAAATTTAAATTATTTAAATATTTAATTTAAATAATTTAAATATTTAATAATTTAAATATTTAAAACAAATTACTCCTTGGTCTAAAAACGTGGACCTTCAATATTTTTATTCAATACCTTAGAGCCCATGATCCTTTCCTTGATTTCATAGGACTTAATGACTATGCACCTTTGACATCAATATATTTTAGCTTTGACATCAATGACAACTTGACTAACATAAATGACAACTTAAATCAAAATGTCCAACAATATCCCCCTTTGTCATTGATGGCAACCCACATTATTTTTACTAAAACCTGACCTTTCTTTTTCCTTCTTCTCCCCCTGGGACATTACTCCCCCTAGCTCAATGCTTTCTCAAATATCAAATCTCTCCCCATATCAAATATCTCCCCCTTTGAAATCAATGGCAAAGGGTCACATTTGGGGCTTGGGGCTAAGGATAAGATTCTTAGCTTGGCCCCTCCCCCACATCCTCTTGAGGTGGTTAATTCTAGGGTGGGAGTATTTCTACTCCCATCATGCATTGTTCCTTTTCTTTTTCAGCTTTCTTTTTTCATACTTTTGAACTCATACCTTTTTGACCCTTTTGAAAGTCATTTTTCCTTCTTATCTAATTCCTTTGAATATTCCTCTCTATGTCCATGTTCTTGTTTGTATTCTTGTCCTTATCCAAGATCCTGTTCCTATTCCTATTCTTGTCCTTGTTTTGATTCATGTTCCTCCTGTTCTTGTTCCTGCTTGGTTTGGGTATGTCTATTCTACACCACTTCGCTATGTGACCATCATTATTGCACTTGTAGCACTGAATGTTACCATTATTCCTTGAAGGTACAAATGTCTTAGAACCTCTCCTAGTGAAGCCATATCTTCTTTTGTCATGAACCCTGCAATCCATTTCCTTGTGACCAAACTGATTACATGAGTAGCAATACCCATGAAAATGTTGTCCATTTCCATATTCATGTCTTCCCTGTGTTCTGCACTGTGAAGCCATGTGTCCAAACCTATGACAAGAGAAGCATATTCCATTGAAGAAACCTTGCCTAGATCCCATTGGTCTCTTAGTATCTTCTACATGTTTCTTGTTCCATCTATTCCTTACTTGTGCATTTTCCTTTCCTTGTTGAACTTTTTATTTTCCATCTTAGTCTCACTCTCTCTTTTACTTACTTCTTTTGATGCTTCTTATTTTCTAGTATTTGAGATTGATTATCCTTTTTTTGCTTCCTGTTTCCTTTGTCCTTATTTAGAACTAAGTCCTGTTTTGGTGACTTATGACTTTTGTGCATTGATAATCCTTAGTGAAACTATCTCATGCTCTAATTTTTCATACTCTAGATCTTTTGTCTTGAATTTTCCAGTCATACCTTATTCAATTTTTCTTGCCTCTTCAACCTTGATTTTGAAGTAGGTGAGTTCTTATAGAAACATTTCCTTTACTTTCTCATCTTCTTGAGCTTGAAACCTTAATATCGAGTTCTCCCCTTTTAATTATTCAAGAGTAACCTTAAGTATTTCATATTCTATCTCTTTTACCTTTTAATGTTCAGCCATATATTTTTCAACTCTCTTTCCCTTTTCAACCTTATCTCTCAAGTTAGAGAGATCTTGTAGAAGATTTTTCTTACATCTCTCATCATCTTGTATTTGAGCCTTTAATTGTAAGTTCTCTCTTTTCAATTCAACAAGTTCTTTAAGAGTGGCTTCCTCCTTTTCTTTTTTTGAATCTTCCTCTTCTTCATCTTCTTCTATTGTCCAAAGTGGAGTTTCTTCTTGATACCTACTTTGATTGTTCATATTATCCTTTTTTGAATCATCCTCATTTTCACTACTCTCAAAACCATTGCAATAACTTGCATCATGACCAAGTTGACCATAAATAAAACATTCTTGTGGAAAATAAATTGCATGGTGACATGTGTTCCCACATCTGGTACAAAAATTTATCAGTCTAGATATTTCTCCATTACTTGATTCATCTCTTGAATCTATTTCCATTTTTCCTCCCAACACAACAATATTAAACTCATCTTCCTTTTATTTCATGACCATAGGTGTTCTTTTCTTCTTGTATTTCATGCTTCTACTCTTGCATTTCTTTGCCATTTGTGTTCTTGTAGGATCTTCCTTCAAGCTATTAAACTTCTTTTGAAGGAACTAACTCTAATACCAATTGAAGAACACAAGCTTGTACTGATGGGGGGGGTGAAAAGTATAAGATCACTTTTTACTTTTATTTACCAAATAATATTAATCAATATAATCAATGGAAATATCAATAGCAATAACCAAAGTAATGCACCAATCATCACACACAATAGAGACACCATAATTTATGTGGTTCACCCAATACGGGCTACTCCATGGAGAAAATATGTTGCTAAAACTTTCTAAATAAATATCTTGGGAATCCTTCCCAATTAAAATGCTTATGGATCTATATCCAAAGGATATTTTTATCCCCTAATCTCATGTTTGTGGATCTCTTCTATAGGAGAACTCTTTCCCCTTTTGCTCTGGCTAGTGATCTTCTAGAAGACTCTATCTCTCTACTGCACTTGACTGGTAGATATCTCTCCACTTGAAGACTTCTCACTCAAATTTATCTTCAATTATCTTGGCTACTGGATCTCTATCCATTGAGACTCTGTCCTCTATACTCTATCACCTCCAAAGATTTGTCAATAGGTTCACTCAGAACCTTCTCAAATCTGCTCAACAGGTCCACATAGAACCTGCTCAAATATTCTCAACAGTTCCAAAAAAAACCTTCTCAAATATGCTCAACAATTCCACACATAACCTACTCAAATATACTCAACACGTCCACACAAAACTTTCTCAAATATTCTCAATAGGTCCACACAAAACTTGCTCAAATCTACTCAATAGGTCCACACAGAACTTGCTCAAATCTGCTCAATAAGTCCTCTCAAGGACTTGCTCAAATCTTCTCAATAAGTCCTCTCTAGGACTTGCTCAAATTTTCATAGCAAGCTTTCATAGAAGCTTACACAAAAATAGTCCTAAATATTTCTCAAAGACTTGCCTCAATTTTGCTTAACAAGTCCACACAAAACTTGTTCAATCTCATAGAATCATAGAGAGAATTGTTAGAGACTCAATATGTTCTATACACAATGCTTAATAAATATCTCAACTCAATCTCATAGAACCATAAAGAGAATTGTTAGAGACTCAATATTTTCTGTACTCAAATACCATTCTCAATTCAAATCAATCTCATAGAAGCATAAAGAGAATTGTTAGAGACTCAATATGTTCTATACTCAATGCTCAATCAATATCTCAACTCAATATCATACAAGCATAAAGAGAATTGTTAGAGACTCAATATGTTCTTGTAGCACCCCAAAATTTGTGCAGTAAACCTTAGCAAATAATTAAAATTACTTTAGTAATAATTCAAAATTAAATTTTAACCCCGAACCGCCTGTTAACCGCCTGTTAAACAGCTTTCCCCATTTTTTGTGCCATTTTTAGGATTTGTTGTGACCGTTGGATGATATCATCTCCGATCAGACGATATCACCTCAGATCGGATGATTTCGTCTGGAGCAGAACGTCTAGACAATCTCGTCCCAAAATGATTTGTGCATAATTAGATTTTGTTCCAACGATGTCTCTAATCTAGGCAGAAGCATGTCTGTGTCGTTAGAGACCCTCTGCGTTGGATATCTTCCAAATTGGGATGATCCCCAACCTCCTAACCTCCCTCCTAAGCCTATTTAAACCTTAGGACCCCCCTTGACATTCCCTTGGCTGAATTTTCTTGTAACTTGACCTTTGCGTGCATTAGAATACCTTGGATTACCATCTGCATTTGTGCTTTCCAAGTTTTCTTGTAGGGACCTCATTGATTTTCAACCGGAGCAAGCTCAGATCGTCGCAGATGATCCTGTACAATATTGGACGATCCCATCAAAATTCGAGATGATTTCGACTGCAATCTGCATTGGGGGCAATCAGTACCCAGAGTTTGCACTTTTCCTATACTTTGCTGCTATTTTATTCTACATTTAGTCAGTTTATTATTATTTCCTATTATTCTGCATCTTGGAGTTCACCCATGTAGTTTAATTGCATAATAAAATCATGATTAGCTATTAAAGCATCATAATTTACTTGCATTTCTATTCGGGATTATCTTATTAACATCCTTATTATTATTTCACATCATTTTCCTTTATCAGTATAGCTGCATTTTTTGTATTTTGTTCTATTTCTCTATTTGTAGGTCTCTGATGAATTTGTCAGATCTCAGATGATCTTGTCTAATTTCAGACGATCTTGTCAAATCAGAGGTGATCTAGACTGCTTCAAAAATTAGAATCTCCATCAGACATCCGGAATCAGGTATGGCTTTTCTCATCTAGCATATTCTCTGTGTTTTATGTTTAATTTTGTTTTTTGTATTCATTTAATTTGCATTTTCATAATAGAACAACTTAGATTCATTTGGCCAAACCTAGGATTTGAATGTTTAAAGATAAAATTGAACACATTAAACACATTCCCAACCTAGGCATGGAGACTGCCACTAAATGTTTCCTGGTGAACCCCACCATCCGTCAAAAAATCACCTTAATACACCTCCACCAAGAGGCGAGACCTTCAAAGGGCCTCTCAGTCTGAGGTATTGTCCCATACTTCCTACATCCCCATTCCGGGTGCGGATCCTTTAGCCTGAAGGTAAGGGTGCAGAAATTTTGGAATGATACATTTTGGTGAACCCGACGTGAAACTAAAACCTTTTGAAAAACAAAAAAAACAAAAACATAGATGCATTTAAAATCATTAGAAAACTACTAAGTTGCATATCATGTCTAGATGGTAGCTCCTAAGAAAAGACTAGCTGTAACTATAAATGTTGAAAACCAATTAGAAACCATAGAAGTTAATTATGTGCTTAGTGTGCCTGAAACAGATAGAAACCAACTTTTGTAGAAAGAACTTGATAGGAGGCTAGGTATCATTTCATCTAGATCAATCGAACTTAGACAAATCAAGAGGTTTGCCCTAGATAGGATCTTGGATCCTCATCAACTCATTTTTTATCATGAACTTCAGAGAGCCTGCCATAGGTGGTTAGCTTATAGGAGAGCTCTTGTGTCTTCAGAATTGTTCACCTTCGAGGAATACCTCGAGAACGCAGCTGTTATACACCAATTCCTAGGTCATGTAGAAGATCAAGAGGTCGTTCTTATAGATAGGGAAAGGTGGAGGGAGTTCCTCAGGCTGTGTTATATCGAGAGTATTGCCAGGAAATTTATTTCTACCAACCAGAATCTGAGACAGATAATATCACTATAGCACTTTTTGTCAAATTCTTGAAAGAAAATTTTCAATTTGAAGAAGAACACTTTATGAATCCTGAAGAACTCGAGCCCATTAATGATATTTATAAATTATTTATAGAAAACTAGATCATTGCTTTCAGTATTATTATTTCTTGCATTTAGTGTGTTGTTTGTTATCTTTATAATATTGTTACAAAAACAAAAAATAGAAAAAACAAGAAAAACCAAAATATAACAAAACCAAAAAATTTTATTTTAAATACTATAGTAGGTATATAATTAAAATATATACCTATTAAGCTTGTTGCACATATATATATATATATACAAGTATATATATATTTGCTGAAATATAAATTTAAGCACAATGCCTGGACTTAGGAATGGTAAACAAACTGAAGAAGAAGAAGAAGATTGGTTAGGAGACAAAACAAAAAACCCAAATTTCCTTCCTAAGGATTTAATTTCGGAAGGAGGAACTCTAGAACAGCCAGAAGATGAGCTTGTTGTAGATGAACAAGAAGAAAATCTTAAAGAGGAAGGATCCTCATCCCCTAGAATGGCTCCAGATGGAACTATTGCTTTTGATAACTTAGATCATTTCTAGAAAATTTTCAATAATAACATTGGTGCTCTTAATATGGCAGTTCGTATTGATAGAGAACAAATTAGTGACACTCAAGCAGCCATGGAAGATATGTTTAACATACACACTAATCCCTTATCCTTTGTTGATCAAGAAAGTGATAAGGCTGGACCATCCAATAGAGATATGGTCACTATGATTCAGAACATGCAAAAACAATAGGTTACCCAACCCCCTAAGGAACATGTTATTGAGCCTAAAATCATTCCCACACAAAAGAAACCTTCATTCATTGCTTTATTTTGCCAAACTATTGATCAATATGCTTCAAATCGACATAAATCTAAAATGAAGCCAAACACCAATTTTCAACAATCTGGGATACAACATAATACAACTTCAAAACTTCTTCATAACACCCTTCCTACCAACAATTTACACAATAGCAATATAGCATCTAATCTTCATGTCCCTCCATCATATGCTCACAAATCCCATATTAATACCCTACCGAACCAATATGGTGGGCAAACCAGTAATCTGGAAGCCATGGTGAAATAGTTAGCTTCACATATGGACTAGATAGATCCCTAACGTTGCTCATACAATTATCAAGAGATGTGTAGTCAGCCTTTGGATCCCATAGTTGTAGCACAACCATACCCTAAAAACTTTCCCATGCCCGTCCTGCCTATATATAAAGGAACTAAAGATCCCATAGAGCATCTTCGCATGTTTAGGATAGCATGTCATGATATATCACATGATGACTTGCTATTACTAAAAATGTTCTCGAAAAGTTTAGGAGGAATGGCATTAGAGTGGTACTATCAATTGCCCACTCATTATTTGAGAAATTTTGAAGAAACAACTGAATCTTTTGTCCATCAATTTAGTGCCTACATCAAGAGGCATGTCACCATTAAATATTTATACAACTTAAAAAAAGACAAAGATGAATTTTTTGCTGATTTCTTAGCTAGATGGAAGCAATTGACAGGAAAACTGCACTTTGTGCTACCTTATAGGGAAATGTTGGATATTTTTATCAATAATTTACAAGAACAAATATCCTATGAGTTATCAACTGCTACCTTGACCACCTTCAATCAAGTTATAGACTTAGCTCAAAGAGTGGAAGATGTTGTCATTAGGAGAGACCAGCTTAGGAAGAAATATGATGAGAAAACATCCAAAAATCAGTATAAAAATAAACAAGTTGTAGGTGACGGAGTCACTGATAGCAAAAATGTTGCTAATATCAATACAACGAAGACAACAAAAAAATTTATATTGAAACCTCCTGATAAACCTCCTCGAGAATTTACTAGACTCAATCAACCATTATCAACTATTCTACCCCAATTACTCGAAAGAGGTTTGATTCAATTACCAGCTATCCGGGAACCTGATCCAACTATACCCGGATACAGAGCTAATTTACATTATGATTTTCATAGAGGACCTGGACACTCTACAAAATCTTGTAAAATATTGAAACATAAAATACAAGATCTGATTGATAATAATGAAATGAAGGTGCAAGCCTTCCAACCTAAAAAAAATGCTCCTAATAATGCTCAAAACACCATTCCCCAAAATCAGAATCAAAATGCTAATCAATCATTGGATATATTTCAACATCCTTTACCAAAACATGGTAAAGAAGTGGCCAATCAAATTGAGCATCATAATGTCCCTCCTCCTACCCGATATGTAGGAACTATTAGCGGACATTTACCTAATCATGATTTACAAAAATTTGACACAACTTTATCCATGGTCACGACTAGGCCCCTATATAATACTCAAACTCCGGATCTCAGTGATGTAGAATCGGATACTGAAAATGAAATAGACATCACCTCAAATCAATCGAATAGTTCTGAAAATGAATCAGACCCTATTCAACCTATCACAGATTTTATGGTTCCAGAAGAACCATTTCCTAGAAGAATTACTACTCGACCCTCTTCTAATCAGTTCCTTCCTAATGAGCAAGCCATAAACGCTCAACCGAGACCAGTTCAGCGTCCTCAATATAACATTGTAGGTACCATCGGAGCCGTTACCAGACAACAGGCTCAAAATTCTCAATAGGATCACACTCAGAATGATGGATCAGCTCCATTTATTTTGAAAAATCCCAATAAAGGGAATCATATGTCTAATGTTCAACCAAAACCTCCTTACAATATTAAAGAACAATTATCCAATACTACAGCTAGAATTTCCCTTTTGGACTTGTTAAGATCTTCTCCTACCCATAGGGATGAATTAATGCTCACATTAAGCCAAATGATGGTACCTCAAAATATTCAACCTAAAGCCATGTCCAATACTATCATCACTCGAGAAGTCGATTGTATTGACTTTCGAGATAAAGATATACCACAACATAGTCTACATAAGGATAACCCCTTATATATTACTGCCCTAATTGGAGATGTAGCTATTAAACGAGTCTTGATTGATAATGGTTCATATCTAAACATATGCACTTTTGACTTTTACCAAATATTTGGCTTTAGAAGTGATGAAATGAAAAGAACGGATATGATTATCAAAGCCTTCAATGACGAGACACAATAAACATGTGGAGTCATTACTATACCCTTGCAAGTTGGTACTAGAACCCTAGATACAACCATGTTTATTGTACATTGCCCTGCATCATACAATATACTCTTGGGTCACCCTTAGATCAATGCAATGCGGGTTGTCCCATAAACTTTACACCAATGTGTTAAATTCGAATTTAAAAATCAGTTGGTCACTATTCATGGTGATCCTAGACCCTTTGATATGTGTGCCTTGGCAGAACCTGTTGGAGTTCAGTTTTGCCCTACTCTGTCATCCACACATCCTAATTCTTATTTTTCATCTAAAAGTGTGAAACACACACCTAAAAATTCATCTATTTCTCCTCCATTAATTTCACCCCCATGTATAGCTCAACAATATTCTGAACAAACCACACTAGAACCTCAAAAATATCTTAGATCTACAACCAATCCTTCATGTTCCATCCCTATAATTTCAAAACCTATAGACCCATTTATTAACACCTCCACATTATCTACATCTATCATACCTTCCACATCTAAAGATATAGGGAATGATCCTTCTACATCTTATGCTCTTTCTGATGAGATTTTACCGGATTTATCTAAAATTTTAATATCAGAAAAAACAAATGCTTCTATGCAAGATTCACTTCTTTTAAATAATTTGCCACCATCTCCTCATACTTTGGGCCTCCCACAACCTATGGGAAGTACTTACCAAGTCGGGAGTTGTGCATTTATTTATAAAGGATATGATTACGGAAGAATACCCCAAAACATCAAGATGCATTGTGATGGATATGCTCGATGCTATTTTGCTAATGAATATATTAAAGCTAAACCTATAATGCTTAAAATGGGATATAAAGGGAAAGGCTTGGGGCCTTTTCTATGAAAGAACCTATTGAGGTAGAACCATGGCCCGCCCGATGTGGTGTGGGCCTATTTCCTAGTAAGGGTCAACCCTTCCCTTTTGAAGGTGATGATCAACTCATATGTTATCAAGATTATCTAGATAAACAAGATTATTTGTGTCCAAATAATAATCCCTTTACATGCAATATGCTATCCATAGCTTACCTTGAATTGATTGCTGAATCCGATGATGAGTTGGAAGGAGATATTTTCCATGATGTCTCCGTTGAAGAGTTGTTACACAATGGTTTTTATTTTGATGGTTCTATACCTACTATAGCCCAACTTGAGGCCACGACTCCTCAAGATGAATTCTCCAAGTTAACCTTTAAAAAATTACAAGAATTGGGAATCTCACCCGCCCCACCTAATTTTGAAAGAGATCTACACATGGAAGTAGAAAACGTCATTAAAGTTAACATTGGAACTGAGGATAATCCTCACATAATCAATATTGGATCAAAATTAAGTCAAGAAAAACAAGATGAATACATTGCATTTCTTAAAGAATATGAAGATGTCTTTGCTTGGACATATGAAGACATGCCAGGTATGGACCCTTCTGTAGTGATGCATCATCTAGTAGTCCATCCAGATGCTAAACCTGTTGAACAAAAACTTAGAAAAATGCATCCCAAAGTGGCCTTGCTAGTCAAATGGGATTTAGAAAAACTCCTGAATGTTGTTTTTATACAAGCTATTGATTATGCTGAATGGATCTCAAATGTAGTTCCAGTCACCAAGAAAGAAGCTACCAAAGTTAGGGTTTGCATAGACTTTAGAGATATTAACGCTGCATGCCCTAAAGATGATTTTCCTCTTCCCAACATGGATCAAATCATTGATTTTATTGGGGGGAGTGGAATGATGTCCCTAATGGATGGATTTTCCGGTTACAATCAGATCAGGATAGCTCCTGAATATCAGGCTAAAATAACCTTTATTACCCCTTGGGGTACCTTTTGTTGGAAAGTGATGCCATTTGGTTTAAAGAATGCAAGCACAACATATCAACGAGCCATGACTTATATCTTTCATGATATGATGCATGATATCCTACATGATTACGTAGATGATATTATAGCTCGCTCTATTAAATAAGATGATCATTTAGATGATTTGAGAAAAGTATTTAATCGGTTAAGAGAATACCTTATTCGATTAAATCCAACCAAATACATATTCGGAGTTAAGTCCGGTAAACTATTAGGGGTTTTAGTTTCTTTACGTGGTATCAAAATCGACCCTCTCAAGATTGCGGCTATCACTGATATGCCTGCACCTACCAATATATCTGAGTTACGAAGTTTACAAGGTAAGCTTCAAGCCATCCGTCACTTCATCGATAAGCTGGCAGACAAAATCGGTCCCTTTCTTAAGCTTCTTAAGAAGGATGTCCCTTTTAATTGGGACGACGAATGTAAGGAATCTTTTGAACTTCTCAAACAATACCTCCTTAACCCACCTGTGCTTTCACCACCTAGACCTGATCGCCCATTTATCCTATATATTTCAGCTTCAGATTTTGCTTTAGGAGCTATGCTAGCTCAACTTGATAATGAGAAAAGAGAGCATGCTAATTATTATATTAGACGAACTTTAATCAGTTATGAAACCCGCTACATAGCATTAGAAAAACTATGTCTAGCAGTCATATTTTCTATGCAAAAATTACACCATTATATGCTCAGTCAAAAAACATATGTCATTGCTAAATATGATCCCTTGCGGTATCTTATGAGTCGACCTTATTTATCGGGTTGTATAGCAAAGTGGGTTCTTGCTCTAAGAGATTTTGAACTCACATTCATAGGACAAAATTCTATTAAGGGTCAAATAATAGTAGATCAATTAGTTGTTGCACCTTTAGAGTCTACCCATCCCCTCATCATTGAGTTTCCTGATGAATGCCTTCAATTAGAGGCAGACCGTGTTGAACAATGGTCTTTATACTTTGATGGAGCCCGATGCATGAGTGGGGCTGGTGTGGGTATTATTTTAATATCCCCGCAAAAACATCTTATACCTTTGTCCTTTAAATTAAAATTTTCTTGCACCAATAATACTGCTGAATATGAGGCTCTAATCCTTGGATTACGAGCTGCCTTGGCGCTAAAAATCAAACATCTGCTAGTTTTTGGTGATTCTCAACTTGTTATAAACCAAATTAATGAAGTTTATCAGACCAGAGATGATAAATTGCACCCATATAAAGCATATGTTTTATAGTTAATATCTCTATTTGATCAAGTTACCTTGGAAGCTATTCCTCGAACTAGCAACCATGCAACTGATGCTATGGCCGCAACTGCATCTCTTCTGCCCTTGGAGTTAGATGAAGAATATGCCACCATCATTATTCATCGACTCCAGGAACCTTCTTCAAATAAGTCATGTTTAGAACCTTTGGATGTGTTTCTAATAAATGAAACTACTCCTGAACCTTGGTATACAGATATATTTTATTTTCTTCAAAATGGGACTTTCCCTGCCAATTCTAATAGAAACCAGCATCGGTTATTACATAGACGAGCAAGTCGATTTGTAATAATTGGCAATACTTTATATAGGAGATATTTTGAAGGTATCCTATTGATATTTTTGAATCTAGAAGAATCCAAATTAGCTTTAAGTGAAGCCCACGATGGATCTTGTGGAGGACACTTCAGTGGTAGTGTCATTGCTAAAAAGCTCCTTAGGATAGGATACTTTTGGCCTACCATAGAAAATGATGCACATGATTATGTGCGCCATTGCGACAAGTGCTAGAAACATGCTGACCTTGTCCATGCACCTACACAAGAGCTACAGGCTATTTCATACCCTTGGCCCTTTTCAAAATGGGGCTTAGAAATTATTGGCAAAATTAATCCTATGTCATCTTATGGACACAAATTCATCATAACCGCCACTGAGTATTTCACAAAGTGGGTTGAAGCTATGCCTTTAGCTTCTTGCACTGGAACACAAGTCTCTAAATTTATTTTTAATCAAATTATTTGTAGGTTCGGAATTCCTACAAATCTCATCTCAGACAATGGAACTTGTTTAAAAAATAAAGATGTTAAGAAATTATGCCAAAAATATAAGATTCAACATCGCTGGTCCACTCCCTATTATCCTCAGGGTAATGGTCAAGCAGAAGCATCTAACAAAAACTTAATCAAAATTCTTAAAATATTGGTCAATAAATCTGGTCGCAACTGGCACATTCAATTATATCCAACTTTGTGGTCATATCGCACTAGCGTTCGAACTCCCACTGGAACTTCACCTTTTGTCTTGGTTTATGGTGTTGAAGCTGTTTTTCCCTTTGAATTAGAAGTTCCTTCTTTGGCTCTACTACTTCAAGATACCGAAGTAGGAGATGAATATCGAGCTGGAAGACTCAGTCATCTGGAACTCCTAGATGAAAAGTGCATCAATGCTTTGGAGCATCTTCGTGCCTACCAAAACAAGCTTAAAAGATCATATGCCAAGAAATTTCGTCATCGATCCTTTGAGTTCGGTGACCTTGTTTAAAAGAAAATCAAAAAAATACTAATGCAACTAAAGACCTTAAAGGTAATTTGATCCCAACTGGCTTGGACCATATATTATCACTGCTAAATTTGAATTGGGAGCATACAAATTAGCTACCTTAGATGGTAAAGATTTAAAAGAACCTATGAATATTATGCATCTTAAGCGATATTACGCATAAAATTTAGTCATTTCATTTGTACATATTTTGCATGTTGTCTCATTTTAAAAATATATATAAAATTGTTTAAACAAAAACAAACCAAAAAAAAAAAAAGAGAGAGTCAAAAGTATATATATTTCTTCTTAAAGTATTGCGGTTATATTTTCTTATTATCTTGGATAAATTAGCATTTATTTGGAATCCCTCACTTTTGCAAACACAAAAATAAATATCTTGATTTTATCTGGCATGATTACTAATCTCTCTTATATCAAAGTCCACAAAATTTAATTAAATAAAGTTTGAGCATAGAGAATTGATCTTGTTATTTACTTAAACCAAGCATATTCTTTCACAATAAAATGATTACATTTGTAATTTCCATGCTATGCTACATAGTAGAAGTGGTTTCTTGAGCAAAAAGTTTCCCTTACTATCCTATCATGTACATGCTCTAGAATATTTGAGAATTGACAAAAGGACAAGCTCACCCCTACCCAGAATAAAAATCCCTTGCTCTACAGCTAATCCGAGCAAGTATCCCTAGCATAGGAAGCAAAAGAAAAATAAAAATCAAACAAAATTATGAGCAAAAGATGCATTATTCCAGTATCATTTTGTACTATCTCAACACTATTTCAGCATTATCTCAAATACAAAAGCAAAAATACAAAAAAAAAAAAAGTAAAAATACAAAAAGAGCAAAAGAGAAAAGCAAAAGCAAAAGCAATAAAATCCCTTTCCCTACCCATTGAAAAGAAAAGAAGGGTTGATGAGCTTGAATCCCTAGAATTCTCAATTATTCGAAAACTGTGAGGTAAGCCCCATAATAGGTGGTTTGTGCCCAACCCGCTTGGCCTTGGGTAACTCCTAGCGTGGTGATATGTCTATCACATTAGCGACCTTATTTTGTACAGACCTATGTCTGCTTATGGATTAGCTAGCTCTTGATAACCCGACTTACATAGTAGTTCGGTATGGTTATATGCATCTAATCATGGTTAATGAACACTTATTTGGTTAATTCAAATCACTTGTATCAAATTATCTTGCTCAAAACTGGTAAATGCACAAAGCAATTGCACACACATTTGTATTTGAGAGATTTTATGTATCATTATGATAAATCAATATTGGTAATGAACTCACATACGCACATGGGATTCCTTATAAATCTAACTGTTGTCTTTAAGATACTTTGAAATATTTTTGCAAATTGTTTGGAATAATTTCATTTTCTTATTTGAGAACAGTTGTTTAGTATAAAGACAACTACATACATTTTCAAAAAAATCAAATTTTTTTTCAAAACATACACTCAAATCATATATATTATCGACTTTCACGATGATGGTATAGTTCCAAAACTTAAATTGGAATTTTATGCCTAGCGCAAGTCCTCATCTTCATATTATTTGTTTATTTTCAAAAATTAAAAAATCAACCATGCAATAAAACTATCAATTTATTCTTTGGATTTCGCGATGATGGTATAAGTCTATACCTAAATATTTTATGCCTAGCGCAAACCATTGTACTAATTTTATTTCCTATTTATTTAAATTCATCAAAACATGTGACTTAAATCATTATGTTACACAATTATGCTTTAACAACAACGCACATTGTTTCTATTTCATGTCATTATGTCAACTTCAATTTTGCAATGATGGTATAATTCCTAGGGAATTATTCAAAAATTTTATCACACTTAGGAATTTATGCCTAGAAAAAATCATCTTTAATATATTTCATGCATAATATTTTCATGGAAATCTGAAAACAAATCACCATTATCATCATCATTTGCATCATCACAACAAAGTCTTAAGACAATCTCTTAAGCACTCTTTTTCTTTTAACAATATTTCTATACTGGGATTAGCTTGACGACAGAGTGAGTGGCGACTCCATGAAATGGTCTATAATAACAACAATGTTCTTTGAAATTATTGTTAAAAGTCCCTTTTTTATTATTATAATTATCCCATAAACAACCAATTTGTTTACATCAGATTATTTCATTTAAATTTTAAAAGCATGACATTCAAACCATAATATTTCCAAACGACATAATTACATGAATAATAAAATCAATCACATCAAAATATTAAATCATCATACAAACACATAAGACAAGTCATATGATCAAATATATATATATATATATATATATATATATATATATATCAACAATATATGTACATCATATAAAAACTAGATTGGTATGCCACAATCTACATCTTGGCATACTCAATCCTCTCAATCATATATTTAGTCTATGCAGTGCAGTAGCCTATCCTCGAGAACCTCTCAAGCTCTCAGCCTCATCTCCTCCCCCGCCCTAAGGTGGACGAGGTGGCCCCATTGCAGTATGTGTGGTACTGCGAGTCCTAGTCATCGATCGAGATGAAGTCCTTGATGACCCAACCCTGATCGGATCTGCAATGCCGACTGGCAGTTGTACCCTCTGACCCTCTGGCACTAGTTGGAAGTAGATACCCTGATATAACATGGTTTTAGAAATTGACCACACCATCTCCTGAGTGCTCGCTCCTCCACTTCGTGCTCTGAGGTGTGCAACCTCATCTCTGAGCTGTGTAGCCTCAACTCGATGGCATGTAGCCTCATCCTGTAAAGTTTGCACCTATGCCTGGAGATGGACAGTCTCCACCCAGAGAGTAGCCATCTCACTACCCTCTCTTGTGTCCACACCCTTGCCCTTATCGGGCGATGGTGGCCTCTCTCTCCATGGAGAAGGGGGTCTATCCTCCCTCCTCTCTCGCTACCATGGCCTCTTCTAAGCCTGTGGCCTCCTTTGCTCTCTCCCGTAATGACCCTGTGCCAACCCAATGGCTGCCTCACATCGCCTCCCCATCCGATGCACAACTACGTGAATCAGACCCTGAGCCCTTGTCATTCGAGGAGGGTGGATGCCTGTGTACCAGGCATCATAGCCATTAGCTACCCCAGCATCGTCCCCATCCACTGGCTGGATCGAGGCATCATCTATGTCCTAACTCCATAAGCACTACATATTTGGAGCCCCGCTAACTGTAGTGTTATCCCAAACGGTCTGAGAAAACTCATAGTCTCTGAGAGATGATATCCCCTGCTGTAGACTGAACTGCCTCAAAACTCGGTTGTAGCGGTGGAGCTCCACCTCTCCTCTCTCCATACTTAGCTAGCAGGTTTGCATAACATGAGCCAGCTCCTGTTCATCCTCGGCCCACCCTAGATGATCTCTCCAAGGCCTCCAGGTGATCTTGTCAGAGACAAGGTCATCAAGTAGTCTCCAGGACATTGGAAGATCTATCCACCACTGTGACCCTCTTCAAAGCCACCAGTAGAAAGCTCGGGGCCTCTCCTCATCAATCCCTATTAGTGGGAGCCCTACCGGCCTCCGCACCGTGATGTGCTCCCAGCACCAAACCTATAGTAGTGATGTCATGACCAGACATCGATCGCCCTTGTATATGACCCCATGCAGGATCCTATACAATCGGCATAGTACAAAACTCCCCCAAGCAAACCTATACCCATGGTCTCTCATGTTGTAGACCACATCTATTAGTAGCCATGGTACTTTGCATCCACTCTAATGGCATAGCAGTAGACCACCTACCACCCCAGCCAAAACCTGTGTCAGTCTAGATGCCCTGGCATCTGGCATAGCGACTCGATGTTCACTTCACCCTTCTCTAGGGCAAAGCTCGGATCTTCGCACAGTCACATCATCACATGGCCTTGATTGGCCATGGGAGTTATTAGTCGTCCTTGTATGGGGATCCTCAAAATCCTCCATACATCCTCCAATGTGGGAGTCATCTCCCCTGTCGATAACCAAAAATAGGAAGAACCCGGATACCACCTCTCTGCTAGGGCTGTCAATAGCCCCATATCTGTAGAAACCTATGGCATATCTGCCACATGCTGCAAGCCGACTTGAGCCAACCGATCTCGCTCTGCTCGAGATAGAGCGGCCAAGTCATCCCTCAGCCTGCTGTATTTCCATTCTCTGCTCTTTAGTAATCCTCTCTGCAACATAAACAACAAAATAATAAAAATCATTAATAAAATAGTGATTAAAAATGCAAGTAACACAAGTTCAATTTGAGAAAATTTGTCTTCGATTTCGCAAGCCGAAATCGTCCCTTATTTGACGAAATCGTCCCCATTTCACCGATTTCACCCCTGGACGAAATTGGCGATATCGAGACGATTTTGATGAAATGGATACGATTTCATCCCGACGATGTCGACGGCCCAAAAAATGGCCGTGATGCTCAAAAATCATTCAAAATTAATCTAAAAAGCATAGAAAATCAAAATTAAAGCATTCTAAACTAAGTTTAGACTCTTACCCGTAGCCCGTGTCTGGACCTCTGTCGATCTGTGCACTGTCTCGACCATTTTGTTTGCAGAGCTCCAAAAACCAAAAAATGAAAATGAACAGTAACAATAAATTAGGGTTTTTCCCTATTTTTCTTAATTTTATTCAAAAACAATTAAAAACATTTTAAAATTTTGCTTTTTTGCGTTTTTACCTCAAACGTTCGATTTGGGTAAAAACACGGAGGGGGCACCATAGTAAGCTGTCGTACGATTCGACCTAGAATCGTCGCCTAAAAATGGGAGTAAATTTTTTCTTTCTCGTAAATCGAAAAGAACTCGTCTTTAACGCATTTTCCTTGAAAAATTCACTAAAGAGGGGGCAAAATGTAGCACCCCAAAATTGGCGCAGTAAACCTTAGCAAATAATTAAAATTACTTTAGTAATAATTCAAAATTCAATTTTAACCCCGAACCACCCATTAACTGCCTATTAAACAACTTTCCTCATTTTTCATGACATTTTTAGGATTTGTTGTGACCATTGGACGATATCATCTTCGATCAGACGATATCGCCTCAGATCAGATGATTTCGTCTGGAGCAGAACATCTAGACGATCTCATCCCAAACTGATTTGTGCATAATTTGATTTTGTTCCAATGGCGTCTCTAATCTGGGCGGAAGCATGTCTGCACCGTTAGATACCCTACCCATTGGAGATCTCCCAAATTGGGATGATCCCCAACCTCCTAACCTCCCTCCTAAGCCTATTTAAACCTTAGGACCCCCCTTGACATTCCCCTGGCTGAATTTTCCTATAACTTGACCTTTGCGCACATTAGAATACCCTGGATTACCATCTGCATTTGTGCTTTCCAAGTTTTCTTGCAGGGACCTCATTGATTTTCAACCGGAGCAAGCTCAGATCATCGCAGACGATCTTGTACAATCTTGGGTGATCCCATCAAAATTCAAGACGATTTCAACTGTAGTCTGCATTGGGGGCAATCAGTGCCCAGAGTTTGTGCTTTTCCTATACTTTGCTGCTATTTTATTCTGCATTTAGTCAGTTTTATTATTATTTCCTGTTATTATGCATCTTGGAGTTCACCCATGTAGTTTAATTGCATAATAAAATCATGATTAGCTATTAAAGCATCGTAATTTACTTGCATTTCTATTTGGGATTATCTTATTAACATCCTTATTATTATTTCACATCATTTTCCTTTATCAGTATAGCTGCATTTTCTATATTTTGTATCTATTTCTCTGTTTGCAAGTCTCTGACAAATTCATCTGATGAATTCATCAGATCTCAGATGATCTTGTCTGATTTCAGACGATCCTGTCAAATCAGAGGTGATTTGGACTACTTCAAAAATTAGAATCTCCATCAGACATCCGAAATCAGGTATGGCTTCTCATCTAGCATATTCTCTGTGTTTTATGTTTAATTATGTTTTATGTATTCATTTAATTTGCATTTTCATAATAGAACAACTTAGATTCATTTGGCAAAACCTAGGATTTGAATTTTTAAAGATAAAATTGAACACATTAAACACATTCCCAACGTAGGCGTGGAGACTGCCACTAAACGTTTCCTGGTGAACCCCACCATCCATCGAAAAATTACCTAAATACACCTCCCTCGAGAGGCGGGACCTTCAAAGGGCCTCTTAGTCCGAGGTATTGTCCCATCCTTCCCGCATCCCCCTTCCGGGCGTGAATCCTTTAGCCTAAATGTAAGGGTGTGGAAAATTTGGAACGATACAGTTCTATACTCAAATTCCAATCTCAACTCAAATCAATCTCATAGAAGCATAAAGATAATTGTTAGAGACTCAATATATTCTATACTAAAATATCATTCTCAACTCAAATCAAAAAATAGAATAGTTTGTTTCATGGAACTTGAATAATCACATGCATCCACTTGACTAGGCTCAATAGATTCTACTCAACCAAACAACTCAAGGAACAACCCTTTCTCACAAACCCTAATCCAAGCATATATCAACCAACTCAAAATGTTTCCAACAATGCTTAACCACAAATCTCACATGAAAATGATACTCATGTTCTTTTCTAACTCAAGTTCAAGTTCTTTGCACAACCAATGGGCTTCAACAAAAATGCTCATAAAACAAGGTTTTAATCACAACTCTCACTTTAGAAAACCTTGAAGCATTAAACCAATCACTTTAAAAAAGGAAACCCTAATCAATTCCTTTTCACTCCAAACTTAATTTTCAATAAATCCAATCACCCAACTCAACAAAGAAGAATTTTTTCCATACCTTTTCTTGAAGAGTATATGTCCTCACAAATCTGCCACACTCACAATTACTTCTTTACCAATCTCAATAAGGATTAGAGGATAATTTTCTTCAACAAAATATATCACAAAAATAATATCAAAATTACACCTTATCACTCCAACTTAATTAATAATTGTTACCCATATTTTCTTACTCTTTCAAATGCCTCAATATCCTTTAATTAATAAAAAATAATTAAACCAAAGTGCCTACACCTTATATCTCCTACAACTTTGGAATATAATACCGTTTTAATTAAAAAAAACTTAAAATATTTTTGCTGCACCCTTATACCTCCTGTAATTTTGAAATTCAACACCTTTTAATTTTAAAACCTAAAACCTTGTTACTCTAAAAGTGTGTTACATTTTTACTGCACCTTAGTGATTTGAACCATGCATCTCCCTACATCAAGAACTTCACTGAATACCAACTGTGTTCCGTTGGATGAAACAAACTCAGGCGATAGTCACTTTGTCTCATACACGTTCTCCAAGTACAAAATGAAACTATTTTTACCCTAGTGCTAAAACCAAATCCTCGGTAGTCATGCCTAGATCTGCTATGAACACACAATTTCAGATTTTGTGTATTTTCTATCATGAGTCACACCAATATTTGTTTCCTCTTTCACGTTGACATAACCACAAATACATGTGTCTCGATAATCATGTAGCCCTTATAATTTATTCATCAATTTTCTTTCGTAGATCTATTTTTCTTCAGCATCTTGACATGGTTGCCCTATATTTTCATGTGTTTGAGATACATAGTATTCAATCTTCAAAAATACTATGCCCACCATTCTGAATGAAACTCTTTTTTGGATATTCACCAATCACACACATTTTCCAAGATTTTGAGGCCACACCTTATATGTAAATCTTGTGCTCTTAATATAATGTCAGCAAAGGCTAACCCTTTATCCATGTTTTTGAGACGTTAGTTCCTCGATTTAATAAATAGCTCTTTTTTTATATATGATCCCCAATGCTTAAACGACGTTAACGACTCCTTTAGTAATGACATCGAAAATGATGTTGGTATTTGGATTTTACATGTGGTGCCCAACCATTTTGAATATTTGGCACCCAAATTAGTTATAAGAATTTAAATATTAAATTTAAATTATTTAAATATTTAATTTAAATAATTTAAATATTTAATAATTTAAATATTTAAAACAAGTGACTCCTTGGTCTAAAAATGTGGGCCTTCAATATTTCTATCCAATAACTTAGAACCCATGATCCTTTCCTTGCTTTCATAGAACATTAATGACTATGCACCTTTGACATCAATGACAACTTGATTGACATCAATGACAACTTGATTGACATCATTGACAACTTGACTCAAAATGTCCAACAATTTGAGGATAGGTTTGTACTAGACTAGAGATAGAGATTGAGTAGATTTATGCTAGACTGAATAACTGAGTTTAGTGTATATTTGAGATAGAGCTTTGAAGGTGACAGAGTATAGAGGATGATAGTCTCCAGTGGATAGATATCCATTAGCTAGGGCAGTGAGGAAAATATTCTTTAGTGGATAGAGATCCATTAGCCAAAGTAGTGGAGGTAGCAATTCTTCTATAAGATCACCATTCAGAGCTTAGGATAAAGGAGTTAACCTGTGTATAGAGATACATAAACATGATTAGGAGAATGATATCTCCTTTAGATAGAGATCCATAAACATTGTAATAGGGAAAGTATTCCTAAGAAATTGATTGAGAAATTTTTTGTGAAATATTTTCTCTGTGGAGTAGCCCAAATTGGGTGAACCACGTAAATTTGATGTCTCTATTATGTGTGCTGATTTATGCATTGCTTTTATTACTACTATTGATATTACTATCTATACATTTCATAATATTGATTTGAAAAGAAAAGTAAAAAGTGGTCTTATACTGTTCACCCCCCTCTCAGTATAAGCTTGTGTTCTTCATGTTGATATTGCTATCTATGCATTATATAATATTGATTGGAAAGAAAAGTAAAAAGTGGTCTTATACTGTTCATCCCCCCCTCTCAGTATAATATTATGTTCTTCAATTGGTATCAGAGTAGGTTCCTTCAGAAGAGTTTAACAACTTAAAGGAAAAGCTTATAAGAATACAATGGATTCTAAGAATGGGTCCTCAAATAATTCAACTCTAGTATTTTATGGAAGTGATTATGTATTTTGGAGTATGAGAATGAAGATCCACGTAATGTCAATTGGTAATGAAATTTGGGAAGCAGTTGAAAATGGATACATACCACCAGCTACTCCACCTATAGATAAAGATGATAAGCTTCTACATCACTACAATTCAAAATCAATGAATACAATTTTGAGAGTTTTGCATAGAATAAAGTTCATAAAAGTTATTCATTGCAAATATGCAAAAGAAATTTGGGATAAGTTGCAAAGCATATATGAAGGAGATAGAAGTATCAAAAAGATAAATATACAAAATATCAAAGGATAATTTGAAGAATTAAGAATGAAGGCTGAGGAAAACATTAGTGCTTATCTACTTTGTGTAGATGAGGTTGTTAATGCCATGCAAGGACTTGGACTTGAGATTTAAGAATCGGATGTTTGTGATAATATCTTAAGATCCCTCCCAAAAAGATTTAGTGAAAATATGCTAGAGAAGAATTAAAATATGGTGATTATTTGACAAGAGATATGTTACTTGGTATTCTTACAACTATTAAGATAAGAACAAAAGAGGAACCTAATATCTAGAAGGAAGCAACGTTTAAAGCTACTAAGAAGACAAAGGGCAAGAAATCAGATTCAAACAATGAGTCATCCAGTGATGAAGAAGCAAATTACAGCAAAAAGAATAAGGATTCAAGAATATTTAAAGATGTAAAATTTGTTAGATGTTTCAATTATGTAAAGTATGGTCACTATGCAACTGATTTTTAAGAAGCTAAAAATAACAATGATGAAGAAAAATAGGATCATAAGAACAAGGAATAAAAAAAATACAGGTACCAAAAGAAAGGTAAGGATGGACAAGGTAGACAAGGAAAGAAGTTATTTCAAATACAAAATAGGAGCTACTATGTAGACAAGGCAAGTAAGTACTCAAGTGATAGTGACAATAGTTTCTTAGATAATGATAAATATGAAGTTCTATTTCTGATAGAAGAAAAATAAGAAGTTAAGAAAAGATCACCAATAATTCTCAAGTGTTTTAGATGTGGTAATTTTGGACATCTTGAATATAGTTGTACAAATAATGGTTTCAATTTTAGTGATGATGAATATGAAGATACACTTGAAGGGCCATAAGAGAATATTCTAATGGCACTAGAAGAAGTAGGTAATTCTATAGAAGACAAGTCATAAGAGAATGAATATGTTTTCAAAGGCAAAAAAATAGAGGAAAAATTAGAAAAAGGAGAATTTGATCTTGAGGGAGAGCTTATTTATGGTCTTAACACATTAAATAAAGTAAGAAAGAAAAACTCCCAACTTAAGCTTCAGTTTTAGGAATATGATGAAGAAAGAGGAAAGCTTATAGAGGATCTAAATAAGTCAATATCTAAGACAAAGAAGTTCAAGGATAAGTTAGAAGCAAAGGTCTTAGAATGTGAAAGGTTAGAACATGAAGTGGCTCTACTAAGGGAAGAAGTAGAAAAGTCTAAGGAAAAACTACACAAGTTTGGAAGAAACTCAAATAATTTGGATAATATTATCAAGTCACAAAAGCCTACATCAAGCAAGACAGGTCTTGGTTTTGAACAAGATTAAAAGAAACAAGAAGAAGAGTCAACCTCAATTTATGAAGAAGAAAAAAATTCAAAAGAAGATAGTGTAAGAAAAAGTGAGACTTCTAAGGATGAGTTGGACAACAGAAAGTTCAACAAGGAAAGGAACAATGCACAAATAAGAAATAGACGGAACAAGAGCCAGCATAGATAAAAAGATACTAAGAGACCAATGAGGTCAAGGCAAGGAAATTTCAATGGATGATGTTTCTCATGTCACATATTTGGGTACAAATCTTCACAATGTAGGACACATGAAAGACATGAATATGGGAACTTTAGGATCAAATAGTTATTTCATAGGTATTGGTACTCATGTAATCATTTTGGTCATAAGGTAATGAATTGCAAGGTTCATGACAAGAACAGATATGGATTCACCAAGAAAAATCCTAAGACATTTGCACCTTCAAGGAATAACAATATTAAGTGTTACAAGTACAATAATGATGGACATACAATAAAGTGGTGTAGAGCAAACATTCCATAACCAAGCATAAACAGGAATAGGAACATGAGCATGAATAGGGACATGAATAGGAATAGGAATAGGAATATGGACATGAACATGGATATGAATAGGAACATGAATATGGATATGAACAGGAATATGAATAGTCAGAGGAATCAGAAGGATAATATGAGAAGGAAATTGGACAACGGTAAATATCAGTGCTTTATGGGAGTAGAAATACTCCCACTCTAGAATTAACCACCTCAAGAGGAGGTGGGGGAGGAGCTATTCTAAGAGACTCATTATTATCCCTGAGCCCCAAAGGTGACCCTTTGCCATTGATGTCAAATGGGGAGATATTTGAGTAAGGGGGATATATTTGAGTTAGAAGGAAAGCATTCAGTCAGGGGGAGCAAAAAAAGGTCAAGGAAATGGTAAAAAGTAATTGGGTTGCCATCAATGAAAAATGGGAATATTTTTGGACATTTTGAGAGTGTTTGTTTTCATTCATGTCAAAACCATTGTTGTGCGATGTTCGTCATCTTTGAGGACATTAAGTGTTTCCTTCAAAAGCAAGAAGGTCTTGAAAAACAATAGGTTATAATATTTATTTTTAAATATTATATACCCAAAAGGGTTCAAAGAATGAAGATCAAAATAAGGAGAAGCAAGTTCAAAATTAAATAATAATATTTTATTACTATTATTTCAGATCAAAATCGAGTTTAAAAATATCAAGGAACAAGTTGGAAAAAACTCATAAAGAGATTTTAATTTTAATTAAAATATTTTAATATTTGATTAAAATTTTAATTTAAGTAATGATGGGTGCTAAGGATGATTTAAATATTTATTTAATATTTAAATTTAACTTTAATATTCAAATTAAAACTAAATTCAAATAATCATCGACATTGAAAGAACCTAAAGGTTGCATATAAATAATGCCAAAGTTGGCATTAGGAAAATCATCCATGCGATAGTTTTTGGCTCGTGCAAAAGAGAAGTGTGATTTTTGCATGTGTTTCTGAGAAAATGAAAGGATAAGTGTGACTAGCCTCTAAACAAATATTCAAATCCCCTCATAGTAGAGTTGGCATCCAAGTGTAAGATGCGTGTTAGGCACCTGGTGCGGGTTTGAATCCCTTGCATGCCATTTTGGTTGAAGGAGGTTCACATTTTAAGGTTGCACCATTCGAGTGAGAAGGTAAAAGGTATGCTAGTGCCTTTTGGCTCTTGTGAGCCACACAGCCTAGTTGGTGGGTGCAAGTGTTGCAGAAGTGCTTGGGGGAGAACCAACGTCGGTTCAAATCCTGCCATGGCCTTTTGGGCAGCACTATTGAGGTATGCATGTTGTGAGGTTTGATTTGGCTTGCAAAAAATAAAAGGGAAATATTTTTCTTGTTGGTTGTCTTGGATTGTGAGAAATAAAAGGGAAAATATTTTGTTTCAATGTTTTATGTTGATTAATTTTTTTGCATAATTAATTTGATTATAAGTTGTTTAGGGGAGTTAAAAGGGAATGCAAAACTTTGATTTATGGATTGAATTTTTAATTGTTAAGGAGTTATAAGAGAGTAAGGAAATTTATTTTTGAGATTAGAGGGTATTGGATATTATTTTAAAAGTTGGAGATTATAAGGTGTATTTTGATATTAATTTTTGTATTGAAGAAATATTTTTGAAGAAGTGTTAGGGTGATAATTCTTGTCATATAACCTTTGTGCTTGGCAAGGAAAGTGGTTATAATTGAGACAGGTTTTGAAGTCTATTATTCAAAAAATAAAAGGTATGTGCATATTCTTCAAGGATCAAGTACTCTCATGGGTGGATTGGTATGGGACAACCACTAGAGTTGAGAGAAAATTTGGAAAATTATGGATGACTTATTCATCAACAACTCAAGTGTAAAGAAATTTCCTTCATATAGATGCATTTGCATACATACATACATACATACATACATATACTTATATATATATATATATATATATATATATATATATATATATATATATATATATATATATATATATATATATATATATATAGTTTGAATACCTCATTTGCAAGGAAGTTGCTATTGCAAGGGAGTATTCCTTAGTAGGTAGGTGATAATGTTGGTTATCTTAAGGAGATACCTTCTTAAGGAAAACATAATGTGGTGTATTATTGAATTTCTTGGAGATGCATTTATGCTTGTGTTTAAAGCATAAGAATTGTTGATAAATACGGCTCAACAAATATCTTTTGTATGTTGTTTTATATCGCTGCTAATGGTTGATATTAGCACTTAATAGTATCTAATTAGGTAAATGATTATTTTCTTAGTCTAATAATATTGGTATATTTGTGAGGAAAAGGAATATTAAGAAGAAATTGATTTGATTTTAATCCTAGGAATATTAGTATGATATTGTTAGCATGAAAACAAAAAATATTTTTATAGATGTTAAGGATTTATATTATTTCTTAAAATAATTCCTCTACTTAAAATCATGATAATGTAATAAAAATAAGTGTGGGATTTATCTTCTTTTGTGGACTTTTGAATCTTAGTAATTTTCATTAAAGAATGTTACAAGTTGGATATCTTTAAGGGTGGCCAACTCAACTAAAGAATGGAAGGGCCTCCTATTCGAGGGTGGCTATGAAAGCTATTTTAAGGGGAATGTTTTTGTATTTTGGCTATTGCATTTGTAAGGAGAATAGAATAGTGGACATAGAATAAGATGGTAGATGAAAGAAGCTCGATAACAAAGCCTTTGAGCCATATTAGAGCATCTAGAGTGTATTGTTAGGAGTGAGTGCCTTATTTATCTTTCCATGTGTGCTAAGGTTAATTATGTATGTTTCTATACATGTTAGACTACTCTTTTGAATGTTATTCCTTGTTTGTATTATCTAGATATTATTCTACGTTAATATTGTTGCCTTTATTAAGTGATCTTTACTATTTTGTGCTATGTTTGCACCTTTAAGAGCTTGTTGCTTTGTTAGTATCATATATAATTTTATTATGTTTATGTCTAGTTGTAACTATCATAGTTGGTATTGACAAGGGTCATCCCTGGATATGCTTCTTGGTGGATGTTTTTTTGGGTGTTTTACTTATGTAAATATTTGTGTATAGCCTGAGAGAGTGCTTTCTACCTTATTTTTCCTAAAACCTTTGTGTGTCTTGGGTGTTATCCATGATTTTATTTCTAAGGTCATGGATCTCATTATTTGGGTATGAATGCTTAGGGAGAACCTGGTTAATCACTCTAATCTATATCTCTTATGCAACCTAAAGTTATTCTCACTTTCTACTTGTGGCTATTCTTAGCTTTCTTAATAGGTTAAATCATAGAAAGCTCTATCGAGGATCTGAATAATATAAAAAAAATGAATGTTTCTAACAATTAAAATTAATAATAAAATTACAAAAATATATTGCAACATAGAATAACGTGGATGATCATAATATACAAGGATTACATTAATAATATAATGGTGATCATGTTCATTACCAAGTGAGTGGTAATGGTATTAATTATCCTATAGAGGTGTGGTAACTAAGCACTAAGTCATTAAGCTAGAACAATTATACATAGATATATGTATGTAGGGTTATGGAATAGGCACCTCTCTTTAAGTTTTATGGGCATTAAATGATAATCCCTACACCATGATCATGTTGTCCTATATTAGTGAGGATATGGAAAATGTGGAGGGGCCACTAATTGCATCCTTCCTAAACAGTGAGGTTTAGGTAGGTGAACCCAAAAAATATGGGATATTGGCCACTATTGTCCACTTGAGAGTATTTTGTAGTGAAATTAACTCAAAAGTGGTTATGCCTTGCAAATATTGAAGTGTATTGGGACTTCTTTGTGAACCTTGCTAGTGGAAAAAAATAGCTCTTTATCAAGTTGGTTTTGGTGGGTTGTTATAGTTGGTATTAGATGCCTAGGTTATAGGACTAGAAGCTTCCACAAAGTGTGCCTAGGATAAGAATTGACTTGATGTATTTCTTTGAGGAGACATACTCTACTAGGGACCTTAACACGATATAGGATAAGTTAGGTATTGCAGGTTGACAAGACCAGTCACACCAATGAGTAAAAATTCTAGGGAGTGTAATTTCTTATTGGGAAATGAAACCTTATGGTGAGGCAAATGTGACCATGATTGTTATCGAGTGAGTGATAATGGTCTAAGTTAGTTTATGGAGAAATAAAACTAACTGGTTATAAGTATAATTAAGTGAAATTGTAACTTACCTAGCTCCTTTTTATGGATAGGAGATGGCACATGTATTGAGATCATCCAAGAAGGTGGGGTTGGTTATGCAGAAGGAAGTTGTAGCACATCCTCTAAAGAATATTGGAAGAACCATAGACTCCAACAAGAAAATTTGAAAAATAATGGACTCCAATAAGAAAACAAGGAAAGTAATGACCTCCAACAAGGAAGTTGAGAGAATGAAATATCCCACTAAGAGAATGGTAGATGCTACTTCCTTAGTTGAGTTTTTACAAGAAGAAATGAAACAAATTACATCCTTAGTTTGGTCATTATAGGACCATATGTAACAACAATTATTAATGCTAGAAAACATTGTTGAGCGAAAACCTAAAAATGATAAAAGTAAAGGAAAATCAAGTATGATCTAAGATAAAAAAAAAAAGAATACATCAATAACCCAACCTTAGAAATAGGATGATATAGCTCAAAAAGAGGGAAAAAGGAGGAAAAGGTAGGAAATATCTTAGGCACCTAGGAAAGGTTACTTAATTTATGGGGATTCTCATTATGTTAATAATTATCCCCAATGGCTAGAGTCAAGTGATAGAGCAATGGAGCAACCACACTGAATTTATGACACTATAGGGAATTATAACCTAGATGGACAAGAAACATCTATGCTATTGAATAATAAGTCATTTAAAATGGATGTCAAAGTTTTAATAGATAGTGGAGCTACATATAATTTTATTTCCACTAGTATTATTGAGGATATGCTGAAAAGACCTAGATTTTGGCACAAGGATGGAAATTCAAGTATGGGTTTGGATAGACCTACTTAATGAATCAATGTGTGCATACATATGAGATAAATTTACCCAACAGGTTCACTATATAGCACTTATATGTAGCACCCCTTCATGCTTTTTATATTATCCTAGGGATGGATTCGTTAAAGGTCGATGGAGCCTTAATCAAATTCCAAGAGAGGTGGATGGATTACATCAATATGGATAAGAAGGGAGTAAGAATTCAAAGTAGAAAAGGGTATTTTTGACCATACTTATTATCAGCTATGCAACTAAAGAGATATATTAAAAGAGGTGATATGTTGTATGTAGTCAATATTAATGGTAAGACGAGTAAAAAAGGGGATGAAAAATATTTAAGAAACATCCCATTTTGCATGAATTTAGGGTTGTTTTTCTAGAATATCTCCTAGACCTATCACCTCCACATGAATTTAAATTCACTATTGAGATAATTCCTATAGCCAAACCTATTGCAAGGACACTTTATAGAATGAATCCTATTGATTTGGAACAGTTAAAGGTGCAACTTTAGGATTTATTAGAGAAAGGGTTGATTAAACCTAGTGTATCACCATGGGGAGATTCGATGTTATTTATGAAAAAGGAGGTATCCTTAAGGTTGTGCATAGACTATAAAATTCCAAATAAGGTTACCATCAAGAATAGGTATCCTTTACCAAGGATTGATGATGTCTTTGATCAACTAAAGGATGCTACTATATTTTCAAATATTGATTTGAGATCTGGATATCATTAGTTGAAAATTCATGAGGATACTCACAACACAATATTTAAGACTAGGTATGGGCACTAAGAGTTCTTACTATTTCCATTTGGGTTAACAAATGTACCAAAAAAAATTATGATTCTGATGAATAATATGTTCAGGAAATATCTAGATTGATTTGTTTTTATATTTCTAGATGATATTTTTATATATCCTTGCACCAAATATGAACATGACCAATATTTAAGGTTAGTGTTAGAGATTCTAAGGAAAAACCAACTATATGGAAAAATATCTAAGTGTGAGTTCCATACCTTACAAGTTTAATATTTAGGGTATATCATATCTACAGAAGGGATTATTGTAGATCCTACAAAAATAGAGGCCATTATGAGTTGGCTTGCACCCACAAATGTGTTAGAAGTTAGAATATTCATGGGGATCATTGATTATTTTAGGTATTTTATGAGGGATTATTCAAATATTTCTTACTCTATTACCAACCTTTAGAGAAAATAAAAAAAGTTTAAATGGTCAAAAAAATATGAAGACTACCTTTGAAACCCTAAATAATAAGCCGACTAAGACATCAATTCTCAAGATACCATATCCTCTTGGGAATTTTATAGTGTGTACAAATTCTTACTTAGAAGGTTTGGGTGGGATATTGTCCCAGAATGATGTTACCATATCATATGAGTCTAGGAAACTCAAGAAGCATGAGTTGAATTATGCTACACAATCTAGAATTGGTAGTAGTTGTGCATGCACTAAAGGTTTGGAGGCATTATTTTTTGGGTAAACCATTTGAGCTAAGGATATAACATCAAAGTCTAAGGTATATTTTTACCCAACCTATGCTAAATGTAAGATAGAGAAGATGGATAGAGATCTAAGTAAAATATAAATTTGGTATTGAGTATATCAAAGGGAAAGAAAATGAGGTTGCATATGCCTTGAGTAGGAGAAGGCACATAGGAACATTAACCCAAATTTATATAGACTTGATGGAAAAAATTAGAGAAATGTAGCTATAGGATCACTATTGCATTGAACACCAAGCTAAAATTGAGATAAATCATGAAGAAAAAAAGGATTTCAACCTAAAGGATGGACTTTTATGCTTAAAGGAGAGGGTTTTCATACCCAAAACTGGTGAATTAAGGATAATTTTTATGCAAGAGGTGCATATTTATTCATATTTTGCTCATTTAGGAGGTGTAAAGATGCATGAAAACATGAAATAGACCACTTATTGGGTAGGAATGAAACAATATATCACTATTTTTATTGCTAGATTTTTGGAATGCTAGAATGTTAAGGAAGAACATCACAAAAATTATACAAACTTGATATACCTACTTAGAAATGGAAGGTTATATCTATGGATTTTATTATGGGTTTACCTAATACTAGGTACAACATGATGCAATACTTGTGGTATTTGAAAAATTAACTAAGGTTACACATTTTATACCAGAAAACATCAAGGGTGATGCACATATTGTAGAAAAAAAAAGCTATAGGAATTTTTTAGGTTACATGGCTTTCCTGAGGTGATCATATGAGACATATATTATAGGTTTACATCAAAAATTTTGTAGGCTTTTCATCATGTAGTGGACACCAAATTGAATATTAGTTCTACTTACCATATAAAAATAGATGGAAAAATAGAGAGGGTAAACCAAGTCCTAGAAGACATGCTACGCGTGTATTGCACAGATCAAAAGTGGGAAGACCTTTTGCATATTGTTTAATTTACATATAATAATTGATACCATGCATCCTTGGTAATGGATCCATTAGGAAGACCTTTTGAAATTATAGATGACAAATCCCTCAGTCATTAAGGTGTGACCAATAAAGATTCTAGGGTTTTTTTTTGAGATTTTGAGGAAATGAACCCTAGATTAATGTAAGGTTCAATGAGACCAATATTATTAAAATAATGCAACTTGGAAATATGTAAAGGAAATGAGAAAGCAATTACCATATTTATTTGAATGAAATTTATATGTTGCAATTGTAGGAAACATAGAGTGTGTTTAGTCCAAGGGGTGAACCACCTTGGTAGGACTTAGTCTTGACACTTGATTTCTGTATTGATGTGTGGATATCAAATACATAATCTTATTTGATGTTATTAAGATTAATAGATCGCTACATTCTATATTTGATATGTGGAGAATATGGTACTACAAATTAATTTTATGGATGAAGTATCATGTAATCTCATGGGTGGATTGGTATGGGACAACCACTAGATTTGAGAGAAATTTTGAAAAATTATGGATGACTTGTTCATCAACAACTCAAGGGTAAAGGAATTCCCTTCATATAGATGCATTTGCAAAAAAAAATATATATATATATATATATATATATATATATATATATATATATATTGTTGTTTGAATACCTCATTTGCAAGGAAGTTGTTATTGCAAGGGAGCCTTCTTTAGTAGTTAGGTGATAGTGTTGGTTATATTAAGGAAAATATAATGTGGTGTATTATTGAATTGCTTGGAGATGCATTTATGCTTGTGTTTAAAGCATAAGAATTGTTGATAAATACAGCTCAACAAAGATCTTTTGTATGTTGTTTTATATTGATGCTAATGGTTGATATTAGCACTCAATAGTATCTAATTAGGTAAATGAGTATTTCCTTAGTCTACTAATATTGGTCTCTTTATGAGGAAAATAAATATTAAGAAGAAATTGATTTGATTTTAATCCTAGGAACATTAGTATGATATTATTAGCTTGAAAATAAGAAATATTTTTATAGATGTTAAGGATTTATAATATTTCTTAAAATAAATCCTCTACTTAAAATCATGATAATGTAATAAAAATAAGTGTGGTATTTATCTTATTTTGTGGACTTTTGAATCTTAGTAATTTTCATTAAATACTGTTACAAGTTGGATGTCTTGGAGGGTGGCCAACTCGACTAAAGAATGGAAGGGCCTCCTATTCAAGGGTGGCTATGAAAGCTATTTTAAGGGGATTTTTTTTGTATTTTGACTATTGCATTTGGAAGGAGAATAGAAGAGTGGACATAGAATGAGATGGTAGAGGAAAGGAGATCGAGAACAAATCCTTTGAGCCCTATTAGAGCATCTAGAGTGTATTTTTAGTAGTGAGTGCTTTATTTATCTTTCCATGTGTGCTAAGGTTAATGATGTATGTTTCTATACACGTTAGCCTAATATTTTGAATTTTCTTCATTTTTTGTATTATATAGATCTTATTCGATGTTAATATTGTTGCCTTTATTAAGTGGTCCTTAATATTTTGTGCTATGTTTTCACCTTTAAGAGCTTGTTTCTTTTTTAGTAGCATATATGATTTTCTTATGTTTATGTCTGGTTATCACTATCGTGGTTGGTATTGACTAGGGTCATCCCTGGATATGCTTCTTGGTGGATGTTTGTTTGGGTTTTTTACTTATGTAAATCTTTGTGTATAGCTTGAGAGAGTGCTTCCTACCTTATGTTGCCTAAAACCTTTGTGTGCCTTGGGTGTTATCAATGATTTTATTTCTAAGGTCATGGATTTCATTATTTGGGTATGCATGCTTAGGGAGAACCTAGTTAATCACTCTAATCTATATCTCTTATGTAACCTAAAGTTATTCTCACTTTCTACTTGTAGTTGTTGTTAGATTTTTGAATGGGTTAACACATATAAATCTCTATCGAGGATCTGAAGATAAAGCAAATGAATTCCAATATTACATTAATAATATAATGGTGATCATGTTCATTACCAAGTGAGTGGTACTGGCATTAATTAGCCTATAGATGTGTGGTAACTAAGCACTAATACATTAATCCAGAACAATTCTACATAGATATATGTATGTAGGGTTAGGTAATAGGCATCTCTCTTTAAGTGTTATGGGCCTTAAAGGATAATCCCTACACCATGATCATGTTGTCCTATATTAGTGAGGATATGGAAAATGTCAAGGGACCACTAATGGCATCCTTACTAAACGGTGAGGTTTAGGTAGGTGAACCCTAAAAATATGGTATACTAGCCACTATTGTCCACTTGAGAGTCATTTGTAGTGACATTAACTCAAAAAGTGGTTATGCCTTGCAAATATTGAAGTGTATTGGGACTTCTTTGTGAACCTTGCTAGTGGAAAATAGTGGAAAAAAATAGCTCTTTATCAATTTGGTTTTGGTGGGTTGTTATAGTTGGTATTAGATGTCTATGTTATAGGACTAGAAGCCAAAATTACCTTTATCAAAATATTATAGATGGTATTATAAAACTGATAGGTCTAAAATAACAAAAATCTTTAGCTCGAATAGATAGGTATAAGATTCAATAACATAGAATTCACTCCATAGGGAATAAAATTCAAGATTTAAACTTCCCTTAGTGCCTCTCTAATATTCTTTCCTAGGATATGCCAATAATTTTGAAAGAACAGAGGAGGAATCCATCAGGTTCTAGGTCTTTTAGCCCCTCCATAGCAAGTATTGCAAATCTGATTTTCTCATCCTTGAAGGGACTAGTAAGATCCACATTCATTTATTTAGTGATAAGGGGAGGGATATAAAATTGAAACTTACTTTCATCCTCCAAATCACTAGCATATTTAACCCCAATGAGATATCCAAATAAATCCACAACTTTAGACCTAATATATTAAATCTTAACCAGTTTGGATCCATCAACTTTAGAGATTTCTCTAATTCTATTAGTGCTTCTATGCTTTAGAGTAGAAATATGGAAAAAATTGGTGTTTCTACCACCATCCTTGAGCCAAAGTGCCCTCAAATTTTACCTCCACATCAACTCCTCCTTAGTTAAAGTATTATGAAACTCAGACAACACCAACTTCTCCTTGCATCTCATATCCTAAGAGAGGTCCCTTGACTCCATCGTATCCTCAATGGCTTTGAGTTGGATTTTTATATCTTTATTATTTCAATTAATATGACCAAATGTATTATTTTTGCTTTCTTTAAGGTTGTTCTTAATGTATTTGAGCTTATATGTCACTTGGGAGAAATTGGTGCTTGGGACCAAAAATGACGCCCACTCTTTGATTTTCTCCTCCAAATTAGGATGTTGGCACTACATTAATTCAAAATTAAAAGTTCTAGGAAATCTTACCTCATATTGAGTAGTTATAAACCACAAAGGATTATTATTAAAACCTTGTTTTGGAAGAGAGCAAAGAGAATCATCCCAAAAAATTAGAAGATACTCTTTGGAAGTTAACACCCTATCAAGTCCAATTTGAATGAGTTGGTTATCACTTTTTCGCCACTCCATGTGAACTTCAAACCCTTTAGCTCCAATTCCATAAGTTCATTGAGGTTCAAAAACTTTACAAATTCTTCTATATGTTTCAAGACTACAGAGTTTCCCTCTCTTTTATCAAAATGATACATTGGAGAATTGAAATCCCTAGCTAAAATCTAGGCCTCCTAGCTAAATATTTTTCTCATAGCACTCAAAGAGTGCCACAACATACATCTACTAGGACTAGAATTAGGGGTATAAACATTAGATATGACCCATATTATATTATCTTCTCAACTAAAATAAATGTTGATAACCTTATCATTATATGAAATAATTGAGTCATCTAGTTTCTTAGCATCCCATAGGCATACGAGACCCCCAAGTGAGCCAATCGTTGGGCTTGTACAAAATGAGATTCTTTCAAAATTAGCTTTCTTACAACCTCTAAATTTTGATCATCTATTTTAGTTTCCTAAAGGAATATAATATTAGGTAAAAATTATTTTATAAGGGAAGAAAACACCATTTGTTTAGAGAGCCCATTCAAGACCCTAATATTCCATGAAAGGTACTTTATCTACGAGGTTTGGGGTTGGATTTATTTCCCCCAATGAATCCATAGGAATTATGACATATTTACTCAAGTTTTAATTGCCTAACTATGAGGTTATTACCTTCTTCAATATTCAACAATGATTGATATCCATTAGCTATTTCAAATTTTATTTCCCTTATTCTCAGAGTTTTATTTGGGGGCTTTCCCACTTTTCATAAACTCCTAAATAAATGGGACCCTTTATCTAACTATGAGTTTTAGGACCTAAGGATCCTTTCTCCATGCAAGTCTTCAAGGAAAAAATCAAGGACTCATTCACCTAGGCCACCATTTAGACAATAGGATCCTCTAGGATAGAATCCATACCTAAACATCCAAAGGAATTTGGAAGAAGATCTTCTAAAGCTATAATATGAGTTAGAGGATCTAAAGTATTTACCTCATTCTCAAGAATCAAAGGGGCTTCACTTATCAGAGCTTTAACCACCTATGAATTCTCTTTAAATTGAATCAAACCATCTGATAGGTTGGAAGGATTCTCTAGGGACAAAGGGTTTTCCAACTGAATCTGGTCACCAATCTCCCTAAAATTTTATGACTCTCTACCAAGTTCATTTTGATAATATAGGGTAACACCACTTTCCTTTTAAATCCATTTCTTATTTTTTATTATTTTCTTTAACCTCTTGATTCTTCCTTTATGGGCATTGCTAGGGTTATACATAGTGGTTAATCATCATTAATTAACAAATATTTGGATTTTTGAATTTTGGAATTGGCTAATATTGGGATCCCTTGACCAAGGCCCATTAGCCCAAAACATTTAGGTGTAATTTTTTTTTGGGTAGATTCACCCCAATTTTATAATAATTGGATCATTTTAAGTTTAAATATTCAATAGTACTCATAATAATAGGGGACATTTTCATCTTGAAATTATAAATAATTTTAGATTTTGAAACTAATTCACCCCATTTTTATAAATACATTTTAGGTCCAACCCCTTACACATAACCTTGGGCACTACTCTATTGGAATATATTACATTATTTGATACATGCCAATGTACCATCATGGGTACATCTATATATTATAGAAAGAGTCTTAGATTAGGATTTAATTTATGCAATGTAATGCACAAGTGTGCAATGATATTTTTGTAATGTAAATGTGCATAGTTGTACCTATGTACATGTGTCAATAGAGTAGGAATATGAAGAGTCATAGGAAGAGTGAGGCCCAAGAAACCTCCATATGAAGAGTCACATTCCATTCTATATATGGATGTATTGATGTAAAAGAGATATGATGAAGGAGAAAGAGTCACCTATGTAAGCAATGGAAAGTGATGTAGTATGATGTATTTTGATCTCTTCATTCAATAAATAATTTTGACTATTTTTGAGTATTTGGCATTAGCATTATTTGAGTAGATTCTGAGTTTATATGTTTTATTGATCAACATTATTATATCTTTCATATTGTAATTATATTATTGATCTTGAGGCAATATTATTTTTATTATTCATTCATCAAAATATAATAATGGTATTAGAGCTACGGTATATCTAGATAGAAATTGAAAGAGCCTCAAGAGTCATTATATAGATTAGAAGAAAGAAGATTTCTACTAGTTAAGGAGAGACCAATAATGATAAAGAGAATTTCCTCTTGAAACGTAAATCAGAGAATATAAAGAGAATTTTATCTAGAAAAGGAACCAAAGAAGATAAAGAAATTACCTCAAGAAAATAACCAAAGAAGATAAAGGAATTTCTTTTGGAAATATAAACCAGAGAAGATAGTATTTCTCACTGTGTTGAAGAAAAACTAGTGATAATTAAGGATATACCTATTCCAAGAACCAAATTAGAATAGAAGAAATTTTATAGGTCTTGAAGATAGACCTTGATATTGAGAAGAAGAAAATATACCTATTCCAAGAGCAAAGTTGCAACAAAAGAAAATTTATAGGTCTTGAAGATAGACCTTGATTAAGAGACCCTTATAAGAGGTCCTAGTGATAAGCTTGATAAAAAAAGGATTTCAAATTATTTTGCTAGAATATTTCCATAGGGTTGAATGGAAAACCATGAAGACTAGGATTCAATATAGATTTGTTTCCACTAGTTTTTAAGATAGCTAGTGAATGTTATTATTTCTGGAACATTGAATACATTTGATTATTACTATCTAGGTTTTTTTGCAAAAAAGTAGATATTGAAGGAGGTACACGAAGTATACCTTATTGAAGATTGAGAAGAACCAATAATAAGGTTCTCATTGCAATATTACATATTGAAGAAAAAGACCCAAGAAGAGGTCACATTGAAGAACTTCAAAGATTGTAAAATTGAAGATTGAAGACAGAAGATAGAAAAAATATAGAAGGTCCTATTGTAGATAAAAGTAGAAAAATAGAGATATCCAAGAAAGAGATCTCACTAAATAATTTCCCATAGTTAAAAAACTAAAGAAACCAAGGTAATTTTTCATTAAAAGCATTTACTAAGAGAATTGAAGGTTGTAAAATTAGAAGACCCAAGAATATAGGTCTAAAGAAGGTTTTTAAGAAAGAAAAGAAGGAAAGAGAAAGCCTTATTATAGAAGTTGAAGCGGTGAAAATTTGAAGATATTTGAAGTAGAATATTGCAAGTAGAAGGAGCACCTAACTAGAAGAAATTGGAAAAATTGTCACAATACGATAACAAGCCCAAAAGGAAAAAGGATTTGATAAGAAGTTTGTCAAATTTTGAGAAGATTTTGAGAACTCAAGATATTTAGATTCTTGAGAAAGAAGATAGAGATAGAGGTCAGATTTGAAATCATAATTCAGTAAGAAGTTAGAAGAAAGCAAGAATATTGAAGAGGTCATAGTTTAGAGATATTTGAAGACAAACACAAAGTTTTGTAAGCTGATTTGTAAAAGCACAAAGTTGTTGAAAGATAATTTGAAAATACAACAAAAAGTAGAAGCAAAAAGCTACAGTTTAAAGAAATATTTGGAGAAGCTTTAAAAAAATATTTGAACAGCCAAATAAGAGAAGGCTTGATAGAAATAAGAAAAACATGTTTAAAGGCTTGAAGACAACATCAAATCAGACTTTGTAAGCATCAAATAGAAGGGATTTAAGCTACAATTTTGAGCAGCATTGAAAGAGGAATGTGAGCTACATTTTAAAAAAAATTGGAATAGTTTTTGAGATAGCTTTGGAACTTTGGAAAGAAAATCTCAAGTATATTTTAGCAGAATCTAAGGAGGAGCCCTCCTATAGAATTGAATAGAGAAAGAGCAATGTTCAAAGCTTAAAATTATAGAAATAGCTAGCACATTTGAAGAAAAAGAAGAAAGCTGATTTTAAGAAGCAACTATAGCTGCAAATTGAAGAGCCTAGTGACTGCAAAAGAAAGGTTCAATTGCAACAAATACAATACAACAAGCTACAAATAAAGGAGCTACAAAAATATGTGTTAATTTGATGCCATATAGATTATTATTGCAAATTTTTTGAAGGTGCCTATTAAGAGTTTTTGGAGCATCAAATTTTAGATCCATTTAGAGCTAGAAAAGGGGAATTTTTTTACGTTGCCATTAAGCTAAGAAAAGACACCATTTCAAACCATTGATTTTCTAGAAAGGTTACATATTACAGTAGAAAAAGTTACAGTTTAATAGGAGTGATAAGGAGTTTGATATATGCTATTTTGAAATAGAAAAATATAAGATTCATTTTACCTTCATTAGTGAGATAGATTTACTCTCATTTTTTAGAGAAGTCAGCAAGATTATAACAACATTAGATTAAATTTTTTAAAGGAGTTATAAGTGAAAAATATATGTTGTTTTTTAAGTGAATGTGAAAGAAAAATTATCCTACTTTTGTGAGGAAGAATATCCCTCAACATATAACATATTTTGTAAAGACATAAGCTCCAAGTTCAGGGTATATTTTAGGTGTTTAAAAACACCGAACATACAAATAGAAGTGGTAAAAAAAACCACTAAAATATTGGTGAAAAACACCACCGTATTGAGCAGCATTCGGCACCAGAATATAGGGGGGCAAGCTATACAATAAACATCCAACCATTTGTAGGAAATAAGCACTAAAAGAGTGCTAAAGGACGAGATCCATTAGAGCTCAATATTTGGACAGACAAAGGAGTAAGAAGATGTCAACTAAAACTGATAAAATATCAATCTACGTAAATACCATGTAGCACTGTCATTCTATCTACTCAAATCAAGGCTAATTGTAAAAAGGATAGAAAAATACAGGGTGCATTATCAAAAAATATCATTATTAGATCAAGTTGCCAAAGAAAATACATTAGGCCCATCATTGTAGCATACAAGAGTTATACAACTAGAGCCATCCATGAGTACATCCACCATCATCCAAGGAGAGAAGAAACCTCACATAGTGCAGCTACAAAGAAGCAAGAATACGTTGGAGAAAAGTGAAAAGAAAAAGGTATTGTAAAGCCTTGTAATTTCATATGTTGGAGAAAGGAGCGCATGCATAAATATTTGTAACACTTGTCCTAAGAAAGAACAAGGAATATTTCCATTTGGCACAAAGGTCAAAGTTGGCTCATAAGCCACAACATAAATCTCTAGGAAATAAGAATGCTCAATGCTCTACATCATCACCTAGTGCTCAAGAAAGGTTTAGTAACTCTCAAACAACAAGGAATATTGTGCCAAGCATCCATTTCATTATTTCATAAATGTTGGAGCCACCAAGAAGGGAGTCAAAGCATATTATAATGCCTACAATACGTGGCACTTAGAAAAAGAAAGGAGAAACACTCATATAGCTTAAGTAGCACTTATATGGCAAAGTCTAGTGCCATACATAGCAAATTCAAGGTAGGAGAATTAAAGAAATGGTCAAAGCATCTTCCAAGAGCCATATGTAGTAGATTTCAAGCAAGGTTGACAAGAAGGAAAAGTGTCGAGCAAGTCAAGAAGGAGTGCTTGAATATTTAAGGTAATACTTACTATAGTATTTTTCATATTAAAGTCTTATATTGGTAGGAGGAATAAGGAACTAAGAGAATATATTAGTGGAGTGATAAGTATTTTAAAACCTTATAAAAATCAGAATATTATTTTTGAAGCCCTTTATCATATTTTGAAGAGCTTTTTAGGATTTGAAGTATTATATTTGAGTTTTGTAAAATTGCATATATAGATTTACAAAAAAAAGTTAATATTTACAAAATTTCTAAGGTTGGAGAAATAAGGCATACAACATCAAATTAGGATTACAAAATATTGCAAATATTATTTTTCTAAATTTCTAGAGTTGGAGGAATAAGGAATCCTACTTCAAATTAGTTTATGAAATTTAGAGAAAAATATTTTTTTCATAAATTTGGGAGATAAAAGGAGTTCTACATAAAAATATTGCATTTGATAAGATTAATCTCTAAGTTCAAAATTATTAGATATTTGAAGATTTGTAAAGGATTAACATTGCACACAATGATTGATAGAATTGATATTAAAATTGCATTACCTTTCAAACATTAGGGAGATAAAAGGTGTTCTACAAAACATTTAATTGAAACTACTATATTGATATTAGGGAGTTATAAGAGTGTCTACCTCAAATAATACAGTAAACAATGATATGAACAACACTATTAGAAGGGAACATATTAATGTTATAAATTCAAGAATAAAAAATCTACTGAATAAAATCAAGAACTTAGATCTTGGTTCAAGATTAACCTATAGTGAGGTGCTAGAAGAAGATTTCACTACTAAGGAATTTTATCTTCATGCTAGAATTATTTAAACAATTCAGAATGAAAATAAATATATTCCAATTCAGTTGGAATTTGGGAACATTCTATACATGGCATTACTTTCACTTAAAATTCACAAATAAGTAGTTGCAAAGGAAAAAGAGTTAATTGAACTACTCAAAGCAAAAACAAATATTGATGAATCCTTTTTAGAGAAAATATTTTCATCATTATGCAGTATCAGTACTTCAATTTCTACTAACTCAAAATCATATCATGATGCTCTAAGTGTATGTTTAGAAGCTTCTATACAAGAACCAGAGAATGATGACAAGAATAAAAAAAAAAAATACTCTTGGAAGAATTGGGTGATTGTACATCCACCCATGAAAGTATTGACTCAAATAAGGAAGACTAAAAAGAACTGGATAAAGGAGGCATACAATACAATTTGAACTAAAGAAAATAAAAAAATACCATATCAAGTTGAAGAACATTTGAAGATAAATATCCATATTGAATATTAAAATATTCAATAACCAAAAAATGTAATATAGGGGGGTGTTGAAATATATTACATTATTTGGTGCATGCCAATTTACCATCATGGGTACATCTATAGATTAGGGAAAGAGTCTTAGATTAGGATTTAATTTATGCAATGTAATGCACAAGTGTGCAATGATATTTTGGTAATGTAAATGTGCATAGCTATTCCTATGTACATGTGTCAATAGAGTAGGAAGATGAAGAGTCATAGTAATTATGAAGCCCAAGAAACCTTCATATGAAGAGTTACATTCCATTCTATATATATGGATGTATTAATGTAAAAGAGATATGGTGAAGGAGAAAGAGTCACCTATGTCAGCAATGGTAGGTGATTTAGTATGATGTATTTTGATCTCTCCATTCAATAAATATTTTTGAGTATTTTTGAGTATTTAGAATTAGTATTCTTTGAGTTATTATATAGTATTTTTGTAAAAGGTTTTGGGTCAACCTGTAAAACCCGGTATTAATGCTATAGTATCTTATCTACCAAAAACATTACATAGTATATTCTAATTTTATAGGCTTGATTGGTCAACATTATTATATCTTTCATATTGTAATTATATTATTGATCTTGAGGCAATATTATTTTGAGTATGCATTCATCAAAATCTAACATTGGTATCAGAGCTACGGTAGATCTAGATAGAAATTTAAAGAGCCTCAAGAGACATTAAATAGATCAGAAGAAATAATATTTCTACTAGTTTAGAAGATACCAGTAACGATAAAGAGAATTTCCTCTAGAAAAGTAAACCAGAGAAGATAAAGAGAATTTCCTCTAGAAAAGGAACCAAAGAAGATAAAGAAATTACCTCTAGAAAAGAACCAGAGAAGATAAATAAATTTACTCTAGAAAGAGAAGCCAGAGAAGATAAAATTTCTCACTATGTTGAAGAAAAACCAATGATATTTATGGATATACCTATTCCAAGAAAAAAAAAAGAATACAATTAATTTTATAGGTCTTGAAGATAGAACTTGATATTGATAAAAGAATATACCTCTTCCAAGAGAAAAATTAAGCTAGAAAAATATTTACAAGTCTTGAAGACAAACCTTGATATTTAAAAGAGAATATATCTATTCCAAGAGCAAAATTGAAATAGAAGAAAATTTATAGGTCTTGAAGACAAAATTTTATTAAGAGATCCTTAGAAGAGGTCCTATTACTAAGCTTGATAAAAAAAGGATTTTAGATTATTTGGCTAGAATATTTCCATAGGGTTAAAATGAAAACCCATGAAGACTAGGATATAGTATAGATTTGATTTCACTAGTTTGTAAGATAGCTAGTGAATATTATTATTTCTAGAATATTGAATAAATATGATTATTACTATCTAATTTTTGTTGTAAAAAATTAGACATTGAAGAAGGTCCAACAAGGAGATCTTATTGGAGATTGAGAAGAACCAAGAAGAAAGTTATCATTGCAAGAGTGCAGATTGAAGAAAAATACCTACGAAGAGGTCACATTGAAGAACTTACAAGATTGTAAGATTGAATATTGAAGACATAAGATAGAATAACTACAAAAGATAATATTGCATACAAGGGCAAAATAATATAGATATCCAAGAAAAATATCTCTGTTAGAATAAGTAATTATTCTCTTAAGTTCTATAGGATAGACTTACTTGAGTTACCACTCATCCATGAGTCAGGTGAACTCTTAGTATAGTCTAGGTCGTATTTTATGAGTTGTTGTAATCCAACAGCTCTCAATGATCAAATTTTCTATTTATACAAAGTTAATCCATGAAATAAATCAATCAGTTCTACTCTTCTCTTCATATTTTGTATAATGATCTGCATGTCTATTTTTGGGAAATTTTAACATGGTACCAGAGCAAGATAGATTTTTCTAGCATTCTCTCTTGAATGTTCTAGGAGCTGGTTCATTATAGTATTTTGCGCTTGGAGATGATGCCATTTCATAGATCTAGTTCCCTCCTTTTTTGGATATTTTTTGACTAGCTTGAATTGCTTTAAAGTTATAGAGTAGTCATTTTTTTATCCATTAAAGAAAATTTTTTTTGCTAAGTGTTTTGTAAACAACAATTAGCAATTTTTTCATTGAGGTCAATTTCAGAAAAATATATGACATCAGTATTCGTTGAATCTTCTAATAATTTTTTTTTTTTTTTAGACCTAACATCGTAGCATAGGAATTTGACATCCTATTTCTAGATATTTTTGTAAAAACTTATGTTTCAGTGGCACAGGTTAAGTGAGGCTTCAATAGTGCAGAGTTCCCTCTCTCCTTGGTGCTTCATGCTCCCAACTTTGGTTGGTGCTCCAAGCTCTGGTTAACACTCCCTGCTTTGGTTGACACTCCTACTCTCCTTGGTGCTTATCACTCCCTACTTCAGTTGGTGCTCCAAGCTCTAGTTGATTCATTCAAGTGACACGAAAGTGCCAACAAGCTATCATCATATGTGGTGCATCATGGAAAATTTATTCCATGATTCTTCCTTTTGCAATGGTGTGAATAAAATTCTAATTGGCACCCTCCATCTAAAGCCATAAAATGACTTTCTCATCTAAAGCACCAAGCTTCATGGATAGTAAGGAAATGTCGTGTTCATTTCATAACCAATGCATTTCCTTATTTGGCCACCTTGCCTTTCTATCTTCTAAACCGATGCCATCCTCAAATAATTCTTAGTTCACTCTCACTGATCTTATAGTTAGCGTGATCTCTATTCCTTTAAATCATCTTCTCTCACTGCATTTTTTCTCACTACGTTTTCATCTAAATGAAGACAATTCATGAGATTGTAGGGAGATATATGTTTCAGGCGACTGTTGAGAAAATTTCATAAAAATATTTGTGGTGGGCTGAGAGAGGAGACTATTTTTTTGTTCAAATAACACCTTTCAAAGCATTCATGGTGTATGATATTGGCACCCACCATGGTTAAATATTGTTGTGATATTTCTACCCTTCAAAGCATTCATGGTCTGTGATCGAGGAGACACTTGGGGCATATCGCACATGCTAGTAAATGTATTGTGCATATTTTTTGGATGATCAAGTCACATTGAAAGATGTTAGGTAATTTTTTTTAATTTATTTTAGCTTATTTTTTTCTCTAATATCGTTGGAAGTGCAGTGAAAGCCTATACGTAGTGCTCTTTCGAGCCTTTCAAGAGAATATAAGCTTGTTGATGTCTTTTGTGAAGCTCATATCTCATGTTCAAAGTTGGAAAATCAGGAGCTAAGTCAAAAGGCCTCGTAGTAACCTTTCAAAGCCTCTCATCCATAGAAATCTCATCAACCTATACTTTAAATTCAGATCTTCTATTTTGATAACTGGTTTAAAAAAAAATTAGTCTGAAAAAAATATGATCAATGTATTCGTAGTTTTCTGTCATTTTTTGATCATTTAGTGCCTTTATTTTGGCCACTAAAAGGAAAGTGACAAGAAATTTTGTAACCTCATAAATAATATTTTTTTTGGGGATTTTGGAGGTGACAATTATTGCACCTATCTTAAAGGCTTCAAGGGGGGTTGTTGTTATTGGTATCCTTGCATCTTTTTTTGACCCTTAAAATTTATTTATTTTTACTAAGTTTCTTAGTGTTAACATCTATAGGAGGAATTTTTGTAGTGGACCATAAGTGTGGCATTTTTTTTGGCCACATAATTTTTTTCTTTCATTACATTTAAGCATATTCAAAATAAAATATAATCATACATCAATAATACCAAAAAATAATTCATGAACATTTGCACACAAAAAATTTAAAATCCTTTTAAATAAGACACTTAAAAGTGTTTTAAATCACCTATGATCCACCTATTGGACTTCTAATTACTTATAGTTTTCCTCACGTAAGGGTGGGTAATTGGAAATCTGGTATAAATGTCTAGATGATTATAATAGCTTCTAAAGCCTATGTTCCATGTATCAATTCTACTCATTACTTATAGTTTTCATCACATAAGGGCAGGTAATTGAGATATTTTTGGTATAAAGGCCTGGCCAAATTCTTGCTAAATAGCCTACATTCAATATAACAAATCTCCTCATTGACTTATAGTTTCCCTCACATTAGGGAAATTCATTTAAGGAGTTTGGTATTAAAAAAAAAGGACTTATGTTTGTTTCTTTTAAACTACATTGTATTCTATAAAGAACTTGAAGTTAAAGGGGGGTATTATTAGTTCACTTTAATTTTTCTTTAGAAAATGAATACAATTGATCCTCTTGTAGACACCTAAAATGCGTCATGTCGAGGGCGACTACTCATATGGACATGCTACAAGACCATATGGAGGATCTTGGATAGACTCCAAGATAGAGCAGTGGTTCTAACCACTCAATTTGGGCTCCTTGGCCTAATCAGTCTGAACCGCAGCCCAGACCTATGGTTTACAGGCTGAACCATGGCTGAGACCTATGGTTTACAGTCTAGACCGTAGTTGTAACCTATGGTCTTAACTGAAGTTTAGTTGGCCTTCAATCCGAGCCAAATCGGTTTGAATGACCATTTGATCTAGAAGAAGGTGGTTAGAGGATGGAAGCTTCCAATCCAACTATCCTAACCACCCCTTCTTGATCTTGGCTTCTCCATGAAGCCACCCCTAGCCCTTGGGTAGTCCTATAAGTACCCCTCAAAATTAGGGAAAATTAGAAGAGAGAGCATTGGAGATTTGAGCAGTGAAGCCCTATCGAATTGTACACTCAACTGAGTATACTAAGAGAGAGCTATTGCACTTATCCCCTACCTACTTGCCAAGATTCATGATGAATTGCATTATGGATGCCCTAGGAGCCTAGGAGAGCCAAGAAGTGCATATTCGGGCAAATGAAGGCCCTTCACAGTGAATCAACCACCAAATCAGTCTGAGGACACCGAAGGTGACCATTGAACATCAATTTGGACAAGGAGGTCAAGCCCACTACCCTTGAAATTGAGGGTAAACCTATCATATTGCTAACCATGGCTTTCAGCCATGGTTTATAGTGTAGACCACTCACCAGAGCTACGGTTTGCAATAGAGGTATCACCACCTTACCTTTTTCATTTATATCTAGTTAATTAGCTTAGTTTAGCTATTTTCATGGTTCAATTGTAGTTTAGCAGATTTCTGACCGATAGAATTAGGTTAGAATAGTTTCTTTATGTTAAGCATAAAATAGGACATTAATGGATTCTTTATGCACTTTCATGCTTTATTTCACATAATTGGTCCATGCATAGTGTAGTTGTTATCTTTCTTTATGCAATTCCATAAATCTTGATTCAATTAACATAGTTTAGAAGTGCTTTTCATGCTTTCTTGATTATACATGCTTAATGGTGTCTTTATGCATTTTTTCCTAAAAGGGCCTCATCATGAGAGGTTGCCTATATTTTTGACACTTTTATGTTGTTTCTTGACCGCAGGGAACAGATTCAAAGGAGATTCAACCATCAAGTTCCTTCCTCAACATGAAGAAGAGGGCAACTCCACCCTAGAGCAGTTTGTGACTAGTTGAAAAGCAACATTAGTGCGCCTACCCTATTGAGGGCTTTGGCATTGTATTAATCGTATCATCATTTGGGTGACCCTAAGAGGGGCATGATTGTAATCAAGATTCTTTGCAATTATTAATACAAGAAACATTTATTTTGTTGAATCTATGCAATCTTGTCATTTTTATGCTTTGAATGAATGAATATGATATAGTACAGTAGATGGGTGCACACTTTTTGGTTAGATCAGAAGGTGATCATGGTGGAACTCCACAATTCTAGCATCTGACTATGTATTTTTGGTTTTTGTGACTTGTAGGTACAGACCGTAGCTACCAGCTATAGGCCAACAATTGAACCATAGGTTCAACCCATGGGCCACAATCAGAACCGTAACCCAGACCTATGGTTTCCAACAGACATAGCAAACAATAGAGGGATAAAGCTCATTCGAATGTGGACCTGAGGTAGGCCCTACTTCTCACTCTCTATAATTTTTTCTATCTCTATGTTTTTCTAGAAAGTCAAATTTGGAATGCAATTAAGAAATTAAGAAAGAAAAAGAAATGAATTAGGTCTTAGTTTGCATTTATCTTTCATGTCATTAGAAAGGTGTTGCTAGGAATAGCGGATCTCTGATTTTAATCCGCCCTAGAATCCAACATGCTTGATAGAATTTGTGTGATTGGTTTGCATGTGTGAGGCCCAATTAGTGGCCAATTATCATCGTAATGTGCATGGTCTCAAAGAGCATCTAGAATAGCTTGCATTTTCTGAATTTGAAATGTTCTTTCATTTGCATAGCATTTAGAAAATGAGCATGAATGCTATATGATGCATTTCTTTTATGTACATTAAAAGGAACCACACACACCACTTGGCACTTAAACGCTAGTGAGTTGGGCTTGACATCCAACCACTAGTAGGGTTCAATGACGGTGGGCGTAACTTCCATCCATTGGCCCAAATCCCATGAACCTTTTGGATACTAGACCAATACCGGATCCGAGAACCTTTCGTACCCTAGAAAATTTGCATGTATTCTCTTCGGAGGGTATAACGCTGACTGGGGGAAAATGGGTGAGGATCTGGGAGGACCTGTGCTCCCTGACCATGTGTGGGCTTCATTACCACACATTATAGGTTGGATTACATGACTTGGAGTTCATAGCCAAGTTGTCGAGCTACGAGCGTACAGGTGAAAGCCATTAAACTGAGAATAAAATCCAACAAGTTTTGCAAAACATGATAAGAGTTTCTACACTGATACAACAAATATTGAAAACACATCAAACAGTTTAGGGCTCAAATTTTAAAATGTAAAGGAGATAATCACATTGTTTACTTTGTATGCTTCTTTATTGCTTAATTCATCAAGATAAGGCCCTCCTTGAGGCCATAATTTTTAGTAAGAGAGGAAACCTCTCGAGTCTTGTTTAGTCGGTTCATCATGATGACTAGGCATGATAGAGCTCAATCATGAGCTAATGAGTCAGAGAGTTCATGGAGAGGCTCTGAATGCTCTCGATGTTCTCCTGAGGATATTTCAAACCTCGTACGCCTCCTTGCTAGGCATCACACTCATCATGCATGGAGGATCCAATCCTCCTAGCATGACATTCTGAGAGTCATCATGAGCTCCCTTCATCACGCAGGGGGTTCACCCATACAGATCATGGGGTTTCTTCACATATGGTGAGAACCCAAGTCATTAGGTCTCCACCTGGTGAGATAGAGAGTTGTGGATCATACTCCATGAGTCAGTCCTATAGGGAATCTGAGTCTCATGCAGCCCATGAGAGGTGACTACTCCAAGACCAATTGGAGGAGGTGCGTCGTCAGCGTAAGCACCTAGAGCGTGAGTCCACAGAGAGAAAGAGAGTGCATCAACAAAGGTTGGATGAACTCCAATGGTGTGAAGAGAGGATTTACCAATAGAAAGCACATGAAGAACAATCATGTGAGGTAATTCCCGAAAAGAAGCTCATACCTAGAGTGCTTAGGCAACAAGTCAATGCGATGCACCCAGTGCATCATCAAGAGTTGCCACTTAAGCAAGTAGATAGCCATTCTTCTAGATAGATAGACATGCCTAGGGTTATCGAAGAGCAACAGAAAGAGATATCTAGGGATCCCATGCATAAGCATGAGGTCGAGAGTAGTCAAGTCCGATAGGTGAGCAGTGTCAATGCTCAAAAGTCATCACAATCCTTGGGGCATATACAGTCTATTCCACCATATAAGGAACCTATGATTACTTTCCATAAATAGGAAGTCAAACCTATCCCTGTCAGGGAATCTGATCCTCCATTGCATATCATAGCGAGGATACAATAGATTACATATAAGCGAGTGTTGGTGGATACAGGATCATCGATTAATATCATCACCACCTCAGCATTCAAACATCTCAAAATTCCACCATCCCACATCAAGGAAACAAATTTCATATTGCAAGCCTTTAACGATGTGGAATCCCCTATAGTAGGCACAATAGTCCTCCCCATCGAGGTGGGACAAAATATTATTCCTACATTGTGCTACATTTTAGAGGGATCAAGACAGTATAATCTGCTGCTTGGAAGACCGTGGATAAGAGCCATGGAGTGCGTACCATCAATAGTGCATCAATGCATTAAGTACACCCATGGAGGTGAAGTTCATGTAGTTGAGGTGGACCTAGATCCCTTCAAGTATTATAAGCTTGAGGATCATCCGTAGGAACCTAGTGAGGCGCCTATGCATCTGCAAGTTAAATTGGATGAGTCTATCCAAAGTGTGGATGTAGCCTCATAGACTATGGTGGAGTTACCATCCCCACCGCTATCACCTATGGAGTCACCTACAACCCCTACACTCTCGACACCGCTTAGCAGGGAAGGATTAATGAATGCCCTTACAGAGTTGCTCACAACCACTTCAAAGGTATCATTAGAGGATCTTCACACTCCTATCAAGGAGGAAGAACCTAGCATGGTCATGGATGCACCCGAGTGTATCACACCCTCTTCATCCATCATGTCACCAGATAGTTCTCATGAGGACGATGGTGAATATGAAGAGCTTATAGAGGCTAGCATTATGATGCTGCCCACCATAGAGTCCACTGAGGATCTAGGTCAACTTTTCATCGAGTCTCCACCTATGGATCCTATCCTGGAGACATCGTATGAGCATGAGGAAGGTTCAGTTATCATGACTAAAATAGAACAACCTCAGTATGTTGATGAATTACCTACGATGCATGCAGTTGTGGAGTTTTCTCATGAGTTTGTGGGAATGGTCGACATTAGGCCAGAAGATCAAGTGATTCCTAATCACATAGAGCCAGAGATGGGGTAATCCAATGGTGTTTTCACATTTCCAGGGCCAGAAATTTTGAAATTGGTCACTCCTGACTCATTTCTCATGGCACCATCTCGAGAGCACAAACAAGTAGGTTCCTCACATCAGATTGGGGGTACTGAAAGTGACACAGTTCAACACAACGAAGTGAAACAAGAGCTTGAGCTGAGTCATATGCATGAGCATGTGGATAGCACTGATGAAGTGTGTCATCAAGAAGCTTCCACATCAACTCAAGTGAAGGAAATAGGTGATTTGCAATTACCTAATGGATCCATAGCATCCACTTTTCTATTTCCTTCAAATGACAAAGGTATTTCGAATCAATCATTGGAAATACATATGAATTCTTTGTCAGTCTTGTGATCCATTTTAAGTCATCTAGAATGGATGGAGCATCGAATGGATGAGCAAGATAAGGCATTGCATTTTATCAAGAACCGGATTGAAAATCTAGAATTACAAAAGCAACCCTTGCTTGAGGATGAATCGCTTCCTATGCAAGTACAGGAAAAGCCTCAGTGAAAGCAAAAGCCCATGTGGCCAACCCAACCATTGGATTCTCAAAGCAAACCAATGTGGGGCAAGAGCCCAAAATAGTCATAGCATAGTGGGACTCCATTACAAGAGTCTATGTCTGATATCTTTTAGAAGTTGCAAGAGGCTAAGGTCATCACCTTACCTAATGTCATCCCTCTAAACCCAAATAGAGTTAAACCTATGGGTTACAGGGAGCATCACTACTATCTCTACCATCGAATAGAGGGTCATGGCATTCGATATTGTCATGAATTTAAGAGTGTGGTGCAAAATTTGATAGATAAGGGGGTTTATCATGTAGATGGTTCTCTCAGAGTGCCCCAACATGCTGAAGTGGAGGTCACACCTCCTCAAGAGTGACCTCGGAGTCGTCAATCACCTCATAGGCCCAATAGGCCAGTGCAATGAGTAGTTTCATTTCAGATGACTACTCTAACTTTGTTCCAAAAGTTACACGAGGCACAGGCATTCATATTACCCGAAGTCAAGCATAGGGCATCCGAGACTGGGTCACCTGATAGGGGTCCCTTTTGTGTGTATCATCGAGTGCATGGACATGACATTCAAAGTTGCCAATCATTTAAGAGGGTCATCGAAGACCTAGTAGAACGAGATGAGATCCATGAGGATGGTTCTCTCATTCACCCATGCCAAAGCATAGGCACACCGGTGAGGTCCAATCTTCACCTAGGGGAGTTAATTTCTATCACTCTTCCTAAACAAGCTGATTACTTTTTAGTAAATAGCATGCACATTAGGGGTCTTCAAGGTAGCATACCTTTCCCACCAGCCATACCAAATTTAATAAGGAAAAATGAGGAATCTAGAGGTATTGCACCTCCCTCACCATCATCGAATGGCACACTCACTAGGGGTATATAGGGCAGCATGCCCTTCCCAAAAGGCTCCAAGGGTTCCTAAAACTACTTGGTCAGGCCAGTTTTTTTCGATCATCCCAAAAGGCTCCAAGGGTTCCTAAAACCGCTTGGTCATGTCAATAAAAGCCTCAAGGATTTGCTTATAATCCTCGATCATCCTAAAACCATAAAAACACCAAACTCCAAGTCAAACCCTCAACAAAGATTTGCTTATAATCCTCGTCATCCTAAAAGGCTCCAAGCGCATCTTAGTAGCCCTTTGGTCAACTCAAAAGGCACCAAGAGTTTCTGAAAAACTACTTGGTCAACCCAAAGGCTCCAAGGATTCTCAAAATCGCTTGGTCATCCCAAAATGCCCCAAAGGTACCCATAATCCCTTTGGTCAAATCCTAAAAAGCTCCAAGGATTCTTAAAAATCGCTTGGTCAATCTAAAGGCTCCAGAGGCATGTACTCGCCGTTTGGTCAATTATGAGGCTCAAAACCCATAAAAATTATAAAATCAATAAAATCCAAAAAAAAATTGGTAAAGCATAAAATCCAAAAATATTTGCATTTGTCATTTTGCATTCACACATGCATTCGCTGCATTATTGCATTGCATATAGGCATTCATCATCCATTGCATTCCATAGTAGGAGGGATTATGTTTGTCAATCTTACAAATGACACCACGTTTGTGTTTAAATCATGCATCTCTGCATTTATCATGATCCATCATTCATGTGAGTAATTGTGTTTTTCAACACAACCTATAATGTTGCTATGGAGATATACTAGGGTTTTTCGGTCACTCAACCATACCTAGTGGTCTTATCAAGAGTTGGTAGAAATCTTGCTTTGCTTTTGTAGCTAAGGTTCAGTTAGTATAGCCCTTAGCATATCAGAAGCCTATCACTAATCAACAAATTAAACAATCCTAACAAGGACTAGGGGAAGATGAAAGTCATGAAGTAGGACCGGGTATCCTGAAGCAAAAAGAGTTATTCTTGCTTATCCCTCTATGCGGACGGTATGGGAAATGTTGGTAGTTGGCAAAAGGATAGGTTAGTTCCCTATTCAGAATCCCTTGCTTACGATAAAATGAGCAATATCCCAAAGTGATATCCCACATCAATCCTCATGATTGATACCCTAGATCGATATCATAGATCGACTTCCTAGATTGATATCCCATATTGATATCATAAGATCGATATTCTCAATCGATATACCAGAAATAGTTTTCCCAAGTAAATCCCCCAAAGGAAAGTTTTTGAAGAAAATTATCAAATGTAAATGCCGAAAAGTGAAGATCGAGTGAAGATCAAAAAATAGGCTTAAATCAAAGTTCAAAGTGAAGATCAAATGAAGATCATAAATCAAAAGTTCGAGTGGAGATCAAATGAAGATCCAAAATCTAGTTCGAAGAGAGATCAAATGAAGATCCAAAGATAGTTCAAAATGAAGATGGAATCGACTCCCTTGCTTCACTACATATGAGCAAGTATCCCAAAAATTGAAGGATAGAAAGGAATGAGCCTGAATCCCTAGAATTGTTGGCACTACTATACCTTACGCATGATGATATGTCTGACACATTAGCACCTCGCTTATGAACAAGACCAATGTTTGAATGTGGAAGAGCTAGCTTCAGGTGTCCTGCATTGCCTAGTGGCTTAGTCCAACTAAAATCTAAACTTGGGATTGGATAAGACATTTGTGGAACCCCTATCTTAGCAATGGGCTGAAAGAATCCCGCATGACATCGGGGAACGCTCGTGTCTTATCTTAAAATAATCATGTGCACACATAGGGATAATGAACAGTTAGGGCCTATCCTAGCAAAAGCCTTTTATCTCAGAAGTCTAGTGTGGTTAGTATGCAACTTTTGATAAGTCTATTAGGGTGTTTGAGTCTCATGGAAAACCTCAAAAATTTCTCTCATAGCAACAAAATATCAAATATCGCAAACCATATAAATCATCAAATTGCAAAGTATCGAGTCCATGATACATCATCATATAAGGCACAATCAAAATATAGGATAGATACCGGATGGATATTAGAAATAATATTTAGATGACCACTGACTATATCATGCATATTTTTCAAATTTTGCAAAAGAAAATAGAATGACACATTATATCATTCGCATCATAACAATTGCATTCATTGCATTTCATATATGGGTGATTAATTGATTAAATTCTTATCTTAAGGATTTTCAATTACATTCATGATTTTTATACATTCTGTGGTGTCATCCATTAGATTGATAAACATATTTGCATTCATTCCTTATGTTTTAAGTGATTAAAGCATACAGGTTCATTTACATTAGATTACCATCATGTAAATAAATCATTACATACATTAATGCATACAATAAAGCAATATCAAATATGCATTAAGAGAAAACATTGCATCCATATGCATCCATCATAAATCACACATCTAAGCATCTAGATCACTGCATATAATCATCATCATAAATCAAATAGCTATCTAGTGCATGTCATCCATACATCACATCATATAGCATCAAATTAACATAAGCATTGCATCCATGTGCATCAAATAAACATAAAATCAAAACATATAAATCAAGTACACATCATGAGCCATAAATGATCATGATCATATATATATAAATATGTGTCTCAAAGTACATCAGATGAGTACAAAATACCCATAGGCTACAATCGTGTAGGTCCTCGACCTTACACCAAAAATGATACATATACAAAAAGTAGTTATGATCTAACAAGAGCCCTAGCTCTAGCCGACTCCCCCTAAACTAGAGCTCTCACCACCTCCCTCAGCCCTATGACCTAGAGCCTACTCTACAGTCGGATCTAGCCCCTGTTGTATGCCCTACTGAGGGCCCTATGTACCACCTAGCCCGAAGAGGCCTAGCACACGAGAGACTGGTATGTCCAGGTGGCTAGTCCTATGGCTAGAGGTCTCACCTATCTCCTTATGGCTCCTATGTGAGCTACCACCATGTGTGCTAGAGGACCTATGCATCCTCTCTATCCTATGGGTCCACTGGCTAGAGCTAGCTATGGACTACCCCATAGTCCTAGACCTAGTCCACTGAGACCCTACAACATGAGAATCCTCTGAGACCATGCCACCAATCAACCTGATGTAGCCCTCCAGCTGGTCTATACGGGCTACCCTACTAGTATGTCTATCATTGCCCTCCTCCATGAGGGCCTATAAACATTAGATCTCTGACATGGGATCATGACCACTAGGTAGCACTAGCACTGGTGCTGTAGGTGGTGCCATAACAGCATGGGAAGATGAAGGATCTCCTCTCTAAGCTAGGGCCAAGTCCCTCTCTACTATAGCTATAGCCTAGTCATGCCTCTACCAAATCATGCACACTAGTGAGCTCCTAGACCCTCCCCTCTACTATCGTAGCCCATGTAGTTAGGCTAGTGATCTACTATACTACCTCGATCAATCTACGGTCCCTATCAATCAATTAGGCCCATAGAGTAGCAATAGTGGTGTCTCGCTCCATCTATTATGTGACATATCTACCGAGCTAACTCTACAAGTCAGCAACCTGAGCTAGGAGCAGCCCCTCTACACTATCAAGAGGGACCTCACCCTCCTCTAGGAGCCTCATCATCAGGATCGACCTCAGGAGCCTCCTCGATGGTGGCCTCTATGCCCCATCTACCCTCTATCCACTGGTGCACCCTACACCCATCAAGATCCACCTCTACCTCTTCCTAGTCTGGCACTCTACCTAGAGGCCCCGATCCATGCCACCGAAGCATGGACCACCATCCATCATATGCTAGAGTGGTAGCAACCCTATCAACCCTAGTCTCCTAGAAGTCATCTAGCTCATCTCCTAGAGCCGGAGGTCGAATCCATGGAAGATCCCACTCTAATGCCAAGCACCTATAAAAAAATGGGATCTCTAAGATGTCCTACACTATCCCAAACTATCATAGGATATGAGAGTAGAACTGATACTCTCTAATCTCGGCCTTTCAATCGAGTAGCCACCTATCTCTATGAGCCTATCGAAGCCACTCACCCACCTCAACCCATGTTGGGAAATCCATGTACGACCACCACTCAATGTCATCGAGGCCGAGTGATCCAAACCATGTGATATAATGTTAGACATCACCAGCATGGGTCCTACTCCTGAACCCCTCCTCTTCTTGAGGCCAGTAGGTGGCATAACACTGGTGAGCATCATCAATATCCATGATGTGTAGGGGTAGCTCTCCAGGATGCTCTATCTTGATGTGCTGCCAACCCCAAATCTGAAGAAGCAGGCTGCAGCTAATGCCTGATGGCTTCGGTCAATGATCTGGTATAACTCTCTATACAATTGGTAGAGCAGGGTGCTCCCCTAGGCTAGTCAACGGTTGAGTCTGAGCTCTGAACCACTCTACGGATAGTGGCTAGGAGGTTCCAAGGAATCCTCACACTCGAGGAGTCTAGAAGAACAACTTGCACCACTAGGTGCATAAATATGGCCTCACACATAGAGAAGATGTTCTTCCCCTACCAATATCCGATATGGACTCCTCCATGATCGATACTACATTGAGCCTCCTAGCTCTAGTCACGAAAGATAGCATAAAAAATGGGCCCTTTGGCCCCAGAAGTAGAAGAGATGATGGCCTCACCATCAATGGGGATCCTGAAGATCCTGTAGACGTCCTCCAATGTCACAATCATTTCACCTATAGGTAGGTGAAATGTGTTGGTCCACGCATTCCAACGTCGGGCCAATGTAGTCAAGTAGGCTTGATCTACCCTAATCGTGGGTAGATCTAAGATGTAGCCGAAGTCGACAGCTCTGAACCATCTCCGCTCCCTGGGAGTGAGCTCTCCATGAAGAGTCTTAAGGATGTCAGGCTCTCGAGCTCTAGAGGTCAACCTCTAAAATAAAAAGCATAATATAAGGAAAAATCTAACTAAAAACAAGCAAAAACATTTAAAAATGACCTAAAAATCATCAAAAACATCTAAAAACTGATAAAAGTACAAAAACATGTCATCATGCAGTCATAAAAATTAAAAATGTCACTTAGACAAGTCAAAAATGCATTAAATGACATTATTTGCCTATTAAACCTTAGAAAAATTAAAAATTTGATAAATTTTTCCTAAAGTTTGCGAACCGCGGGTCAACCCTATGGTCCGCATGCGATCAAAAATTGACCATTGGGATTTTAAATGTGGACCACAACTAGAAGTTGTGATCCCCAATTGATCAATTGGGAACCATAGCTGGTACCTACGATCTCCGACTGAGATCCCACCCGGTCATTTACCATGGCTAAAAATAAAAAAAATAAAAAAATAAAGCCTAAACTAGCCTAATCTAGCATGAGGTTCATTACCAACAGTTTAATGTGATTGATTAACCAATTAATTAATTTGGTTAATTTTATTGGTAATGGATGTGAGGTCTTGGTTTCGAATTACCTTGCCCTCGCCTCGGCCATCATGGCTAGAAGAAGCTTGCCCATGCTCTGCCATCGTGCGGTGTGTAGGTGTGAGTGTAGAGTTTGATAGGTTCAGGTCAATTTTCAGTTGTCACTATCAAGCTCTCCAATTGCCAAGTCATTGTCAAGGAATAATGAAAGAAATTTAAAAATTGAGCCTTTTATAAGCTTTTCTTATTTCGCATGGACCGCAGGCCCTAGCCATGGTTCCCAAAATTGCAATTGGGAACCGTAGACCCTAGCTACGGTTTGCAACTAGTAGAAAATCTAGTCAAATCCCACCGTGGGAAGGTCTAAAAAGGTAAATTAATGACTCCCATTGGATCAAATTTTCAAAAAGAGCAATCAATGTTGCAAATTTGGTGATGTTCAAAGCACCAGGATCAATTTAAAAAATCAAAATTAACAACAAAAAAATCAAATAATTAAAAACACCAAATGCGCCTCGTATTCAGTAATTTACCCTATACACTTGGTGGTTGCAGTGACTTGCGCTCCATGCAATCCGACAAGATGAGTAAATTACCATAAGGACATTTGGGGTAAAATTGTCATCATTGATCTGATATGCTTCTTTTCAATCCCTAAGAAGGCCTTCATGGTTGGACTTCTCCACGGGAACGAGGCGTTTCATGTCATGTCTTCTATGACATATTTCAGCAAATCATCGATAATTTGATTCAACACAAATCTAATTGGATTTGTATCATTTTGATTCCCTAAGATGGCTATTGTAGCTCGACTGCTCCATGGGATAGGAATGTGCAAATACTATTAATAGTTGGAATCAAAAGCTGAACTAGGCCTAGCCAAGGCATTAATATGCTCAAATCTAAATTTGTTCAGATCATCCATGGTGGTCAAGCGACATCGTCGCTTTAATCATTGTCATTACCCTCATCGACTCATCGCTTGAGGGGGTAGTCATAATATCAAATCATAATCAAAATCAATAGAAGATCCCGAAGATCGTAGATCCCTTGATCTTGTCAAAATTGTGTTCGTCCTTGCGAATCATTGTCAACAACTATCATAAGCTTACCCCTTTGCTTGGGGTAAATAGCAAATATGATAATTTGTTTGTAGTTCTTCTCCTTTCGGTTATATAGGCCTAACTCCTATTGTAGCATCAAAGCTACACCGAATGAGATGAGAAGGGCACAAGCTTTTCAAATGTAAGCCTTTCACCGAGTTGGAAGCAATGATTCCAGGATGCGCATCCTTTTGCAGGACCTAGGGCATCTAATGTTGATCTGACTAATGATCATCATAGAACCTTCGACATCATTTTAGGAGGTATATTTTTGCTCAGCGTTGTTCGATCTCACAATGCATCTCAAAAGGGGCATCTGTAGACACCTAAAACATGTCATGTCGAGGGTGACTACTCATATGGACATGCTACAAGACCATATGGAGGATCTTGGATAGACTCCAAGATAGAGCAGTGGTTCTAACCACTCAATTTGGGCTCCTTGGCCTAATCAGTCTAAACCACAGCCCAGACCTATGGTTTATAGGCTGAACCATGGCTGAGACCTATGGTTTATAGTCTAGACCATAGTTGTGACCTACGGTCTTAACTAAAGTTTAGTTGGCCTTCAATCCGAGCCAAATCGGTTTGAATGACCATTTGTTCTAGAAGAAGGTGGTTAGAGGATGGAAGCTTCCAATCCAACTATCCTAACCACCCCTTCTTGATCTTGGCTTCTCCATGAAGCCACCCCTAGCCCTTGGGTAGTCCTATAAGTACCCCTCAGAATTAGGGTAAATAATAAGAGAGAGCATTGGATATTTGAGCAACGAAGCCCTATCGAATTGTACACTCAACCGAGTATACTAAGAGAGAGCTATTGCACTTATCCCCTACCTACTTGCCAAGATTCATGATGAATTGCATTATGGATGCCCTAGGAGCCTAGGAGAGCCAAGAAGCACATATTCGGGCAAACGAAGGCCCTTCACAGTGAATCAACCACCAAATCAGTCTGAGGACACCGAAGGTGACCATTGAACATCAATTTGGACAAGGAGGTCAAGCCCACTACCCTTGAAATTGAGGGTAAACCTATCAGATTGCTAACCATGGCTTTCAACCATGGTTTATAGTGCAGACCGCTCACCAGAGCTATGGTTTGCAGCAGAGGTATCACCACCTTACCTTTTTCATTTATATCCAGTTAATTAGCTTAGTTTAGCTATTTTCATGGTTCAATTGTAGTTTAGCAGATTTTTGACCGATAGAATTAGGTTAGAATAGTTTCTTTATGTTAAGCATCAAATAGGACATTAATGGATTCTTTATGCACTTTCATGCTTTATTTCACATAATTGGTCCATGCATAGTGTAGTTGTTATCTTTCTTTATGCAATTCTATAAATCTTGATTCAATTTACATAGTTTAGAAGTGTTTTTCATGCTTTCTTGATTATACATGCTTAATGGTGTCTTTATGCATTTTTCCTAAAAGGGCCTCATCATGAGAGGCTGCCTATATTTTTGACACTTTTATGTTGTTTCTTGACCGCAGGGAACAGATTCAAAGGAGATTCAACCATCAAGTTCCTTCCTCAATGTGAAGAAGAGGGCAACTCCACCCTAGAGCAGTTTGTGACTAGTTGAAAAGCAACATTAGTGCGCCTACCCTATTGAGGGCTTTGGCATTGTATTAATCGTATCATCATTTGGGTGACCCTAAGAGGGGCATGATTGTAATCGAGATTCTTTGCAATTATTAATACAAGAAACATTTATTTTGTTGAATCTATGCAATCTTGTCATTTTTATGCTTTGAATGAATGAATACGACATAGTACAGTAGATGGGTGCACGCTTTTTGGTTAGATCACCTCTCACCCCTCATAACTATCATACATGGAAGCCAAAAATATTAAATGTCATCTCTCAAAAAGGGCTCACACACTTGTTGGAAGAGAAGCAACCTGAATTTGAAAAGGAATATGAAATATTTATTCATAAAGGGAAGATGTATGAAACAATGGGTATTATAGGCAAAAATATAAATGAAAGCTTATGGTTTCACATTTCAAAATGTAAAACCCATTTGAAATTTGGGATTCAAATAAATAAAATAGATGCATGAATCTCATTGTGTCAACAAAAATACACTCTAGACCTTCTTCAACGATTTAATATGATTGATTGCAAACCCTTTTCTACACCTTTTTAGTCTGGAGTCACTCTAAGTAGTTCTTGCACGCCCCCTCTATATGATGCAACTCTATACCAATAGCTTGTAGGAATTTCATTATACCTTACTCATACTCGCCCAGATATCTCATATGTTGTTGGCTTGATATCCATATTCTCACATCAACCTCATTTCAGTCATTGGCAAGCAACAAAAAAAATGTTATGCTACTTGCAAGGAACTACTAACTTTTGGCTCTTATATGAGGTAAAATCCATGGATATCATTGGTTACACAGATTCTTATTGGGCAGGTATAGTAGAAGATAGATGTTCATCTTCTGGTTGTCTTTTGTCTTGGTTCTTCATCAATTGCTTGGCCATGCAAAAAACAAAAAGTAGTGGCTTTATCATCTACAGAGGTAGAATACATAGCAGCAATTTTGGCAAGTTAGGAAGCCCTTTGGATTCATTAGATACTAAGAGAATTTTTTTTTTCATATGACAAACCTATTACTCTTTGGTGTGACAATCAGAGCACAATTCATATTGCACGCAATCCCGTTGAGCATTAGTGCACCAAGCACATTGAGATTCACATGCACTTCATTCGGTAGCATATTAAGAGAGGGGAAATATACTTGGACTATATTCCCACTGAAAATAAAATTTCAAAAATATTCACCAAATTATTTCCTTCTTCGTGTTACATTTAGTTGTGAGAGAAACTTAGGGTAAAGCAGCTGCATTAAACAGAATAGAGGTTTTTTCCTCTCCTTTCTTCTTATTGTTCTTTAATTTGGAGGATGGCTTTTTCCCATGTTTTTTTTTATCATATCTCCTATATGTATAAATATAACATAAGTATCTCATCAAGCCAAGTTTCCAGGACTCATCCTTTTTTTATGAGGACAATCTTCGCCATCTGAAGACATGCCTATTTATTTATTTTTTGACAAATGGTTTTTTCCCAAGTGGTTTTTTCACCATCTCTCACATATGTAAATATATTGTAAATGAGTAAGTCATTAGGCCCTATTGTTGGGACTCATCCTTTTTGGTTGATGAGGACATTCTTTGGAAATCAACTTCATTTTTCTTTTTGATAGATGGTTTTTCCATGTGGTTTTTTACCATCTCTTCAAATAAGAAATCATTGTACATGAGTACCTCATCAGACCCTATTTTTGGGACTCATTTGTATCAAACACAACTAGTATCACTTAAGGGGGGTGTTAGAATAAGTAATTATTCTCTTAAGTTCTACTAGGATATACTTACTTGAGTTACCACTCCTCCATGAGTCACGTGAACTCTCAGTATAGTCTAGATCATATTTGATGAGTTGTTGTAATCCAAAGGCTCTTAATGATCAACTTTGCTATTTATACAAAGTTAATCCATGGAATAAATCAATTATTTCTACTCTTCTCTTCATATTTTATGTAGTGCTCTGCATGTCTATTTTTGGGAAATTATAACAATCTCATTGAAGAATTTCCCATTGTTGTAAAATTAAAGAAACCAAGGTAAGGTTTCATTAAAATCATTTACTAAGAAAATTGAAGGCTACAAAACTAGAAGACCCAAGAATAGAGGTCTAAATAAGTCTTTGAAGAAAGAAAAGAAGGCATGAGAAAGCCTTATTGTATAAGTTGAAGAAATGACCATTTGAAGATATTTTAAGTAGAAGATTGCAAGTAGGAGCACCTAACCAAAATAAATTGGGATAATTGTCACCATACGACAACAAGCCCTTGCAAGTAGAAGGAGAACCTAACTAGAAGAAATTTGTACAATTGTTGCCCTACGACAACAAGCCCAAAAGGAAAAAGGATTTGACAAGAAGTTTGTCAAATTTTGAGAAGATTTTGAGAACTCAAGACATTCAGATTCTTGAGAAAGAAGATAGAGATAGAGGTCAAATTTGAAGTCAAAATTCAACAAGAAGTTAGAAGAAATCAAGAATATTGAAGATGTCATAGTTTAGAGATATTTGAAGATAGCCACAATGTTTTATAGGCTGATTTGTAAAAGCACAAAGTTGTTGAAAGAGAAGTTGAAAATACAACAAAAAGTAGAAGCAAAAAGCTGTAGTTTAGAGAAAGATTTGGAGAAGCTTTCATAAAATATTTGAACAACCAACTTGATGGAAATATTGAGCATATTGAGTTGTCATTGATGTCAAAGGATTGATGTCAATAGTTGTCATTGATGTCAAAGGATTGATGTCAAAAGGTTGCATGGTATTCAAGGCAAAAATATTCTTCAAGGCAAGGTATATCTAAAAGCAAGAAAAATTGTTGTAAAGAAAAGGTTTATAATATTTATTTTAAATATTATAAAGAAGGACAAAGAGGTTTAAGAGTTACTTGGAACAAAGTGGATTGGGCCAAAGGTTTAAAAGAGAAGGTAAGGTTTAAATAATTAAATGAGAAGGCCAAGGTTTAAAAGAAAATAATTATAATATTTAAATATTATAATGAAAATATTTGTAAGTGCTTGAAGCAAAAGTTTTAAATGGAGGACAAAGGTTTTAAGGCAAAAGTTATAATATTTAAATCTTTAGATTTAAATTATTATAATATCAAGAAGGTTTAAAAAGACAAGGCACCAAAAATAATTTAGAGCAAAGGAAATTCAAAAAACCCATGAGCACCGACGTCATTGAAGAGGAAGGCTAAAGGATATAAATATATCACCAAAATTAATTTGTAGACTATGGTTTTGAGCGAAATATTTGATTTCTCCTCGTGCGCTAAAATCTATGAATTACAAAAGGGAGTGGACATGATTTTTGGTGAAACAGTGATCTGAGTATAAAGGTGAAGTGCTGTAGTTTTTATCTCAAGTAGGTGGCTAGCCTAGTTGGTCACTGAGCTAGCGCTAAGGTGCTGGGAACAAGGAGGTCGTAGGGTCGAATTTGGTGGGTCTTGTTTTGCTTGGCAGCAAGGAGAAAATATTTTGATCAAAAAGGGAAGACCATCAAGTCATCGTGCTGCATGGAGGTGACTACCCACTGGGGTAGCCCAATTGGATGCCTAGCTAGCACTAGGGCACCATGAGGTAGGAGGTCGCAGGGTCAAATTCTGCGAGCATTGTTTTGCAAGGTGAGAAAGGAAAATTGTGCGCTTGGTGGTAGGAAAGGAAAATCGTGCGCTTGGTGAAAGGTATGAATAAATTTTTGATTAAAATTAATTAAAGGAAAATCATTCGTTGTGCATGTTGAATATAAAGGGGGTAAAATACTTTATTTTGAATTTTATTTAAAGGGAGTCATAAGGTGTAATAAGGATTATTTGATATTGTAATGTTTGCATGAGGTAAATAGACATAAGGTGATTTGGGTATTATTTGAAAGTTGTGATCTTGCATCTTTAGAGAGGAGAGATAAGGTGTATTTATGATTATTGTGATTTGTAATTTTGCATGTTCTAGAAAGGAGAAATAAGGTGTATTTGTGATTATTATTGTTTGTATTTTTGGCACATCTTAGAAAAGAAATTTGAGGGTTTAGTCATTATTACAAGCTTTATTTTGTGAGACTAAAAAAAAAGGAAGTTATAAAGTATTATTTTCAAGCCTTATTGTGCACATATTTTGAGAAGGGTTTTAATGTGGATGATTTGAAAAGGAGATTTGCTAACCTGTTTTGAAGTGGCAAAAGAAAGGGAAATTATTTTAAGACAGGTTTTGAGAAGTCAATACACATAAAAGATTATCATCAAGGTAGCCTTAGAGGTATGGTGATTTGATTCCTTTCTCAAGGTGGTTTTTTTTAAGGAAAATATTTTTGATATCATATGGTGGAGATATAAGGATTGATTTGATGTGCATAAGTGATGAATGAAATTGGAAATATATGTGCTAGGGTTTGAGAACAAAGTTGTGCATTGCTTTGAGTGAATCTAAAATGAAAGTGCAAGAATTATAGATCAGATTTATGAAGTAAATTTGTATATTGTTCATGTTTGGATTTGAGCATTGTTTGTATGCAAGAATTGGAAATGTTATGAGAAGATTTGAGCAGGTTTATGAGAATATTTGAGCAGGTTTTATGAGCAGATTTGAGTAGGTTTATGAGCAGGTTTTATGAGAAGATTTGAGAAGGATTTTTAAGCATATTTGAGCAGAGTTGTGAGCAGATTTGAATAGAGTTGTGAATAGGTTTGAACAAAGTTGTGAATAGGTTTGAGCAGAGTTGTGAACAGAGTTGAGCAGGTTTTATAAATAGATAGAGTAGAGGGGATTGGTGTCTCCTGTGGATAGAGGTCCATGAACTTGAGCATAGGGGATTGGTGTCTCCTTTGGGTTGGTGCCCATAAACATTGTAATAGGGAATTGGTTCCCAAGAGATTTATTGAGAAAATTTATAAGAAATATTTTCTCCGTGGACGTAGCCCACATTGGGTGAACCATGTTAAATATGTGTCTCTCATATGTGTGATGATTTATGCATTATTTCATTATTACAATTGATAATATTGGATAATACTACTTTGGAAAGAAAAGTAAAATTTTTATCTTATACTATTCACCCCCTCTCAGTATAAGCTTGTGTTCTTCAATTGGTATCAGAGTAGGTTCCTTCATGAAAGCCTAACAGCTTGAAGGAAGATCATTTAAGAACACACATGGCCACTAAAGTGATAGAAGTTTCTCCTATGATTGAAATCAACAAAAGAGATCCAAAAAAATAAAAGGAAGGTTTGGTTGACATAGAGAAGGAACTTACCATTACTCTTGCAGAATTAAAAAGGGAGAGAAATAAGAATTCAAGACTGAAAGCTCAAGTTCAAGAGGATGAGGAAACAAAGACAAAGTTTCTACAAGATCTCACAAACTTAAAAGTGAAAGTTGAAGAGACAAAGAGAATTGAAGAAGTAATGATTCAACGATTAAAGGTAAAAGAGTTGGAATGTGAAAAATTGGAACATGAGGTTGTCTCTCTAAGAAAGGAAGTTGAAAAATCTAAGAATAGGTCACAAAAAAATATGAAGTTACAAAAGGAAGTATCAAGCTCAAAAGGGACATCAAAGAAAGTAAGTAATAAAGAGCTCATGACTTATACTGATGTATTAAAGAGTAAAAGCATCAAGGAGGAAGAAAGCAAAGAATCATCATGGACAAAATTCAATCATAGAAATGGCATGCAACCATATTATCCAAGGCAATCAAACAGGTTTCATGGTTATTGTTTTTCATGTAACAAATATGGTCATAAAGTTGTACATTGCATGGTCCATGTGAAAAATGATGTTGGTAGAAATTTTAATTCATTTGCACCTCTCATGGATAACAATGTCATTTGCTACAAATGTGATAATTTTGGGCACAAAGCTAAATGGTGTAAGACAGTGTTTCCTGAACTTCCTAAATCAAGCAAGAAGGAGAAAGATCAAACAACTCAGAAGGGGTTGTCCTTAAAAGTTTGGAAAAAGAAGGAACAAGATAAAGAAAAATCCATGTTGGTACAAACAACTCTTCATGTGCAAAATGAAGGAAATCAGTGGTACATTGATAGTGGTTGCTCAAGTCATATGATAGGTGACAAAAGTAAATTTCTTTCTCTCAAGAAAACAAATGGAGGAAAAGTGAAATTTGGTGATAATGCTTCCACCCAAATTGTTGGAAAAGGGACTTTGAGCTTGGATAATGGAAGGTCAAAAATAGAAAATGTGTTGTATGTTGAAGGATTGAAACACAATTTACTAAGTGTAAGTCAACTTTGTGATCAAGGGCACACAGTCACATTTCACCCAAATGGATGTGAGATTAGAAAATCCAAGACAGGAAAGCTTATTGCAGATGTCGGTAGAACCACAAATAATATCTATGTGTTGAGTGAGATAAAAGGAGAAAAATATTTTTTATCACAAGAAGATGAGAGTTGGTTATGGCATAGAAGAATGGGTCATCTGAACTTTGACAATATAGTAAAAATAAGCAACAAACAGGCAGTCAGAGATATGCCCAAGATAACAAAACCTTCAAACATGATTTGTGCACAATGTCAGTATGGCAAGCAAACAAGATCTAGTTTTAGATCAAAGGAATTTTCTTCATCCAAGCCTTTGGAACTAGTTCACACTGATTTATGTGGTCCTACAAGGACAAAAAGTTTACAAGGTGAGAGTTACTTCATGTTATTTATTGATGATTTCTCTAGAATGACTTGGGTAACATTCTTAAAGGAAAAATCAGAAGCATTTGAAAATTTCAAGGCATTCAAGGCACTAGTAGAAAATGAAATAGGTAGAAATATCAAATGTCTAAGATCAGATAAAGGAGGAGAATTCACTTCAGGTGAATTTGTAGAATTCTATGAACAACATGGAATTAAGAGATAATACTCAGCAGCAAGAACTCCACAACAAAATGGAGTGGTTGAAAGAAAAAATAGAATAGTTCAGGGTATGGCCAGGGCTATGTTAAATGAGTCTAAGATTTTTGATGGGTTTTGGAAAGAGGTAATTCATACAACCATTTATATTATCAATAGAGCTCAAGTAAGAGTAAATCACCACAAAACCCCATATGAGCTTTGGAAGGGAAGACCAGCTACTGTAAAGTACTTCAAAAATTTTGGAAGCAAATGCTACATTAGAAGAGAAGAGAAAAATTTGGGTAAGTTTGATTCTAGGTGTGATGAGGGTATCTTCCTTGGATATTCCACTAAGAGCAAAGCCTATAGATGCTACAATAAAAAATCACATACAATTGTGGAAAGTGCAAATGTAAGAGTTGATGAAGAAATAGATCTAAGAGAACCAGCTCAAGAGATTGTGTATCAAGAAGGAGAAAGTTGCAGAGAAGAAGAAGGAGAAGAAACTGATGAAGATGAAATACAAATGGCACCACCTAAAACACCATCTAGGTATGTGCAAAAGAATCATCCAAGAGATCTAATTATTGGGAATCCAGATGAGAGACAAACAAGGAGGAAGATAATAGGAACAAGTGAACAAGAAAATATTTCTTTACTATCTAAAGTTGAGCCCAAGGATTTCAATGAGGCAAGTGAAGATAAATATTGGGTCAAGGCAATGGAAGAAGAGTTAGACCAAATAGAAAAGAGTGAGACTTGGGAACTTGTCCCACGTCCAAAAGATAAGAATGTAATTGGCACCAAATGGGTCTACAAAAATAAGTTGAATGAAGATGGTCAGGTTGTCAGAAATAAAGCAAGACTGGTATGCAAAGGCTATGCACAAGTTGAAGGGATTGATTTTGAAGAGACTTTTGCTCCTATTGCACGTCTTGAAGCCATAAGGATGTTTTTGGCATTCTCAAGTTTCAAAAACTTCAAAGTATATCAAATGGATGTAAAATCAGCTTTTCTTAATGGATACTTAGAGGAAGAGGTCTACATTGAGCAACCAGATGGTTTCAGTTTGACAGATAAGCCGGACTACGTATGCAAATTAAAGAAGGCTCTCTATGGACTAAAGCAAGCCCCTAGAGCTTGGTACTCTAGGTTGGATAAGTATCTTCAAGAATAGGGTTTCAGAAGAGGTATAGCTGATAACAATCTATACATCAAAAATGAAGGAAATGACTTGTTGATTGTAGTAGTCTATGTGGATGATATCATATTTGGAGGCAGTAATGATAAGATGTGTCAAAAATTTGCAAAGAGTATGCAAAATGAATTTGAGATGTCAATGCTTGGAGAGTTGTCTTTCTTTCTTGGCTTGCAAATTTCACAATCAGATAGAGGTATATTTCTCTCTCAAACCAAGTATGTAAAAGAAATGTTGAAAAAATTTAGGATGGAGGATTGCAATCCTGTAAGTACCCCCATGGTTACAGGATGTAAGTTAAGTAAATATGATGAGTCTCCTGAGGTAAATCAGACATTGTATAGATCCATGATTGGGAGTTTATTGTATGTCACAGCTACAAGGCCAGATATAATGCAGGCAGTTGGAGTGGTGGCAAGATTTCAAGTTGCACCAAAAGAAACACATGTACAGGAAGTTAAGAGAATATTTAAGTATTTGAAAGGTACTATGAGTTTTGGACTGTGGTACCCCAAGTGCAATAATTTCACTCTCACAACATATATAGATGCGGATTGGGCAGGCAGTGTTGATGATAGAAAAAACACAAGTGGAGGAGCATTCTTTCTTGGAGATTGTTTAGTCTCTTGGCTAAGCAAGAAACAAGCATCAGTATCCTTATCCACTATAGAGGCAGAGTACATTGCAGTAGTTTCTTGTTGTACACAGGTGTTATGGATGAAGCAGACCTTAAAGGATTTCAAAATAGAGCATGATCATCCTATCTCCATACTTTGTGACAATACAAGTGCCATCAATATCTCAAAGAATCCAGTGATGCATTCAAGGACCAAGCACATTCCAATAAAATATCATTTTTTGAGAGAGCAGGTGATGGATCAGCAGGTTAAATTGGAATATGTTACTACAAAGGAATAAATTGTTGATATATTCACCAAGCCACTTCCAAAGGAAACTTTTGAATATCTCAGAGGAAAGTTGGGAGTAGTTTTACTCCCATCCCAAAATTGATCACCTCAAGAAAGGAGGTGGTGAGGGGGCTATGCTAAGTGTCTTATCTTTAGCCCCAAGGAGCCCTTTGCCATTGATGTCAAAGGGGGAGAGAATTCAGTAAGGGGAGCAGCTTGTCAGGGGAGAAATTTGGGAATCCAGTAAAAGGAATATTTTTTATAAGGGTTGCCATCAATGACAAAGGGGGAGATTGTTGGAAATATTGAGCATATTGAGTTGTCATTGATGTCAAAGGATTGATGTCAAAAGGTTGCATGGTATTCAAGGCAGAAATATTCTTCAAGGTAAGGTATATCTAAAAGCAAGGAAAATTGTTGTAAAGAAAAGGTTTATAATATTTATTTTAAATATTATAAAGAAGGACAAAGAGGTTTAAGAGTTACTTGGAACAAAGTGGATTGGGCCAAAGGTTTAAAAGAGAAGGCAAGGTTTAAATAATTAAATGAGAAGGCCAAGGTTTAAAAGAGAAGGCAAGCCAAAGGTTTAAAAGAAAAAGAAAGGTTTAAAAGAGAAGACAAGGCCAAGGTTTAAAAGAAAAGGATTATAATATTTAAATATTATAATGAAAATATTTTTAAGTGCTTGAAGCAAAAGTTTTAAATGGAGGACAAAGGTTTTAAGGCAAAAATTATAATATTTAAATCTTTAGATTTAAATTATTATAATATCAAGAAGGTTTAAAAAGACAAGGCACCAAAAATAATTTAGAGCAAAGGAAATTCAAAAAACCCATGTGCATCGACGTCGTTGAAGAGGAAGGCTAAAGGATATAAATATATCACCAAAATCGATTGGTAGACTAAGGTTTTGAGCGAAATATTTGATTTCTCCTCATGCGCTAAAATCTATGAATTACAAAAGGAAGTGGACACGATTTTTGGTGAAACAATGATCTGAGTATAAAGGTGAAGTGTTGCAGTGTTTATCTCAACTAGGTGGCTAGCCTAGTTGGTCACTGAGCTAGCGCTAAGGCAACTGGGAACAAGGAGATCAGTATACGCTTGTGTTATTCACAAATAAGAGAAGGCCTGATAGAAATAAAATAAGCAAATTTTAAGGCTTGAATATAACACCAAGTTAGATTTTGTAAGCATAAAATAGAAGGGATTTAAGCTGCAATTTTGAGTAGCATTGAAAGAGGAAAGTGAGTTGCATTTAGAAAAATTTGGAATAGTTTTTGAGATACCTTTGGATGGTAAAGCTCCTACAGATTTTAGAAGCATTTAAGGAAGAGTCCTCCTACAGAATTGAACAACGAAAGAGCAATGTTTGAAGATACAAATTATAGAAATAGCTAGCACATTTAATGAGAAGAATAAAACTGATTTTAATAAGCAACTATAGCTGCAAATTGAAGAATCTACTGACTGCAAAAGAAAGGTGCAATTGCAGCAAATACAGGACAACAAGCTACAAAAAAAAGAGCTATAAAAATATGTGTTAATTTGATGCCATATATATTATTATTGCAAAGTTTTTTAAGGTTCCTATTAAGAGTTTTTGTATCATCAAATATTAGAGCCATTTAGAGCTAGCAAAGAGGAAGTTTTTTAAATTTTCATTAAGCTAATAAAAGACACCATTTCAAACCGCTGATTTTATAGAAATATTGCATATTATAATAGCAAAAATTATAGTTTAATAGGAGTGATAAATATTTTGATATATGCTATTTTGAAATAAAAAATATCAGATTCATTTTACATTCATTAGTGAGATAGATTTACTCTCATTTTTAGAGAAGTCAGCAAGATTATAACAATGTTAGATTGAGTTTTTTAAAGGAGTTATAAGTGAAAAATATATGTTTTTTTTTAAGTGAATGTAAAAGCAAAATTATCCTACGTTTGTGAGGAATAAAATCCCTTAACATATATGATGCAGGAGCATCCGAGGGCAGCAAAACAATCGGGCATCAACCAAAATTTTGTTGTTAATTTTTTCTAAGTGTTGCAATGTTATTTTTCTAAGTGTTGCAAGTAAAAATATGTGTCGCGATATCGCGACACAAAAGTGTCACGATATCGCGACCAAAACTGAAGATAGGGGAGCAGCGGACAAAATGTCGCGATTTCGTGACATGTCACAAAATCGCGACCCAAGGCAGGAAACCGGAGGCGCAGAGACCAGAGGTCGCGAAATCGTGACCGTCGAAGGAGAAACGAAGGCACGGAGACCAGAGGTCGCGAAATCGTGACATGTCACGATTTCGCGACATGTCACGAAATCGTGACCGCCGAAGGAGAAACGAAGGCACGGAGACCAGAGGTCACGAAATCATGACATGTCACAAAATCATGACCATCGAAGGAGAAACGAAGGCACGGAGACCAGAGGTCGCGAAATCGTGACATGTCACGATTTCACGACCGAAACGGCAAAACAGAGGCCGATAGAAAAAATGGCGCGATATCGCGACATGTCGCGATATCGCGGCCAAAATGGAGAGAGAAGGTGTAGAAGGAAAATGGTCATGATATCGCGACATGTCGCGATATCGCGACCAAACAGAAAGACACGCACTTCCAGCTTTCATAAAGACGTCCCTTCGTGCGCGGCAAGTTAGAGGCAGTGAAGCAGCAGTTCCAAAGGAGGATTTCAACGGGCATGTTGGCCACTCGCGCAGGATATCTGGAAGACGCATTTAAAGCAACTAACAGCAAGCAACAGATCGAGAAGTAGATTCCATTGGATATGGCAGCCAGTCGCGCACCTCACCAAGAGTCTCATCAATGCAACTTTCCAGAATTGTTCCAAGTGGCAATTGTAGATCGTGGGAAGTGGGAAAGCACAGAGGATCGGGACCTCAATAAAAACCCATGGATTGTAATGAGAGGGGGTTGGAAAACGGCAGTTTGGCTGTATATTCTTGTAAATTTCTTCCAAAGTATTGAATACAAAATCTTGGGCTCTTGTTTTCTGGTTTTTCTGTACTAAGCAAGATCTATTCTCCACCAAGTGGTATCAGAGCCAGTAGTTCCTGAGTGTGTAGCAGATCGCCGAAGGAGAGGCAGTTACACCAGGATCTGTGGAAGGGCTTGGAATCGGGTGAGCAGAATGCCTCCAAGGAGAAATCTTGTTGGTGGGAGAGGCATGGCAGCAGCAGAAGATGTTCGAGCTTTGCAGCGGCAAATGCAAGCTCTGCAAGAAGAAATGCGTAGAATATTGGAGCCAAGAAGAGATGAAGGTAGTGAAGAGGAAGATGATGAAGAAGAAGACCAACCTGAGGAAGAAGAAGAAGCAGTAGATCCTGCTCAGGCCAGACTATACAAAGCCATATCCCAGATTGGGAAGAGGTCGAAGATGGAGGTTTCCACATATTTTAGGAACCTTGAGCCAGAGGAATTGATCGACTGGATCAACGATCTGGAAGAGTACTTTGAGTACGAAGAGGTTGAGGACCCTGATAGGGTCAGATTCGCAAAGACCAAATTGAAGGGTCATGCTAGCATTTGGTGGAAGGGAGTGCAGCTGGAGCGAAATAAAAGAGGGAAGGAAAGAATAACTAAGTGGGAACGGATGGCAGAAAAGCTAAAGAGGCAGTTCATCCCTGGTGATTATGAGTTAGACCTGTTGAAGAAAATGCAAGGATTGAGGCAATCAAGCAAGTCTGTGAAAGAATACATAGAAGAATTTCATAAAATAATGATTAGAACAGGCCACTCAGAGGCCAACAAGGAGAAGGTAGCCCGTTACATTAATGGGTTACGAGCAAGCATTCAGGAAGAACTAAGTCTAGTCCGGATGACCACCATAGAGGACGCTTACCAATTTGCTTTAAAGGTTGAAGAGAAGCTCAATAGGAGGTTTGAAAACAAGCAAAGAGGAAGAGGTCATGGCGGAAGGACCGACGAAAGGAACAGTGGAAGAAGAAATGAAGAATCTCAAAAAAATGGAGAAAGTAGCAGCAATCAAGAACAAAGGAGAGAAAATACAGACCGCTCCCGTAATCAGAATAATGGTTACCGAGGGGGAAGAGGCCGAGCTGGACGTGGACAAGGAAGAGGAAGGTTCCGAGGGACTTGCTTCCAGTGTGGTGAAGAGGGACATCACCAATATGAATGCCCATAGCAGCGAGAAAGAAATAATCGAAGGCCGGAAGGAAATGCCAGAGTAGCAGTCGTGGATGAAGATGTTGGGTCTGAGCATTCTGAAGAAGCTGAGAGAGGAGAAGTAATGATTGCAAGGAGAGTCCTGCTGAATGAAGAGGGAGCTACAGATCAGAGGAAAATCTTATTCTGCACAAGGTGTAAATGCGCGGGTAAGATTTGCAACATTATCATTGACAACGGTAGCACAGATAACCTGGTTTCGGAGGGAATGGTTACAAAGCTACAACTGGAGAAAAAGAAACACCCGCATCCATATCGGATTGCGTGGTTGTAGAAAGACCATAAGGTTTTGGTCAATGAACAGTGCCTGGTAAAGTTCAGTATTGGGAATTACCGTGATGAGGTTCTGTGCGACATTCTGCCCATGGATGCGTGCCATTTACTGTTGGGAAGGCCATGGCAGTTTGACAGGAGTGCAGTTCATGATGGCCGTGCCAACACCTATTTCGTGACCAAGAATGGAATGCGTCATAAGCTGAAGCCCCTGAAGGAGGTGGAAGAAAAGGTATGTGGCAGTGCAAGAATTTGCTTGGTTGACGAAAGAAAATTTTTAGATGATTTAAAGCATGAACATATGTGTTATGCATTAATTCCTAGAGTCAGGAATACAGAATGCAAAGATGCCCCAACAGAAGTCCAAGGTCTGTTGAGGGAATTTCCAGATATCATATTTGATAATGTGCATGAGGGTTTACCCCCAGTAAGAAAAATCAGTCACCATATTGATTTGGTGCCAGGGTCAAGCTTGCCCAATAAAGCTGCACATAGAATGACACCTGTAGAAACTGAAGAACTAAACGAGGCAAGTCCAGGAGTTCCTTGGAGAAAGGGTTGATTAGGGAGAGTCTTAGCCCATGTGTAGTACCTATAGTACTAGCACCCAAGAAGGATGGAGAGTGGAGAATGTGCACAGACTCTCGAGCCATCAACAAGATAACAATAAAATATAGATTTCCACTACCAAGGATGGATGACATAATGGACTGTTTGAGTGGAGCCAAGTACTTCACCAAAATTGACCTCAAGAGTGGTTACCACCAGATCCGTGTCAGGGAAGGAGATGAGTGGAAGACAGCCTTCAAGACAAGAGAGGGCTTGTATGAGTGGTTGGTCATGCCATTTGGGCTGTCCAATGCACCAAGTACCTTCATGCGGCTGATGAATGAGGTACTGAAGGAGTTTCTAGGAAAGTTTGTCATTGTTTATTTAGATGATATATTAATATTTAGCAGAACCCTGGAGGAACACCTGATGCACATCAGGAGGGTTTTTGAAAAGCTGCGGGAGGAGCAGTTATTAATAAATATAAAAAAGTGTAATTTTGTCAAGAAAGATTTAGTATACCCGGGATTTGTAATCTCAACGAAAGGTCTGAAAATGGACCCAGATAAGGTGATGGCTATCATAGAATGGCCTACCCCAAGAAGCACAATAGAGGTAAGATCATTTCATGGTCTAGCCGACTTTTATAGGAAGTTTATAAGAAACTTCGGCGAGCATTTGTGCACCCCTCACAGAAACAATGAGAGGGGATAAGAAAGAGTTCAAGTGGACCTTAGGGGCTAAAAGGAGCTTTGATGCATTAAAGAAAAAGGTCACAGAACAACCTGTTTTGGCACTTCCGGACTTTAACAAAGTATTTCAGGTCAACTGTGATGCCAGTGGCAGTGCAATAGGGGCTGTACTGAGCCAAGAAGGCAGACCTGTAGCTTATTTCAGTGAAAAGCTCAATGATGCTCGGAAAAAGTATTCAGTTTATGACCAAGAATTTTATGCTATAGTTCAGGCTCTGAAGAAGTGGAGGCATTATTTGTTGCCAAAAGAGTTTGTTCTATTTACTGATCATCAAGCATTGCAGTACATCAACGACCAGACAAAAGCTGAATCAGCGGCACATGAAGTGGGTAGAGTTTCTCCAAAGCTATACCTTTGTGTTAAAGCACAGGAGCGGGAAATCAAATAGAGTTGCAGATGCTTTAAGTAGAAGGCAGAATCTGCTGATTGAAATGACAGTGGAAGTAGTAGGATTCGAAGAACTAAAGGGTCTTTATCTCGAAGATCCTGATTTTGCAGCAGCCTGGACGGCTTGCTTGGCACCTATTACTGTGGACAGGACAAAATGGTTAGATTTCCTAATCCAAGATGGAATGTTGTTCAAGGGAAGTAAATTATGCATTCCAAGGAGTTCCATGCGGGAGAACTTAATCAAGGAAAAGCACAGCGGAGGACTGGCTGGGCATTTTGGTCGGGATAAGACCATTGCCCTGGTGAATGAAAATTACTATGGCCGCAACTTCAGCAAGATGTGAGAAAGTTTGTACAAAGTTGTAGAATATGCCAGATGGCAAAAGGCGTAAGGCAAAACATAGGATTATACCAGCCGTTACCTGTACCTGAGAGGCCGTGGGAGGACATAAGCATGGATTTTATTCTTGGATTGCCGAGAACACGGAGAGGAAATGACTCTATATTTGTGGTGGTTGACCGATTCTCCAAAATGGCACATTTTATTCCCTGCGAGAAGACAAGTGATGCGGTTCACATTGCGGGGTTATTTTTCAAGGAAGTGGTACGACTTCACGGTCTACCAAGAAGCATAGTTTTTGACGGAGATACAAAGTTTGTTGGGTATTTCTGGAGAACATTGTGGAAGAAGGCTGAAGACAGATCTGAAGTTCAGTTATGCATACCACCCACAAGCCGATGGACAGACAGAGGTGGTAAATAGAAGTCCGGGTAATTTGCTAAGATGCTTGATAGGAGATAAACCCAAGGGATGGGATTTAGTTTTGCCACGAGGCGGAATTTGCATACAACAATTCTGTCAATAAGAGCACAAACAAATCTCCATTCCAAATCATATATGGAAACAGTTCGAGAAATGTTTCTGAGCTGAGAAAATTAGATAAAGGAGAAAAGTGCAGTGCAGAGGCTGAGGAATTCGCAAAACAGATGAGAAGCCTGCATGAAGAAGTAAAGAAACAAATTGCAAAAATGAATACTCAGTATAAAGCAAGAGCAGACCAAAAGCGGCGGTTCAAAGAGTTCGAAGTGGGAGATGAAGTCATGGTCCATCTCAGAAAAGAAATATTTCCAGCCAAAACTTACAACAAGTTGAAGATGAAGAAGTTTGGGCCATGCAAAATACTGGAAAAACGGGATTCAGGCAATGCATATGAAGTGGAATTGCCAAGTGGGCTTGACATTTCACCTATTTTTAACATATCTGATTTAGTAGAATACCATGAAGGAGATAGTACAGAGGCACCAAGCACAGAATTGTGGAACATTCCAGCGTCTAGCCCAACCAAAGAAGAGATAGAGGAAATATTAGATACTCGTGAAGGCAGAAGCACAAGGAACAAACAATATTACGAGTATTTGATCAAGTGGAAAGGCAGACCTATGGAAGATGCAACTTGGTTATCAAAATCCGAGGTTGACCGCCTGGGTCTTCCTCCCAAAGATCAGAAGTGAGGATCACTTCTCAATCCACCCCGGGTGTCATGATTTCACGACATGTCACGATTTTGTGACATGTCGCGAAATCATGACCCAAGGCAGGAAACTAGAGGCACAAAGACCAGAGGTCACGAAATCGTGACATGTCACGATTTCGTGACATGTCATGAAATCACGATCGCCAAAGGAGAAACAAAGGCACGAAGACCGGAGGTCGCGAAATCGTGACATGTCACGATTTCGTGACATGTCACGAAATCGTGACCGCCGAAGGAGAAACGAAGGCACGGAGACCAGAGGTCATGAAATCACGATCGCCGAAGGAGAAACGAAGGCACGGAGACCAGAGGTCACGAAATCGTGACATGTCACGATTTCGTGACCGAAATGGCAAAACAGAGGCCGATAGAAAAAATGGCGCGATATCGCGACATGTCACGATATCGCGGCCAAAACGGAGAGAGAAGGTGCAGAAGGAAAATGGTCGTGATATCGCGACATGTCGTGATATCATGACCAAACAGAAAGACATGCACTTCCAGCTTTCATAAAGACGTCCCTTCGTGCGCGGCAAGTTAGAGGCAGTGAAGCAACAGTTCCAAAGGAGGATTTCAATGGGCATGTTGGCCACTCACGCAGGATATCTGGAAGACGCATTTAAAGCAACTAACAGCAAGCAGCAGATCGAGAAGTAGATTTCGTTGGATATGGCAGCCAATCACGCACCTCACCAAGAGTCTCATCAATGCAACTTTCCAGAATTGTTCCAAGTGGCAATTGTAGATCGTGGGAAGTGGGAAAGCACAGAGGATCGGGACCTCAATAAAAACCCATGGATTGTAATGATAGGGGGTTGGAAAAGCAGTAGTTTGGCTGTATATTCTTGTAAATTCTTCCAAAGTATTGAATACAAAATCTTGGGCTCTTGTTTTCTGGTTTTTCTGTACTAAGCAAGATCTGTTCTCCACCAATATAACATATTTTTAAAAGATAAGAGCTCCAAGTTCAAGGAATATTTTAGGTGTTTAAAAACACCATATGTACAAATATAAGTGGTAAATAAAACCACTAAAAGAGTGTTGAAAAACACCACCATATTGAGTACCATTCAACACCAAAATATAGGGGACAAGATTTACAATAAAAATACACCCATTTGTAGGAAAGAAGCACTAAAAGAGTACTAAAGGAAGAGAGACATTATAACTCAAGATTCGGCCATCCAAAGGAGCAAGAAGACATTAGATACAACCTACAAAAGATTAATATATATAAATACTATGCAACACTACCATTCTATCTGCTCAAAGCAAGGCAAATTGTAAAAATGATATAAAAACATAGGGTGCATTATAAAAAATAATAATTAATAGATCAAGTTGCCAAATAAAATACCATAGGGCCACCATTGGAGCATACAAAAGGTATTACAATTGGATACATCTGTTAGTGCATCCACCATAATCCAAGGAGAGAAGAAAACTCATACAATGCAGTTACAAAGAAGCAAGAATACGTTGGAAAAAAGTGAAAAGAAAAAGGAATTTTAAAGCCTTGTAATTTCATACATTGGAGAAATAAGTGCATGCATAAACATTTGTAACACTTATCCTAAGCAAGAATAGGGAATATTACCATTTGGCACAATGGTCAAAGTTGGCTCATAAGCCATAACATAAATCTCCAAGAAAGAAGAACACTCAATGCTCTACATCATCACCTAGCACTCAAGAAAGTTTTAGTAACTCTCAAATAGCAAGGAATATTGTGCCATATCCATTGCATTCTTTCATGAATGTTGGAGCCACCAAGAAGGGAGTCAAAGCATCTTATAACACCTACAATATGTGGCACTCAGTAAAATAAAGGAGAAGTGCTCATATAGCCAAAGTAGTACTTATAAAGCAAATTCTAGTGTCATACATAGGAAATTCAAGGCAAGAGCATGAAAGAAAGGGTCAAAGCATCTTCCAAGAGCCATATGTAGTAGATTTAAAGCAAGGTTGACCAGAAGGAAAAACACCCAGTAAGTCAAGACGAAGCGCCTAAATATTTGAGGTAATACTTACTATAGTATTTTTCATATTAAAGGCTTATATTGGTAGGAGGAATAAGGAACTAAGAGAATATATTCTAAGGTTAAATTTTTAAATATATTAGTGGAGTGATAAGTATTTTAAAACCTTAGAAAAATCAAAATATTATTTTTGAAGCCTTTTATCATATTTTGAAGAGCTTTTTGGGATTTGAAGTATTATATTTGAGTTTTATAAAATTGCATATATAGATTTACAAAAAAAAGCCAATATTTGCAAAATTTCTAAGGTTGGAGAAATAATCCATACAACATCAAGTTAAGATTACAAAATATTGCAATTATTTTTTTTCTAAATTTCTAGAGTTGGAGGAATAAGGAATCAGACTTCAAATTAGTTTATGAAATTTGGAGTAAAATATTTTTTTCATAAATCTTGGAGATAAAAGGAGTTCTACATAAAGATAGTGCATTTGATAAGATTAATATCTAAGTTCAAAATTATTTGAGATTTAAATATTTGTAAAGGATTAACATTGCACATATTTATTGATAGAATTGATATTAAAATTGCATTACCTTTCAAACATTAGGGAGATAAAAGGTGTTCTACAAAATATAGAATTGAAAGGACTATATTGATACTAGGGAGTTATAAGGATGTCTACCTCAAATAATATAGTAAACAATGATATGAACAACACTATTAGAAGGGAAAATATTAATGTTATAAAATTAGGAATAAAAAATCTACTGAATAAAACCAAGAACTTAGATATTGGTTCAATATTAATCTATAGTGAGGTGCTAGAAGAAGATTTCACTACTATGGAATATTATCTTCATGCTAGAATTATTGAAGTAATTGAGAATGAAAAGAAAGATATTCCAGTTCAATTGGAATTTGGGAACATTCTATACATGGCATTACTTTCACTTCAAATTCACAAAGAAGTAGTTGCAAAGCAAAAATATTTAATTGAACTACTCAAAGAAAAAACAAATATTGATGAATCCTTTCTAGAGAAAATATTTTGATCATCATGCAGTATCAGTACTTCAAGTTCTACTAACTCAAAATCATATCATGATGCTCTAAGTGTATGTTCAGAAGCTTCTATACAGGAATCAAAGAATGATGACAAGGACAAAAACAAAGAGAAAACACTCTTGCAAGAAATGGGTTACTGTACATCCACCCATGAAATTACTAACTCCAATAAGAAAGAAGAATAAGAACTAGATAAAGGAGGCATACAATACAACGTAAATTAAAGAGAATAAAAAATACCAGATCAATCTGAAGAACATTTGAAGACAAATATTCATATTGAAAATTGAAATATTCAATAACCAAATAATGTAATATGAGGGGATGTTGGAATATATTACATTATTTGGTACATGCCAATGTACCATCATGGGTACATATATAGATCAGGCAAAGAGTCTTATATTAGGATTTACTTTATACAATGTAATGCACAAGTGTGCAATGATATTTTGGTAATGTAAATGTGCATAATTATCCCTATGTACATGTGTTAAAAGAGTAGGAATATGAAAAAAGGAGAAAGAGTCACCTATGTAAGAAATGGAAGGTAATGTAGTATGATGTATTTTGATCTCTTCATTCAATAAATATTTCTAAGTATTTTTGAGTGTTTGGCATTAACATTATTTGAGTTATTATATAGTATATTTTGGGTTTATATGCTTTATTGATCAAAATAATTTTATCTTTCATATTGCAATTATATTATTGATCTTGAGGCAATATTATTTTGAGTATCCATTCATAAAAATCTAACATGATCTAGGTTATGACCATTTTTTTTGCATCTAGAGCAAATTGAGGGTCTATTTTTATAGACAATGGTATGGATCCAAGAGCTTACATATGAGGTAAGCTTAACAAAAGAGGGATTATTTGACTCCATATCTTCCATGATACACATCCTCACAAAAATAATTCTAGACTTTGATCTAGTCGCTGAAGCAAATTGAATAAGGTCCCCTACCACCTTTTTCATCCCTCTTCGAATATCATCATGCCATATATGGAATGGGAAGCTAGGGAATCATATCCAAAGAGGAACTAAGTTCACATTTTGAGTATGTGGGTTAAATTCAGGCCCCCATTTCCAAACAAATAAACCCCTTTTTCCATAATACCAGGATCCTCCTTCTAATATTTAGTTCAAATATTCCACACAGTTCAACTTGATTATAAATAATTTTTTGGGAATCATAACAATTCCCATAGATCCCAAATATTTCCATTTTGTAAGGGTCCACCTTCTTATTGAAACTAGGTCTGGCCTTCTACCCTAAAATATCCCCATAATATTACAATTTCCTTCATCCATAGTGATTTGGATAAGATATCTTATAATGCAAATATTATTATTTATTAGAGAGAAGTCAAATAGCACTTTAGATTCAAGAGAATCAATACCTTTAGATACCACGGTAGGATACGAGTTTTTGGGATTGAAATGTTTAAGAATATTCTAGTGACCTTGGGTAGGGGCCCAATGTTTAGACTTACCTTTTTGTAATCCATGACCCTCAATGAATCTAGGGAACCAACACAAGGAACACTGCTAGACTTGGCATCCTTTAGACCAATGAAAACATCCTTCACTCTTGATCTGACCATATCCACCACCTCACTCACCGAATCACATAGCTTCTCCACACTCTCGCATGAATCCAATTCAAAATCCATCATAATTAGGAGGGTCGAATGTTATAGTACATTTTTTTGTTATATACAAACCCCAAGAACCTAGCACTATGGCTAGTCATAGTTGTCCCATATGGGTATAACATATGGCATCAGTCACAAGAGATTATTTTTAATATGTATCCACAGGGTGGGAAAGAAAAATAGAGCCCGTGTTGACCTCTACCACAACACATGATATTTTCTAGTTGTGTATACATATCCAATAGGTTAGATGTAGTGGGAATGGAACTTGGGGGAGCCTCAACAAATACCCAAGACATTTTCAAACTTCCCTATACAAACGGATCCTAAAAGGAAAAATTGGCTTCATCATCATTATAAAATTATATTGAAGTAAGAATGGGCACACTCTTACTAGAAAAGTGACCTATCCCACAATGGCTAGACCAAGCTTTTATTTCTAAGAAATTTGTAATTCCCTACTCGTGATGGCCTAGGCCTTTACCTTGCTAATTTATATGAGCTAATATTTTCTTTGGGATGGGGTAAGAGGTTGATAAATAGCATGAAGAGTAATGTTTATGTAGCACCCTAAAATTGGTGCAATTAAACCCTTAGTAAAAAGATAAAAATTTGAATTTTAACCCCGAAACCGCCCGTTAACCGCTTCCCCCATTTTTCATGCCATTTTTAGGAGTTTTTTTTATCATTGGACAATATCGTCTTCGATCTGATGAAATCATCCCAGTTCAGACGAATTCATCTAGAACAGAATGTCTAGACGATTTCGTCCCAAAATCAAATTTTCATAATTAGCTTCTGTTTCAACAGCCTCTCCAACTTGGGCAGAAATGTGTCTGCACAGTTGAAGATTCCTCCATTGGAGATCTCCCAGATTGGGATGATCCCCAACCTCCTAACCTCACCTAATCCTATATAAACTAGGATTTTCTTAGTTTATCCCCCTACCTGGCTCTCCTCCTGACTCTCTCCCTGATTGATTTTCCCTACCATTTAGCTTTGTTGTGTTAAGACGTCCTATCTACAATTATTTGCACTCGTAGTTTTAAGTTTTCATTGCAGGTTTTCATTGTGCTTTAGCTGGAGGAATCTCGGATCATCACAAGTGATCCCACATGATTTCGAATGATCTTGTCATAGATCGGCGATGATCTCATATGATTGGAGGTGATCTCGACTGCAGTTCAGACTAGGGGCAATTAGAGCCTTGAGTTTGCATTTCTCACCTTTATTTCTTATTTTATTATGCATTAGCTTGATTTATTTTCATTCTGCATCTTGGAGTTCACCTCATTTAGTATAAATGCATGATAAAGTTAAAATAAGTTATTAAAATAATGCATTTTCTTTAATCTTCTATCTAGATTTATCAGTTAAGCATTTATACTCTCATTTCTATCATTTTGCATTAATCTTGTAGTTGCATTTTTGGTTTTTGGTGTTTGTTTCTGTGATTGCAGGTTTTCGACGATCTTGTCTAATTTTAGATGATCAACTATGATCTGGGATGATTCTATACAATTGTAGATGATCTTGTCATATTCGGGATGATCTGGACTCCTACAAGCTTTAGAATCTTCATCAGACATCCGAAATTAGGTGCATCCTTTCTCATTTAACATATTCCTAGTATTTAGGATTTATTCATGCTTTCTGTATTCATATAAATCGGCATTTTCATATAGAATAGCTTAGATTCATTTTGGCCAACCTAGGGATATGAATGATCAAGTATAAAATGAACACATCAAACCCATTCTCAACCTAGGTGTGGAAACTGCCACTCAAAGTTTCCTGGTGAACCCCACCATCCGTCAAAAATTCACCCTTATACCCCTCCCCCAAGAGGCATGACCTTCAAAGGGCCTCTCAGTTTGAGGTATTGTCCCATCCTTCTCACATCCCCCTTCCGGGCATGGATCCTATAGCTTGAAGGTAAGGGCGTGAAAAATTTTGGTCAGTACATTTTGGTGAACCCGACGTGAAACTAAAATCCTTTTGAAAAAAAAAAAATAAAAATAAATAAATATAAATATAAATATAAATGCATTATTAAGAACATCTAGAATCATTAGAAAATTGTTAAAATTGCATATCAGACTTAGATGGTAGATTATAATAAAAGACGAGTTGTCACCATAAATGTTGAAAATCAATTAACAGCCATAGAGATTACATCTTTGCTTAGAGTACCTCAAAAAAATAGGGTCCAACCTTTGTAGGATGAACTTGATAGGAGATTGGATATTATTTCATCTAAATCAACCAAACTTAGGCAAATTAAGAGGTTTGTCCTAGATAGAATCCTGGATCCTGATCCTGTGACTTTGTACCATGAACTTCAGAGAGCTTGCCATAGGTGGTTAGCAGATAAAAGAGCACTTGTGTCTTCTGAATTATACACCTTTGAGGAATACCTTGATAACACAGTTTTAATACATAAGTTTCTATCTCGTATAGAGGATCAAGAAGTCGTTCTTACGGATAGAAAAATATGGAAGAGTTCCTAGAGATGTGTTGTATCGAGAGTATTGCCATGAAATTTATCTTTACAAGTTCGAGTATGAAGTAGATCATATTACCATAGCACACTTTGTCAAATTTTTGAAAAACCATTTCCAATTTGAAGAGGAGCATTTCATGACTCCTGATGAACTTGATCCTATTAATGATATCCATAAACTATTTATAGAAAAATAAGTCATTCTTTTTACTATTGTTATTCTTTTTGCAACTAGAATGCTATTTGTTATCTTTATAATAATATTATAAAAAAAAAAACAAAATCATCATTTCAAGATTATAAGTTTTAGATTCAATTCTAAATAGTAGATACTAAATATTACTTTTAAAATTACTAAATAAACCAAGAGTTTTTACTCAAATAAATATGAGCCCATCAGTAATGTTGGAAGAATTCAGCCAAATACATTTGTTGATTATGACCAACCTCATCCCTATTCAACATCACCTCCATCACGCTTTTCTCATTTTTCATCCATAACCCAACAAGACAATCCCTTTTCCAATCCTCTTCATAACGATATTATCTATTCTCCCATATATCCATATTATGTCTATCAATCCAAATACAATCCTCCTCCACCATTTCAATATTCTTCTTTCAATACAACACATCCATTTCAACAAGAAAATACTTATTCTTCCAATCCTACGATGCACTCACATCATACTTCACAATCTTCCTATCATCATTCTACCCATAACAAAGAAAAGAGAGGTAAAAAACCATTAGGTCCTTTTATGACTGAACTCCTAAAGCACTTATCAAAAACCTCTCGAAAACCTTCATCACGTACATTTACAAAGCTCAATCAACCAATGGATATAATTCGCAAGCATTTACTTGATACAAATAGGATTGAACTCCCTTCCATAAGAAAACTTGATACCACAACAGACTGGTTTAAACCTGAGCTACATTGTGAATATCATAGAGTAGATGGACATACGACACAAAATTGTAAAGATTTAAGATGTGCAATTCAAGATTTGATTGATGAGGGTCTTTTTAACATAAAGGAATTATAATCTACAACTGATTATAAATCTCTAGTAAAAAATCAAACTCCTACACAACAAATACCAATAATCAATCAAGACATGGAGATCTCCCAAGAACCCCTATTCAATTATCAACAATAGGAAACAAATCAAATATTGCATGTTAATGTGTCCCATCATGATGATATTACTAATATTATAACAAAAACTACAAATGAGCAACCTCAAGTTCAATCAACTCAATATGATATTCAAGATATGGATTCCTTATTTGACCAACCTTCAAAACTATATTTGGCTCTAGAGAATGATCTAAAATGGAATGTACGTATAGAAAGCTCATCTTTAGAATCAAAATATCAATCTCAAGTCCACTTTGATAGCCAACAACAAGTGATTAATCCTCAAGCAAATATACCCCTTTTAGAAGTATTACAAAGTTCTCATAAGGAAACTTTTTTCAAGATACTTAGCCAACAATTTGTTCCTCATGATATTTTCCCTAAGGACATAATTAATGGTGTAAGCCCTCTTGAGGTTAACCATATTTCATTCTATGATGAGGAGATTCCTTCCTTTACTCCCCAAGAAGACTCCTCTATTTACATTATAGGATCTAGTAAAGAAAAACCTGTTATAACTATCATGGTAGATAATGGCTCCTCTCTTAATTTATGCACTTATCAATTATTCCAAAAACTCAAATTAAAGGAAGAAGATATTAATGAATCAAATGTTATTATAAAATATTTTAAAAATGAAATTCAAGAAGCTCAAGGTACTATAATTATTCCCCTTAATATTGGATCCAAGATCCTGGATACTTTGTTTTATGTAGCATATTGCCCTTCACCTTACAACCTACTTCTTAGAAGTCCTTGGATTCATACGATAAGGGTTGCCCCTTCCACTCTTCACCAATGTTTGAAGTTTGAACTTGTAAATAAAATTGTTACCATACATAATGACCCAACACCATTTGAATAATATTTAACGATTGAAACATCAAGTTCTATACATTCTCCATTGTCACAATTACCTTCTATCCATCACTTTTCTTCATCCATATATGATCATCCTTGTTTACCAAATAACACCCATGCATATATTTCACATATGCTCCCTCCATATTATCAAGACTTGGAAGATAGTGATAAGAATGAAGAACCATATTATCCTTCTGACATTTTATTTTGTAACATGATCAATTTTACACATAAAATTCAAATTTGTTGCTACATTATTCTACATTATAACCAAGCTTTTGTTATCGCTACCTTTTATTCATCACCTTTTGTTCTTACCTTCACCACAACCGAATTATCCTTCAAAACCTCCTTTGATTTTGAAGCAACCTTAGACATGCTATACTCAAATAACCTTGTATAGTGTATATAGATCATCTTGTATATACCACCAATTCCATCATGAATCAAAATCAAAATATAAAAAAATCAAAATCATCAAAATCTTCAAAAACATTTTCTATTTTTGCACCTATCAATTCTTGAAGTATTGCAGTCATATTTTCAATTATTTTGGATAAATTAGCATTTATTTGCAATCCCACACTTTCACACTCACATGAATAAATATCTTGATTTTATTTGGAATGATTATTAATCTCTCTTATATCAAAGTCCACAGTTGAATTAAATAAAGTTTTGAGCATAGAGAATTGATCTTGTTATTTACTTGAACCAAGTATATCTTTTCACATTAAAATGATTTCATTGCAAATTCACAACGATGCTACATAGTAGACGTGGTTTCTTGAGCAAAAAGTTTCCCCTACTATCCTATCATGCACATGGTCTAGAATCTTTGAGAATTGACAAAAGGACAAGCTCACCCCTGCCCAGAATAAAAATCCCTTGCTCTACAGCCAATCCGAGCAAGTATCCCTAGTATAGGAAGAAAAATAAAATCAAGAAAAATCATGAGAAAAAGAAAAATATCATTTTGTACCATCGCAGCAATATTTCAGCATTATCTCAGTTCTAAGAAAAAATACAAAAAAAAAAAAAGAGAAGAGAAAGAGAAAAGAAAAAGCAAAATGCAATAAATCCCTTTCCCTAACCCTTGAAAATAAAAGAGGGGTGAATGATCTTGAATCCCTGGAATTCTCAATTATTCAAAAACCGTGAGGTAAGCCCCATAACAGGTGGTTTGTGTGCAACCTGCTTGGCCTTGGGTAACTTCTAGCATGGTGATATGTCTGTCACATTAGCGACCTTCTTTTGTACGGACCTATGTTTGCTTATAGATCAGCTAGCTCTTGATGACCCGACTTACATAGTAGTCTGGTACAATTACATGCATATAAATCATGGTCAACGAACACTTATTTTGTTAATTCAAATTACTTGTATCAAATTATCTTGCTCAAAATTGGTAAATGAACAATACAATTGCACACACATTTGTATTTGAGAGATTTCGTATCATTTTGATAAATCAAGATCGGCAATGAACTCACATATGCACATGAGGGTTCCTTATAAATCTATATTTTGTCTTTGAGATAATTTAAAATATTTATGCAAATATTTTGGAATAATTTCATCTTCTTATTTGAGAAACATCTGCTTAGCATAAAAACAATTAAATACATTTTTTTTCAAAATCCAAAATTTTCTTTCAAAACATGTTCAAAAATCTGGAAATAAAGTCACGTTTTTATATACTTTCGACTTCCGCAACGATGGTATAGTTCCTAAAAATCTAAACTAGAATTTTATGCCTAGCGCAAGTCCTCATCTTATATATTTTATGTTTATCTCAAAATCAAAAAATCAATTATGCAATAAACTTATTTTTGGATTTCGCGATGATGGTATAAGTCTACACCTATAATTCTATGCCTAGCGCAAACCATTGTTCTAATTTTATTTTCCATTTATTTAATTCATAAAAACATATGGCTTACATCATTATGTTACACAATTGTGCTTTAAAAAGAATGAACACTTTTTTTTCTATTTCATTTCATTATGTCAACATTCAATTTTGCAACGATGGTATAATTCCTAAGGAATTGTTCAAAATTTTATCACACTTAGGAATTTTATGCCTAAAAAAATCATATTTTTTATATATTTCATGCATAATATTTTCATGAAAATCTGAAAACAAATCATCACCATCATCATTTTTCATCATCACAACACAAAGTCTTAAGACAGTCTCTTAAGCACTCTTTTACTTTTAGCAATATTTCTATACTGGGATTAGCTTGATGACCTAGTGAGCGGAGACTCCATGAAATGGTCATATAACAGCGACAATGTCCTTTGAAATTATTGTTAAAAGTCCCTTTATCTTTCATCAAATCACACCACCAACAACCAATTTGTTTACATCATATTATTTCATTTAAATTTTATAGCATGACATAAAATTATACTATTTTCAACGACATAATTACATGAATAATCAATCAACAATTCAAAATTTAAAGCATCATAAAACATATGGAAAAGTCATATCACAAAAATATCATATATATATATATATATATATATATATATATATATATATATATATATATCAAAATTATGTACATCATATCAAAACTGGATTGGTATGCCACAATATATACCCTGGCATACTCAATCCTCTCAAATATATAGTCTATAGTCACAAGCAGCTAGTCTCAAGAAGCCCTCGAGCTCTCAGCATCATCTCCTCTCCCACCCTGGCATAGAGGAGGTGGTCCCATCGAAGTTCGTACTGTATCACAGGTCCTCGATGTCAATCGTGAGGATGTCCTCGATGATCCCATCATGATCGGCTCCGCAATAGGGGCTGGCAATGGTATCCTTTGGTTCTATGGAACCACATGATAGTTTAATCCCTGGTATAATGTGGTCTGAGCAATAGCCTACACCAGATCCCAAGTGCTTGCCCCTCTACTCTGAGCCCTGAGTCATGTAGCCTCATCCTGTAGTGTCTGCACCTGAGCCCGGAGGTGGGAATTCTTAGCCCGGAGAGCCACCATCTCGCTACTCTCCCCCACCTTGACACCCTTGCCCTTATCGAGCGATGGTGGCCTATCCCTCTATGCTGAGAAGGGAGTCCCTCCTCCCTCCTCTCTAGCTATTGTGGTCTCTTCGAAGCCTGTGGCACTCTTCAAAGTCTCTCCTGAGGAGACCATCGCTGATCCCTACCTTCGTGACTCCTCGTTGCATTGATGGCATCCTGGCATCGCCTCCCCATATGTCGCACCACAGCGTGCATAAGATCCTATGCCCTCATCATCTGAGGAGGGAAGATACCTACATACCAGGAATCATATCTGTCTATGACACCAATGTCGTCATCATCCACCGACTGAATGGGGGCATCATCAGCATCCTGAATCTAGAATCACTGCATATCTAGAGCCCCACTTAGTGTAGTATTATCTCGGATAGTCTAAGAGTACTCATAGTCTTTGAGAGAAGGGATCCCCTACTGTAGACCGAACTGCCTCAAAACTCAGTCATAGCGATGGAGGTCTACCTCTCCCTGCTCCATCCTCAGCCAGAAGACTCGCCTGATGCGATCCAACTCCTATTCATCCTCTCCCCACCCTAGATGCTCTCTCCATGGCCTCCAGGTGATCTGGTCAGGGATGAGGTCATCTAACAACCTCCGGGACATCGTCAGATCTATCCGCCGCTGTGACCCTCTCTGGAGCCACTAATAGAAAACCCGGGGTCTCTCCCGGTCAACCCTTGTTAGTGGAAGCCCTATCGACCTCCACACCGTAATGTGCTCCCAGCACCAAACCTATAGTAGCTATGTTAGTACTAGACATCGACCTCCCTTGTATACGACCCTGTACATGATTCTATACATGCAGCATAGTACAAAATTGCCCCAAGAAAACTTGTAGTCGTGGTCTCTCATATCGTAGACCATATCTAAGAGCATCCATGGTAACCTGCATCCACTCTGGTGGCATAGCAATAGGCCACCCACTACCCCTACCAAAACCTGAGTCAATCAAGATGCCCCATGCATCTGCCTCAATGTCTCGATGTTCAATTTGCCCTTCTCCAAGGCGAAGCTAGGGTCTCCGCACAGTCGCATCATGGCATGGCCTTGATTGGTCGTAGGAGTCATCAATCGCCCATGTATGGGGATCATCAAGATCCTCCATACATCCTCTAGAGTGGGAGCCATCTCCCCTATTGATTTCCAGAAGCAAGACGACCCCAGATACCACCTCTCTTTTAGGGCTATCAGTAGACCCATGTTTGTAGGTATTTGTGGCATCGCTGCCACATGTTGGAGCCCAACCTCTGATAGTTGATCTCGCTCTTCCTGATCGAGCATGGCTACATCATCTCTAAGCTCCCTGTATTTCCACTCTTGAATTTTTAGTAATCCCCTTTGCAAAATAAATAATAAAACAACAAAAATCATTAATAGATAATCATTAAAATCAGTTAAATCAATTTCATCTTATAAAAAAATCATATCGTCCATTATTGGATGATACCGTACCAAATTAAGTCAAATCATCCTTGGTAGGATGAAATCATCTCCAATTTCTCAACTTGGTTATCACCCCTTGTTGGATGGGATCGCCCCTATTTCGCCGATTTTGCCCCTAGACGAAATCGGCGATCTAGGGACGATTTCAATGAAATTGAGACGATTTCGTCCTAACATCGTTGACTGCCTAAAAATGGCCGTGATGCCCCAAAAATAGTCAAAATTCAAATAAAAATCACACAAATCAAATTAAAAACATAATTCATCAAGTTTATATCCTTACCCGCAACCTGCATCGGACCTCTATCGATCTGTGTGTGGTTTCCACCATTTTGCCTACAGAGCTCTGAAACAACAAAAGTGAACAGTAACAATGAATTAGGGTTTTACCCTATTTTTTTTTTTTTAATTTTATCCAAAACATAAATTTAAAAAAAAAAAAATTGCTTTTCCACGCTTTTACCTCAAACGTTCGATTTGGGTAAAAACTCGGAGGGGGCACCATAGCAAGCAGTTGTACGATTCGACCTAGAATCGTCATCTAAAAAATGGAATAAATTTTTTCTTTCTTGTAAATCAGGAAGAACTCGTCTTTAACGCATTTTCTTTGGAAAATTCACTAAAGAGGGGGCAAAATGTAGCACCCTAAAATTGGCACAGTTAAACCCTTAGTAAAAAGATAAAATTTTGAATTTTAACCCCGAAATCGCACGTTAACCGCTCCCCCTATTTTTAGTGCCATTTTTAGGAGTTGTTTTGACTGTTGGATGATATCGTCGCCGATCTGACGAAATCATCCCAGATCGGACAAATTCGTCTAGAATAGAATGTCCAGACGATTTCATCCCAAAACTAGATTTTCATAATTAGCTTCTATTTCAACCTCTCCAACTTGGCCATAAACGTGTTTGCGCAGTTGGAGATTCCTCTGTTGGATATCTCCCAGATTGGGATGATCCCCAACCTCCTAACCTCCCCTAATCCTATATAAACTAGGATTTTCTCAGTTTATCCCCCTGCCTGGATCTCCTCTTGACTCTCTCCCTGATTGATTTTCCCTACCATTTAGCTTTTCTATGTTAAGACATCATATCCACCATTGTTTGCACTCGTAGTTTTAAGTTTTCATTGCATGTTTTCATTATGCTTCAGCTGGAGGAAGCTCGGATTGTCGCAGGCGATCCCACATGATTTCGGATGATCTTGTCGTAGATCGATGATGAACTCATACTATTGGAGGTGATCTCAATTGCAATTCAGACTGGGGGCAATCAGAGCCCTGAGTTTGTATTTCTCATCTTTCTTCCTTATTTTATTATGCATTAGCTTGATTTATTTTCATTCTACATCCTAGAGTTCACCTCATTTAGCATAAATGCATGATAAAGTTAAAATAAGTTATTAAAATAATGCATTTTCTTTAATATGCTATCTATATTTATTAGTTAAGCATTTATACTCTCATTTCTATCATTTTGCATTATTCTTGCAATTGCATTTTTAGTTTTTGGTGTCTATTTTTGTGATTGCAGGTTTCTGATGATCTTGTCTAATTTCATACGATCGACTATGATCTGGGATGATTATGTACAATTGCAGATGATCCTATCATAGTCGTGACGATCTGGACTCCTACAAGCTTTAGAATCTTCATCAGACATCCGAAATCAGGTACATTCTTTCTCATTTAACATATTCTTGGTATTTAGGATTTATTCATGCTTTCTGTATTCATATAAATTGGCATTTTCATATAGAATAGCTTAGATTCATTTTGGCCAACCTAGGGATATGAATGATCAAGTATAAAATAAACACATCAAACCCATTCTCAACCTAGGTGTGGAAACTGCCACTCAAAGTTTCCTGGTGAACCCCACCATCCGTCAAAAATTCACCCTTATACCCCTCCCCCGAGAGGTGTGACCTTCAAAGGGCCTCTCAGTTCGAGGTATTATCCCATCCTTCTCGCATCCCCCTTCCGGGCATAGATCCTATAGCTTGAAGGTAAGGGCATGAAAAATTTGGGCCAGTATAGTTTCTTAGTGTGAAAGGTGTTACTATCATTGATTTGTTCATCATTGTTAGTGCTAGCACAAACAAAGGAACAACTCCCTATTTGTACAATAATTCCTTTCTTGGAAGGAAAATCTAAGGTTTTAGGAGAGAGGAAGAGGTTGACTAGGCCCAAGGTTAAATCATAATTAATATTCTCACTAACTTACAATTGATTTAAGTCATTGTCTTGACTAACATATTCTAAATTTTCATGTTGATTCTTATCTTTTTTTTTCATGTGGCCCTAACATATCTGTGGTGGGTGTAGATGATGAGGGAGGATGAAAAGCAGTATAGAGGAAAGGAAAAAGGTTAATTTTGGATTTCTCAACTTCATTTGGTAGTAGGTAAAAGGTTTATAATCAAAGGAGATACAAATAGTTTTATTTTGATACTCATATTTTTTCAAAGGGACAACTCACATTGCATGGATACATGACCATATTAAAAGGATATTATAAGAAATATCACAAGGAATAACATAGAAAAGAGTTCTAAATATACACAACCTAACTTTAAAAGGTAAGTTTATTGTACCAATGACTCCCCATTCTTTATTTTCAAAGGCTCAAATAATGAGGTAATATATTTGCAACTCTTGCTTAGTTAATCTAAAATTATTGAGAAATTTCATATTGCATATATTGAGGGATGACCCATTATCAACAAGAACTTGTTTTACAAATTTTCCATTGATGTTGCAAGTGATGTAAAGAGTTGGGTTTCTTGGAAAAGTGGATTGTGGGATATATTTTTCATAAAATAAAATCATGATATAAATTCTTAAAGAGATAACAATATTAGGTACATCATCAGGTGCTAAATCTTAAGGGATCGCTTGTTTGCTTAAAATTTTGAGGAGGATATCTTCATGGTTTGTATAAGTCAACAAGATTTCCAAGTAAGACATATTAGAAAGGGTACTTTAAAGTTGTTGGTGTACATTAAAAGGACCTATGTTAGAGGTTGGTATGATCATAGGTGGTTGCTCAGATGAGGTACTTTTATTTTTTATTATAACACCAAAGGAGCTTTGAGAAGTTGATCAATAAATTGATTGTGTGTTGTTGTCGAGTGATGATATTGATTATGGAAAGGTGAATTGGACCTATTAGGTTCTAAGAGTTGGTATTTTATGAAGGTTTTTATGATTAGGTAAGGTATTCTATAAGATTCCAAGGTATTGGTTGGAGTAGGATGAAGTGTCAAGATTATTAATGATAATTTGCCCTTTATCAATGTTGTCTTAAACAATGTTATGCAAGGTATTACATCTATTAGTCTTGTGGTCTTCAACACAATTAAAATCACAATATTATTTGATACAATACCAAGTAGGATTTTCTTTAGAGAGATCTATTGGTCTAATATCTTGTAATTATATCATCCTTGCATCTAGAAGTTGATTAAGGGCTTTAGAAATATGTTGACTTAACCTAGTAAATCTTTATTTAGAATTTTCTTGCTTTGATAGGACAATATTTTATGATATTTTTGAGACTGCATGTATATTATTAGTTTATTGAGAGTCAATGAATCCATTACCAACCACATGCTTGTTTTTATATACTCTCTTTTGGTTATAATAGGATGGTTTTTATTCTTCTTTCTTAACTTTTAATTTTTCTCATCATAAGAGAGCATATTCTACTTGTCTTGATAACTCCATATCATCTTTGAAAGAATAAATGTAGGTTGTTTCTAAGGGTAAGCCAACTACTCCTATAAATTGTGTATATAGATATCTAAGAGTAATTTTTTTAGGGGGTATAATTAATTTTTCCTATCAATCCTTATCATTAGGTTAAGAAATAAATAAAAACTTCTCCTTTCTCTTATTGGAGCTAATAAAGCTCATAAATTATGCAGTTTTATTCTATGTATGCATAGAAGTATTGGATAACCATTTCTACAAGCTCTCCAAAAATTTTACTTGAGTGTCATGGTATTATAAAAGTACCACTCTAGAGTGGGATCACCAAGACTTTTAGAAAATAATTCTAGGATTAGTGCCTCATCATAGACAATGTCATGACAAGTAGCTTGGAAGAGTCTAATATGGTTAATTGGGTATCCATCTTACTTGTGCAATTCGAACTTAGGTATTTCAAAACTAGGAGAATAAGGTCAACTAGATATAAAAGGATCTAGAGGTTGATTACAAAAATCCTTGTAGGAATACTTACATCTGGTTGAGTATCTACGAAGAGAAGCTAATTGTAGTTCAATCCTAGAATTTTATTTTTTCAATTATTCTAATTTGGAGTTTTTCCTCTTTGGTTTCTCAAGTTAAGATTTTATATTTTGTAACTCAATAGAATATGGGTTTATATATGAATGGTCATGTGGCATAGTATGGATTGACCCTAGGTCTAATAATGAAATGGGGTTGGAGGAAGAATATAGTTTGTTATTTTAAGATAAAATTAGAATACTTGGTTTAGAAGTAGGTATATTAGTAGGAATATATTGATTCATAGGCCTACTTATATTTGGGTATTTTTTGTCAATAAGAGACATAAGCATATGATATTCTATTTATGATGGGATACCTTAGATTATGTTCCTTATGAAGAAATTGGTAGGGAGAATAATTGAATCAATAGGATGAGCAATAGGGGAACTAAAACCTAAATTGTTATTTAATTGGTTAATATTTATAGGCACTTGGCCTCTTATTTGGTAAATATTAGAATATTTTGAAGTCGTATGAGTACAATGAGGGTTTGAGGAAAGTCTCCCTCTATTTGATAATATTCCATAATAATATCCATAAAACCAAACCTATTTTGTTAAATTAATTCTCTTAAATGATTAGCAAAGTAAAAAATGATTTTATCAAAGTCTTATTTTAGGGTAGGAGTCTACTCCTCTTTAAAATTGAGGTTAATATAAGGATTTTCTTCCTCAAGATTGGTTTCATTAGGAAGAGTGTGATGAGGGTCTTGATGCCCCTTGTTTCTAGTGTTATAATAATGATCAAGTATTGGATAAAGGTTAAAAGTGAATATTCACTTATCTTATTTAAATTAGTTAAGGTCAAAAAACCTTGGAGACCCACAAAGGTGTTCATGTCAAGTTCACCAAAATGTGACCTAGAATTTTAGAGGTACAAGCCTCACTCTTACAATGTATATAGAAAACTGTATGTTTATACCAAATTTTATTATTGAATAACTTTATTTGGAATCTAATATTTCCTTGACCATTCCTATAGGATTCAATATGGGGTAATATAAAAATGTATGCAATAGACAAAAGCTTATGAATAACTAATAACAACATATAACAATGCAGAAAATATAGATCAACATATAACAATGCAAAAAATATAGATCCACTTGAATTTTTTAAAGGTGTAATAGATGTAAAAATTTTAAGCTATTGGACATAACTATCATGCAAGTGAATTATAAGTCCAAAAATAAACTAAACACTCAAATTAGCAAAAGGGACTAAAATATGTTCAATAACTATGCAAATATTTCATACATACCTAAGTTTTGTTAGGCACTGTGAATTAGAAGAATGGATTATTTTAGCTTATCTAATTAGATCCTATAACCTATAAAATAATAACACTTATAGATAATAAAACAAAAAATACATGAAAGAGTAAGAATGCCACCAAGTATAGAGTGGAGTAGCGAGAAGAGCAGAATGGGTGGGAAACCAGTATTTTAAATTTTTGGAAAAAGGAAGGATGGAAGAAAGGCGAGAGCGTAGGATGGCAGTAAGGATTAGGATGGCACCAAGGATAATAGTACTGACATAGAGGATGGATGACCAAAAACTACCAAGGTCTATGAACAGTCTAAAGTTTTTTGGGGGGAAGAACCACCCGACACTGGTCCTCGTTCCCAACTCCTCCAGGGACCCACTTTTGTTCCTATCAAGGGAATATCCTTTACAAGTATTGTTTCCAATGAAGGAAGATGCACTCATAACATTACCTCAATAACCATCATTCTTTATGGATAAGACATTAGTATCCCTAACTGTATAGTTGATACCTATATTTCTATGGAAAAGTATGCTCTAATGGGGAATTTTATTGGGAGAAGGTCGGATATGGATACTATTCATAGATGGGCCTTTGCCAAATGGAAAACCTTGGGAAGTATAGAGATTACAACTCTCTCCATAGGTTTCTTCACAATTAAATTGAGCAACCATGATGACACCAATCACATCCTCACTAGGGGTCCTTATTTCCTTGGATGTAAGAGCCTATTCTTGATGAGGTGGGACCTAGATTTTGATCCTGAAACTCAAGACATCAACTATGCCCCCATTTGGGTTCATATCCCAAATCTCCCCTTTCACCTCTGGCATGATGATATCCTCCATTATATTGTAAAATTCATAGGGGACCTAGTAGCTATTGACCCCGTTACCCAATCTCACAAGCGCATGAATGTCACTAGAATTTATGTCAATGCCAATCTAGCTTCGGAGCTTTCCACCTATGTCAACCTAAAGCATAAATCCAAATCCTACTATAGGAAACAACCCAAATTTTGTTATGTAATACTTGGTTATTATTTTTATTGAATTAATAAAGGTTTGGAATTATTTATGTTAAATGTATGGAATATTAGTTTTCTATGTTTTGAAAGAATGATTTAGATTCAAATTCATTATTATAGCTTTTGAGACCATCAATCATGTTCATTCTTTCAATATAAATATTATGAGGTGCTAAAATATTTTTTAATTTTGTAATGTAAATTATTTTTATGTTAATGAAATAAATTTTTATGTTTAAGGATTCTTTAATATAGCATTGTGATTAAAATGGATGTTTTATGTTAACATTACTTTGGAGATTTATATTAGGTTCTCTTAAAAGAGTGTAAGCATAGTATTTTATTATTTTATGAGAGAGATGATATGTTTTTAATTTTTTTTTTATTCTTGGGTTATGGGAGGGCTTGGGTGAGACTTAAAGCCATATTAGAACCCTTGAGTCAAGAAGATAACAAAATTCCTAGGAGTTGTGGTGATGCAATATCTAGGAAGATGTAAATTCTAGGAGTTGCGATGTTGCTAGCCATGAAATTTCTAATCAGGGAGTATTTACAGTGCAATAACTAGATAATTTGAATGGCACACCCTAAATAGTGAATATTGAGTGTTATAAAGTAGTGAAGTCTTTGGAATCATTCAAATGGTAGTATAGTGGTGATAAATTGAATGCAAAATAATTTTTCTAAGGAAATTTTTAGGTTACATGGTTTTCCTTTGGTGATCATATGAGACATATATTTTAGGTTTACATCAAAATTTTGGTAGGATTTTCATCATGTAGTGGGCACCAAATTGAATATTAGTTCTACTTACCATATAAAAATATATGGGAAAATAGAGAGGGTAAACCAAGTCCTAGAACACATTCTACGCATGTATTGCACGTCAAAATTCTAAGTGGGAATACCTTTTGCATTTTGTTGAATTTACATATAATAATGGATACCATGCATCCTTGGGAATGGCTCCATTTGAGGCCTTGTATGGTAGGAGATGCAAAACACATCTATTGTGGGACAATCTAGAGGATCAGGTGGTGATTGAATTGAACACTATCAAAGAGATGGAGTACCTTAGAGTAGTCTGGCTAAGGCACAAGGGAGTGATAAATCACTAAAAGAGCTATGCTGATTTTAAACGGATCACCAAGATAATTCTCTATGGGAGAGAAATTTTTCTTGAGGGTAAGACCCATGAAAAGTTCAATCAAGTGAACTAACTTGGATCCTTATTATGTTGGGCTTTTTGAGATCATTGATTAGATTATTATAGTAGACTTTAGGCTTGCCTTATCGCCCAACCTATCAAAGATCCATGATACTTTCCATATATATTTGCTTAGAAAATATGTTGTTGATCCTTCTCACGTTTGGAATTTTTTGAAATTATAGATGGCAAATCTCTCAGCCATTAAGATGTGACCTATTGGATATTTTGAGGAGTGTTTGTTGTCATTTATGTCAAAATTATTGTTGTGAAATGTTCGTCATCTTTGAGGACATTAAGTGTTTCCTCCAAAATCAAGGTGGTCTTGAAAAGCAATAGGTTATAATATTTATTTTTAAATATTATATACCCAGGAGGGTTCAAATAATGAAGATCAAAAGAAGGAGAAGAAAGTTCAAAATTAAATAATAATATTTTATTATTATTATTTCAAATCAAAATCACGTTTAAAAATATCAAGGAACAAGTTGTAAAAAACCCACAAAGAGATTTTAATTTAAATTAAAATATTTCAATATTTGATTAAAATTTTAATTTAAATAATGATGGGTGCTAAGGTTGATTTAAATATTTATTTAATTTTTAAATTTAACTTTAATATTTGAATTAAAAAATAAATTCAAATAATCGCTGACGTTGAAACAAGCTAAAGGTTGCATATAAATAATGCCAAATTTGGCATTTGGAAAATCATCCATTCGATATTTTTTGGCTCATGCAAAAGATAAGTGTGATTTTTGCATGTGTTTCTGAGAAAACTAAAGGACAAGTGTGACTAGCCTTCAAAAAAATATTCGAAGCCCCTCATAGTATATTTGGTAGCCAAGGGCTATGTAAGATGCATGCAATACACTTGGTGCAGGTTTGAATCCCGCACACGCTATTTTGGTTGAAGGGGGTTTGCATTTTAAGGTTGCACCATTCGAGGGAGAAGTTCAAAGGCATGCTAGTGCATTTTGGCTCTTGTGTAGCCATGCAACCTAGTTGGTGGGTGTAAGCACTACGAAAGCACTTGGGGGATAACCAACAATGGTTCGAATCCCCCAAGGCCTTTTGGGTAGCACTATTTAGGTATGCATGTTGCGAGGTTTGATTTGGCTTGCAAAAAATAAAAGGGAAATATTTTTCTTGTTGGTTGTCTTGGATTGTGAGAAATAAAAGGGAAAATATTTTTTTTCAAGTTTCTGGATTGAAATTTTAAGTGTTAAGGAGTTATAAGAGAGTAAGGAAAGTTTATTTTTGAGATTGAAGGGTGTTGGATATTATTTTAAAAGTTGGAGATTATAAGGTGTATTTGGATATTAATTTTTGTATTGAAGAAATATTTTTGAAGAAGTGTTAGGGTGATAATTCTTGTCATCTAACCTTTGTGCTTGGAAAGGAAAGTGGTTATAATTGAGATAGGTTTTGAAGTCTATTCTTCAAAAAATAAAAGGTATGGACATATTATTCTTTGGTTGAAATAATTGATTGGTTGAGATTTTCTGAAAACAATATTGAAGTGAAAATAATTTGATAAAGTTTTCACTTTGTGAGTTTGTTGAGTTGATGAGTTTTCTGAAATGGAAGTAAATGCTATAAACCTTGTTTGATAAACATTTTTGGAGATTTTGAGTGAGTGAATGCATACTTAATTATTGTGTGATTGATATCCTTTGTTGTTGAGTTTGAATATTGAACTAGGGTTTGAAATATCATGAGTATCATTGTTATGTGAAGTGGTGAAATATCTTGAACTAGGGTTTGCAAGATCATTGTTATGATTGGTTGATAAGCATTGTTGTTGAAGTGAGTGGTTGAGTAAAGAACTTGAACTAGGGTTTGCAAGATCATGAGTATCATTGTTATGATTGGTTGATAAGCATTGTTGTTAAAGTAATTGGTTGAGTGAAGAACTTGAACTAGGGTTTGCAAAGATCATGAGTATCATTGTTATGTGAGGATTACTTGATAAGCATTGTTGTTGAAGTGATTGGTTGAGTGAAAGTGATTGAGCTTACTTGAGTGGATGTGTTGAAGTTGTAGACACCCAAAAGTCACATTTTTATCTCTATGTATCCATAGGTGATTCCAGACATCCCTAGGCTATTATAGGCTATTGTAGTCATGCGTAGTCTATTTTTGGAGCATAATAATCAAAATCTTGCATTGATAATGAGAAGAAACAAATAGGTTACATTATGCCCTTGTATAGCGGATCTCACTAATAAGAAAATACTTAAATAAATAAATATGTTAACCTATCTAACAAATACTTTGCCATCCATAATATTTGTCGACATAACAAATGTCGGTAAGGCAAGTAACTTAGGTAAATAGTGAAAGCAAACTAACCTAGTAGAAATAAACTAATCTACCTAGGACTAATTACCAAATGAGGTAATATCATAGTTACTAACATAGTAACTCTAACATCCCCCCTTATTACATTATTTGGGTAATACATATACATCCTCCTATACAAAAATATTTGGGTAAAGTATATAACTACCCTAATACAATGAAGAAGAAGAAGAGAAATGAAATAATGTTGGCTTGTGCTTTATCTTCAGCTTTGGATATGGCTCTAGCTCTAAGCATACCTCTGGATGTGTACGTTTGGGTCTATATCTGGATCTGCTTGTGAATTTATCTCTCGATCATTGTCTTTGGATCTTCCTGTAGATCTACCTCTGGATACTTGTCTCTGGATCTATATTTAGGTCTATCTCTGGGTCATTATCTCTAGGACTACCACTTGATATATCACTAGATTTGCCTCGAGGTCTACCATAGGTTTTACCTTTTCGGTATAAGCCATAAAATATTTATTTCATCATGGTCCATTATGTGAGATCTATCCATCCACAATCTCTATGAACCTTGTTGGCCATTTTCACTTTGTACCAACAACTAGAAGAAGAGTGATTCATACATCCACATGAATCAAAAGGATGTAATTTCCAACATCTAGCTACAACATGTCCTGTCTTTCCACAATGATTACAAAAATACTTTTTAGGAGTTATGGGAGATTTAGGTTTTACAAACATGGTATTATTGGTACTTGCATGTCCAGTATAGCCAAGGCCTTCATTATTTGCCCTGACATTTAGCATTATAGGAGTTTTAATACCTTGTTCCTTTTTACCTAATATCTTACCATTGAATTCCATTTTCTTCACCAGTTCAAAACCAATCCTTTGGTGTGTTTTTCAAAACACCCAATTTCATCATCTTCATCAATACTTTTAACAATATGGTATTTATCATTATTTATGATATTATGGAGCTCTTTTTGACGAGTTTCAGTTGTTAAGTCACTAGTGTCACAAGAAAAATATGCTACTAAAGTGAGATCACCTATGCTACAATAGATATCTACCATTGAAGGTAGGAGGTCACCTGTATCACAACAAGAATTTGCCACAATTGGCTGAAGGTCACTCGTGTCACAACAAGAATTTGCCACAATGGACCGAAGGTCACTTGTGTCACAACAAGCATTGACCATTAGAACCTCTTTTTTCTCATTTATTTCCATTTTCACTTTGCGTTGGGCACGATCAAGTGCAAAAAATAATAGATATATGCCTCTTATAACTCCAATAGTGAGTCGAGTACCATATGTCTAAAGGTATTTACAAGACTCATAATCATTGAGTAGGGCTACTAAACCATTGTTTAGTGTAAGAAATGTGCCCTCCTCATAAAAATCCAGCCCATCCATCTATGGTGGAAAGTATGGGTGTTTAACTGATTTAGAAACATCAATTTTTTGGGGGTTTGTTTTCTTCTTTGATCTGCCAATTCTTAAGGTGTCGGTCTCTACCAAAAATGCACCTTTTACAAGGGAATTTTGCAAAAATAAATTGACTGAGGTGTCGGTCACTATCGAAAATACACCCTTATAAGTCTTCCTCCATTTTGTTTGCAAAATTTACGTTTGACAGAATGTTGCAATAAGTGTGACTAAGATGTCAGTCTCTCCCGAAAATGCACCCTTATAAGTCTTCCTCCCTTTTTAGCAACAATATTCTAAGGTAGGAAAATAATGGATATCCCACCTTTAGTTGCAAAAAAAATATCCCCCCTATTTGCAAGATAGGAGATGATGGTGGAGAAAAAAAAATATCCCCCCCTTAGTGCAAAATAATGCAACTATAAAAACCTCTTAGTTTTTTTTTTACAAAAATTGCCCCCTTGACAAAAAAATGTCACCAGAATAATCCCCCCCTTTTATTACAATGACTTCAAACAAAAAAAAGTTATTTTGCTATTTATGAAGCCTAAAAGGTGTGCAATGGTGCTTTGAAGGCAAATTTGGAGTTGTCCCCCCTTTAGTGCAAAATAGAATGGAATTTTTATTTGCAAAAAATAAAATTTTGAAGAAAAATTAATATAATTTTAATAAAGAAATTATTTTTCTAAAAAATCAAGTAAATGATTTAAAAAAAATAGTTAAATTTATATAAAACAAATATATTAATTTCAAAACAAAAAATAATGTGCAATGTTACCCTTTTTCATTGAAATGGCACATAAAAAATATTTGTTTGTGGATGCCACCAGTTTTTGAACTCAGAACCCCATAGTGACCTATGCCTTTAGCACTACGCAGGCTAACACCCTGACTACTACTACCAGTGGTGATAATGGGGATAGATCCCCTATATGAGGAATTGGTGTGCTTGAATTAGATCTACCGAGTGGTGCTTCCTATCCAACTAAGTGGTGTAGCCTCTATTTGGGTGGCGCACTCATCAGGGCGGTGTTGCCTACCTTTAAATGAATATTGGAAGGCATTTATCACTTCTTGCAACCTGCAACTCGATCTGGTGCATCGTAAATCTACGACATAGTGATATGATACCTCCTATAATACACCTTTTTACACAATAATGTACATGATTCTCTTTTGCATGCTTTGTCAAAATGTTTCAAATTTATGCTAAAATGCCTCTGCTATGGGGATCAAGCTTTGGATTGTTGCAAGTCAATGTAGAAAATTGGGCCTTCTTCGGTCTGGTTTCTATGACACTTGCTGGTAGTGGTTGTGCCTATCATGATTGTGCAATGGATACAAATACATATTTTAGTGCTTGATCTATGATTTTAAATATTGCGATACCTAGTTGCGTAAGCAAAGTTTTCCCAAAAACTTATGATTAGTCTCCACATGTATCAATCAAGGGTCTATGGCTGAAATGAAACCTTCATGTGGTGATAGACTCATAGAATTCAGATATGCATAGCACTTACGGATATCATGCCTCTGCTCCAAGCATGGTCCATTTTGAACTAGAGAAACTTAGTCTGCAAATTGATGCAAATTTCCAATGGTGTCACGAATTGACAAATTTCATGATTCTACTTCCCGATATGTGTCCTAAATGTGTAAATCACATATGTTGAGATCACTAATGGATAGTAGCAACTTATTGACTATCATCCTACAAATGGCTTCTGAGGATGTAATTTTTTTAAATCTTGCATAGGACAATTATCCCACATGTGGGATACAGGAGGAAATATGATGGTTTAAATTCAAAAAACCCCCATAAGGTTTATGACTACCTTTGGGTAGTCCATATGAACACCCATTTCCTTTGTGTGATCCATCTTAGCTTTCATAATTTTACCACATGTCCATGTCCCTTTCACCATCCTTGTCAAGTAGTTTCTAGGGTCCACCTGTCGTCCTTATCAAGTAGTAATGATCTTGTTGGATGCTTAGGTGTGTGTTGTCCCCATATTACAGTATGTCTACACATCATATGCCTTGGAATTTTTGTAGTCTATTGTAGGTATACGCTCCATCGTACATCAGATCTTGTTGGCATCAAGCCACATAGGCTAGGTCGCATCAGTCTAGGATCCCACCTAACAGTAGGGTTTAGCATCCATCTAGGGTGTTCTCTAGTGTTAGGTCTTTCCACATTCACCCAAGCCTATCATTCCCTTATATCAATCAAAGTGCTCGTGTAGTATATCTATGGTCTTCTGAGTCTAGTTCGACATAGACTCTCATGGCAGATCTATGGTCTACCGAGTCCTAGGTCAGCGTAGACTATGCATCATAGACTATCCTACCTTCCATAAACAAATTTGTCAAATATTGTGGATTCCCTTGACTAGTGTTCAGTCCAATCAGATCTAGCTACCTTGGTCACCTAGATAGTTTACAAAGTCCAAATAATCATGTGCACAGTGTGCTCTTCGATTGTCACTCAAGGAGCGATCGAGGTATCCGCTCTGATACCATATTGTCGAAGCATAATAATCAAAATCTTGCATTGATAATGAGAAGAAATAAATAGGTTACATTAGGCCCTTGTATAGCGGATCTCACTAATAAGAAAACACTTAAATAAATAAATATGTTAACCTATCTAACAAATACTTTTTCGTCCATAATATCTGCCGACATAAAAAATGTCGGTAAGGCAAGTAACTTAGGTAAATAGTGAAAGCAAACTAACCTAGTAGAAATAAACTAATCTACCTAGGACTAATTACCAAATGAGGTAATATCGTAGTTACTAACATAGTAACTCTAACATAGTCAAGCGTAGTCATGCGTAGTCACATGTAGTCATGTGTAGATTGTCGTAGTCCACCATAGAAGTGTGTAGACTTCCATATACCACTTCATTAGCTTTCAGGTCCAAAACCCTAATAAGCCTTCAAAATTACATCCCATGCATTGGGATATCCTCCAACAGCCTATTTGCATTCAATTGAGGCCCCCACAGGCCATTAATTGAAAAAAAAAATTATCAAGTCAATTCTTAAAATCTAATTTAATGTTGACTTCACTTAAGTCACCTTTTTAGGGTAAAATTGATTAGTTAAACTCTTAATCCTTAATTAACACTAATTACATCCTCCCACATGTTTGTAATTAGGGCTAGCTAATATATTTTCCTAGGAACCTTAATTAAGCTCTAATTTGACTTAGGACCTACTAATCCTAATTAGACTTAATCCTTCCTCACACATGTGTGAGGATAGGATATTTCCTATGAGGAATGTGAGATCTCCACCTAAAAAACCCTAACCTAACTTTGGTTAGACTTCAACTTAGGGTTAGTTTCCTTAACTCACCCCCCTACACCTTACAATTTTCTATAAATAGTGGGTCTTAAACCCCTAATTACCTCTCTCTCCATTTATGAAATAAGCACATAAACTCTACTGAATTCAAAACTAAAGTCTGAACAGTCAGATTTTATAGAAAATAGAAGCATAGTAGTAGCCAAGGAACCTCCCTATTGGAGCATTTCAGCAGAATACCACTTACAGTAGGATTCATTCCCCGCCCCATGAATCTAGTTATGTTTTACCCCTAGGGTTGCGATTTCAGTATACAAAGCCCAAATCACCTCAAATTTGGAAGGTAAGCTTCCATTTATCATTCTTAAGTATTTAACATCATTTATTGCAACTTTCACCATGTTTTTATGTCAATTTAGTCTTCATAACCAAGGGGCCTGACCAAGGCAAGCCTCCCAACCAACTAACCCCCTTTTGTAGGTTCTTCATAGGTCAAAAGAGGAATAACACCATCAACTACAACCCAACGGTGGATCACAAACTCATCTAAATTGAGGGATGATAGAAGGTGGTATCAAGACTATTGTGAAGTTTATTGAAAAAGACATTATGAAAGGGAAACTTGTCCCTATTGTAACCTATGTTATATTTGAATATAAATGAAATACAATTTTCTTGTTTAGCATAATTTGTGTTATGTCGTTAGACCAAATACCACTTTCCACCCATTTCATTCTGGCATACCCGGTGGAACCCCCATAACAGATAGTGTCAAGCTAACTTTTTTCTGATAAATCTAATATTATCCTATATTTCTATGTTTCACAGGTATTGAATTTGAATTTTAAAGATATTTTCAAATCCCTGGGAACCCTCTCAGGTCCTTAGAATAGATATTTGGGGTCTCTAGACCCAATTCACCCCTGCCCCACAAATCAGATCTCAATTCACCCCCCGAGTAACGAAGTCAACTAGATAGCCTCAAAATCCCCAAAAATTGCAAGGGTGAGTAGTACATAACCTAATTAGACTATCCATAGCATCAGAGTGCACGTATTTCCCATTTTATCCCTCTATTGTTTAAATTTCAAAATCATAAAGCGTTCACTAGTTAAATGGCAATTTCTAGGTGTAAATTTGCTTTTATTTCGAGCTTGTAGGATCGTTAAATTTTTCTAAAGTTATAGAACCTACAACTTTCCAGCAACTTTATTTAATTTAATTTTCAAATAAAGTTACATTTTCCCTTTTTGTTTTGCATATAGTGTAAGCCTCTATGGTTTCTCCCTTTGTTCATAGCATCTATTGCTAAAATAAGTACACATTCTAAAGTTTAAATTAGGGTTTCCTAATCCCCTTCTCCACACACTTGGATTGCATGTTTCCATGCTTTATAAAATAGATTAGTTTGCTTCACAAAGGCATTTAGGGCTAGACTATTTCTTTGCAAAGAATACAGTTATCTAATCATTTTCTTTTGAAAAGGTATTACATTAGTCTCTCTTTTGAAAAGGCAACTAGTTATTTTCTTACCTTGCATACACCGTTAGCAAAATATAAACCCACATACACTCACATGGTATCTAAACAAGTGGTGAGATTGGACTTCATCCTCAATCCATCACTCGATATTGGTATGGATCGAGTTGCACTCTCCATCAGCTCAACCCCTAGAAACCTAGTAGCCCCACGAGCATTTTTCTAGATTTCATCACCAAAAAATCCTCCAATTTTGGGACTGGGCCCTAGATTTCATCACCAACGGTTACCTGTGGAGTGGTATAGGATTAGCGCCTTCATCCACAAGGCTAGTATAATTAGTGGAATTGGTAACTTTCATTCTTGACTAAGCTCACCTGAGGATGAAGCAAAAGCATGGGTATGTTAGTAGTAGGTCTTAGATAGTACTATAGACACCAAAACAACACCAATCCAATTACGAGATAGTGCTTTGGTTATTTCCCGTTTGCTTTCTTCGACCGTTCCGCCTTTGGGCCCATACACCATGGCAACGTCCCAGCTGCCTTGGCACTTTGCTTGGCAAACCCGCAAGGTCCCACCGGCTTATTCACGCCGCCCATAGAGTTTCGTTCTGCCTTCATGCCCCTTTCCTTTGGTTAGGTCGTGACATCACGTTGTCGCGATATCGCGACAGTCGCGACATCTGCACTGTCGTGATATCGCGCTATCGTGATATCATGACAGTCGTGATGTCGTGCTATCGCGACATCATGACTGTCACGATATCACGACAGTCATGACATCACGCTATCATGACATCGTGACAGTCGCGATATCGTGACCGTCGTGACATCATGTTGTCATGATATCACAACTGTCACGATATCACGATGGTCGTGACATCGCACTGTCGCGATGTCGTGATAGTCGCGATATCATGACAGCTCCTACCCTGCGCCTTGTTTCTTTTCTTGGTGTCACGATATCGCGACGTCGTGATATCACGACAAAACTCCGCATTTATGCCCGGCGGACTTTAAACCAACGAAGGCGGATTTTAACCAATAAAAGCGGATTTTAAACCAACGAAGGTGGATTTCAACCAATTAAAAGCGGACATCAAACAGATAAACGTGGACATTAAACAAATAAGCATTAAACATTTGAAGGTGGACTTTAAACAACTGGAAGTGGAAGTCAGTCAAGTGCGTGGGCCGTTAGAGGACTGTCACAGAAGCATTCATGAAAGCCCGAGTCATGGAGGACTTTCCTCTCTCGTGGGAAGACATGACCGCCACATGGCACCTATGACCAACACATGGCGCTTATGCACGCCTATCTAAAGAGACCCCCTGGGTCTATAAAATGGTGGACTTTTCCACCCAAAAGAAAGAGCGGAGAAGAAACGTTTGAAGCAGCGAAGCCCTGCCAGTTTATCGCCAGACGTTTTAAGCCTCGATTCACGTCATCCGCATCCGTGATTTCTTTTGCAAGGGAGGTCATCGGGCGCTTACGGAGAACATGAATCCGGATCCATGGATTCATCAATTTGCCGACAAAGCTTACTGTTATTCTTTTATTTCTTTAGCACTATGATTTCGGATGTTGATTTCAAGCATGCAAGGCTTTATTTTAACACAGCGTATTATCATTAATCATTAATCATTAATTTTGATTAAGTATGTTGATATTATTTAATTTTGTGCATGCGTCTTCGGTTTTATTTTAGTTCATTTTATTTTATTTCTGCAATCCGTTGTTTTAATTAATTTGCCGATAAATATCAACATGCAGGTTTTATTTCATTTCACTTTCACGAATGTTACATTTTATCATGATTTCGGGAGTTAATTCAAATATGTTGTTCTAATCATTTTCTTTGCACGTATGTTTTATTTGTTTCGAGGATCAAATGCTTTTATTTTCGATACAGGTGCTACTAACGCCTTTTGCTTTCACTTTGTACGCAGGTTTCCAACAATAGAGGAGCAGGAAAGAGCAAAGAATCACCTACAACGACGGCGACGACATTTTGATCCGCCCATCTCACGTGTGGGCACGCGGAAGAAGGATTATTAGCCGTGAATCTTGCGACAAGAAACATATCTGACTCTCCTATCCTTTAAAAAGGAAGGAGATGTATTGTAACACAATTTGTAAAAGCGTATCAATAAAAGAGATTACCATATTTCCATTGCTTTTATCTTGTGTCGATTTGCATATGTTATTTCTTGTTCTTGTGGCATAATTTTCTTTTTATTTCCGGAATCTCGTGCTTTCAATGGCGATCACGGTGGGACCCTGTTCCCTGCATTTTTGAGATCAAAGAACTGATCGAAATTTATGTTTTTATGCTTGCAGGTACTGGGCCAAAAATCAGAAAAAGCCGATTTGGGCGGGAAAGACAGTCGATTTGGGCGGAAAAGAGGTAACGGTTTCTAACTGTCCCTGTCATTTTTTGCTGTGATATTTCTATTTTCTATCATGTTTGCCTTCTTAGGGAAAGAGGTTGCTGCCTGTTTTATTTTTTAAATAAAAAGAACCACACACACTTCACGTGGTAAAATTAAACCAAGGAGCTGGTCGTAAAACCCCAACCCTTGATCAAGACCATCGGTGGATTTCATCACCACCTTGGCTTGATTTTGCATCCATTACCCCGATTGTCACTGTTGTTAGGCGTAAATCCTGATGAAAGCTGACCGAGTGTTGCTGGGGTGATTCCCAGCACGCGAGGATAAGTCTTCTATGGTAGGTGCCATTAACAGGACAATCCCCCTTCCGTACCGCCTACGTACCATGTACCATCTGCTCTCACGTACCTATAGTCTCCCTCTCGTAAGGGCGGGTATATAGAGAGGTTGGTATATCGGCCTGGTTGGTATATTGAAGGGGCGACCATTTTGGGAGTTATATGAGCCTTCATTATGCATTTAAACGTTCTTCAAAAACATTCAAAAACAAAAACAAAATCATCAAAACACACTAAAACCAGTCTAGGACACACCATTAATCTTTAAAAGAGATAATCACCGTTTGTGTATGTGTGTGTTCATTTCCGCTTAGTGTAAAAAAAAAAAATCATAAACAAAAAGATAAAAATCTGTTTAGCTAGTAGAAAAGCACCACAATGGTGTACACCCGTAGCCAAGCCCAATCAAGGGCAGAAGCTCCGGAAGGTACACAAGAAGTAGGCACAAGTCGCCTTCGCTTTAGTCCTGAAGACTTGGTCATACCGCCTTGGCGGTCTGGGCCACAAGAGAATCCACATCATTCCATGTCTAGGTGGAATTATAGGGACACCCCTCTGGGGGATACGCCCATTCATAATAGCCCCTTTCGGGAAGAACCTTTACGTGTGACACTCAACGCAAATAGAAGACCGCATTTTGAGGCTAGATATGAGTGGCCACAGCGCGATGAAGCGCTAGAGAGGCACAGTGTCCATGAAGAGAGACAGCGTGAATACGACATCTCTCCTTTGCCTCCCATTAGAACTGAAAGACAAAACCCAGAGCGCAGGGCTCTCCACACGGGGCGAGCTAACTCTGCCCGCCCCTTTCACACCCATGAAAGGGAGAACGAGGAAGATCATCGCATTCCTCGAGAGCAACATACAGCGCGGGAGCCTTGCGCTTTCGCACCTGCTAGATATCATGATCACCCATTAAGGCCGGAGCCTCAAGTAAATGCCGCTAATCTCGACAGAGGAAGCGCCACATAGAAGTCCCGGATCCTCAGAACCAAGATAGATACATCGAAAAGGTGACTAAGCCTCCTAGAATTAAAACAACAGAGCAAATTGACTTATCATTTGCTAGACATGCCGCCCGCCAAGCGCAGATCAAGCAACTTGAGTAGGATCAGCAGCAGCTAGAACAATTATATCACCTTAATAAAGAGCGCATTCGGTGCCAAACAAATGAGCTGCTCCGCACCACTGTGCTTGAAAAGGTTCAGACCCCCAAAATGCAGAGGGAAGAAAGGTATGAGAGGCACAACCTCATAGTGCATGATAGGTCCCCAAGACCTCGCCAAGAGGTGCCTTTAAGACACCCGAGACATGAGCGGGAGGCCACTCCCGGGGAATGACGATGGGCACCCTTCGCGGGCGCCCACTCCTGTTCATCGAGCTCGCCCAATAACTCCTCGAGAAGCTTATGAGGAGTATGAAGAAGAAGAACGGGCCGAAACGCCCTATCAAGGCAGAGGAGGTGTTATCCAGCCACCCCTCCATAGGCCCCCAGTTGCCCGTAACGCACAACGGGAACGAGTTATAGAGGAAGAGATTAAATCTTTCGATGCATACAAAGCGCTATTAGAGCATTTGGAGTCTGTGGAGACAAAAGCTTCTGGGCATCAAAAACCCACATTACGTCAACTCCGCAGTCATCCAGTGCATCCCTCAGTGCCCACACCTCTTTACCCCGAACATTTCAAGTTGCCTCAGTTGGTAGTTTTTAAAGGTGAAGAGGATGCTCAAGAGCATGTCACAAGATTCCTGAGCCAATGCTTCGGCATTCAGGATAATGATGCGTTGTTGCTTAGGACATTCATAACCACATTCATGGGCCCTGCCTCGGATTGGTTCACACGGTTATCGAAGCACAACATAAATAACCTGGATCAATTAGTAGATGCGTTTCTTGAACGCTTTGCCTTCAACACCAAGAAGAAGGCATCACTGAGTGATCTGGCCAGCCTCAGGCAATATGAGGAAGAAACAATGGCAGCGTACGGGAATTGATGGAGGGCTTTGCTTTCTAAGCTACCCTACCTTCCCCCTATGTCTGACCTCACACAGATGTTTGCTCGAAGTTGCTTGAAATCGATCTCTGGGCTATTGCAGCTGCAACAATATGCCAGCCTAGAAGAAGCTTTGGCGCAAGCCAGAGTTATAGAAGAGATCAAAATAGGTGAGGGCGCAATCGCCAAGCCTAAAAAGAAAGAGTGGAACAAAAACACCAAGACAGGGAATGCGCAACAAAAACCCGCTGAGGTTAATCAAGTCACGATAAATGTCCCCAAGCCTGTGCAAGAAATACAGCCTCAAAAGGCTAATTATCAGGCAGTGCCTCCTAATTATGAAAGAGAAAATAAAAGACAGGAGCAAAATCAGCAGCGTCGCCCTAGGCGACAATTCACCCCTTATACGGAGTCCAGGGACTCCTTATTTGACCGCTTGTCAGCGGCAAATCTAATCACCCTTCCAGAAATCCAAAACATAGATCCTAACGCTCCCAAGCCTAAGGGATATAGGGAGGATTTATATTGTAGGTTCCACAGGCGAAGGGGACATGACCTAAACGCATGTTGGAAATTCAAGGGACTGATACAAGATTTGATTGATAATCAAACATTGGCAAGTGGACAACCCCATAGCGCCAAATAATCAGCGAGATGGGGGTATTCAAGGACCCTTTGCCTGCCCATGAGGCACAGGAAAAACCTCTTCAGGTTAATGAGGTACGACAGAATCTCCCCATGCAAGGATATGTGGGAATGATCAGCATAGTAACTAGGAACAAGAAATACCCAGGAGCTACCCCGGAGGCAGCTACAAGAGAAGTTCCTTCAACGTCGCAACCTCAACAACCTACTGTGCAATTGCCTCCGCCTAGACCCGAGGTCACGATACGGACCAAACTCACGTAGAGTTTGCGGACCACATCGGCTAGGCTCTCCATTTATGAGCTTATACAGCAGTCAGCGCCCCATCGAGAAGCTCTCATGGAAATTCTAAAAGCCATCAAATTACAGCCTCATGAAGCAAATTCCTTCAATAACTTCGTAGGAAATGTAAAACGATGTACGGAGCCGATCATTACCTTCGAGAGAGGATGAAGTTAAAATAGTACCAAATGACATGGCGAGATCCACCCCCGCACGTTATCGCGCGGGTCAACGGGATCCCGTACAAGAGAGTGTTGGTAGATACTCGGCTCATCCAAGTAACATCATTACCACTATAGCATTAAAACATCTGAAGCTGCCAACCTCTCATATCACGACTTCAACATACACACTACGAGCATTCAACGATGCAATATGCTCGACAATCGGCACAATTGTTCTACCCGTCCAGGTAGGACAAAAGATGATACCCACATTGTGCCACATTTTGGAAGGCGAGATGGCATACAACATACTGCTAGGGCGACCATGGATCAGGGACATGAAGTGTGTCCCTTCGATAGCTCACCGATTGTACGAAGTATGCATTTGAAGGAGAAATACATGTAGTCCCGATGGACTTAGAACCCTTCAAATATTGCAATGCAATGCATTTGATGCCGCAATCGACCCTCCCATCGACGCACTTGGATTTCCAGTTAAATCCATCTAGACAGGGTCCGATGCCGTAGGCACCACGGATGACTAATCCATCAAAACCCCAGCCAGGTGCATCTACATCATCTGCTCCTTCATTACCAATGCCACCTGTCATGGCTAAACAGAAGGACAAAGGAAAAAAGATCTTGGAAGAGGCTCAACCCCTAGAAGAGGTGTTGCCAACGATATCAACTGTCTCAACAGAAGAAATACCTAGCACAATGGAAGCTGAGGTTCATAATCCACCCAACATGGAATGGACTCAGGAAGGCCTTCCATTTCCTCCCTCTCAATCGTCAACAATTACTGTTGAAATGGCCAGTACGGGCCTGGGAGAATATCTAGTGCAGAATGTTGTAGCGACGCCCATGTTAGAATCAGTGCAGGACATGGGGAGACCTCGCCTTCCCATAGGGACAGTTGTTCCTTTAGGTTACCCACCAAACCAGACAAATTTTGTGTATGGGGGCCTTGATCATGGTGTTGAACCATGCAAGCAAAAGGACGAGGACGAAGAACCTTTTGTCAAAAACATCAATTATTTGTCGAACCCAGACTTCGCTCTGAGATATCTCGGCCAATGCAATTGGCACGGATACGGGTTAGGTAGGTATGAGCAAGGGGTGCGTGTCCTTTGCCAACCAAGATATCAAATGCCTTATGATAAGTCGGGAGTGGGATTCAACCACCCCCTGCCCTTAGACATCTTGGTGGAAAACATGCAAGGCCTAGGAATAGGCGACAAGGGTGGATTGGCATCAGATCCTTATGCCAACCCAAACACAACGTACACATTGGGAGACTACCTCCCATGGTCAACAACCACCCTTGGTAACAACAATAACCCTTCTCTGTTGATAGAGAGAGGTGAGAGTTCGGACACTAACTTCCAAGGAGAACATAAACAGTGTCCAGATATCTTTTCGAAACTGTTCCCTTTGGAGGTTCCAATTGAACCAGTGCAATGTCAAAATCAGGTCCCCCCACCAAGTGTGGAACAACCGCAATGGGATCAGATTAATTTGCTCGAACAAGATGAGCATAGTATGGCGCAGACAACTATCGGGGCCAATGAGGGCCTTTGGATCACCGACAATGATTACATAGATGAAACTGAGATGGAATATCTTAATCATGCGCGATGGCACAATCACCCTGTAACCCATGAACAACTGATGGCACAACTAGGCATAAGGTTAGGGCATGAATGGTACATAGACCCAGTAGGGTGGGACCAAGTGTTGGATCAATGGCTCCAAGTTCACAACGAGCACCGTCCACCCCGTGACCCTATAATGACATCAGTGTCGAGGGAAGACCCCGTCTTCCTATCAACACATAGGGCCGATCCGTTCATGCCCGTCCCTACAGAGCCAGATCCAGAGCATAGGGAGCATCCAGAATGTTCGAGTTATCACACCCATGGTAATGGAGACCAAATTCATTTCATCCACATGATCTCCATTGATTTGACCGCACCCATCCGCAATCCGGCCGATCCAACATGGTCATTGCATCTAGACATAGATGCCATCGACTGGGATCGCGTCAATTCACCGCTCTCCCCATCAGAGTATTGGCCTTTCGGTGAAATGCCTCATTTTACCCCAGGGACAACTCAGGATATTTTTCAAGCTGAAGAGGGACCCGAGGTTCCAAACGTAGATCTAAACTCAGCTAATGATATCCATTTGATCCCAACTCCACATCAGTTGGAGGACGGATCCCACATGTCAGTCGAGGAAACGATTGACGTAGACATCGGCTTAGACCCAATGAATCCACAGATTATCAAGCTAGGGGTAAGCTTATCCCTTGAAGAGCAAGCCGACTACATTGCCCTTCTCAAAGCGAAGAAGGAGGTTTTTGCATGGTCATACAGAGACATGCCGGGACTAGATCCGTAGCTAGTCACGCATAATCTAACGCTTGACCCGACAATCAAGCCAGTTAAGCAAAAACTACGAAAGATGCACCCAACAGTGGCCTTGATGGTCAAAGACGAATTGCAAAAGCTGTTGGATGCACAGTTTGTCATCTGCATGGACTATCCGCCATGGCTGTCCAACATGGTGCCCGTCAAAAAGCCCGACGGGAGGATTCGCATATGCACTAATTTTTGAGATCTAAACAAAGCGAGTCCTAAGGATGATTTCCCCTTGCCAAGCATCGACGCATTGGTAGACGCTACAGCGAGTCACGAAATGCTATCCCTCATGGATGGTTTCTCGAGATACAATCGGATTCGTATCAATCCCGAGGATCAACTCAAAACGGCGTTCACAACGCCTTGGGGGACATTTTGTTATAAGGTCATGCCTTTTGGCCTTAAAAATGCTTGGCGCCACCTACCAACGTGCCATGACGTACATCTTCCATGATTACATGCATAAAACTTTGGAAGATTACATGGATGATTTGTTAGCCAAGTCTCTTTTGCGCTCGGATCATCTCGATGACTTAAGCAAGATCCTCGATCGCCTCATAGAGCATAAGGTCGAGTCGAATCCCAAGAAGTGCGTATTCGGCGTAACATCTGGAAAACTCTTGGGTTTTATAGTCTCAAAGCGAGGCATCGAGGTGGACCCAAAGAAAGTCAAGGCAATCCTTGAAATGGCTCCCCCAACTACTATTAAGCAGCTTAGAAGTCTGCAAGGAAAGGTCGCGTCGATTAAGCGCTTCATAGCGCAGTTATCTGACAAGTGTCGACCCATGAACAAATTATTGCACAAGGGGGTTACATTTCACTGGGATGACGAGTGCCAGTCAGCCTTTGATGAAATCAAATGATACTTGGCTTCGCCGCAAGTATTGGCACCACCTAGACCAGGAGTGTCGTTCTACTTATACATCTCAGCTCATCGAGGTGGCACTCGGGCGCCATGCTGGCCCGGAAGAATGAACTTCACAAAGAACGAGGCTACTTACTATCTTAGCCGCACCCCGGTCGAGTTACGAACTTAACTATGCATACGTTGAAAAACTTGCTTGGCAGTGGTGTTTGCTACCAAGAGGCTACGCCACTACATGCTGAGCAACACTACGTATGTTGTGTCTAAGGAGAATCCATTGCGATACATGATGAGTCGTACTTATCATAGTAGTCGCACGGCAAAATGGATCATGTTGTTGACAGAATTTGACATAGAGTTTATTGGACAGAAATCTATCAAAGGACAGGTCATAGCCGATCAACTAGCAGAGGCTCCTCTTGAAGACGATCAGCCTCTGGTCATAGAACTACCCGATGATGGGGTCTTCCATGTCTCAGAATCGCTAGATTCTGATGAGCTTGAGTCACAGGCTGACATAACCTTATTTTTTGATGGTTCTAAATGTGAGCAAGGTGGTGGTGCGGGAATAGTATTCTTCACACTGCAAGGCGCTCCAATGCCCTCGTCATTTAAATTAAATTTCCCATGCACCAACAATAATGCAGAGTATGAAGCCTTGCTCATAGGTCTTCAGACAGCAATCGCCATGAACATCAAATGACTAAACATCTTTGGTGATTCACTGTTAATCGTCAATCAAGTCAAAGGGGTATACCAATGCAAATGCCCAGTTCTGCAGGCTTATAAAGCCCTTGTGGACAAATTCTTGGCAAAACTTGAATGGTACGACATCGAGGCACTCCCTCGATCATCGAATCATTTTGCAGACACAATGGCCTCCTTGGGGTCACTAATCCCGCAAGACCTTTTCGGTGATATGACAACCATTCAAGTCAAAACCTTATCGCAATCCACGATGGAGCGTGCAAGCTCTGACTTGACGTCAAGAATCCACATGATCCAGATTGAACCACCCTCGGATAAGTTCTCTCGAATCCATGATCGTCTGAAACATGCCAACTGGGGGTCCTTGTTCTCCCCTACTCCCATTAATAGCAACACAACGTTGTTCTTACAAGTTCTATCCCGCTCAGCATTTGTTAGGGAGGAACTTCAAAAGGGATTGGTTGTTCATACTGTCGAGGTTTCCGATCAACAGGACTGGTATTTACCCATTAGAGACTACCTCAAGTTAGGTAATCTCCCGCTTGGATTGACGCATGCCGCAAAATGAACATTCAAGCAAAAAGCGGCTAAGTATGTCTTGATAGGAGACATTTTGTATCGTCACAGCTATGAAGGGATCCTCCTTCGTTGCTTGGACCAGACAAGAGTCCACTTGGGCGGTCGCCCAAGCGCACGATGGTACATGTGGTGGCCACTTCGGTGGTATGGCCATTGCAAAGCGCATTCTTCGCATGGGCTATTATTGGCCATCTTTAGAGCGAGATTGTTGCGCATATGTCAAAAAGTGCATGAAGTGTCAACATCATGCCAATTTGATGCACATACCTTCCCAGGCCTTGCAGACAGTCCAGTCTGCTTGGCCATTTTCGTAGTGGGGCTTCGATCTAATTGGAAAGATCTCCCCTGTGTCGTCAAGCCATCACACGTTTATCATAACGGCCACAGAGTATTTTACCAAGTGGGTGGAAGCAATTTCGCTGACCTCTACGACAGGACCCCGCATTGTGGAGTTCATTTTGCATAACATCATATGTCGTTTTGGTATTCCATCCAAAATAATCTCGGATAATGGGCCATCATTCAAGAACAAAGACGTGCGTGCTTTGACCACAAAGTACAAAATTCAGCACAGTTTTTTGACACCCTATTATCCGCAAGCAAATGGGCAAGCAGAGGCATCAAACAAAATGCTAGTTGCCATCCTTAAAAAGACGGTCGCAAACAGTCATAAGGATTGGCACATCCAAATTCCACTTGCCCTTTGGGCTTATCGCACTAGCATTCGGACGCCAACTGGGGCCACTCCGTTTTCGCTCGTGTATGGCTCCGAGGCAATAATGCCTCTCGAGTTGGAAATTCCTTCCCTGCGCATATCAATGCAGGAGTTCATCGATGATGACGCTGTGCGGCAGGCCCGGTTAGACCAACTTACGTTGCTTGACGAACGACGCGTTAATGCTCTCGAGCACTTACGTATCTATCAAGAGCGGCTTAAGAAAGCTTACAACATGAAAGTTCACCTAAGGGACTTTCGGGTTGGTGATTTGGTTTTGAAGGAAAACCAACAGAACTCTAATTTGCCGTCCCACCTAAGGGACAAGTTCGCGGCAAATTGGTTAGGTCCATATGTCATTGATAGCAAAATAGGACCCGGGACGTACCGGCTAGCCTCTCTTGATGGAATCAAGGAAACAGAACCCTTGAATATCAGTCATTTGCGACCATTCTATATCTAAGAGAGCCATATCCCAAAAATGCTCCAAGGATTCATGAAATCGCTTGGTCAATCCCAAAAAGCTCCAAGGATTCCCGCAATCACTTGGTCAAACCAAAATGCTCCAAGGATTCCTATAATCGCTTGGTCAAATCCAAAAATGCTCCAAGGATTCCTGAAATCGCTTGGTCAATCACAAAAATGCTCCAAGGATTCCCGCAAACCAAAAAGCTCCAAGGATTCCCGCAATCGCTTGGTCAAACCAAAAAGCTCCAAGGATTCCCGCAATCGCTTGGTCAATCCCAAAAGCTCCAAGGATTCCAGAAATCGCTTGGTCAAACCAAAAAGCTCCAAGGATTCCCGCAATCGCTTGGTCACCCCAAAAAGGCCCCAAAGGATTCTCGATATCCCTTGGTCACCATCAAAAAAATTCAAAAAAAAAAAAAAAATAACAAAAATCATCAAAAACAACAAAAATTTGAATCTCATTTCAAGGCATGCTCAAATTCATCAATAGAGAGCTTTTCTCACATCTCATCTTCATAATCAAAATCAATCCATCAAAAATACAAAAATATGTAGCTGCATTAAGCATCACACCAATACACATTTGTGGTCGTACAAGTCAAAGGCACCATAGACTGTAATTATTCTGCTAAACCATCTTGTTCCATACTTTTCCATTTTACAAAACAAACAAACAAACAACATTAACTGTTGTTTACCACAATAGAGTCAGGGGTTTCGTAATGTATCAAGAGTTTTCGTCTTTCAGTCGGCATTGTGCTTTCTAGCCACGTCTTGTACCAAGTCAGAGAGATTTTACGAAGGTAGAGTTCTACTTGAAATACGCCTTGTTACGTAACATCCCATCACAAGCTAAAACACTAAAACAATTCTTGAGTTGTACGAACGAAAGATGAAACCTACACAGTAATCTAGGTCACCATAAGCGAAATGGTTATCTTGCTTATCCCCCTATGTAAATGACCCAAAGAATGCTGAGAGTTGGCAAAAGGACAAGCATCCTCCCTACCCAATTCCCCAAGAATCCCAAAATTTGCAAACGTCAAAACTCAAAAATTTGACATCCCACAGTGCACACATCAAAAGGCACATACAATAGTGATTCTCGTCACTCCATATCCCAATCCCTTGCTCAAAAGAAAAATATATAAAAATAAACGAGTGATTTTTATCACTACAATCGAGCAAGTATCCCAATACAATTGAAGAAAAGAAGGGAGTCGAACTTGAATCCCTGGAACTCTCGGCATTTCGACAGGTCATGAGGTAAGCTTCAGTACCAGTTTGGTTGACAGCCTATTGGTCACTTGGCGGTAAACCTCCCGCATGACGATATATCTGTCACATTAACTTGTGTACAGATCAATGTTTGCATGTGGATGAGCTAGCTTATGGTATCCTAGAAACAACGCAGATTAATCTGACTAAATACAATAAAGGAGTTAGTGGAGCTAATTAGGTGATCCTCAGTACAAGTTTGGTTGACAGCCTATCTGGCACTGGCGGTATCCTGATGAATACCACATAAATGAACTCAATTGCACACACAGGGATGTGAAATAACTTGGTCAAAAACAAGTCCGATTCATACCTTGTTCAAAAGTCTTGTAAGATAAAGTACAGTCATGGCTAGTGAGTTAAAACCGTCTGAGTCTCAGAAAACCTTAGCTACATTTCTAAACCAACTGCGCTACTTTTCATCTTTGCCATACCATCAGAAAATACAAAAAAAGAAAAACCACATGTATACATACAAAGTCATTCATCACAGCAATCGCCTAAAAACAAATAACAGAGTTCTAAACAGTCTATGGTACCATAGCCAAACATCACAAATTCCATTCATCCATTTCATTTCTTCATATCACATATGAATCAACAACATGCGCATTTATCATACCATATGCATACGTCACCATAAACATGCATCCATCAACATCAATCATTGTGCATAACATAAAATCATGACATATACACAAAGCAAGAAAATCAAAACAACAAAAACATCACAAAAATGCAACACAAAAGAGCAATAAAAATTGTCGGATACAAGTGCTCTTGCACTTAACATCTTGGCATAGAAAAACTGATGTCGGGGTTTACATTGTCCCTATCCTACTCCCTAACCAGGCTACCATAGCCGGACCGCTCCACGGGAGGACGGATGTTGGCCAATTTCACCCCAAACGACGTCACAAAAGGGTCAACACCCACTCAAAAACAATAAAAAACAACAAACCAACAAACACTCAAAAACAACAAAACAACAAAAACAAAAACAAAAAAAAAAAAAAAAAAAATGCAACACAAACAAACAACAATAAACATTGCCAGACACAAGTGCTCTTGCACTTAACCTCTTGGCATAGCAAAATCGATGTCGGGGCTCAAATTGTCACTCTCCTACTTCCCCAAGAAGGCTACCATAGCCGGACCGCTCCACGGGAAGATGGACTTTCGACACTTTCACCCCATTATGGCATCACCAAAAGGGTTTTTACCCAACAACAATAATCCAAAAGTCGGAAAACTGCTTGCACATTCAAAAGACAAACATTTGAAGGCAACCTAACCTAAGTCACCTCGGGTCAAGCGACTCGTCGCTTTTCTCATGGCGGTCATTCCCTCATCGATTCGTCGCTTGAGGGGGTAGTCACACTTAGTCACCAATCAACAAACACACACCCAATCAGGGCATTGGCATGCATTCAAAGAATCATTGACAAAGACAATCACGCTCTTGCTTGGGGCGATAAACAAGCAACAATCACAAACCGATCAAACGCGATCAAACGCTTGGCATTCCCGAAACATGAACTCAAGGTTCCCCCATGGATAAAAGGTTGCGCCCTTTGCCTATTCATGACTGATCAATGTCTAAGTTCAAGTCACACCTCACCAAAATAGGTTAATACTTGAAATCAAATTCCTTAGCTCGTCAGAGGCAAGGATTCAAGAATGCATCCCCTTTCCATGCTTGGGGCATCACAAGTTGGTCGGGTTACTGAGAAACCCTAATCACTAGTGCTTTGGTTATCTATTTTTGCTTAGCACTGCGTCACCCGTAGCGCTTCCCAAAAAGGGGCATCTGTAGACACCAAAACAACACCAATCCGATTACGGGACAGTGCTTTGGTTATTTCCCGTTTGCTTTCTTCGACCGTTCCGCCTTTGGGCCCATACACCATGGCAACGTCCCAGCCGCCTTGGCACTTTGCTTGGCAAACCCGCAAGGTCCCACCGGCTTATTCACGCCGCCCACAGAGTTCCGTTCTGCCTTCGTGCCCCTTTCCTTTGGTTAGGTCGCGACATCGCGCTGTCACGATATCGCGACGTCGCAACATCGCGCTCATCGCGACATCGCGCTCGTCACGACATCGCGATCAGATCGCGACATCAGCCAAAAATTCTAACCGCTCTTACATCATTCGTGACATTCTGATATCGTGATCCGACACCGCACTGTCGCGATGTCACGATAGTCACGATATCGTGACAGCTCCTACCCTGCGCCTTGTTTCTTTTCTTGGTGTCGCGATATCGCGACGTCGCGATATCGCGACAAAACTCCGCATTTATGCCTGGGCAGACTTTAAACCAACGAAGGCGGATTTTAACCAATAAAAGCGGATTTTAAACCAACGAAGGTGGATTTCAACCAATTAAAAGCGGACATCAAACAGATAAACGTGGACATTAAACAAATAAGCATTAAACATTTGAAGGTGGACTTTAAACAACTGGAAGTGGAAGTCGATCAAGTGCGTGGGCCGTTAGAGGACTGTCACAAAAGCATTCATGAAAGCCCGAGTCATGGAGGACTTTCCTCTCTCGTGGGAAGACATGACCGCCACATGGCACCTATGACCAACACATGGCGCTTATGCACGCCTATCTAAAGAGACCCCCTGGGTCTATAAAATGGTGGACTTTTCCACCCAAAAAGGAGAGCGGAGAAGAAACGTTTGAAGCAGCGAAGCCCTGCCAGTTTATCGCCAGACGTTTTAAGCCTCGATTCACGTCATCCGCATCCGTGATTTCTTTTGCAAGGGAGGTCATCGGGCGCTTACGGAGAACATGAATCCGGATCCATGGATTCATCAATTTTCCGACAAAGCTTACTGTTATTCTTTTATTTCTTTAGCACTATGATTTCGGATGTTGATTTCAAGCATGCAGGCTTTATTTTAACACAGCGTATTATCATTAATCATTAATCATTAATTTTGATTAAGTATGTTGATATTATTTAATTTTGTGCATGCGTCTTCGGTTTTATTTTAGTTCATTTTATTTTATTTCTGCAATCCGTTGTTTTAATTAATTTGCCGATAAATATCAACATGCAGGTTTTATTTCATTTCACTTTCACGAATGTTACATTTTATCATGATTTCGGGAGTTAATTCAAATATGTTGTTCTAATCATTTTCTTTGCACGTATGTTTTATTTGTTTCGAGGATCAAATGCTTTTATTTTTGATACAGGTGCTACTAACGCCTTTTGCTTTCACTTTGTACGTAGGTTTCCAACAGCAGAGGAGCAGGAAAGAGCAAAGAATCACCTACAACAGCGGCGACGACGTTTTGATCCGCCCATCTCACGTGTGGGCACGCGAAAGAAGGATTATTAGCCGTGAATCTTGCGACAAGAAACATATCTGACTCTCCTATCCTTTAAAAAGGAAGGAGATGTATTGTAACACAATTTGTAAAAGCGTATCAATAAAAGAGATTACCATATTTCCATTGCTTTTATCTTGTGTCGATTTGCATATGTTATTTCTTGTTCTTGTGGCATAATTTTCTTTTTATTTCCGGAATCTCGTGCTTTCAAGTACCACCTCTCTTTGTGAGAGGAATTTGTGAAATCACTTCAGTATAGTGGGTTCCCCCCTTTTAGGATATCATTTTACCACACCTTCCATACAGGTCACCATTTGCACGTTGTGATACCATTCTATTCTATGCATATTTAGGTGTTGCAGGAGGTTTAATATCAATGACATTCCCAATTTGCTAGAGTGTTCACTCCATTACCGTGATTCTACATAGGGAGTATCAACATTGCAACACACAAAAATGAACAAAACACTTCTATTTTTTAGCATTTAGACTTGATTTTAGTCTATCATTGTTTGCATAATCATGGACCAGTCTCATCACATTACACTACATATTGTTTTTCCATACATAGCATGTCACTTGCTTTACACTTACATTAGACATAGTTGAGTCTGTATCATACAGGGTTTATTTCTAAAACCCTTCCTATGCATGCTACTATGTCTGTGGTCACCCATAGTAGAGCATGTGAGCAAGCACACTTTATAGAGGAATGGCTTGCCATTTTCTCTAGTCATTCCACTCTCACTCCTTCAATCATGAAGGGGAAGACCATAGACACATTTGATTCACACATAGAATCTGATGTACAACTCACACACATGATGCCTCATGATGAGACATCAACCCTGAATGAAGCCCTCGTTACTTTCACTTGTAGAGGATTATCCACTCCTTTCATCCCCATCCTCACCTAATCCACTAACCATGTTATGTGACCATGTGATCTACATAGTGCCAGGACAACCTCATTTGTTATTTACCATATATGAGAAGGTCATACCTACCTCTCCCACCTTCACACACCCCTTCTTCCAAAACCTATCTCAATCCCTTTTTAGAGTGATTCTTCCCTCCTAAATAGTGCCTGTCTAGAGGTCACATCATTCATACCTACCGTAGGAATGGTGTCTGACCCATCCTCCTCTACTATAGGAAACTAGAACCCATATTTCCAAATTACACAATATCTCCCTCCCCAATAGGAACCACAAGCATTTCCTCAAACCTCACACTTGTACTCTTCATAGGAGTCTCAGCCATCGTCTTCCCAAGAGCTATTTTTCACCATATATGAAGGTATCTCCTAGCAGCCCCTTCAGACACAAGATGGACAAACCCAAGTGAGAGTGTACACATACACCCTCTCCACAACCCAAGATCCTAATCTGGTAGCTTACCCTACCTTTTGATAGCTTTTCTGCCAATATCCTAGGTATCTGGATTGTATGACACCCAACCTCTAGCACCACCTTTTTCTGTTGTGACTTTTAGGATACTGTCACCTCCTCGTATCCAATATCACACTACCAATATCTTTTCCACCTATGGATTGATACCAATAACTTATACACCCACCCTACCAAAATATTCCACATAGTTTAGCTTCCCTACTTCCTACCCGCCAGGATAGAGACAAATCCCATCCCTTGATACCTTGTATTGACAACCTCTAGTATCGGTAGCCCCGAGACGTACACCATTACCAACTACACCCAACTTCTTTACACCTCCTCCATCTTGGTCATCGCCACCCACAGCCCAACCATTACATCAAGATTCAACCCAACAAGTACCTAGACCACAACCACATGCCTCACAATCATAGCACTATTACCCACAATAGACACCTACCCCACAACCTAGTGTATTTGTAGATACAACAACACATGATGCCTAGTACCTGCATTACCAGGATTAGGTGCAATAGTATTCTTCACAATACTAGGAAGATCAACAATACCAATATCCACCACATCCATAGACTCAGCCTACCATAGCCCAATCTCCCACCCCAATGACACCTAAACTTCAACTCTTATGAGATGAAATAAAAATGTTGAACCTGCACACCTCTCGCTACAACCCACAAAAGCTATGTTATGATGAACTATGCAATGAGCTAGTTCATCCATCAGTTCCCATTCTTCCATATCCCTATCACTTAAAAATACCAAATTTTAAAAAGTACAGAGGTAAAGAAGCCCCTAGAGAGCTTGTTAGCAACTACCACTCATCCTGCTATCAACTTCATAGTAGTAATCCCCTCATGTTGCGTACCTTCTCCTTTTTGCTCATAGGGCTAGCATTAGACTGGTACAAAATGCTTCCATGCCATGGCCTATATACTTTTGAGCAGTTGGCTAATTCCTTTCTAGAACACTTTTCCATCAACATCAAGAAAAAACTATATTTTTTGGTGTATGCCTTATGATAGGCTGATGACAAATCCATCATTGAGTTCGTTTCTATATGGAGAGAAATTATTCATGACCTTGCCCATAGCCTTCCCACTACTGAGCTCATGACACTCTTTTCCAAGAGTTGCCACAAACACATTTCCACATCCCTTTAGCTTCATCAAAGTTGTACTTTTGAAGATGCCATTTCACAAGCAAAATTTATTGAATACATTAAGGCCCAATCTAGGAAAATTAAGTTGAGAACAAAATCCAACTATAACACTTTTGCTTCAATAGGACTGCACCAAATAAAACTTACCCTTGATATCCTCAAGCCAACCAAGTTGCAACCACTACCCTAGTGCTAGTGTCGACTCCTTCACCCTATACACCATAACCATAAGCATTCTAGGCTAATGCTCCTACTCCACCTAGACCACAAAAATACCAAGGCATGCATCCATAGGTTCCACCATGCAACCTCACACCATTATCTAAACCATTACTAGCTTTGTTTCATAGATTGTATGATGATAACCATCTCCTTCTACCCGAGATCTACCCATTAGATCCAAATGAACCCAAGCCTCATGGATATAACAAGCAACTCTTTTGTCCTTTCTATAGGAAACATGGCCATGATATCGATTCATGTCGCTCCTTCCATGGGTAAGTTCATGACCTAATCAATAGGGGCATCATCCAGGTAGCAAACCCTTTAGCCTCATAGAATCAAAATTTAGAGATCTTTCAAAATGCTCTATTGGATCATAGAGGACCCAATCCTCCTAGACCTTCAAACAATCCCCTAGCACCACCTCACCAAGTAAACAGTGTCCAACATGACCCTCCATCATGTGGTGTAGTAGGTATGATCAACATTACTACGAGGAACCAATGGTATCTGTCATGCCAAAAAACACCTATTTTTTCCCCACTAGCTTAGTTCACATCATTGTAAGTATCTCAAATACCTAATATTGTACCACCACCACCTCAAAATGTGATTACCATCTATGGTATCCTAACCCATTAGTTACGTAATGCCCCCGTGTGGCTATCCATATTTGATCTCCTGCAATAGTCTCAATCCCATCATGACGTGTTGAATTCCATCCTACACTCCATTGACCTAGAGACACATGACACGAATGCCTTTTTTAATTTTGTAGGAAATATCCCACAATGCCTACATCCCTCAATTAGCTTCCATGACCATGAGATAACAAAACTCATTGGAGAAGGAGCAGATCCCCCTCTCCACATCCAAGCCAAAATCAATGATATCACCTACAAGCAGGTACTCATTGATACGAGCTCATCCATTAGCATTATATCCATAGTAGCTCTACATAACCTGCATATCCCACCAACCTATTTTACCATACCTTACCTTGACCTGCATGCATTTTATGGCTCCATAAGACCTATCGTAGTGTCTATAGTTTTACCTATCCACGTAGGTATATGTACCATCTCTATCCTCTTTCACATCATCCAAGGGGAAATGTAATACAATATTCTCCTTGGTCACCCATGGATTAGAGACATGTATTGTATCCCTTCCACACTACACCATTACCTCAAATACATCCACAATAGACTCATTCACTATGTCCCAACCGATGGAGATCCCTTCAAGTTTTACAATGTTGTAGACCTTCCCCTACACCGTCATTTTCATCCTCTCAACTATTCTTCATGTCCTATCATCAGTAGGGAGGAGCATCGATATCCTCCCCAAATTCCACCTCAATATCCCAGTGTTCATGAAGAGCACAAGCCTCAATATCTGCACCATTAGCACCATATTCCATGGGATCCAAAACCGCTACCATACCTTTATTATCACCATCCTTATGGCCTCCATAATCATCCTAGCCTCTACCATTCCAATTTCCACCTGCGGTACCACAACCATTACTGCCACCCATTACACAACCTATCATGTTACCTCCCCCATCCTTGCCTATGAAATCCCCTATCTTTCCTATGCCATAAACACCTTCCCTTCCTTTTTGACCATGGCCTTAGACATTCACTTCTCCATGTAGCCCACTGCCTATGACAATTCCTTCCCCCACATAGGCCAAACATCCTACTCAAGCTACAACAACCAAATTTCATGAACAGGAACAACCAATACCCAGTTCAGATAAACAACTCCCACACCCTTCATCCATTACAATTAGGGAATCTCATATTTCACCTTCATCATATGATTCTAACACCCCACCCCCATCTCCAGATCATGCCACACCATGCATTTCTATTTTCATGACAAATTTTGGCCTAAAAGACTATAATGTGTGTGATGCCTACATACGTGATCCCCCTATCCAATATACCCATGATTTTGGTTGCCCTACAACCTCGATCCTTACCATAAAAACTGTCATACAATAGGGAGGTCTCGAAAATCATACCAATTTTTTTTATGCAAGAATTGACTCTTCAATTCCCCCACAAACTTCTCCTCCACCACAATATAGATTTTGTGGTATGTTAAACCACATGGCCAAACCTCACTTTGGCTTGCACTACCTACAATATTTTCATTGGTGTGGATTTGGATTAGGCCGTTATGAACAAGGATTGTGCACACCTATCGATCCTCAAGTTTAGTCACCAACCAAAAAATCTAGTATAGGTTATAATCTAAGAGCAGTGCATACCTTAGAAGACAAATTCTAAGATCTATCCCTTTATCCTACTCCTCTTCCAACGCATACTCTCAAAGAATATATCAACATGGACATAATGGAGCACATTTCATCACCTCATTCTACCATTGCAGTCCCTGATGACTTCTTTCAAGAATCCTCTATGCCTGACACTTCCTCATTCTGTTATGTGGAAAGAATGATAAACCAATTCACCAACTTATCCTTAGAGACACCACCAATAGAACCCAACATGATCCTTCCTGAGTCATCACCAACATGCTTAGCCATGTTACCACCTATACAAATACAAAGAGCATTTGCTCATTTTCATTCACCCCCAGTGGTTCTATGACCTCCCTTTATTTTTTAGGGTGTGCACAAACCATCGAGCCCTACTCACCAGATTCTTCCCCACCTACTTCACCTACAACATCAACCAATATGGTTGAGGTATACTTTTTATCTCCCCTTCGTTATAGTCACCAATAGACTCGGGACGATACCCCAAATACAAATTTTATAGATCTTGTGCATATATCACCCATACCAATACCTCAAGATTTCCTTCTCAGACATCATGTCTTACGGGTAGCAAATGCTCCTTCTTCATCCACACCACCCCAAGTCCCTCAATTATCTCACACGGGTGTCTATGTGGATGACGAATATGAGTTTAGAGAGGCTATCGATGACCTTAAACTCATTCTCATCCCTGAATAGTTACGTGATGAATCTCACATGCTCATTGAAGACACTATCAATGTTGACATTGGTGATGATCCTGAGAATCTCCACATCCTTAAACTAGCTACTAGCCTCTCATCCAAGGAGTGCATTGCCTTCACAAACTTCCTTCACAAGTACACTTGATTTTTTGCATGATCATACAAGGACATGTTGGGACTTGACCATACCATAGTGGTTCATAACCTCATACTCAATCCTAATGCCAAAATGACAAGACAAAATTTGTGATGCATGCAACCAACTATTGCATTAATAGTAAAATCCAAAATCCAAAAGCTCTTAGATGTCAATTTCATTGTAGCCATTGACTATCCTGAATGGGTATCCAACATGGTCCCTGTACCTAAGCCATTCGATGAAGTTCGCGTCTGCATGGATTTTCACAATTTAAACAAAGCTTATCCCAAAGACAATTTTACCCTATCTAAATTTGAATCCCTTATCGAATCCATAGCAAGTCACAAGATGATCTTCCTCATGGATGGATTCTCTGGATACAATCAAACCAGGATCAACACAACCGATCAACACAAAACCTCCTTTACAACACCTTGGGGGACCTTTTCCTATAAATTCATGCCTTTTGGACTCAAAAATGTTGGGGCAACCTACCAACGTGTAATGACCTATATCTTCCATGAATTGATGCAAAAAAATGTTGAAGACTATGTAGAACTACAAAAGGGAGTAAGCTTCTAATAGGACTACAACTATCAAGGAAAATTTGATGCTATCAAAACTTACCTCACATCACCACAGGTTATGTCACCACCACATCCAAAATTGCCATTGATCCTATATATTTCATCTATAGATCTCATGCTAGGTACACTCCTATTTCAAAAGAACATGCTCGACAAAGAGTAGGAAATCTATTATATTAGCCGCACACTAGTCAGTTATGAAACAAGATATAGATACATGGAAAAATTATGCCACTACATGTTAAATCACACTTTTGTCATCGCCTAAGATAATCCCCTTCGGTACATGATGAATAAGAGTTATCACAATTCTTGCACATATAAGTGGATCATGCTTTTAATTGAATTCAACCTAGAATTCATTTCCCAAAAATCCTTCAAAGGGTAGGTCATCGTCGACCAACTAGCTGAAGCCCCTTTTACTAATAATCAACCCCTCCTCATTCAGCTTCTAGAAGATTCCATATTCTGTATAATCTAAGTTGAATAATATGTTGAACCCGAAGTAGTAGTTGACCTCACATTATTTTTTCATGGTTCCAGATGTCTCCATGCTGGGGGTGCAAGTATTGTCTTATTCACACCTGAAGGATAACCACTCCCCTTTTCATTTAAAATTGACTTCCCCTATACAAAAAAAAATGCAAAATATGAAGCCCTAATGCTAGGAATGAAACAAGCACATTCCATGCATATCAAATGCCTCAACATCATAGGTGATTCACTCCTAATAGTCAATCAAGTGCAAGAACATTGACTATGCAATTGCCCAATCCTCCAAAATATAAGAAAATCACACAACTCTTATCTCAATTTGAGTGGTAAGACCTCAAAGCCACTCTGTGATCGTCAAACCATTTTTTATATACTATGGCTTCCATAGGGTCCCTCATTCCTCAAAATCCAACATCTGATACAACATTCGTATCCATCCATACGCTCACTCAACCTTCCATATCACCCACACCTCCTACAGATGATGATGGTGTGTATGTGAAACTCTGAATCTCATAACCCATGGTTTTCACAAATTAAAGAATACATCAAACTAGGTTTCCTACCTTGTGATTTACCCCATGCTCAATGTCAAACCTTCAAACAAAGAGAAATCCACTACATCTTGATGGGGGACATCCTATATCACCGTAGCTATGACAACATGCTCTTGCGTTGCCTATAACCACAAGAATCACAATGGATTGTACAAGAAACCCATGATGGTACTTTTGGTGGCCATTTTAGTGGCATGGCGATCACAAAACACATCCTTTGTATGGGTTATTACTAGCCCAAAATGGAGCATGAATGTCACAAGTATGTGGATCATTGCATCAAATGCCAACAACATGCAAACCTAACACATCTCCCATCCCAGGAACTTCAACCTATCCAATCCATGTGGCTTTTCTACCAATGGGTACTAGATTTAATTGTATAGATTACACCAGTTTCCTCAAGTCACCACAAATTTATCATGACTACCATAGAGTATTTTACAAAATGGGTCAAAACCATCCCACTGGTCCAAACCACAGGAGCTAAAATTGCAGCATTCATAATAGACCAAATCATATGTCATTTTGGAATCCACTCCCAAATAATTTATGATAATGGGAAATCCTTTAAGAACAAAACTATTTGAGACCTATGTGAAAAATTCCACATACATCATATTTTTTCTACCCCATACTACCCTTAGGTTAATGGGCAGACAGAAGCCATGAACAAAGCCATTTTTTCCATCCTTCGTAAAACTATAGCATAATCTCATCATGACTAGCATAACCAAATACCCCTAGCCTTGTGGGTGTATCGTACAAGCATACGTACTCCTACTGGGGTAACACATTTTTCACTTGTATATGGGGCTAAAGCCATCATGCCCCTTGAGCTAGAGATACCTTCCTTAAGGATCTCTATGAAGGATTTCATTGACGACAACATTGCTCACCAAGCTCATTTAGATCAATTAAAACTTCTTGATGAACATCGTATCCATGTAATCAAGCACACATGAGTCTATCAAGATCACCTTCACCATACCTACAATAGTAAGGTACATCAGCTTGAGTTTAAAATCAAGGACCTGGTTCTAAAGGAAAACCAATAAATCACAAGTCAACCTTTCCAGCAGTGCAACAAGTTTACCCCAAACTGGTTGGATCCATTCATTATTACACACAAATATGGTTCAAAAGCATATCGGCTGGACAATATTGAAGGCCTTACTGACCCTAAACCCATCAACATCTTGCATCTCCATGCATTCAATGCTTAATGCACAAATGCACCCATCATCACGAGTGCCACACACTACTATTTACAAGTTACTATGCACATCACCACATAGATATTCTACTTTTCTTTATTATTTTACTATGCATGTACTTTCATATTTATATAATTTTTATGCTATGGGTATTTTTTTTCCTTTTGTAGGATCCACATCATCAGTAGGAGACTACTACAACATCCCCATGCATCACCATGTAGAATGCTCCACCACCACATTTCATACCCATTACACCGACTAACCTAGCCCAACCATTGCCTATCATTCATACAAGGTAGATGTCACATTCCCCACACTCGGATCATCACTCACCACCTCACCATAGGTCACATTGCCATTAGGGTTCTTCCTATTCACACCACTTTAGGGACAGCAAGATCTCCATGTCTTCCTTTGATGAGGAGGAAACCTCTAACATCCATCCACGCGGGTCTCCTCCTTATTTATCCAGAGAGGCAAGGAACCGATACTACCCAACCAATTATCCACATCATCCCAATGATGCCTATCATCCACCAAACAAAGGATACATGCCTCAACAAACCCTCCCTTTGGGTCTACCACCGCCACTCTCAAATGGAAAATATTTTTATGCCCAAGCCTTGCAATCCCATGCCACCCAAGCTACCCAAGTTGTCCGCATGCACATGCCCCCATCCCATTCAAGGTGTTTTCCAGGACCATCTCCCATACCATCCATATTGCAAGCCCCATATTCACCATTTTGAGGCTTGCCACTTCATCGAGCTGTATAGTCTCTTAGATAATTTCACCCTGATGTCTCCTCATCATGGCCCCATAAATCCATTCCTACCCATCACGATGCCTCTTTCACATTATAGGCTTTTGCACCATCTTCACCAGTTATTTTATCACCTCATCAAGAACTCCAGTATATCCTCACTTATGTGGAATCCCTAGAGCTCCATATGTGTTGTTGCCAGTGTCATATTCCTATTCATCAATCGATAACACTACGTATATCACTGCTACATCATAGATCCAATTCTTGCCCCAGGTTTCAACCTACACCAGACTCTTGACCCATACTTCTACATCAGACTTCACTCCACCTTGTACCCCTTAACCCCAACAAGAGTACTATACCCATCTCATAAAATTTCCACTTAACCCACTATCTGATATGTTTTATCACTTGATGCACCAAGGCCTTATGGATATCCCAGAGACCCGATATATAGATCTATTGTCCCCTAAACCACATAACTACCATGAGAGTGAATACTACATCTACCACCGTCATCCAGGCCATGATATCAAGAAGTGCAGATCATTCAAAACCCTGGTACACAACATGCTACATGGTACTCACCTAGCATCACCTAAGCCAGCCCCTCGAGCCACCCAAATAATTAGCCCTCCATGCCGCAACATTCCACAAACCCAACTATCCTAGGAATCCATGATACCACCCTCCCATTACATCCAAAACAGGGCAAATTATCCATGCCTCACTATTACTCCATGCTCTCATGTGCATCCTGACCCGCATAATTTTTCCCATTAGTAGGTTCTCTTCTATCATATCCCTTCTTCCTCTTCTTCTTTGCACCTCCTCATGTGGTTGTATGGACACACTTCAAGTGGCTACATACCTACACTGATATATCCCACTTTTCTTCTATCACTCTTTAAATTTTGTAATCTTCTTTTCTTTTTGGTTACCAAAGACCAATTCTTCTACTATTTCTTCTATTTATACATACCATCTATAGTCCCTTCCTCTAGTTGACATTAATGCATGCACCTAACACATTACAGCTTATACACCTACTACACACACACCCCACACACTGGGGCAACCGTTACTATGGCATCACACATTTTGATTATCATGATACAACATACTAACTTGTAAATAAGTTTTCTAAACTTCTTCTACACATCGTAAATTTCCTCTTGTAGATATTGTGTTTCTCCACTTGCACCATTTACCTTACATCCATTGCACATATTCATATGTTTTTCATGTTAATTTCATTTTAAGTTTGTACATTCTCCCCCAAAATGCACCTTCAAAAGGAGTAATACATGCACTTGTTAGCATCACCACCTGAATGTCCACTTCCTCTTTTTAATATTAGGGTATACATAGGTGTCATGTTTAGCTTTGACTACTCACTAGTTAATTCAATCAAATGTCACTCCTAGCTGATAGGTTTTACATTCTTCTTATGGTTCTTTAGGTTTGTTCAACTTCTATCATGGACCAGTCACAACAGGTTACACATTAAACAAATTTTGGGTCTAGTAAATATGACACCTTGAGTAGATGTCACCATCTAGCGAACGGTCTCCCCTACTTGTCATATCACTTGCATGGTAAGCATATGACCTGGGGATAAAAAAAGGGATAATCATAAGAAAAAGCACAAGAACAGGGCAGAATACAAAAGCCAACACCTGTAGAATAGAAATAAATAAAAAAAAGGAATAGTGAAAAAGAGAAAAAAAAATACAAAAAGAGTACCACAATAAATAGGGCAACAATAGATGAGGGACAGAAAACAAAAGGAAAAGCCTCATGATATCACCCATTTTATGCTTCATTGCCTTTGGTTCTTAGGTTTAACATAACACCATGGGATAATTTTTGTCGCTAGCAATAGGCTCCAAGAGCCTGCCTACCAGTGGAATAGTATTACAAGATCACTATTCATGTATGGATGAGCTAGCTAGAACAGCCATGTATACAATGGGCTAATCCTACCTATTTCTCAAAATGGATAAATAAACTTCACTCATTTACACACACAGGTCCATGATAGAAACTAAACCAGTCTGACTAGTTATGAGTTGCCACATAAACTCACATAGTTTGGAGTCTAAAATTTGATCGTCAAAACTACATTAGTCAAAGCCATTACATACACCCCATATTATCCTACATCCATGAGATAATGGAAGGGATCACATCCACATAGGTAAATTTAACGATACAAGGGCTTCCTTTGTGCATTTTAACATTCCTATACATGCATACATGCATCTATGTTACACAAATTTATTACACAAAACACATCATTGCAATTCCATTACATGTATCACATTACAGATCACATCATTTTATTTCCATTACATTCATAACATAAAGGAGTACATGATTGCATTTACGTTGCATACCTCACATCAAATTCTAAATCAAGGCATTCATCATGCATCTACTATCTCACATTCTATCATTTACATTACAAGTACTTACTACAAATATCATTTCACATTTTATCACTTCTCATCGCATTCGAAATAAAATCATGCAAGTCTAATCTACAACATATTCACACTACAACATGATAATAAATACAAATCACAATACACATACATATTCATTTATTATACATACCCAAAAATCATGTCATGACATCTACGCAAAAATAAAGAGAACACATTTGCAAACCATAACAATAACACATGCATATATAACATCTGAAATAAAACATGTCTATATATATGTCATCCAAAAACATCCATAGGCTACAAATTGGAACCATACCCATCATCTATCATCCAAAATGCCCATAGGATACAATCATAAGCAATCCTAACTATCATCGGGAGTGTTGCTCTACTAGATTCTTCCCTAGCTCCTGGCATCTAACCCACAGCAGGTGGATCTCCTACCCCAACCATGGCCCTGACATGCTCCACCGAAGCAGCACTACGCTGACTATAACATGAAGGTGTTTACACTCATGACCATGACTCAGACTATGACACCACCTGAGCATAATCTGGAAGAGGAATCCCATGCACTATCAGAGAAGTCTCACATAATACCTTCATAGTAGACTCCACCACCATCTGACCAATCAACCTCTCAATAGCCTTTGCCTACCCAACTATCGTGGTCCTCATCTACTCTATCTCAAGTACTACCTTAGCATATCTAGCATATCTACGTAGTCATGTGTAGTCACATGTAGTCATGCATAGAATTTTGTAGTCTACCATAGTAGTGTGTAGACTTCCATATACCACTTCATCAGCTTTCAGGTCCAAAATCCTAATAAGCCTTCAAAATTACATCCTGTGCATTGGGATATCCTTTGAAAACCTATTTGCACTCAATTGAGGCCCCCACGGGCCATTAATTGACAAAAACAATTATCAAGTCAATTCTTAAAATATAATTTAATGTTGAATTCATTTAAGTCACCTTTTTAGGGCAAAATTGATTAGTTGAACTCTTAATCCTTATTTAAAAATAATTACATCCTCGCACATGTGTGTAATTAGGGTTATCTAAGATATTTTCCTAGGAACCCTAATCAAGCTCTAATTTGATTTAGAACCTCCTAATCCTAATTAGACTTAATCCTTCCTCACACATGTGTGAGGATAGGATATTTCCTATGAGGAATGTGAGACCTCCACCTAACAAAACCTAACCTAACTTTGGTTAGACTTTAGCTTAGGTTTACTTTCCTTAACTCACCCCCTACACCTTGCCATTTTTTATAAATAGTGGGTCTTAAACCCCTAATTACCTCTCTCTCCATTTATGACATAAGCACATAAACTTTGCTGAATTCAACACTGAAGTCTGAACAGTTGGATTTTATAGCAACCAAGGAGCCTTCCTACCGGATCATTTTAGTATAATACCACTTACAGTAGGATTCACCCCCCACCCTATGAATCCAGTTCTGGTTCACCCCCTGGGTGGTAATTTAAGTCTACAAAGCCCAAATCACCTCATATTTGGTAGGTAAGCTTCCATTTATCATTTCTAAGTGTTTAGCATCATTTATTACAACTTTCACCATGTTTTTATGTTGATTTAGTCTTCATAACCAAGGGGACTAACCAAGACAATTCCCCAACCAACTAACCCCCTTTTGTAGGTTCTTCATAGGTTAAAATGGGAAGAACACCATCAACTACAACCTGGTGGTGGATCACAAACCCATATACATTAAGGGATGATAGAAGGTGGTATCAAAACTGTTGTGAAGTTGATTGAAAAAGACATTATGAAAGGGAAAATTCTCCCTATTGTAACCTATGTTATATTTGAATATAAATAAAATACAGCTTTCTTGTTCAACATAATTTGTGTTTATGTTGTTAGACCAAATACCACTTTCCACCCGTTTCAGAAGTGATAGTTCAAGTTCTGTGAAACAAATTATTATATATTCTGAATTGATTTGAGAAAGTGATTGAGCATTTGTGAGTGTGAAACATATTGAGTCTCTAACAATTCTCTATGTTTATGTGGTAAAAAGAGAGATTGAAAATGATTGAGCATTGTTGTGAATGTGAAGCATTTTGAGTCTCTAACAATTCTCTATATGTTTCTATGAGATTAAACAAGTTCTAGTGTGGACTTGTTGAGCATATTTGAGGCAAGTATTTAAGAAGACTTTTGGATAGATTGGTGTGATCTTTTGTGAAATATTACAATAAAAATTTGAGGATAGAGATTATTGAGAATATTGGACAAGTTCTAGTGAGGACTTCTTGAGCAGATTTGAACAAGTTCTAGTGAGGACTTGTTGAGCAAATTTGGAGAAGTTCTAGCGAGGACTTGTTGAGCAGATTTGAACAAGTTCTAGAAAGGACTTGTGGAAAGATTAGTGTGATCTTTTGTGGAAGCTTACAATGCAAATTTGATATAAGTCTTTGAGAAGACTTGAGAGCAGAATTGATTGATTGATTTGTTCAAACATTGAGTTAAGGTTTGGAGTATATCAACAAGATTTTATTTGTGATTAATTCAAGCTTTGTGTTAAGGCTTGAGGAAAGATATTGAGGATAAAATTATGCTAGACCAAAGGACTATGTTTAGTGAATATTTGAGGATAGATTTGTGCTAGACCGAAGGACTATGTTTAGTACAAATTTGAGAATAAATTTTGGTGTATATTTGAGAACAAGTTTGTGCCAGACCAGAGACAGTGTTTGAGTAGATTTATGCTAGACTGAAGGACTATGTTTTGTGCATATTTGAGACAGAGCTGAGAGCAAGCTTTGGAGGTGACAGAGTATATAGGATAATAGTCTCCAGTGGATAGAGATCCATTAGCTAGGGCAGTGAGGACAAGTCTTTTTAGTGAGGATAGAAATCTTCAGTGGATAGATATCCATTAGCCAGTGTAGTCGGGGCAACAATTCTTCTAGAAGATCACCAGTTAGAGTAGAGGAGAAAGGAGTTATCCTATGGATATATATCCATGAACTTGATTAGGGTATTGGTGTCTCCTTTCGACAAAGATTCGTAAATATTGTAATAGGGAAAGGATTCCCAAGATATTGATTGAGAAAATTTTAGTGAAATATTTTCTCCGTGGAGTAGCCCACATTGGGTGAACAACGTTAAATTGGTTTCTCTATTATGTGTGGTGATTTATGCATTGGTTTGATTACTGTTGTTGTGTTGGATATTTTTAGTGATAATTTGTCATTGATGTCAAAATTTCAACACCAGTCAGTGGCAGTTTCAATTGGTAGCATCTGTCTCAGTTTCAGTTTCAATACCTAGTTCACGGAAGTCAGATGAGGTCCAAAGTGCAAGAAAAATCCCAAATAAATAATATTATAATATTATTTTATAATATTATGCCAAGGAAGTTTAAAATTAATTATAAATTAATTTATTAGTTAATTTAATTAACTTATAAAGTTATTTAAATTAATTATTAATTATAAATTAATTTAAGCTAAGGTTAAATAACCCTAAGGTGGGTTATCAAATTTGAAATTCAAAATTTGATTTCAAATAAAGTGCCACCGACGTGAGGAGAAATTAAAATCGTGTATAAAAGGGGGTAAATCCCACCCTACCATACTTACCATGCCTTTGAAAATTAATGCAAGCCTAAGAATTGAGAGCTATACGAATTGTGTTGTGTCCAAAGCGAAGGAGGAGTGTGCATGTTTCGAAAGGAATAGACAATGAGTGAAGGCATAAGAGGAAAGCACTATACCTTCCTTCACATGGGCATTAGTAGCCCATGTAGTGGTCTCTCAATATCTAAGGCACTTAGGCTAGAGGAGATAGTGGATCGAATCTCACTGAATCCCCTTTTGTGGGAAGTATAAGGTATGCTTGGAAATTGGTCGTAAATATTTTTGGAAATATAATTGGGCATTTAAAAATTAATTTTTGTATGTTAAATTGGTTCTAAGGTTTCTAAAGGAGTTATAAGGGTTCTTTCAAAATTAAATTTGTAATGTTGTGTGCTCAAATGTTTTGAAAAGATTGTAAGGTGTTTTGCTTTATATTTTTATGGTGTTGGATATTATTTTAAGTTGGAGTTTATAAGGTGTATCAAGGAAATTATCTTTATGTATGGTATGATGAGTGTTGTTTTAAAAGGGAGAAATAAGGCATAAATTGAGTTGTGATTGTTTTATGTACAAGGAATATTTTAGAAAGTGTTGAAGTAATATTATTGTGTCTAACCATTGGAATTGAAAATAAGAAATTGTGATTAAGAAAGGTTTTCCAAAGGCACTTCTACATCCAACAAAATGTATGGGCATATTCTTCCTAGTGAGTGATTGTTGAAAATTGTGAATGAAAAGTTGGAGTGAAAAGGATTGTTTGGTTTGCATTGTTGAGAGTGTTTTGAATTAATGCTTCAAGGTTTTCTGGAATTAAGAGTTGTTGATAAAACCTTTTTTTATAAGCATTGTTTTTGAAGTGTTTGAGTTGAGTGAAGAACTTGAACTAGGTTTTGGAAAGAACATGATTATTATTGTTATGTGAATATTGTATTATAAGCATTGTTTTTGAAGTGAGATACTGAGTGAAGAACTTGAACTAGGGTTTGTAAAGAACATGAGTATCATTGTTATGTGATATTGGTTGATAACGCATTGTTGTAAATATTTGAGTGAGTGTTCATATGCTCAGACTAGGGTTTGTGAGCAAGGATCGTTTCATTAAGTGATTGATTGAGTAGAGTTGGTTAAGCCTAGTGAAGTGAATGTGTGAAGTAATTGTTCAATTTTTGTGAAATGAATTATTATATATTCTGAATTGATTTAAGAAATGGGTTGAGTATTGATGAGTGTGAAACATGTTGTCTCTAACAATTCTCTATATGTTTCTGTGATAAGAGAGTGATTTAAAGTGATTGAATATTGAGGTGAATATGAAGCATATTGAGTCTCTAACAATTTTCTATATGTTTCTAAGAGAGTGATTGAAATTGATTGAGTATCGAGGTGAATGTGAAGCATATCGAGTCTCTAAAAATTCTCTATATGTTTCAAAGAGAGTGATTGAAAGTGATTGAGCATTGTGATGAGTGTAGAGAATTTTGAGTCTCTAATAATTCTCTTTATGTTTCTATGAGATTGGACAAGTTCTAGTGTGGACTTGTTGAGAAGATTTGAGGTAAGTCTTTGAGAAGACCTGTGGATAGATTTGGGTAAGCTTTTGTGGAAGCTTACAATACATATTGAGAGCAGATTTGGATAAGTTCTAGTGAGGACTTATTGAGCAGATTTGGACAAGTTCTAGAGAGGACTTGTGGATAGATTAGTGTGAGATTTTGTGGAAGTTTACAAGGTATATTTAAGATAAGTCTTTGAGAAGACTTGAGAGCAGAGTTGATTGATTGATTTGTTCTAATCTTGAGTTAAGGTTTGGGGCATATCTAGCATAATTTATTTATGATTGAGTCAAGATTTGATTAAGGCTTGAGGACAGAGATTGAGGATAGATTTGTGCTATACTGAAGGACTGTGTTTAGTGTAGATTAGAGGATAGATATTGAGGATATATTTGTGCTAGAATGAAGGAATGTGTTTAGTATGGATCAAAGGAAAAATTTTAGTGCAAATTTTAGGATAGGTTTGTACCAGACCAGAGATAGAGATTGAGCAAATTTGTGCTAGACTAAAGGACTGAGTTTAGTATAAATTTGAGACAAATATTTGAAGGTGACAGAGTATATAGGATAACAGTATCTAGTGGATAGATATCCATTATCCAGGTAAGTGAGGATAGGAGTCTTTAGTGGATAGAGATCCATTAGCCAAAGCAATGGGGGCAACATTTATTCTAGAATATCACTAGTCAGAGCTTAAGATAAAGGAGTTATCCTATGGATAGAGATCCATGAACTTGATTAGGGGATTGGTGTCTCCTTTGGATAGAGATCCATAAACATTGTAATAGTGAAAGGATTCCCAAGAAATTGATTGAGAAAATTTTAGTGAAATATTTTCTCCGTGGAGTAGCCCACATTGGGTGAACCACGTAAATTTGGTGTCTCTATTGTGTGTGGTGATTGTGCATTGCTTTGATTACTACTTTTGATATTGTTATATATACATTGCATAATATTTATTGGGAAATAAAATTAAAAAGTGGTCTTATACTGTTCACCCCCCTTTCAGTATAAGCTTGTGTTCTTCAATTGGTATCAGAGTGGGTTCCTTCGTAAGAGTTTAACATCTTCAAGTAAAAGCTTTCAAAGAACACAATGGAATCTAAGAATGTGTTCTTAGATAATTAAACACCAATATTTGATGTAAGTGACTACATATATTGGAGTATGAGAATGAAGGTTCACCTGATGGCACTTCGTAATGAAATTTGGGAAGCAACTAAAAATGGATACATACCACCAGTTGATCCCCCTATAGATAATGAAGGTAAGATTCTACAAAATTATAATTCAAAATCAATGAATGCACTTTTGAGAGGTTTGCATAGAAGATAATCAATAAAATTTATGCATTGTAAAGATGCAAAAGGAATTTGGGATAAGTTGCAAAGCATATATGAAGGAGATAAGAGTGTCAAAAAGGCAAAGATACAAAATCTCAAAGGACAATTTGAAGAATTAAGAATGAATAATGAGGAAGACATTAGTTCTTATTTACTTAGAGTAGATGAGGTTATTAATGCTATGTAAGGACTTGGACTTAATTTGGATGAATCGGATGTTTGTGATAAGATCTTAAGGTATCTTCCAACAAGGTTTAGTGAAAATATTTTAGCTATAGAAGAAGCAAAGGATGGTGATTCTTTGATAAGAGATATTTTTCTTGGTATTCTTACAGCTTTTGAGTTAAGAATAAAATAACCTAATCCTCAAAATGAAGAAACCTTCAAAGCAATCAATAAGACAAAGGGTAAGAAGTTAGAATCAAGAAATGAGTCATCCAATGATGAAGAAGCAAATTATGGTAAAAGGAACAAGGATTCAATAAAATTCAAAGATGTAAAATTTGTTATATGTTTCAATTGTGGAAAGTATGGTCACTATGCAAATGATTATCAAGAAGCTAAAAATAACAATCATGAAGAAAAATAGGATCATAAGAACAGAGAATCATAAAAATATAGGTACCAAAAGAAATACAAGGATGAACAAAGAAGACAAGGTAAGAAGTTCTTTTAAATATAAAATAGGAGCTACTATATATGCAAGGCAAGTAAGTACTCAAGTGATAGTGATGCTAGTTTTTTATATAATGATAGATATGAAGTCATATTTATGATTGAAGAAAAAGAAGTCAAGAAAAGGTCACCAATAATTCTCAAGTGTTTTAGATGTGGTAACTTTGGACATCTTGAAGATGGTTGTACAAGGAATGGTTATAGTTTCAGTGATGATGAATATGAGGATACACTTGAAGGACTAGAATAAAATTTGTAATGGAACTAGAAGAGGAAGAAGGTGATACTATAATAGACAAGTCAAAAGAAAATGAAGATGTAGACAAAGGCAAACAAATAGAGGAAGAATCAGATAAAGAAGGATTTTATCTTAAGGTAGAACTTATTTATGCTCTTGAAATAGTAAATAAGATAAGAAAGCAAAACTCTAAACTTGAGTTTTAGTTTCAATAATTCGATGAAGAGAGAAGAAAACTTATAGAGGATCTATATAAGTCAATGGCTAAGACAAATAAGTTCAAGGATAAGTTAGAAGCAAAGGTCTTAGAATGTGAAAGGTTAGAACAAGAAGTAGCTCTGCTTAATGGAAGATGTAGAAAAATACAAGAGTAAGCTACACAAGTTTGGAAAGAGTTCAAATATTGTATATAAGATGATAAAGGTACAAAGAAGGTCAACAAACAAAACAAGTATTGGTTTTGAACAAGCTCAAAAGAAATAAGAAGAAAAGTCAACCTCAACTTCTGAAGAAGAAACTTTAGAAGAAGAAACTTCAGAAGAAGAAACTTTAGAAGAATACAGTGTAAGAGAAACTGAGACATCTGAGGATGAGTTAGACAATAGAAATTTAAACAAGGAAAGGAACAATGCACAAAGAAGAAATAGATGGAACAACAATTAGAATAGGTTAATAGAGACTAAGAGACCAATGAGGTTAAGACAAGGAAATTTCAATGGAAGGTGTTTCTCATATCAAAGGTTTGGTCACATGGCTTCACAGTGCAGGACACATGAAAGATATGAAAATGGAAATTTTAGAAACAGATAACTTTTCCATGGGTATTGCTACTCTTGTAATTAGTTTGGTCACAAGGCAATATATTATAGGGTTAATAATATAAAAATATATGGTTTCACTAGGAGAAATCCTAAGACATTTGTACCTCCAAGGAATAATAATATTAAGTGTTATAAGTGCAATAATGATGGTCATATAGCAAAATGGTGTAAAGCAAATATTCCAGAATCAAGCATGAACAAAAATAGGAATAGTAATAGGAACATGAATATGGGCATGAACAGGAACAAGAATAGGAATATGGATAATAATAGGAAAAAGAACATGAATATGAATAAGGATGTAACCAGGAACAAGAATATGGACATGGATAGGAACAAGAACAGGAACAATCAAAGAAATAATAAGGACCAAATGAGATGGAAAGAAGATAAAAGTAAATACTAGTGCTTGCTAGGAGTAGAAATACTCCCACCCTAGAATTAACCACCTCAAGAGGAGGTGGGGGAGGGGATAAGCTAAGATATTAATTCTTAGCCCCGATCCCCAAAGGTGACCCTTTTACATTGATGTCAAAGGGGAAGAGATTTGAGTAAGGGGGAGATATTTGGTTTAAGTAGAAAGCATTGAGTCAGGGGGAGCAAAATAGGTAAAAGGTCAAATATTTGGTAAAAAGAATTTGGGTTACCATCAATGACAAAGGGGGAGATTGTTGGACATTTTGAATGATAACTTGTCATTGATGTCAAAATTTTAGCACCATTTAGTGGTAGTTTTAGTTGGCAACATCCATCTCGGTTTTAGTTTCAAGACCCAGTTCACGAAAGTCAGATGAGGTCCAAAGTGCAATAAAAAGCCCAAATAAATAATATTATAATAATATTTTGTAATATTATGTCAAGGATGTTTAAAATTAGTTATAAATTAATTTTAAATTAATTTATTATTTAATTTACTTAACTTATAAAGTTATATAAATTAATTATTAATTAATTTAATTATTTATTATTAAATAATTTAATTATTTATTATTAATTAATTTAAGCTAAGGTTAAATAATCCTAAGGTGGGTTATCAAATTTGAGATTTGAAATTTGATTTCGAATAAAGTGCCACCAAAATGAGGAGAAATTAAAAGCGTGTATAAAATGGGGGAACTCCCACCCTATCATACTTACCATGCCTTCAAAAATTAATGTGAGCCTAAGAATTAAGAGCTATATGAATTGCGCTACGTCTAAAGCAAAGGAGGAGTGTGATGAGTGTCATTGAGTCTCATCATTTAATCTCAATGATTTATCAATCCGGGGTGGTGTCCAAGGTTGTCTACGATAGAAGGCTAGGGCAGAGTACAATTCAGGCATTCAGATTTCAAGCATTTATTGGTGAAGCAAATTTTGGTTTAGCCTTTTGGTGTCACACTAAACCTAGTCTGAAGAATGGAAACTAAAATAAATTACAAGAATTGAAAACTAATTCTAAGTTGCAAGAATTGAAATCTAACTACAATTGCAGGAATTGGAATTGCTAAATTGAAAGTCTAATCTACTCTTGCAGAATTTAAATTGCTGAAATGAAATCCTAAGTTACATTTGCAGAATTGAAATCTAGTTACTTTTGCATAATTGAAATGATGCTTGTAAATGAAACTTATTCTAAAAACACCTATCAATGCCCTGCCACAAAAGGTCGTCAAGCTTTTGCTACAAGAATTGACAGCAAAATGAAATATGCTGAAAATGGAAAGTTGCTAAAATAGAAAGTAGGGAAAACATGGAAAGCAAAGGAAAAATGCGTAATATAATTTGTCAGCTGACATACACACAAATGTTGTACACAAACATAATAGAAAACATAAATCACATAATACAAAATAAAAACAAGAAAATGAAATCGGGCAAGCAATCTATTAATTCTCTGCATGACAAAATTATAGATTAAAACCTGCCATAAAATCCCTCCTTCTAGATCTGAAAGTGGGCCCATACTTCCTGATCTAGAAGGAGGTGAAAAGCACTCCTTAACTAATTAACACTCAGAACAGAAAATGATAAAATAGCTGCACTTTTATTGATGACAGAACATGCTGAAAAACTATTACAAAAAATTGTTGTACAGTCCTAATTGTTGCTATTGAAAACTCTCCTCTATTCTAATTCCTAACTGGCTCAACCAAGGAGGGAGCTGTGTTATTTATATAAATATTTACAATATATCCCATGCTCAAATCAGCCTATGTGCTACTTTACAGTCATTTGCCAATAATTCTGGATCTGAAATAAATGCAAATCTGGACAATTTGTGTTGCAACAGTAGTCATTGGCCCTTAGAAAGCATCTTCAGTGGTGGGAGTACGTGGGAGGAATCCAAAAATATCTCACACATATTTCTCCACTTTAGAATATTCCATTTCTATCTTGCAAACAACTTCCTATTATGCTGCAGTTATTTCTGTGTTAATCCTAGAAGAGGATCAAAATTGATCTTTTCCATGAATGGTGGCTTTGGACGGCAAGGATGGCAAAATCATATGGGAGATATTTTCCCTTAACCTTCTCAACCTTCTTTCCCTTTTTCCACCATCAAAAATCAGTCAACAAGTCAAAAAGCACTTTCTGTTCTCATTCCGAAGATAAGTGGCTCATTTCGAAGAGACTGCATTTCTCATTTCGAAGATGTCTATTCATTCCGAAGATCTTCAGAATGAACAACTGTGTGCTCTTCAAGTGATTTTAGCTACATTTCTCTAGTGGATTAGTCCTTAGGATCAGATTGCAATAGCCTTCATTCCTCTCCATGTGTGAATTCCATGCCTTGCCATTCATTTGTAGCTTGTTGGAATTTACATGGTAAATTACTGCATTTTTCAATTCTTATTGCACGGTTGTAAAATATTGGCATTTCTTGCAAATTCAAACAAATTAGAACATGGAAAAATTATTCAAATATCAACATGAAGGATTACATCAAGTTGCTACTGAATTTATACACTTCATTCACCAAGTAACCATGCTGAAATAGTGCAACAATGCTGCACAATTGCCCTTGCTCTGTTATACCCTGTTGCTGCCTATTTAGACCATGTGGGAATGCTTCTAAATAGGTCAGATGTCTTCTGTAGTCCTTCTGAACTCATTCCATCCATATCCTCATGCTTTTCTTGACAACTTCAAGGTGTTCCTATAAAGTAACAACTTGCTGATTTTTATATGGCTATTTTTTCAGATTTTCAGATTTATGATAGTCCTAAACTTTTGGCTTCAATGTGGATTTGAAACAAGTTGAAGGGCAGGAAAACATTCAAAAACCATTGAGAAGTTAATGGATATCAGCATACCACATTTGGTTAATTGAAATGCATGTTCTTACTTGCTACTTAATCAAGCAAAATCAGTCACAAAATGCTGAAAATAGTCAAAAACAGAGATATAGTATTCCTAACATAAAATCATGTAAACACTTAACAAATAGTATATTTTAGTCAACTATTTGGCAATTAACTTATCATATGGTAGTCAAACATTGTGCAATAATGAGGCACTTTTGGGCCTCATCATCCCCCCAAACTTGAACTGATGCATGCCCTCATGCATCTTAGTAGGCCATAGTAATATGCGGGTTTTATTCTTGTGAACAACATCCTTTGCTACCTGCTAACTGAGAAATTCCTCCTTGTTGCACTATATCAAGTATTTTGCAATTAAGCACATGTATGACTCTTTTTCTATTTTTCTACAAGTTTTAGTGTTGCAAGGTACCTCTTAAAGGCTTGATATCATATGATTCATCTTGCAATAGTCTTATTGTGGAACCGTATTTGGCAGATGCACTACTATTGATGGAATTTTCTGTTCTTAACAACATTTCAGCCTGAATGCTTATTTTTGTTGTTTGCACCTTTTGAACAAAATTGATAATTTTTTTTTTTTATTTGAAATGCTTGAGGGATGTACTTACTTGTGGTAGAGCCTTATAAACCTCAATATTTGATGTACCCTACTCTTTTTGCTATTCTGTAGCATTTTCAGCAATTTTGGTACAGTTTTTGCTCATTCCGAAGATATCCTGCTCATTCCGAAGAGACTGTATTCTCATTTCGAAGATGTCTGCTCATTCCGAAGAGACTGTATTTCTCATTCTGAAGATGTCTACTCATTTCGAAGAGACTGTATTTCTCATTCCAAAGATGTCTGCTCATTTCGAAGAGACTGTATTTCTCATTCTGAAGATGTCTACTCATTGAAGAGACTGTATTTCTCATTCCGAAGATGTCTGCTCATTTCGAAGATCTTAAAAAAAAATGCAGAAATGACCTCCTATGCAAAAGTTAGCTACAGATTCTATTGTGGGTCCATCTCTAGAGTGTATAAGCCTTCCATAACATCAAAAATCCCTTCTTCATCCTTTTGTTTAGATGCTATTCTTTGTTTTGTATGTTGCTATTTTATTCCAGTAGTACTAAAATAGAACCTTCAGGTGCATTTTGTTGATTATCCTCCTTCAATTTATCAGACAATTGTGAGATATAAACTTGCAGTTCTCCTTCTAAAATTTGCCCTACAAATTGAAATAGAATTGCTGCCATGTCTGTCCCAAAATCAGGTTTTTGCACAGTTTTGGAATTTCCATGCAATTAAGGGCATAAGGGGGTGTTTCTTGACATCTTGAACATGTTCCATTTTCAACTTGCCAATATTGTATGAATAGTTTATGCCAAATACTGATTATCATACATTAAATGCTAAATGCTTACTATGACTTAAATGCAAGAAACACATACCTTACTATCCTGAAAATTAATCATGCACCTTACAAGCTGCTTTTGATGATTGTTAGCAGGCTATCTAAAAACATAAAAATAACACATGCAGTGTGAGATTTGTACAATGGTGGAATAATGATGGGTAGATCAACAAGGCAATGCATGCCAAAAAATCGGTTTTCATGCAAGCCAACTCAGTAGCGCCTCCAAGAAGGTTTTCACTACTGAATTATTCATTTTTTTTCATCATTTTTTTATTTTGTTTCCTCTTTTTTTTTTTCTTTTTTTCTCTTTTTTTTTCATTTTTTTCATCAGAAGAGGCTGCCATTTCTGGTTTTCAACCAACTTCTGTCCTTTTTTTTTTTCAAGTGCTTCAATGAGAGAGAACATCTCTCACTCTTATTTGGATAAGACCAATCCTTATTCTGCAAAAACATGTCAATTGTTGTATGAAAACACCATCTCTTTCTGTTGAAACCTGCAACATTGATGCAACCTTCCTTTCTAGATGAGCAGTAAGAATCTTCTTACATCATAATTGCCTCCTTATTGCTGGAAATGAAGTATTGGCTCCATTGTTCCTCTTCCTTGCTGAAATTGATGCTTGTCCTCATGTATTCCCATTTTGTGGGACATGCCTTTGCTGCAAATTAATTTTTTTTTTTTTCAATTTTTCTTGTCTTGCTTGTACCCAAGAAGGAAGTTCACAAACAAGACTATTCTTCTTTTTGCTTTTCTTGTATTTTTTTTCTTTTTGTCAAACTTTTTATCATCACTCTGAATCTGATATTGAAGAGAAATTCTCTTCCATTATGTGTACATCCAATGGAATATCCTTCAAGAACTCCTCCTTAGTTAATGGTGCATGGTATACCCGAAGGCAATGTCCATTCACCACTAACATCCTCCATGAATTACCAATGGGAGAAAGAAGCTCTGCTCCATATCTAAAAACTTCTTCAATCAAGTGTTGTCCATGCCTCCTAGTCTGCAAAATCTTGTCAATCTATTCTTGAAACAATTAAATACCAATTCCCAAAAGATGTTAAGTGCTTACATCAAGATAAAATCTTGATATACCCTTGTAATTCCATGTAAAGGGATTGAAATATTGTTTCAAAATAGCAACAATTTTGCTTTTTGTTTATAAGTCAACCAACTAATAATGTTCAAGAATTTTCTTGGCTGCACTTCAATTTGTTTCATTCCTAGGAGGACAGAATTTACCCTTTTGTAAAATGGAAGTAAATTTTCTATGTGCATTTTTTCTAGTTTTTCTCCTTTATCCAAGGCTAATTTTTGTGTATTTGGACTAAAGGTTTTTTGTATATCTCCATTGATTTTTGTCTCTTCAAGTTCAGGTAAGTTCTTGTTTGAGCACAGTTGGATGTTGCTGCAGTCAATAACATTTCTTGCAGTTTTTTTATATATATATACCAGATTCAGCTACATAGACAGGGGTTGCCTATCCTGTATTATTCAGACTGATCACAGGTTGGGCTAAAAAAGAAATATTTTTGGTTTGCACAATAAGACAAGAAGTGTACAACTTTAGCAGATCAACTACTTGTCGGGTAGGATCACCTCTAATGAGATCAACTATTGTCTGTGTAGGCTAAGAATTGCTAGGTTGCGGTTTAGCATGGTAAAATCCTAACAATATTTAAGTAATAATGGAAAACTCTAGGATCATCATTAAGTTGTAAACTCCTATTTTGATTGTGCAAAAGTTTTTGTGATTTTTTTTTTTTCAGCTTTCATAGACAAGGGTTGCTCGTCCTGTATTATTCATATTGGCCACAAGTTGGGCTGAAGGTGGTGGTTGATTTACTTGCCCTATTTGTTGTTGTTGGGATCTCTCTTTGAGAAGAATTCAGACTAGGCAACAAATTTTGCATCTCTGAGTTATGGAAGTAAATGGCATTCATCAATGATATGTCCCTGTGAACAAATGCTACAGGTAGCTGATATGGCTATTTTGTTCAAGGGATAGTCTTGTATATCTACCATGATATCTTTCCAACACCTAGTACAAATTTGTTTATACTACCCCGATGATATGGATATAAAAAGGGCAGTACTAGCAGATGGCTCTTCTAAATTTTTTTAAGAGATCTTATGTTTCTTGATAATGAGGATGATGAATTCTTTCTATTTTTATCAAGAATTTCAAACATAGGCAATTTAACCCCCAAGTGTGAAGATCACCTCCCTGTGGTTGCTTGTTTTCTAAATGGACTGAAATGCAACTATCAATAATTATTATTTATACCAGCTATTTCATTCAGATTTTACTCTAAACTTCCTAAGTTAGCACAATAATAATTATTTGACTACTTTTACCCTCTAACAACACCATGATCCTCGACAACGATGCCAAAATGATGAGTGTCATTGAGTCTCATCATTTAATCTCAATGATTTATCAATCCGGGGTGGTGTCCAAGGTTGTCTACGATAGAAGGCTAGGGCAGAGTACAATTCAGGCATTCAGATTTCAAGCATTTATTGGTGAAGCAGATTTTGGTTTAGCCTTTTGGTGTCACACTAAACCTAGTCTGAAGAATGGAAACTAAAATAAATTACAGGAATTGAAAACTAATTCTAAGTTGCAAGAATTGAAATCTAACTACAATTGCAAGAATTGGAATTGCTAAATTGAAAGTCTAATCTACTCTTGCAGAATTTAAATTGCTGAAATGAAATCCTAAGTTACATTTGTAGAATTGAAATCTAGTTACTTTTGCATAATTGAAATGATGCTTGTAAATGAAACTTATTCTAAAAACACCTGTCAATGCCCTGCCACAAAAGGTCGTCAAGCTTACGCTACAAGAATTGATAGCAAAATGAAATATGTTGAAAATGGAAAGTTGCTAAAATAGAAAGCAGGGAAAACATGGAAAGCAAAGGAAAAATGCGTAATATAATTTGTCAGCTGACATACACACAAATGCTGTACACAAACATAATAGAAAACATAAATCACATAATACAAAATAAAAACAAGAAAATGAAATCTGGCAAGCAATCTATTAATTCTGCTGTAGCAAAATTATAGATTAAAACCTGCCATAAAATCCCTCCTTCTAGATCTGAAAGTGGGCCCATACTTCCTGATCTAGAAGGAGGTGAAAAGCACTCCTTAACTAATTAACACTCAGAACAAAAAATGATAAAATAGCTGCACTTTTATTGATGACAGAACATGCTAAAAACTATTACAAAAAATTGTTGTACAGTCCTAATTGCTGCTATTGAAAACTCTCCTCTATTCTAATTCCTAACTGGCTCAACCAAGGAGGGAGCTATGTTATTTATATAAATATTTACAATATATCCCATGCTCAAATCAGCCTATGTGCTACTTTACAGTCATTTGCCAATAATTCTGGATCTAAAATAAATGCAAATCTGGACAATTTGTGTTGCAGCAGTAGTCATTGGCCCTTAGAAAGCATCTTCAATGGTGGGAGTACATGGGAGGAATCCAAAAATATCTCACACATATTTCTCCACTTCAGAATATTCCATTTCTATCTTGCAAACAACTTCCTATTATGCTGTAGTTATTTTTGTGTTAATCCTAGAAGAGGATCAAAATTGATCTTTTCCATGAATGGTGGCTTTGGATGGCAAGGATGGCAAAATCATATGGGAGATATTTTCCCTTAACCTTCTCAACCTTCTTTCCCTTTTTCCACCGTCAAAAATCAGTCAACAAGTCAAAAAGCACTTTCTGTTCTCATTCCGAAGATAAGTGGCTCATTCCGAAGAGACTGCATTTCTCATTTCGAAGATGTCTGTTCATTCCGAAGATCTTCGGAATGAACAACTGTGTGCTCTTCAAGTGATTTTAGCTGCATTTCTCTGGTGGATTAGTCCTCAGGATCATATTGCAATAGCCTTCATTCCTCTCCATGTGTGAATTCCATGCCTTGCCATTCATTTGTAGCTTGCTGGAATTTACATGGTAAATTACTGCATTTTCCAATTCTATTGCACAGTTGTAAAATATTGGCATTTCTTGCAAATTCAAACAAATTAGAACATGGAAAAATTATTCAAATATCAACATGAAGGATTACATCAAGTTGCTACTGAATTTATACACTTCATTCACCAAGTAACCATGCTGAAATAGTGCAACAATGTTGCACAATTGCCCCTCTTTCTGTTATACCACTGTTGCTGCCTATTTAGACCATGTGGGAATGCTTCTAAATAGGTCAGATGTCTTCTGTAGTCCTTCTGAACTCATTCCATCCATATCCTCATGCTTTTCTTGACAACTTCAAGGTGTTCCTATAAAGTAACGCTTGCTGATTTTTATATGGCTGTTTTTTCAGATTTTTAGATTTATGACAGTCCTAAAATTTTGGCTTCAATGTGGATTTGAAACAAGTTGAAGGGCAGGAAAACATTCAAAAACCATTGAGAAGTTAATGGATATCAGCATACCACATTTGGTTAATTGAAATGCATGTTCTTACTTGCTACTTAATCAAGCAAAATCAGTCACAAAATGCTGAAAATAGTCAAAAACAGAGATATAGTATTCCTAACATAAAATCATGTAAACACTTAACAAATAGTATATTTTAGTCAACTATTTGGAAATTAACTTATCATATGGTAGTCAAACATTGTGCAATAATGAGGCACTTTTGGGCCTCATCGAGTGTATACATTTCAAAAGGAATAGACAATGAATGAAGGCATAAGAGGAAGGTGCTATACCTTCCTTCACGTGGGCATTAGTAGCCCATGTGGTGGGCTCCCAAGCGCTAAGGCACTTAGGCTAGAGGATATGGCGGATAGAATCTCGTCGAATCCCATTTTGTGGGAAGTATAAGGTATGCTTGGAAATTGGTCACCAAATTTTTGGGAAATATAGTTGGGCATTTAAAATTTAATTTTTGCATATTTAAATTGGTTCTAAGGTTGCTAAAGGAGTTATAAGGGTTCTTGCAAAATTAAATTTTTTATTTTGTGTGCTCAAATGTTTTGAAAATATTGTAAGGTATTTTGGTTGATATTTGTGTGGTGTTGGATATTATTTTAAGTTGAAGTTTATAAGGTGTATCAAGGAAATTATCTTTATGTATGGTATGATGAGTGTTGTTTTAAAAGGGAGAAATAAGGTATAAATTTAGTTGTGATCGTTTTATGTCCAAGGAATATTTTGGAAAGTGTTGAAGTAATATTATTGTGTCTAACCATTGGAATTGAAAAGAAGAAATTGTGATTAAGATAGGTTTTCCAAAGGTACTTCTACATCCAAAAAAAGGTATGGGCATATTCTTCCTAGTGAGTGATTGTTGAAAATTGTGAATAAAAATTTGGAGTGAAAAGGATTGTTTGGTTTGCATTATTGAGAGTGTTTTGAATTAATGCTTCAAGGTTTTTTGGAATTAAGAGTTGTTGATAAAACCTTATTTTATAAGCATTATTGTTGAAGTGTTTGAGTTGAGTGAAGAACTTGAACTAGGGTTTGGAAAGAACATGAGTTATGTGAAGATTGTCTTATAAGCATTGTCTTTGAAGTGAGTTTTTGAGTGAATAACTTGAACTAGGGTTTGGAAAGAACATGAGTATCATTGTTATGTGAGATTGGTTGATAAATAATTATTTCAAATATTTGAGTGAGTGTTCATATGCTTGGACTAGGGTTTGTGAGCAAGGATCATTTCATTGAGTGATTTATTGAGTAGAGTTGGTTAAGCCTAGTCAAGTGAATGTGTGAAGTAATTGTTCAAGTTCTATGAAAAAAATTATTCTATATTCTGAATTTATTTAAGAAAGAGGTTGAGTATTTATGAGTGTGAAACGTGTTGAGTCTCTAACAATTATCTATATGTTTTTGTGATAAGAGAGTGATTGAAAGTGATTGAGTATTGAGGTGAATGTGAAGCATATTGAGTCTCTAATAATTCTCTCTATATTTCTAAGAGAGTGATTTAAAATGATTGAGTATTGAGGTAAATGTGAATCATATTGAGTCTCTAAAAATTTTCTATATGTTTCTAAGAGAGCGATTGAAAGTGATTGAGCATTGTGATGAGTGTAGAGCATATTGAGTCTCTAAAAATTCTCTTTGTGTTTATATGAGATTGGACAAGTTCTAGTGTGGACTTATTGAGCAGATTTGAGGTAAGTCTTTGAGAAGACTTGTGGATAGATTTGGGTAAGCTTTTGTGGAAGCTTATAATATAGATTGAGAGTAGATTTGGATAAGTTCTAGTGAGGACTTATTTAGCAAATTTGAACAAGTTCTAGAGAGGACTTGTGGACATATTAGTGTGAGCTTTTGTGGAAGCTTACAAGGTATATTTAAGACAAGTCTTTGAGAAGACTTGAGAGCAGAGTTGATTTATTGATTTGTTCTAATCTTGAGTTAAGGTTTAGGGCAGATATAGCAGAATTGATTTGTGATTGAGTCAAGCTTTGAGTAAGGCTTGAGGATAGATATTGAGGACATATTTGTGCTAGACTAAAATATTGTATTTAGTGTATATCAGAGGATAGATATTGAGGATAGGTTTTTTTTAGACTGAAGTATTATGTTTAGTACAAATCAAAGGATAGATTTTGGTGTAGATTTGAGGATAGGTTTTTACCAAACTAGAGATAGAGATTGAGAATATTTGTGCTATACTGAAGGACTAAGTTTAGTGTAGATTTGAGATAGATCTTTGAATGTGACAATGTATAGAGGATGATAGTCTCCAGTGGATAGAGATCCATTAGCCAGGTCAGTGAGGATAGGAGTCTTTAGTGGATAGATATCCATTAGCCAAAGCAGTGGGGGTAGCAATTATTCTAGAATATCACCAGTTAGAGATTAGGAGAAAGGAGTTATCCTATGGATAGAGATCCATAAACATTATTAGGGCATTGGTATATCCTTTGGATAGATATCCATAAACATTGTAATAGGGAAAGGATTCCCAAGAAATTGATTAAAAAAAAATTAGTGAAATATTTTCTGTTTGGAGTAGCCCACATTGGGTGAACCACATAAATTTTGTGTCTCTATTGTGTGTGGTGATTTGTGCATTGCTTTGATTAATGTTGTTGATATTGCTATCTATACATTGCATAATATTGATTGGGAAAGAAAAGTAAAAAGTGGTCTTATATTGTTCACCCCCCTCTCAGTGTTGGAAATTTGAGGTATTTTAAGTTGTCATTGATGTCACATGGATCATTTTTGTCACATGGATCACATTGATTTTTGGTGGCCAAAATATTTCATAAATAAGCATTTATGATATTTTGGAAAGCATGGCTATTTACAGGGTTTTTGTGAAAACCAAGGCAGGCAAAATAAAAGGTTTTATTTAAAACTATGGATGGCAAATTTGAAATGGGTTTTTCTTAAAACCCAGGTTGGCTTTTTGTTTCATCGAAAAAGGTGCCCCGGTGAAGGAGATAATTAATTTTAAATATTTAAGTTTAAATTTTAATCCTTTAAAATTAAAATTTAAAATTAAAATTAATATTTTAATATTACCGACATCAAAAAGGAGGAGGCAAATAATATTAATTCATAGCCGACATTAAAAGAAAAAAGTGGACATATATAAATATGCCACTAAACTTTTTATTTTCTCTAAGTCCTTGATGAAGATAATTTGTTTGAAGCACTAAGGGAGTAGAAGTGTCATATTCATTTGAAAACCAGTGAAGAGAAGAGGTAACAAAGGTAAGGGAGGTTCCTTACCTATCACCATAGGTGCTTGTGGCCTAGTAGCAATATGAAGGCGCATAATGTGTTTAAGCACCAGTAGATCCGAAGTTCGAATCCCATCGACACTGGTTTTTACAAAGTAAAAAGTGGTCTTATACTGTTCACCCCCTTCTCAGTATAAGCTTATGTTCTTCAATTGGTATCAGAGTGGGTTCCTTCAGAAAGGCTAACAGCTTGAGGGTAGATTCTATAAGAACACATATGGCTTCATAGAATAGATCATCTACAAATAAGGCTCCATTATTTGATGGTAGCAATTATTCTTTTTGGAGCATGAGGATGAATAACTACTTGATATCACAAGGATATGAGGTATGCAAAATGGTTGAAAAATAGTATAGGGTTGAAGGTGATCCCGATGTAGATAAGACTATCAGGAATTTGGTTGAGATCAATGCAAGAGCAATAAATTGTATTTTGAGTGGGCTTCGTGAGATGGATTTTGCAAAATTCATGGTATGTACTTCAGCTAATGAAATGAGTACAAAGTTACAGAATACTTATGAAGGATATTCCAAGGTAAAGTTGGCAAAACTACAAACTCATAGAAAAAGATTTGAGAAATTGAAAATGGAAGATTCTGAAGATATTGCAAAGTTTTTACTTTGAGTTGATGAAATCACTAATACCATGAGAGGTCTAGGTTTTGATATGAAAGAATCAGAAATTACTCAAAATGTTTTGAGATCACTTCCCATTAAATAAGATTCTAAGGTTTCAGCAATAGAAGAGACAATGGATATCAACAAGTTAACAATGGAATAATTGCAAGGTACTCTCACATCTTATGATATGAGGGTAAGTAAGAATCAGGTTCCAATAAAAGAGATTGCATTAAAGGCTTCATAAAAAGAGAAAGAGAAATTTTTAGAGATGGATACAATTTTATATAATGATGAGGAAGCTAACTTCATCAAAAGGAATAAGGACTCAAGGAATTTTAGGGATATAAGGAAATTCAGATGCTACAAGTGTGGTGATCTTGGTCACTATACATACAAGTGTCCACATGAAGAAAATAGTTATGATGAAAAATATGATCACAGAAGAAAATAAGATGAAAATTATAAGCACGACAAAGATGACATATTCAAGCAAAACAGGTATGAGAAGAAGAAAATTTTTCGTAAGGCAAATAAATCTTACTACATTGTAGAAGCAAGTGATAGCTCAGATCATAGTGATAGAGACAAATCATATGATGAAAAGGAAGAACATTTATTTCTAGGAATAGAAGGTGAAAGAGAATAGTGCTTTGTGTGTGGTCAAAGATATCACAGATCAGGATATTGCAATGGTTTTAGTGATAGTGAAGATGAGATGACACAACAAGGAAACAAGCATGGTCAAAGAAATCTTGAGAGTGTGTTTGCTATAGAAGATTATAATGGTCTCAATGATAGTGAAAATAAAGAAGTATCACTTTTTGCAATAGAAAATGAAGATGATGAGCCAAGTAAACAAAAATCAGAAATCAAAAGGCTAAAAGAAGAATACAGGAATCTTGAAAACAAGATTCAAACATATGTCAAAATCAGAGAAGAACTACTTCAAACAATTAGTAATATCATAGAAGAGCTTCAAAATGTAAAAAGGATAGAATAAAGGATGAATGAAGAACTAATGGTAACCACGAAAATACATGATACATTAGATGAAAAGGTTCAAAAAGAAGTGGAAACTTATTTTAAGGTTGTATCTTACTTCCAAGAAAAGTCACACTCAAAAGGAAAGGAAGTTTTAAAATATGAAAGCAATGAAGCACCTAATATTTGTGAGGAAAGTTCCAAAGTTCCTATGGCTCCAAATATTCAGTTTGGTTCCTTTTTCGAGATAGGTGAATCAAGTTCAAAAGGAAAAGAAATTCTTGAAAAGAAAAGCAAGGAAGACGTTTTAGATACTATAAAGAAGGTTCAAGGATGCAATGCACAAGTTGAAAATGATCATAAGTATAATGGTCAAGAAATATATGAAGAACCAAGGCATGAACAAAGGGATTTTCAAGGACATTGTTTTTCTTGTAATGGATTTGGACACATGGCTATACACTACAAGGTCTATGGATCAAAGAATTTTGATTTTGCTAGAAGAAACTTCAAAGGAAGAAGGTATGGTTTTTAGGGAAATTTCTTCTCATGTAATACGATTGGTCATAAAGATTTTTAGTGCAAATAAAATGAGCAACATGGTTTTGGTTTTAGAGCTACACAATTCAGAAGTCATAATGGTCATGAAAACAGAGCTTCACAATACAGGATTCAAGAAAGGAATGGATATGGAAATTATTTTAAGAATGAATTCAAGATATGGGAACCATCCAAAGGCTACAATATCAAGTGTTTCAATTGCAATAATTTTGGGCATATTGCAAAATGGTGTAGGACTCAATTCCAAACAGGTTCAAGGCAAGAAGGTCAAACGGGTTCAGGGAAAGAAGGTCAAACAGGTTCTAGACAAGAAGATCAAGTAATTCATCAAGATAAGGATATTAGAAAAACATGGAAGGAAGTTGATAGAGGAAATAAACAAAGTGATATGGGAGTAAAAGTACTCCCACCCCAAAATTAATCACCTCAAGAGAGAAGGGGGTGAGGGGGCTAAGCTTAAGAGTCATATATTTTAGCCCCATAGGTGTACCTTTTGCCATTAATGTCAAAGGGGGAGAGATTTGAGTAAGGTGGAGAGCACTGAGTTAGGGGGAGCAGCCTCTAAGAGAGTATTGAGTTAGGGGGAGCAGCCTCCATAGAGCATATTGTGTTAGGGGGAGCAACTTTGATTCTTAGAGTTGGTTTTTGCAGTGACTGTGGTGATTTGCATTAGAGGTGTTGCCATCAATGACAAAGGGGGATATTGTTAGAAATTTGAGGTAATTTGAGGTATTTTATGTTGTCATTTATGTCACATGGATCACATTGATTTTTGGTGGCCAAAATATTTTATAAATAAGCATTATGATATTTTGGAAATCATGGCTATTTACAAGGTTTTTGTGAAAACCAAGGTAGGTAAAATAAAAGGTTTTATTTAAAACCATGGATGGCAAATTTAAAATGGGTTTTTCTTAAAACCTAGGTTGGATTTTTGTTTCATCGAAAAATGTGCCCTGGTGAAGGAGATAATTAATTTTAAATATTTAAGTTTAAATTTTAATTATTTAAAATTAAAATTAAAATTAATATTTTTATATTTTCGACGTCAAAAAGAAGGAGGAAAATAATATTAATTCATAGCCGACATCAAAATAAAAAGGTGGGCATATATAAATATGCCACTAAAATTTTTATTTTCTCTAAGTCCTCGATGAAGATAATTTGTTCGAAGTGCTAAGGGAGCAGAAGTGTCGTATTCATTTGAAAACCAGTGAAGAGAAGAGGGAACAAAGGTAAGGGAGGTTCCTTACCTATCATCATAGGTTCTTGTGGCCTAGAAGCAAGAGGAAGGTGCATAAGGTGTTTAAGAACCAACAGATCTGAAGTTCAAATACTGCTAGCGCTAGTTTTTGCAAAGTAAAAAGTGGTCTTACACTATTCACCCCCACCTCTCAATATAAGCTTGTATTATTCACTCAGTATAAGCTTGTGTTCTTCATGTTAATATTGCTATCTATACATTGCATAATATTTATTGGAAATAAAAGTAAAAAGTGGTCTTATACTTTTCATCCCCCCTCTCAGTATAAGCTTGTGTTCTTCAATTGGTATCAGAGCGAGTTCCTTCGAAAGAGTTTAACATATTAAAGGAAAAACTTATAAGAATACAATGGATTCTAATAATGGGTCCTCAAATAATTCAACTCTAGTATTTTATGGAAGCGATTATGTATTTTTGAGTATGAGAATTAAGATCCACCTGATGGCACTTGGCAATGAAATTTGGGAAGCAGTTGAAAATGGATACATACCACCAGCTACTCCACCTAAAGATAAATATGATAAGCTTATACATCACTAAAATTCAAAAGTAATGAATACAATTTTGAGAGTTTTGTATAGAACAGAGTTCATAAAAGTTATGCATTGCAAAGATGCAAAAGAAATTTGAGATAAGTTGCAAAACATATATGAAGGAGATAAAAGTGTCAAAAAGGCAAAGATACAAAATCTCAAAGTACAATTTGAAAAATTAATAATGAAGGATGAGGAAAACATTAGTGCTTATCTACTTTATGTATACAATATTTTTAATCCCATGCAAGGACTTGGACTTGAGATTGAAGAATCAGATGTTTGTGATAATATCTTAAGATCTCTCCCAAAAAGATTTAGTGAAAATATTTTTTCTATAGAAGAATCAAAATATGACGATTCTTTGTCATGAGATATGTTACTTGGTATTCTTACATATTTTGAGATAAGAAAAAAATAAGAACCTAATCTCTAGAAGGAAGTAGCCTTCAAAGCTACTAAGAAAACAAAGGGCAAGAAATCAGATTCAATCAATGAGTCATCCAGTGATGAAGAAGAAAATTACAGTAAAAAGAATAAGGATTCAAGAATATTTAAAGATGTAAAATTTGTTAGATGTTTCAATTGTGGAAAGTATGGTCACTATGCATCTAATTTTTAAGAAGCTAAAAATAGCAATGATGAAGAAAAATAGGATCATAAGAATAGGGAATCAGAAAAATATAGGTACCAAAAGAAAGGTAAGTATGGACAAGGCAGACAAGGAAAGAAGTTCTTTCAAAGATAAAATAGGAGCTACTATACAGACAAGGCAAGTAAGTACTCAAGTGATAGTGACAATAGTTTCTCAAATAATGATAAATATGAATTTCTATTTTTGATAGAAGAAAAAAAGAAGTTAAGAAAAGGTCACCAATAATTCTCAAGTGTTTTAGATGTGGTAATTTTGGACATCTTGAAGATAGTTGTACAAAGAATGGTTTCAATTTCAGTGATGATGAATATGAACATACACTAGAAGGACCAGAAGAGAATATTCTAATGGAACTAGAATAAGAAGGAGGCAATTCTATAGAAGACAAGTCAGAAGAGAATGAAGATGTTTTCAAAGGCAAACAAATAGAGGAAGAATTAGAAAAAGGATAATTTGATCTTGAGGGAGAGCTTATTTATGCTCTTAACACATTAAAGAAAGTGAGAAATAAAAACTCCCAACTTAAGCTTTAGTTTCAAGAATGTGATGAAGAAAGAGGAAAGCTTATAGAGGATCTAAATAATTCAACAACTAAGACAAATAAGTTCAAGGATAAGTTAGAAGCAAAGGTCTTATAATATGAAAGGTTAGAACATGAAGTGGATATACTAAGGGAAGAAATAGAAAAGTCTAAGGAAAAGCTACACAAGTTTGGAAGAAGCTCAAATAATTTGGATAAGATTATCAAGTCACAAAGCCTACATCAAGCAAGATAGGTCTTGGTTTTGAACAAGCTCAAAATAAATAAGAAGAAGATTCAACCTTAAGTTATGAAGAAGAAGAAACTTCAGAAGAAGATAGTGTAAGAAAAATTGATACTTCTAAGGATGAGTTGGACAATAGAAAGTTCAACAAGGAAAGGAATAATGCACAAAGAAGAAATATATGGAACAGGAACCAACATAGAGAAAAATATACTAAGAGACCAATGAGGTCAAGGCAAGGAAATTTTAATGGATGATGTTTCTCATGTCACAGATTTGTGCACAAAGCTTCACAATGTAGGACACATGAAAGACAAGAATATGGGAACTTTAGGAACAGGCAGTTATTTCATGGGTATTATTACTCATGTAATCATTTTGGTCATAAGGCAATGAATTGTAGGGTTCATGACAAGAATAGATATGGCTTCACCAAGAGAAATTCCAAGACATTTGCACCTTCAAGGAATATCAATATTAAGTGTTACAAGTGCAATAATGATGGACATACAATAAATTGGTGTAGAGCAAACATTCCATAACCAAGCATAAACAGGAATATGAATAGGAACATGAATATGGACATGAATAGGAACAGGAAGAGGAATATGGACATGAATAGGAACATGAACATGGATATGAATATTAACATGAATATGGATATGAATAGGAACAAGAATAGTCAGAGGAATCAGAAGGATCAGGTAAGAAGGAAAGTAGACAAAGGTAAAGATCAGTACTTTATGGGAGTAGAAATACTCCTACCACAGAATTAACCACCTTAAGAGGAGGTGGGGGAGGGGCTAAGCTAAGAGACTCATTCTTATACCTGAGCCCCAAATGTGGCCCTTTGCCATTGATGTCAAAGGGGGAGATATTTGAGTAAGGGTGATGCAGGAGCATCCGACGATAGCAGGGCAATCGAACATCAACCAATTTTTTTCTAAGAATTGTGTTTTGAATATTTTTCTTTACAAGGCAGAAGTCCGTCACGATATCGCAACGTCATTGGGAGTGTAGAGTGGAGCGGTAGTGTAGAGTGAAGCGACAGTTTTGTTGCGATATTGCAACATCGCGATATCATGACATCACGATATCACGACAGCTTTGGGAGTGTAGAGTGAAGCGGCAGTGTTATCGCGATATCGCGACGTCATGATATCACGACAGCTTTGGGAGTGCAGAGTGAAGCGGTAGTGTTGTCGTGATATCGCGACGTCGTGATATCGTGACGGCAAAGGGGGTGCAATGTGGAGTGGTAGGGCGGCAGTTTTTGTCGACGTCGGGTGGAAAGCAAGGCTCAAGGTGTGGGCTTAAGGGCGGAGAAACACAAGGCGCAGGCTCGAAAGGCAAAGGTTGGGGGAGTCACGAAATCATGAAATGTCATGATTTTGTGACATGCCACGAAATCACGGCTCCAAAGGCAGAGGCAGAAGGCAAGGGCAGGGGAGTCACGAAATCATGACATGTCATGATTTCATGACATGTCATGGAATCGTGGCTCCAAAGGCAAGGTAAAGGCAGAAGGGCATGGGGGTCACGATACTACTACATGTCATGATATCACGACATGTCGCGATATCACGACATGTTGCGATATCGTGACTAGTTAAAGGCTGCCACGTGGATTAAGATATCATGGTTAAGAAGAATACGGGCTGAAGTAGACATGAGACTGCCATGTGTGTTAAAGCGACACGACATTTTGAAGACAGAGGCCGAAAATGGACATGCGGGCAGCCACGTGTATTAAAACAAAGATGAAGGCCACGTATATTAAAATGGAGATGACAACCGCGTGTATTAAACAGGGATGACTATCTTAAGGAAATTTTCTGACAAGGCGACAGTTGCAGGCCATAGACAGTATGGGATGAGACAGTGGTGCAGAGGAACAGTCTGACCAAAACGGTGTTTGCAGGGCAAGGGGGCGTCTTTAATGTAAGCTTCCTTAGCGGATCGGGGCAGTTGCCCATTTATGGAAGGAAGTCTGAAAACTTGGAGGGAAGCGAATTTTATTCCATTTTTTTTTTTGAATTCGCACTGGTGGGCATTAATTGCATAGAGGGCTGAGACCTCGATAAAAACTTGAAAATTGTAATAGATCGGGATGGTGGATCGAAGAATAGAGGCAGAAGGGGAGAAGTGGAAAGCTAAGCCGTGAGCTAGCATTTTGTAAAGCCTACGGGCTGCATTTGAATGTATTTTTTAGATTTAATAGAAGACAAGTTCTGGATTTGCGTGAGTGCGACTATGATTATTTCCCGGTCTACCGTCAGTGGTATCAGATCGGGAGTTCCTGAGTGTGTAACAGATCACCGAACGTGAGGCAGTTACACCAGGATCTGTGGAACGACTCATGAGAAAGTGAGTAAAATGCCTCCGAGAAGAAACCCGGTTGGTGGGAGAGGCATGATGACAGCAGAAGATTTACGGGCTTTGCAGTGGAAATTTCAGGCCCTGTAAGAAGAACTACGTAGAGGACATGAACCAAGAAGAGATGCAGACAGTGAAGACGAAGTAGATGAAGTAGAAAATCAGTCTAAGGAAGAAGAAGAGGCTGTGGATCCTGCACAAGCTAGGTTGTATAAAGCCATCTCTCAGATTGGAAAGCAACCAAAAATGGAGATTTCTACATACTCGGGAAACCTAAATCCAGAAGAGGTGATTGATTGGATAAACGACTTAGAAGAATATTTCGAATATGAGGAGGTTGAAGACCCTAATCGGGTCAGATTTGCTAAGACCAAGTTGAAGGGTCATGCCAGCATATGGTGGAAGGGAGTACAGCTGGAACGGAACCAAAGAGGAAAATAACGGATAACAAGATGGGAACGGATGGTAGAAAAATTAAAAATATAGTTTATTACGATAGATTACGAGTTGGATCTACTGAGAAAAATGTAGGGTTTGAGATAGATGAATAAAACTGTCCAAAAATATACAGAGGAGTTTTATAAAATCTCCATCAGAATTGGCCATTTGGAAGCAAGCAAGGAGAAGGTGGCCCGTTATATTAATGGGTTGAGACCTAGTATCCAGGAAGAGTTGAGCTTGGTTCGGGTGAGCACCATTGAAGATGCTTACCAGTTTGCTCTGAAAGTTGAAGAAAAACTGAACAGAAGGTTTGAGAGCAAGAAAAAAGGAAGAGGACATGGAGGAAAGACTGGTGGAAGAAAAGATGAAGGAAAAGAGGAGAAGAAAGAAGAGGTTAGCAGCAGCCGGGATCAGAAGGAAGATGAGGAACCCAAACCCCAAGTTCAGAACAATGGCTACCCAAGGGGAAGAGGTAGATCTGGACATGGGTATGGAAGAGGAGTGTTTCGGGGAACATGTTTCCACTATGGAGAAGAGGGACATCGGGCATATGAGTGTCCCCAGCACCCGAAGAGAGTGAACAAGAAACAAGTGGGTCCTGCCACGAGCTGTTGTGGCAGCGGAAGATGCTGAATCAGAACATTCTGAAGAAGTTGAGAAATGAGAAGCAATGATCGTGAGGAGAACCATGCTGGTTGAGGAAGACAAACCAAAGTAGAGGAGAAGCCTGTTCTGCACACGATGCAAAAGTGCAGGCAAAGTTTGTAATGTTATTATAGACAATGGGAGTACAGATAACTTAATCTTCGAGGAGATGGTTGCTAAGTTACAGCTGGAGAGAAGGAGACACCCGCATCCATACCAGATTGCGTGGTTGCGGAAGGACCACATAGCATGGGTCTGTGAACAGTGTTTAGTCATGTTCAATATTGGGAAGTACCAGGATGAGGTCCTGTGTGATGTTTTCCCCATGGATGCTTGCCATTTGCTGTTAGGAAGGCCATGGCAGTTTGATCAGAGTGCAGTGCATGATGGTCGTGCAAATACATACTCCTTGACGAAAGATGGAGTGCACCACAAATTAAAGCCAATACAGGTAGTGGATGAGAAGGTGTGCAGCAGTGCCAAAATTTTTCTGGTAGAGGGCAAAAAATTTTTTTGCCAGGAGACGAGATTTGAGCAGGTTGCAAAGGCAGATGAGTGTTTGGAGGTGTTACAGAAGACACGGATCAAACGACATAGAAGTGAAGGTCACTTCTCCATTTACCCTAGGTGTCTGATGCAGGAGCATCCGGCGACAACAGGGCAATCGAACATCAACCAATTTTTTTCTAAGAATTGTGTTTTGAATATTTTTCTTTACAAGGCAGAAGTCCGTCGCGATATCGCGACGTCATTAGGAGTGTAGAGTAAAGCGGAAGTTTTGTCGTGATATCGCGACAGATTTGGGAGTGCAGAGTGAAGCGGCAGTGTTGTCGCGATATCATGATGTCGCGATATCACGACAGCTTTGGGAGTGCAGAGTGAAGCGGCAGTGTTGTCGTGATATTGCGACATCACGATATCGCGACGTCACGATATCGCGATAGCAAAGGGGGTGCAAGGTGGAGCGATAGGGCAGCAATTTTTGTCGACGTCGGGTGGAAAGCAAGGCTCAAGGTGTGGGCTTAAGGGCGGAGAAACACAAGGCATGGGCTCGAAAGGCAAAGGTTGGGGGAGTCACAAAATTGTGATATGTCACAATTTCACAACATGTTGCAAAATCACGGCTCCAAAGGTAGAGGCAGAAGGCAAGGACAGGGGAGTCGTGAAATCGTGACATGTCACGATTTCGTGACATGTCACGAAATCATGGCTCCAAAGGCAAGGTAAAGGCAGAAGGGTGTGGGGGTCACGATACCACGACATGTCATGATATTGTGACATGTCGCGATATCGCGACCAGTTAAAGGCTGCCATGTGGATTAAGATATCGTGGTTAAGAAGAAGACGGGCCGAAGTAGACACGAGACTGCCATGTGTGTTAAAGCGATGCGACATGTTGAAGACAGAGGCCAAAAATGGACACGCGGGCAGCCACGTGTATTAAAACAAAGATGAGGGCCACGTATATTAAAATGGAGATAATAGCCGCATGTATTAAACAAGGATGACTATCTTAAGGAGATTTTCTGATAAGGTGATAGTTGCAGGCCATAGACAGTATGGGATGAGATAGTGGTGCAGAGGAACAGTCTGACCAAAACGGCATTTGCAGGGCAAGGGGGCGTCTTTAATGTAAGCTTCCTTAGCGGATCGGGGCAGTTGCCCATTTATGGAAGGAAGTCTGAAAACTTGGAGGGAAGCGAATTTTATTCCATTTTTTTTTTTTGAATTCACGCTGGTGGGCATTAATTGCATAGAGGGCCGAGACCTCGATAAAAACTCAAAAATTGTAATAGATCGGGATGGTGGATCGGAGAATAGACGCAGAAGGGGAGAAGTGGAAAGCTAAGCCGCGAGCTAGCATTTTGTAAAGCCTACGGGCTGCATTTGAATGTATTTTTCAGATTTAATAGAAGACAAGTTCTGGATTTGCGTGAGTGCAACTATGATTATTTCTCGGTCCACCGTCAAAGGGGGATATATTTGAGTTAGAAGGAAAGCATTTAGTCAGGATGAGAAATTTCCCAGGGGGAGCAAAAAAATGTCAAGGAAATGGTAAAAAGTAATTGGGTTGCCATCAATGACAAAGGGGGATATTTTTGGACATTTTGAGGAGTGTTTGTTGTCATTGATGTCAAAAGAATTTTTGTGCTATGTTCATCATCTTTGAGGACATTAAGTGTTTCCTCCAAAAGCAAGAAGGTCTTGAAAAGTAATAGGTTATAATATTTATTTTTAAATATTATATACCCAGAAGGGTTCAAAGAATGAAGATCAAAAGAAGGATAAGCATGTTCAAAATTAACTAATAATATTTTATTACTATTATTTCAGATCAAAATTGAGTTTAAAAATATCAAGGAACAAGTTGGAAAAAACCCACAAAGAGATTTTAATTTAAATTAAAATATTTTAATCTTTGATTAAAATTTTAATTTAAATAATTATGGGTGCTAAGGTTGATTTAAATATTTATTTAATATTTAAATTTAACTTTAATATTCAAATTAAAACTAAATTTGAATAATCATCGACATTGAAACAAGCTAAAGGTTGCATATAAATAATGCCAAAGTTGGCATTTAGAGAATCATCCATGAGATAGTTTTTGGCTCTTGCAAAAGAAAAGTGTGATTTTTGCATGTGTTTTCAAGCAAAGGAAAGGACAAGTGTGACTAGCCTCCAAACAAATATTTGAAGCCCCTCGTATCAGAGTTGGCAGCCAAGTGTAATACGATTGCTAGGCACCTGGTGCAGGTTTGAATCTCGTGCATGCCATTTTGGTTGAAGGAGGTTTGCATTTTAAGGTTGCACCATTCAAGTGAGGTGGTCAAAGGTACGCTAGTGCCTTTTGGCTCTTATGGAGCCATGTAGCATAGTTGGTGGGTGCGAGTGTTGCAGAAGTGCTTGGGGGAGAACCAACGATAGTTCAAATTCCGCCATGGACTTTTGGGCAACAATATTGAGGTATGCATGTTGTGAGGTTTGATTTGGATTACGAAAAATAGAAGGGAAATATTTTGCTTGTTGGTTGTCTTTGCTTACAAGAAATAAAATGGAAAATATTTTGTTTCAAAGGTTTATGTTGATTAATTTTTTTGCATAATTAATTTGATTATAAGTTGTTTAGGGGAGTTAAAAGGGAATGCAAAACTTTGATTTCTAGATTGAATTTTTAAGTGTTAAGGAGTTATAAGAGAGTAAGGACATTTATTTTTGAGATTGAAGGGTGTTGGATATTATTTTAAAATTTGTAGATTATAAGGTGTATTTGAATATTAATTTTTGTATTGAAGAAATATTTTTGAAGAAGTGTTAGGGTGATAATTCTTGTCATATAACCTTTGTGCTTGGCAAGGAAAGTGGTTATAATTGAGACATGTTTTGAAGTCTATTCCTCAAAAAATAAAAGGTATGCACATATTCTTCTTTGGTTGAAATAATTGATGGGTTGATATTTTATAGAAAACAAGATTGGAGTGAAAAGGATTTGATTAAATTTTTCCTTTGTGAGTTTGTTGAGTTGATAAGTTTTTTGAAATGGAAGTAAATGTTATAAACCTTGTTTGATAAGCATTGTTAGAGATTTTGAGTGAGTGAATGCATAATTCATTGTTGTGTAATTGGGATCCTTTTTTGTTGAGTTTAAATATTGAACTAGGGTTTGAAAGATCATGGGTATCATTGTTATGTGAATTCATAAAATATCTTGAACTAGAATTTGCAAGATCATTGGTATGATTGGTTGATAAGAATTTTTATTTAAGTGAGTGGTTGAGTAAAGAACTTGAACTAGGGTTTTCAAGATCATAAGTATCATTGTTATGATTGGTTGATAAGCATTGTTGTTGAATTAATTGGTTGAGTGAAGAACTTGAACTAGGGTTTGGAAATATCATGAGTATCATTGTTATGTGAGGATTACTTGATAAGCATTGTTGTTGAAGTGATTGGTTGAGTGAAAGTGATTGAGCTTATTTGAGTGGATGTGGTGAAGTGGTAGTTCAACTTCTGTGAAACAAAATTTTCTATATTCTTAATTGATTTTAGAAAGTGATTGAGTGTTTGTGAGTGTGAAACATATTGAGTCTCTAACAATTCTCTATATATTTTTGTGGTAAAAAGAGAGATTGAAAATGATTGAACATTGTTGTGAATGTGAAGCATATTGAGTCTCTAAAAATTCTCTATATGTTTCTATGATATTGGACAAGTTTTAGTGTGGAATTGTTGAGCATATTTGAGGCAAGTCTTTGATAAGACTTGTGGGCAGATTCGTGTGAGCTTTTGTGAAAGCTTACAATACAGAATTGAGGATAGATATTATTGAGAAGATTGGACAAGTTCTAGTGAGGAATTGTTGAGTAGATTTGGACAAGTTATAGTGAGGACTTTTTGAGCATATTTGGACAAGTTCTAGTGAGGACTTGTTGAACATATTTGGACAAGTTATAGAAAGGACTTGTGGATAAATTAGGGTGAGCTTTTGTGGAAGCTTACAAGGCATATTTGAGATAAGTATTTGAGAAGACTTGAGAGAAGAATTGATTGATTGAATTGTTCAAACCTTGAGTTAAGTTTTGGGGCAGATCAAGCATATTTGATTTGTGATTAAGTCAAGTTTTGTGTTAAGGCTTGAGGACAAATATTGAGGACAGATTTGTGCTAGACCGAAGGACTGTGTTTAGTGCAAATTTGAGGATAGATATTGAGGACAGATTTGTGCTAGATTGAAGGACTATGTTTAGTACATATTTGAGGATATATTTTGGTGCAAATTTGAGGATAGGTTTGTGCTATACCATAGATAAAGTTTGAGCATATTTGTGCTAGACCGAAGGAAAGTGTTTAGTGTAGATTTGATACAGATCTAAGAGCAATATTTGGAGGTGATAGAGTATAGAGGATGATCATATCCAATGGATAGAGATCCATAGCTAGGATAGTGAGGATAGGAGTCTTCAGTGGATAGAGATCCATTAACCAGTGCAATGGGGGTAAAATTTCTTATAGAATATCACCATATAGAGTAGAGGAGAAAGGATTTCTCCTATGGATAGAGATCAATGAACTTTATTAGGGTATTGGTGTCTCCTTTCTTCTTTCTCAATCAATATTTCACTAAAATTTTCACTAAAATTTTCTCAATCAATATTGATTGAGAAAATTTTAGTGAAATATTTTCTCCATGGAGTAGCCCACATTGGGTGAACCACATTAAATTGGTGTCTTTATTGTGTGTGGTGATTTATGTATTGGTTTGATTACTCCTACTGATATTGCTATCTATACATTGCATAATATTGATTGGAAAGAAAAGTAAAAAGTGGTCTTATATTGTTCACCCCCCTCTTAGTATAAGCTTGTGTTTTTCATGACCAATAAATATTCTAGGGTTTTTTTTTAGATGTTGAGAAAATGAACCCTAGATTAATGTAAGGTTCAATGAGACAAATATTCTTAAAATTATGCAACTTGGAAATATGTAAAGTAAATGAGAAAGCAATTACCATATTTATTTGAATGAAATTTATATGTTGCAATTGTAGGAAACATAGAGGAGTGTGTTTAGTCCAAGGGGGGTGTATGTAATGACCCACCTTGGTAGGAATTGATCTTGACACTTGATTTATGTATTTATGTGTGGATATCAAATACATAATCTTATTTGGTATTATTAAAATTAATTGATAGCTACATTCTATGTTTTATATGTGGATAATATGGTACTACTAATGAATCTTATGGATCAAGGATCAAGTACTCTCATGGGTGGATTGGTATGGGACAACCACTAGAGTTGAGAGAAATTTTGAAAAATTATGGATGACTTGTTCATCAACAACTCAAGGGTAAAAGAAATTTCTTTCATATAGATGCATTTGCATACATACATACATACATACATACATACATACATACATACATACTATATATATATATATATATATATATATATATATATATATATATATATATATTGTTTGAATACCTCATTTGCAAGGAAGTTGCTATTGCAAGGGAGCCTTACTTAGTAGGTTAATGATAATTTTGGTTATCTTAGGGAGCCACCTTCTTAAGGAAAACATAATGTGGTGTATTATTGAATTGCTTGGAGATGCATTTATGCTTGTTTTTAAAGCATAAGAATTGTTGATAAATACGGCTTAGTAAAGATCTTTTATATGTTTTTTTATATCGATGCTAATAGTTGATATTAGCACTCAATAATATCTAATTAGGTGAATGATTATTTCCTTAGTCTACTAATATTGGTAACTTTATGAGGAAAATAAATATTAAGAAGAAATTGATTTGATTTTAATCCTAGGAATATTAGTACGATATTGTTAGCATGAAAATAAGAAATATTTTTATAGATATTAAGGATTTATATCATTTCTTAAAATAATTCCTCTACTTAAAATTAGGATAATGTAATAAACATAAGTTTGGTATTTATCTTCTTTTGTGGGCTTTTGAATCTTAGTAATTTTCATTAAAGAATGTTACAAGTTGGATATCTTGAAGGGTGGCCAACTCAACAAAATAATGGAAGGACCTCCTATTCGAGGGTGGCAATGAAAGCCATTTGAAGGGGAATGTTTTTGTATTTTGGCTATTGTATTTGGAAGGAGAATAGAAGAGTGGATATAGAATGAGATGGTCTATGAAAGGCGCTCGAGAGCAAAGACTTTGAGCCCTATTAGAGCATCTAGAGTGTATTGTTAGGAGTGAGTTCGTTATTTATCTTTCCATGTGTGCTAAGTTTAATGATGTATGTTTCTATACATGTTAGCCTACACTTTTGAATGTTATTCCTTGTTTGTATTATCTAGAGCTTATTCTACATTAATATTGTTGCCTTTATTAAGTGATCCTTATTATTTTGTGCTATTTTTGCATCTTTTAGAGATTTTTTCTTTGTTAGTAGCATATATAATTTTATTATGTTTATGTCTGGTTGTCATTATCGTAGTTGGTATTGACTATGGTCATCCCTAGATATGCTTCTTGGTGGATGTTTGTTTGGGTGTTTTACTTATGAGTGATTTCTACCTTCTATTACCTAAAACCTTTGTGTGCCTTGGGTGTTAGCCATGATTTTATTTCTAAGGTCATGGATCTCATTATTTGGGTATGAATGCTTAGGGAGAACCTGGTTAATCACTCTAATCTATATCTCTTATGCAACCTAAAGTTATTCTCACTTTCTACTTGTGGATATTCTTAGATTTCTGAATAGGTTAACTCACAGAAAGCTCTATCGAGGATCTAAAGATAAAGCAAATGAATGTTGCTAAAAATTAAACTCAATAATAAAATTACAAAAATATATTACAACATAGAATAACCTAGATGATCACAATATACAAATATTACATTAATAATATAATGGTAATCAAGTTCATTACCAAGTGAGTGGTAATGACATTAATTAGCTTATAGAGGTGTGGTAACTAAGCACTAAGTCATTATGCTAGAATAATTCTACATAGATATATGTATGTAGGGTTAGGGAATAGGCATCTCTCTTTAAGTGTTATAGGTCTTAAATGATAATCCCTACACCATGATCATGTTGTCCTATACTAGTGAGGATATGGAAAATGTGGAGGGGCCACTAATGTCATCCTTCCTAAACGGTGAGGATTAGGTAGGTGAACCCCAAAAATATGGGATACTGACCACTATTGTCCACTTGAGAGTCATTTGTAGTGAAATTAACTCAAAAAGTGGTTATGTCAATATTGAAGTGTATTGGGATTTCTTTGTGAACCTTACTAGTGAAACAAAAATATCTTTATCGAGTTGGTTTTGGTGGGTTGTTATAGTGGGTATTAGATGTCTATGTTATAGGACTAGAAGCTTCCACAAAGTGTGCCTAGGATAAGAATTGACTTGATTTTTTTTTTGAGGAGACTTACTCTACTAGGGACCTTAACACGATATAGGATAAGTTAGGTATTGCATGCTGACAAGAATAGTCACACCAATGAGTAAAAATCCTAGGGAGTATAGTTTCTTATTAAGAAATGGAACCTTATGGTGAGGCAAGTGTGACCTTGATAGTTATCGAGTGAGTGATAATGGTCTAAGTTAGTTTATGGAGAAATAAAACTAACTGGTAATAAGTATAATTAAGAATAATTGTAACTTACCTAGCTCCTTTTTATGGATAGGAGATGACACATGTATTGAGATCATCCAAGAAGGTGGGGTTGGTTATGCAGAAAGAAGTTGTAGAACATCCTCTAAATATTATGGGAATAATCATACTCCAACAAGAAAATTGGAAGAACAATGGACTCTAGTAAGAAAACAAGGAAAGTAATGACCTCCAGCAAGGAAGTTGAGAGAATGAAATATCCCATTGAGATAATGGTAAATGCTACTTAGTTGAGTTGTTACAATAAGAAATGAAGCAACATACATCCTTAGTTAGGTCACTATAGGACCATATGAAACAAAAATTATTAATGCTAGAAAAAATTGTTGAGCGAAAACCCAAAAATGATAAAAGTAAAAGAAAATCAAGTATGATCTATGATAAAAAAAAGAAAAAGGAATACATCAATACCCTAACCTTAGAAATAGGATGATATAGCTCAGAAAGTGGGAAAAAGGGGGAAAAGGTAGGAAATATCTCAGGCACCTAGGAAAGGTTACTTCATTTATGGGGATTCTCATTATGTTAATAATTATCCCCAATGGCTAGAGTCAAGTGATAGAGCAACTGAGAAACCACACCGAATCTATGATACTATAGGGAATTATAACCTATATGGACAAGAAACATCTATGCTATTGAATAATAAGTCATTGAAAATGGATGTCAATTTTCTAATAGACAGTTGAGCTACATATAATTTTATTTCCACTAGTATTATTGAGGATATGTTGAAAAAACCTATATTTTGGCACAAGGATGAAAATTCAAGTATGGATTTGGATAGACCTACTCAATGAATCAATGTGTGCCTACATATGAGATAACCTTACCCAACATGTCCACTATATAGCACTTATATGTAGCACCCCTTAATGCTTTTGATATTATCCTAGGGATGGATTGGTTAAAGGTCGATGGAGCCTTAATCAACTTCCAAGAGAGGTGGATGGATTACATCAATATGGATAAGAAGTAAAAAAGAATTAAAAGTAGAAAAGGGTATTTTTGACCATACTTATTATCATCTATGTAGCTAAAGAGATTTATTAAAATAGGTGATATGTTGTATGTAGTCAATATTAATGGTAAGATGAGTAAAAAGGGGATGAAAAAATATTTAAGAAACATCCCATTTTGCATGACTTTAGGGTTTTTTTTCCAGAAGATCTCCTAGACCTATCACCTCCACATGAATTTAAATTCACTATTGAAATAATTCCTAGATCCAAACCTATTGCAAGTACACTTTATAGAATGAATCCTATTGATTTGGAACAATTAAAGGTGTAAATTTAGGATTTATTAGAGAAAGCATTGATTAAACCTAGTGTATCACCATGGGGAGATTCGATGTTATTTATGAAAAAGTATGGATCCTTAAGGTTGTGCATAGACTATAAAATTCTAAATAAGGTTACCATCAATAATAGGTATCCTTTACCAAGGATTGATGATGTCTTTGATCAACTAAAGGATGCTACTATATTTTCAAAGATTGATTTGATATCTGGATATCATCAGTTGAGAATTCATGAGGATACTCACAACACAATATTTAAGACTAGGTATGGCCACTAAGATTTCTCACTATTTCCATTTGGGTTTACAAATGTGCCAAAAAATCTATGATTCTGATGAACAATATGTTCAGGAAATATCTGGATCTATTTGTTTTGATATCTCTAGATGATATTTTTATATATAATTGCACCAAATATGAACATGACCAATATTTAAGGTTAGTGTTAGATATGCTAAGTAAAAACCAACTATATGGAAAAATATCTAAGTGTGAGTTTGATGCAAGAGCATCCGGTGGCAGTAGAGCAATCTTGCATCAAATTTTTTTTTGATTTTCTTTTCTTTTTTTTCTAAGTGTGCCTTGATGTCGTGATATCACGACAGAAAAAGTGTCGCGATATCATGATAGAAAAAGTGTCGCGATATCGTGACATGTCGCATTTTCACGACTTGAAGAGGGCAGGAAGGCAGGGAAACCGAAAGTGTCACGATATCATGACATGTCACATTTTTGTGACCAAACAAAAGAAAAGGAAGCGCAGGTGGTTATAGGAGCCGTTACAGAGGAAACTGTGTGGTATACCAAGGTGCAGTGAAAGCAGACGAAGACGAAGAGTCAGAATGTTTCGATAGCCAAAACAACGAAGAGACGCGGGAGATGAAACGGAAGCGTCAAAAAAGGGAGACGGAGCGTCACGATAGAAAGCTTAAAAGGGGAAGCAAAGACATGCACAAGGGTCAGAAAATTGGTAGAGACAGAGTTGCAGACGTAAAGACAAGAGGCCATTCTGGACCGGTTAGGTTGTTGTTTCTTCCAGGCGGAAGATGTTGTAACAGAACTATCTGTCGAGACAAAAGAATTTTTGTGGGCAGACTATTGCCATGACTGTAATTTTGTTCTAATCTATTGAATGTGATTACAGATTTGGTGTGAGCAATTGGGTTCTCGATCAAGTGGTATCAGAGTAGGAGTTCCTGAGTGTGCGAACAGATCACCGAAAGTGAGGCAGTTTGCACCAGGATCTATGGAAGGGTTGTGCGAAGAGAGTGAGGAAGAATGCCTCCACGAAGAAACCATGGTGGTGGGAGGAATGTGATACCTGAAGAAGATTTCAGAGTTTTACAGAGGCAAGTGCGAGCCCTGCAAGAGGAGTTGCAGAGAAGGGTTGAACCAAGGGGAGAAGATCATAGTGAAGATGAAGCTTGGGAGGTTGATAACCCATCAGAGGAAGAGGAAGCAATGAATCCTACAGAAGTCAGATTAGTTAAGGCCATTACTCAGATCGGGAAGAAGCCAAAGTTTGATGTCTCCACGTACTCGGGAACCTCAATCCGGAAGAGTTGATTGATTGGATCAATGATATGGAGGAGTATTTTGAGTATGAGGAGGTTGTAGATCCGAGATCGGATCAAATTGGCAAAAACAAAGTTGAAAGGCCATGCTAGCATATGGTGGAAAGAAGTACAACTAGAAAGGAATAGGAGAGGAAAGGAAAGGATAACCAGATGGGACCGAATGGTTGAGAAGTTGAAGAGGTAGTTTATTCTTGTAGATTACGAATTAGAGCTGTTGAGAAAAATGTAGAGCTTGAGACAGTCAAGCAAATCTGTCAAGGAATATACCGAGGAGTTTTACCAGATTTTAATAAGAACTGGACATTCTGAGGATAGTAAGGAGAAAGTAGCTCGTTACATAAATGGGTTAAGAATGAATATCCAAGAAGAACTCAGTCTAGTCAGAATTACCACCATTGAGGATACATATCAGTTTGCCTTGAAGGTTGAAGAGAAACTAAATAGAAGATTTGAAGGCAAACAAAGAGGAAGAGGTCGAGGTGGAAGAACTGGGGGAAGGACCAGTGGAGGAAAATTGGATGATCGAAATAAGACTGGTGAAACGAGTACTAGTCCAGATCAGAAAGAGGAGAATGCTTACCGCTCCCGTAATCAAAACAACGGTTACCAAAGGGGAAGAGGTAGAGCTGGACGTGGGTATGGAAGAGGTGGATTTCGTGGAACCTGTTTCCATTGTGGAGAAGAGGGACATCGGGCATATGAGTGTACCCAATACCAAGAGAGGACGAATAAGTGGCCTGAGGATCATGCTAGAGCTGTTGTAGCAGATGAAGGTGCTGAGTCTGAACATTTTGAAGAAGAAGAAGGAGAAGTGTTGATGACAAGAAGAGCACTGATGAATGGAGAGAAAGATGTGGATCAAAGGAAGAGCTTATTTCGCACGAGATGCAAATGTGTGGGTAAGACCTGTAATGTTATCATAGATAATGGTAGCACAGACAATTTGGTTTCAGGAGAAATGGTGACTAAGCTAAAACTGGAGAAGAGGGCGCACCCGCATCCATATCGGATTGCATGGTTACAAAAAGATCATAGGGTATTAGTCAGTGAGCAGTGTTTGGTTAAGTTTCATATTGGAACTTATCAAGATGAGGTTCTATGTGATGTTTTACCTATGGATGCTTGCCATTTGTTGTTGGGGAGACCATGGCAATTTGACAGACACGCGGTGCATGATGGACATGCGAATACTTACTCTCTGACGAAGGGCAGAATGCGTCACAAGTTGAAACCATCGAAGGAAGTGAATGAGAAGGTATGCAGTAGTGCAAGAATCTATCTGGTAGATGGTAGAAAATTTTTGGATGGCTTGAAGAGGGAGTCTATGTGTTACGCATTAATTCCTACTATTAAGAGGGAACAGTGTATGGACATTCCAGTAGAGGTTGAAAGTCTGTTAGAAGAATTTCTTGATATTGTGTCAGATAATGTGCCTGAGGGTTTTCCACCAGTAAGAAATATTAGCCATCAAATTGATTTGATTCCAGGAGCCAGTTTACCCAATAAGGCAGCCCATAGAATGTCTCCCGTAGAGAACGAGGAGTTGAACAGACAGGTTCAAGAGTTGTTGAGAAAGGGATTGATTAGAGAGAGTTTGAGTCCCTGTGTAGTACCTGCAGTACTAGCACCGAAGAAGGATGGAGAATGGAGAATGTGTACTGATTCCAAAACCATAAATAAGATTACCATTAAGTATAGATTCCCATTGCCTAGAATGGATGATATAATGGACTGTTTGAGTGGAGCTAAATACTTCACAAAGATTGATTTAAAGAGTGGGTATCATCAGATTCGCATCAGAGAAGGTGATGAGTGGAAGACTACTTTCAAAACCAAAGAGGGTTTGTATGAGTGGTTGGTCATGCCGTTTGGTCTAACCAATGCACCAAGTACATTCATGAGGTTAATGAATGAGGTGTTGAAAGAATTCCTAGAGAAGTTTGTTATTGTTTATTTGGATGATATTCTGATTTTCAGCAAAACATTGGAAGAACATTTGATGCAAGTTCGGACAGTCTTTGAAAAGCTGAGGGAGGAGCAGTTGTTGATTAATTTGAAGAAGTGCAGTTTTGTGAAGAAGGAGTTGGTGTATCTGGGATTTGTCATCTCGGATGAGGGTCTAAAAATGGATCCAGAAAAGGTGAAGGCTATCATTGAGTGGCCTACTCCAAGGAACATAACGGAGGTAAGATCATTCCATGGTCTTGCAAGTTTCTATAGAAAGTTCATTAGAAACTTTAGCAGTATTTGCGCACCCCTGACAAAAACCATGAGAGGGGATAAGAAGGAGTTTAAGTGGACTACAAGGGCAGGTACAAGTTTTGAGATGTTAAAAAGGAAGGTGACGGAACAACCCATTTTGATACTTCCAAATTTTAATAAAGTATTTCAGGTTGATTGTGATGCTAGCGGCAGTGCCATCGGAGCCGTGTTGAGTCAGGAAGGTAAACCTGTTGCATATTTTAGTGAGAAGTTAAATGATGCTAGGAAGAAATACTCTATTTATGATCAGGAATTTTACGCTATAGTTCAGGCTCTGAAGAAATGGAGGCACTATTTGTTAGCAAAGGAGTTTGTTTTATATACTGACCATCAAGCTTTGCAGTATATTAACAGTCAAGGAAAACTGAATCAGAGACACCTGAAGTGGGTGGAATTTCTACAGAGTTATACCTTTGTTTTGAAGCATAGGAGTGGGAAGTCTAATAGAGTTGCAGATGCCTTGAGTAGAAGACAAAATTTGTTGTTGGAGATGAAGGTGGAAGTCGTTGGGTTTGAAGAACTCAGGAGTTTGTATCCGGAGGATCCGGACTTTGCAGAAGCTTGGAAGGCATGTTTGTCTCCTATTACTTTGGATAGAACTAAGTGGCTGGATTTCACCATCCAAGATGGGATGCTATTTTGAAAGAACCAATTGTGCATTCCTAGAAGTTCAATGAGGGAGAATATGATAAAGGAGAAGCATAGTGGAGGACTGGCTGGGCATTTTGGTCGAGATAAGACCATTGCCCTTGTCAGTGAAAACTACCATTGGCCATAGTTGCAGTAGAATGTGACGAAATTTGTGCAGAGTTGCAGAGTGTGTCAGATGGCTAAAGGAGTGAGACAGAATACAGGATTGTATCAGCCATTACCTATACTAGAAAGACCATGGGAGGACATCAGTATGGATTTTGTTCTTGGCCTACCAAGGACACAACGAGGGAATGACTCCATTTTTGTTGTGGTTGACAGGTTTTCGAAGATGGCTCATTTTATTCCCTATCAGAAAATGAGTGATGCAGTTCATATTGTAGGCTTGTTTTTCAAGGAGGTGGTACGCCTTCATGGTCTACCCAAGAGTATAGTATCTGACAGAGATACCAAATTTGTGGGTTATTTCTGGAGGACTTTGTGGAAGCAGTTAAAGATGGATTTGAAGTTCAGTTCTGCATACCACCCACAGACTGATGGACAAATAGAAGTGGTGAACAGAAGTTTGGGTAACCTTCTAAGATGCTTGATAGGAGATAAGCCCAAGGGATGGGATTTGATTTTACCACAAGCAGAATTTTCTTACAACAATTCTATCAACAGAAGTACTAGTAAATCACCATTCCAGATTGTGTATGGGAACAACCCAAGGAATGCTTCGAATTTGAGAACGATGGGTAAAGGAGAAAAGAGTAGTGTTGAGGCTGAAGATTTTGTAGAACACCTAAAGAGTTTGCATGAGGAGGTAAAACAACATATTAGTAAGATGAATACTCAGTACAAGGCCAAAGTAGATCAGAAGAGACATTTCAAAGAGTTTCAAGTGGGAGATGAGGTCATGGTTCACTTGAGAAAGGAAAGGTTTCCTAACAAAACCTACAACAAACTGAAGATGAAGAAGTTTGGACCATGCAGGATCATAGGTAAAAGAGATTCAGGTAATGCCTATGAAGTGGAACTGCCGAGAGAGCTGAATATATCACCTATTTTTAATATTTCAGACTTGGTAGAATACCATGAAGGAGATAGTAGTGAGGCACCAAGAATAGATTTGTGGAGCATTCCAGTGACTGCACCAGTCACAGATGAGATAGAGGAAATACTCGATACTCGAGAAGGCAGAAGTACCAGGAACCGATAGTATTCAAAATATTTGGTCAAATGGAAAGGCAGGCCTTTCGAAGATGCAACGTGGTTGTCAAAGATAGAGGTCGACCACCTGGGTCTTCCTCCAACAGTATAGAAGTAGAGGACACTTCTCAATCCACCCCGGGTGTCTGATGCAGGAGCATCCGATGGCAGCAGAGCAATCTTGCATCAAAGAAAATTTTTTGATTTTCTTTTTTTTTTTTTCTAAGTGTGCCTTGATGTCGCGATATCGCGACAGAAAAAGTGTCGCGATATCGCGACATGTCACGTTTTCATGACCGAAGGACGATAAAAGGTGCAAGGGGAAAAGTGTCACGATATCGTGACATGTCACGTTTTCACGACTCAAGAAGGCGAGAGGAGACATGGAGCAAAAATGTCACGATTTCGTGACATGTCGCGAAATCGCGACCGAGAAGCAGAAAGGAGGCAAGGAAGGAAAAATGTCACGATTTCACGACAGAAGAAGCAGAAAGGAGGTCAGGAAGGAAAATGTCATGATTTTGTGACATGTCGCGATTTCGCGACCGAAGAAGCAGAAAGGAAGCAAGGAAGGAAAATGTCACGATTTCATGACATGTCGCGATTTCACGATCGAAAAAGAGAAAGAAGACCCGGAAGGAAAAGGTGTCGCGATATCGCGATTTTGCGATTGAAAAGAGAAAGAAGACCCGGAAGGAAAAGGTGTCGTGATATCACGACATGTCGCATTTTTGTGACTCGGGAAAGGCAGGAAGGCCAAAAAGCAAAAGTGTCGCGATATCGTGACATGTCACATTTTCGTGACCCGAACAGGACAGGAAGGCAGAGAAGCCAAAAATGTCACGATATCGCGACATGTCACATTTTCGTGACTCGAGGAAAGTAGGAAGGCAGAGGAGCCTAAAGTGTCACGATATCATGACATGTCGCATTTTTGCGACTCGAACAGGATAGGAAGGCAGAGGAGCCGAAAGTGTCACGATATCGCGACATGTCGCATTTTTGTGACTCGAACAGGATAGAAAGGCAGAAGAGCGAAAAGTGTCACGATATCGTGACATGTCACATTTTCGTGACTCGAAGAGGATAGGAAGGTGAAGCGGCCAAAGGTGTCGCGATATCGCGACATGTCACATTTTTGTGACTTGAAGAGTGCAGGAAGGCAGGGAAACCGAAAGTGTCACGATATCGCGACATGTCGCATTTTCATGACCAAACAAAAGAAAAGGAAGCGCAGGTGGTTACAGGAGCCGTTACAGAGGAAACGGTCGAGCGGTGGTATACCAAGGTGCAGTGAAAGTAGACGAAGATGAAGAGTCGGAACGTTTCGACAGCCAGAACAACGAAGAGACGCGGGAGATGAAACGAAAGCGTCAAAAAAGGGAGACGGAGCATCACGACATAAAGCTTAAAAGGGGAAGCAAAGACATGCACAAGGGTCAAAAAATTGGCAGAGACAGCATTGCAGACGTAAAGACAAGAGGCCATTCTGGACTGGTTAGGTTGTTGTTTCTTCCAGGCGAAAGATGTTGTAACAGAACTATCTGTCGAGACAAAAGAATTTTTGTGGGCAGACTATTGCCATGACTGTAATTTTGTTCTAATCTATTGAATGTGATTACAGATTTGGTGTGAGCAATTGGGTTCTCGATCAGAGTTCCATACCTTACAATTTTAGTATTTGGGGTATATCATATATGTAGAAGGAATTGTTGTAGATCCTACAAAAATAGAGGCCATTATGAGTTGGATTGCACCCACAAATGTGTTAGAAGTTAGAATATTCATGGGGCTCATTGGTTATTTTAGGTATTTTATGAGGGATTATTCAAAGATTGCTTACTCTATTACTAACCTTTAGAGAAAATAATAAAAGTTTAAATAGTCAAAAAAATGTGAAGACTACCTTTGAAACCCTAAAGAATAAGCTGACTAAGACATCAATTCTCAAGATACCATGTCCTCTTGGGAATTTTACAGTGTGTACAAATGCTTACTTAGATGTTTTGGGTGGGGTTTTGTCTCAGAACGATGTTACCATAGCATATGATTCTAGGAAACTCAAGAAGCATGAGTTGAATTATGCTACATACGATCTAGAATTGGTAGTAGTTGTGCATGCATTAAAGATTTGAAGGCACTATTTTTTTGGTAAACCATTTGAGCTAAGGGTATAACATCAAAGTTTAAGGTATACTTTTACCTAACCTATCCAAAATGCAATATAGAGAATATGGATAGAGTTCTAAGTAGAATATAAATTTGGTATTGAGTATATCAAAGGGAAATAAAATGATGTTGCAGATGCCTTGAGTAGGAGAAGGCACATAGGAACATTAACCCAAAGTTATATAGACTTGATGGACAAAGTTAGATAAATGTAGCTATAGGATCACTATTGCATTGAAAACCAAGCTAAAATTGAGATAAATCATGAAGAAAAAAAGGATTCCAATCTAAAGGATGGACTTTTATGCTTAAAGGAGAGGGTTTTCATACCCAAAAATAGTGAATTAAGGATAATTTTTATGAAAGGGTGCATATTTCTTCATATTTTTCTCATTTAGGAGGTGCAAAGATGCATGAAATAGACCACCTATTAGGTAGGAATGAAACAATTTATCACTAGTTTTATTGCTAGTTTTTTGGAATACTAGAAGGTTAAGGAAGAACATAAACATCCAGTACAAAAATTATACAAACTTGATATACCTACATAGAAATGGAAGGTTATATCTATGTATTTTATTATGGGTTTACCTAATACTAGGTACAACATGATGCAATACTTGTGGTAGTTGAAAAATTAACTAAGGTTACACATTTTATACCAGAAAACATCAAGGGTGATGCACAGATTGTGGAAAAAAAATCTAAGGAAATTTTTAGGTTACATGGTTTTCCTGAGGTGATCATATGAGACATATATTTTAGGTTTACATCAAAATTTTGGTAGGCTCTTCATCATGTAGTGGGAACCAAATTTAATATTAGTTCTACTTACCATATAAAAATAGATGGAAAAATAGAGAGGGTAAACCAAGTCCTAAAATACATGCTACACGTGTATTGCATGGATCAAAAAAGATAAGACCTTTTGAATCTTGTTTAATTTACATATAATAATGGATACCATGCATCCTTAGGAATGGCTCCATTTGATGCCTTGTATGGTAGGATATGCAAAACACATCTATTGTGGGACAATCTAGAGGATTAGGTGGTGATTGAATTGAACACTATCAAAGAGATGGAGTAGCTTAGAGCAGTTTGGCTAAGGAAAAAGCAAGTGATAAATCACTAAAAGAGCTATACTTATTTAAATAGGTCACCAAGAGAACTCTCTATGGGAGACAAATTTTTCTTGAGGGTAAGACCCACAAAAATTTCCATCAAGTGAACTAAGTTGGATCCTTATTATGTTGGGCTTTTTGAGATCATTGATAAGATTAGTCTAGTATACATTAGCCTTGCCTTGTTGTCCAACCTATAAAAGATCCATGATCCTTGATTAGTCTATGATACGTTTGGAATATTTTAAAATTATAGATGACAAATACCTCAGCCATTAAGGTGTGACCAATAAATATTCTAGGGTTTTGTTTTGAGATGTTGAGGAAATGAACCCTAGATTAATGTAAGGTTCAATGAGACCAATATTCTTAAAATCATGCAACTTGAAAATATGTAAAGAGAATGAGAAAGAAATTACCATATTTATTTGAATGAAATTTATATGTTGGAAATGTAGGAAAGATAGAGGAGTGTGTTTAGTCTAAGGGGGTGTATGTAATGACCCACCTTGGTAGGACTTAGTCTTGACACTTGATTTTTGTATTGATGTGTGGATATCAAATACATAATCTTATTTTATGTTATTAATATTAATTGATAGCTACATTCTATGTTGAATATGTGGAGAATATGGTACTACAAATTAATTTTATGGATGAAGGATCACGTACTCTCATGGGTGGATTGGTATGGGACAACCACTAGAGTTGAGAGAAAATTTGAAAAATTATGGATGACGTGTTCATAAACAACTCAAGGGTAAAGGAATTCCCTTCATATAGATGCATTTGCACACACACACACACACATATATATATATATATATATATTGTTGTTTTAATACCTCATTTTCAAGGATGTTGTTATTGCAAGGGAGCCTTCTTTAGTAGTTAGGTGATAATGTTGGTTATCTTAAGAAGCCACCTTATTAAGGAAAATATAATGTGGTGTATTATTCAATTGCTTGGAGATGAATTTATGCTTGTGTTTAAAGCATAATAATTGTTGATAAATATGGCTCAACAAAGATCTTTTGTATGTTATTTGATATCGATGCTAATGATTGATATTAGCATGCAATAGTATCTAATTAGGTAAATGAGTATTTCCTTAGTCTACTAATATTGGTATCTTTATGAGGAAAAGGAATATTAAGAAGAAATTGAATTGGTTTTAATCCTGGGAACATTAGTATGATATTATTAGCTTGAAAATAAGAAATGTTTTTATAGATGCTAAGGATTTATATTATTTCTTAAAATAATTCTGCTACTTAAAATCATGATAATGTAATAAAATTAAATGTGGGATTTATCTTCTTTTTTGGACTTTTGAATCTTAGTAATTTTCATTAAAGAATGTTACAAGTTGGATGTCTTGGAGGGTGGCCAACTCAACTAAATAATAGAAGGGTCTCCTATTGAAGGGAGGCTATGAAAGTTATTTGAAGGGGAATGTTTTTGTATTTTGGCTATTGCATTTGGAAGGAGAATAGAAGAGTGGACATAGAATTATATGGTATAGGAAAGGAGCTCGAGAACAAATCCTTTGAGTGCTATTAGAGCATCTAGAGTGTATTTTTAGGAGTGAGTACTTTTTTTATCTTTCCCTATGTGCTAAGGTTAATGATGTATGTTTCTATACATGTTACCCTACTCTTTTGAATTTTCTTCCTTGTTTGTATTATCTTGAGCTTGTTCTACATTAATATTGTTACCTTTATTAAGTGATCCTTATTATTTTGTGTTATGTTTACACCTTTAAGAGCTTGTTGCTTTTTTAGTATCATATATGATTTTATTATGTTTATGTCTTGTTGTCACTATCGTAGTTGGTATTGACTAGGGTCATCCCTGGATATGCTTCTTGGTGGATGTTTGTTTGGGTGTTTTACTTATGTAAATATTTGTGTATATCCTAAGAGGGTGCTTTCTACCTTCTATTGCTTGAAACCTTTGTTTGCCTTGGGTGTTATCCATGATTTTATTTCTAAGGTCATCGATCTCATTATTTGGGTATGAATTCTTAGGAATAACCTGGTTAATAACTCTAATATATATCTCTTATGCAACCTAAATTTATTCTCACTTTCTACTTGTGGTTGTTGTTATCTTTAGGAATAGGTTAACTCACAGAAAGATCTATCAAGGATTTGAAGATAAAGCAAATAAATTCTACTAACAATGAAAATCAATAATAAAATTACAAGAATATATTATAACATAGAATAACTTGGATTATCACAATATACAAATATTACATTAATAATATAATGGTGATCATGTTCATTACCAAGTGAGCGGTAATGGCATTAATTAGCCTATAGAGGTGTGGTAACTAAGCACTAAGGCATCAAGCCAGAACAATTCTACATAGATATATGTATGTAGGGTTAGGTAATAGGCATCTCTATTTAAGTGTTATGGGCCTTAAATGATAATCCCTACACCATGATCATGTTGTCCTATATTAGTGAGGATATGGAAAATATCGAGGGACCACTAATGGCATCCTTCCTAAATGGTGAGGTTTAGGTAGGTGAACCCTAAAAATATGGGATACTAGCCACTATTGTCCACTTGAGAGTCATTTGTAGTGACATTAACTCAAAAAGTGGTTATGCCTTGCAAATATTGAAGTGTATTGGGACTTCTTTGTGAACCTTGCTAGTGGAACAAAATAGCTCTTTATCAAGTTGGTTTTGGTTCTTTGTTATAGTTGGTATTAGATGTCTAGGTTATAGGACTAGAAGATTCCACAAAGTGTGCCTAGGATAAAAATTAACTTGATGTATTTCTTTGAGGAGACTAACTCTACTAGGGACCTTAACACGATATAGGATAAGTTAGGTATTGCATTCTGACAAGACCAGTCACACCAAGGAGTAAAAATCCTAGGGAGTACAATTTATTATTGGTAAATGGAACCTTATGGTGAGGCAAGTGTGATCATGATTGTTATCGAGTGAATGATAATGGTCTAAGTTAGTTCATGGAGAAATAAAACTAACTGGTTATAAGTACAATTAAGGGCAATTGTAACTTACCTAGCTCCTTTTTGTGGATAGGAGATGGTACATTTATTGAGATCATCCAAGAAGGTGGGGTTGGTTATGCAGAAGGAAGTTGTAGCACATTCTCTAAAGAAGACTGGAAGAACCATGGACTCCAACAAGAAAATTGGAAGAACATGGACTCCAATAAGAAAACTAGGAAAGCAATGACCTCCAGCAAGGAAGTTGAAAGAATGAAATATCCCATCGAGAGAATGTTAGATGCTACTTCCTTAGTTGAGTTGTTACAAGAATAAATGAAGCAACTTACATCCTTAGTTAGGTCACTATAGGACCATATGGAACAACAATTATTAATTCTAGAAATAATTGTTGAGCAAAAACCTAAAAATGATAAAAGTAAAGGAAAATAAAGTATGACCTAAGATCAAAAAAGGAATAAATCAATACCCCAATATTATAAATAGGATGATATATCTTAGAAAGAGGGAACAAGGGAGAAAAGGTAGGAAATATCTTAGGTAACGAGTACATGTTACTTCATTTATGGGGATTCTCATTATGTTAATCATTATCCCCAATGGCTAGAGTCAAGTGATAGAGCAAAAAAACAACCACACTAAATGTATGACACTATAGGGAATTATAACCTATATGGACAAGCAACATCTATGCTATTGAATAATAATTCATTTAAAATGGATGTCAAATTTTTAATAGATAGTGGAGCTACAAATAATTATATTTCCACTAGTATTATTGAGGATATGCTGAAAAGACATAAATTTTGGCACAAATATGGAAATTCAAGTATGGGTTTGTATATACCTACTCAGTGAATCAATGTGTGCCTAAATCTAAGATAACCTTACCCAATAGATCCACTATATAGCACTTATATGTAGCACCCCTTCATGCTTTTGATATTATCCTAGGGATGGATTAGTTAAAGGTCCATGGAGCCTTAATCAAATTCCAAGAGAGGTGGATGGATTACATCAATATGGATAAGAAGGGAGTAAGAATTCAAAGTCAAAAAGGATATTTTTGACCATACTTATTATCAGCAGCTAAAGGGATCAATTAAAATAGGTTGTATGTTGTATGTAGTCAATATTAATGGTAAGACGAGTAAAATATGGGATGATAAAATATTTAAGAAACATCCCATTTTGTATAACTTTAGGGTTGTATTTCTATAAGATATCCTAGACCTATCACCTTGACATGAATTTAAATTCACTATTGAAATAATTCCTAGAGACAAACCTATTGCAAAGAGAATTTACAGAATGAATCCTATTAATTTGGAATATTTAAAGGTGTAACTTTAGGATTTATTAGAGAAAGGGTTGATTAAACCTAGTGTATCACCATGGGAAGATTCGATGTTATTTATAAAAAAGAAGGAGGTATCCTTAAGGTTGTGTATAGACTATAAAATTCTAAATAATGTTACCATCAAGAATAGGTATCCTTTACCAAGGATTGGTGATGTCTTTGATCAACTAAAGGATGCTACTATATTTTCAAAGATTGATTTGAGAGTTGGATATCATCAGTTGAGAATTCATGAGGATACTCACAACACAATATTTAAGACTAGGTATGGCCACTAAGAGTTGTCACTATTTCCATTTGGGTAGACAAATGTGCCAACAATATTTATGATTCTGATGAACAATATGTTTAGGAAATATCTGGATCTATTTATTTTGATATTTCTAGATGATATCTCTATATATCCTTACACCAAAGATAAACATGACCAATATTTAAGGTTAGTGTTAGAGATACTAAGGAAAAACCAACTATATGGAAAAATATCTAAGTGTGAGTTCCATACCTTACAAGTTCAGTTTTTGGGGCATATCATATATGCAGAATGAATTTTTGTAGATCCTACAAAAATAGAGGTCATTATGAGTTGGATTGCACCCACAAATGTGTTAGAAGTTAGAATCTTCATGGGGATCATTTTTTATTTTAGGTATTTTATGAGGGATTATTTAAAGTTTGCTTACTCTATTACCAACCTTTAGAGAAAAGAAAAAAAAATTAAATGGTCAAAATGTCGCATTTTTGCGACCAAAAGAGAAGAGAAAAAGTAGGAAGGAAAAAGTGTCGTGATATCGCGACATGTCGCATTTTCACGACCAAAAGAGAAGAGAAAGAGTAAAGAGGCGAAAGTGTCGTGATATCGTGACATATTGGTTTCTCGTGGGCAAAAGCCAAGAAAAGGAGCAAGGAGGCGATTGTGTCGTGATATCGCGACATGTTGCCTTTTCATGTCCAAAAGCAAAAAAATAGGACAAATAGGAAGAAGTGTTGTGATGTCACGACATGTCACATTTTTGACATGTAGCAGTTTCACGACGATCCAAAGCAAATGAAGGAAAAGACTCAACGATGATGTGATTTCGCAACTTGTCGATTCTTTGCGGCTGGAAGCGGCAAGAGAACAAAATAGGAAACGAATGTCATGATTTCATGACATGTCTCAGTTTCAAGACAGGCAGTGGCAAAGGAGCAGAACGAAGGCAGATTGTCATGATTTTGTGACAAGTCTCATTGTTGTGACATGTCACATTTTTGCGACTATCCAGAGCAAATGAAGGAAAAGACTTAAGGACGTCATGATTTCATGACATGTCACACTTTCACGGATGGAAGCGGCAAGAGTGCAAAATGGGAGATGAATGTCGTGATTTCGTGACATGTCTCATTGTCGTGACATGTCACATTTTCGTGACATGCAGCAGCAAAGGAGCGGAACATAGGCATAATGTAGTGATTTCGCGACATGTCTCTTTTTCATGACAGGTCACAGTTTCGCGACTATCCAAAGTAAAATATGGAAATGACTTAAGGACATTGCGATTTGGTGACATGTCACATTTTCGTGGCTGGAAGCAGAAAGAGTGCAAAATGGGAGACAAATGTCGTGATTTTGCGACATGGCTCATTTTCATGACATGTCACATTTCCACGACTTATAGCGACAAAGGAGCATAATGAAGGCAGAATGTCATGATTTCGCGACATGTCTCATTTTCATGACATGTCACCGTTTCGTGACTCTCCAGAGCAAATTAAGGAGAAGACTTAAGTTTGTCGCAATTTCACGATAGGTCACATTTTCATGGTTATGACAGCAAGAAAGCATTGCAGTGGGTTGCTGCCTATGTTCTAAGGTGTTTGTAAATATGTGTAAGGGGTTGTGCTCTTTCTTGGTAGGGTGGCCTCATAAGGGTACTAGTAGCGAAGGACAAACTGTCCCTATTGAGGTTTTGATCTGTAATAGCATAGTGTTGATTTTTGAAAAGGTTTTGGGTCAACCTGGAAAACCCGGATGTAATGAATTTGTTCCTTAATTACCAAAAAAAAAAAATGTGAAGACTACCTTTGAAACCCTAAAGAATAAGCTAAGACATCAATTCTAAAGATACCATATCCTCTTGGGAATTTTATAGTGTGTAAAAATGCTTACTTAGAAGGTTTGGGTGGGGAATTATCCCAGAATGAGGTTACCATAGCATATGAATATAGGAAACTCAAGAAGCATGAGTTGAATTATGCTACACACGACCTAGAATTGGTAGTAGTTGTGCATGCACTAAAGGTTTGAAGGCACTATTTGTTGGGTAAACCATTTGAGCTAAGGGTAGAATATCAAAGTCTAAGGTATATTTTTACCCAACCTATCTTGAATGAAGGATAGAGAAGATGGATAGAGTTCTAAGTATAATATAAATTTTGTATTGAGTATATCAAAGGGAAAGAAAATAAGATTGTAGATGCTTGAGTAGGAGAAGGCATATAGGAACATTAACCCAAAGTTATATAGAATTTATGGATAAAGTTAGAGAAATGTAGCTATAGGATCACTATTGCATTGAAAACTAAGCTAAAATTAAGATAAATCATGAAGAAAAAAAGGATTTTAACATAAAGGATGAATTTTTATGCTTAAAGGAGAGGGTTGTCATACCCAAAACTAGTGAATTAAGGAGAATTTTTATGCAAGAGGTGCATATTTCTTCATATTTTACTCATTTAGGAGGTGCAAAGATGCATGAAAACATGAAATAGACCACCTATTAGGTAGGAATGAAATAACATATAACTAGTTTTATTGCTAGATGTTTGGAATGCCAGAAAGTTAAGGAAGAACATCAACATCAAGTACAAAAACTATACAAACTTGATATACCTACTTAGAAATGGAAGGTTATATAAATGGATATTATTATGGGTTTACCTAAGACTAGGTACAACATGATGCAATACTTGTGGTAGTTGAAAAATTAACTAAGGTTGCACATTTTATACCAAAAAACATCAAGGGTGATGCATAGATTGTGGAAAATAATTTTTCTAAGGAAATTTTTAGGTTACATGGTTTTCCTGAGATGATAATATGAGACATATATTTTATGTTTACATCAAAATTTTGGTAGGCTCTTCATCATGTAGTGGGCACCAAATTGAATATTAGTTCTAATTACTATTTAAAAATAGATGGTAAAATAAAGAGGTTAAACCAAGTCCTAGAAGATATGCTACGCATGTATTGCATGGATCAAAAGTCTAAGTGGGAAGACCTTTTGCATATTGTTGAATTTAAATATAATAATGGATACCATGCATCCTTGGGAATGGCTCCATTTGAGGCCTTGTATGGTAGGAGATGCAAAACACATCTATTATGGGATAATATAGAGCATCAGGTGGTGATTGCATTGAACACTATCAAAGATATGGAGTATCTTAGAGTAGTTTGTCTAAGGCACAAGGAAGTGATAAATCACTAAAAGATCTATGTTGATTTAAACAGATAACCAAGAGAATTCTCTATGGGATACAATTGTTTTTTAGGTAAGACCCACGAAAAGTTCCATCAAGTGAACTAAGTTGGATCCTTATTATGTTGGGATTTTTGAGATCATTTATAAGATTAGTCTAGTAGATATTAGGCTTGCCTTGTCTCCCAAACTATCAAAATTCCATGATACTTTCCACATATATTTGCTTAGAAAATATGTTGTTGATCCTTCTCACGTTTGGAATGTTTTGAAACTATAGATGGAAAATCCCTCAACCAAGGTTATGCATAAGGGATTGGACTCAAAATGTACTTATAAACAAATGGTGAATCCTCATAAAAATCAAGGTGAATCATGGATAATATTAAGCAAATCAAATTGAGCATCTTCATACCAAAATTTGAGGTATTTAAAGTCCTAAAATGTAAGGTCATATTTGGGATAACTTTTGACCTATTAAATCATCTTATAACTTCATAAAAATACCACCATTAGATCAGGCTTGAAAAGATCTTTCCAACGAGTACAAATATGCCTATGTTTGGATATATATTGTGGTTAATTGACCCTAAGAACAAATTGGTATTGAAATATTTTAAGCGAATGGGCCAAGGTCGAGGGTCCTCATATTCACAAATTTCTAATTTTTAAAATCCTAATATTTGCCCAATTTGAAAATATGCACCATTGTGCATAACCCTACCCTCAACCATTAAGGTGTGACCAATAAATATTCTAGGGTTTTGTTTTGAGATGTTGAGGAAATGAACCCTAGATTAATGTAAGGTTCAATGAGACCAATATTCTTAAAATTTTACAACTTGGAAAGATGTAAAGGAAATGAGAAAGATTTTACAATATTTATTTGAATGAAATTTATATGTTGCAATTGTAGGAACATAGAGGAGTGTGTTTAGTCCAAGGGGGGTGTATGTAATTACCCACCTTGGTTGGACTTGATCTTGACACTTGATTTATGTATTGATGTGTGGATATCAAATACATAATCTTATTTGGTGTTATTAAGATTAATTGATAGCTACATTCTATGTTTTATATGTGGACAATATGGTATTACTAATAAATTTTATGGATGAAGGATCAAGTACTCTCATGGGTGGATTTTTATGGGACAACCACTAGAGTTGAGAGAAAATTTGGAAAATCATAGATGACATTTTCATCAACAACTCAAGGGTAAAGGAATTTTCTTTATATAGATGCATTTGCATACACACACACACACATACACACACACACACACACACACGTATATATATATATATATATATATATATATATATATATATATATATATATATATATATATATATATATATATATATTATTGTTTGAATACCTCATTTGCAAGGAAGTTGTTATTGCAAGGGAGCCTTCTTTAGTAGTTAGGTGATAATGTTGGTTATATTAAGGAGCCACCTTCTTAAGGAAAACATAATGTGGTGTATTATTGAATTTCTTGGATATACATTTCTATTTGTGTTTAAATCATAAGAATTTATGATAAATATGACTCAGCAAAGAGCTTTTGTATGTTGTTTGATATCAATGCTAATGGTTGATATTAGCACTCAATAGTATCTAATTAGGTGAATGATTATTTCTTTAATCTACTAATATTGGTAGATTTATCAGGAAAAGGAATATTAAGAAGAAATTGATTTGATTTTAATCCTAGGAACATTAGTATGATATTGTTAGCATGAAAATAAGAAATATTTTTATAGATGTTAAGGATTTATATTATTTCTTAAAATAATTCTTATATTATTTTGTGGACTTTTTAATCTTAGTAATTTTCATTAAAGAATGTTACAAGTTGGATGTCTTGGAGGGTGGCCAACTCGACTAAAGAATAGAAGGATCTCCTATTGAAGGGAGGCTATGAAAGTTATTTGAAGGGGAATGTTTTTGTATTTTGTCTATTGCATTTGGAAGGAGAATAGAAGAGTGGACATAGAATGAGATGGTAGAGGAAAGGAGCTCAAGAACAAAGCCTTTGAGCCCTATTAGAGCATCTAGAGTGTATTGTTAGGATTGAGTACTTTATTTATCTTTCCCTATGTGCTAAGGTTAATGATGTATGTTTCTATACATGTTAGCCTACTCTTTTGAATGTTCTTCCTTGTTTGTATTGTTACCTTTATTAAGTGATATTTATTATTTTGTGCTATATTTGCACACTTAAGAGCTTGTTGCTTTTTTAGTAGCATATATGATTTTATTATGTTTATGTCTGGTTTTCACTATCGTAGTTGGTATTGACTAGGGTCATACCTAGATATGCTTCTTGGTGGATGTTTATTTGGGTGTTTTACTTATGTAAAGATTTGTGTATAGCCTGAGAGAGTGCTTTCTACCTTCTGTTGCTTGAAACCTTTGTGTGCCTTGGGTGTTATCTATGATTTTATTTCTAAGGTCATGGATATCATTATTTGGGTATGAATGCTTATGGAGAACCCAGTTAATCACTCTAATCTATATATCTTATGCAACCTAAATTTATTCTCACTTTCTACTTGTGGCTATTGCTAGCTTCTTGAATAGGTTAACTCATAGAAAGCTCTATCGAGAATCTAAATATAAAGCAAATGAATGCTGCTAACAATGAAACTCAATAATAAAATTACAATAATATATTATAACATAGAATAACTTGGATGATCACAATATACAAATATTAAATTAATAATTTAATGGTGATCATGTTCATTACCAAGTGAGTGGTAATGGCATTAATTATCCTATAGAGGTGTGGTAACTAAGCACTAAGTCATTAAGCTATAACAATTATACATAGATAGATGTATGTAGGGTTAGGGAATAGGCATATCTCTTTAAGTATTATGGGCCTTAAAGGATAATCCCTACACCATGATCATGTTGTCCTATATTACTGAGGATATGGAAAATGTGGAGGGGCCACTAATGGCATCCTTCCTAAACCGTGAGGTTTAGGTAGGTGAACCCCAAAAATATGGGATACTAGCCACTATTTTCCACTTGAGAGTCATTTGTAGTGACATTAACTCAAAAGGTGGTTATGCCTTGCAAATATTTAGTGTATTGGGACTTCTTTGTGAACCTTGCTAGTGGAAAAAAATAGCTCTTTATCGAGTTGGTTTTGGTGGGTTGTTATAGTTGGTATTAGATGTCTAGGTTATAGGACAAGAAGCTTCTACAAAGTGTGCCTAGGATAATAATTGACTTGATGTATTTATTTGAGGAGACTTACTCTACTAGGGACATTAACATGATATAGGATAATTTACGTATAGCACACTGACAATACTAGTCACACCAAGGAGTAAAAATCATAGGGAGTATAGTTTTTTATTGGGAAATGGAACCTTATGGTGAGGAAAGTGTGACCATGATTATTATCAAGTGAGTGATAATGGTCTAAGTTAGTTCATGGAGAAATAAAACTAATTTGTTATAAGTACAATTAAGATAAATTGTAACTTACCTAGCTCCTTTTTGTGGATAGAAGAGGCACATAGATTGAGATCATCCAAGAATGTGAGGTTGGTCATGTAGAAGGAATTTATAGCACATCCCCTAAATAATACTGGAAGAACCATGGACTCCAAAAATAAAAATTGGAAGAACAATGGACTCCTATAAGAAAACTAGGAAAGCAATGACCTCCAGCAAGGAATTTGAGAGAATGAAATATCACATCGAGAGAATGGTAGATGCTACTTTCTTAGTTGGGTTGTTACAATAAGAAATGAAGAAACTTTCATCCTTAGTTAGGTCACAATAGTACCATATGGAACAAAAATTATTAATGCTATAAATAATTGTTGAGAAAAAACCCAAAAATGATAAAAGTAAAGGAAAATCAAGTATGATCTAAGATCAAAAAAAGGAATAAATCAATACCCCAAATTTAGAAATAGGATGATATAGCTCAGAAAGAGGGAACAAGGGAGAAAATGTAGAAAATATCATAGGCACCCATGACATGTTACTTCATTTTTTGGTATTCACATTATGTTAATAATTATCCCCAATGGCTAGAGTCAAGTGATAGAGCAATGGAGAAACCACACTGAATCTATGAAACTATAGGGAATTATAACCTATATGGATAAGAAACATCTATGCTATTGAATAATTAGTCATTTAAAATGGATTTCAAAGTTTTAATAGATAGTGGAGCTATAGATAATTTTATTTCCACTAGTATTATTGAGGATATGTTGAAAAGACCTAGATTTTGGCATAAGGATGGAAAGTCGAGTATGGGTTTGGATAGACCTACCCAGTGAATCAATGTGTTCCTACATATGAGATAACCTTACCCAATAGATCCGCTATATAACAATTATATGTAGCACCCATTCATGCTTTTGATATTATCCTAGTGATGGATTGGTTAAACTTCCATGGAGCCTTAATCAACTTCTGAGAGAGGTGGATGGATTACATCAATATGTATAAGAGGGGAGTAAGAATTCAAATTAGGAAAGGATCTTTTTGACCATACATATTATCAGCTATGCAGCTAAAGAGACGGTATGTTGTATGTCATCAATATTACTGGTAAGATGAGTAAAAAAGGGGATGAAAGAATATTTAAGAAACATCCCATTTTGCATGAATTTATGGTTGTATTTCCAGAAGATCTCCTAGACCTATCACCTCGACATGATTTTAAATTCACTATTTAAATAATTCCTAGATCCAAACCTATTGCAAGTACACTTTACAGAATGAATCCTATTGATTTGGAACAGTTAAAGGTGCAACCTTAGGATTTATTAGAGAAATGGTTGATTAAACCTAGTGTATCATGATGGGGAGATTCGATGTTATTTATGAAAAAGAAGGATGGATCCTTAAGGTTGTTCATAGACTATAAAATTCTAAATATGGTCACCACGAAGAATAGTTATCATTTACCAAGGATTGATGATGTCTTTGATCAACTAAAGGATGCTACTATATTTTTAAATATTGATTTGAGATCTGGATATCATCAATTGAGAATTAATGAGGATACTCACAACACAATATTTAATACTAGGTATGGGCACTAAGAGTTCTCACTATTTCTATTTGGTTTGACAAATGTGCCAATAAATTTTATGATTATTTTTTTTGGTAGATTGATAATTTTATTAAAACTAGGGCATTTGAAAGGCACCCTAATGCCTTGTACATAAAAATATCAAAAAGGAAAAGACAAAAGGAACAAAGAACTACTAGATGAAATATGAAACCATCCACCAGGATACAACCTCAAATAACATCCTTGGACAAGAAGGAATAGAGAGAAACAGAGAGGAAACTGCTAGAGCCCAAAAAGAAGCAGTCCTTGCCCGAAAAGGATCTCAAAAAATATGATCCTCCACCTTAGAGGATCCAAAAAATAGAGGAATAATCCTCAGCCATCAAGGGGAATATCCATCTGCATGAGGGACGAAGCAACACCTTCCAGACCAACATCTTTCACTTTAGTTTTGGAAGTCTCCTTAGTGCTAACCTTTGGAACAATAGTGCAAGATTCTTTAGTGATCTCCATCACATATTCGTCGATTGCATCATTTTTGACATCATATTTGGTGTCGATGGAAACCTCAGCCCCGACCAATACTAAAACATTCTCAAAATTGTCACAGAAAAATAAAAGGTTGAGTGCATGGCACTGTTCATAAATTTTATGATTATTATGAACAATATGTTTAGGAAATATCTGGATCGATTTGTTTTAATATTTCTAGACGATAACTCTATATATCCTTGCACCAAATATGAACATGATCAATATTTAAGGTTTGTGTTAGAGATGCTCAGAAAAATAACTATATGGAAAAATATCTAAGTGTGAGTTCCATACCTTACAAGTTCAGTATTTGAGGTATATCATATTTGTAGAAGGAATTGTTGTAAATCCTACGAAAAATAGAGGCCATTATGAGTTGGATTGCACCCACAAATGTGTTATAAGTTAGAATATTCACGGGATCATTGGTTATTTTAGGTATTTTATGAGGGATTATTTTAATAATTCTTACTCTATTACCAACCTTTAGAGAAAAGGTAAAAAATTTAAACGGTCAAAAAAATGTGAAGACTACCTTTGAAACCCTACATAATAAGTTGACTAAGACATCAATTCTCAAGATACCATATCATCTTGGGAATTTTATAGTGTGTACAAATTCTTCCTTAGAAGGTTTGGATAGGGTATTGTCCCAGAATGAGGTTACCATAGCATATGAGTCTAGTAAAATCAAGAAGCATGAGTTGAATTATGCTACACATGATCTAGAATTGGTAGTAGTTGTGCATGCACTAAAGGTTTGGAGGTACTATTTTTTAGGTAAACAATTTGAGCTAAAGGTATAACATCAAAGTATAAAGTATATTTTTACCCAACCTATCGTGAATGCAAGATAGAGAAGATGGATAGAGTTCTAAGTATAATATAAATTTGGTATTGAGTATATCAAAGGGAAATAAAATAAGGTTGTAGATGCCTTGAGTAGAAGGCACATAGGAACATTAACCCAAATTTATATAGAATTGATGGATAAAGTTAGAGAAATGTAGCTATAGGATCACTATTGCATTGAAAACCAAGCTTAAATTGAGATAAATCATGAAGAAAATAAGGATTTTAACATAAAGGATGGACTTTTATGCTTAAAGGAGAGGGTTTTCATACCAAAAAATGATGAATAAAGGAGAATTTTTATGCAAGAGGTACATATTTTTTCATATTTTACTCATTTAGGATGTGTAAAGATGCATGAAAACATGAAATAGACCACCTATTGGTTAGGAATGAAATAATATATCACTAGTTTTATTGCTAGATGTTTGGAATGCCAATTGGGTTAAGGAAGAACATCAACATCCAATACAAAAACTATACAAACTTGATATACCTAATTAGAAATGGAATGTTATGTAGACACCAAATTGCAGCCATTAATACTCCATCCTAACCATCCCACCACCCACTTGTCCACCATACACCTTTCCAATCAATTATTTGGCCCAATTCCACCTTTCCCACCATTTCCTAACCCAATTGGGCTTATTTTAATATTATTTTATATTATTCTATATTTAATATAATATTTTATATTATATTATAATATATTTATTATAAAATATGTATTTATAAACCCAATTAACCATAGCCGTCTGATCCAATATAATATCCATCGTCCATATTCATTAATCCATGCCACACTTAAAGTACAATCTTAGCCCTAGGATGTGATTTAATCTTAGCCACACGATCTAAAGTGTTGAGTTAAAACCCTAAGAAACCCTAAGGTTGGATTATAAGTAAGGGCATTTGCAAATGCCCAAACCCTGGAATCCTGATATTGGAATGTGCAACCTGAAGAAGTCATTAGCGAAGCCCTAGTGAATTAGAAAGTGATAGATCCCTAAAAAATCAAAGCCCTAGCTAGTCATAGGACTTCAAATTTTCCAGCCATCCCCACATCCATTCCCTAGCCATTTTCCATTACCTCCATCATACCCCACCTGTCACATACTTCCCATCCATGCAATCTTATTTCACAAATTTCACCCTCACCCGTAGGCGCATTCCAGAGCTTGACAAGCTCAAAATAGAAGCTTTCCAAGCTCATAATAGAAGCTTTCCAAAATCGCTACAAAGCTTTCCAGGTGCACTCCAGTGCCTTTTGTATTGTAGGCTCACTCCAAAGCCTACAAAGCTCATGCTAGAGCCTATAAAGTGTGCACTAGAGCCTGTCGTAATAACCAGGTGTGCACCCGAGCCTGATGTAATCATCAGAAGCACAAATTAGAGTCTACTCCATCATGCTATCTACCATCAGAGATGCAACAACGGAGCAAAGTATCACCATGAGCAAGGTAAATCTACATTTTTGTTATCCTTTGGTGTTATCGCATTTTACATATATAGTTTACATAAGATCTAGGGTTTTTGGTTTTCATTTCTGAGGGTTCACACTATGGAACCCTCTTTTTGTTTACTAACTACTTTATTGTTTGATGTGTGTGTAGGATTGGGTAATATCAATCAAAAGAACATTGGAAGACTACTACAGTCAGAGTGGCCCGAACACATGAATACCTGAAGCCCACTCATTCTATTGGGAGAAAAAGCATATTGAAGACACCTTGGTTGTTATAGCTAGGATTTCGAAGAACCCTATCAGATTGTATTCATTGTATCACAACATTTTTTTCAAGGCAGAATTAATTGTACAAAGGAGTTTCTCAGGTCCCCCTATTATTTAATAAAATATTTCTTATACAATTTCATTTGTCTCATCAGATTTGTTTACTTTCTATTTTTATTTGGTGTTGTGATTTTAGCTCTACAAATGGCGATCACGATGGGGCCCCACAATGTTTTTATTATTTAAATTTATTTACTTTGTTAACTTGATTTTTCTATCTGTTGCAGGGATTTTTAGAAGCGGAGAAGTCATCGATTTTGCTTCTAGGGTTTCTACAGCATTCTGTTGCACTTTTCAAAGTTTACATAGGTGCTCTGTCATGCTTATGTAGGTGCTCTACTGCACCTACACAGGTGCCTGGCTGCACTTGGTAGTGATTTGGAACAGAGCTAAGGCTTCTGAGTAAGTCCCATATCTTTGTTTCATAACTTACGTATTATATACTTTTCTACAATTTTTTGTTGTTTTTGGGTTATAAAAAGAACTTAACACTAAGTAATCTGGGAAATAATCCTTAGCAAATTACATTTAGGGTTTGTGTGCATTTAATTACACAAAATTCATTTCTTGGTCTAAATTTGTAGATCTAGGTGATTGTTTGCATATTGAGTGCATATGAAATAGAAAAGCATCCTATATTTTGCATTTAAGAGTTAAATATCACTTAATTTTACATATCTAAATAGGAACAACACCTTGACACATAAAATAATCCTGCCCTAGGCTGGCGCCTTTGGCAGAGAGGTGGACAAACCCTCCGGTTGCTCTTGTGATTTTAATCACTTGTAGGCAAGGGGTTTTAAGGGTGTACTCTACGCTCTTTAGGTGAAATTTACATCTTTGTGTTGGCTTCTAATTTATATTAGTAAAGGTAGTAATATTTAATATTATTTACACACCATAGAGAATGATATATCTATTAAAATTAATCACACACACTTGTACGATTCACATTTTTAACATAAGTGGTTGGATTTCATCACCAGCCATTGCTTGAGATTTGGTGATAGTGGCAGTGATTTCCATCCACCAATATCTGCCCTAGAAACCATAAGATTACCCTCGAGAAAACTTTTTGGAGGTCATTACCAACAAGAATCTCTTCACCCCAACCAACCATATTTTTACCTTTATTTTCTTTAACCAAGATTAAGTTACATCAAAATGCACAAGACTATAATTCTAAAAAAAAAAATCTCACCTTAATGAAAGAAAATAATTAATGAATGAGGTAAGACACACACGATGAAACCTAGGATTGATTGTTTTTTTTACTTTAAATTCTGAAAAAAAAATTAGTCTATGTGATTTTGACAAACTTTAAATCTTTGGTTTAACTACTTTATGGTGCTAACGAGACAACAAAAGAAAGTAATAAACCAAAAAAAATTAATGGAAAACATTTCCCATCCTCCCGCTACTTCGGTAGCCAACCTATCCAACATGGTTCAGACTACTTCGTCTAGATCGTCATATCCATCCCTACCCCAAGTAGGATCCCTTCCACACAATGTGGAAACAACCACCACCCACATAGACATGGACAAAGTGAGGGCCATATACAAGTATTCCAACTATGTCTTAGAACCCCTTAGCCAAGAGGGTTTTGAAGAACCCAAATTGGCTATCACCCACCTTACCCAAGGATATCATAATTCAGGTTACAAATATGGTATGCCTTCTTCAATGAGCCAAGTGCAACAACATCTAAGTGTTATTGAAACTTACCCCAAATCCATCTATTCCAATCCATTATATGAGGAGTATGTTAATGTTTCCTCACAAGTTGTCACATCAAACACAACTTGCTCCATGTCCATGTCCTCTCATACATAATCATACATCCCTCTATCATCTCACCTAGCCACAATGCCCATGCCCTCTCATTCATCATCATCCACCCTTCCATTATCTCATATAGCAATAACCACATCATTTTACACATGGTCAAATCATGAACTCACAGATACATTAGGGCTCATAAATAAGTTGCTTTCATAACGAACAAGAGGAAAATATTCGGCCCACATAGAACCTATGATCTAAGAAGTTCCAAATCAACCTCCACCCACCAATAAAAATCCAGCATGGGTTCCCCAATATTCCATAGTCTCCATCCCTAATCCACCACAAATCCACACATCAACCACACCAATTACCATTGCTACCAACCAACCACACAATCCATTCTTCCACCAACCTCCTCACCAATAATCACCATTTTTTAACCATCAATCTTCACCCCATACCCAACCCAACTCATTTCACAATACCATGCTAGTCACACCCCAACATCTACCATCCAACCCATCAACCAATCACCACATAATCCAAGGTACTCACATTCCAACAGAAGATCTTAGATTCCAAGAAATACAAAAGCAAATTGATCAGTTTATGCAAAACTCACCAAGAATAACAAGCCAAAATCTCACCTTAAGCAAATTGATCCATCAACCAATCCACCCTTCGGTATGATCACTGCCATATCCAAGAGATTTTATGGTACCAAAATTTGACAAGTTCAGAGGAACTAAGAATCCCAAGGAGTATGTGAGTTCATTTGTTCATGCATGTTTTCAGATTAGCGATGATAATGCTCTTATGCTTTGAATTTTTCCTCAAACATTAGGAGTAGATGCCATTAAATGGTACAATCAATCTCCTATACATAGTATTTATACTTTTGACCAATTGATGGACTTATTCTTCAAGTGTTTCACTCTCAATATTAGAAATAAGGTATCATTATCAAACATATATTATTTGAAACAATGGGATGATGAACCTATCTATGATTTTGGAAACTATTGGAGGGTAGTCATAACAAAGTTGCCATTCTCCCTACCAATGGAATAAATTAAATTTTTTTTTACCAAGAGTTGCTTAAAACCCATCTCTTGGATGCTACAACTAAACACTTATAGAACATTTGAGGAAGCTTTAGCACAGGCTAGTGTCATTGAGGAGATAAAAATCCAAGAAGGTGTCATTAAACCTAAGAAAAATGAATGGTAAAATAAAGGCCAATATCGAAATAATCAATTCGGCCAAACTAAATCAACACAAGCCTCAACAACTAACACAAATAATCGAGTCAATCAAGTGGTGATGAGCCAGCCCGTAGTGGCTCAAAATTTGATGCAACAACAAATTACCTACCATACTGCCCATTAGTAACACAATCACCAATAGTACAAAACACAGTGCCAACTATGGAACAACCTACTTGCCGCCAATACAATCGACCCCAATGTCAATACACTCCTTTAGCGGAGTCGTATTCATCCATATTTCGAAGGTTGTATGAGACTAATAAATTATCCTTACCATAAATAAGACCCGATGACCCCACTAAAAGACCTAAAAGTTATAGAGAGCACTTGTTTTGCCCATACCATAGGAAAAATGGGCATGATATTAACTCATGCCATGTTTTCAAGAACATAGTGCAAGACTTCATAGACCTAGGGGCCATTAATGTGGATAACCCCTTAGCTCCACAAAACCAAAACTTAGGCATATATCAGACACCTCTACCTAACCATGGGGAGTTCGAACATAATGTAGGAGGTAAAAATCAACAGGAACCTCCTAACCAAGTAAATCATGTCCAAAAATATCAAAACTTTGTAGGAGCAGTCCATGTGGTCACTAGAGGGCAACCAAAAAATCAACAAAATACTCAACAACATTCAAATTCACACCCCATACAAACATTGCCAAATCCATCTTCATCAATCAATATATCCAATCCATCAACCATCCCATCCTTCATCTAATAAGGCTAGCAGTAATCTTAACCAACCGATTACCAATAGTTTGAAAATGGCATCATCCAAGATTTCTGTGTATGAGCTTATCCAAAAATCCCCTAGGAATAGAGATGCTTTAATGGAAATATTTGTGATCAAGTGAGTGAGTAAAAAAATAAAGATCAATTAATCAACTAACAATTACAATAGAAATTCTATGATTAAATAAATAGACCAACTAACAGCATTAGGAAATAGCGCTAACTACCCTCTAACAATACAGTAGGGAGTTGCGTGATGCTAACCACTAACCTAGGTAGAGAAGTCTAACCAAACCACTAACCTAAGATATTTAGAGATTAACCTAGGATAGAAGAATAAATATCTAGATAGTAAAATATAAATATAAATACTCTTTTACCTAGTGAAGTAAATGGTAAGTATCCCAAGTAATGGAATATTACACTAACATCCCCCCTTATTACATTATTTGGGTAATACATACATATCCCTCTATACAACAATATTTGGGTGAAGTATATAACTGACCCAATATAGTGAAGAAGATGTTGATCTACTGGTTCTTTGCTCTGTCACAGTGCTCTGTCTGCTCCTAATAAAAAAGTGGGTCATTCCTCACTATGTCATCACGCCAACGAATGTCCTTATGGTAATCACATCATCCAACCGATTTGCATGGGCAACCAGCCGCTGCAATCGCTAGGTGTAGTAGAATAGATCACTTCATACAAGGTTCATTCATTTACAATATGAATTTGCAAAAGATAAGGTAACTAAGGTGTCGGTCGCTACTGAAAATGCACCCTTATAAGTTCCCCCCTTCTCGTTGCAAAACATAGTGTAATTAATTTCTGAAGAAAGTGAGACTAAGGTGTCAGTCAAATCTAAAAATGCACCCTTATAAGTCATCTTCCCTATTTACAAAAATCAGTGAAGAAAAGAAATGGATATCCCACTCAATTGCAAAAAGTGTGCAACGCAAGAATGTTGTGAAGGATTTTACAAATATTGCCTCCTAGACAATTGTACGCCACAAAAAATCACTCCTCTTGTTACAAGTACTTAAAACACCTAGAATTTGCTATTTATGAAGCCTAAAAGAGGTACAAGCACCCCTTATTGCAAGGTCTTCAAACAAAAAACTTATGCTATTTATGAAGCCTAAAAGAAGAGTAGGAGAAAATGGTGCTTTTGCCAAAGGGACACGTGTTTTCCCTCTAAAATATTGTTTTAGCAATTTAGCACTCCTTGTGCTATCTTTGAACCAGAAACAGAATCAAAATGAGACACTTCAAAAGAAATATGGCTTATGTGTTGTGCCTTTGCCATTTTATTTTTTCTTATTTTGAAACCAACACTGAATGGTGTCTTGGTTTTCATTTTTACAATTTGTGCAAAACTATGCTTTCTAGGCAATTTGATCAAAAAAGTTCACCAATTTGTCCTTTCTTATTGTAAGTACTTCAAGCATGATTGCTATTATGAAGTCTAAAAGAAAATTTTTAATGTTGATGACTTGGACTTTTCTGATTGCCTTTACAAGTTTTATTTCCCTCTTATCAAAATCTATGTTTGAAGGAAGAAAGGAATTATCCCCCTTTAGTGCAAAGGATTGCAACTTTTAAGGTTCCTTATTTTCAAAAACTTGTTCTTGCTTTTGATTACCCTAAAAGAGTACCAAAATATTATTCACTCAAACAGATATTTAATGGCACCTGCCTTAACTCCCTTCAAGAAGGATGAAAAGTTTGAGGAAATTAAGCCAAACAAATAAGAGTGAATTAGGGGTTTTGTTGATTTAGGAGAGAATATCAAGTAATTTTGGCTTTAAATTTGTGCAAGGATTTACACAAATTTATGAAATTTTGGGGTTTAGTGTGTTCTTGATTCTATGACTTATAATTGCAAAAATAAATAATGCAATAATCAAACAAGAATACCCACAAAATTCTTATCACCTAGGTGTCGGATGCAACCGAAAATGCACCTAATTTGCCAATAAAGGTGTCGAGTAAAATCGAAAATGCACCTTTTAATTTTTGCAACAAAATGTGTGTTTTGTGTTGTGCAAAAAAAATGATATTTTTATGTCTCCTACTTTGTTTTCCAATTTTGCAAATGAAGTACATGGTTGTCTTCCCCCTTGAATTTTGCAAAATTAACAATTTGAGCACTCCTTTCAAGACAAGTCGACACACGACCCGCATTTGAAAGGCTTCCAGAACTAGTCGACACACGACTTAGTTTTTGTGGACCAAGGTTACAATTTCTTCTCAAATTTGCAAAAAAAAATAGATGTGCAATTTTATGTATTATATCTCCTTGGAGAAAACAAATGCACTCTTTGAACTTTGATTTTTACAAAAAAAAATTCAGTCTCCTTGTTTGCTAATTGTGCAAGAAAGAATCAAATTTCTATGATGTTGTCCCTCTTGGATTTTGCAAAACTAACAAGGTTGAGAAGAGTTTAGGGTTTTCTTATTTGCAAAAAAAATGAGGCTCTTATATGTCTTATATCTCCTTGTTTGTGAGAAAACAAAAGCACTCTAAAAATTTGTAAAAAAAATTCCCCCAAAATTGATTTTTAATATATTAATCTAATTAATTCTAGCTAATTTAAATTAATAATAAAATGAGTTTCATAAAAAAATCACTTAATACAAATGTAAAATGATTTTCATATAAAAAAATTAAATTATTAATAAAATTAACTAAAAAAATAATTTAAAAAAATAAAAAAAATCGTACCTTAGTTTTTTTATATTTGGCACCTTTGTAAAAAATAAAGTGCTTGGCCTCGATGGGAGTCGAACTCCTAACCTACCGTCAGGCAGCACCTTGCCGCTTGCCCCCTCGCCGGTTGGGCTGGACTGCCGAACAGGATTTAGAGGGAGGGGCCTTCTATTTAGAAGGCTTTCCCGCCTCCAGGTGGGAAAATTTTGAATGTGGGACTTTTAGTCCCACATTCAAGAGGAGGCATTTGCCTCACCTGGATAAAAGGTGAGGGGCACCCCTCATTAGTTGACTACCTTTAGGCAGTCACTGTGCGGGTGACTCCTTTTGTTGTGGCTACGTGTCATAGCAAGGTGTCGAGTGGCACATGGCCTGTCTACCACGTGTCGCCCACATGTCATGTCTAGTCCAAGTGGCACGTGCCACATGTCATGTCAAAGTCCAGTGGTTGTCCGCCATCTTTCGTGTCTGGTCCAGGTCTAGTGGCTATCCGCCACATGTCATGTCTAGTCCAGGTCAAGTCTAGTGGTTGTGCCACATCAGCACCTCAGGGTCTATGCCCGAGGTCATGGCTAGCTGCCACATGTCGCCAGATGAGTGGTCTAATTCAGTGCCTCAGGATCTATGCCTGAGTGCATGTGGGTCTACAAGGTCTATTAAGTGAGGGTTTGTGTGCCACGTGTTTTGAGCTAGGGTGCTCCTGCCCTAGCTCTAGTCGACGGTCACCTTACCGATCGTCGATAATTTGAGGGCCACCTACCCTCTCAGATTTTGGTCATTGAATGTGGGTCATCGATGGTCGGATGCACCGCTCTAGTCAGTGCTCACCTTGCCGATCACCAAAAATTGGAGGGTCGCCTGCCCTCTCAAATTTTGGTCACCAGACGGTGGGTCAATCTGGTCACCGTTGAGGGGAGGGCACACCTGCCCTCCTCAGGTGGATAGTCGTCGGTTGTCGGCCTCGATCGTGGGATTGAGCTGACTGCTAGAGTCTTGACAGGGTTGTCCCCCTGTAAGTGTGCTCGATCGAGAGTGTGAGGGCACTCCTGCCCTCTAGGCACTCCCGGTTGGGTTTGCCACATGGTCTCCCATGGAGGGTGCTCCTGCCCTCTCGTGGAGGTCAACCTTGGGTCCCATGGTCGTGCCGAAGAAAACTAATCTTCGATCACCGATAGGGGGCTCCTCACTCGCGAGGCTTGGGTTGGTCCATTCACCGGTCCTCCTCAGATATGGCATCTGGCCCTCTATCAGCCTGTCAGTCCTGATAGGTCGAATAGTAGAATGTTGTCAGATCTGTCTGGGTCTGCAGGTCTTCTCCCGTGGTCGCCCGATGACATGGGCCTACGGGCGCTACTACCTGGGAGCCACCTCAAGATCCATGCAGGTCCTAAGGGCTAGCAGGGCCCTTGAATACCATGCCAGGTCCAGGTTGGGTGGAATGAGTAGAGCTCGTATTAGGCCACCCAGCTACGATGATACCAATGTGATCAAGTGAGTGAGTAGAAAAAAAATGATCAATTACTCAACTAATAATTACAATATAAAGTCTATGATTAAATAAATAGACTAACTAACATTATTAGGAAATAACATTAACTACCCTCTAACAATAGATTAGGGATTTGCGTTATGCTAACCACTAACATAGGTAGATAAGTCTAACCAAACCACTAACCTAGGATATTTAGAGATTAACCTAGGATAGAAGAATAAATATCTAGATAGTAAAAGATAAATGTAAATACTCTTTTACCTAGTGAAGTAAATGGTAAGTATCCCAAGTAATGGAATATTACACTAACAATATTCAATTCAATTGAGTTATAATCCCAAGACTCTAATATCTTTAATAACTTTTTAGGGAGTGTTAATACATGTATGTAGCCATCAATCACCTTCTATGACTTTGAGATAAAGTCAATGAGTTCAGAATCAGTAGACCCTCCATTACACATAATGACCTTAATAGAAATAAATCCATTCAAAAGAGTCCTAATTGATACCGGCTCATCCATCAATATCATTACTACCACTGCTCTTAGTCACCTCAAATTACCTCCATCCCACATTTCCAAATCATCATTCACCCTCAAAGCATTTAACGATTCTTTGGGTACCATAGTTGGCATTGTTGTTTTACCCATAGCATTAGGGGCTAGAATGTTGCACACAATGTTTCACATCTTAGAATGAGCCATGGAGTATAATATACTCCTTGTTAGACCTTGGATGAGGGAAATGAAATGTGTTCCTTCAATTCTCCACCAATGCTTGAAATATGTTCATGATGGACAGGTCCATTGCATCCCTACGGATGTCAAACATTTTAAGTATTGTAATTTCATTTCAAATCCTTATGATTCCATGTTACCTTCCACCCATTTATTATTTTCACCATCATCGAATCCATCCACATCATCTCTTAATCCACCTTCTTCTAATCCATCTACATCTTCTTCTAAGACTCCCATCCTAGAGGAACTACCCATCACATCCCCTCTTCAAACATCCACTTATTCTTGTACATGTGGTCATAGTCAGTCTACTATTAACACATCGTCCACCACATCCACCCCTTCTTCTACAACCACTTCTTATATTTCATAATTACCCCATCTATCACCATATAATCCCACACTGCCATCCAACCCCACTCCGTCAGCCGATGTTTCACAAGTCAAACTATCGGACTATGAAATATTTAATTCACCACCATCCATAGCCAACCCAGAATCCTCTGAGTGCCCATCATCAACTATATAAGCCCAAGTCAAAGTCCACACCACCAATCCTAGTATAGGTGAATACGTGGTCCAAGATGTCACCATCACACCCTTAGCCATTCCCATAGCCAAGGATTTTGGATGCCCCTGAGACCATTATTTATCGATAGGTGTTGTTTATGACATGAGCGCAACTCCAAATAGTATGTAATTTGTTTATGGAGGGTTGGATTGCTAAAATGAAGCAAACCCACCTGAAGAACCAAAAGAACCTAAGCGTGCCAATATACCTAATTTGGAGGAGTTTCTATCCCTCTACTTTAGCATGGTTAATTGGTAATGTCAAGGTCTAGGTTCCCATTAGCAAGGTATGCATGATATCTTAAAGGTCGCATATAGAGGTGCCCATGATCATTTTGATTTAGGCTATACCCCATTGTCTTCCACCACTTCTCTTGGGCAAGCCTTTAAAAATCTTAGCCTCAATGATGAAGACCACCCCATACATCCATTACCCTCAACATCTTCTCTTGAACACACCCTTCAAAAACTTCACATTGATGAAGTAGACGAGGATGACCCCATCAAATTCTCTTATCTTATATTTTATTCTGACGATGAAACTTACGAAGAGTTTGGAGTCATGTCAAATGCTTCTAACGATTCTGAAGAGGAGTCACAACCCATTGTCCCCATCACCCAATAGGAAGAGTTTTACCTTTGAATTTTCCCCATCCATCATCCCATATTCCACTTACTTCTTCCACAAGAACAAGTGGACCCGCCTGGTAATCCACCTTGAGCTGCACACATTAGCCAAGAATTGTAACACATGTACATATTTAAAAAAAATCAACAAAACATTTCAAAAATAAAATAAAAACAAAAATGTGTTGCTCTCATGTTGATTTCATGTCCATTATTATAGGGATAACATGACTTGAAATTGGTTCAGATTCAATCATTCCATCTACTCATTCATCCAGGCCATCCTTCCTTCCACTAGGTGAATATGAATCCTATTGACTTATTCACCTTGCTCTACAATCCATACGATTTGGCTAGTCCAATTCCAATTGACATTAGCCTTATTGACTTGGGCCAAATTTCTTCCCCACCCTCATTTTCAGAGCTCATCCTATTTGAGGAATTTTTAAGGGCTTCAGCCAACCACATTCCTCCTTCACCGTCACCTTCACCTCCATCAGCTTCCACTAATGGTCCCAAGGTCTTTCAGGCAGAGTTAGGCAGAGATAAGTAGGAAAAGTTAGGTCTTTCAGGCAGAGTTAGGCAAAGATAAATTTGATCCCAACACCACATCAACTTGAGGAAGGCTCACATATTTCCATTGAAGATACCATTGATGTGAAACTTAGTTCAAATCCCAAAAATCCCCAAGTTGTCAAGCTTGGCAAAATTTTAGCACCTAATGAACAAGAGAAATTTATTGCTCTCCTCAATAAAAAGAAAGAAGTGTTTGCATGGTACTACAAGGATATGCCTGGCCTCGATCCTGACCTTGTGGTCCATAACCTCACCTTACATCCTAACACCAAACCAGTCAAACAAAAACTTAGGAGAATGCATCCTACTGTGGACCTCATAGTCAAGGAAGAAATACAAAAGCTACTAGATGTACATTTTATCTTTCCTATAGACTATCCTGAGTGGCTATCAAACATGGTACCCATTCATAAGCCTAAAATGGAGATACATGTTTGTAATTACTTTTGAGATCTAAATAAAGAGTGTCCAAAGGATGACTTCTCTCTCCTGAATATTGATACTCTTGTCAACACCTGCGTAGGCCATGAAATGCTTTCTCTCATGCATGATTTTCAGGATACAACCAAATTTGAATAAATTCTGATGACCAACACAAAATGGCATTCACAACACCTTAAGGAGCATTTTATTTTAGGGTTATGCCCTTTGGTCTAAAAAATGTAGGGGCTACTTACCAAAGAGCCATGACTTACATCTTCCATGATTACATGCATAAAATCATCGAGGACTATTTAGAGGGAATAGAGGATCCCAAACCACTTAATTTTCTTCATTTAAAGGTATTCTATTGTTAAAAGTGATACTTTCATTTACATAGGCATGCTTTCATTTAAGCATCTTTACATGCATTTTTCACACTTACATGCATACATATAGGTATGCATTTTACTTACGCTTGCATATAGACATTCATACTTGCATTCATCATGTCATATTCATACATTGTACAAATTGCATTCATCCCATCCCATGTTCAAATATTTGGCATAGTAATGATGATATGGCCATAAACAAAAAGTCAAGTCATAAAAATTGGGGGTACCTAGTTTGAAACAATCATGCAACTCTAAAAACAAACATAAGCCAACAATACCATATGTCAAAATCACAAAATCTATATTTTCAATCACTCATCCAGTACTAGTGTAGCAAGCAACCTCAAAATGGATTTTTGATTTTCTTTAGGACCAAAAACACACTTTACATACTAAGAAAATCTTGATAATTGCCGATTGATGCCGAATACAATCTTGAACCAACCACATCCCCTCACATCTTAAAAATATTTTGATTTTAGGAGGGTTAACACCATACTTGGGTAGCACCTTCAGGTGAAAAGGAGATAATCCTCGCTTGTCCCATCAGGCAACATAGTCCAAAGCAAAAATAGTGGTTTTCACCACTACCAACATTGCTCCAAACATAAACATAAAAACATAGGGTAGTAAGGATAGGGTCAAAATTCTCATCACACTTCGATTGAGAATCTAATTCCCCAAAGCTCTATACAAAGTTAACAAGTTCAATTCCCCCATCCTTGATCACTAAAGTCATAAGGATTCATACTACATGCCCCTAACAAGGATGGGTAGTCATCCCCAAGGTCTAAAATATCAATCCCATTGTACAATGGAGTGAATATCCAATGGGGCTATAGAATCTCGACTGACAGTGGAGTAAGCTCATGCGAGGCGACATGTCTCTCCTCCAAAAGGAGAGACCTCTGAACGCACATAAGGACAGGCTAGCCTCAGGTCATCTCCATAATAGGTCATGCCTAAATCTACTCATAATGGGTTAATGAACTTCATGTGCACACACACTGGTACTTTATTGGATAGGGTCATTGTCATACTCAATACTTGGTAATTGAACCTCACTCACACACACATTTGGTCCTAAAGAAAGTTAGACAACCTTAGTGAGTTTGGTTGATGACACTAGTATGTTTGAGTCTTTGAAAACATTTCATTCTTCCATATCAACATCCATATATTCTTCCATATCAACATCCATATCTTCTTCCATATCAACATCCATGTCTTCTTCCATATATGCTTCCATATCAACATCCATATCCGCTTCCATGTTAACATTCATGTCTTCATTAAGAGACAAGTTGCAAGAGTGCCAACAAATTCGGTACTCCCAATTGCAAAACAATGGACAACAAAAATGGCCAATAAAATTTCTGAACTATAAAAGAATCATTTGAACACCATGCATTCCTCTCATATAGTTTAGATTCATTATACATTTACTTGCATTAATCATCCATATAAACACCATTCATATACATGTCATTTCACCTGCATTAATCATCCATATAAGCATTATGCATACACATCATGATTAGCCTACATTAAGCATCAATAAAATATTAAACACAAATTGCATAAAAACACAAAAGCATTCACACAAAAGATAACACAAATATATAAAATGCCATGTATATATATATATAAATTGCATATACAATAAACGCCAAAAAGGCTACAAAGGAGCACCAAGGCTCATATACAAAATAGTGCATCTAAGCACTAAGCTAATGTCCATGAGAGGACTCCTGAGACCTAGTAGGAACCCTAGGCCTCGTACTCTATCTCAACTCAGTATGCCTAGATGACTCAGCTATGGAAGAAGAAGGAGGATCAGGTAGCATAATATGGTGATGCATACACAAATCCTCCAAGGAATGTGCATACACCTCACTAGCTCGTAGACGTCGCAAGTCCATCTAATGCCGACTCTCCTTAGCCAACATCTCTACCTGAAGCCTTGGGACCGTATCATGATCACTAGCCCCAGCTACCTCCCGCTCTACCTCTAGCCATGCTATAGTAGCCAAATAATCCCTATGAGTCTCAAGCATGGTCTCATGCTCCTCACAAAGCTGCTCCACCTCTGCCTGCAACCTAGCCACCTTAGAAATCTCACCCATCTCCTCATCATCCTCCCTCTCCTCGTCTGCCAACCCTATACCCGAATCCTACTAGGCTAATCCCCTCGACTACCTCTGACTCACTAATTGCTAAGGCCTTGTCTTATTCAAAGTCATCTTCGATCCCACAGTCAGTACATCATCACCCACAACCTCTGGTACCCACACCAGTTGGGCATCAAACCAAGCTACATACTCTAGGGTCACCCCGAAATCATCTACGCCAGGGACATCCTATGGCTCATCATCATCCAACCACACCCACCATGGCTCTGCACATGGGAGTTGTTGTGGAGTTTCCACAACCACCCCAAAATTCATGGGGACCCACTTGTCATATTTTGATATGAAAGGTTTTTGGTTTTCTTTGGTTTGTAAGAATATGGATGTTTGACCATTTTTTTATAATGATTTTAATTGCTTTGGTTATTTGATATTTAATGATTAATTAATCTAGGCATTAATGCTTAGATTAAAACATATTTTGATGAATAGGAGTTTAATGTTCTTCATACTATCTAAGGTGATGGAATGTGTTTAACAAAGCAAGGCCTGACCTAAAACAAAAAGAGGATACAAAAGGTACAAAGAAATTGAGATAGAAGCCAATATGCTATTATCTACCTAATATAATTGCATTAACTATATTATGTACATAATAGTAATATTTTTAAGATTATGTTACAAGGTTCTAAAATGTTATCATTATAATAATATTATTATGATTATATTATAATGTTATTATTATAATAATATTTTTGTGATCATATTTTTATAAAAAATTATTATTATAATAATATTATTATATTGTATATAATAATATTATTATAATATACTTTATAAAATACATGATAATAATATTTATGATAAGGTAAAGTTTAACATCATTTCGTTTGATTGCAGATAAGGCAATGGTGGCTATTCAAAAATATTCAAAGACATGAGTGGCTAGTCCAAGAACGTTCAGTGCTATGGCAGCGAAGCTTCACGGAGCAACATTGGCAAAGAAGAGGTAGTCCAATATGGCATTAGGGTTTTAGAAGAATAGTATGAAAGGCACCAAAGTTGTCAGTGAAATTATCAAGAGGTAGAGGTATGCCATCGAACAAGGAAAGAAGAAGTGTTATTAGGGCAACCTATGATGCCAATTGATGGAGTTAAAGGTCAGCCTCGAAGAGCATGGAAGGTTTTAGTGTTGCATCTGTTTCATTATGCCATGGCTGAGTAGGTTTGGCAGCACCATGACATCGATGGTAGCATCGATGGCTACGTAGGTTTGGGAGCACCAAGATATCGATGGTAGCATCAATGGTTGCATAGGTTTGGCAGTGCCATGGTGATGATGGTAGCGCTATGGCTATGTAGTCTTGGTAGCACCATGGCTATGTAGGTTTGGCAGTGCCATGACATCGATGGTAGCGCTATGGCTCTGTAGTCTTGGTAGTGCCATGGCTACATCGTTGGCAGTGCTATGGCTACGTAAGTTGGACAGTGCCATGGCTACGTAGGCAGTGTGATGGTTTCATTTGGTTACATGGAAACCAAAGTGCCCAAGATGGGGGAATGCCATCCTAGTCCTTGGGCACATTGGTATGGCTTAGGAGAAATACCATTGGGTCTTGGCCTCAAAAAGTGACAATGAAAGTTTTGCTGAATAAGATTGGCATGTTTTATTTTAGTTAATGTGAATGTGGTTTGATCACATTAAATGTTTTAAAGGAGGTCTAAAATTGTAGGGGTTATAAGTTATAGTTAATGCTTTTATCATTCATTTTATGGATGTAAAGGGGTATTCTTGGGTAGAATGATTATAAGAGAAATATGAGATATAAGGAGTCATGCAGGGTTATTTTTTTGTTGTTAGTTTTTTAAAAATAAATAACTTTTAGAAGTGTTATGCTTATTAAATCACAGAAAATGATGATGGATTATTTTATTATATCCATTCATTATTTTGGTTGTGAGATAATATGAAGCGAAAGGACTTCTAAGTATTATTTATACCTTGCTATCCTAAATTTTTCAAGGGGGGGCTGGAAATGATGCAACATTCCGAGAAAGCAATAAAGAAAGAGCATTTTTTAGATTTTGAGAGGGTAGCAAACTTCTGTGAGCAAAATCAAAAGGAGGGTTTTTATCATAAAACTAACGTTTTTAGCGTCTTATAATTTCTGCATTTTAGTGACTTCTAGCCATTGTCTTATGCCATGAAATGGGTTGCAATAGGTGAAGGTAAAGATTATGCAGTTTATTTATGTTTCCTTTGAGTCTTGCACTTGATTTAATGGTATTGTGCTTATGTTGTAGGTCCATTGATTCAGGTTTTTTTATGATTACCTCATAACTTGGTATTTTTCAGGGAGGAGCTTGCTAACCAAATTTACATTTTTATTTCATTTACTGTTCTCAAAATTTATTTTATTTCAAGCATTCAAGCATTCCATTCTGGTCCATCCAGAATTTTAGTTTATTTCATTTCCATTCTGGTTCTTTTCTAGAATTTCTGCTAATTTCCTGTTAGTTTCATTTTTTTTTGGTCCATTTCCAGAATTGTTAAGCTTTCAAGTTATTTCCATTCTGGTCATTTTCCAAAAATTTTGCACCTCCAAGTTTCATTAATCTAAAGCTTTCAGATAAAACACATGGTTTAGGAGGGATACTAACCTACTATTTCACATTAAACTAAGATAAGAAATGAAAGCTAACTTTGCTAACATTGCTAACATGCTAACTTCTACTAACCACTATTAGGGTAGTGCCATCAATATAAGGAAGATAAAATGAACCCAACTATCTAAAATTTACTTCATCTTAAAGGAACAGACATTAAAATGAGGTGGACAATTCCACATTTTTCCATTTGAAACCTTTTAAATGAAGATAAAATACTCTACTAACAGGGATTCAGGGTAGCACCAATTTAAAAAAACCCTAAAAATAATTGCTTTTATTTTTAGTTAGATATTTCAAATCACTAAGCATTGTTTAGAACTAGTAAAGGCCCCTTGTTTATGGTCACATGCATTATTGAATTATTTTTGGCACTATTGTAATCTTTTAGATATTTTACCAGAACCTTGGAGAAGTTGAATGTTTGTCATTTGGTTTCTTTTCAAGAGAGATTTTTCTATTCAATACTCTGCATGTGGTGGTATTTTACAATTGGGAAAAATATACACTCAACATCTTTGGTGCTAGAAGGAGGGCCTTCTTTTATGCTTTGTGATTTATTTTTTTGCTAATGCTAATGTGGTCAGTTTTGGTTCAACAGTATTGTGTTTGTAGGTGCAACATTTTACTCTTGACTAGTTTGTGAGAAGACTTAATAGAATTATTTGAGTTTTCCCAAGCTGGACCCACCTAGATGCATTGCTACTAGGTCTAAAACCATTGAGGAAACCATTTTTCAAAGTATTTCTTCAAAAACTAGGAAACCGAGGTACAAAATCTAGGAGATTAAAATCTTGTCTGAGCTTTCTGATACATTAGGTTTAGAGATGCTTTACCAATATTTGGAAAGGCTAGCTCTCAGACCTCTAAATCTGAATACCTTCAGTGGATGTGCATCCATTAGTTCCACTGCAAGAGCTACATCAAGTGTACCCATATCTGTCATCCCGAGTGTATCAACTACTTTAGTAGGGTCATTACCTTTGGTTAATATGGCCCAACAACAACAACAACAACAACTAGTTCCCTATTTTGGTACCTAAAGTTCTCTGTTAAGTATACCTAGGGATGTCCATGACATACCTAGGCACCTTGAGAGGTCTATCCCTAATTTTGTCCATGATGATCCCATTTCATCTGAAGAGCATGTTCAAATTTACAAGTACCATATGATTAGGCAGGGAGTCAGTCATGAAGACATCACTTGTCGACTCTTCCCTAATGGATTTGATCAAATGGCTCATGAATGGTACAAGAATATTCCTATAGGATCCATTACATCTTGGGCCCAGTTGGAATCTGCATTTGTTAATAAATTTAGGTCATTGCTAGATCCTACCATCATGTATAACCAATTTGTGTCATGCAAGAGGTATCCTAATGAACCTATCAGAACATTTAATGCTAGATTCCAAAAGCTTTACACAAACATGACTCGTCACTTTGCAATAGATGTTGTTGTGATGTTGAAATTATACCTCACAACCTTAGATCCAATGAAAGCCATGTTTACCAGGATAAATCCTCAAGTTACAATTTTGGCCTTATCCTATGCTGAAGCCATGACTATTGAGCAAAAAATGACACCGCAAGGTGGCACTATGCCTCAATTTCCCATGTTATGGCAATATGGCCCTTACAATCAATTTTCCATGATGAATCAAGCTATGATACCTCAGATTCCCATGATAAATACTTTTCCATATCATCAGTCATACCCATTCGCTCCCACACTTCCATATTTTCTAACATACCCTAGTGTTGCCATTCGACCCACTCCAAAAATGATGGCTACTAATCAGATAACCTTGCCAAGATTTGAGGCAAGTAGTACTCAAGCCTCAAATGCCTATCCCATGGTTGTGTCTCTTTAGGCTAAGGGTCAATGGTGGACCTCAAACACCCAGATTCAAACCTTAGTGCCTAATCCAGAGGTTGCTAATGTAAAAAATATCAGTGGATTTGGGGCTATCATGCCCCAGCCACAAGGACCCAATTCTGAGCTGGAAGAGCTTAAGAGAATGACCATCAAACAGGGTAATGACATCATTCAGTTACAAAATCAAGTTTCCCAAAATCACATACCCAATAGAAACCACGACCATAGGATAATAGGACTATACAATATGCAGCCTAATAATGGGTGCATACCCAATCCGGTAGCCAATCAAGCTGATGCATTAGGAGATTGTGATGAGTCAGAGTCATGTGATGAGGAAATGCATCACTGTTGCCATAGAAAGTCAAAATATTTTGTATCTGAAGTCAATCATTATTTATAAAATGATGATATGGAGGAAGATATGAATGTGTTAGGAGAGGAAGAGGATGAAGATTTGGAAGCCCAGGCCGCTAAATGTTTTGGGAAAGCTAATCATAAGTATTTTACCAGGAGTTCTAAGGATCCCAAAACCTCCTCTAATCCCCTAAAAAACCCTTTAGTTCCTCCTGATACAAAAGGTGATGTGAATCCACCACCTCCATTTTTGGAAGCACCTAGGACAATGCCAAAAGTGTCAAATCCTGGAACATCCACTTATGACTTGGAAGAAGATATGAAAAGGACCAAGGCAAATATCTCAATGTATGAGGTCTCTCTATTGTTGGGTTAGGATAAAATCATGGGGAAGAGATTAAATTCACTGAGTCAAATTCATGAGGTTAAATTTGTAGAACCCCAACTTTCTATGATGAAAGAGAAACCAGAGGTACCTCATTTTCTCATAATTGTTAGGATCATAGGCAATAATTTACACAACTGTTTGATTGATTTTGGTGCCTCGGCCAACATCATGCCTCTTGAGATAAGCCAAAATCTAGGACTTAAGCCTGTTCATTCGAATAGCAAAGTGGTCCAATTAGACAGATCTATGGTGGATGTAATAGGTATTATGAAATATGTCCTAGTTCAAATCAAATTAGAGCCTAGGGTCCAAAATTACATGGATATCCTTGTGCTAAATATTGCTTCCAAAAATGGCATGGTGTTGGGTAGGGATTGGAGCATAAATATCAATGGTTATGTGGTGACTGATTCCTCCCATATGTGGTTTCCATGGAGAGCAGTTACAAACCAAATCCAGGTAGACAGAGATCCTAGAATTAGGGAAATTATTACAGAATATAATAAACCCAATGAGATTTAGTTCACTAAAATAGAATTAGGGGTTTACAATTTTGACATAGAGGACATAGCCAAAGGGTCCCAAAATAATAATCTTTACCATTGTACTTAGGAAGAAAACAAGAGGGTGTGGACCCTAAATTTTGATGGGCCCAAATCAAAACAAGGTGCGAGATTTGGGGTAGAGCTCACATGTCCTGGTAGTAAGCCTTTGCTTGCTCCCTATAGATTATAGTTCCCGACCACCAATAATGTGGTGGAGTATGAAGCCCTAATTTTTGGACTTCAGTTGGCCCTAAGAGAAAAGGTAAAATGCCTTAAGGCATCAAGAGACTCAGAGTTAGTAGTCAAATAGGTCAAGGAGCAATATACCTGTAGAGACAAGAGGTTGAACCTCTATAAAACCAGAGTGAGGGAATTAATTAATGAGTTTGATGCTTTCAATATTTCCCTCATTCAAGAAAAAATAAAAAATGGCTAATTCGTTAGTTGTAGCGACCAGCATGCTTTCGCCTACCGACCATAAAAAATGTAAAAAAATTTCCATTGAGTTAGTGCCTTGCCCCTCCATACCAGACAATGTCATGAACTTACAGGTCTTTGATAGTGATAGACACATTTTTAGTTTTGTTACTAATTCTGGTATATTTGAAAATCAGGTTATAGATGAAGAAGAGAGGAGGTAAGTAGAAGTAGGAACAACCAGAGTATGGAATGAAATGCCAAGTGATAGGGCCTCTCTATAAAAGTTGTTTGATATGGGATATAAAAAAAAAAATGAAATAAAAATACCATCCCCCGAGGAATCATGCAATTCAGTCAATTTGGGGAGTGCAGTAGATCCACGTGAAGTGTTCATTGCAAAGGCATGCACACAACGAGAGAAGGAATCAATAGCTTAGGTTTTAGGAGAATACATTGATTGCATAGCTTGGAGCTATGAAGAGCTAAAAACTTATGACCCAAATGTAATCATGCATACTATTCCTCTAAAGCCTGATTCCAAGCCTTTTAGACAAAGGCAAAGAATGGTTAACCCAATCCTAGAGCCCCTGATAGAGAAGGAAGTGAAGAGGTTAATGGAAGCTAAAATCATATTCCCTATTAGGCATTCCACATGGGTGGATAATATTGACCCTGTTAGGAAGAAGAGTCGAGAGATTCGGTTGTGCATATATTTTAGAAATATGAAAAAAGCTTGCCAAAAAGACAATTACCCATTACCCACCATTTATGAGATACTCCAAAAGGTAAATGGGTATGAAATTATGTCATTCTTGGATGGATACTCAGGATACAATCAAATTCTCATACATCCAAATGACAGTATGAAGACAGCCTTCACCACAAAGTGGAGAACATTTGCCTACCGGAGGATGTCATTTGGTTTTTTGAATGTTGGAGCCACTTTCCAAAGAGCCATGGATTTTGCATTCAAGGAGCTTAGTGGTAATTGCATTATTTTCTATGTGGATGATATTCCTGTCTTCTCCAATAAAAGGGAAGATCATGTTAAAGACTTGAGGAAAGTTCTCCAAAGGTGCAGGGAACATGGAATTTCCCTAAATCCAAAAAAGTGCATCTTTGGGGTAACGAAGGGTAAGCTATTAGGACATGTCATTTCAAAATATGGGATTTCTATAGACCCAAATTAGATAGCCACTATCTAGGATATTCCTCATCCCAATAGCAAAAAGGAGCTTAGGTCATTTTTCGGTAAGATTAACTTTGTGAGAAAATTCATTTCAAGTTTTGCTGAAATCGCCAAACCCCTAAATGACAAGCTAAAAAAATATGTTCAGATAAAGTGGACCAGTGATAATAGGGATGCCTTCACAAGCATCAAGGATGATATTTCCAAATACCCCATTCTCATTAGTTTAGACTATGCTAAACCATTTTATATTTACACATTTGCTTCAGATCATTCTTTTGCAAGTGTGTTAACTCAGAAAAGTGAAGACAACATTGAAAATCCTATAGCCTTTATGATTTCTCCTTTGAAGGACGTGAAACTGAGAGTGAGCTAGGTGAAAGAAGGGGGAAATGGCTTTCCACCCTTCAATAATTTAACTTGGATATAAACACCATGGAGATAGTGCATGGACAAGGTTTGGTCAAGGCTATCACAGAAATTGACCCTTTAATAACGTGTCAAAACTATGAGGTTAATGATATCACTACAGAGGAATGGTACGTAGATATTGTATATTTTTTATTGCATGGTAAGTGCCCTTCTCATTTGAATTCCACTCAGTGTAGGGCACTACATTTAAAATTAGCTATATTTCTAATTAAATCTAGTGTGTTGTACAGGAAGAATCACAAAGGAATTTTCCTTTGTTGCATTACTCAAGAGGAAGCAACCCAAGTACTCAAAGACTTCCATGGTAAGTATGGAACTGGAAATGGATCAGTAAACACGATAGCACACCAAATTATTATATTTGGGTGTTATTGGTCCCACTTGTTTTAAGACACACATGCACATGTAAGAACATGTCACATATGCCAAGTGGTAGCCAACAGAAAGCGAAATGTAGTAATGTTGTTGCAGTCAGTGGTAGAGAAGAAACCATTTGCACAATGGAGATTAGACTTCATTGGGGTGATAAATCCTAAATCATCTGATTCCCATAATTTCATCCTCATCGCTACTGATTATTGCACAAGGTGGATAGAGGCTATACCTACTAAGAATGCCACCTCCGAGGTTGTGATTATATTTCTAGAGGAAAACATAGTCACTCGTTTTGGAATGCCTAACTCCATAGTAAGTGACAATGGTTCTACCTTTTCCTCTTTAGAATTTGCAAATTGGATGTACAACAATAAGGTGAGTCTAAAATTATCTTCCAATTATTACCCCCAAGGCAATGGTTTGGCGGAATCATAGAATAAAAATTTATTATGCATAATCAAAAAATTACTTGAAAAGAACCCTAGATATTGGCATAGTAAGTTAAAATTTCCCCTTTGGGCAAATAGGACCAGAAGCAAGGAGTCAATTGGGACATCTCCTTATCACTTATTCTATGGGAAAGACCCTATTTTTTCTACTAATCTGAAATTGCAAACTTTACATTTTATAAAAGACTATGTTGGGATTGATGATAAACTTGAAATGAAATTAACCCAATTAATGCATATTGATGAGAAAATGGAGGAAGCCATGCTTCATTTTAGAAAACATCAAGACATAATAAAAATATGGTTTGATAAATAATCCAAAATTAAGGTCTTAAAATTTTTAGATTTAGTTTTGTTGTGGGATAAAAGGCATGAAAAAAAAGGAGAACATGAAAAGTTTGATTGCTTGTGGTTGGGACCCTATCTAATATCCGAAGTCCTAGGTGAAAATAGTTTCAGATTAAAAACCTTGGATGGAAAACATTTTGCCTTATCCATCAATGGCCTTCATTTAAAGCATTATTTTCAGGCCTAAGGGTAGATTCATTGTATTATATGTACACTAATCAACTTGCTTAATTTTTTGTCTTAACAGTTTTATTTCCTTTTTATTTGATCTTGTTTCTTTGATTTCAGAAGTCTTTAGTATGTCAAAGTGGTCTAGTTTTGGATTTTATTATAGGAGCAAGAGGTTAGCCTATGTGTATAAAAATGCCAACCAAGACTAAAAGGATGTGAAAAATTGGAATCATATGGCAAAAGGCTTGAACATGTGAAATATTGTTTGCAGCTCATGAAGCATGAAGTCGTTGATCTTGCATATCATCCACCCATGTCTCAAAGGCACATTCTTATTACATAAAAATCATATTCTAAACCCAAACACTAAAAGTGATGTCCAATTATCTTGGGATCAAAGGCACAAAGAACACTAAGAAGATCTTAGGTTTGGAAGCTATTGCCGAAGTTGTCGTAGGTCTATCACATTTCTATCCATGTCCAACATCTTGGGTAAAATAATATGAAACCATACTTGGATGGGGATGTGAGGCAAAAATATAATTATGGTCTATCCCGCCCTACACATAGTCCATAAAATAGTGGTTTTTACCACTTTCATAATACTTGAAATCCCAAAATCAGAGTAGTAAGGATAGGGATAAATTCTCATCATGCTTAGGTTGAGAATCTAATTCCCAAAAGCTTTGATTTTGCCTCCATCACACCATGGATCATTGGGTTGTAAGGATTGTACTACGTGTCCCTCAAAAGGATGGATAGTCATCCCAAGATTCAAGAAATCCAAAGCAAAATGTTCACCACTCCGTTTCCATCACACCATTGACTATTGGGTTGTAAGGATCATACTACATGTCCCTCAGAAGGATGGGTAGTCATCCCAAGATTCAAGAAGTCAAGAGAAAAATCATGGACTATGGAGTTAACCTCCACTGGGGCTATAGACGCTTGACTGGCAGTGGAGTACACTCATGCCTGGTGACATGACTCCTATAAGGTTGAAATTTATGGCTACCATGAGGATAGATTAGTCTGATGACCTCATCCATAACCGGTTTAATTATTTTGGTCAAAGATGAGGGAAATAAAGGATAGGGCTATATTCTCATCACACCTTGGTTGAGAATCTGATTCCCCAAAGCTCTAAGGTACACTTGCACACATTGGTCCTTGATGATGATGGCTCATAACCAAGCCCTATATCTAGTTAATGAATTCATTGCACACACAGTTGATCCTAATATGGTTAGACATTTTTGAGGTGTTTGCTCAAGCCACCATAGAATGTGTTGCTCATGCTATAAAAATTTTACCCTCAAAGCTCTCCATATCCATTGCCATAATTCTAGTCAAGTAAAATTGATGATGCAAAGTGGAAAAGTTACAAAAAAATAATGTGTGGAGTGCTACACACATCCAGAGCTAATATTGCATGATTCTAATATTTTACTGTTATTATAAGTCTATTGATATTATTCATGCATTTGTTGATGCTTGTTATTTTCTGGTTTGGAATGTGTTTTCAGATTTTCTTTTTGGGTTCTCACAAAAATTCTCAGGAGCATTTCCCAGCAGAGTCACCATTTTTTGTGGAGTTTCCACAACCACCCCAAAATTCGTGGGGACCCACTTGTCATATTTTGATATGAAAGGTTTTTGGTTTTCCTTGGTTTGTAAGAATAGGGGTGTTTGACCTTTTTGTTTTAATGATTTTAATTGCTTTGGCTATTTGATATTTAATGATTAATTAATCTAGGCATTAATGCTTAGATTAATTAAAATCCATTTTGATGAATAGGAGTTTAATGTTCTTCATACTATCTAAGGTGATGGAATGTGTTTAACAAAGCAAGGCCTGACCTAAAACAAAAAGAGGATACAAAAGGTACAAAGAAATTGATATAGAAGCCAATATGCTATTATCTACCTAATATAATTGCATTAACTATATTATGTACATAATAGTAATATTTTTAAGATTATGTTATAAGGTTCTAAAATGTTATCATTATAATAATATTATTATGATTATATTATAATGTTATTATTATAATAACGTTATTATATTGTATATAATAATATTATTATAATGTACTTTATAAAAGACATGATAATAATATTTATGATAAGGTAAATTTGTTTGATTGCAGATAAGGAGATGGTGGCTATTCGAAAACATTCGAAGACATGAGTGGCTAGTCCAAGAACGTTCAATGCTATGGCAGTGAAGCTTCACAGAGCAACATCGGCAAAGAAGAGGTGGTCCAAGATGGCATTAGGGTTTCAGAAGAATAGCATGAAAGGCATCGAAGTTGTCAGTGAAATGATCGAGAGGCAGAGGCATTACATCGAACAAGGAAGGAAGAAGCATTATTAGGGCAACCTATGATACCAATTTATGGAGTTAAAAGCCAGCCTCGAAGAGCATGGAAGGTTTTAGTGTTGCATATATTTCATTACGCCATGGCTACGTAGGTTTTGCAGCACCACGATGTTGATGGCAGCGTTGATGGCCGCATAGGTTTGGCAGCACCACGACGTCGATGGCAGCATCAATGGCTACGTAGGTTTGGTAGCGCCATGGTGACGATGGTAGTGCTATGGCTGTGTAGTCTTGGTAGCACCATGGTTGTGTATGTTTGGCAGTGCCACGATGTCGATGGCAGCACTATGGCTACGTAGTCTTGGCAGCACCATGGCTACATCGTTGGCAGTGCTATACCTGTGTAAGTTGGACAATGGCATGGCTACGTAGGCAGTGTGATGGTTTCATTTGGTTACATGGAAACCAAAGTGCTTAGGATGGGGGAATGTCATCCCAGTCCTTGGGCACATTGGTATTTCTTAGAAGAAATACCATCGGGTCTCGGCCTCAAAAAGTGACAATGAAAGTTTCACTGAATAAGATTGGCCTATTTTATTTTAGCTAATGTGAATGTGGTTTGATCACGTTCAATGTTTTAAAGGAGGTCTAAAATCATAGGGGTTATAATTTCATAGTTAATTCTTTTATCATTCATTTTATGGATGTAAAGGGGTATTCTTGGGTAGAATTCTTATAAGAGAAATATGAGATATAAGGAGTCATGCAGGGTTATGTTTTTGTTGTTAGTTTTTTAAAAATAAATAACTTTTAGAAGTGTTATGCTTATTAAATCACAGAAAATGATGATGGATTATTTTATTATATCCATTCAATATTTTGGTTGTGAGATAATATGAAGCGAAAGGACTTCTAAGTATTATTTATACCTTGCTATCCTACATTTTTCAAGGGGGGGTTGGAAATGATGCAACATTCCGAGAAAGCAATAAAGAAAGAGCATTTTTTAGATTTTGAGAGGGTAGCAAACTTATGTGAGCAAAATCAAAAGGAGGGTTTTTATCATAAAACTAACGTTTTTAGTGTCTTATAATTTCTGCATTTTAGTGACTTCTAGCCATTGTCTTATGCCATGAAATGGGTTGCAATAGGTGAAGGTCAAGATTATGCAGTTTATTTATGTTTCCTTTGAGTCTTGCACTTGATTTAATGGTATTGTGCTTATGTTGTAGGTCCATTGATTCAGGTTTTTTTATGATTACCTCATAACTTGGTATTTTTCAGGGAGGAGCTTGCTAAACTAATTCAGAATTTGACTTTTTTAGCTAACCAAATTTACATGTTTATTTCATTTACTGTTCTCAAAATTTATTTTATTTCAAGCATTCAAGCATTCAAGCATTCCATTCTGGTCCATCCAGAATTTTAGTTTCTTTCATTTCCATTCTGGTCCTTTTCCAAAATTTATGCTAATTTCCTATTAGTTTCATTTTTTTTGGTCTATTTCCAAAATTGTTAAGCTTTCAAGTTATTTCCATTTTGGTCATTTTCCAAAATTTTTGCACCTCCAAGTTTCATTAATCTAAATATTTCAGATAAAACACAAGGTTTAGAAGGGATACTAACCTACTATTTCACTTTAAACTAAGATAAGAAATGAAATCTAACTTTGCTAACATTGCTAACATGCTAACTTCTACTAACCACTATTAGGGTAGTGGCATTGTATCGCCCAAATTTTTTGCACCCTTACCTTCGGGCTAAAGGATCCATGCCCTGGAAGGGGGATGCGAGAAGGATGGGACAATACCTCGGACGGAGAGGCCCTTTGAAGGTCGCGCCTCTTGGGGGAGGGGTATAAGGGTGAATTTTTGACGGATGGTGGGGTTCACCAGGAAACTTTGAGTGGCAGTTTCCATGCCTAGGTTGAGAATGGGTTTGATGTGTTCATTTTATATTCAATCATTCATATTCCTAGGTTGGCCAAAATGAATCTAAGCTATTCTATATGAAATTTTGGGTTTATATGCAGACAACAAACATGAATGAATCTTAAATACAGAGACTATGTGAAATGGAAAGGAATACACCTGATTCCTGATGTCTGATGAAGATTCTGAAGCTTGTAGGAGTCCAGATCATCCCGGATATGACAGGATCATCTGTAATTGTACAGAATCATCTCAAATCACAGGAGATCATCTGAGATCAGACAAAATCATCGACGACCTGACGAATTCATTAGATGAATTCGTCAAAAACCTGCAATCATGGAAACAGACACCAAAAACCGAAAATGCAATTGCAAGAATGATGCAAAATGATAGAAATAACAGTATAGATGCTTAAATAATAAATCCAGATAACAAATCAAATGGGATGCACTACTTTAATAACTTATTTTAAATTTTATCATGCAAATATGCTAAATGAGGTGAACTCCAGGATGCAGAACAGAAATAAATCGATCTAATGCATAATTAAATAAGAGAGAAAGGTAGAAAATGCAAACTCAGGGCTCTGGTTGCCCCCAATCTGAACTGCAGTCGAAATCATCTGCAATCGTACGAGATCATCGCCGATCTCGTCAGGATCATCCGAAATCGTGTTGGATCGCCTGCGACGATCCGAGCTTCCTCCGATTGAAACACAGTAAAATCCTGCAATAAAACCTGAAAATACAAATGCAAATGATGCGGGCGAGGATGTTCTAATACAACACAAAACTAGAGTTGCAGGGAAATGATCAGCCAAGGGGATAAACTAGGAAAATCCCAAGTTTATATAGGATTAGGGGGAGGTTAGGAGGTTGGGGATCATCCCAATCTGGGAGATCTCCAACGTAGGAATCTCCAACCGCACAGACACGCTTCTGCCCGAGTTGGAGAGGTTGTTGAAACAGAAGCTAATTATAAAAATTTGGTTTTGGGATGAAATCGTCTGGACGTTCTATCCCAGATGAATTCGATCTGGGATGATATCGTCAGATCGGCGACGATATCGTCCAACGGTCAAAACAAATTCTAAAAATGGCACAAAAAATGAGGTGAGCGGTTAACGGGCGATTTTGGGGTTAAAATTCAAATTTTTGATCTTTTTACTGATGGTTTAACTGCGCCAATTTTAGGGTGCTACATTTTGCCCCCTCTTTAGCGAATTTTTTGAAGAAAATGCGTTAAAGACGAGTTCTTCATGCTTTACGAGAAAGCAAAAATTTATTCCATTTTTTAGACGATGATTCTAGGTCGAATCGTACAACTGCTTGCTATGGTGCCCCCTCCGAGTTTTTACCCAAATCGAACGTTTGAGGTAAAAGCATGAAAAAGCAAAATTAAAAAAAATGTTGTTTTTAAATAAAAATAGGAAAAATAGGGTAAAACCCTAATTCATTTTTACTGTTCACTTTCACTGTTTCAGAGCTCTGTAGGTGAAATGGTGGAAACAACACACAGATCGACAGAGGTCCGACGCGGGTTGCGGGTAAGGATCTAAACCTAGTTTATTATGTTTTTAGCTTGATTTGTTTAATTTTTTAGTTGAATTTTAATTGTTTTTGGGCATCGCGGCCATTTTTAGGCCGTCGACGACGTCGGGATGAAATCGTCCCAATTCTGCCGAAATCGTCCCTAGATCGCCGATTTCGTCCGAGGACGAAATCGGAGAAATAGGGGCGATCCCGTCCAATAAGGGGCGATTCCCAAATTGACGAATCGGAGACGATTTCATCCTATTAAGGACGATTTTGCTAAATTTGGTACGATATCATCCAATAATGGGTGATATCATTTTTTTTATGAGATGAAATTAATTTTAATCGATTTTAATGATTATGTACTAATGATTTTTGCTTTTTTATTGTTTATTTTGTAGAGGGGATTACTAAAGAGTCGAGAATGGAAATACGGGGGGCTCAGAGATGATGTAGCCATGCTCGATCAGGCCGAGCGAGACAGGCTAGTGAAGGTTGGATTACAGCATGTGGTAGAGATGCCACAAATTCCTACGGACATGGGGCTACTGACGGCCCTAGCAGAGAGATGGTATCCGGGATCATCCTGCTTTCGGCTACCGATAGGGGAGATGGCTCCCACTCTAGAGGATGTATGGAGGATCTTGAGGATCCCCATACATGGGCGATTCATGACTCCTTCGGCCAATCAGGGCCATGCTATGATGCGACTGTGCGAGACCAAGCTTCACCCTGGAGAAGGGCGGAGTGAACATCGAGGCATTGAGGCAGATGCCTGGGGCATCTCGATTGACCCGAGTTTTGGTAGGGGTGGTGGGTGGCCTACTTCTATGCCACCAGAGTGGATGCAGGTTATCATGGCTCCTCTCAGATGTGGTCTACGACATGAGAGACCACGGTTACAGGTTTTCTTGGGGTAGTTTTGTACTATGTCGCTTGTATAGGATCCTCTATGGGGTCGTATACAAGGGAGGTCGATGTCTAGTACTGACATCGCTACTACAGGTTTGGTGCTGGGAGCACATTGTGGTACGGAGGCCGGTAGGGCTTCCACTGATAGGAGTTGATCGAGAGAGACCTCGAGTTTTCTATTGGTGGCTCCAGAGAGGGTCACAGTGATGGATAGATCTATCGATGTCTCGAAGGTTGCTAGATGACCTCATCCTAGATCAGATCACCTAGAGGCCATGGAGAGAGCATCCAGGGTGGGGAGAGGATGGACAGGAGCTGGCTCACATCAGGCGAGTCTTCTGGTTGAGGATGGAGTGGGGAGAGGTAGAGCTCCACCGCTACGACCGAGTTTTGAGGTAGTTCGGTCTACAGTAGGGGATCCCTTCTCTTAGGGATTACGAGTACTCTCGGACTATCCAGGATAATACTACATTGAGTGGGGCTCCAGACATGTAGTGGTTCTAGAGTCAGGATGTGAACGATGCCCCCATTCAGCCAGTGGATGGGGATGACGCTAGGGTGGCAGATGGATATGATGCCTAGTATGCAGGCATCCACCCTCCTCGGATGATGAGGGCATAGGGTCCGATGCATGCTATTGTGCAATGGATGGGGAGGTGGTGCTAGGCTACCATCGATGCAACGAGGAGTCATGGAGGGAGGGATCAATGATGGCCTCCTCAGGAGAGATGTCGGAGAGTGCCACAGGCTTCGAAGAGACCGTAATAGCCAGAGAGGAGGGAGGAGGGACTCCCTTCTCAGCAGAGGGAGAGGCCACCATCGCCCGATAAGGGCAAGGGTGTCGAGGTGGGGGAGAGCAGTGAGATGGTGGCTCTTCGAGTGGAGAATGCCCACCTACGAGCTCAGGTGTAGACGCTGCAGGATGAGGCTACATGACTCAGGGCTCAGAGTAGAGGGGCGAGCATGCGAGAGCTGGCATGGGCTATTGCTCAGACCATGTTCTATCAGGGAGTATACTTCTAGCTAGTTCTAGAGGGCCAGAGGATACAGCTGCCAGCCGGCATTGCGGAGCCGGTCAGGATGGGGTCATCGAGGACATCCTCATGATCGACGTCGAGGACCCACGACATAGGACGGACTTCGATGGGACCACCTCCTCCACCTCAGGGTGGGAGAGGAGATGAGGCTGAGAGCTCGAGGGCTTCTCGAGACTAGCTGCATATTGACTATAGACTATATAGTTTTGAGAGGATTGAGTATGCCAGGGTATAGATTGTGGCATACCAATCCATTTTGATATGATGTACATATATTTCTTGATATATATATATATATATATATATTCTCTTTGTGATATGACTTGTGCATATGTTTTATGATGCTTTAATATTTTAATTGTTGATTGATTATTCATGTAATTATGTCATTGAAAATATTATAATTTTTATGTCGTGCCATAAAATTTAAATGAAATAATCTGATGTAAACAAATTGGTTGTTGTGGTGTGATTTGATGAAAAAATAAAGTGACTTCTAACAATAATTTCAAAGGACATTGTCGTTGTTACATGACCATTTCATGGAGTCGCCGCTCACTAGGTCATTAAGCTAATCCCAGTAGAGAAATATTGCTAAAAGTAAAAGGGTGCTTAAGAGACTTTCTTAAGACTTTTGTGATGTGATGATGAAAAATGATGATGGTGATGATTTGTTTTCAGATGTCCATGAAAATATTATGCATGAAATATTAAAAATATGATTTTTGCTAGGCATAAAATTCCTAAGTGTGATAGAAATTTGAACAATTGCCTAGGAATTATACCATCGTCGCAAAAAACTGAATGTTGACATAATGAAATGAAATAGGAAAGTTTTCGTTCTTTTTAAAGCACAATTGTGTAACATAATGATTTAAGCCATATGCTTTTATGGATTAAATAAATGGGAAATAAAATTATAATGATGGCTTGCGCTAGGCATAGAATTTTAGGTATAGACTTATACCATCATCGCGAAATCCAAGGAAGAAATTGATATAATAGTTTTATTGCATAGTTGATTTTTGATTTTGAGATAAACAGAAAATATAAGATGAGGACTTGCACTAGGCATAAAATTCCAATTTAGGTTTAGGAACTATACCATCGTTGCGAAAGTCGAAAATATATAAATGTGACTTTATTGCTAGATTTTTGAACATGTTTTGAAAGAAATTTTGGATTTCGAAAAGAAAGGTATTTAATTGTTTTTATGCTAAGCCAATATTCTCAAGTAATAAAATCAAATTATTCCAGAAGATTTGCATAAATATTTTAAATTATCTCAAAGACAAAATTTAGATTTATAAGGAACCCCATGTGCATATGTGAGTTCATTGCCGATCTTGATTTATCATAATGATACAAAATCTCTCAAACACAAATGTGTGTGCAATTGTATTGTTCATTTACCAATTTTGAGCAAGATAATTTGATACAAGTAATTTGAATTAACCAAATGAGTGTTCGTTGACCATGATTTATATGCATATAACCGTACCAAACTACTATGTAAGTCGGGTCATCAAGAGCTAGCTGATCCATGAGCAGACATAGGTCTGTACAAAAGAAGGTCGCTAATGTAACAGACATATCACCATGCTAGGAGTTACCCAAGGCCAAGCGGGTTGGGCACAAACCACCTGTTATGGGGCTTACCTCACAGTTTTTGAATAATTGAGAATTCCAGGGATTCAAGCTCATTCACCCTTCTTTTCTTTTCAAAGGGTAGGGGAAGGGATTTTATTGCTTTTTGCTTTTTCTTTTTTTTTTCTCTTTTTTTTTTTTGTATTTTTGCTTGATACTGAGATAATGCTGAAATATTGCTGAGATGGTACAAAATGCTACTGAAATAATGCTTCTTTTTCTCATGATTTTTTTCTTGATTTTCTTTTTCTTTTTCTTGCTATACTAGGGATACTTGCTCGGATTGGCTGTAGAGCAAGGGATTTTTATTCTGGGAAGGGGTGAGCTTGTCCTTTTGTCAATTCTCAAAGATTCTAGACCATGTGCATGATAGGATAGCAGGGGAAACTTTTCGCTCAAGAGACCACTTCTACTATGTAGCATCATTTTGAATTTGCAATGAAATCATTTTAATGTGAAAAGGTATACTTGGTTCAAGTAAATAACAAGATCAGTTCTCTATGCTCAAAACTTTATTTAATTCAACTGTGGACTTTGATATAAGAGAGATTAATAATCATACCAAATAAGATCAAGATATTTATTCATGTGAGTGTGAAAGTGAGGGATTCCAAATAAATGCTAATTTATCCAAAACAACTGAAAATATAACTGCAATACTTCAAGAATTGACAGGTGCAAAAATAAAAGATGTTTTTGAAGATTTTGATGATTTTGATTTTTTTATATTTTGATTTTGATTTATGAATTGAGAGAATACATAATATGACTATTTTTGAAATTTTTATATGAATTTACTAAGAATGAGACAAGATGTACAATATATACAGTGATGAAATTACCAGAATTATGCGTAATAGCGCTTAAGATGCATAATGTTCATAGGTTCTTTAAGATCTTTACCATCTAAGGTAGCTAATCTGTATGCTCCCGATCCAAATTTAGCAGTGATGATATATGGCCCAAGCCAGTTAGGTTCAAATTTACCTTTAAGGTCTTTAGTTGCATTAGTATTTTTTTGATTTTCTTTTAAGACGAGGTCACCGATCTCAAAGGATCGGTGATGAACTTTCTTAAGATATGCTCGTTTGAGCTTGTTCTGGTAGGCTCGAAGATGCTCCAAAGCATTGATGCGCTTCTCATCTAGGAGTTCCAGCTGACTAAATCTGCCAGCATGATATTCATCTCCTACTTCAGTATCTTGAAGTAGTAGAGCCAAAGAAGGAACTTCTAATTCAAAGGGAAAAATAGCTTCAATGCCATAAACCAAAACAAAAGGTGAAGTGCCCGTGGGAGTACGAACGCTAGTTCGATAAGCCCACAAAGCAGGATATAATTGAATGTGCCAATCTCGGCCAGATTTATTGACCAGTATTTTGAGGATTTTAATTAATGTTTTATTAGATGCTTCTGCTTGGCCATTACCCTGAGGATAATAGGGAGTGGACCAACGATGTTGAATTTTATATTTTTGACATAGTTTCTTTACATATTTATTTTTGAAACAAGTTCCATTATCTGAGATGAGATTTGCAGGAATTCCAAACCTACAAATAATTTGATTAAAAATAAATTTGGAAACTTGAGTTCCAGTGCAAGAAGCTAAGGGCATAGCTTCAACCCACTTCGTAAAATACTCGATGGCGGTTATGATGAATTTGTGTCCATCAGATGACACAGGATTGATTTTTCCAATAATATCTAAGCCCCATTTTGAAAAGGGCCAAGGAGATGAAATAGCCTGCAGTTCTTGTGCAGGCGCATGGACAAGGTCAGCATGTTTCTGGCACTTGTCGCAATGGCGCACGTAATCATGTGCATCATTCTCCATGGTAGGCCAAAAATATCCTATCCTAAGGAGCTTCTTAGCAATGGCGCTACCACTAAAGTGTCCCCCACAAGATCCATCATGGGCTTCACTCAAAGCTGATCTAGACTCTTCTAGATTCAAACATCTCAGTAGGATACCTTCAAAAGATCTCCTATATAAGGTATTGCCAATTATGACGAAGCGACTTGCTCGTCTACGCAATAACCGATGTTGGTTTCTATTAAAACCTTCAGGGAAGGTCCCATTTTGCAAAAAATTGAGGATATCAGTGTACCAAAGTTCAGGAGTAGTTTCATTGATTAGAAACACGTCCAAAGGTTCCAAGCATGATTTAATTGAAGTGGGTTCCTGGAGTCGATGAATAATGATGGTAGCATATTCGTCATCTAACTCCAAGGGTAAAAGAGATGCAGCTACGACCATAGCATCAACCGCACGATTGCTAGTTCGAGGAATAGCTTCCAAGGTAACTTGATCAAATAAAGATATTAATTGTAATACATATGCTTTATATGGGCACAATTTATCATCTCTAGTCTGATAAACATCATTAATTTGATTTATAACAAGTTGAGAATCATCAAAAACTAATAGATTTTTAATTTTTAGTGCCATGGCAGCTCGTAATCCAAGGATTAGAGCCTCATATTCAGCAGTGTTATTAGTACAGGCAAACATTAATTTAAAGGATAGAGGTATGAGGTGTTTCTATGGAGATATCAAAATAATACCTGCACCAGCCCCACTCATGCATCGGGCTCCATCAAAGTATAAGGACCATTGCTCCGAATGATCTACCTCTAATTTAAGGCATTCGTCAGGAAACTCAATGACGAGGGGATGGGTGGATGCTAAGGGTGCAGCAGCTAATTGATCTGCTATGATTTGACCCTTAACAGACTTCTGTCCTATAAACGTGAGTTCAAACTCGCTTAGCGCAAGAACCCACTTTGTTGTGCGACCAGATAAATAAGGTCGACTCATGAGATACCGCAAGGGATCGGATTTAGCAATAACGTATGTTTTTTGACTGAGCATATAATGGCATAATTTTTGTGTAGAAAATATGACTGCTAGACATAACTTCTCTAATGTTGTGTAGCGGGTTTCATAACTAATTAATGTTCTGCTAATGTAATAATTAGCATGCTCTTTCTTCTCATCATCAAGTTGAGCTAACATAGCTCCTAAAGCAAAATTTGAAGCAAAAATATACAAGATAAATGGGCGATCAGGTCTAGGTGGTGAAAGTATAGGTGGGTTAAGAAGATATTGTTTGAGGAGTTCAAATGCTTCCTGACATTCATTGTCCCAATGGAAAGAGACATCCTTCTTAAGAAGCTTAAGAAAGGGTCCAGTTTTATCCGCCAACTTATCGATGAAGCGACGGATGGCTTGAAGCTTACCTTGTAGACTCCGTAATTCAGATATATTTGTGGGTGCGGGCATATCAGTGATAGCCGCAATCTTGAGAGGGTCAATTTTGATGCCACGTAAAGAAACTATAACCCCCAATAATTTATCGGACTTAACTCTGAATATACATTTGGCTGGATTCAATCGGATAAGATATTCCCTTAACCGATTAAATACTTTTCTCAAGTCATCTAAATGGTCATCTTCTTCAGTAGAACGAGCTATAATGTCATCTACATAATCATGTAGTATATCATGCATCATATCATGAAAGATATAAGTCATGGCTCGTTGATAGGTTGCACCTGCATTCTTTAAACCGAATGGCATCACTTTCCAACAAAAGGTCCCCCAAGGGGTAATAAAGGTTGTTTTAGCCTGATCTTCAGGAGCTATCCTGATCTGATTATAACCAAAAAATCCATCCATTAAGGATATCATTCCACTCCCAACAGTAAAATCAATGATCTGATCCATGTTGGGAAGGGGAAAATCATCTTTAGGGCATGCAACATTAATATCTCTAAAGTCTGTACAAACCCTAACCTTAGTAGCTTCTTTCTTAGTTACTAGAACTACATTCGAGATCCATTCAACATAATCAATGGCTTGTATAAAAATAACATTCAAGAGTTTTTCTAACTCTCCTTTGACCAATAAGGCCACTTTAGGATGCATTTTTCTAAGTTTTTGTTTAACAGGTTTAGCATCCGGATGGACTACTAGGTGATGCATAACTACAGAAGGGTCTAAACCTGGCATATCTTCATATGTCCAAGCAAAGACATCTTCATATTCTTTAAGAAATGCAATGTATTTATCCTATTTTTCTTGACTCAATTCTGATCCGATGTTGATTATGTGAGGGTTATCCTCGGTTCCAATGTTAATTTTTATGACATTTTCTACTTCCATGTGTAGATCTCTCTCAAAATTAGGTGGGGCGGGTGAAACGCCCAATTCCTATAATTCTTCCAAGGTTAGCTTGGATAATTCGTCTTGAGGAGTCATGGCCTCAAGCTGGGCTATAGTAGGTATAGAGCCATCAAAATAAAATCCATTATGTAATAATTCCTCAACGGAGACATCATGGAAGATATCTCCCTCCAACTCATCATCGGATTCAACGATCATCTCAGGATAAGCTATAGATAGCATATTACATGTGAATGGCTTATTCGTTAAACGCAAAACATCACGTTCATCTAAATAATCTTGGTAACATATAAGATGGTCATCATCCTCGAATGGCTGACCCTTACTAGAAAATAGGCCCACACCACATCGGGCGGGCCATGGCTCTACCTCAAAAGGTTCTTTCATACCATTCTGGAAAGGTCCCAAACCTTTCCCTTTATATCCCAATTTAAGCATTATAGGTTTGGCTTTAGTATACTCATTAGTAAAATAACATCGAGCATATCCATCATAATGAGTTCTGATGTTTCTAGGTATTCTACCCCAATCATATCCCTTATAAATAAAGGCACAACTCCCGACTTGGTAAATACTTCCCATAGGTTATGGGAGGCCCAAGGTATGAGGAGATGGTGGCAAATTATTTAAAACAAGGGAATCTTGCATAGAAGCATTCATTTCTTCTGATATAAGGATTTTAGATAGATCGGGTAAGAGCTCATCAGTAAGAGCATAAGAGGTAGAAGGAACATTTCCTACATCTTCTGATGCAAAAAATATGACTTTGGTAGATGTAGACGGTGTAGAGGTGTCAATAGATGGGTCTATTATAGGTATGGAAGTTATAGGAGTAGAACAAGAGACATTGGTTGTGGGATTAGGATCTTTCTTAGGTCCTAATGCGGTTTGTTCAGAAGATGGTTGAGCTATATGTGAAGGTGCATCTGATGGAGAAGAAGTAGATGACATTGTGGGTGTGAGTTTCACATGTTTAGATGGATAATGAGAATTAGGATGTGTGGATGACAACGTGGGGCAAAATTGAACTCCAATAGGTTCTGCCAAAGCACACATATCAAAGGGTCTTGGATCACCATGAATGGTAACCAAATGATTCTTAAATTTGAATTTAACACATTGATGTAAAGTTGAGGGAACAGCTCGCATCGCGTTGATCCAAGGGTGACCCAAGAGTATATTGTACGATGCAGGGCAATGTACAATAAACACAATCGTATCCAAGGTTCTTGGACCAACCTGCAATGGAATGGTAATAACTCCACACGTTTCTTGTGTTTCGTCATTGAAAGCTTTTATAATCATATCAGTTCTTTTCATTTCATCACTTCTAAACCCAAATATTTGGTAGAAGTCAAAAGTGCAAATATTTAAAGATGAACCATTATCAATCAAAACTCGTTTGACTGCTACATCTCCAATTAAGGCGGTAATATACAAGGGGTTATCTTTATGTAAACTATGTTGCGGTATGTCTCTATCCCGAAAGTCAATACAATCAACTTCACGAGTTATTATAGTATTGGCCATGTCTTGAGGGTGAATGTCTTGTGGTACCATCATCTGGCTTAATGTGAGCATTAATTCATCTCTATGTGTGGGAGAAGATCTTAAAAGGTCCAAGAGAGAAATTCTAGCTATAATATTTGATAATTGTTCATTAATATTATAAGGAGGTTTAGGTTGAACATTAGGTGCATGATTCCCTTTATTAGGAACCTTCAAAACAAATGGAGTTGATCCACCATTCTGAATTTGATCTTGTTGAGAATTTTGAGCCTGTTGTCTAGTAACAACTCCGATGGTACCCACAATATTATTCTACGGATGATGAATGGGTCTTGGTCTAGCGTTTATAGCTAACTCATTAGAAAGTAATTGGTGGGATGATGGTCTAGTAGTGACTCTTCTTGGAAATGGTTCTTCTGGAACCATATGACTTGTGATAGGGTGAATAGTATCCGATTCATCTTCAGAGCTATTCGATTGATTTGATGTGATTTCCATATCACTCTCAGTCTCATATTCTGTATCACTAAGATCAGGTATCTGCATATTATATAGAGGCCTGGTTGTAACCATGGATAAAGTTGTGTCAAAGGTTTCCAGATCATGAATAGGTAAATGCCCACTAATAGTTCCTACATATCGGGCAGGAGGAGGAACATTATGATGTTCAATTTGATTAGCCACCTCCTTACCATGTTTTGGTAAAGGATGTTGAAAGATGTCCAATGACTGATTGGCATTCTGATTCTGGTTTTGTGTGATGTTCTGTTGAGTGTTATTAGGAGGATTTTGCTTAGGTTGAAAGGCTTGTACCTCCATCTCATTGTTATCAATCAAGTCCTGTATTTTATGTTTTAATATTTTACAAGAGTTGGTAGTGTGTCCAGGTCCTCTATGGAAGTCACAATGTAAATCTGCTCTGTATCCGGGTATAGTTGGATCAGGTTCCCGGATATTTGGTAATTGAATCAAGCCTCGTTCTAATAATTGTGGTAGAATAGTTGATAAAGGTTGATTTAACCTAGTAAATTCTCGAGGAGGTCTATCAGGAGGTTTCAGTACAAACTTCTCCATTGTCTTTGCAGCATTAACATTAGCAATATTTTTGCTATCAGTGACTCCATCACCCACAACTTGTTTATTCTTATATTGATTTCTGGATGTTTTCTCATCGTCTTTCTTTTTAAGCTGACCTCTCCTAATGAGAGCATCTTCCACTCTTCGGGCTAAGTCTATAGCCTGATCGAAGGTGGTCAAGGTAGCAGTTGATAATTCGTAAGATAGTTGCTCTTGCAAATTATTAATAAAGATGTCCAACATCTCCCTATAAGGTAACACAAAGTGCAATTTTCCTATCAATTGTCTCCACCTAGCTAGGAAATCAGCAAAGCATTCATCTTTGTCTTGTTTTAAGTTGTACAAATATTTAATGGTCACATGTCTTTCGATATAGGCACTAAATTGATGAACAAAAGACTCGACAGTCTCTTCGAAATTCCTCAAAGAATTAGTGGGTAATTGATAATACCACTCTAATGCCATTCCTCCCAAGATTTTTGAGAACATTTTTAGTAATAACAAGTCATCATGTGATATATCATGACATGCTATCCTAAACATACGAAGATGCTCTATGGGATCTTCCGTTCCTTTATATATGGGCAGGACAGGCATAGGAAAATGTTTAGGATACGGCTGTGCTACAACTATAGGATCTAAAGGCTGACTACACATCTCTCGATAATTGTACGAGGGTCGATAGGGATCTATCTGGTCCATGCGGGAAACTAACTGTTTCACCATGGTTTCAAGATTACTAGTTTGTCCACCATATTGGTTTCGGTGGGACATAGGTATGGGATTTATGAGTGTATGATGGTGTGGCATAAGGATTAGATGCTATATTGCTATTATGCAAAGTGTTGGTAGGAAGAGTATTATGAAGGGGATTTGTAATAGTATTATGTTGTATCCCAGATTGTTGGTAATTGGTGTTTGGTTTTGTTTTGGGTTTTTGTTGATTTGAGGTATGTTGCTCAATAGCTTGGTGAAATAGAGCAGTAAATGATGGTTTCTTTTGTGCGGGAATGACTCTAGGCTTGTTAACAGGCACTTTAGGTGGTTGAGTAACCTGTTGTTGTTGCATGTTCCGGATCGTAGCTACTATATCCAAATTGGATGGTCCAACTTGATCACTCTCTTGTTCAATAAAGGACAAGGGATTAGTGCATGTGTGAAATACGTCTTCTAGAGTTGCTTGAGTGTCACTAATTCGATCCTTGTCCATATGGACTGCTCTATTAAAAACATCGATATTTGTGTTAATGAACTTCCAAAATTGTTCCATGTTTTCAAAAGTGATAGCTCCTCCCGGAGACATTTTAGGGGATGAGGATCCTTCCTCTCTATTAATTTCTTCTTGTTCATTTGCTACAACAAGCTCTTCTTCTTGCTGGTCTAGGATTTCTTCTTCCTGAACTTGGTCCTCAGGAGGGACATTTTGGTCAATTAATGGTCTTCCTAACCAATCTTCTTCTTCTTCGGTTTGTTTTCCATTCCTAAGTCTAGGCATTGTGCTAAACTTAGGTTTTAGAAAATATATATACTTATATATATATATATATATATATATATATATATATATAAATATATATATATATATATATGCGATAGGGTTGAGAGGTATATATTTTAACTATATACCTACTATAATACTTAAAAAGGAAATGTTTTGTTTTTTTTTTTTTGTTTTTATTTTTATTTTGTATTATTATTTCACAAGTATAAAAATAACAAACAACATGCTAGTTGCAAGAAATAACAATAGTAAAAAGAATGACTTAGTTTTCTATAAATAGTTTATGGATATCGTTGATAGGATCAAGTTCATCAAGAGTCATGAAATGCTCCTCTTCAAATTGGAAGTGGTTTTTCAAGAACTTGACAAAGTGTGCTATGGTAATATGATCTACTTCAGACTCTGACTTGTAAAAATAAAGTTCATGGCAATATTCTCGATACAACATAGCTCTAGGAACTCTATTCCATATTTTTCTATCCGTAAGAACGACTTCTTGATCCTCTATACGAGATAGAAACTTATGTACTACAACTACGTTCTCAAGGTATTCCTCAAAGGTGTACAATTCTGAAGACACAAGTGCTCTTTTATCTGCTAACCACCTATGGCAAGCTCTCTGGAGTTCATGGTACAAGGTCACCTGATCGGGATCCAGGATTCTATCTAGGACAAACCTCTTAATTTGCCTAAGTTCTGCAGATCTAGATTCAATAATACCCAATCTCCTATCAAGTTCATCCCACAAAGGTTGGACTCTATTTGTTTGAGGTACTCTAAGCACAGAAGTAATCTCTATGGCCGTTAATTGATTTTCAACATTTATGGTGACAACTCGTCTTCTATTATAATCTACCATCTAAATATGATATGCAAATTTAACAGTTTTCTAATGATTCTAGATGTTCTTAATAATGTGTTTTTTTTTTTTTTGGATTGTTTTCAAAAGGTGTTTTAGTTTCACGTCGGGTTCACCAAAAATGTATCGCCCAAATTTTTTGCACCCTTACCTTCGGGCTAAAGGATCCGTGCCCTGGAAGGGGGATGCGAGAAGGATGGGACAATACCTCGGACGGAGAGGCCCTTTGAAGGTCACGCCTCTCGGGGGAGGGGTATAAGGGTGAATTTTTGACGGATGGTGGGGTTCACCAGGAAACTTTGAGTGGCAATTTTTGCGCCTAGGTTGAGAATGGGTTTGATGTGTTCATTTTATATTCAATCATTCATATTCCTAGGTTGGCCAAAATGAATCTAAGCTATTCTATATGAAATTTTGGGTTTATATGCAGACAACAAACATGAATGAATCTTAAATACAGAGACTATGTGAAATGGAAAGGAATACACCTGATTCCTGATGTCTGATGAAGATTCTGAAGCTTGTAGGAGTCCAGATCATCCTGGATATGATAGGATCATCTGTAATTGTACAGAATCATCTCAAATCATAGGAGATCATCTGAGATCAGACAAGATCATCGATGACCTGACGAATTTGTCAGATGAATTCATCAGAAACCTGCAATCATGGAAACAGACACCAAAAACCAAAAATGCAATTGCAAGAATGATGCAAAATGATAGAAATAACAGTATAGATGCTTAAATAATAAATCCAGATAACAAATCAAATGGGATGCACTACTTTAATAACTTATTTTAAATTTTATCATGCAAATATGCTAAATGAGGTGAACTCCAGGATGCAGAACAGAAATAAATCGATCTAATGCATAATTAAATAAGAGAGAAAGGTAGAAAATGCAAACTTAGGGCTCTGGTTGCCCCCAATCTGAACTGCAGTCGAAATCATCTGCAATCGTACGAGATCATCGCCGATCTCGTCAGGATCGTCCGAAATCGTGTTGGATCGCCTGCGACGATCCGAGCTTCCTCCGGCTGAAACACAGTAAAATCCTGCAATAAAACCTAAAAATACAAATGCAAATGATGCGGGCGAGGATGTTCTAATACAACACAAAACTAGAGTTGCAGGGAAATGATCAGCCAGGGGGATAAACTGGGAAAATCCCAAGTTTATATAGGATTAGGGGGAGGTTAGGAGGTTGGGGATCATCCCAATCTGGGAGATCTCCAACGTAGGAATCTCCAACCACGTAGACACGCTTCTGCCCGAGTTGGAGAGGTTGTTGAAACAGAAGCTAATTATAAAAATTTGGTTTTGGGACGAAATCGTCTGGACGTTCTGTCCCAGATGAATTCGTCCGATCTGGGATGATATCGTCAGATCGGCGATGATATCGTCCAACGGTCAAAACAAATTCTAAAAATGGCATAAAAAATGAGGTGAGCGGTTAACGGGCGGTTTCGGGGTTAAAATTCAAATTTTTGATCTTTTTACTGATGGTTTAACTGCACCAATTTTAGGGTGCTACAGGCATCAACATAAGGAAGATAAAATGAACCCAACTATCTAAAATTTACTTCATCTTAAAGGAATAGGAATTAAAATGAGGTGGACAATTCTACATTTTGTCATTTGAAACATTTTAAATGAAGATAAAATACTCTACTAACAGGGATTCAGGGTAGCACCAATTTAAAAAAACCCTAAAAATAACTGCTTTTATTTTTAGTTATATATTTCAAATCACTAAGCATTATTTAGAACTAGTAAAGGCCCCTTGTTTATGGTCACATGTTGAATTATTTTTGGCACTATTGTAATCTTTTAGATATTTTACCAGAACCTTGGAGAAGTTGAATGTTTGCCATTTGGTTTCTTTTCAAGAGAGAGTTTTCTATTCAATACTCTACATGTGGTGGTATTTTGTAATTGGGAAAAATATACACTCAACAGAAACCCCACCTCATCCCGTCGATGTTGATACAACTTTGGCTCCTCTAAAACATCTTGAGGCAAGCCAAATTGCGTCAACACCCACGAGTACTGAATTTACTCCACCTCCTCATACCTCTGCCCAATCAACCACTGAGCTTGCCTTACCTGATGCAGCTGCTCCCCATCACCATCCCATAGAGCTCCTTACCATGACCTCCATATCACATCATCTCGAGTTATCCTGGACCACATATCCCAATACCAATGGATGTTATGCATCTCTCAACTCGGTTGTACCTCCTCTACCACTACCCATCGCCTATAATAGGTATCCCCCATCTACCATGACTGACATGATAATCTCTTTGGTTGTGCTGCACTAAAATTTTATCAAGCCTAGCATTGTAAGAGGAAGCTGCACCCAATACCCTTACTCCTTCTTTGCATCATCTCATATAACTCTCGATATAACTATGCCAATGAGGTATGAGCCCATGCATACTCTCGGGGCTCAGTTAGTAGATTACTCACCAACCCCAATAGGTTCCAAGGGAACCTACAACCAGTGCTATTAGGTAGCACAATGTTTGCTAATAAAAACATGATCAAGGTTGGAAGTGCACCCAACTCCTTCACCTTGTACATGCTCATATAGCATATACCCCCATCCCCCATTTGACCCTCCCACCATCGATCACCAAACATCCACTCCATATCAACCTTCTTGTCATGTCCCACCACAACATTCTCCCCCTCTACTGGCACCTTGAGGATGTGGTATACATCCTCTATAGTCATAGCAACCTCCCCAATCGATAATTGGAATGTCCCCCTATCAGAATCCCATATCTCTATCAATTATGAGAGATACCCTTCATCCTCCCTCACAACATACAATCTAGCTACACCCTTCAAGCCCACCTTCCCCAAAAAATCCCAATCCTCATTCATTAGCTTCTTCCTCATCCTAGGAACAAGACGAGAGAACCTATGTCGAGGCTCTATGTCCCTCAACTGCAGCAACACAAATTTTCATTAATTCTATTTCAAAAAAAACAAAACAAAACTTTTACAAAGTGTTTTTAAACATTATAGAGGCAAATGGTGCCTCAGTTCCACCAACAAAATTTTATCCCTCTGCCGCCATAGCTTTCGCACCGATTTTCACTATCCTAACTAAGCTCACAAAAACCTACTCCACTCCTTAAACGTAGCTCCGTAAAGTCTAAAATGCACAAGTGAGCCTCACATTTTCAATCAAAAATTTATTTATAGCTTTCCTTAAGGCACTCAAGTGCAGGCCTATACCTAGAGTTCATAGCTGCAACTATGCACCTGCAGGCACACCCAGGCATACCTGCATGCCTACAAAATACCATAGGCATAGATGGGTGCCTGACATCCTAAACATCATAAATCAATTCATTCATACATCATAAAACAATTCATTCATACAGTATTCTTTCATCACCATCTCTCAATCCATCAATCATTTTATCTACCATCTTGTTCAATTCCTTCAAGCAAACCTCGTATCTAGTGGATGATTCTATAAAATTGGTGATTGTAGCGATAGTAATCCATGTAATTTGGTAAGATGAATAGCCTACAATAAGGACACTTGACCATGTCATCATTAATTATCTCATTTTCCAAGATCACAATCACATTGGACACTTCACATTTTGGAGTGAAACCTTACCAAGAACAATTTTCACAACTGCTATCATTGATGGCCTAGTTTGTGAGGCTTAACACATGAACAAAAACTCAAATTTCATCATTTTCTCTTCAAAAACCTAATTATTGGCACTAGCTAGGAGGATTAGTTCCAATTGTGATAAGAATCACCAGCAGGCTATCCACGGTTCCTTTTTCTTTTATCTGCATCATCATACTTGCATATCAATGGCATCAGAGAGCACACTATTCAACAACATCGAATCATCATAAAATTTGGGGCAACCACAATTTTATTATCATTTCCCACAATGGGATACATCTTTCATTATCATGACATTGGATAAAATTCCTTTCCACCATTGGGGCAAAAATGGTATCACATTTTACATCATTCATATTGTCTACAATCACATGGTATTATACACCAATCCCGTTTTCCACCATTGTGGCAAAAATGGTATCATATTTTACATCATTCATATCATCTAAAATCACATGGTATTATACACCAACCCCATTTTTCCACCATTGGGACAAAAATGGTATCACATTTTACATCATTCATATCGTCCACAATCACATGGTATTATACACCAACCTCCTTTTCCACCGTTGGGGCAAAAATGATATCACATTTTACATCATTCATATAATCCACAATCACATAATATTTCATTACATCATTCATCACTTGAACAAAATTCTTTTTCAATTAGCTCGTGAGATGCTTCTCATTCGCCAATTGAGGGGGTAAGCTACGCAGATTCCAAATAAATTATTTATTCTTTTGTCTTCAACATCATTGCCCAAATCCAACAACAGAGAGAAGTTGCTTTTGTGCCCATATCTCACACAGGTGTCTCGTATTTTTGCACCATATTATGTTTCACACAATATGGTACAAAAATGGGCATATGTAGACACCAAATTGCAGCCATTAATCCTCCATCCTAACCATCCCACCACCCACTTGTCCACCATACACCTTTTCGGCCAATTATTTGGCCCAATTCCACCTTTCCCACCATTTCCTAACCCAATTGGGCTTATTTTAATATTATTTTATATTTAATATAATATTTTATATTATATTATAATATATTTATTATAAAATATATATTTATAAACCCAATTAACCACAGTCATCCGATCCAATATAATCTCCACCATCCATCTTCATTAATCCATGCCACACTTAAAGTACAGTCTCAACCCTAGAATGTGATTTAATCTTAGCCACACGATCTAAAGTGTTGAGCTAAAACCCTAAGAAACCCTAAGGTTGGATTATAAGTAAGGGCATTTGTAAATGCCCAAACCCTAGAATCCTTGTATTATAATGTGCATCCTAAAGAAGTCATTGGTGAAGCCCTAGTGAAGTAGAAAGTGATAGAGCCTTGAAAATCCAAAGCCCTAGCTAGCCATAGGACTTCAACTATTCTAGCCATCCCCACATCCATTCCCCAACCATTTTCTATTACCTCCATCATACCCCATTCATTGCGTCCTTCCCATTCACACAATCTACTTTTGTATATTTCACCCTCACCGTAGGCACACTCTAGAGCTTGACAATCTCACCCTATAAGCTTGCCAAGCTTACTGCAGAGCTTTCTAGGTGCACGCCAGCACTTATTGTATCACAGGCTCACTCCAAAGCCTACAAAGCTCACACAAGAATCTATCAAGTGCGCACCAGAGCCTATCATAATTAAAAGGTGCACACCTAAGCCTATTTTAATCATAATAAGTGTAAATCAGAGTCTGATGCATTACGCCATATACCATCAGAGCTGAAAAAACAAAGCAAGGTATCACCACAAGCAAGGTAAATCTACATTTTTGTTATCATTTGGTATTATTGCATTTTACATATACAGTTTACATAAGATCTAGGGTTTTTTGTTTTCATTTCTGAGGGTTCACCCACACATCATGCACATCATAAATCAAGTCATTCATACAACATTCTTCCATCACCATATCTCAATCCATAAATCATTTTATCTACCATCTCATTCAATTCCTTCAAGCGAACCTCATATCTAGTGGATGATTCTATAAACTTGGTGATTGTAGTGATAGTAATCCATTCAATTCGGTAATATGAATAGCCTACAATAAGGACACTTGACCATGGTCATCATCAATTATCTCATTTTCCAAGATCACAATCACATTGGGCACTTCACATTTTGGAGTGAAACCTTACAAAGAACAATTTGCACAACTATTGTCATAGATGGCCTAGTTTGTGAGGCTTAACACATGAATAAAAACTCAAATTTCATAATTTTCTCTTCAAAAACCTAATTATTGGCACTAGCTAGGAGGATTATTTCCAATTGTGAGAATAGTCACTAGCAGGCTATCCACGATTCCACTTTCTTTTATCTGCATCATCATACTTGCATATCAATGGCATCAGAGAGCACACTATTCAACAACATTGAATCATCATAAAATTTGGGGCAACCACAATTTTATTATGCTTTCCCATAATGGGATACATCTTACATGATCAAGACAATGGATAAAATCCCTTTCCACCATTGGCGCAAAAACGGTATCACATTTTACATAATTCATATCATCTACAATCACATGGTATTATACACCAACCCCCTTTTCCACATTTGGGGCAAAAATGGTATCACATTTTACATCATTCATATCATCTACAATCACATGGTATAATACACCAACCCCATTTTTCCATCATTGGGGAAAAAATGGTATCACATTTTACATCATTCATATCATCCAAAATCACATGGTATTATACACCAACCCTCTTTTCCAGCATTGGGGAAAAAATAATATCACATTTTACATCATTCATATCGTCCATAATCACATAAAATTTCATTACATCATTCATCACTTGCATAAAATTCTTTTTCAATTGTCTCGTGAGATGCTTCTCATTCACCAATTGAGGGGGTAAGCTACGCAAATTCCAAAAATTCTTTATTCTTTTGTCTTCAACATCAGTACCCAAATCCAAAAAAAAAGAGAAGTTGCTTCTGTGCCCATATCCCATGTAGGTGTATCGTAATATAGTATAAAAAGGAGCATCTGTAGACACCAAATTATAACCATTAATCCTCCATCCTAACCATCCCACCACCCACTTGTCCACCATACATCTTTTCGGATAATTATTTGGCCCAATTCCACCTTTTTTGCTATTTCCTAACCCAATTGGGTTTATTTTAATATTACTTTATATTATTTTATATTTAATATAATTTTTTATATTATATTATAATATATTTATTATAAAATATGTATTTATAAACCCAATTAACCACAATCATCCGATCCCATATAATCTCCATCGTCCATCTTCATTAATCCATGCCACACTTAAAGTACAATATTAACCCTAGGATGTTATTTAATCTTAGCCACACGATCTAAAGTGTTGAGCTAAAACCCTAAGAAACCCTAAGGCTGGATTATAAGTAAGGGCATTTGCAAATGCCCAACCACTAGAATCATGATATTGGAATGTGCATCTTGAAGAAGTCATTGGTGAAGCCCTAGTGAAGTAGAAAGTGATAGAACCTTGAAAATCCAAAGCCCTAGTTGGCCGTAGGACTTCAACTGTTCCAGTCGTCCTCACATCCATTCCCTAACCATTTACTGTTACCTCCATCATACCCCATTCATCGTGTCCTTCCTATCCATGCAATTTGCTTCTGCATATTTCACCCTCACCCATAGGTGCACTCTAGAGCTTGACAAGCTCACTATAGAAGCTTTCCAAGATCACTACATATCTTTCTAGGTGCATGCCAATGTCTGTTGTATCATAGGCTCGCTCTAGAGCCTGCGAAGCTCATGCTATAACGTGTCAAATGCACACCAGAGCCTATCGTAATCACTAGGTGCATGCCCGAGCCTATTGTAATCATAAGAAGCACAAATCAGAGTCTACTGCATCATGCCATCTACCATTAGAGTTGCAACAATGGAGCAAAGTATCACCACGAGCAAGGTAAATCTATATTTTTGTTATCCTTTGGTATTATTGCATTTTACATATACAGTTTACATAAGATCTAGGGTTTTTGGTTTTCATTTTCGGGGGTTCACCCACACATCATGCACATCATAAATCAAGTAATTTATACAACATTCTTCCATCACCATCTCTCAATCCATCAATCATTTTATCTACCATCTCATTTAATTCCTTCAAGCGAACCTTTTTCTAGTGGGTGATTCTATAAACTTTGCAATTACAGTGATAGTAATCCATGTAATTGGGTAAGATGAATAGCCTACAATAAGGACACTTGACCATGGTCATCATAAATTTTCTTATTTTTCGAGATCACAATCACATTGGGCACTTCACATTTTGGAGTGAAACCTTGCCAAGAATAATTTGCACAACTATTGTCATTGATGGCCTGGTTCGTGAGGCTTAACATATGAACAAAAACTCAAATTTCATCATTTTCTCTTCAAAAACCTAATGATTGGCACTAGCTAGGAGGATTAGTTCCAATTGTGAGAACAGTCACTAGAAAGCTATCCACGGTTCCTTTTTCTTTTATCTGCATCATCATACTTGCATATCAATGGCATTAGAGAGCACACTATTCAACAACATTGAATCATCATAAAATTTGGGGCAACCACAATTTGATTATGATTTCCCATAATGGGATACATCTTACATGGTCATGACATTGGATAAAATCCCTTTCCACCATTGGGGAAAAAACTGTATCACATTTTACATCATCCATATCGTCTACAATCACATGGTATTATACACCAACCCCCTTTTCCACCGTTGGGGAAAAAATGGTATCACATTTTACATCATTCATATCGTCCACAATCACATGGTATTATACACCAACCCCCTTTTCCATCGTTGGGGCAAAAACGGTATCACATTTTACATCATTCATATCATCCACAATCACATAACATTTCATTACATCATTCATCACTTGCACAAAATTATTTTTTTAATTGGCTCGTGAGATGCTTCTCATTCGCCAATTAAGGGGGTAAGCTACGCAAATTCCAAAAATTATTTATTCTTTTATCTTCAACATCAGTGCCCAAATCCAACAACAGAGAGAAGCTACTTCCACACCCATATCCCACGTAGGTGTCTCGTATTTTTGCACCATATTGTGTTTCACACAATATGGTACAAAAAGGGGCATCTTTAGACACCAAATTATAGCCATTAATCCTCCATCCTAACCATCCCACTATCCACTTGTCCACCATACACCTTTCCCACCAATTATTTGGTCCAATTCCACCTTTCCCGCCATTTCCTAACCCAATTGGGCTTATTTTAATATTATTTTATATTATTCTATATTTAATATAATATTTTATATTATATTATAATATATTTATTATAAAATATGTATTTATAAACCCAATTAACCATAGTCATCCGATCCAATATAATATCCACCGCCCATCTTCATTAATCCATGCCACACTTAAAGTACAATCTCAGCCCTAGGATATGATTTAATCTTAGCCACATGATCTAAAGTGTTGAGCTAAAACCCTAAGGTTGGATTATAAGTAAGGGCATTTGCAAATGCCCAAACCCTAGAATCCTAATATTGGAATGTGCATCCTGAAGAATTCATTGGTGAAGCTCTAGTGAAGCATAAAGTGATAGAGCCTTGAAAATCCAAAGCCCTAGCTGGCCATGGACTTCAACTATTCCAGTCATCCCAACATCCATTTTCTAGCCATTTTTTGTTACCTCCATCATACCCCATTCATCGCGTCCTTCCCATCCACACAATCTGCTTCTGTAGATTTCACCCTCACCCATAGGCGCACTCTAGAGCTTTAAAATCTCACTACATAAGCTTTCCAAGCTCGCTTTAGAGCTTCATAGGTGCATGCCAGTGCATGTTGTATTGCAGGCTTGCTCCAGAGCCTATGAAGCTCACGCCAGAGCCTATCAAGTATGCACCAGAGTCTACTATAATCACCAGGAGCATGCCCGAGCCTACTGTAATCATAAAAAGCACAAATCATAGTCTGTTGCATCATTCCATCTATCGTTAGATCTAAAACAATGGAGCAAATTATCACCACGAGTAAGATAAATCTACATTTTTGTTATCCTTTGGTGTTATCGCATTTTACATATACAGTTTACATAAGATCTAGGGTTTTTGGTTTTCATTTTTGAGGGTTCATACTGTGGAACCCTCTTTTTTTTTACTAACTACTTTATTATTTGTTGTATGTGTAGGATTGGGTAATATAAATCAAAATAATATTGGAATACTACTACAGTCAGAGTGGCCCAAATGCACAGATACCTGAAGCCCACTCATTCTGTTGGGAGAAAAAGCATGTTGAAGACACCTTGGTTATTGTAGCTAGGGTTTCTAAGAACCCTAGAATATTGTATTCATTGTATCACAATATTTTTATCAAGGCATAATTAATTGTACAAATGAGTTTCTCAGCTCCCCCCCCATTATTTAATAAAATATTTATTGTGCAATTTCATTTGTCTCATCATATCTGTTTACTTTCTGTTGTTATTTGGTGTTGTGCTTTTAGCTCTATAGGTTATATCAATGGATTTTATTATATTTTTACCTAATAATAGGTACAGAATGATGCAATGCTTGTGTTAGTTGAGAAATTAACTAAGGTTGCACATTTTATACCAAAAAACATCAAGGGTGATGCACATATTGTGGAAAATAAGTTTTCTAAGGAAATTTTTAGGTTACATGGTTTTCTTGAGGTGATGATATGAGACATATATTTTAGGTTTTCATTAAAATTTTGGTAGGCTCTTCATCATGTAGTGGACACCAAATTGAATATTGGTTCTACTTACCATCTAAAACTAGATGAGAAAATAGAGAGGGTAAACCAAATCCTAGAAGATATGCTACGCATGTATTGCATGGATCAAAATTCTAAGTTGGAATACCTTTTGTATCTTTTTGAATTTACATAAAATAATGGATACCATGCATCCTTAGGAATGGCTCCATTTGAGGCCTTGTATGGTAGGAGATGCACAACACATCTATTGTGGGATAATCTAGAGCATCAGGTGGTGATTGCATTGAAAACTATCAAAGAGATGGAGTAGCTTAGATCAGTTTGTCTAAGGTACAAGGAAGTGATAAATCACTAAAAGAGCTATGCTTATTTAAACAAATCACCAAGATAATTCTCTATGGGAGAAAATTTTTGTTTTAGTGCAAGAAACAAGAAAAGTTCCATCAAGTGAACTAAGTTGTATCCTTATTATGTTGGGATTTTTGAGATCATTTATAATATTAGTCTAGTAGACAATAGGCTTGCCATGTTGCCCAACCTATCAAAATTCCAAGATAATTTCCACATATCTTTGCTTAGGAAATATGTTTTTGATCCTTCTCATGTTTGGAATGTTTTGAAATTATAGATGGAAAATCCCTCAGCCATTAAGGTGTGACCAGTAAATATTCTAGCATTTTGTTTTGAGATGTTGAGGAAATGAACCCTAGATTAATGTAAGGTTCAATGAGACAAATATTCTAAAAATTTTGCAACTTGGAAATATGTAAAGGAAATGAGAAAGCAATTACCATATTTATTTGAATGAAATGTATATGTTGCAATTGTAGGAAACATAGAGGAGTGTGTTTAGCCCAAGTGGGGTGTATGTAATGACCCACCTTGGTAGGACTTGATCTTGACACTTGATTTATGTATTGATGTGTGGATATCAAATACATAATCTTATTTGGTGTTATTAAGATTAATTGATAGCTACATTCTATGTTTGATATGTGGAGAATATGGTACTACTAATGAATTTTATGGATGAAGGATCAAGTACTCTCACGGGTGGATTGGTATACCAGAGTTGAGAGAAAAAATGGAAAATTATGGATGACTCGTTCATCAACAACTCAAGGGTAGAGGAATTCCCTTCATATAGATGAATTTCCTATATATATATATATATATATATATATATATATATATATATATATATATATATATATATATATATATATATATATATATATATATATATATATAGTTTTTTGAATACCTCATTTGCAAGGAAGTTGCTATTGTAAGGGAGCCTTATTTAGTAGGTAGGTGATAATGTTGGTTATCTTAAGGAGCCAACTTCTTAAAGAAAATATAATGTGGTGTATTATTGAATTGCTTGGAGATGCATTTATGCTTGTGTTTAAAGCATAAGAATTATTGATAAATACGGCTCAGCAAAGATCTTTTGTATGTTGTTTGATATTGATTCTAATGGTTGATATTATCACTCAATAGTATCTAATTAGGTAAATGATTATTTTCTTAGTCTACTAATATTGGTAGCTTTATGAGGAAAAGGAATATTAAGAAGAAATTGATTTGATTTTAATCCTAGGAACATTAGTATGATATTGTTAGCATGAAAATAAGAAATGTTTTTATAGATGTTAAGGATTTATATTATTTCTTAAAATAATTCCTCTAATTAAAATCATGTTAATGTGATAAAAATAAGTGTGGGATTTATCTTCTTTTGTGGACTTTTGAATATTAATAATTTTCTTTAAATAATGTTAAAATTTGAGTGTCTTGGAGGGTGGCCAACTCAGCTAAATAATGGAAGGGTCTCCTATTCGAGGGAGGCTATGAAAGCTATTTGAATGGGAATGTTTTTGTATTTTGGATTTTGCATTTGGAAGGAGAATAGAAGAGTGGATATAGAATGAGATGATAGAGGAAAGGAGCTCGAGAACAAAGCATTTGAATCCTATTAGAGCATCTAGAGTGTATTGTTAGGAGTGAGTACTTTATTTATCTTTCCCTATGTTCTAAGGTTAATGATGTATGTTTCTACACATGTTAGCCTACTCTTTTGAATGTTATTCCTTGTATGTATTATCTTGAGCTTATTTTGTGTTAATATTGTTGCCTTTCTTAAGTGATCCTTATTATTTTGTGCTATTTTTGCACCTTTAAGAGCTTGTTTCTTTGTTAGTAGCATATATGATTTTATTATGTTTATGTATGGTTATCACTAACATAGTTGGTATTGACTAGGGTTATCCTTGGATATGCTTCTTGTTGGATGTTTTTTTGGGTTTTTTACTTATGTAAAGCTTTGTGTATAGCCTAAGAGAGTGCTTTCTACCTTCAGTTTCCTAAAACCTTTGTGTGCCTTGGGTGTTATCCATGATTTTATTTCTAAGGTCGTGGATCTCATTATTTGGGTATGAATTCTTAGGGAGAACTTGGTTAATAACTCTAATCTATATCTCTTATGCAACCTAAAGTTATTCTCACTTTCTACTTGTGGCTATTGTTATATTTTTGAATAGGTTAACTCATAGAAATATCTATCGAGGATCTGAAGATAAAGCAAATGAATACTACTAACAATGAAACTCAATAATAAAATTACAACAATATATTACAACATATAATAACTTGGATGCTCACAATATACAAATATTATGTTAATAATATAATGGTGATCATGTTCATTACCAAGTGAGTGGTAATGGCATTAATTATCCTATAGAGGTGTGGTAACTAAGCACTAAGTCATTAATCTAGAACAAATCTACTTAGATAGATTTATGTAGGGTTAGGGAATAAGCATCTCTCTTTAAGTATTATGGGCCTTAAAGGACAATCCCTACACCATGATCATGTTGTCCTATATTAGTGAGGATATGGAAAATTTTGAGGGGCCACTAATGACATCCTTTCTAAATGGTGAGGTTTAGGTAGGTGAACCCAAAAAATATGGGATATTGACCACTATTGTCCACTTGAGAGTCATTTATAGTGACATTAACTCAAAAATTGGTTATGCCTTGCAAATATTAAAGTGTATTGGGACTTCTTTGTGAACCTTGCTAGTGAAAAAAGTAGTTATTTATCAAGTTGGTTTTGGTGGGTTGTTATAGTTGGTATTAGATGTCTAGGTTATAGGACTAGAAGCTTCCACAAAGTGTGCCTAGGATAAGAATTGACTTGATGTATTTCTTTTAGGAGACTTACTCTACTAGGTACCCTAACACGATATAGGATAAGTTAGGTATTTCACGCTGAGAAGTCCAGTCACACCAAGGAGTAAAAATCCTAGGGAGTATAGTTTCTTATTGGTAAATGGAAAGTGTGACCATTATTGTTATCAAGTGAGTGATAATGGTCTAAGTTAGTTCATGTAGAAATAAAACTAATTGGTTATAAGTACAACTAAGGGAAATTGTAACTTACCTAGCTCATTTTTGTGGATAATAGAGGCACATGGATTGAGATCATACAATAATGTGGGGTTTGTTATGTAGAAGGAAGTTGTAGCAGATCCCCTAAATAATACTAGAAGAACCATGGACTCCAACAAGAAAATTGGAAGAACAATGGACTCCTATAAGAAAACTAGGAAAGCAATGACCTCCAGCAAGGAAGTTGAGAGAACGAAATATCACATCGAGAGAATGGTAGATGCTACTTTCTTAGTTGGGTTGTTACAATAAGAAATGAAGAAACTTTCATCCTTAGTTAGGTCACAATAGTACCATATGGAACAAAAATTATTAATGCTATAAATAATTGTTGAGAAAAAATCCAAAAATGATAAAAGTAAAGGAAAATCAAGTATGATCTAACATCAAAAAAAGGAATAAATCAATATCCCAACCTTATAAATAGGATGATATAGCTCAGAAAGAGGGAACAAGGGAGAAAATGTAGGAAATATCTTAGGCACCCATGACATATTACTTCATTTGTGGGGATTTGCATTATGTTAATAATTATCCCCAATGGCTAGAGTCAAGTGATAGAGCAACGGAGCAACCACACTGAATCTATGACACTATAGGGAATTATAACCTAGATGGAAAATAAATATCTATGCTATTGAATAATAAGTCATTTCAAATGGATTTCAAAGTTTTAATAGATAGTGGAGCTACAAATAATTTTATTTCCACTAGCACAAGGATGGAAAATAAAGTATGGGTTTGGATATACCTACTCAGTGAATCAATGTGTTCCTACATATGAGATAAAATTACCCAATAGATCCACTATATAGCACTTATATGTAGAATCCCTTAATGCTTTTGAGATTATCCTAGGGGTGGATTGGTTAAATGTCCATGGAGCCTTAATCAACTTCCAAGAGAGGTGGATGGATTACATCAATATGGATAAGAATGGAATAAGAATTAAAATTAGGATAGGGTCTTTTTGACCATACTTATTATCAGCTATGCAGATAAAAATATCTATTAAAAGAGGTGGTATGTTGTATGTAGTCGATATTAATGGTAAGACGAGTAAAAAATGGGATGAAAAAATATTTAAGAAACATCCTATTTTGCATGACTTTAGGGTTGTATTTCAAGAAGGCCTCCTAGAACTATCACCTCGACATGATTTTAAATTCACTATTGAAATAATTCCTAGATCCAAACCTATTGCAAGGACACTTTACAAAATAAATCCTATTTATTTGGAACAGTTAAAGGTGCAACTTTAGTATTTATTAGAGAAAGGGTTGATTAAACCTAGTGTATCACCATGGGAAGATTCAATGTTATTTATGAAAAAATAAGGATGGGTCCTTAAGGTTGTGCATAGACTATAAAATTCTAAATAATGTTACCATGAATAATAGTTATCCTTTACCAAGGATTTATGATGTCTTTGATCAACTAAAGGATGCTACTATATTTTCAAAGATTGATTTGAGATATGGATATCATCAGTTGATAATTCATGAGGATACTCGCAACATAATATTTAAGACTAGGCATGGGAACTAAGAGTTCTCACTATTTCTATTTAGGTTGATAAATGTGCCAACAAATTTTATGATTCTGATGAACAATATGTTTAGATATCTGGATTGATTTGTTTTAAAATTTCTAGATGATATCTCTATATATCCTTGCACCAAAGATGAACATGACCAATATTTAAGGTTAGTGTTAGATATGCTAATAAAAAACCTAAGTGTGAGTTCCATACCTTAAAATTTTAGTATTTGGGGCATATCATATCTGTAGAAGGAATTATTGTAGATCCTACAAAAATAGATGCCATTATGAGTTGGCTTGCACCCACAAATGTGTTAGAAGTTAGAATATTCATAGGATCATTGGTTATTTTAGGTATTTTATGAGGGATTATTCAAAGATTGCTTACTCTATTACCAACCTTTATAGAAAAGGAAAAAAGTTTAAATGGTCAAAAAAATGTGAAGACTACCTTTGAAACCCTAAAGAATAAGCTTACTAAGACATCAATTCTCAAGATACCATATCCTCTTGGGAATTTTATTGTGTGTACAAATGCTTCCTTAGAAGGTTTGGGTGGGGTATTATCCTAGAATGAGGTTACCATAGCATATGATTCTAGGAAACTCAATAAGCATGAGTTGAATTATGCTACACACGATCTAGAATTGGTAGTAGTTGTGCATGCACTAAAGGATTAGAGGCACTATTTGTTGGGTAAACCATTTGAGCTAAGGGTAGAACATCAAAGTCTAAACTATATTTTTACCCAACCTATCTTGAATGCAATATAGAGAATATGGATAGATTTCTAAGTAGAATATAAATTTTGTATTGAGTATATCATAGGGAAATAAAATAAGTTTGTAGATGCATTGAGTAGGAGAAGGCACATAGGAACATTAACCCAAATTTATATAGACTTGATGGACAAAATTAGATAAATGTAGCTATACGATCACTATTGCATTGAAAACCAAGCTAAAATTGAGGTAAATCATGAAGAAAATAAGGATTTCAACATAAAGGATGGAATTTTATGCTTAAAGGAGAGAGTTGTCATACCCAAAACTGGTGAATTAAGGAGAATTTTTATGCAAGAGGTGCATATTTCTTCATATTTTTCTCATTTAGGAGGTGCAAAGATGCATGAAAACATGAAATAGACCACCTATTGGGTAGGAATAAAATAATATATCACTAGTTTTATTGCTAGATGTTTGGAATGCCAGAAGGTTAAGGAAGAACATCAACATCCCGTACAAAAACTATACAAACTTGATACACCTACTTAGAAATTGAATGTTATATCAATGGATTCTATTATGGGTTTACCTAAGACTAGGTACAACATGATGCAATACTTGTGGTAGTTGAAAAATTAACTAAGGTTGCATTTTTTATACCATAAAACATCAAGGGTGATGCACATATTGTGGAAAATAAGTTTTCTAAGGAAATTTTTAGGTTACATGGTTTTCCTGAGGTGATCATATGAGACATATATTTTAGGTTTACATCAAAATTTTGGTAAGCTTTTCATCATGTAGTAGGCACCAAATTGAATACTAGTTCTACTTACCATCTAAAAATATATGGGAAAATAGAGAGGGTAAACCAAGTCCTAAAGACATGCTATGCATGTATTCCATGGATCTAAAGTCTAAGTGGGAAGACCTTTTGCATCTTGTTAAATTTACATATAATAATGAACACCATGGATACTTGGGAATGGCTCCATTTGAGGCCTTGTATGGTAGGAGATGCAAAACACATCTATTGTGGGACAATCTAGAGGATCAGGTGGTGATTTAATTGAACACTTTCAAAGAGATGGATTAGCTTAGAGTAGTTTGTCTAAGGCACAAGGAAGTGATAAATAAATAAAAGAGCTATGCTGATTTAAACAGATCACCAAGATAATTCTCTATGGGAGAAAAAAATTTCTTGAGGGTAAGACACATGAAAAGTTCCATGAAGTGAACTAAGTTGGATCCTTATTATGTTGGGCTTTTAGAGATCATTGTTAAGATTAGTCTAGTAGACATTAGCCTTGCCTTTTCACCCAACCTATCAAATATTCATGATACTTTCCACATATCTTTCCTTAGAAAATATGTTGTTGATCCTTCTCATGTTTGGAATGTTTTGAAATTATAGATGGTAAATCCCTCAGCCATTAAGGTGTGACCAATAAATATTATAGGGTTTTTTTTGAGATATTAAGGAAATGAACCCTAGATTAATGTAAGGTTCAATGAGACCAATATTCTTAAAATTATGCAACTTGGAAATATGTAAAGGAAATGATAAAGAAATTGCCATATTTATTTGAATGAAATTTATATGTTGAAATTGTAAGAAACATAGAGGAGTGTGTTTAGTCCAAGGGTGGTGTATGTAATTACCCTCCTTGGTAGGAATTGATATTGACACTTGATTTATGTATTGATACGTGGATATAAAATACATAATATTATTTGGTGTTAATAAGATTAATTGATAGCTACATTCTATGTTTGAAAGGTGGAGAATATGGTACTACTAGTTAATTTTATGATTTCAGGATCGAGTACTCTCATGGGTGAATTGGTATGGGACAACCACTATATTTGAGAGAAAATTTGGAAAATTATGGATGACTTGTTCATAAAAAACTCAAGGGTAAAGGAATTTTATTCAAATAGTTGCATTTTCACACACACACACACACACACACACACACACACATATATATACAATATATATATATATATATATATATATATATATATATATATATATATATATATATATATATATATATATGTTGTTTGAATACCTCATTTGCAAGGAAGTTGTTATTGCAAGAGAGCCTTCTTTAGTAGGTACGTGATAATGTTCGTTATCTTAAGGAGCCAACTTCTTAAGGAAAACATAATGTGGTGTATTATTGAATTTCTTGGAGATGCATTTATTCTTGTGTTTAAAGCATAAGAATTGTTGATAAATGCGACTCAACAAAGAGCTTTTGTATGTTGTTTAATATCGATGCTAATGGTTGATATTAGCACTCAATAGTATTTAATTAGGTGAATGATTATTTCCTTAGTCTACTAATATTGGTAGCTTTATGAAGAAAAGGAATATTAAGAAGAAATTGATTTGATTTTAATCCTAGGAACATTAGTATGATATTGTTAGCATGAAAATAAGAAATATTTTTATAGATGTTAAGGATTTATATTATTTCTTAAAATAATTCCTCTAATTAAAATCATGATAATATAATAAAAATAAGTGTGGGATTTATCTTCTTTTGTGGCTTTTGAATCTCAGTAATTTTAATTAAATAATGTTATAAGTTGGATGTCTTGGAAGGTGGCCAACTCGACTAAAGAATGGAAGCGTCTTCTATTCGAGGGAGGCTATGAAAGATATTTGAAGGGGAATGTTTTTGTATTTTGGCTATTGCATTTGGAAGGATAATAGAAGAGTGGACATAGAATGATATGGTAGAGGAAAGGAGCTCGAGAACAAAGCCTTTGAGCCCTATTAGAGCATCTAGAGTGTATTTTTAGGAGTGAGTACTTTATTTATATTTCCATGTGTGCTAAGGTTAATGATGTATGTTTCTATACATGTTAGCCTACTCTTTTGAATGTTATTCCTTGTATGTATTATCTTGAGCTTATTTTACGTTTATATTGTTGCCTTTCTTAAGTGATCCTTATTATTTTGTGCTATATTTGCAACTTTAAGAGCTTGTTTATTTTTTAGTAGCATATATGATTTTATTATGTTTATGTCTGGTTGTCACTATCATAGTTGGTATTGACCAGGGTCATCCTTGGATATGCTTCTTGGTGGATTTTTTTTTGGGTGTTTTACTTATTTAAATCTTTGTGTATAGCCTGAGAGAGTGTTTTCTACCTTCTATTGCCTAAAACCTTTGTGTGCCTTAGGTGTTACCCATGATTTTATTTCTAAGGTCATGGATCTCATTATTTAGGTATGAATGCTTAGGGAGAACCTGGTTAATCACTCTAATCTATATCTCTTATATAACCTAAAGTTATTCTCACTTTATACTTGTGGCTATTCTTAGATTTTTGAATAGGTTAACTAATAGAAAGCTCTATTGAGGATCTGAAGATAAAGCAAATGAATGCTACTAACAATGAAACTCAATAGTAAAATTACAACAACATATTACAACATAGAATAACTTGGATGATCACAATATACAAATATTACATTAATAATATAATGATGATCATGTTCATTACCAAGTGAGTGGTAATGGAATTAATTAGCCTATATAGGTGTGGTAACTAAGCACTAATGCATTAACCCAGAATAATTCTATATAGATAGATGTATGTAGCATTATGGAATAGGAATCTCTCTTTAAGTGTTATGAGCCTTAAAGGATAATTACCTACATCATGATCATGTTATCCTATATTAGTGAGGATATGGAAAATTTGTAGGGGCCACTAATGGCATCCTTCCTAAATGATGAGGTTTAGGTAGGTGAACCCCAAAAATATGGTATAATGACCACTATTGTCCACTTGAGAGTCATTTGTAGTGGCATTAACTCAAAAAGTGGTTATGCCTTGCAAATATTGAAGTGTATTGGGACTTCTTTGTGAACCTTTCTAGTGGAAACAAATAGCTCTTTATCAAGTAGGTTTTGGTGGGTTGTTATAGTTGGTATTAGATGTCTAGGTTACAGTACTAGAAGCTTCCACAAAGTATGCCTAGGATAAGAATTGACTTTATGTATTTATTTTAGGAGACTTACTCTACTAGGGACCTTAACACGATATAGGATAAGTTAGGTATTGCATGCTGACAAGACCAGTCACACCAAGGAGTAAAAATCCTAGGGATTATAGTTTCTTATTTGTAAATGGAACCTTATGGTGAGGCACGTGTGACTGTGATTGTTATCGAGTGAGTGATATTGGTCTAATTTATTTCAAGGATAAATTAAACTAACTAGTTATAAGTACAATTAAGCAAAATTGTAACTTACCTAACTCCTTTTTGTGGATAGGATATGGCACATGTATTGAGATAATCCAAGAATGTGGGGTTGGTTATGCAGAAGGAAGTTGTAGTACATCCTCTAAATAATACTAGAATAATCATGGACTCGAACAAGAAAATTGGAAGAACAATGGACTCCAATTGTTAGGTATGCTAAGAAAAACCAACTATATGGAAATATATCTAAGTGTGAGTTCCATACCTTACAAGTTCAGTATTTGGGGTATATCATATATGTAGAAGGAATTATTTTAGATCCTACAAAAATAGAGGCCATTATGAGTTGGCTTGCACCCAAAAATGTGTTAGAAGTTAGAATATTAATGGGGCTCACTGATTATTTTATGTAGTTTATGAGGGATTATTAAAATGTTGCTTATTCTATTACCAACCTTTAAAGAAAAGGAAAAAAGTTTAAATGGTCAAAAAATGTAAAGACTACCTTTGAAACCCTAAATAATAAGCTAACTAAGACATCAATTTTCAAGATACCATATCCTCATGGGAATTTTATAGTGTGTACATATACTTCCTTAGAATATTTGGGTTGGGTATTGTCCCAGAATGAGGTTATCATAGCACATGAGTCTAGGAAACTCAAGAAGCTTAAGTTGAATTATGCTACACACGATCTAGAATTGGTAGTAGTTATGCATGCACTAAAGGTTTAAAGGCACTATTTGTTGGGTAAACCATTTGAGCTAAGGGTAGAACATCAAATTCTAAGGTATATTTTTACCCAACCTATACTAAATGCAAGATAAAGAAGATGGATAGAGTTCTAAGTAGAATATAAATTTGGTATTGAGTATATCAAAAGGAAATAAAATAAGGTTGCATATGCCTTGAGTAGGAGAAGGCACATAGGAATATTAACCCAAAGTTATATAGAGTTGATGGACAAAGTTAGAGAAATTTAGCTATAGGATCACTATTGCATTGAAAACCAAGCTAAAATTGAGATAAATCATGAATAAAATAAGGATTTCAACATAAATTATGGACTTTTATGCTTAAAGGAGAGGGTTTTCATACCCAAAAATGGTGAATTAAGGATAATTGTTATGCAAGAGGTGCATATTTCTTCATATTTTTCTCATTTAGGAGGGGTAAATATGCATGAAAACATGAAATAGACCACCTATTGGGTAGTAATGAAATAATATAACACTATATTTATTACTAGATGTTTGAAATTCTAGAATTTTAAAGAAGAACATAAAAATCTAGTACAAAAACTATACAAACTTGATATACCTACTTAGAAACAGAAGGTTATATCTATGGATTTTATTATGGGTTTACCTAAGACTAGGTACAATATGATGCAATACTTGTGGTAGTTGAGAAATTAACTAAGGTTGCATATTTTATACCAAAAAACATTAAGGGTGATGCACATATTGTGGAAAATAAGTTTTCTAAGGAAATGTTTAGGCTACATGGTTTTATTGAGGTGATCATATGATACATATATTTTAGGTTTACATCAAAATTTTGGTAGGCTCTTCATCATGCAGTGGGCACAAAATTGAATATTAGTTCTACTTGCCATCTAAAAATAGATGGGAAAATAGAGAGGGTAAACCAAGTCCTAGAACATATGCTACGCATGTATTGCATGGATCAAAAGTCTAAGTGGGAAAATATTTTACATCTTTTTGAATATACATATAATAATGGATACCATGCATCCTTGGGAATGGCTCCATTTGAGGCCTTGTATGGTATGAGATGCACAACACATCTATTGTGGGATAATCTAGAGCATCAGGTGGTGATTACATTGAACACTATCAAAGAGATGGAGTAGCTTAAAGTAGTTTATCTAAGGCACAAGGAAGTGATAAATCACTAAAAGAGCTATGTTGATTTAAACAGATCACCAAGAGAATTCTCTATGGGAGACAATTTTATTTTTAGGGTAAGACCCACGAAAATTTCCATCAAGTGAACTAAGTTGGATCCTTATTATTTTGGGCTTTTTGAGATCATCGATAAGATTAGTCTAGTAGACAATAGGTTTGCCTTGTCACCCAACCTATCAAAATTCCATGATATTTTCCACATATATTTTCTTAGGAAATATGTTGTTGATCCTTCTCACTTTTGGAATTTTTTGAAATTATAGATGGTAAATCCCTCAACCATTAAGGTGTTACCAATAAATATTCTAGGGTTTTGTTTTGAGATGTTGAGGAAATGAACCCTAGATTAATGTAAGGTTCAATGAGACCAATATTCTAAAAATTATGCAACTTGGAAAGACGTAAAGTAAATGAGAAAGCAATTACCATATTTATTTGAATGAAATTTATATGTTGCAATTGTAGGAAACATAGAGGAGTGTGTTTAGTCCAAGTGGGGTGTATGTAATGACCCACCTTGGTAGTACTTGATCTTGACACTTGATTTATGTATTGATGTGTGGATATCAAATACATAATATTATTTGGTGTTATTAATATTAATTGATAGCTACATTCTATGTTTGATATGTGGAGAATATGGTACTACTAATAAATTTTATGGATGAAGGACCAAGTACTCTCACAGGTGGATTGGTATACCATAGTTGAGAGAAAAAATGGAAAATTATGGATGACTTGTTCATCAACAACTCAAGGGTAGAGGAATTCCCTTCATATAGATGAATTTGCATACATATATAAATATATATAGTTTTTTGAATACCACATTTGCAAGGAAGTTGTTATTGCAAGGGATCCTTCTTTACTAGGTAGGTAATAATGCAGACACCTAAATCATGCCATACTTAGGGGATCTACTTACATAGACACACTCATAATATCATAAGACATAATATTGGACTTTCCAAGCACCAACAATGGTTCTCACCACTCATTTGGGGCCTTTTCAAGCCATCCAAGCTTGGCTTCTTAAGCCAAGAGCAACCAGATTCTAGCCGCTCAAGCCTAGAGTGACCAGACCTTAGACGCTGCAGATGATAGTGACCAGATAATAGCCACTGTAGATGATAGCAGCTAAGCCATAAGAAGTGGTTTCCCAACAAATAGACCCAATCTCAGGTAGAAGTGGTAGTCTACATGTAATAAAGGTGAGTGAGAGTGACTTTGCATTCCTTTTCATGACCAGTTCACATAGGAGACTTGAGTTTGCATTTAGACTTAAGTTAACTAACCTCCAAGCATAAACAAAGGACAAAATATTCTCATGCTAATGAAAAATTTGCATAGAATACTCAAGTGGGCAGTTATATTTTAGTTAACTGACCTTCAAATATAGACAATAAACAAGGGCTTCTCATGCTAACTTGCACTACGCATGAGAAATTCATTTCTAGGGCTTGGACATAGACCTAGGGTTTCACACTATAAAAGGTGCAAGCCTAAGAGCACCAAAGGATCTATATATGACATATAGAGAGCCTTATCATATCCAGAGATCATAGGAGATCATTTCAAAGAGAGAGTTCTCTTTGAGGTCACATGTGCGGCAGAGCTTTGACAAATCAAAGGGCATAACACCTACTTTCTTCAACATTAGATCATAGTATTTGAAACATAGCTTTGTGGCAAGGAGAGCAAGGTTTTATTTAGCGGTCGTTGTCTTGGACAGTGGCCCGCAAGCTTGGATTAGATAGACATAGCATATTTTATCTTGTTTTCTTAAATCATTAGCATAGATTTACTTGATTCCATGGTATTGTCTTATCATATTTCTGTTACATTCTTTGATTATTAACAACCTCATCCCGGGAGGCAATCTCGGACACCTAAAAGTGTGTTGTTTTTTCATTACTTGTAGGGCCACAGGTACATTGGACGAAGGTTACAACATACGAGAGCAAAAGGGATCCCTCTAGGAAACAGACCTGGAGAAGGAGGCATCTATAAGCCCTCATACATTTTCATGTATGGAACCAGGAAGCTTTTATAAGCGCACCACCTCTTCACGGAAGGGGAACTCCTTGCCCACTTGTAATTTATAGTATCAAAATGGGTATCCCTAAGAGATAGACATATAACCGAGCTTCAATATCAATAAAGAGATTCGTCTTTTGTTATTTTGTGTTATATGCTTTATTTTTCCTCTTGTTTTTCCATTTTATCTTTGGTATTTTAAATAAGCATTGCAAGTAGGGTTTTCATAAAAGGGATTGGTGCACGCGTTCCCAGGGATGCTACACATAATTTTGGTTATCTTAAGGAGCCACCTTCTTAAGGAAAACATAATGTGGTGTATTATTGAATTTTTTGGAGATGCATTTATGCTTGTGTTTAAGGCATAAGAATTGTTGATAAATACAGCTCAACAAAGAGCTTTTATATGTTGTTTGATATCGATGCTAATGGTTGATATTAGCACTCAATAGTATCTAATTAGGTAAATGATTATTTCATTAGTCTACTAATATTGGTAACTTTATGAGGAAAAGGAATATTTAGAAGAAATTGATTTGATTTTAATCCTAGGAACATTAGTATGATATTGTTAGCATGAAAATAAGAAATATTTTTATAGATGTTAAGGATTTATATTATTTCTTAAAATAATTCCTCTACTTAAAGTCATGATAATGTAATAAAAATAAGTGTGGGATTTATCTTCTTTTGTGGAATTTTTAATCTTAGTAATTTTCATTAAATAATGTTACAAGTTGGATGTCTTGGAGGATGGTCAACTCGACTAAAGAATGGAAGGGACTCCTATTCAAGGGACGCTATGAAAGGTATTTGAAGGGGATTTTTTTTAAATTTTTTCTATTGCATTTGGAAGGAGAATAGAAGAGTGAAGATAGAATGAGATGGTAGAGGAAAGGAGCTCGAGAACAAAGCCTTTAAGCCCTATTAGAGCATCTAGAGTGTATTATTAGGAGTGAGTGCTTTATTTACCTTTCCATGTGTGTTAAGGTTAATGATATATGTTTCTATACATGTTAGCCTACTCTTTTGAATGTTCTTTTTTTGTATTATCTAGAGCTTATTTTATGTTAATATTGTTGCCTTTATTAAGTGATCCTTATTATTTTGTGTTATGTTTGCACCTTTAAGAACTTATTGCTTTGTTAGTAGCATATATGATTTTCTTATGTTTATGTCTGGTTGTCACTATCGTAGTTGGTATTTATTAGGGTCATCCCTAGATATGCTTCTTGGTGGATGCTTTTTTGGGTGTTTTACTTATGTATAGCTTGAGAGAGTGCTTTCTACCTTCTGTTGCCTGAAACCTTTATGTGCCTTGGGTGTTATCCATGATTTTATTTCTAAGGTCATGGATATCATTATTTTGGTATGCATGCTTAGGCAGAACCTAGTTAATCACTCTAATATATATCTCTTATGTAACCTAAAGTTATTATCACTTTCTACTTGTGGCTATTGTTAGAATTTTGAAAATGTTAACTCATAGAAAGCTCTATCTAGGATCTGAAGATAAAGTAAATGAATGCTACTAGCAATGAAACTCAATAATAAAATTGCAAAAATTTATTATAGCATAGAATAACTTGGATGATCACAATATATAAATATTACATTAATAATATAGATGGATTACATTGCATGGAGCTTTACCTCCAATATATCATTTTACATGACTTTTTAGTTCTCAAACTATTGCTCTCCTCTTTCATATATGATATGCAACCTTTCATAATCCTATAATAAATAGAAAGCTCTCAACTTTCCATAAATCATGTGACTCTTCATACTCTCTTGACACTTTGCACTTTCTCTCATAATGACACACATTATGCAAATTTAAATTATGTACCAAACTAATATTACAAGAGGTTCAAATAATGTAATATCTCCAACACCCCCCCCTGTATTACATTATTTAGTAGGAAGGCTTTTACCTTAAATATTTTATTCTTCTTTCTCTTCATTCTTCAGCTCTATCATGGTTGGATACTATTATCTATGTTTATTTCTAGATCGATGTATCTGAGTTGTTTCTAGATCTCTATCTTTGGGTTACTACCATGGGTTTTTCCTCTAGGTCACTTCAACTAGATCACTACATCTAGGACACTACCTCTAGAAATATACCTTTGGGTCACCTCTAGATAATCATTTTCTTTGGTTTTATCCACTATAAAATCCTCATATCTATAGGATAATCACTACAGATGCTTTCTATATGAAACATCTTCCAAGCTATGCTTGGGTCTTCTTTCTATGTGTCTACTATAGGACCTCTTTCCATGGGTCTCTTTAATATACCTTTCAATTTCTTATGGACTGTCTTCTATTCCAAATATATTCTTGGAATAGGTAATCTTAATCTATCTTATACTTTTTTGAATTGATTCTTTCTCAAAAAAATTTAAACTTATTCTTCACTAGGTTTTCTTCAACCTAGTGGTATTAATCCTTATCTTCACTAGTTTTTCTTCAATATAGTGGTAATACTTATCTTTTGCAACTTTCAAGTTTTGTGCAAGCAAAATTTGATTATACTTGGTTTCCTTCTATAGAAACCATACAATATTCCTTTCATTTCATCCCATTCATTCATGTTTATCCATCCATAATCTACTTTTACTCTATACTCTTTCTTTTCTTTCTATAGACAAAACATTTGTGAATGATTATGTCCAAAAATTCTACAACTATGAAGATTCCAACATCTCTCTATATTATGTCCATGTCTACCACAATGACTACATTTATTTTTTGTTATAAAATTTCTTTTCCCATTCTATATTTCATTGTTGCTTATTTTGTCAATCCTTGTTATAGATTTGATGTTACTATTTTCTATCACAAACTTAGTTCTTGATTCCTTGCTATTCATTTATCCTATATATCCAAGACCTTCATATTTTGGTCTTATTTCTAGTACAATTGGTTCTTTCATTCCTTGTTCATGTTTACCTAAACTTGTATCTTTATATCCCATTTTATTTAATAACTTTGAACCAAATACTTTAGTATTCTTTTCAAAACAACCAAAGGTATCATTACACTGATCTTTATCAATGTAAACAAAAAATGAACACCAATACAAAGTAAAGGTACAAAAGCATAATAACACCATATAATGCACAAAATGAATAATATTTATTGATATAGGTAGATCTCCAATTTGTACAATGAATGTGCCCCAATATGGGGTTACAAATACTTTTGATACAATTATTATAGATAATAGGGTTTCAAAACCCTAGTTCAATGAATAGCTTATGTCTTCGAGCTCGTCCTTGCTCCAAACAAGAGTGTGGGTGGGCTTGTGTATCCCTATGAGACCACCCTAGCTACAATATCTTCCACAAACATGATTTTTGCATCCACAAATAGAAAACAACATAGAATATTTAATAGTACCTGTGAGGACTCCACTGTGTGAAGCCCTCAAAATGATAAAAACCTATAATATTCTAGATGTTGCAGTAGTGAATTATAAGTAGAAATGCAAGAAACATGAATTTATGCAACAAATATTTTACCTTGTCAATGCTGATATTTGATCTTGTGTCTATATTCTATGGTCACGCGAACACCCAAAAGCATTCGAGGGCTTATGAATTGCAAAATATACTGTGGGAAATACCTAAAAGTATTTAGTGATGGTTGTGAATGCCCAGTAGTATTCCAAAAATTCTTAGCAACATTCTATGAACTCTAGGTGGTGTTTGGAGGTTGAAGGAAGTGAGGAAAAATTAGATCTGGTTCACAAGGGTTTAACGGTAGTGCAAATGTGATGTTCAATGGCAGTGGTGAGGTACAAAGATGATAGTGAAATGGCTAGGGTAATCTCAAGAATCTAAAATTTTTGAGAATTTTTGTGGACCTTCTAAGACTTTCTAAGGGGTTTCTAAGGACTTTTAAGTACTTTGATTCATCAAAATGACTCATCTTTTATAGTCTTCCCTTGAACATGTTAGGGTTTCGACAACACCAAATAAATGGTAGATATTAAAACATGAGGAAGGGTGGATATTAAGCTTGGAAAAGTGACATGGATTGAGATGGATGGATGGCCGAGATTAATTCATGATGAATGGCTAGGATTTATCTATATAAATACATATATAATTATTAAATATATATAAATATAAAATATCAATATTTATGTATATATTAAATAAATATATATATATATATAAATAATGGATGGTTGTGATTGGATCACATGGATGGATGATAAGTGGTTAGATTTTTGTGTCTACAGACGATCCTTTTTGTAATGTGTTGCATGAAACACAATGCTATGCAAAAATACGAGACACCTGGTTTGGCATGATGAAGCAACTTTCTTTCCTTAGAATGCAAAGAAGATTTTGAAGACAATAAAATTTTGCTTGTGTAGCTTACCCCCTCAATTGGTGAATGAGTGAAAAATGAGTCTCATGAGCTAATTGATAGAATTTATGGGGGAATGATGTGGGCGAATGGTGTAAGTGCAAGTGTATGATGTAAATACGGATGATATGAATGGTGTAAATATGGATGATATGAATGATGTACCTTGATGTCATTTTGGTCCCAATAGAGAAAGGAGGTTTTTGCCAAGTGTATATGTCATGATCATGCAATATGTATCCCCTTTTGGGAAATCAAAATTAAATTTGGTTGACCCAATTTTTGGGTGATTTCATGCTATTGAAGAAATTTCCTTTTGGCATCATTGAAATACAAAGATGCAAATGCAGAAAAAAAAAAAGAAAATAGTCTATCCTCGGGGCCACTCATGATTGTAGCTAATTCCCAAATGGAATTCCTAAATGGTTGCTCAATCACTTTAACTAGCCTACATCCTTGAAGATTGGTGTAATTTCAAGGGAAAGGGAAATGATGAAAGTTATCCATGTTGGGAACCCCATGGAAAAGGGTATCAATGATAGTTGTTGAGAAAATTGGTCTTGGCATAGTCTCACTCAAAATATGAGGGACAAAAATGATTTTTTGTTTGAAAATAAGATATTGGATGATGAATATGGCCAAGTATTCTTATGGAGGTTTACTCATTTTACCGAATTGCATGGACAACCAATCACTACAATCGCCAAGGAGATAGAATAAACCACTAGATACAAGGTTCACTTGAAATTGTAAATGAATTTAGAAAATTTTGAATGCAAATGCAATGGTTGATGGATTGGATGGTGTTGAAATGAATATGTGATGATGAAAAATGCATTGATGATTGGATTGCATGATTTTGTGAAGTTTTGTATTTTTTGGAGCATTTTGTAAAAGTAATTTTTAATAATTTTGTGAATTTTTTGTTGTAAATAAAATTTAACCACCCAAATCAATCCATGTTATCACAAAATATGGTGAAATTATGTGATGGATGATTGGAATTATGAATTGTGGATGTTTTGTAAAAATTTAAATTATTTTTATGTGTTTTGAAGCTTGTAAGGTGATTTTGCAACTTTTGGTTGTAAGCAAAAATTAAGTGCCCAAATCAATTTTTGGCTTCACAAAACATGATATGATGATGGAATGAATGCATGGATGCAATGTGGAGTGATTTTGTGGAGGTAAGCTACATTTTTGGAGCATTTTGGTATTTATAAAAATTTTAAATCCAAATTTCTACTATCATCCACATCATGCATAGACACCGACAAGCATTTGCCACTCTACAGACACTGGTCAATATTTCAATGCACATGTGAACACCCATGGGCATTTTAGTATGCCAAAAAAAACTATAAATAGTCTACAGAGGTAAAATTAGATTCATTCTTGCATTCACAAGTTTTAGAAACTGCATTTGAAGGAGAGTGAGTGATTGGAGAAGTGATATGGAGTGAAAGCTATGGTGATGGAGGGTGTAGATGTGGCCGGAGTGGAGATGCAGGTGGTTGAGGTAAGTACCCTTGGCACTCTTATTTGGAACTTGTGCAAAAAAAATGCATGTCTGCAATGAATGTGATATTAATGTGTTTGCATTGTATATGTGTTGTGCTATAGTTGAGTATTTTAGAGGCTCAACATCAGTTCTTGCCTCTCATACCAGGGGTGAGAATGGAATTGTGGTATGAGCATTGGAAGTAGCCAAAGATTGTGGTACTAGTTAGAGTTGCATAAATTTATGTGGTGCATGTAAATAAGGGATATCTCTCTACATTAGAAAATATATGGAATCTGGATAGGAGGACCTTTTAGCTCCCTATTGGTGAGGTGATAGTCACACTCAAGGATGTATACCACATCCTTCGAGTTCTTGTGGAGGGGTTATATTTTAAGGTTGGACATGATAAGGAGCATGAGATGAGATAGATATTTGGATATCAATGGCAGAATGTGAGTGTGAGGAGAGGAGGTATAAAGTACTTGGTAATGTATGCTAAGAAGTTGGAGGTATTTCTCACCTTAGTCATGTTCTTGTTGGCCAACATAGTGGCATCGAACAACATTGGATATCGATTTTCTTGGAACATGTTCAACTTGGTGTACAATATGACCAACGAGCCTCAGGTGTATGTATGGGAACCTACTCCACTTGTGTAGCTATACCAAGAGTTGTATGAGGTGAGGAGTTGGAAGTGAAAGAGGTTGGGGTGTAGTTTATTGTTACAGTGTTGGGACTAGGAGCACTTCAATGTGGTTCGACCTGTGGGCTTGCCTACTAATGCATGGTATGAGGAGCAATCATATGCTTTGACATGGTGGGTGGTTGAGGAGGTGCAGTCGAGTCATCCTATCTAGACTAGCTAGGAGTATAGATATATGTGGGTAGGGATGACACCTGATCAGGTGCATTGGAGACCATGGTGAGGTGCCATTTGGATTAATTATGGAGAGCAACTACAAATATTTTGGAAGGCTATATGGGTGGTTGGGTGACATAGGAGTGAGGTGGAGCTGATCCAGTTCTCATGGGTTCTATGGTAGTTTGTACTATGATAGGGGATTCCTAAGGCACCTTTGTTGTATAGGTACCATTGGGATAATACAAGTCTACCTTCTGATGAGGTATGGTGGGTGACCTATGAGGATGATGAGAATATAGATCTCCCTAATGTGGGTGATGTAGGGACTACTGCTAAGTACAATGCATGGTTCACTACATAGCCACCATGGGTACCAAGTTAGGTGGTGGATAAGAACAATTGGGATGATGATGAGGTAGAAGCTAAGGTGGAGGAGATGGATGGGGATCCTAGATGTCAAATACATCATTGATCAAGTAGTCAAGGGAGGTAAGCTTAGGATGTAGTAGAGCAGCCTCCAAATATTGGAGATGATGGAGGTGGCATGGAGGATATGGAGGAGGTTCTAGAGATACCTTCAAGTTAGAATGAGGAGGAGTGGGTGAGGCTTGAGTATATGGTGGTGGATCAAGATATAGATATAAAGACTTAGGATGAAGAGATAGATTGACTACAGGAGGAGATGGAAGTATGCACAACTACACTTAGAGGTGAGGATAGGATCACAAGGATACAAGTAGAGCATAGAGGTACCATTGTTAGAGATATGATATACTACACCTTTGGGCCTTATATGGATACATCTAGGATTTAGAGGATCTATTGATGCAGCACCACATTGGGCTGCCAAATTGACCCTCCTCCTCCATATCTAGGTCTATTAGGCATAGTGACTCTAGGCATAGTGACTCTAGGTCTAAGGCTTCATCAAGGTCATAGGGGTCCTCTTATAGGTGTTAGATAGTGCTTAGATGCACTTTTTGTATATGAGCCTTGGCGTTCCATTGTATATATCCTTCATGTAATCATTGTACATGTGATATTTATATATATAGACACGACTTTTATTTTGTGTTATGATTTTGTGTGGATTATTGTGTGAACGCTTGTGTGTGAATGCATGTGTATATGTGTGATAGATGATAATGCAAAAATAATGTGTATGAATGCAAATGAATTAATGCAATAATGATCATTCGTAGTTTATATTTTACTTGACCATTTATAGCATTATTGTTTAATCAGGGACACCAAAATGATGGCATGTGAAATGGAAGACTCATGTAATGATATGGATTTTGATATGGAAAATTGATTGTTTTGTAGAGACTCGGACATACTAGTGATATCAAACAAACTCACTAAATTGTGTCTAATTTCTCTAACACAAAAATGTGTGTTCAATAAATTCATTTATTGAATCATGAGTATGGTAATGACTCGAGGAAATCAAGAACCAATGTGTGTGCAAGTGAGTTCATTAACCCATATTGAGTAAATTGAGATGAAACCTATCATGAAGAAGACCAAGAAGCTATTTTGTTTGTATGTGTGTTTAGAGGTATCTTCAAGAGAGACGTTTCACCACGCATGATCATACTCCACTACCAATAAAGTGTCTATAGCCCCAGTCGAGATTAGCTCCATAGTCCAAGAATTTTATCTCTAAGTTTTTGGGATTCAGACTACCTAACCATCTAACTAAAAATATATTTCTATCCTTACAACTTGAGGATCTATGATGTGTGATGTGTAAAATATTTAGAGCTTTGGGGAATCGGATTCTCAACTAAAGTGCGATGAGAATTTTACCCTATCCTTACTATTTATTTTTTTGGAAGTAATTGTGATAGTGGTGAAGACCACTATTTTTTATATGTGGACTATGTGCATAATGGGACAAGCAAGGAATATCATTTTTGCTTCGAGGTTCAACCCAATCATGGTGGTATCCCTCTTTGACACAAGATATTTTAATATGTGTGATTGTATTTGGTTCGAGAGTGTTAGAGTCAATTATCAAAACTCAATATTTTCTTAGTGAAAATGTGTCTTGGTCCTAAAGAAAAATTTACATGTATTTGAGGTTGCTAGAAACACTAGGAGTGGCTAAGTGATTGAAAATGCCTAGGGATTATGTAAATGTGGTTTAAAAATAATAATTTTATTTTATGGAATGGTGTAATGAAATAGATTTGAAATGTACAAAAGATGACATTTGATCCAACAACTTGCTATAACACAAATTATTCAGAAATGCTGATTTTATTCATGATAGAAATGCTTTAGGTTACAAATAGGGAGAATTCCCATTCTTTCTTTCACAAATGTACAATAAATATGATGTTATCTTTTGGGCTCCTCAATGTAGGTGGGCTTCATGTGTAATGTGTGCCATCGGTAGTTGTATTTTCTGATGTTTCCTCTTTGCACCTATTTTAGACCTACAAAAGGGAGTTAGTATGTTTGGGGGCTTGCCTTAGTCAGGCCCCATGGTGAAGAAGACAAATAGACACAAAATATGTAATGAAAACTAAAATAAACTGCATGAATGACTATAAAAATATGAAATGGAGTATACCTGATTGATTTGGAGAGAAAAACCTTTTGTAGGATCAACTCGCAGGTCAGGGAGTGAATTGGAAGCCGGATTCATAGGTCGAGGGTGAATTGAGCTGTAAGTACTTTCTATGGGAGATCCTTGTCTAGATGGGCTCCTCAGATGTTGCTATGTTGTTTGTATGGTTCAGATGTATTAGATTGCACTTCTAGTCAAATTTCTATAGAGTTTCTATAGACTAACTAAAAGGGGAGAGAGAGATAATGAGGGATTTGGTCTCCTATTTATAGGAAAAGCCAAGGTGTAGGGGGTGTGGTTAGGAGTACTAAACCCTAAGGTCAAGTCCTAAGGTGGTTAGGTTAGGGTTTATGAGGTGTCATTCCTACATTCCCTAAAGAAATATCTCATCCTCACACATGTGTGAGGAGAGATTAGGGTTTACTAGGGTTAGGTGGTCCCTAGGTTAGATGAGGGTTAGGTTAGGGTTTCCTAGGAAATATCCTAACTAACTTGGTGCACACACATGTGGGAGGGAATAATTAGGACTAATTTGGGTTTAGGATCCTAATTAACCTTTTTAATCCATAAAGTGCACTTAAGTGAAGTGACTTTAAAATTAGAATTTTAATTAACTTAATTAAGACTTTTTGGGAACTAATAGTCTCGTGGGGTCCTAATTAGGTCTAGGAAGGGCTTAAGTTGCCTTAGGGAATTGATAGGTGGTCTCTTGATGGATGAAAGGTGGTTATGACATGGATTGTGTAGTTTAGTAGGGTTTCGTGCCTATAGACCGATGAAATGGCCTACATAAGTCTACGAAGGTCTACGATGGCCTACACTAATCTAGAGTGGTCTACGCTGGTCTAGAGTGGTCTATGCTAGTCTAGAGTAGTCTACAATGGTCTAAAATAGTCTACACTGGTCTACAATAGCCTAGAGGTGTCTAGGATGGTCTATGCAAACCTACAAGTGTCCTGATGGATCTACAAGTACGTAGAGGTAGACATGTGTGACTTTTGGGTGTCTACATTTTACCTCTTTTTGTACTATACTGTGTGGAACATAGTTTAATACAAAAATATGATGGGAGAAAGTAGAAGATGAGAGAAAGAAGGGGAGAATGGAATCCAACCAAAGGTATGTAGCCACTCGAAGCGTGACCATACAACATTGACCGGGGATCCAAGGGGAGAAGAGAAGAAGAAAGGAAGAAGAAAAAGGAGAAAGAAGAGATAAGGAGAAGAGAGGAAAGAAAAAAGGGGGAGAAGAAGAGAAAGAAAAATGCAAAATGATGATGAATGCAAATGGGTGATTGTGGATGCAATGCTATGATTTTTCTGATTCTGTATGATATTTTTCAATGTCATACTGGTTGCTTGTGGAGGCAACTTATGACTACTTTGCTTTTGTGACCAATGTAGGATGGTCCAAAGTATGAATAGAACAAATGCCTATTCAAATTTTTGTTGTTGATTGATTGATGAGTGCAAGGTGACATGTGTCAAACCATTTGAGTTAAGGGACATTGGGTTTAGTCATACATACCATTCAGTATATGATAAGGACCACTTTACCTGAATGCTAGAAATGACATACCCGAATGTTGTGCTAGGATTTAGTCAAACGTACCATTCAGTATATGGTAAGGACCACTTTACCTGAATGCCAGATTGACATACCCATGGAAACGCATAACTCTTGTGATCTAACAAATATCTAGTTGGGATTGAGATTATTATCATAAGATAATCTTCAACAAAAAAATTTGTAGATAGATGTGATATCCATGATTTGGATGTTTGGTTGTTTGGTTGCATGTGAAGCTAACTTTTGGATATGAATACCCCCTCAAATGAGGAATCAACAATGAGGTGAATGAAATGTGGTGATATGATGATGGATCGATTGATAGAAGAAAAATGCATGATAAGAGTGATGAAAAATTAGATGGACAGGAAGATGGGCAGATTTCCTAGGGTTTGGGATGAAATTTGGGTGATTTTGGGGCTCCTAGGCTCAATTCATAGGGCAAGGGGTGAATTGGATCTAGATTCATAGGTCGGGGGAATTGGTCTAATTATAGGTCGAGGGGTGAATTGGAATAATTCTTAGGTTGGGGGGAAAACTGGACCTAATTTATAGGGTAGGGGTGAATTAGGGTTTTAGGTATATTTAAGCCTTTTTTGAAGTGTGGGGGGTCATTTTGATGATGACAAACTTGGAGAGTGAGGAGTGAGCAATGGTTGGTGATGTGGAGCTCTTGTTGTTGATCGAGTTGGGTGACAGAATGGTGAGGGGATGCACTAGTGCTGGTGGCCGACATGGAGACCCACCGGTAAGTGCTCGTTACTTGCTTTATTTTCCAATTTTATTTCTAGAAAAGCATGAAATAGAGGGGGAGGTTTTCATGTTATTTTTAAAATTTGTGTAAATTTTAATTGAAATTGGAACACAAAGTGTTAAACAAGCCAAATGGGTACCCAAAAGTGTGATCGATTTTTAGGTTTGACCTATTTTTGTTGTAGTTTGATTGGGTAACGGGTAAGGTAGTTGCATAGTTTGACTTTGCATTTTGGGAGTGATGGGGTACTATTTTTGAAATGTGATTGAATTTTGTCTGCAAAAGTGGGAAATGGGTATCCAATTGTGTGACTATGTTTTTGTTTTGTCTTCATTTGGCATGTTATCTGAATGTGAGCCGTTGGGATGTAAATTAAGAAACTTTGACTATTAAATTTTCCATTGTGGGTGTGTTATTTTTGAAAACCATTGACACTTTCACCGTAGAAGGGTGAAATGGGTATTCAAAAATGTGATTTGTTTTGGTGTGTTATTGCATTTGGCGTATGTTTGAATTGCATGCCATGATGTAGATATGAATGAATTTAAAATTGGTTATTGGGAGCCTGATATGCACTATTTTTCACTTCTGTTTGAACTTTTACCATAAAATGGTGAAATGGGTGTCCAAAAATGTGACTGTGTTTTTGATGTGTTGTGATTTGGCATGTGCACTATATTGATGAGGTTGTATTGACTTTGACATCAAATTTTATGTGTATTTGTATACTATTTTTGAAATATGTTGACACTTTCACCATAAAAGGTCAAAATGGGTGTTCAAAAATGTATTTTGTTTTTGTATGTCTGGTGGATTGATGTGGTTTTGAAATTCATGTACCATAGTGAGTATGTGGAAATTTTAAAATTTGACTATTGGAAGCCAAATATGTACTATTTTTCACATCTATTTGGACTTTTACCATGAAATGGCAAAATGGGTATCCAAATATGCGACTATGTTTTTGATTTGTTGTGATATGTGGATTGTGCATGTTTTAATGTCTCGAAATGTGTGATAAATTAAATGAATTAATTTGTGTGTGAAATGTGTTTAAGAAAATTGAATTTTTTTAATTTGAGGATTGTATATTGAGCTAATATGAATTTTGTTGTGCTTGTTTGTGTATGAACAGGTGAAGAAGATCGAGCCACGACATCAGGTTCGTACGATGAAGGGTGAGTTGGATAAGCTGATGAAGAATAAGGAGGATGAGGAGTGGTTGGATGTAGTGTGGTTGAGAGGTGTGTGGGAGTGCAAGAGCATTCACGCCAATAGGGCATATATATCTACTTTGTGTGAGATATGGGATGTAGATCGAAACACCTTCCATTTTTTGATGGGTGAGATGATGATCACCCTGGAGGATGTGTACAGAATATATAAGTTACCTATTGAGGGTGTGCCAGTGAGGGTAGCACCAGATGATAGTCAGGCAGCTATGATGGAGCGGTTCTTTGGGGATAGATGGAGAGAGGTAGATACAAAGAAGATGGATTATGAGTTTCTATGGTATAATAAGATGTTGTCTAAGTGCCAGTGTGTAGTGATGGTAATGATTTCTACGTATGCTCTACCAGATACTTTCAAGGTATTATTTACCTGGAACATGTTGGATGTGGTGAGTGACATGGTGGAGCGAAATATTGTATTTGCATGGGCACCTGCACTCTTGGCTTAGGTGTATAGGGAGTTGCATGATGTAGTGTGTGTTGGGAGAAAGAGGTTGAGTTGGACTCCTTTGTTACAGGTATGGGCATGGGAACACATAGCCATTGAGTGACCATCATTATTGCCTTATAATGCACATGTTGATGGACATACACACTTTCCCTATGCTTTGAGATGGAGGATAGATGAGGAGAAGGGTATGAAGAGGCCACATGAGGGTGATCCTCTATTTTGGAGGGTGAAGTTTGGAGAGTTGGTGCCTGATGTGATTACATGGAGGTCTTGGAGGGGTGGGGTGGTATGGGAGCATGATGATGAGCAGTTGGGTGCTATTCATCAGGGGAGGTGGTTGGTGGGATGGTATACTCGATAGGCTGAGTTATTCCAGTTTAGTCGAGTGATGTGATAGTTTGGATTATGATAGGACATTCTAGAGGTGCCTATTGTATATTATCAATGATGGGGTGATAGGGGGAGTAGCCTATGGTCTTACCATGGACTGGTGAGAGGGACCCACCTATGGTGATTCCTAGATGTGGATGATGTAGGCACTACACCAGAGTATGATGCTTGGTGGGTGACTCAGAGTTGGGAGCCATGTGTTGGGGTGGTTGATCGATGGGTACCACCTAGTGGTGGGGTACCTACGATAGAGGGGAGGGTAGCTAGAGGTACATGATCTAGGTCATAGGATAGATCTAGTGGTGAGATAGAGGTACCTCTTTGATGGTCTAGGTGATGATTGGGTGGCACATCGAGTGCATCTATGGAGAGAGTGGAGGAGGTACCCATGGATAGTGGAGCACAACCTATGGAGGAGGGAGGGACCATGGAGGGGATAGGTGAGGGTGTGGATAGAGATGTAGTTTTTGATGACACCCTGGATATGGGGTTTCTTGGTGAGATGGGAGAGATTCCCATTGAGGAGTAGGAGAGGTAGGATGCAGAGGAGGAGGTGTTACTACTATGGGAGTGAGTACGCCAGCTAGAGGGGGAGCTCCAAGAGAGTGAGAGGGGTCAGGTGGTAGACATGGAGGATTTGGAGGATAGGATTATGGCCTCGGATGCTGCTATGGGATACGGATAAAAAGGCCTTTGAGTTGCGAGATGTTGAGTAGCATGAGAGGCTTGAGGCTATGGAGGCTAGGTATGCCAAGATGGTGGAGGATATGGAGCAGTTGAGGGTAGAGATGCAGAGGGAGTGATCTATGGTGGAGGCCCAAGATGTAGATATTGTGGAGTTGCATGTGGATATGGTGAGGTAACAACAAGTACGAGAGGAGGCTGATCGAGCCAAGGTGATAGAGGAGGTTTCGATAGATGTGGTTGCTTTGAGGGTGGAGATAGAGTAGCTGCGAAGGGGTAGTGAGAGTGTAGGAGGACTACTAGTTGAGGAGGTAGTGAAGTGAGTGGTGTGTGAGTTTTCCTTGGTGATGCAAGGGATTCCACTCCCTGATTATAGCTAGGTGTAATTGCTATCACGAGTATGGATATAGTAATAGTAGAGTCATCAAAGTACTGTATCTGTGGGTCAATGGTGGAGGGAGGCTGAGGCCCATGATATGGTATAGGGTGCAGGTATCACTATGAGGTTAGAGGGGATATTATCTCTTGAAGGGGTTCAGGCATTAGGAGGAGGATTGGAGTCTAGTAGGGTTGTAGTGATGCATGTGATAGCATAGGGGAGGGCTAGATGCGATGAGAGTGGAGAGACTCCTAGTGGGAGTTAGGGCTAAGGATTATTGTAGCCTACAGTGCCATTTTGTAGCCTACGAGAATTTTTTATGTGTTATATATATATATATTATTTTTGACTATTATATATATATGTGTGTGTGTGTGTGTTATGATTGTGATTCAAATGTGTTTGAGTTTCTTTTGCATAGATAGCATAGTGTAAATGTATGATGGATGAATATATGTGTATGTGTTAGAGTGTAGAAATATGATTATACTGTAGTATAGATATACTGTAGACTGATATGAGGGAGTGTAGATTGGATGCAATGCTATGTGGTGTGATGTAAGTATGACAATGTATTTTAGAATATGGTAGATGCATGTAACATAGATGCAATGATGTAATATTGATGAATGTATGTAGGATAAATGCAGTTATTAAATTTTGGATAATCTCTATGTAAAATAGATGCACAAATGCATGTATGGGAGGATTAAAATGCACAAAGGAAGCACTTGTATCGTGGCATAGACCGATGTGAATGTGATCCATTCCATAATATCAGGGATGTAGGATGGTATAAGGTATATGTAATAACTTTGACAATCATAGTTGTAGTAATCAAATCTCAAACCAAAAATTGTGCAAGCATTGGTGACAACTCATAACTAATCTGACTAGTTCAAAGTCTATCATGGACCTGTGTGTGTAAATGAGTGAGGTTCATTTATCCATTTTGAGGGAGGTAGGATTAACCCATTGTAAACATGGCCAAACTAGCTAGCTCATCCACAAGCGTGCAATGATCTATACAAAAGAAGGTTGCTAATGTGATAGATGTGTCACCACTTGTAATACTATTCCACTGGTAGGCAGGCTCTTGGAGCCTATTGCTAGCGATGGAAATCATCCCATGGTGTTATGTTGAACCTAAGGACCAAAGGTGATGAAGCATAACAATTGTGATATCTGGAGGCTTTTCCTTTTGTTTTCTACCCCTCATTTATTTCTTGTATTTGTTTTGTGGTGCTCTTTTTCTTTCTTTTCATTTTTTTTGTAATATGGGCATTGGCTTTTGTTTTCTGCCCATTTTTCTAATTTTTGCTTATGCTTATCCCTTTGTTTATCCCTAGGTCGTATTTTGACCATGCAAGTGATAGGATGAGCAGGGGAAATCATTTTCTAGATGGTGATATCTATGCAAGGTGTTATCTTCCCTAGACTCAAAATTTGTTTAAGCATGTAACCTGTGTGAATGGTACATGATAGAAGTTGAACCAACCTAAGAGAACTATAAGAAGTGTAGAAAACCTATCAGCTAGAGGTGACATTTGATTGACTAAACTAGTGAGTGGTCAAAACTAAACAAGACACCTGTATACACCTTAATCCTAAAAAAGGGGAAATGGACATCCAAGTGGTGATGCTAACAAGTGCATATGTTATTCCTGTCGAAGGCGCATTTATGGGGGAAGAATATACAAACATGAAATGAAATCATAATGAAAGATAAATGGATATATGCAATGGATGTAATAAACAATGCAAATGGAAGAATGAAATATCTACAAGAGGAAGAGCATGAAATGTAGCGAAGGTAGATTAAGAAGCTTATTTACAAATAAGTATATGGTGTGATGAGAATGAAGATAGGATGTTGTGATAATGGTTGCCCCAACATGTGGGGTGTATCTGTAGTAGTAGAATAATATGTGACTGGTGGGAATGCATGTGATAATAACAAAAAGAGTGTTGGGTTCCAAACATTGGTTAAATTTATCCTATATATGTCACAACACTCGCATTTAAAATGTCAAACCAGGGAGCTCGTAGACTTTTGAAGTGCCACGGTTGAGACTGCTCACACTACCATATTTGATATGAATCCATTTAACTATCATTGGGGGTTTTTGTAAAACAAAATTTTATTTATCCACACCAACAAAGCTCATGCATAAATAAAATCTATAAATATAAACACACCACTCTGAAGGTTGTAAATACACCTACGTAATTAAAAAGTACACCATTTGAAAGTAGATAATTTTAATATAAAAAATAAACATACTATCATGCATAAATAAACTTATAAAAATAACTAATATCAGGGGAGGAATACTAGCTTGGAGTGGGCCAAAGCTCCATCATATCCCACCCAACAAATCACGAAGACAACGTACAAATAAATAACGGTAAAGATTTTATTAACAGAGCAGTGAAATCTTACATGCGATAATGTTATATGAAATAATGTCTTTTTCCACTATAGAAAAGGTTGTGTGTTTATATAACATACACAGGAATTCCTGTTGTAGTACTATTACAACAGGAATCCCAGTTACAGTCTAAACTAGGATAGTTCAGTTACTATAATTGGTGCACAATAATCAGCTCCTACGTCATTTCCTGGAAATCGAATTATTTTTGCTTTGTTACGGTTCTTCTTCATGAGTGGTTACATTTTCATCCACTTTGGTTGGGATAGCTCATTCATTCAGTGGTTTCCCATAGATGACATGTAATGGTGATCAATGGGGTCCTTCTTTAGCCGTTTGGTCAACACGCATAATCCAGGCACCTTCTTAAGTAAGGTACCTACTTGAGTCAGGTGCCTACCTCAGTAAGGTTCCTACTTGAGTAAGGTGCCTACCTTAGTAAGGCACCTACTTGAGTAAGGTGCCTACTTCAGTAAGGTTCCTACCTCAGTAATTTGCCTACTTGATTAAGTAGCCTACCTCAGTATGCCTTGGTTTGTTTAAGAGAAATTGTTCTAGGTCCATGTAGGACCTCAACTGAGCAAAAGATGATAAAATCAGGTTAATAACTATAAAAAACACACTTCACACATGGATTATATAATACACATGATTCAATAAATAAATACATAATATTTCATAAAAATATACAACTCATTACATATTACCATGCAAAAATCATGAGCACTTATACAAAAATATGAGCATATATGGTGCTCATCAAAGAGGAAGAATATGAAGGTGGGATTTACAAATGGGATAAGAAGAAACAAGCATTGGTAACCAATGAGATGAGGATATTACTAATGAAAAGGGGTGAGAAGAGAGAGACTAGATTAATGTAGGTATGTAGCTGCTCAAAGCATGACCATACAACTACATGGGGAGATAAGAAGAAGAAGAGAAGAGAATGAATATGGCAAGTGAAGAGGAATTCATTTATGGGAAAAATGATGAGGTTCATGTCTTGAATGAGGAGGTGGAGTGACGATTCTACTAGGGATTTGATGGTTTGTGTAGTTTGACATGTGGTGGATGTAGTAGGAAGGAGTTGTCATAGATTCACGTGGTGCAAAAATGTAAGATATGATGCGACGTGGAGGACTCTAGAGTCGATTGAATTCACATGAACACTCAGATGATGGGGTGTGATCACCAAGCAACATGTTGTCTACCAGAGTTTCAAATGTATGGCATGTGTCAATTTCATGGCTTGTATGGTGATGGTATATATAGAACTGATGTTTGTGATAATTTAATAGTTTAGGACATGATGGGTTAAAAGGATGGCTTTTGAGTAACACCAAGAGGACTTGGTGAAGGAGATGATGAAACATTTTGGATAATGTTATAGACAAGAGAGGTGTGGATAGATATAGGGCTCCACAGGAAGTGCATAGGAAGTGGATGTAGTGAGGTCAAAGGGTGGAGGAGTGGGTCAAGATTCTGGCATGGGTCAAACCCGAGGATGAGGAACGGACCTGGGAGGAGGTGATGATGTACGACCCATGGTGGACTAGCAAGTAGAAGTGAGGTAGTGATAATGACTCAGATATATATCAAGAGCATTGAGTCAAGAGAGGATGTTCTAGATATCAGGATGTGGTGATGAGATTATAGAATGTGGAGAGTAGGATTCCAATGTATAGGGAGGAGTATAATATGGGTATGAAGAGGTATTTGCATGAGAGGATGATGGGGGTGAGTGAAATGACTTTAGGAATTGTGATGTTGGCTAAAATGGTAGGCCTCAAAGTGGATGTGGCATCTGAAGGATGGGTGTTGTAGGAGATTATTGTGGATAACATCGTGTATAGGATGGAGGTACATGTGTAGCAATGGCTTTGGAAGCATGCAAGTGAAGATTTTGGGTATATGGGGACATCTTGCTTGGAAGTGGGGGAGGTAAGCATGAATTATACATTGAATGAGGTGTGTATCCTCTATTGGAAGGGAGATAAGTTCCTAAAGGATGTTGAGGAGAAGCAGGCAGTGCATAGGGGTTCCTTGTATCCTCAAGTAGAGGTTGGGACCCTTGGGTACATGGTAGATTTCCTCCTATTGTCAAAGGAGGGTAGGGAGACCTGACTGTCTCTAGAGTGAGGTGAATAAGATGAACCTTGATGATAGGGTGAAGGGCATCAGGGTGGATTGTGGTGGTCCAAATGGGATAAGGATGAGGACTACCTAGTATGTACAATGATAGGTTTCCTGGCCAACTCGATCGATGTGATCAAAACTGGGGGTAGTGGGGGGATGATCTTGCATGGTGGTCATCTTATGTGCTAATATCACATGTGTATGGCTACGTATCTTTGATGATGATGTAGTGATGGATGATGTAAATCCTACAAAAAAAATAGATACCAACAACACATAAATAACAAAAAAAGTAAATGTACTTCTATTATAACAAGAAATAAATATTGTGTATGGTGACGTGCATAGTGAGTGATGTGTGTGAGATAGCACTATGTACAATTTGTGGTGGTGGAGACATACGTATGCTAAGCATTGAATGTACGAAGGTGAAGAATATTGATGGGTTCAGGTTCGATAAGACCTTCAATATTAGCCAATCGATAGGCACCTAAACCAAATTTATGTGTGATTATGAATGGGCCCAACCAATTAGGGGTAAACTTGTCATGTTTTGGTAGGTTTGACTTATAATTTGATGGTTCTCTTTGATAACTAAGTCACAAATTTGAAATTTGAGTTGATGCACCTTACTATTGTAGGTATGACGAAGGTAGTCTTGATAGACTTGTGTGTGCTCGATGGCATGAATGTGGTATTCATTGAGGAGTGTGAGTTTATCAAAGTGAGCTTGATGAGCAGTATCATCATCAATGAATTATTTCATAGATACTCACAAGGATGGTATCTCAAGTTCTAAGGGCATTATGGCTTTAATGCCATAAATCAGTGAGAAAGGGGTTACCCTAGTGGAAGTATGGATGCTCGTACAATAGGCCCACAAATATAAGGGTATTTTATTATACCAATATCAATGAGACTCTGCTTCTATCTTACAAAGTATGGAGCAAATTGTTTTGTTGGTAGTCTCTGCCTGACCATTACCCTATGGGTAATACTGGGTAGAGAAGTTGTGATGAATGTTGAATTTGGTGTAAAGGGTGCAGATATTTTTGTTCTTGAATGATTTCCCATTGTTAGAGATGATTTGGGAGGGGAATCCAAAGCGACATATTATATGGTCTATAATGAAGGAAGTAATCTTAGCTCCCATGGTCTGGACATGTGGGATGGCTTTGACCCACTTTGTAAAGTATTCTATGGTGGTAATGATAAATTTATGATTATTGGATGAAGTGGGTGTGATTTATCTGATAAGGTCAAGTCCCCATTGAGAGAAATGCCACATGGACTGTATAGGTTGAAGCACTTGAGATGGCAGATGTGTGAGATTTACGTGTTGTTGGCACTATACACAATGCTTCACATAATCACAACAATCATATTCCATCTTGGGCCAGTAATAGCCCATGCAAAGGATGCACTTTGTGATTGCCATGCCACTAAAGTGGCCACTATAAGTACCATCATGGGTTTCTTGTACAATTCACTAAGATTCATATGGTTCTAGACAACGCAAGAGGATGCCATAATAATTGTAATGGTAGAGGATGTCCCCTAGTAATGTATAGTGAATCGCTATTTGTTTGAATGCTTGACGATGTGTGTGTGGTAGGTCACATGATAGGAATCCTAACTTAATATAATCCTTGATTTGTGCAAACCAAGGATCGTGTGGTTCGGTATTGACTACATGAATACCACCATCATCTATGGGAGGCATAGGTGATATGGCAGATTGGGTGAGGGTGTGAATGGATACACACGTGGTATCTGATAGGGGGTTTTGTGGGATTAATGATCCTAAGGAGACCATTGTATCATCAAAATAGTTTGATGATCGTGGAGCGGCTTTGATGTCATACCACTCAAATTGGGAAAGAAGTTGTGTGACCTACTTGTATTGTTGAAGGACTAGACAACGACATTGCCAGATCTCTTACACTTGGTTTACTATCAAGAGGGAATCACCTATGATGTGGAGGCATCTGATATGCATGGAGTGGGCCTATTTTAATCCTAGGATTAAGGCTTCATATTCTATATTATTGTTTGTGCAAGGGAAGTCTAATTTGAATGAAAATGGGAGCGGTTCCCCTTTAGGTGTGAAGAAAATAATACCTGCACCCCCAGCGTGAGTGCATCAGGAGCCATCAAAGAATGAGTAAAATCATCTGGTATTTTTGGATCGATATAATCTTCATCTTTTATAATGTGTAATATGGAATCATCCGAAAGTTGGATAAGGAGAGGCTGATCGTCTGGCAATGGAGCCTCAACAATTTGATCTACGATGACCTATCCTTTTATGGATTTTTGTGAGATGAAATCTAGGTCAAATTTTTTAGAAGCATAATCCATTTTGTTGTGTGAGAATTATGGTAACTTTTGTTCATCATATATCGCAGGGGATTGTCTCGGGTGATGACAAAAGTAGTGTGGTTTAACATATAATGGCAAAGTTTTTGGGTGGCAAAAACTATAGCTAGGCATAGTTTTTCCATGTACCCATATCGAATTTCATAGTTGACTAGCGTACGATTGATATAGTATATAGCTTGCTCTTTGTTGAGCATGTTCTTTTGAGCTAATAATGTGCCTAGCATGAAATATGTGGCTGAAATATATAGCGTAAGTGGTAAATATGGGTGTGGGAGAGACATAATTGGTGGAGAGGTGAGGTAGGCCTTGATAGAATCAAAGGCTTTTTGATAGTTTTCATCCCATTTGAAAGTGACTCCTTTCTATAGGAGATGATTGAATGGTTTGCACTTGTCTGATAGTTGTGCTATGAATCATCGAATGGAAGTGATTTTACCCTGGAGGCTACATAGTTGTTTTAGGTTGGTAGGCGGGGGTATCTCGATGATGGCCTTTACTTTGTTAGGGTCTACTTCAATACCATGTTGGGAGATAATGAACCCTAGTATTTTTAGTAGATAAGGCGCACATTATGTTCTAGTAAATGGTCGAAGATCTTTCGGAGATCATCTAAATATTGTGAGTATTCCTTGGACTTTACGATGAGGTCATCAACATAATCTTCCATAATTTTATGCATGTAATCATGAAATATGTAAGTCATTGCACGTTGGTAGGTTGCCCCAAAATTTTTAAGGCCAAAGGGCATGACCTTGTAGCAAAAAGTCCCCCAAGGGGTTGTGAATGAAGTTTTATGTTGATTAGTGAGGTTGATTTTGATTTGGTTGTAGCCAAAGAATCCATCCATAAGGGAAATCATCTCATGGCCTACTATGGAGTTGACTAGAAAATTGATGTTAGGTAGAGGGAAGTTGTCCTTGGGATAAGCTTTGTTTAAATCATGAAAATTAGTGCAGACACGAACCTCGCTAGAAGGTTTAGGCATTAGAACCATGTTGGACACCCATTTAGGATAATCTATGGGTACGATGAAGTCTATATCTAAAAGCTTTTGGAGCTCATATTTTACTAGCAATGCAACTATAGGGTGCATGCATTGTAGCTTTTGTCTGACAGGTTTAGCATCTTTGTCTAATGTGAGATTGTGGACTACGAGGGTAGGATCGAGGCCTGGCATATCCTTGTAAGACCACATGAAGACTCTAATATACTTTCTAAGGAAAGTGGTGAACAAAATGTGCTCTTCAAGTGAAAGGCTAGTGGCTAGTTTAACAATGTGAGGGTTTTCGGGGTCATCATCAATGTCTACATCAATGGTTTCTTTGATTAGCATGTGAGAACCATCACGAAGTTGTTCTAGGACCAAAATGAGGTGGAGGTCATCGATGGCCTCGGGAATTTTATATTCATCATCTATGTAGATGTTCGTGTGATGAATGCATGGGATGTGAGGTGGTGTAGAAGTGTAAGGAGCATTAGTAGTATGCAGGACATGTGGTGAAAGTAGAAAATCTTGGGGTGATGGTATGGGTGAGATGTGTGTGAGATCAATAAAATTTGGATTTGGTGTGTCATCATAAATTTTTTGGTGTGCATATCAAAGTGGGGATAAGAGATCCATATCGACCATATTAATTGATATCATTGGGGAAGTGGGTGGTGAAGGGTCTGATGATGAAGACTCAATAACCTGTGGATGTTGTAGGAGGCTCAATGGAGGGCGCAGCACAAGTGGGGAAAATGGTCATGTAGCAAATCGATGGAGTTTTTGATGTATAGGTATGAATATGGCCAAATGTGTTGGTGACGGTGGGGGATATGCCATGTCATGCTCTAGGTAATGAGCATTTAGAGACAAGGTGGCAAATTTACTTGTCAATTCATCAACACAACATGATGATGTTGTGTTGAAAAAAGGAGTTTCTTGAAAGAAGTCACAGGGAACTATAATGGTTGAATGAGGGGATGGGTTGTCCTCTAGAATATCCATATTGATATACTCTTCCAAGGTGTGTGTTGGAAGTGGAGAAGGATGTAGGGATAGATCTTGGAGCTCATCTTCCAGTGTATGAATGATGGTTGGGTGATAACCTAGGTCTAATTTGTCAGTAGGTAATTGCACATGAGGATTGATGGGTGTACATAACCCTTGTTTGTAATGGCCTAACCCAAATTTGTGCCAATGGAAATGTTGAAGGTAGCACAAGGTGAAATAGGGGTTAGCCATGTGATCTAGTGTACCACAAAAACTAGATTGTGGTGGTGGAGGGGCTACAGGTGGGAGTGAGGAATCAACTCTTGCATACACAAAGTTAGTTTGGTTTTCAGGAGGCCCTAATTTTATGATAGTTTTGATAGTCAAAACTGAGGCTGAAGGGTGGTTGAAATCATATGTGGACTGAAGCACATGGGTATCATGCACATTGTAGTCACCTAGGCCTAAATTTTTCATAAAAATGGAAATGCGGGATGGTGTATGTTGTGGTGAGTGAGGTGGCAAATCTAAATCGAAATATGAGGATGTGACCTAAGAATCTCTTATGGTAGTAGTATAAGGATGTAACAACTGATCATAGATATGGGAAGCTCATTTCTCCCACTCATGGCATTTAACTGCCATGGCTGGGATAGGGTGATCCACATGTGGGAATTGGGAAGGAGGAGGAGTGGGAGTTGGTGTTGTACTATGAGGAGACGTGAATGATCTAGGTCATGGGAAAAAAGGAAGGGGAGGTGTTTGAGGTGTAGGAAGAAGAGGAGGTTCCATGGAGGAAGGTGGGTGAGGTGGAGTGGTAGGTCATGGTGTAGGTAACGAGGATGGTCTCGATATCGTGGGTGGATTTTTGGAAGATGACGATTGAGAGGGTGGTGGTGGCCACAAGGAAGGTGGTGAAAAAGGTATGGTAGTCAAATTAGGTACTACAGTGGCTGGTGCTAGTGGTGTAGACATCGAGGTGTGTGTCCTTGGTGATGATTGTGGTAATGAAGAGGATGTAGGGGAGGATATCGATGCTCCTATAGACTGGTGGGAAGAAATAGGGAATAGTTGTGTGGAAGATGATGAGGGTACTGGCAAAAGGTATATTTGCAATGTTGTAAAATTTAAAGGGGTCTCTGTTGATAGGAACACAATGGATGAGTTCATCGTGGATGTATTTGATACAATGGTGCAATGTAGAGGGGACACACTGCATGTCCCTAATCCATGGATGACCAAGCAGGATGTTGTACTACATTTCACCCTGAATGATGTGAAAGAGAATGGGGATGGTGTGGATACCTACCCGAATGGGTAGGATAATGGATCCTACTATAGGTCACATGGATCCATTGAATGCATGTAGATCAAGCAATGGGGTGGTAAAGTGAGCTAGTGGGATATGTAGGTGATGTAGAGCTACTATGGAAATAATACTGATGGAGGAACCTGTATCAATGAGGACATGTTTGTATGTAATTTCATTGATGGTTACTTGGATATGGAGAGGAGGATCTTCTCCTTCTATAATTTTTGTGATCTCGTGATCGTGAAAGCTAATGGAGGGTTGAAGGTAGCGTGGAATATTTCCTACAAATTTCATGAAGGCATTCATATCATGAGTCTCAAGATCAATAGAATGTAGGATGTCATTCAACACCTCACGATGGGGTTGAGACTACTGTAGAAGATCATATATGGATAACCGGGTAGGAGTGTTATGCAATTGGTGAGTAAGGCTACCATGGATTGTGATGATATTTTGTGGTGGTGGAGGTGTGGTGTTGGAAGTCATAGGATATGGTGGAGATGTAAATGGTACCAATGGGGAAATGATAGGTGGGGTTTGATACGAAGGGTACTATTGATTTCAAGTGGTAAGGTTAATCATGCCCACTACATTGCATGAAGGGGGGTCGCATTGGACACTATTTACCTACCTAGGTGGCCCTTGAGGATTAGGTGGTCATTGGGGGTTAGTCCCCCTATGATTAGGTAAGGGATTTTGGAAGATCCCTAGGTTTTTATTTTGTGGTGCAAGGGGGTTTGAGACCTGGATGGTACCCCTCTCAATAAGATCTTGGACATGACCATGGAAGGAGTGACAAGCATTGATATTATGGTTGTGTTATCGGTGGTACTAATAGAAGGCTTACTCATTATATCCTTGAGGCTTAGGTAGGTTTGGATCAAGTGGTCATATTTTAGGTAGGATAATGTGGCCTGCATCATATAACCTCTGGAAGAGGGCTGGTAATGGTTCAGAAAGTGGTGTAAGGTTGCATTGTGGAGCTTGGGGATGCATGTCGTGAGGCTACTGAGGCCTAGTAGGGGGAGGTGCATTGGTTTGAAATATTTGTTATTGTGGAGGAGAGAATTGTGGGATCGATGAGGGTGCTAAGGTAGCAACTACCACTTGGTTGGCTTGTGGTGATCGAGGAAAAGGTTGGTTAGGTGTATTTATATTGAAATAGAAATTTGAGTTGTAGTTTGGTTTCTATCTCAACTTAATCTTGCCTGATTGGACCTTGATGTCCTCAATAACTTTGGCTTGGGCAATGGCTTCTTCAAAGGTACAACTTTGGTGAAGCTACAAATATGTGGAGATGTGTTTATGGCAACTCTTGGAGAAGAGCGTCACTAACTCAGTAGTAGGAAGGCTATGGGTGAGGTCATGTATGATAGATCTCCACCATGAAACAAACTTGGTAATAGGTTCATCTTCAACCTATCATAGGGCGTAGATATCTAAAAAGTTAGTCTTCTTTTTAATGTTTATGGAAAAATTCTCCAGGAAGGAGTTGGCCAACTTTTCAAAGGTATACAGGCTATGGCATGGGAGCATGTTATACCAGTCTAAGGCTTGTCCTCCAAGTGAAAGGGAGAAGGTACATAACATAAGGGGATTGCTACTATGAAGTTGGTAGCAAGTTGAGCGGTAGTTGCTCACATGTTCTCGAGGATCTTCCTTACCCTTGTATTTATCAAACTTTAGGATCTCAAAGTGATAGGGATAAGGTGGGATTGGAACTAATGGATGGACTGGATCATTGTAGATTTCATCGTAGGTTGATTTCTATGGTTCATAACTAGTTGTGCGAAGGTTGAGCATATTTACTTCATCTTGTAGAAGTTGAATTTTGGGTGCTAAGGGTGTAGGGGAAGGTGTGAAGGTGGGTGGAGCCTATGAGTGTGGTGGATATTGGAGTTGTTGTTCTTCCTAATATTGAGGAGGGAAGTATTGCAATTGATCTTGGTGAGGTGGTTGTTGAGTGACGTATGATGTCATAACCAATGGAACACTAGGTTGTGGAATAGGCATTTGCTGAGGGTAATAGTATTGTGGTTGTGGGGTGTGTGGTTGTGGCATGGGTATCTATTGGGGATGAGCCTACTATAATGGTTGGGTTGTAGGAGGTGATGACCATGAAGGAGGATGCATAAAGAATGTAGACCCTATAGATAATGGTGGAGGTATCAAAACTGATGGTGTAGGAGGTGGATGAGATGAAGTGTCAAAGGATGGCACATGTCTCTATCCTAATGGATGAGATGTGGGAAAACTAAACTATGTGGAGTACCCTAGGGGAATAGGGGTATAGGTTGTGGGTCTTGGTCCATAGGTGGGAAGAGGACCAATAGTTGGAGCCTGAAAAGGAGGAGGAGGGGGTAATTTGAAGGTGGATGTAGCCAAATATGGAATGGTAGATTGGGTAGCATACCCTCTTGTTACCTGATATGTAGATGGGAAGGATGAAGAGAAAGGAGGATAAGCTCCCAAAGTAGGAGCTTGGGGAGGTGGAGTGATGAATGTGTTCACTCTAGATTGGGTGTTTGTGGTTGGTTGATGTTGTTGGTATTGCATTGGTTGCATTTGAGGAGGTGGTTGGGAAAAATCCTCAAAGGATGGGAAAAATAGTTGTTGGGAAGAAGATGGTTGTAACTCTTGGGAAGAGTATGGGTGTGATGGTGGAGGTGGTACTTGTTATTTTTGCAAGGGGGGTTGTTGTGGTGTAGATTGAAATGATGGCATTTGGGTGCCTGGTGTGGATGAGGAGGGGTCTAAAATCATCCCTACGATAGGGGTAAAATATTCAACCTGAGGGTGAGTACGGTTTAGTAACGAGGAGTCATTCTCAAATAGGGATTGAGATAGGCTCTAAAAAAAGGGTGTGCAAAGGTAGGAGACGTAGGTGGGGTCTCCTCTTCTATGGTGAATAGAGGAGGGGGATGTCCTAGAGTAGTGTAGATCACATGGTCATAGAATGTGGAAGGTGGATTAGGTGATGAGGAAGGGGAAATAAGTGGATGGTCTTCTTTGAATGAAGTGGCAAGGGCTTCACTCAAAGTGGATGTCTCACCCTGAGACATCGTGTGTGTGTAACGTGGATCAAATCCTATGAGTAGATTAGGTGTGCATGTGGACTTCCCCTTCATGAGTGAAGGAGGAGGGGTAGACTGACTAGAAGTGGTGCTAGAAGCCTCCTCTATATGGCTTGCATACTCGCATGCACTCGAATCCATGTAACAACAGGCATGATGGTGTATATCATGCCATGAAGCTTCAGAACTACACAAAAACTGAGGTTTGAGGTTCTAGATGTGATGTGTAAAGGGGTTTTGAAACAACCCTATGAATTTTGGACTCAACTTGTAACTAAGATGAAAGAAAAGAAGTAACATACTATAGATAGCTGAACAAAAATGTGTTGTGCGGTGGAATGTGCTAAAACTAGTTTGTGATCATGCAAACAATGCAAAACTAGAGTCAGTTCTAAATGCAAAAAATAAAGTATTTTATTCGTTTGAGTGTGTTTTAATGTTGAAAATATACTTCCTAGATAATATCACTAGCAATGGGGTGAATACTCTAGAAAATCAGGAGTGTCATCGGTATAGAACCTCCTGCAACACCCAAAGATGCATAGAATAGAACAATATCATGACGTGCAAATGGTGACCTATATGGAAGGCACAATAAAATGATAACCTATGGGGGGAGAACTCAAAGTGCTGAAATGAGCTCACTGTATCCTCTCACAAGAAGAGGTGGCACTATTTAAGACCTGCTACCAGCATACCCATGCTTTCGCTTCACCCTCGGGTGGGCTTAGTCAATAATGATAGTTATCATGTTCACAAATTATGTAAGCCTTGTGAATGAAGGCATCTAATCCTATCCCACTCTGAAGGTTACTTATGGTGATGAAATCTAGAAGCCCAATCTCAAAAGTGGGGGGTTTTCCGGTGATGAAGTCTAGAAAACCACTCTTGTGGGGCTGCTAGGTGTCTAGGGGGGTGAGATGGTGGAGGGTACAACTCCTACCACACCAGTCTCTAACGATGGATTGGGGATGAAGTCCAATCTCACCATTTGTTTTAAACCATGTGTGTGTGTGTGTGGGTTTGAGTTTTCTAACAATGATGTATAAAGCAAGAAATCTAACTAAATACCCTTTTGAAATGAAATCTAGCCCTAGATGCACTTTTTGGAAGCAAAGCTAGTCCTATTGCCTTTTTGAAAAGAAACTAGGATATATGCTTATGAAGTAAACAAGCAAACCAAAAAAAGCATGTGATTGCCAAAGAAGTGAGAAATCTAAGCTAAAGACAAGAAAGGAATGTGAAATTTGCTTTTGTAAAAAGGAAATGATTCACTATCATAAGGAAATGCAAGAAGGAATTTGAAAATCTAATCTAGATACAAGAAAGAAATGGGAAAGTGATTGTTGGTACAAAAAGAGATTTGAAATTTGCCTTAATGAAATGTACAAAAGAAAAGTGTAAACCCTAATCCTAAATACAATTTTGAAAAAGGAAATTTGAAATGTACTTTCAAAAGAAATTGATAGAATGATACAAAAGGAGAAATAAAAATCTATTTAAAGTGTGATTTGAGGAAAGAAATAAGAATGTTCTTGAAATGTAAATAAAATGAACTTTCTGATTTTACGCAGGTTTTTGAAAAGAAGTTTTGAAAGAGCTAGGTATTGTAAGAAAAATGGCTTTACAAAATTACGATTTACCAAAAAGAATGACTAGAAACTAAAGCCTATTCTAATCCCTTAAGCAAAGAGGGATGTAAATCTAATTTCTATACAAAAAGATAAATATAGAGTAGCTAACCTAAATGTTCTTGACATGATAAGTGCATTGAAACAAGAGATTCACCGAATGACATGATGCATTTGCTAGTGAACTTTTCATTGCAAGAAAATGATAGAACAGAGAGGAAAAAAGGGGAATACCTGATTCCTTTTGCTCCAGATGGATTTTTCTATCTTTCTACTATTGACCTCTACAATTTTGAGGGTTTTTGGAGCAGTTATGCTCAATTCATAGGGTAGGGGGTGAATTGGATCTAGATTCACAGGTCGGGGGTGAATCAGACCTAGGAGCCTAAAACTCCTATTCTGAGGACCTAAGGGGGTTGTCAAGGTTTTAGGGGTCTCTGTGATGTCTGGATATGGTACCTGCAACAAGACAAAAACAACAAATTGTGTTAGATTCATGATAAAACTAGTCTAGCACAATCCTTTGTGGGGGTCCCACCAGGCATGCTAGAATGAAACGTACAAAATATGACATTTGATCCAACAACTTGCTATAACACAAATTATTTAGAAATGCTGATTTTATTCATGATAGAAATGCTTTAGGTTACAAATAGGGAGAATTCCCATTCTTTCTTTCACAAATGTACAATAAATATGATGTTATCTTTTGGGCTCCTCAATGTAGGTGGGCTTCATGTGTAATGTGTGCCATCGATAGTTGTATTTGTTGATGTTTCCTCTTTGCACCTATTGTAGACCTACAAAAGGGAGTTAGTATGTTTTGGGGCTTGCCTTAGTCAGGCCCCATGGTGAAGAAGATAAATCAACACAAAATATGCAATGAAAACTGAAATAAACTGCATGAATGGCTATAAAAACATGAAATGGAGTATACCTGACTGATTTGGGGAGAAAAACCTTCTATAGGGTCAACTCGTAGGTCAGGGGGTGAACTGGAAGCTAGATTCATAGGTCGGGGGGTGAATTGAGTTGTAAGTACTTTTTGTGGGAGATCCTTGTCCGGATGGGCTCCTCAGATGTTGCTATGTTGTTTGTACAGTTCAGATGTATTAGATTACACTTCTATCCAAATTTCTATAGAGTTTTTGTAGACTAACTAAAAGGAGAGAGAGAGATAATGAGGGATTTTGGTCTCCTATTTATAGGAAAATCCAAGGTGTAGGGGGTGTGGTTAGGAGTACTAAACCCTAGGGTCAAGTCCTAAGGTAGTTAGGTTAGGGTTTGTGAGGTGTCATTCCTACATTCCCTAAAGAAATATCTCATCCTCACACATGTGTGAGGAGAGATTAGGGTTTACTAGGGTTAGGTGGTCCCTAGGTTAGATGAGGGTTAGGTTAGGGTTTCCTAGGAAATATCCTAACTAACTTGGTGCACACACATGTGGGAGAGAATAATTAGGACTAATTTGGGTTTAGGATCCTAATTAACCTTTTTAATCCATAAAGTGCACTTAAGTGAAGTGACTTTAAAATTAGAATTTTAATTAACTTAATTAAGACTTTTTGGGAACTAATAGTCCTGTGGGGTCCTAATTAGGTCTAGGAAGGGCTTAAGTTGCCTTAGGTAACTGATAGGTAGTCTTTTGATGGATGAAAGGTGGTTATGACATGAATTGTGTAGTTTAGTAGGGTTTCATGCCTATAGATCGATGAAATGGCCTACATAAGTCTACGAAAGTCTACGATGGCCTACACTGATCTAGAGCGGTCTACGCTAGTCTAGAGTGGTCTACGCTAGTCTAAAATAGTCTAAAATGGTCTACAATGGCCTACGTTGGTCTACGATAGCCTAGAGGTGTCTAGGATGGTCTATGCAAACCTACAAGTGTCCTGATGGATCTACAAGTACGTAGAGGTAGACATGTGCAACTTTTGGGTGTCTACGAGGATGATGATTTGAAAGTATCCCTGATTAAGGTAACAAAACTTTATTGGATCAATTATTATCTAAACTGAATAAATGACCCCTAATGTGAAATGAAATGTGTGAAGGTGGTAGTAAATGCAATGTATGAAATTCAATTTTTGAAATGTAATGTGTGCAATGCAATGTGTAAAATGTAATGTGTGCAATGCAATGTGTGAAATGCAATGTTATTTTTATGTATTAGCCATGTATATATACATATATATAAATTACATTAAGCATAGAATGCTCTCAATTGGATGATGTTAAGTGGTTCAGGATCTTTAACTTCCCCTAGAATGGCAAGCCTATAAGTTCCATTGAAACTCGAATAGCAGTAAGCAACACGAATAAATGCAATAGGAAAAAATCCATACACATGTAATGCAATGATTTTTTTTGTGTGTTTTTGAATTTTTATGTACATATATTACAAATTTTTTTGGTTATGTGGATCAATGAAGTGGAGGTAGTTCACCGATTGGTTCGGCTCACTCTTGTGGAAGATGCAAGCGAAATATGGGTTGATGGATGGGGAACATTATGAGGTAATACTCATTATGTTTGGTGAATAGAATGATGGGTTCTAATTCTTCATCAGATTTATCAGAAGCAATTGACATTATATTTTATTCTTCCATTTATTTCCTCCTCAAAATCATTAGTGTGAGGGATTGCTTCTTCTAAATTTAAATGGATATTTTGAAAAGCTTGTTCAAAAGAAGAGGTGGAATAATGATAATGATAGCCTAAAACTGAATGATCATGCACCCCTCGATATGAGGTATCAATCATTTATTGCATTCCCTATTCATGTCATCCTAGGCCATAGCCTTGCCAATTGACTCAATGAAATTATTGGGATGGAAAACCCGACATGTATTGTATTTTGGAAAGAGTTGGTTGTTTGGGTTCATCTTGAGAAGATGGATTTGATGATGAATTAATCCCCCCATACACAAAATTTATGATATTGGGCATTGAACCCATGTTGTACATTTATCCTATGGATAAGGGTGGGTCACATGGGCATCTGTAATCCCTAGTAGTTTGGATTCTAAGTGGTGTAACAATGATGTCTTGTACCACGTATTCACCAATACTAGGATTAGTGATGTGGACCACAACTTGGGATGATGTGGAAGTGGATGTGGAGGTGGATGGCATCTCACAATCCATTAATTCAACTTGTGAGACATCAAATGATGTGGATGGAGGTGGATTTGGCTGAGATGTTTAATGAATGGGTAATTATGTGGATGTAATAATTATGGGAGATGTTGATATGATGTGGATAATGTGGATTGGGTTTGACCACATGTACATGTAGTTGATGATGATGAGAATGAGGGCATGGAGGTAGAATCTTTATGTCGGTTAGTGATGGGGAGCTCCTCAGGAATAGGAAATTTGGATGAAGAAGTGGACGGTTTGGTTGATGAGGTGTTTGATGGAGTCAAGAAAATATGAGTGGATGGAAGAGTGGATTCATAAGAATTTGAGATGAAATTGTAGTACTTAAATAGTTCAATGTCCGCTGGTATGCAATGAACCTATCCCTCATGTACATATTTGAGATATTGATGGAGTATAGAGGGGACACATCTCATTTCCCTCATCCAAGGACATCCAAGGAGTACATTGTACACCATGGATCCTTCCAATATGTGGAACATTATGTGCAATATTTTTACCCCACTTCAATGGGTAAAATAACAGTGCCAACTTTGGAACAGAGATCATCATTAAATGCTTTTAGGATGAAGGTGGATTTGATGATGTGAGATGGTGGAATATTGATATTTTGAAGAGTGAAGGTGGTAATTATGTTGATGTAGGAGCCAATATCAATCAAAACTCATTTGAATGGATTCCTATCAATTTGAGCCATGATGTGTAATGGAGGGTCCACTGAATCTGATGATATTGGTTTGATTTCAAAATCATAGAATGTAATGGAAGGCTCCATACATGTTCGGATGCTCAACATAAAATTGTTGAAGGCATTAGTATCCTAATATTGGATTTCAATGGGTTTAAGAATCTCCATTAATTCCTTGTGGTGTGGGGGATATTATTGTATTAGCTCATAAATGGATAATTTATTTTGAAGCCATTTTAAGGCTAGTGGTTATCCAGCTACTTAGAGAGATAATTTGCCTTTGTGGATGACTGGAAATATGAGTGGGTGGAGATGGATGGTTTGGAATATGAATGGGATGGGAAGAATTGGTAGAGAACTGAATGGGTTATGATGAAATAGTAGGTTTAGGAGATGCACTTACCTAAGGTACTATGGGAGGTTGGAAAATCTACAATTATGCATTTTTTTTATTTATGCGTTGTTGATCTCAGGTGACTGCATGAACAACACCCACAAAACCTTGGTATTATTGCACATGATTGAATGGATTAGGAGTCTTGATGTTTGACCCTCCTATTTTTTGTTGCACCTCCTCATGATGAGGAAGTGATGTTTGATAGATGCCAAGGTTTTGGTTTTTTGAGCCAAGGGACTATCAACCTTGATGGCCCCTAGGTCAATTAGGTCTTGCACTATATCTTTAAATGTGAAGCAACCATTAATGTCATACCCTTTCTATCGATGATAAGGGAAAAAAAATATTCCCTATATATTTTTCCACTCTTGTTAGGGTCATATAATTTAACCTTAAATAATGCAAGTTGATGTGTGTCATACAACCTACAAAATATGGAGGCATATGATTCAAATAAAGGTGTGTAATGATGGGTTTGTTTAACATATTATCGATATTGGCAATTATCCATAGTTGGTATTATGTTCTAAATGTTTTGTGGTGGGGGAACCACTTGATATATAATTTGTTATGGTTTTTTTTGCATTGGTCATTTTTGAGCCACTACCAGTTGGCTGATGACCACTTGATTCACTTGATTTTATTGATTGGCCTTATTTAGCTTAGATTGGCCAAAATAACTTCCTTTGGATTGGCCCTTATTCTGCCATTATTTTTTTAGGTTTTAGCATACCTTCTTGGATTTTTATCTCCTCAATTATGCTATTTTGAGCAAGAGCTTCTTAAAATGAGCTATACTATTACAATTGTAATAGCCAAGAAATGGGTTTTAAACAACTCTTGGTGAGCAATTGAGCTAATTCTTCCATTGGTAGGGGGAATGATAGTTTGGTAATAATAGCCCTCCAATGGTTGCCAAAATCATAGACCTAATAATAATAAAATTTCTTAAGATTGTATAAGTCAGACAATGTGATTTTATTTTGAACATTGAGAGAAAATATCTTGAGGACTTGGTTAGCCAACTATTCAAAATTATAAGTACTATGATGAGGTATATGATTATACCACTCCATGATATATCCTCCCAATGTCTAAGGAAAATTTTTGAGCATTAGAGCATCTTGAATTTGAATTCTGAAGCATGAGTGAATGTATGTGCTTACGTGCTCTCTAGGATCCTCAGTCCCTTTGAATTTATCAAATTTTACCACTATAAAAGCTACCAAATATGGTGATGATGGTACCAAAAAGTAAATGGGTTGATTGATAAGATGTCTTAAAGTAGAATTTTGGTTCATCATATCAAGAGTGTTTTATATAAAGCTATCAATAATATGTTGTAATGCCTAAATTCTAGGATCATCCCTAGGTATGTGTAAGCCCTTAATTACTTGGTGATTGTGTGGAGATGAATTAGTAAAATGTTGAGGCATGATGAGATTTTGATGGTTGGATGAATTGGATTGCATTTTGTGATGTTGGTCTTGATGATGGAATGATTATGGATGATGGAATTATTAGTAAAATGTTTTAGGACTCTAAATGTGCTGACTTTTAGGGATGGAATCGATGTGGACTAATGGAGGTATGGGAATGGAAATCATAGAATATTACAATATCCTGATGAATTTGAGGTGAAGAAGAAGGCTTAGGTGTAAATAGGTTGAGACTTAATATCTTCCACTTGTACTTATTTTTGGGCACAAGAATGAGCATCTTGTTGAGCCATAAACAATTTACTGATATGTTGTTATGCTTTTTGTATGGTAGAATCTAAGGTAGATGGTGTGGATGTGGTGGAAATGGATGAAGTGAGTGAAGGATAGATTTCAATAGGGATGGCAACTAAATGGGAGATATTGGATGTAGTGGAAGCTAGAATTTTTGAAGCAACATTGACATGGTCCTCATACAATGGATTAACATAGGTGATGGTATAGGAATATTGAATGGAAGTGGTTTGAGCACATGACTATTGTGGAAGAGACCAATTATAGGAAGGTGTAGATGACACCTCAAAAAGAGGGTTGGTATACACCTAAGTGAAACTAGAGGGTTGCAAATGGGTAAGTTCCTATTGATAAGAAGGATCATGCCTAGGTGGGCTATTTATTTACTTTATAAAATGGTTAGTGGATCTTAGAAAATATCCAACTTTAGCCATATCTATGTGGGTGATGTTAGGATTGGTGGGAGATGATGACTCAGTTTCGATAATAGAGGTATGGATGGATCTGTGTAACACATTATTATTTGAGGCATGCATAGCGTGTGAGGAACCTGTAGATAAACCAAAATAGATTATCTATATTACACTGATAATATTAACCATATAAGTGGTAGGGAAATATGTAGAACACTCCATGGATTGAGTGGCTTCGCTAATGGAGGTTTGAATCAAAATATTTGCTTGAATTCGAGTTGAAACCATAAGCTAATGAGTCATATGGTGGTGGTGAGTGTGTGAAATGTGCAAAAAATATGTAATGGAAATCACACAAAATCAAACAAGCAATTCAATCCTATGTTTTTACAATAATTTTTTTTTGTGGGGTTTGTGTGTTGTTGATGTACTAACCTAAAATATTATGCAAGGTGGATTCTAAGGTTGGATGGAAAATGAGAACCTTTTTGGTGGTGAAATATAGAAATATTTCTCATGGGATACTATGGTTTCTATGGGTGAGATGACGGATGGAGATGAAGCCCACCACTGCCAATCTTGAACAATGGTTGGTGATGAAATCCAAATCACTATTTTTTAGTGTGTGACATGCAAAGTGTGTGATTCATTTTAAGATTAATATTTTCTACTATGTTCATTCAATGTTAAAAACACCCCATTTCACTTTATCTAATATAGAATTCAATAACATTAACACTAAGATCCTCAAAAGAACTTAGGGGTACACTGCTTAAGACCTACCTTGAATCATCAAGTGATTCCAACAATGGAGGGTTCATCCAGTTCTTCCACACTGAATCATCAAGTGATTACAATAGTGAAATTATACTCAGATGTTATGAACTTGTTCCAAATTAGAAAAGTAAAAATGAAAATTTTCAACTCTACTATGTAGTTGTCATGTTTTTTTTAAATCAAATGCAAACAACATATAGAATAGTAAATAAAACACCATAAAAAAACATAAATTTGAATCAAATGTGAACTATAGTGAGTTCATCAATGCAACTCTACCCTATATGCAATCTATATGAAGGATGTAAATGCCTAAAATGAAAATAAAAATGTAACTACTTTAAAAATAAAATGAATGATTTTCTTTTGTTAGTTTCACTGTTAAAAGCAAGAAAATGAAAACAAAAAAGAGTTAGGGTTTGAAAAAGACTTACCAGGAAGCCTACGTATTTCTTCCCCACTCTATTAAACACCACCCAAAGTCTCTGGAACACTGTAGGGCATCCCTCAAACCCTGCAGGGCATCTTTCAAACATTACAGGGCATTCACACGACCTTTGATCAAACTCTACAACTCCCAAAAACCCTCATTTTCATTATTTGTGTGTGATCGAACTTCTAGAAACCCATAAAATAGAAACAAAAACAAAAATTAGTGATAAGGTAAATCAAAATGAGGAACCCTTTGGGGTCCCACCGTGATCTCCATTTTGTAAACCAAAAATGAACAACACCAATACAAATTAAAGGTACAAAAGCACAATAACACCATGAAATGCACAAAATGAATAATCTTTATTGATATAGGCAAATATCCAAGTTGTACAATGAATGTGCCCCAATATGGGGTTACAAATGCTTTTGATACAATGATTATAGATAATAGGGTTTCAAAACCCTAGTTCAATGAATAGCTAGTGTCTTCTAGCTCATCCTTGATCCAAACAAGAGTGCGGGTGGGCTTGTGTATCCCTACGATACTATCCTAGCTGCAACAACTTCTAAAAACATGATTTTTCCACCTACAAATAGAAAACAACATAGAAGAGTTAATAGTAACTATGAGGGCTCCACTATGTGAGGCTCTCAAAATGATAAAAACCTATAAAACCCTATATGAAATGGTAAACCGTACATAGAAATGCAAGAAACATAAATGTATGCAACAAATTTCTTACCTTGTCAATGTTGATCTCTACTCTTGTGTCTATATTTTATGGTTGTGCAAATGATCGAAAGCATCCAAGGGCTTACGGACTACAAAATCTACTATGGAAAATGCCCAAAAGTGTTTGATAATGGTTGTGAATGCTCAGCATAATTTTGGGTGGCATTCAAGGGTTGAAATAAGTAAGGCAGAATTATATTTGGTTTGCAAGGGTTTGACGATGATGAAAATGGGATGGGTGATGGTTGCGAAAAAGGACAAAGATGATAACGAAATGACTAGGGAAATCTCAAGAATCTAAACTTTCTAAGAATTTTTGTGGGCCTTCTAAGACTTTATAAGGGGTTTCTAAGGACTTTTATTCATCAAAATGACTCATATTTTATAATATACCCTTGTACATGTTAGGGTTTCAATGACACCAAATGGGTGGCCAAGATTTAAACATGAGGAAGGGTGGATATTCATCTTGGTCAAGTGACATGGATTGATATGGATGGATGGTTGAGATTAAGTCATGGTGGATGGCTAGGATTTATCTATATAAACACATATATTTATTAAATATATAAATATAAATATAAAATATTTATATTTATGTATATATTAAATAAATACATATATATATAATGGATTACTATGATTGGATGACATGGATGGATGACAAGTGGCTATATTTTGGTGTCTACAATCAATATCAACACAACTATGAGCATCACTACCTCTATCATAATTTGAATCCATGTCTTCATCAATTCTAATAGCATAAGCATTTTCTAAACAATCATGAACTATATTTAAATCACTTGTATCACATATAGCATCTATTTTTTAATAGGTTCTATTTTTGTCATGAATTCTAAATCACTAGTATCATTGCTTGCATCACAATATTTCCTTTCATTTTGACAAGAATCATAATTTGCATCTTTTTATTTTTGAAGAAGATCACTAGTATCACAACATGCATCTATCATCAATGGTTTTAATTCTATAGGATCACAACATGAATCTATCATCATGGGCCTTAAGTCATTTGTATCACAAGAAGCATCTTTCATCACTAATTTATTCCCTACTTCTTCAACCTTTTCTTGTTTTCTCATCTTAGAAATGTTAAGAGTGATAATTTCTTTGTAGATTATTTTCCATGGACTAACAGGTATAATAACACTATTTTCACAGTAATCATTAGCATCATTAAGAACATATTGCATGCATTCTTGAAGCATTAGAAATTCTCCCTAATATGCTTCACTAATAATATCAACAAGTTCATTTTCCAAATTTGTAGTCATTTCTTCTTGCTTTCTATTATTACCTTTTAGAACTTCATTAGAAAGTAATTCCATATACATTACCTTTCTTATATCTTTAGGTAATGTGAAAACATATTTTGAGTTTATATTTGCTTCACCAAGTTTTGAATTTAAATAATTTTCTAACATTGAAAATTTTTCATTTTTAGCTTCTCTCATGATTGATTGTAAAACCCTCTTTTCCTTCATTGATATATTCTCTTGACTTTCAATTTTTTCTATCATTTTTTTAGTACAACCTTTTAATGTTTCCAACATTTTCATAGTCTTTTCCAGTGAATCATCTAGAATGCATATTTTTTTCTTCAATTGTTTTTGATAACTCATGAAGTTCTAGTTTTTATGTTTCTATTTTTTTATCATTTATCTTTGCATTTTCTTTGCCATGTTTCTTTAAAGTTGAAAACCTTATAACTCCCTAGATAAAGAACAATTTTCAAGTTTCTAAATTTTCACAAAACCTTTGATGTTGAATTCCTTATGTCTCCCTAAGGTTAAAATTTAGAAGTTTAGTAAAAAAATATTTGCAAGTTTTATATTCCTAATTTGATGTTGAAAACCTTATTTATCCAAAATAGAATTATTTGCAAATATTTAAAATTGCTTTACAAAACCAAATAAATTAATTACAAAACTTGTAATTAACTTCCCAAAACTTCAAATTGACCTTTCAATTAACTTCAAAAACTTTCCAAAAATAATTAATTAGGTCTCTAAGGTATTTATTTTCCAGTTTAATACCTTATTAATCTATATTCAATTAGATTAATTCTCCAAAACCTTAGACCAAATAATAATTATCAACCTTATGCCTCCTAAATAAATCAAAGTTGATTTAAATTATCTTTACCTCCCAAGGTGGAATGTGAAAACTTCGGTCAAGATGTTTGAACTTCCCTAAAAAGGGTTCTATCTTCTTTTACCTTATTTTTGTTGTGTTTAGACTTCTTCCTTGTTGCTTGGTGAATGGAGTAATAGATGCTAGACTTCCTCCACCACCCATAGCATCTCATAAAAGTGATATTTTATTCAATGAGACATTATTAAAATATTTTCTACCACTTAGCCCTTCCTTGGCTCTATTGGCTCTCCACGTGTACGCCTATGACTTAATTATTGGCACATCCACTTTCGCTCATTTCTCTTTCTTGGTTATAACACATATGTGGCTACTAAGCTATTTTATTACTAATTAGGTTTGAAATATTCCCTCCTATAATATCTACTTTCTTGACTAAAATTATTCCTACTAGACTTCAACTACAGATTTAGGCACAATGACTAAGAACAAGGACTAGATGAACAAAAAATTAAGCTCTCCTACTCGCATTTTTTTTTCTTTCTCAATTTTGTTGTGTTGCTTCTATAATTTTAGTTTTTCTAACTATCAATTTTTTCCTCCTCTAAAATTATTGTGGTCAAATCACTACAATGTATTTACAGTCACTTAATTTGTGTACTCTACATTTATTTTATAACACTAATTCAACATTGATCTTGAGCTTCCAGCCAACACAACTCCATCAAATATTTCAATGCATTATTCAAATTTTTAGCTCACACTATTGCTACACATTCTCACATGATCGTAACTTTTGTTCTTAGGTGGGCTCTCATTTCCACTTTTCTTTCAATGGATCTTTGATTTTCTCCTCTGGATAGCACTCATCCTTGGTGCTTGGGATTCCTTCTTCGATGTTTCCTCCTCCTTGCATGGATAGCACACTTTCTTGGTGCTTGGCCTTGATTAACTTTTTTGAATATATTTTCTATTTGTATCTCTTATCTTACATGTAGATCAGATTTTATTTCCTTTCTAATGCACTATAATTTTTTTTTTATTTGTTATCTTTATTTGTGGTCCAAATATGCTAAAAATTGCAGCTCTTCTTCTTCTTTGAATGCTTCCCAAACTTGTTCTTTTCTTCAATTTTTTGTCCTACGTAAAACACTATCAAGTTTTTTTTTAATTTGGGCTTGTAATTAGATGGCAATAATTATTCTAATACCTTCACTCAGACTCTTCGTAGCTCAGATACCACTATTAACTTTCTAAATAGGTTAACTCATAGAAAGTTCTATCGAGAATTAAAGATAAACCAAATGAATACTACTAAAAATGAAACTCAATAATAAAATTATAGCAATATATTATAGACAATATATCATAGAATAATTTGGATGATCACAATATACACATATTACATTAATTATATAGATGGTTACATTGCATAGAGCTTTGCCTCTAATATATCATTTTACATGACTGCGGTTCTCAACTATTACTCTCCTCTTTCATTCAAGAGATGCAACCTTTCATATTCCTCTAATAAATACAAAGCTCTCAACTTGCCACATATCATGTGACTCTTCATACTCTCTTGACACTTTGCACTTTCTCTCATAATGACACATACATTATGCAAATATAAATTATCTACCAAACTAATTTAACAAGGACAAATAATGTAATATCTCCAACATCTATTGTGTGTATGTTGGTAGGTTAGAGTGGGATACTTAAGCTCAATTTTATGTTTTGGTTGGCACATTTTTTTGAGCTTATATTTTATTTTTATTAATCTAAATATATAGTAGTTATCTATTTTCTTTTAATCTTCTAGGTTTTTAAGGGTATTTTCAAATACCTTGATTTTTGTTGGTTTAATAAAGATATTTGGTTTGCTATTGATGGAGGATTAATTTCATTGAGATAGAATTATTATCTTACAATATTATATTATTAATATTCTTTCACTTATTTTATGTAAATGCGCAAAATAAATTCTTAGTTTTGGAAGTTTTCGCTTATGTTTGAAAATAATGAAAATTTTAAAATAAAGTATAGAATTTGGAGGAATTGAATTTTCTTTAAGTAAGAGAGTTTTTAGCCCTTTTTAATTTATGTAGGTTTTAAAACTTCAATTGAAAATAGATGGTTTTTTTAGCATTAAGTACTTTTATTTTTGGAATAGTAAATTTATGTTTGGTTAAAGTTTCTTTTGAAATGCATGTTTGAAAGAGGATACTTTCTAATAATGATTCCCTTTATCTAGGGAAGTATGGTATTTCATAAAATACCATTGTATGGGTATTTTTCTTTGAGTGTATTTCATCTTGTATGATTATAGCTTAGTGCATGGTAGGCTTGCATAAGCAAATATATGAGTTTTCCTGATCCCTAAACTTATCTCAAAGTTCATGGGAGAGCTTCTTCATGAAAAGGATCATGAAAATAAGGTGGTGCAAAAGCCACTTAGGGATGTGCTCTAATGTGTTAGAGAATGAAAAAGTTGTTATGTAAATGCAATTTATGTTATGTAATACTTGGTTATTATTTTTCTTGAATTAATAAAATTTTGGAAGCCTTTATGTTAAATGTATGGAATTTTAGTTTTCTATGTTTTGAAAGAATGAGTTAAATTCAAGTCCATGATTATAGATTTTGATACCTTCAATCATGTTAGTTATTTTAATATTAAGATGATGAGGTGCTAATTTATTTTAATTTTTTCATGTAAATTATTTGTGATGTTAATGAAATAAAGTGTTATATTTAAGAATGTTTTAATGTAGCACTTTCACTAGCTAGATAGAGATCCTATATCTCCATTCCCCTTATTTTTAATTTTCAAATAAATTTCTAGTCCCCATATAACATCATTCAAGAGAGAGGATTCTAGGTGAATATCAAGAGAAACCATCGATATCCTAAAAATAAAATTAAAAGGAGATTGGTATTTCTTGGAGGAAGGAACTATAGTTTATATGTTTGGTTTAAAGGGAGCAATATTTATCTTGTAAGCATACATGACCAATAGGGTGGCTTGTATTGAAATATTAAGGCAAGTATATTTAGTATATTTTACCTATGCAAGTGGGCAAAATAAGTTGGGATTTTATAGAACCTTGTTATAGCTAGGAATAATAACCCAAGATAAAATAAAAAGTAGTTCAGTTAGAAGAAAAGTTAATTAGCTAGGGTTAGAGGTTTTGAAAGATACATGCACCTACAACCCTAATGAAAAATTTATAGCATGGTTAAAACACTTACATTTCTCTAGAAAGTTCAAACATGAGCCAAGATCCAATTTGAAAAAATATAGGAGCGAATAGAAAGGAGTTTTTTCGTTACTCAAAAAATAATTTTTCCTATAGTGAGAACCTCAAAAGAGAATATATGAAAGTTTCTATTAGAATATAAGAGACTTCACCCCTGCAATAAAAATTGGGTATCCTATATAAAAAAAAACTTAAGAAGTTGGAATGGAGTGATAACAACATCAAAGTATGGTGGATATTATACCAAGAAAAATGCCCAAAATGTGATCATTACAGTAAATAATGACCTAGAAAAACTCTCTAACCACTCAAATGACTGAATTTAGAGGACTTCACATCCTCCCAATGATATTTCCCCTTTCCAATATAAATCCCCTTTTAGAAAACAATATAATGTACAATTTTAAGGATTGCAAAGCCAAAACCAATAAATATAATGAATAAATCAAAAAAAGAAAGCACTATTCTCAAGGCTACAAACCTCCACCCAAATAGATTTCCATTTTGTTCCTTAGAGTAAAGTTTCTAAAATCTCTAGAAAGGATAAATCACTACACCAAAAAATGCTTTTAAGGGCGGCTAAAATACGATGGTTTTTTATGGTGGTAAAAAACCATCCTAATAGACCCTAAGAGGGTGGTTTTAAATTGCCCTCACCAAAAAAATCTTTTAACGGTGCCTAAAAGACAATGATTTTTATGGTGGTAAAAAAATGTCCTAATAGACCTAAGAGGGCAATTTTAAATTGCCCTCTTATAAACCACCCTCTTAGGATCTAAGAGGGTGGTTTTAAAACACCCTCTAAGACCCTAAGAGGGTGGCTCTAAGAGGGCAGTTTAAAACCACCTTCTTTGCCCTTAATAATCACTCAGGTGGCATTTTTATTTTTTAGATTCATGGGCGAGATTTTTGAAGTTTCATGCATTAAAATTTAGATTTATGGGTGGGATTTCTGAATTTTCATGCATTAAAATTTAGATTCGTGGGAAGGATTTTTGAATTTTCATGCATTAAATTTTAGATTTGTGGATGGGATTTTTTAATTTTCATGCATTAAACTGAATAGTGATATCTTCCTTCTGTAGCCTTTGAAAAGGCAAGACAAATAAAGTTGGATGAGTTATTTAATATTATATTTTTAATGTCATCCGAGGTGGTAATCGAGATAATGGGATTGATTAATCTAGCATTGTGGTGTATTTAGAGCAAGTTAGTGCTAAGACCAAGAATATTTGTATATTATGAATTCTAGAAGGATGCCTACATATGATGGATCCTTCTTTGGATTGTAGCCTTTTATTTAGTCCATTTGTTGATAATAATAATATTGTAAGCATTATTGAAGAAGAGACTCAAGCCATATTGGAAAAATATTCTTTTATGGACCATAAAGAGCCCCCTATTTCTTCTTCTCATGTCATTGTAAATGCTGGTTAAAATTAGTTTCACTTTGGTACAGTTTAAGTGTGTTTCAGTCAAACTTATGCCATTTTTTACGTTGACGTTGTATTTGTTAGAAGTGTATGTACACAAAATGAATGGAGAATGTGTTAAAGGTTAATCATTTTATTTTTCATATATCCTAGAATTTTCTTTTAATATAACAACTAAAACTTTTTGTCTTTGTTATTTGTAGAATCTTAAAGATTTACCACTTATATCATTTTTATATTTAGTTTAATAGTTTCTTTATAAATATTTTATCTTCTTTGATGGAATATCATGAGTCCCCTATTTCTTCTTCTCACGTAGTCATGATTAAAATTTAAAGACTATAAAAATACATTATCGCAGTATCACAATTTAAGTTTATTTCCATCAAAATTCGGGATGTCTGTAATGATAGATGAAGAGAACTCTAAAGTACTGTAGGACCTACCATTGGTATCAACCTCTCAGATGTTTACACTGCTCAACCTATGATAACTGCATTAAGTGCTTTGATCACCATTGTCCATACCTTGCACAGTGCATTGGCAGAGTATGTGATTAAACTCTACTCTTAACTTCCCCCCACCATTGGAACATTAAAAAAACCAACCTAAACTTTCATTATTAAACTGAGTCACCCTATTTGCTCATCAATAAATCATTACTTGTGTTGCTTTAAAGTTCACATTTAAGCATGAATTTTTTTATAAGACTATCATAAATGTTTGATTTAACTTTTAGTTATCACTACAAAAAATGAGCACATTTGAAAAGTAACTTCAATTTATTTTAATATATTTGTTTCTAATATGAAATGAAATTAAGATGTGATTTATGAACACAAAAATTGTTATTATGCATGTCATTTCCAAAGCTACCAAAGCTTGGCTTTAGACTTATTCAATATTTTAAATATCATCCAAAATATTATATGCAAGCCCTATCCTTTGATGTTCGAGCTTTGTTTAACTCATCTATATATACTTTCTAGTAAAGAAGCGTAAAACAATTTGTCTAATAGGAGTAAGAAATTAGATTTATTTTAAAGTTGAGGTTCCAGTGGTAAGTCTCTTTTTGTCCCTATTATAATGAGTTGAGTAGAGGTAGCAATTCACACTGACACGCTTGTTGGCATAAAAATACTCATACCTTGAAACCCAAGTAGTAAAATCCTACTGAGGCCATCTTAAAACTAAACAAGATGGATAATGAATGTTAACGCCTTTTATCTTAATATAATTTTCAATCAAATTTGGATGTTGTTACTATAAATATTAACCAGCTATCTTCATCTTCAAAACTAAACCAACTCAAGAATCTCGTTAAAGTTAATTTTAGGACATGAATTCTAGATCGTAATCCCCTTATTGTGGTGTATCACTCTTCACAATGGTAGAAGAGAAATTACATTTTGGAATTTTGGGTTGTGTAGAGATAACGAGAAATATAATGAGATCAATTGAAATGGCACCCAATGCCTCAGTTTATGCAGTTGCCAGTAGATCTCTTGACAAGGCCAAGGCCTTTGTCTCTGCCAACAATTTGCCTTCACAAGTGGTGGTCTATGATAGCTATGAAATGCTTTTGGAAGACCCATCTATGGATGTTGTGTATATGCCCCTCCCCACCTCCCTCCACCTCCATTGGGTTGGTTGGCGGTGATAAATTAAACTACCCCCTTAGGACTAATAGGAGGGCTTAAAACTTCCCTCTTAGGGTTCTAAGAGGGGGGTTTTAAACCACCCTCTTAGTGGTCTAATAGAATGGTTTTAAACCACCCTCTTAGGGGTCTAAGAGGGTGGTTTTAAATTTACCTCTTAGCCCTAAGAGGTTATTGGACTACCTAGTCCATACCCACTAATTTTTTAAAATTGATAAGGTTAGTATCTAGGTGATTTAGGGTCAATAGTCCTTTCAAATTTATTGTTGCATCATGGATATTACATTAATCCAAGAAGTCTTCTTGTACCTCAAGATTTACAACCGAGTTTACACCTCAATCTATGAGGATTTTTTCAAAATTTGTTGTCTAGGTGAGCTTAGGATATTATGTATATGTCATTAAAAATGATCAAATTTTGGAAATCATATCTCTTACACTTTCACCCCTCCACCATCCATTATTTCATAAATTATCCATCTACCCACTCCATACATTAACCTTCACCAAAAAATCCATGTCATTATATTTCCCCTTAGCTATACCTTAATATCACCAAATAATTATATTTTTCATTCCATGACATAATAAACATCATATAAAACAAATTTCCAAATTACATAACCCCCGTCAAAGGATTTCATTCATCCGCCTAACCATGGAACCTAGAGATTTCAATTCATAAAATCATTATTTTTGTGATCCAAAATGTGTTATTCCAAGTTAATCCCTTATGTTTCATCCCACAAATATTTCCCTCATCCGCATAAGGTTTTTGTAGTCTTCAAAGTCAAATTTCCCTAAGTCATATAGCATCATTAATCAAGTGTACTTTCTAGTTGTATCCCATTGGTCAAGCGTTCTAGCTTACTAGACCCCATTGGTCGGCTATCACACCCAACATTGTCCAATTGATCTAAACATTTCCTAATCCAATAACCTATATTATATATCTTCACCTAAGTTAGTACCCTATTACCATTTTATCAGTTATATCGATTCTAAGTCCCTAATTCTAAAAAACTTAAATGTAAATCTTGAAGTCATTTGGTCCTTGGAGGTTAAGAATGCACTCCTAAGTTTGGAGAATAAAAATCATTCTCCAGCTATCCTCCCAAGCCAATTTCCATTGGTTGACCCTATCAAGAGGTTATATCCCATTGGTCATAAAAATTTTGGTATTTTTCTCAAAGGTTTATTCCCTCACACTTATTGTTCATTTCCCATTTGAAAAGTCAAAATTATTTCATTGATCAATCATTTAATCCGTTTTCATACCATTGGTCAGTTGATTCACCCGATGTCACCCCATTGGCTAAGAAATAAAACTATGTTATGTTCTAATATCATCAAGGATAATGAGCATGTATTTAGTATCCCCCTTTTTCCCATTTTTATTTTAAGGATATTTAGGTTTCATAAATTTCAGCATCACCTAAGGTTTCCATTCGAATCCCATTGGTCGATCGAGTCCTCCGAAGACATCCTATTGGTCGGTTGAGTTTTCTGACAAGATACCATTGGTTCGAGTAGAAAAAGGAAAGCCTGAGTCATTAGGGATATATTTTAATTTGATCTTGAGGGTCCTAAACACATAATAAATGTTTGCCCTCTTTAATCTTAAAATAATAACCTCAGATCATCCATAAGTCCATTGTTTAAAAATTATTGGTTGATCGCATCACCTGAAGATATCCCATTGGGTAGATGAATTTCCTGAAAATGACCCATTGGTCAAGTATTAAAAAAAAATATTCCCTCTTTACTAAAGTTTCCAAGGGTTGGATTCACATTGAGAAGGTGTTCCCCATTCTTAGGACTATTTACCTCACCAAAATATCCAAGTTTCCCATTGAAATATTTTGTTAGCTCATTTTAATTACCTTCATCCCATTGGTTGATTGAGTTCCTTGATGTCATCCCATTGGTTGAACATCTCATCCAATGGTACCCCATTCATTTAAAATTATCATATGGTCTAATGTTATAATATTCACCTAGGGTTATAAGAAATGTTTTACCATTCCTAAAGTGTTGTGGGTCAGCATCGCATGGAAATGTTTACCCCCTCCTAGGAGTTTTAATCCCTTGGGTGTATAAGTACCAATTTTAAAATGCGTCTACTTATATTCCATTGGATGGTCATTTTTCTCTATAATACCACATTAGTCAGATGAGTCATCCAACGAAAACCCATTGGTCTATGTAGAAACAAAATTTACTTCAGTCATAGGAGAAGTGTTTCAATTTAAGATTGAGGATCTTAAACACATGTGAATGTTTTTCGATTTTGAAAATTCATATCCACTCTTATTGATCGGTTGTGTTTCTCACTCACATCCAATTGGGTGGATGTCTTACCCAATTGTATCCCATTTTCTAAAGGTTATTGAAGAAGATTTTTTAAATATTCCCTATGTTTTTCAAGGGTTAATTCTAAGTCAAAGATATTCCCCTCATATTAAACCCAATGTTATATTGATCAAGGATTAAGTTTACATTTTATTGGTTGAACATCTTCTATGGTGACACCCCATTGGTCAGATTTATCACCCGACGCTACCCCATTGACCAAAATAAATAAAAGGAATTTTTAACAAAACCTAAGTCGAAAGGTTAGTGCATGGTGTGAAATTTTTATCACCATGAATATTGAGAGCCTAATAGTCAAATCAGCCTTGGCCTTATTTTTATTGTTTAGCCATGATATCTGATGATATCCCATAGATCGTTCACTTTGCTTAATGATATCCCATTGGTCCACCATAGAAAGATAAATCTACCCAAATAGTGCTAAGGTTTATTTTCTCCCCTTTCTCTAGCACCATGTGGTGGGAAAGACTTGATATTGTAGAAACTAAAGTGAACCACATTGTAATCCATTGCTCAGGTTTTTCATCTGCTCTCATCCCATTGGTTGGATCCATCACACGACCACATCCTATTGGGTGAACTAGTGAACTCTAGTAAAAGGAATTTTTGGGTCCTAAGGTTTACATTAAATAAATATGTTCCAAAAAAGTTTATTTTGATAAAATCTGATGTGACCCAATATTTAATGATGTTTCTCAAGAAAATAGTCAAGCTACCATGCATGCTCGATATGGGCAGTTCAGATGAATTCGAGGAAGATAACCAAATGGCTAGGATCACTTCAATAAAAAGATAAAGAACTTGTACCCAATGGAAAAAATTTGTAAGTAAATTTAAAATTTTATTCTAAACTAATGTCTATGGTACATAAAGCCAAAAATATATATTTGCATGAGAACATGTGCCAAACTACAAGAGAAGATCTTCAAAAAGCAACTCGTACCTAGTTTTGTGTATGATTCTAGATCATCATCCAATCATAAACTACAATGGAGGTACCACAAATGTTAGTGGCAATTAATAACAAATATGTGGCCATGAGGTGATAAGCATATATTACACCATTTAAAGAAATTTTTTCAAAACCATTAAAATATCATATGCTCAAAGCTACTATTAATATCCGCCCAATTGTTTCACACTCTATTATAGTTGGTATTCACTGTGAAAGGCCGAAGGTGTAAGAAAATTTATAGAATATTTCAATAGCAGAAGAAAAGTGCAGAACATAGCCATGGTTTCCTCTAGTTAATATTGACCAACTCCTCTCCCTTTGATCATTGCCAAGATCGACGAGCTCACTAATGGTTGCCCTTACCACCACCTCAAAGGTAAAGCATCCACCATTGGAATAGAAGAGTTTGTAAAATAATATTTTGCAAATATATAGATTAATTAGGTGCAAAAATGGTGGATAGAAGATAAAGTAATATTCACCTATGAAAATTCCAAAGATGCTTGCATTCATCATCCCTGGTTGTTGATGGGATTGTACAATAGAGTGTGCGAAGAAAAAAATTTGAAAATCCCTCTTTGTAATAGGTGGATGTGCAATTTGGTGATGTTGATATGTCCCAAAGTATAATTTTCTTCAGATATATTATCATTTTTTGCAGTGGCTTATGATTCCAATCCTAAAAAAATTAGAAACTTTGCCAACAGGCTAGTCTTCAGCATCACCCCTAAGAAAATTGCCAAGTTATTCAAGCTGGAAAAAGTGATATTATCATTGGATAGAGGAGTACTAGAAGTTCAATCATACCACCTAGTCAATACCTCTTTCCACCATAGATTCTTTAATAGAAAAGCACAAGTATCATATCTCTTTTCCATTTATAAACATGAATAACATCCATGGGTTAGATATTACACTGATATGATCAATAATATAATCATGGGTGAACAATACTTAAACTAGGTATCTAGAGAGGTGTTATAATTAGTAAAACAATGTAATATATGGAATCAACCTATCATGTATAGGTGGGAACAAGAACTAAGTGATATATGATCCCAGGAAGCAATACACATAATCTATTTGCAGCATAACATCAAGCATAAACCATGAAAGCATAAAGAACTAAGAATTAACAAAACATGAGATATATTTTTATTAATTCATTTGGAACTTCAATTACAGATAGGTCCCTCTTAGGGATACCGATTGCTTGATACAATGATTACAAATGGAATGATATAGACGTTGAATGGGGATGGTGTATTCCATAGGCCTCTTAGAGTTGACACAAATTTTCTTAAGGGCTTACTGATGCCTTCTTCTCCTTCATTTTCTTGGAGGGATATTATGCCTAAAATGCTTTGACATAGTCTAGGAACCCATGATCTGCATACAAGAAATAACAGAGAATGATCAGTAGCATATGTGGCCTCTCAAAATGAGGCTTTCTTTGAAGATCTACATGGAGTGACATAAAGGCATAATAAAATAGTAATGATGCAAAGATAAATAGGAATGCATTAACAACTTGAAAATCATAGTACAAATGCAGTGGAAAAGATAGATCTATGATAATATAATATGATAAAGTAAATACAATAATAAATCTACACTAAAACTTAGGAAATTATGACTCAAACCCTAGGCTATGTCTGCAAGCCACTGTCAAGGACAGCGGATGCGAGTTGAAACTTTCTACCTTGTGAACTAGGGGATGCGACACTCAATACTTTATCTAAATTAATATTCAAGGGTTGCCTTTGTATCCAAGGATGGATTGGTGGTGAAGCTCATGTGGAACTGATGCTTAAATGGTGCATTGTCATTTCTTAATAAAAAAACACTTCATTATTTCTCAAAATAATATGAAATCACTCTCCAATTCACTAGGGCTTCACTGCATAAAAACTCGGATGTTCCATATGGTTTCTTGTTCTTAAGAGGATGCATATGTAGACCTCCCATATCTAGATATATATCTATATCTTGGATTATTGGAGAATCCAAGATCCAGATCTACATGTAATTGATCGTTAGATGGGAAGGCTCAGTCACAAATTTGCATGGAAGGGGCAATCAGGAGGAGCTCTGGGAGATCCATGCCAAAAGCTGCTCGAAAACCATGAAACTACCATCACTGTTTGTGATTTGGGCCCTCATTCATGGCCAGTCTATATTTCAATTCTGGCCATTTTCCAAAGCAGCGGCTAGCAGTGATTACTCTAAGCTTCAGCGACCTATGTTTGTGGATGCTCTAGTCGATAGCGATCATGCCTGAATGGGATAGAACTACCCCTTATGAGTGGTTAGGACCACTATTGGCTCTTGGAAAGGTCCAAGATTAGTCATATGCTCTTTGGATGTGCCCATATGAGTAGTCTCCTAAACATGATGTATTTTAGGTACCTATAGATGCCCCTTTTTGGGATGTGTTGTGGGAAAACACAACATTGAGTAAAAATAGACCACCTAGGGCCATATTGTAGGGTGTGTGATGATCATTGATCTAATCAACATTAGATTCCCTAGTCATGAAAAATATGTACATCTTAGAATCATTGCTTCTAGTGGAATGGAAGGCTTAAATTTGTAAAATCTTTCGCAAGTCCATGAGGTGATCGGGTAGCCTTGGTGCTACGATTGGTCCAAAAGAAGGAGAGCATCTAGCTTAATTGTCATATTTATTTTTTTCCCTAGCAAAGGGTAAGCTTATGAAAATTTTTGGCAATGATTCATAGGATGAACATGTTTGACATGATCAAGTGACCCTTTATTGATTTTGATTATGATTGTAGATATTATGACTACCCCCTCAAGTGACGAATCGATGAGGGAAGGACAATGAATAAAGTGATGAGTCACTTGACCAAGGTGATTGATTTGGATGATTTGATAGTTCTGCATTATTATCATATGGCAGGTCCTATTATAGTTTGATTTCAACTATAAATAGTAATTGTGTATCTCTATCCCATGGAGAAGTCCAACCGTAATGGCCTTCTTAGAGAGTCAAGATGATATCAATTCAATTTAGCTTATGTTGAATCACTTTATTCGATGATCTACTCCATGTCATGGAAGAATTGAAACAAGTGCCTCATTCCCATGGGTTAGTCCAGCCACCATGGCCTTTGTTGGGATTGAAGTGAAGCATTTCAATATTACCATGCTTGATTTACCCCAAATGGCCTTATGGCAATTTACTCATCTTGCTACATTGCATGGAGCACAAGTCGCTGCAACCGCAAAGTATATAGAATAAATAACTGAATACGAGGTATGTTTGAGATTTTATTGCTATTTGATTTTTTTTTTATGTATTTTTTTTGGTATTTTGCAATTTTTGATGATTATGGACCGGTAGATGTGCTTAATTGCCCATTTTGAGGTTCTTCATGGTGAGAAATTAAGTGTTTTTATTGTTGTTTTCTAGTCACTATCAGCAGAAGCGGCCCCAATTGTAATTTCATAGCCACTGTTAGCATTAGTATAAAAAAATTATGGGCCGCTAACGCCAGTAGTGGTCATAAAAAAAATGGAAAATATAAAAGAAAATTTTAGGGTTTTGACTTTCATTATTTGCCAGTTGTCTTTTGCAATTTGAGCTCTGAGGTGAGAGAGAGTGATTTTGACCCAGGACACTAACAAATTCTAGACACCATGGCAGAGTAGGGTGAGGCATCAATGATCATAGGAGTCAGAGCTTCATGGGTATCTCTCTAAACCCTAAATTTTTATTTAACCAATAAAATGAACCAAACTAATTAATCGGTAAATGAACCTCATTAAACCCATTGGTAACGAACCAAATCGGTAGATAGGTCTAGGATTAGATTAATTTAGGTGGGTTTAGCTTAGATTTTTAAAGTTTTCATTTTTTTTGGATTTTTTGGGTGAGGTCGAATGTTGTTGGCATGCTGCCTTGCAACCACTGTCGCCTAGAGTAGTCCCCAATTTGCAAAGAGAGGTCGTTGCTACTGAAAATGGACAGTTTGAATTTCAATGATCAAATTTTTTTATTGTTGGTGGTTGGCCACTTTCAGATTTAGTGACCATTGCAGGCATGAGCGGCTACATAAATTTAGGGTATTTTTTAGTTTTTTTTATTTTTGATTTATTTTTAATGAAATAAATTGATTTTTTTGAATTTTTGAAGTGCAAATTTTGATTTCTTTGCATGTTTTGGTGAATTCGCTTAGATTGTTTGTACTTTGCTTGATTTTGAATTATTTTTACATCATTTTTGAATTTTATTGTGTTTCTTTAGTTTAAATGCATTTAATTAGGTATTTATTTTGCACTTTTAGCTCTTGTATGCTTGGGCTTGGGACCCCAGTTTGCTCGTGTGGCTTCTTCCTTTGATGGATGATGCAGATTGGGCCTAGTTTTATGATCGATGGCTCATGTATGTCATGAGGCTACTAACAATTATGTCAGACCAAGCCTATCTTACTGCCCTGGCTCATAGGTGGGATTGTCAGACAAACACTTTTCATCTCCCAACAAGTGAGTTGACCATCACTCTAGAGGACATGTATAGGATCTTTAGGATCTCTTTTGATGGTGATACTATCGTATCTCCTCCCATAGATTCTATAGACACTATGTTTGAGAGGGTCTTCGGAGCTCAAGTAGATACAAAATTGGTTGACACTCGGTATGGTGGAGTATCTATGACCCGATGGTATTAGGAGGATGTCTTCACACGATGGTAGGTCATCTTGATGCATGATATATATAACATGCTTTTTCTAGATTGTTCTAGAGTGAGGTTCCTATGTAACCTCTTGGCTATGGTTCAGTACCTTTTAGATAGTGAGGAGCCTATAATTATGGATTTGGGGAGTACATTTCTAGCACAGTGCTATGATTTTCTCTATAGGATTCAACGGTGCATGCGGGCTAGTGTTGCTTACAGCTTGCTCCTTCAGATATGGTACTAGGAGCACATCAATGTGGACTTCTTGATGGGATTGCCTATTAGGATTACTTCCATTATAGAGGTGGTTGAGTTCTATAGATGCATATAGCCTCGTGAGTGAGAGAAGAATAGGATTCGGTGCTATGAAAGGGATCTTTCACATTATGCAACCTCCCTGACTGGCCTATAGGTGAGGGATATTATATGGAGGCCTTATTTTGAGTGCCCTACATAGCCATAGGTAGATAGATTCATGGATCAGACTAGGCATGACCGATGGGTGATTAGTTGCAAAGGTGGCATCAGAGAGTTCTTTTAGTACTTCCAGGTGCTCCACTAGTTTTGTGTCTAATAGGATATCCCTTTCAAGTTAGTTTTATATAAGTGGATCACTATAGAGAGGGATATTCCACCACCCTGAGTTGTAGTAATTTTAGAGTAGGAGGACCCTCCTGTAGTTGATTATAGTATAGTATATTATGGGGTTACCAAGGCGTATACCCAGTGGTAGATTACATGGTTATGGTAGGGCAATGGTAGCTTGGGTCGTGATAGGGATGAGGCAGCTCTGTAGGATAATCCTGATGCACACTGGGTGTGACCTAGGACTGAGGAGTGGGGCCAGGTAGTAGAGAATAAAAAAGTAGAGTAGGTAGCTCTAGAGGAGGAGGAGAAGTTATCTCTAGAGGAGTAAGAGTCTCCTCTCTAGGCTCAACTACATAGTGTATAGGTCGAGCTTCATGTAGCTTGTATTCAAATTTTGCAATGGGACTCTACTATTGCTATGCTCTAGACACAGATCAAGAGCTTTGAGGAGGAGAGGGCCACTTTTTAAGCACAAGCAGACTCAATGTAGCTTAGGATAGAGCAACTTACTACATATAGGGATGCTATGCTAGAATAGATTGTACCTATTGATGCAGCCTCTCATGGACCCATAGGTTTGGATACAGGTGTCAAGATGAGATGCCTATAGGGGCTATTAGAGGAGTACGAGGTACAAATAGCAAGAGATGCTAGGCATATTGCCTCTCTATAGCTTCAAATTATGAGGTTAGGCCATACTCCTTAGGAGACAGATACAGTAGGGTTCTCATAGTGCAGTAGGTGGAGCAATATAGGGCAGTCATCAATGTGGCCGAGATAGAGGACCAAGACCCAGATAGAGCAGACCACATGGACTAGCTCTAGATAGACTAGCCAATATTGAATAGAGGGTGGAGTGATTTGGGGGGGTGCAGGCCTTGTGTGATAGCTAGATTTTTATATCATTTTTGAGTGTAAGGTCTGAGGACTTACACTATTGTAGCCTACGGGTATTTTGTATCCCTATGTACTTATTTCACACATATATATGATATTCCTATTTTAGACTCATTATGTGTATCATGTGATTGTTTTTATTGTTATGTGATGCAAATTGGATGCAATGCTTATGATGTTATGCTATATGATGTGATGTATTGATGACATGCACTAGCTATATGATAGATGGATGCTTAGATGCTATGATCTAGATATGTGGATGTACTATGATGATGGGTAGATATATGAATGCACTGCTTTTTGTCAAATACATGTTTGATTTATTTAATTGTTTATGCATTTATTTTTCATGACATGATGCGATATATGATATGTGATATGATGCATTACGTAGATGAAGATAATCTAATGCAAATAAACCTGTATGTTTTAATCACTTAAACATAAGGACTGAATTTGATATTTGTTCAACAATCTAATGGATGACACCACATAAAGTATGAAAATCATGAACAAATAATAACTCTTATCATAATACTTAATGATTTAAACATCCAAATGTGAGATGAGATGACGTGATATATATGTAGTGATTTATGAGGTGAGATATTTTGTTTCTATTAGGGAATTTTTGAGGTTTTCCATGAGACTCAAACACCCTAGTTGATTAATCAAAAGTTGTATAATGACCATATAAGACTTTTAAAATATAAGGTTTTTGTTATTAAGACCTAGATATTCATTATTCCTATGTGTGTAAATGAATAGATTAGATGAGACATAAGCCTACCCCAATGCCAGGAAGGATTCTTTTAGCCTACTGATGTATTGGGTATAATCAAATGCTCATCATGATCCTAAGTTGGACTTAGTTGGATTAGACCATTAGGTGATATAGGACACCTAAAGCTAGCTCTTCTTGCAAATTGCTTAGAACTACCCCAATGCCATGCAGGATTCATTCAGCCCATTGATATATTGGGGATCACTCTATGGTTTCAAGTAGTGACCATTCCATGGATTCAAGATCTTTAGCCCCTTATTTTATTTTTATTATTGGGATACTTGCTCATGTTTAGTGATGAAAATCACTGTTTATTTTGAATTTTTTTTTATTTTGAGCAAGGGATTTTTGTAGTGATGATAATCACTATTTATTTTACCTTTGATTTTGCTTTGTTTCAATATTTTTCTCATTTTTATGAAAGCAAAGGATTCCTTGGGTAGGGGGATCTTGTCCTTTTGTCAATGATCAACACTCTATACCATGCGCATCACAAGATGAGCAAGTAAAAACATTTCTCTTAGGATGCCTAGTACCACTTGTAGTGTTCATATTTCTCTTGTTCCAACTAGGATTGTTAATGTGTTGATTAGTGATGGGATTTTGACATATGCTAGGTACTATCACAACTAGACCTCATCTTATTCTAGTGAAGATAGCTTTCTACAAAATTTAATAAAATCACTCGATATGGCTGAGTGACCAAAAAACCCTAGTACATCCCTTATAGCAACGGGAATAGGTTGTGTTGAAAAATACAGTTACACACGTGTTATGGATGATGATGGATTTTGAGGATGAATGATTGAGGTACAAACATGGTGTTACTTGTAAGATTACAAACACATCCTAACCTAATGCAAGTGTAATGGGTGGTCATGCCTAAATGCAATGCAATTACATGAATGTTTTTGTATTTTTGCAATGTTTTTGAGTTTTATTGCTTTTTGATTTTTTATATTTTCCATTGTTTTTGGACTTTTGATTATTTTGGATGTTTTCAAAAAATTTCTTTTTAAATTTTTTTGTGCTTTTGTGTTTTAATTTTGACCAAAGGGCTTAAATACCTTTTGGAGCCTTTTGTGAGTTGACCAAAGGGCTTTAAAATGCCTTTGGAGCTTTTTGTGTGTTGACCAAAGGGTTTTAAGATGCCTTTGGATTTTGTGAGGTGACCAAAGGGATTTAATATGCCTTTAGAGCTTTTTGTGAGGTGACAAAAGCACTTTAATATGCCTTTGGAGGTTTTTGTGAAGTGACCAAAGGGCTTTAAGATACCTTTGGAGCTTTTTGTGAGGTGACCAAAGGGTTTTAAGATGCCTTTGGAGCTTTTTATGAAGTGACCAAAGGGATTTAAGATGCCTTTGGAGCTTTTTGTGAGTTGACCAAAGGGCTTATGATACCTTTGGAGCCTTTTTTAAAGTGACAAAATGGCTTTAAGAGGTCTTTAGAGTTTTGTGTGAGGTGACCAAAGGGCTTTAAGATACCTTTGGAGCTTTTTGTGAAGTGACTAAACGGCTTATGATGCCTTTGGAGTCTTTTGTGAAGTGACCAAAGGGCTTATGATGCATTTGGGGCATTTTTTAAGTGACCAAAGGGATTTAAGATGTCTTTGGAGCCTTTTAATTTTGGTGTTTTCTATTTTGTTTGTATTTTTGACATTTTCTATTATTTTTGTTATTTTGAAATTTTTCAATGTTTTTGAATTTTGTTGATTTTATGTATAAAATACCTTCAAATGAAGAATGTTGAGAGGCTCAAGCTCTTAAACACCTTATAACAATGTTAGGTATATGTTCCAGGTCCATTTTATTTGAGATGATGTGAGGACCTATCCAATTTGCCACAAATTTGTCTTACAGGTGCGGTGACAGGTTTGAGTTTTGTTGGTTCTTTTTAAGCACGAGATCCCCAACCTTAAAATATCTCAGGTGGATGTTTTTTTTATACTCTCATGTTAGATGGTCTTTGTAAATGCAAATATGCTCAAGAGAATTGATGCGGTGTTCATAAAGAAGGTTCAACTGATCATGATGAGCTTGTTGTGAAGTGTCATCATCGATGAATTCTTTCAATATGACGTGTAATTTTGGAATTTCCAACTCTAAGGGTATGATGGCCTCAATGCCATATACAAGAAAAAATTGTGTTGCCCCAGTGGGTGTCTTCACGCTAGTCCTATAAGCCCATAATGCAAGAGGCAACTACAGATGCCAATCCTTATGATTTTCTTTCACCGTCTTCTTTAATATGGCAACAATTATTTTTTTTAAGGCTTCTGCTTACCCATTTTCTTACGGATAATATTGTGTTGCAAAACTATGTTGAATGTTATATTTGGACATTAAAGCCCATACAATTTTATTCTTAAATGAAGGACCATTATCCAAAATTATTTTTAAGGGGATCCCAAAGCGACATATTGTGAAGAATGAACATTGTAATTCGAGGTCCTATTGTTGACATTAAGGGGACCGCTTTCACCCACTTGGTGAAGTACTCAATGGACGTTAAGATAAATATGTGTCATCCTAAATATGAGGGAGAGATATTTCCAATTAGATCAAAACCCTACTAAGAAAATGGCCAAACCACCTAAATGGGTTGTAAGTTCTGTGATGGCAGGTACATCAAATTTGCATAATGCTAATATTTAGCACACTTCTTGAAATATTCACAGCAATCCCTTTCCATGGTGGGAAAATAATAACCCATTCAAAGGATGCACTTGACGATGGTCATGCTGTTGAAATGGCCACTACAAGTACCATCATGAGCTTGAAAAATTGCCCAAGCTGATTCTTGGGGCTCAAGATAATGAAGGAGGACTTCATCAAAGCTTTGATGATATAATATATCTCCTATCAAGACATATTTGGTCACTTTTTTCTTGAATGCTCATTTTACGGCTTATAAAAATCCTTGTGGGATGATTCCAAGATTAAGAAAATCTTGTAATTGTCCTAGACAATCCTGATAAGCTATAGCCTCGACAAATAAGACAACTTATTCTCCTTGTTATTTGATATACATAAATGCAGATTGGGAGATAACCTTGTGGTGAATGGTGATACCTTTCCCCATAGGACCCTGTGAGATAAAATACCCCTAAGGTATCTTCTTTATAAAGTCTCTGGATTTGTAGAACCACTCATGATTTGGTTCTATATGAATCATGTTGACTGATTCTTGGTTGTCAAAAACCTCACGATGCATCACTAATTGCAAGAGCATCTTCACATGAATGGTAGTGAAATCAGTAGATGGATTCTAAGGGATCAAGGATCCCAAATATACCATAGTGTTTGCAAATATTTTAGATGTATAAGGGATCACCTCGATGTCGTACCATTCTAGTTGGACTAGGTAAGTTTTAGCAAGCTCTTTGTAAGCCTTCAATATTGGACACGTACATTGAAATAATCCCTTAACCTGGTTAACAATGAGAAGGGAGTCACCAAATATATTTAGCCTTTTAATATTCATAGTGATTGTTGTTTGGAGACCCAGGATTAGGGCTTCATATTTAGCATTGTTATTTGTGCAAGGGAAGTCTAGCTTAAATGACAAGGGTATTGGAGCACCTTGCAACATGAAAAACACAATTCATGCACCACCCCTTTGCTCACACTTCAAACCATCAAATAACAAAGTCATGTTAGCTTTATTTTTTGGTTCTTCAAGTTTGGGTGCTTTCAGTAACGTGAAGACTGCATCATCAGGAAGTTCAATGGTGAGAGACCTACTTTCCTAAAGTGGTGCCTATGCCAGTTGATCAACTATGACTTGTCCCTTGACAAACTTTGGCTTATGAATTCTAGATCAAATTTGGTCAATAGCATGATCCACTTTGTAGTACATGTATCATGATATGTCTTGCTCATCATATACTGCAAAGAATTTTATTTTGATATCACATACATTGTATGACTCAATATGTAATGGTGTAATTTTTTGGTCATAAAGACCACTTCTAAGCATAATTTTTCTATGTATGTGTACCCTAGCTTGTAACTCACCAAAGTACGGTTGATATAGTATATTGCTTGCTCTTTGTCTTGCATGTTATTTTGATCCAACATGGTTTCCAAAGCAAAATCTATGGCCGATATAGAGTATAAATGGCACGTATGACCTTGGTGGAGCTAGCACTGGTGGTGTTGATAGGTATTTCTTGATCTCAGCAAAGTTTTGTTGATATTCTTCATCCCAATTTAATGGAACCCCCTTGTGTTGCAGTCGATTCATGGGGTGATATTTATATGATAGTTGTGTGATGAAACACTTTATGGACATTACTTTGCCCTATAGACTTCTTATCTCTTTGATGTTAGTGAGTAGGGCCATTTCTAGGATAGCCTTTATCTTTGTTGGGTCAACTTTGATGCCTCATTTAGAAACTATGAATCCCAATATTTTTTTGGATGTTACGTCAAAGACACATTTCTTGGGATTCAACCTGATATTATGCTATATCAGGTGATTGAAGACCTTTCTTAGAACATTGGCATGCTCTTCATGCAACAATGACTTGGCCAGTAAGTCATCGATATAATATTCTAATAACTTATGTGTGTAGTCATAGAAAATGTATGTCATAGCCTGCTGATATGTATCACCAATATTTTTAAGATCGAATGGTATTACTTTGTAACAAAATGTCCCCCATGTAGTGGTGAATACGGTTTTGTTTTGATCTTCAGGTTTAGTCTAAATTTGATTGTAACTAGAATAATCGTCCATGAGGGAGAGCATATCATGACCTACCATTGCATCTACAAGAGCATCTATATTGTGAAGAACACAAGCTTATACTGAGAGGGGGGTGAACAGTATAAGACCAATTTTTACTTGTATTTCCCAAATAGTATTATTCAATATAATCAATGGCAATATCAATAGCAGTAACTAAAGTAATGCACAAATAATCACACACAATAGAGACACCAATTTAACATGGTTCACTCAATGTGGGCTACTCCACGGAGAAAATCTCACTAATATTTTCTTAAAAAATCTCTTTGGAATCCTTTCCCTATTACAATATTTATAGACCTCTATCCAAAGGAGACACCAATCCCCTAATCATGTTTGTGCATCGCTATCTATAGGAGACACCAATATCCTTAGTTGGTTCTTAGATCTCTATCCATAGGAGAACTCCTCCTTTGCTCTAGTTGGTGATATTCTAGAAGAACTGTTGCCTCCATTGCACTAGCTAATGGATCTCTATCCACTAAATACTCCTATCCTCACTCAGAAGACCTATCCTCACTACCTTGGCTAATGGACCTTTATCCACTGGATATTGTCATCATCTATACTCAATCACCTCCAAAGCTTACTCTCAATTCTATCTCAAATCTAAACTAAACATAGTCCTTCGATCTAGCACAAATCTACTTAATCTCTATCTCTGATCTACACTAAACATAGTCCTTCGGTCTAGCACAAATCTGCTCAATTTCTATCTCTGGTCTGGAAAAAACTTGTCCTCAAATTTACACTAAACTTTGTCCTTAAGTCTATCCTCAATCCTTAACACAAAGCTTGACTCAATCACAAATGAACTCTGTTAGATCTACTCCAAACCTTAACTCAAGGTTTGAACAAATAAATCAATCAACTCTCTCAAAAACTTATCTCAAATATGCCTTGTAAGCTTCCATAAAATCTCACACTAATATGTCCACAAGTCTTGTCTAGAGCTTGTACAATCTGCTCAACAAGTCTTCACCAAGACTTACCTCAAATCTGTTCAACAAGTCCTCACTAGAACTTGTCCAATCTGCTCAACAAGTCTTCACCAAGACTTACCTCAATTCTTTCCAATATGATTGTAAGCTTCTACAAAAGCTCACACAAAATATGTCCTTAAGTGCACTCTAGGACTTACTCAAATCATCTCACAAGCTTTCACTAAAGCTTATTCAAATCAACTCAATCTATCACATAAAATCTCTTTAATCACACAAATAAGCTTTACTCAGAATCTTGTTAATCTCATAAAAACATATAGAGAATTGTTAGAGACTCAATATGCTTCACACTCATAACAAAGCTCAATCACTTTCAATCTCTTTCTCAAATCAATTTAGAATATAGAACAGTTTGTTTCACAGATATAGAACTATCACTTCAACACTTCCACTTGACTAGGCTCAATCAACTCCACTAAATCAATCACTCAATAAAACACTCCTTGCTTACAAACCCTAGTCCAAGCATATGAATCCTCACTAATTATTTCCAACAATGTTTATCAAACAATCTCACATAACAATGATACTCATGATCTTTGTCTAAACCCTAGTTCAAGATAGTTCACAAGTTCTCACTCAAGCATTCTCAAAAGGCTTACTCAACAATGCTTATCAAACAAGGTTTTTACCATCAATTTTCACTCAAAAAACCTTTAACAATCAAACTCAACAATGCTTAAAAAACAACCATTTTATCTTCAACTTAGCATTCACAACATCCAACAATCACTCACAAGGAATATGTACCCATCCCTTTTGTTTGAATATGATTTGACCTCAAACACCTGTCTCAATCACAACCACTCTTTTTGCCAATACTAAGGTTAGATAGCAAATCTCTATTCTTAATATTTTCTCACAAAAATATCTCACCAAGAAAAACATCAACTGTCAAATACACCTTATAATATCCAAACTCAAAAATATTATTCAACACATAAAACTCAATTTCCTTAAAACATAAACAATCAAGTCCCTTTATTATCACTTTATAATATTCAACCTTTTCTAAATGACATTCCACACATAAAAATTAAATTACCTTGCTAACCCTTATAACTCCAAACTTTTTCAAAAGATAATATTTGACATACACCACAACACATTTTTATTACCAAAATAAATAAATTTATTATGCCTTATTACTCCCTTTTAGAATGTATATCCCTAACATACACCCTTAGACAATAAACCCTTATATCTCCCACAATTAAACCTTTAAAAAAAAAGCAAATTAAAATTTCAAACAACCTTATAACTCCCAAATTGATGATTCGTATTCTTGTTGGAGAGCAAGTGGGTAGTTGAAACTCTCCAGTTATCGAGAGGCCCAGGTTCAAATCACACATTTTTATTACCTAAATAAATGAATTTATTATGCCTTATTACTCCCCTTTTAGAATGTATATCCCTAGCATACACCTTTAGACAATAAACCCTTATATCTCCCACAATTAAACCTTTACAAAAAAAAAAAAAAGCAAACTAAAATTTCAAACAACCTTATAACTCTCAAATTGATGATTCATATTCTTGTTGGGGAGCAAATGGGTAGTTGAAACTCTCCCGTTATCGAGAGGCCCAGGTTCAAATCTCTCCCTTCACATGTTGCGGATATGTTGTATATAAAAGGTTCCTCATCAAAAAAAATACAGAGCATACCTTACGAATTCCATAAAAAAATTTACGCGTATCTCAAAAACCTTTATGAGATTCGAACTCACATTCATGGATTGCCTAGCGCTCTTCTCATGCCTAGGTTACCACATAGTCTACACGCCCGTATGGATATCACTTTGCATGTGACTAATCATGTTCTTATCCTTCAAAGATTTCCGAAAAAACTTTTTCTCTCCTTAACTGCATGCGTCAGGTTTTGAACCTTTGTCCCCTTTTTACCACGTAAGATCAATTACTGCCCGCACTTTTTGCTTGATCATAATTGAAATGGAAATATTCTGCTTTGTTTCATTCTCCTCCAGAAGTGGTAAAAATTTTGAATCACTGAATATCTTTTAGCACTTCGTGCTTGATTAATCGACTGGGGGCACACTTTTTTCTACGAATATGTCTTACGATTAATCGATCGGGGGTACACGATTTTTATCACTACATCAAAATTGCCAAGTATACGTTAGCTTTTTCCTTATATAAATACATCACATAATTTAATACACGATGTTGGAACATGGTTATTTAGTCGACGTCGGTGCCTTGCCTCTGTCTATCTTTCTTCTACATATCCTTGTCGAGGAATTTGTTGTTCTTTTTAATACATGCCTTCAAAGCAAACTTTAGCCCTTAGTGCTTAATCGTATAATATTTAAATTATTTAATTTTAAATTATTTAATTTTAAATTATTTAATTTTAAATTATTTAAATAAATAATTTAAATATTAAATAATTTAAATCAAATAACCTCTTTTTAACCTTGGGTCCAAATTACGAATTAAACCTCTCTCCAAATATTATAATATTAAATATTATAATATTGTTATTTTTATTTTAAACCTGCATCTCCTTGCCTTTTGGAAAAAACAACTTGATGACATTAAATGACGATCCACCTCTTGACATCAATGACAATAAAACTCGCTCATATTTCTAACATGTTGGGCAACGGGAATGAATTCTTCGGTGTTGCCTTATTGAGGTCTCTAAAATCCGTGCAAATATAGATTCTTTTATCAAGTTTTTCTACCAACACCATGTTTGATACCTAGTCCGAATAGTCGATTGAAACAATAAAGACTACATCCAATAGCTTTTAAAACTCATTCTTTACCATCAAGGTGACAATTAGATGCATTTTCCTGAGCTTTTGTTTGACCGGTTTATTCGTGAGATCTAGTGAAAGGTTGTGGACAACCAATTTTGGATCTAAACCTGGCATGTCTTTGTAGGTCCAAGAAAAGAGATTAGGTCTCTCTTTCAATAGAGGTATGATGGTGGCATGTTCTTCTGGAGATCAGATTTCTCCGCACTTAACGTTCTTTAGATTAGAAGGATCATCACTGATGTCCACCTTGAAATTCTCTTTTATTGGCATGTGTGACTCATCCTCAAGTTGATGAGGAGTGGGGATCAAGTGGATGTCATATGTTGGATTTAAAGGTTCAAATGAATCATGGTTAGAGCCAGCATGATAAACATCATGTGCACAGCCTAGTGCAAAATTAAATGGTTGTAGCATTTCTTTATTGGGAAAGAAATCTTCAATCTCTAAGGGTGAATCAGTGCAATACCAATCAATAATGTCTATGTTAAGACACAATGGTTTAGAAGGATTGGTTGGGTTGTGAAGTGGAGTGGTCAAATCAATAGAGATCATGTTGATGGATGGAATGAAACCTCTAGGACCATGTGGGTGCAAATCTGCATTATTGTTTGGCCTTCCATATCCAAGATGTGGCTCTAGGGGTATGGGGATCTCAAGATCCGATCTATGGACATATGAGAAGATGGGATCATTTGGTTGAAGTAGCTTTATAAATGCAGAAGTATTTGGGAAAACCATGCAATAGATCGTATCTAAATTTGGTGGTCTTCCCCTGAGGCGAGGGCCAGGATACACCCTGTAGTATATATTTTCCATATCAACAAGCTCATTGAGATGATGTAAGTTTTGAGGCCCAAGATAGGCCATTTTGGTCTCATCTTCATAATCACTATCATCTATGAAGAACCTCTCATTCCTACCCATTGGAACTAGGCAATGTCCTGAATGTCAGGGTCCAAGGTAGGTCCGTTCAGTATCATCCTCATAGTCACTATCGTATATGAAGCGCTCATTATTTATGGCTACTGGCTCTATGAGGTGATGCAAATGTCAAGGTCCAAGGTAGGCCATCTCAGTCGAATCACCTAACTCATAGCCACTCTCATCTATGATGTATCCATCCTCTATGTTAACTAACCAAGTGAGGTGATGTAAATATAGAGGTCCATGATAGGCCAATCTAGTTTCATCCTTGAACTCACTTGTGATGTACTCATTCTCTTCTCACTCATAACCATAGCCTGGTTCATCCTCCCATAGGATGATTCCTGATGGGCTTGCTTCGAGAGAGAAATCTAGATGATACTCATCGAGTGGTCCTATATTGACCATAGCCACTCATCTGTCACACAAGTAGCTTCTATTTGGTTGACAGGGATTCCATTCAATGTCTTCCCCGAATCCTAAGCTCAACCTATCTATAGATGCTACCAACAAATCATCGTAGCTTTAGATGTGATATCTTAGGCCAGGCCTATCAGTAGGTAATTGATATTGTGGTTCCAATGGGTTCTATCGCCCTTCCTCATATAGACCCAAACCATAGCCATGCCAATGGTTGCTTTCAAAGTATCTTAGAGAAAACTTAGGATTGGACAAGTAATGAACATTCATGGTGAATGGCTCATCCTCATCCTCTTCAATTTTTGAAACATCATGGGCGTAATCCAAACCAGCAATGATGAAGTTGTTTTGGTTAGGGGGGTCCCCAATATAATCACTATCCCAATTGTTAGGTTTAGAATTTTTTGGCCATCCCATATCTTGTGCAAACTTGATAATGGGTATGAAATTTACATTCTACACTATATATTAACCTAATCCTGTGTTAGCTAGGTGAACTATCACCTACGATGTAGATGATGATGATGATGCAAGCAAGTCAGGTTGAGGTACCTCCTCAACTATGTCTTTGGGATCTTCCTCCTCCATGGGACTTGGAATTTTCATTGTTGCTATGGTAGGTATACTTAGTTCTTTCCTCCACCAAAGGTGCTTTTAACTTCTGAGAGTCTTTTGCCTTGGATGTTATGGGTTTTTCAGAAGCACTAGTAGATTTAGAAGCTGAAGGTGGTACCGATGTGGATGGGTCACCTCGCACTGATTTGGATTTGTTTTCTGGTTGCATGGTAGGGGATGATAGCCTAATGTACAGGTGCATTGATGGAAGTAAAAATCACTTAGCAAGTCAACCCAATGAACATATTGGCTCTTCATTTGATGGTACCATATATACTTATCCCTCATGCACATACTTAATGCATTGGTGTAATATTGAGGGAACACATTGCATATACCTTATCTAGGGATGCCCCAGGAGGATATTATATTGTATATTTCCCTCTAATACATGACAAATAACAAGGATGGTCTTATGTCCTACCTGTATAGGCAAGACAATTGTACCCACTATGAAGAAAAGTGCATCATTAAAAGCCCTCAATGTTTAGGAGGTAGAGACGATGTTTAACCTAGGTATTTTCAAGTGCCTCATAGCCTTGGTTGTTATTATATTAAGCGATAAGCCTGTATCGATTAAAACCCACTTGAAAGGTATGTCATTGATAGACATGATGATATGTAGAGGCAGGTCTGCTACGATAGTAGGGACTACCTTTATTTTGTGATCATAAAAATGAATCACATGCTCTTGACACTGTTGCACTTGCCCCACAAATTTTGTAAATGTATCATGGTTCTGGGGCTATAGCTCAATTGATCTCAATATTTCCATTAGAGTCTCCCTATATGTAGGAGACCATTGAATGAACTCTTATATTGATAACTTGACTGACATCATTTAGATATTCTGCCCAAGTATACTCTGAACAGTTATCACAGGTCGTATCGATGGACCTAGAGGATTATTCTACACCTTCCTCTATTGACGTGTAGCTAGGATACAAATAGGAGTTTTTGGAGGCTCTGGCTGGTTGTATCGTTGACTTCTTATCACCACATTGACTATTTCAACCATTCTAATGAATCCTTGAATGAGAGGTTCAACTTGGACTTGGTTTACGTGAGCACCCTGATCTCTAGGGACTTCATGGTTTGGTAATGGGTTTCTAAATATGCCCATATCTCTATTATCAGGTGCTAGTGGATTATCAACTTTTAGCTTACCCTTCTCGATCATGTTTTGCACAAAATTCTTGAAACTGATGCATGCTTTGATATCATGCCCTTGTTGTCGATGGTAAGGGCAATAATGATACTCCTTCTATCCCATAGGTATGGTATGGTTAGGGTCAAGAAGTTGTTTCTCGGGAAACCTAAGTTTCTAAGCCTCACTTAGCTGATTGAATATTATTGCATTGATTTTGACAAAGGCCTATAATAGCGAGGTGGTTGATGTTCCCTATTTTGACCTTGATTGTTATTTAGGTTTTAATTGGCTAGTTGGAGTTGAGTCTAATAATTCTATGGTTGTTTGCTATTCCCTCCCTTTGGTGTGTTTAACACAACCTGATTGAATGGAGTAGGGTTGGCCTACTTTTGTTACTACAGTTTTTGTTATTCCAATATATTTTTTTTCAAAGCTTAAGATCTCCTTCCTCAACCTTGATATCTTCTACCAGCTTGGATTGATCCAAGGCTTCCTCAAATGTTTCATATTACTATAGTTCCAAGAGCAACGAGATGTTCTTAGCACAACTCATAGTAAACATTCAGTTGAGCTCAGCAGTGGGAACAAAAAATGGTAGTTTTGCCATTACTTTTCTTCATATGTTCCCATAGTTGATGACTGAATTATCATCGTATTAATTTAAGTTTGTCAAGTCGAATAAGTTTACTTTCTTCTTAATGCCAAAATAAAAGCATTCAATAAATGCATTCACCAACTGCTCATATCTGATGATGTTGTGCTTAGGTAGTTGATTGAACCATTCAATTGTTACGCCTGATAATGTCATGATGAATATTTTTCAGCATTAGGGTGTCATTATGTTCAAGTTGAAAGAACATTTTCATGCAATTGGTGATCTGTTCTTGCACATCTTCCTCTCCTTTGAATTTGTCTAACCTAGGCATCTCGAAGTGCCTAGGATATGTAGGACTCGGTACCAAAGGGCATAGAGGTTGATTGTGCATCTTACTCAAGGTTGGATTTTGCCTACCCGTGTCCTTTTTCTCAAAAAATTTGACTCTCTCAATGAGTATCTTGTATGACTTTGAAGAAATTATATCTTGTTCTTGAAGGTTTACTCATGGTGGTTGGGGAGGTAATCTCGTGTCTATCTTATTTGGGTATCTATATTCATCCCCCATGACTACAGATGAGGGTTCAGGATATGTTTACTCCTGGTCCTCTATTCTTGCATGCTATTGATTATGTTATGCCTATTCTAGATCTAGACATTGTTTATGCTTCACAGCATGATGTGATGTGGGGTGAGTCAACTCATCTCCTTGCCTAGTGTGTCTCTTATGTTGAGAATCAACACGTTTATCCATATGTAAGTTGGCCCAAGCCAACCTATTTGCTTGTTCTTCATGCTATATTTGTTCCTCTCTCAAGAACTACTCATTTAGGCACAAACACCTATTTCTCCATGTTTCCTCCTACTCGAGGAGTTCTAAGTGCTCTTGTTCTATGTGCAGTATTTCCTCTAACCTATGTATAAGTTCATATTGATCTACCATTGAAGGTCCATGAATTTGTAACCCCATACCAGGAGTCCTAATGGAGAGGTCTCTTTGAGAGGCTCCTACTACACTTTTTCCCTTGTCTATTAGGGTGACCTGATCTATGTACAGTGATGTATGTTCTATACCCCCATACTCAGAGGTAGTGTGCACGCTGTGGGAATGCTTTGAATCTTCCCCTGGTTCATTAGTGTGCCTAGTTTTTTTATGGGTACATGAACTTCCTAAAATGGAATGTGCATTAGTAATGCTTCTTTTAGTTGATCTCGAGAAAACCCAATCCAACTCATCAAGTTGTCTGAATTTCCATGGATGATCTCATGGGGTTCCATTAGAACCAATGATATTATGATCTATGACTATCCTCCCATATTTAGGGAGGATAGGAGATGTTGTGGGTCTATGACTAGATGAAACCCTTGTGTCTTACCCCTCAATGAGCTGATTTGACCTAAGTCTGTCATGTGAATATTGGGGCCTTGAAGCCCCCTCATGTCTGTGTGAATATTGAGGTCTTGAAGCCTCCTCATGTCTATGTGAATATTGGGGCCTTGAGGCCCCCTCATGCCTACCATAAGAAGAACCTGGATATGGTTCTCTAGTTTGGATTTCTCAAGGAGTACCCACACGGGTTGAGTTATCACCCCTAAGGCTCACTAAACTTCATCTAGTGGCATTGTGTATGGGTGACACAACATCATTGTGATTATGATTGTGATTGTGTGGAACATCAGTTTTTGCCTCAGTATTAGACTGAGGGCAGTTTATCCGTGTAAAGACCATGAAAATTGTGAATTATCTCTTATGTATATTTTAGGACACATAAATAAAGTAAACAAGTGTTTATCTCTTTTAAATTTTCTTGGTGTTCCTAAACTAGTCTTGTGTGTTTTAGATTTTTTGAATTCTACAATATAACTCTCATCATGTTTTGCATTTCATTTATGATATACTCATATTATTTAAGTGGATTTCACTTGTATGCTCACAGATCGAAAATCGACAATGAAATTCGTGGTCACGTAAACCCATCAAAGTGTGGAGATAAAACCCACACCCGATCAGGGAGTATAGGTCCTTCCAGTCCTCACCTAATACTAACTTGGTTAGCATCATACCATTTAAAGAGGAGTATATGCAAATTTTCCAAGCTACATCAAATCTTGGATCTAGCGTCCAATAAAACAGGTTCATGGAATTTGAGCCAATGGATGGAGATGAATGCCACCATCAATATGCTCTACTAGTGGTTGGTGATGAATTCCAACTCACTAGCATTAGATGATGCGTGGTGTGTGATTGTTCCTTTTAAATTTTACATAAATAAAAAGATGCATCATGAAGCACTCACGCTCTTTCCTATATGTCTAAAAAGAAATATTTTATTTTTATAAAAATGCACATCTAAATGATTACATGATTTTCAAAGAATGCATTGATACTTTATGAAGCAATGGCCTCTAGTTTATACCCAATCAAGTAATCTCTACAAGCAAATCTAGACCGTTGGAGACTAAGGCGGATTTTGAATCAGAAGTCCGCTATTCCTAGCAGTGGCTAGTAGAAAACTTAAGAAAACTATGCATTTTTCCTTTAATTTTCTCTATGTTTTCTAATTAAAATAAATTTTCCCTACTGCATTCTAGAAATAAAACATAGATAGAGGAAGAAAAAAAAGTAGAGAGTTCCCCAACCTAAAATCCACATCTGATGAAGCACAGACTACCCTTTGTTGTTGATTTTTTACTGGTCGTTGACTAGAGCGGCTATGACAGGCTGCTACCTTCAAAAGCTATTAAGATCTGCTGGCTACTGTCAACCAGAGTGGTCACACCTACGCATAGAAAACACATAAAATATTGGTAAATTAGCTAAAAAAAAAAGAAAACCAGGTGGGGGTCCCATCGTGATCACCATTTTTACGATCTTTGGAAGCAATACACCTAATCTATTTGTAGCATAACATCAAGCATAAACCATGAAAGCATAAAGAACAAAGAATTAATAAAACATCATATATCTTTTCATTAATTGATTTAGAAATTTTATTACAGATAGGTCCCTCTTAGGGATATCAATTGCCTAATATAATGATTACAAATGGAATGAGATAGCCCTTGAATGGGGATGGTGTATTCCACAGGCCTCTTGGAGTCAACATGAATTTTCTCAAGGTCTTACTTATGCCTTCATCTCCTCCATTTTCTTGGAAGGATATGACACCTAAAATTATTTGACTTGGTCTAGGAACCTATGATCTATGTACAAGAAACAACATAGAATGATCAGTAGCATATGTGGCATCTCACGATGAGGCTTTATTTGAAGATCTGCATGGAATAACATAAAATCATAACAAAAATATAATGATGCAAAGATAAATAGGAATGCTTTAACAACTTGGAAATCATAGTACAAATGCAGTAGAAAATATAGATCTATGCTAATCTAATATGATAAATTAAATACAATAAGAAATCTACACTAAAACTCAATAAATGATGACTAAAATCCTAGGCTATGCTTGTGGGCCACTATTGAGGACATCATCCATGAATTGAAACTTTCTACCTCATAAACCAGGGGTTGTGACACTCAATATTTCATCTGAATTGATTTTCAAGGGTCACATTTGTATCCAGGGATAGATTGGTGGTGAATTTGGTGTGGAATTGAATTCTTGAATGGTGCTTTATTGTTGCTCAATCAGATAACACTTTGTTATTCCTCAAAGAGATATAAAATCGCTATCCAATTTTCTAGGACTTCGCTGCATAAAACTCGGATGTTCCATCTAGTTTCTTATTCTTGGGAGGATGCATATGTAGACCTCCCAGATCCAGATCCAGATCTAGATCTTGGCTTCTTATAGAAGCCAAGATCTAGATCTGCATGTAACTGATTGTTATAGGGAAGGCTCAATCACAAATTTTCATGGAAGGGGTAGTCAAGAGGAGCTCTAGGAGATCAATGTCAAAAACCACTCAAAAACCATGCAACTACCATAACTATATGTGATTTGAGCCCTCATTCATGGCCAGTCTATGTTTTAATGGTGGCTATTTTCCAAAGCAACAACTAGCAGTGGCTGCTCTAAGCTTTAGTAGCCTATGTTTGCAACCACTCTGGTCGGTAGCGGTCATGCCTGAATGGGGAAAAAATGCCCCTTGTGAGTGGTTAGGACCACTGTTGGCTCTTGGAAAGGTCTAAGATTAGTCATATGGTCTTTGGATGTGCTCATATGAGTATTATTCTAAACATGATACATTTTAAGAGTCTACAAGTGATTCAATATATAGAGAATTGGTAGAATTACAAAAAACTATTGAACAAAAGGCAGAAACAATGCCTAGATTCTCCCATTATTCTTTTTTCATTCATTTAATTATGGCACATTTGGAGAAACCTTTGATTGATAAATGGGGAGGGGCCTATGAGGAGTTAGTTTAGGATAGACTCCCATGGATGCATGAAGGTTGGTCTAGTTACACTTAATTCTTTAGTTATTTTTTTCTAGAGATTCATGAAAGGCTTTGTGGTTTCAAACCTAAAAGAATGGGGAAAGGGATTGCTACTTTTCTAACAAAGAATCTGGTAGGGGATAATTTTTTGATAGAAAATTTTACTTTCATAAGAATGTATGGATCAAAAATCCCTCCCAAGGCATTGCCAAAATACTACCCTACATCAATTGCAACTCTTGAAATTATAAGGCAGATAGCAAAAGAAATTAATATGAGGGTGACTAGGCATAAAGAAAAATTCAAATGGATATCCTTCCCTTGCTAAATGGTGATATCATTATACATACAAGATGCAGATCAGTTTAATTAATGCCCTAGAAAAAATGGATATGTCTAGTTTTTATAAAATCATCTAGAAGCCCTATGATCTATTCGATTAATATAACAAAGATGCTACAGATAAAGTACTAGATACAATAATATCACATAGTAGAGATGAATTTAAAGATAAGTTGTTGCTAGTTGTGTCAAAGAAGTGGTCATTGGTAAATCTATGGAGTGAATATGCTAATCAGAGGGACCACACTCAGATCAGGAGGGTGGATCATTATTCTACAAAGTTGATTACTTTGAGACGAGACTCATTAGATATTGCTACACAATTGATTACTCCAATTCAACCAAAAGAAGTGCAAGACCTGATAATAAAAGCAATAAAATAGAATCTAGAAGAAATTAAAGTTGTCATGGAGGTGGTAGAGCCTGTTGTTGCACAGTTAGAATCCCCTTTACTAGAATTTGCAAATGACTCTCAAGACACAGGAAAAGTAAAAGAAGTAGTCACATGTTCATCTCATATTACTTATCCAAAAATTTTAGGTATGGTGCAAGCAATAATGGATCCTAGAGAAAATACCGAGTCAACTTCAAATACACCATAAATAATACCTAGGTCAATAATAGTGAACCAAGAGGAAATATTATTTTCTAAGATCATGCAAAGGATAATTATGTTGACTGGAGGAATGGGTAATATTTTCCAAGAATATAAATTGGCTACTAGAGACCCAGCTACTTCTCTAGAATGGAAAAGACCAAGGATTGAAGGACCTACAAATACTAGAAGTTTCACCCTCACTAGAGGACATGAAGATTTGGTATTTAATAAAAATGAAGAACACCAGATACGTGAAATGGAGCAAAGGAATAAACCTAGGAAAATATAGTGTGAGATGAAAGGATTTGGAGCTGGTGAATCCTAGGCTTCACTTTAGCCAAACCATTGATAACCATAGAAGCTTAAATACCCATGGAGAAAATAAATATGATGTAGATATATCCCACTACTCAAGTGGCTTCTATCCAATATAAATAAAAACCTATGGTATATGTTGAAACAAAAGCATAGGCCCAGGTGGCCTCAGTCAAGAATTTATATGAAAGGAATAGGATAATAATTACTAAGATATGAAAAGTGCAAAAAGAAAAAGAATAAATGTAGGCTAAAATTTAGAGACTGCAAGCAGAAATCAGTTAATTGAAAGGTGAGGTACCTCAGCAAGCCAAGAAACAACTTGATAGTACAGTATATATAAAAGAATATAAACAAGAACTGATAGAATATGTAAAAGGAGAATTAGAAGCTCTGCCTAAAATACTCAAAGAGATGAAAACACAATGCAATTAACTCTAACTCTCATAAATTTATTACAAGATACAAAAAAAGAGCATCATTTGTTAAGCATGTATATTTAATATAAATAATAATATAGTCAAGTGGGTGACAAGCAAGTTTTGACTACATATGGACAAAGCCATAATTATAGAATATAATTTCAAATATTAAGTGCCTGTATTTGTCAAAAATATTACTAGGAAAGCACCCTACAAGAAGAAGAAGCAATAGTCAAAGAGATAGATGAAAAAAGAAGATAGAGTGTGTTCTGATTGGAGAGCTAGTTATACAGAAAAATGTTGAACTCCTTATCACTAAGAAGATAGAAGAATTTGAGTGCATTGAAGAATATGCATAGAAATTGGGCCAATAGCTAAAGGAGTCAAATTTATTGGTTCACAATATTATAAGATTCACCAATGAAAACTAGTCCATGTTTAAAAAGTATATCAATAAAATGATGATCATTGACCAGGACATAAAGTCAATAGCCACTTTTATGATGAAGTGTGGAATCAGATTGCCACTCTTTTGGGCTTGACATTTCTAGAAAAAGGACAAAACTATAGATGTTGATGTTGGACCCACTATAGAAGAAGACAAATAAATGATATCAAAATTATATTTTTGAAATATATTTGCTTATTTAAAAAAGGCAATTGAAGCATGGAAACTCAAACATCACTAGTGCAGTACAGTTGCATTGGTTTTTGAGGATAGGTGGCAAAATTTCCTGATTTTGGACAGCTTGGTACAACTAGCATTTTTTTGGAATACACTTTGGAAAAATAAAGCTGGAGGAAAGCACACATGAATGAACCTGCACCAAGTATTCATAACATAAATTTAGCAAATTATATTATAAAAGAAGTCTCCTGAGCTAGAATTCAGCATCAAGAAATTCATAGCAAAACTTTACAAGGTAAACTGAGTACCCTATATTTTTTGTTGTTGTATTCCCCTATGTTATAATTTCTCTGTCCCATGCTCATTCTTCCCCCATTTGTGCTAGAATTCCAAAGGATGCATCTAGCCAGTCAAGATTATTTCCAACAACTGGATCAAAGATTGGATGCTCTTGATCACTTCATTAGGATTGAGAGTTTAGTTCCTCTATTACATTATTTGAATAGAGAGAATCATTGTATTGAATTTCATCAAGATCTTGGCACTCTGCCAAACTCTTATTGTAACATTTTTTATGAAGTTTAATACAAATATTGATCTCTTCCTTCTTTCATTCTATGGTGCAATGTGTGTGTTGCCTGTTTATATGTTACATAATTTGAATATATGAATAGCACATTATTTCATTGGTCAATTTTTTATATTCATTGCATAATTTGAATGTATATAAAAAAACAAATTTCTATCTCTTGTTTCAATATTTTCATGATGATTTTAACTCTTGCTATAATTACCCAATAGAATAGACATCAGTCTGTTCTTAAATATAGAACTAAAAATTTCTAAATAAGCTTAGTTAAAATCCAAATTTATTGATGGTTTTAGTACCATTCCATCATATCATGAGAAAAAGAGAAAAAAGCAACATATATTATTGAGAATGAAAAAAACAACATACATGAGAATGAAGCTTCAATATACTTTGTTCTTTCATGTATGATTGGATTCTTGATCATATTTAATACTCCTTGATTATAACATAATATCATAGTAGGATTTTGTTTAATTCCCATATTAAATAGTATGTATTATAACCATAGAGCTTCATACGTTGTATCTCTTGTTGCTCAATATTCTACTTCATTTGAAGATTGTGCTACTGTATGTTGTTTCTTGATGTGCCAAGATATAGGTCTTGATCTAAGATAGAAGACATAACCTTGGGTAGATTTCCTATCATCAATAGATCCAACATAATCTAAATATGAGTATCCCTATAGAAAAAATTCTTTGACATCCTTCATATAAGTTAATCCATAGTCTGTAGTCTTCTTGATATATTGTAATATTATTTTTGTAGCTTTCCAATGACTTTCTCTTGGTTCTTCCATAAGCCGTGAAAGATAATTTATTGTAAATGCTATGTCTGGTCAACTATTTTTTAAGTATATAAGACTTCCAATCAAATGAAAATACATTATTATTGAAACCAATGGTATTTTATAATTTTTGGATAGTTGAATCCTTGTTCCATTGGTGTATATTTGGGCTTACATTTTGTCATTCTATATTTTTCAATAAGAACTTTTACATATTTTGATTGAGTGATAACTATTTTATACTTTTTTTTGATAAATATTTAGACCAAGGTAGTATTTCATTAGTCCTAGATCTATCATTTCAAATGCCTTTTCTAGATCCTTTTTGATGTCACTTATTAACTTATCTAAACTTCCAATAATCACTATGTCATCAACATATACTATGAAGATCAAGATATAATTTCTAATTTTTTTGGTATATAGATTGGGATCTGATGAACTCCTTTTAAAATCATGATGTAATAAGTGATTATTAATATTTATATTCCATGCTCTAGGATATCTATTTATTCAATTTACATACCTTAATTTCCTATACTTGAATGACAAAGCCTTCAGGTTGTGTCATATATACTTATTCTTATAATTTACCATTAAGGAATGCACTTTTTACATCCATATGATGAAGTCTCCACCCTTGATGTGTTGTTAGTGCATAGACTATTCAGATAGTAGTCATTCAAGTTGTTGGTGTGAATGTTTCTTCATATTCAATCCCCTTATGTCTGAGTATACCCTTTGGCTACTAGTCAAGCTTTGTATTTATCAAGTGTTCCATCTTCTTTGTATTTAATTTTGTAAACCCACTTGCATCCCACTATTTTATTTCCTGGAGGTAGGTTTACTAGATCCCATATCTTATTCTTTTTGAGTGATGCATATTCAGATTCTATAGCTATTTTCCAATGTGATTCTTTCAGTGCTTGAGAAGTTGATGTTGGTTCTACTGTGTTAATTAGCATTCCTCTGTTCATTCTAGTCATGTTGTGAGTTTGAGGTCTTGTATAGGTAAAATCTGTAATTCTTTCTAGATTTGATTCTATGAGATTATATCTGAGCCATATTGGTTATTTTCTAGATAGTATTGTTGATGCTTCCATGTCTTGTTCTTGAGATTCTGATTCTGAGTCTTCTTCAGATAGATTTAGTAGAAATTGTGTCACCACTAGATTTATCTGTGTATATTCTAACTTTTTCATCAAATATCAGATCTCTACTAATGTAGAATTTCTTTGTGGATGGATCTAGTATTATGTATCCTACAGATTCATCATCATAGCCCAAAAATATCCTTGTCATAGTTTTATCATATAGTTTAGTCCTCATTAATTTTGGAACATGCATGTAGGCTTTGCATCTGAAGATATTTAGTTTTTCTATATTGGGATTTTGTCCTGACCATGTTTCTTCTGGTGTAATATGCTTGAGTTTTCTTGTTGGTAGTTTGTTTTGTATGTAGACTATTTTTTGTACTATTTCAACCTAGTATTTGTGATCAAGTTGTGCTTATTAACATACATATTTTTTTTGTAGAAAACATCCCAAAAGGGATGCCACTTTTGAGTAATACCCAAGGAGGTAGGGTATCTATTTAACAAAAATTGCCCAAGTCTCACACCTGGTCTACCACCTTTGACATACTCGAGGAGAAAACCTGAAACAACAAAAAACAAGAACACATAAACACAAACACACAAAAATATTAAAAAATAAAAAATAAAAAAACATGCTCCTTGAGTGTGTCAAAAATATAAAACACAACCAAACACACCCACAATAAGATAAAAAAAAAAACACAACACGAACTACATAGAAAAAACACAAGAAAAACATAAAAAAACATAAATAAAACAAAAAATAATAGAATGCTACAAAGATACAACCAAAAAAAAATATGAAAAACAAAAACAACCAAAACCTAAAAAATAATAAAAATTAAATTAAATTAAAAAACAACCAAAAACAGATAACAAAGAAAAATAAAATCATAGAAAACACTCACACACCAAAACACAAAAACACCAATTAACACAAACATATAGAAACAAAAGCACAAGAACATAAAAAACACAAGAAACACAACAAAAACACAAAACAAAAAAAAACACGTGAAAAAAACAACACAAAAAACACAAAAACAAAACAACACAAAAAAATCACACACATAAATAGAAAAGAAAAAAGAAAAAAATAGAACACAACAATGACCTTTCTAAAACAAAAAACTATTAAGGCAAGAATCAACAGAGGAAACAAAAGAAAGATTAGTTTGAGCTAGGAAACTAAAATACCCTAACCAAACTAAAGAGAAGCAAAAATATAGCAAGATTAAACTAGGTAACTTTAGAATTGGAGCCATCCAACGAAATGATAGAAATAAGAGCTTACCTTATTTGTGAAGCCCACCATATAGAAGGGTGGCCATAACAAGTAATATTATCTTTATCCAAAGCCCAATTCGCTAAAGCATCAGCACTATTAATATGATCTCTGACCACATGATTGTAATCAACTTTCAAAAATCCCATCTGGATTAACTGAATCTTCTCGATAACTTATGATTCTTAGGAGTCTTCAGAATATTAATCATGATTTGAGAGTCAAAATCAACTAGTACCTTTTCCCATCCAACCTTAGTAGCCTCTTTAAGGCCTTTGAGGATACCATACCCCTCAACAAGGTTATTGGATAAAATACCCAAATTCTCAACAAAAGTAAAAACCAAAGAGACATCTAAAAGTCTACCAATTTCTCCCGCACTAGCTTTTCTAGGGTTCCCTCTAGAGGCTCCATCATTATTGAATTTTCCAAAATCCTTAGGAGGAGGTTGTCAATTCCTTGTTCTATCCATAATGTAATTACTCACAATCCCTGTAAGTTGATTTCTCTTAAAAGAGTTAAAATTGCAATATTTGCATCACTTGATCCCATATTTGGTGGGATTTTTGGGGGTGATTAAGGAGCTGATGGATTGATTAAACTAAGTTGGAAATGGTTTTTTTCCAGATAGAGTTAATATCCTTCCTTTCTTGATTAAAAATCTGGTTGTTCCTTTCATTCCATATATTCCAAAGAAGGATGGTAGAACCCATCCAAACTAACTGCCTAATAAAATGATCAACACCCTCTTGATTAGGCAAATCCCTCAAAAGTTGTTCAAAAGTAAAAAAATTGGACCACTGTAAGCCAAGTAAAGTGGCCATTCTACTCTAAATCTCAGAGGTTAAAGTACACTCAATAAAAATAGGGTTGAGAGTTTCCGCATTCTCTTCACACATTTCACATCTAAAAGGGCCATGAAAACCATGCTTCATAAGATGCTCCCTAGTAAGCACCTTGTGATGAAACAAAAGCCAAGTAAATAACCTCACCCTAAGTCAAATATTTTGACCCCACAACTAAGAAAAGATATCAGATTATTGGCTAGGATTATTATGGCATAAGACCAAATAACCCTGAGAAACTAAATACTCACCCTTAGTAGTTTTGTTCCATTCAAAACAATCTATATCATGGGACCAAGAGAGATATCGTATGAAGGATGCACCAGATATCTTGTCTTTACATTTTTAGGATTTGAATAAGCCAATCCTCAATAGGGATCCAATATCTACCAACCTTTGAATTACCAGTATGGTACCAACAATAATTAGCCACCTTTATCCAGTTAGCTCGGTGAAGCTCCTCCATCCAAGGCCTCCAATCGGGAAACTAAGTTATCAAAGGCTTATGACCATCCCAATAATAAAAATTTACTTGTTGACCATTATGAATGATCCCTTAACATACATCTTACCATTTCTATTATTGATCTATTTCTTCTTTCTACGATTCCATTTTTTTAAGGAGAATAAGTTGTAATAATTTGTCTTTTAATTCTATTTTCTTCAAGAAATGAGTCAAATTCTTTGGATATAAATTATCCTCCTCTATATGAATGAAGTGATTTTATTGTCTTCAATTATTCCTTTTCCACTTGAAGTTTGAAATGTTTGAAATAACTGAATGCTTCTGATTTGTACTTCATGAAATATACCCACATTTTTATAGTTTGGTCATCAACAAATAATTGAAATTATTTATGTCCTCCAACACTATCAACTTTCACTGGTCCACATAAGTCTATATATATTATTTCTAGAGGATGTTGAGTTTTGTGTGGATGAAGCTTGAAAGGAATTCTATGTTGTTTTCCTGCTAAGCATTCTGGACACACAGTAGTTTTTGGAGATAAGTTAAGTAGTCCTTCTACCATTTGATATCTGAATAATTCCTTCATTGATATCTCACTGGTATGTCCTAGTCATTTGTACCATAGTTCTGAAGCATTGATTGAAAAAGCTAAGTGAATAGCAGAGTCTAGGATAAATAGACCATTTTTATATGATCCTAATTCTATCATTCTTCCTTGTCTTGAGATGTGATATTGTTTTCTACTAGTGAGAATCTTGAACTCAACAGTTAAATCTTGATCCATTAGCTGAGCAACAAAACTAAGATTAGTAGTTAATCCTGGAACATACAATACATTTTTTATTACACCTCTTCCATCCTTAATATTTACTAGAATATTTCCAATTCCTTTTACTTCATATGTTTTGCTATATGCTATAACAACTATATTTTTATTTATCTTCTTTAGAGAATTGAACCAATGTATGTTTCCTGTTATATGTTTGCTTGCACCTGAATCTATATACCAATAATCCATGCTATTTTTGTTATCAGGATTTTTGGAATACCTTATGTCTCCCTAGTGATTTTTGAAATTTGAAAGTGCTCTTGTAAAATGTAGTTCAATTTATTGGTTTATTTTGTAAACTATTTGTAAATCCTAAAATCAACTTCTATTACATCTTATTGCTCCTAATGAACTAAGAAATTTTCCAATTTTGAAGAGGTTTAATGTTGGATTTTGTTTATCCCTTTTTGAGGAATTTTGAGACACGAATATTATAAATTTCCAACCTTAGAAAAAACCTTTAAAACATATTTTAAGATCCCTTAGGAATTGATTTAGTGTTTCTAAATTTCTAACCTTAATCATAGAAAATTAGAACACAATAATATTTGCAAATATTTTTAAAAATAATTTCTAGTAGAAACCCTTATTAATCATAATTTTAATATTGAAAATATTATATTGATTTGATAAATTATTTCCTTTGAAATATGGTTGACAATATGGTTAAATTCTTCTAATTTTAACCTTAATTTATCAAACTTATAACTCCCTAAAAATGAAAGCACTTTTATAATGGGAATAAATCTTACCTTTCACTATGCAGAGACCACAATAATTAGTGCTAATTTCTAGTGTGCAAGGGTTGCTATGTTAATATATCTATTTTTACCATTTCCTCCAATAGAATTCTTGGACAATTTCTTGTATTTAATGCTCCAGATATGGTCTTTTTTAATCTCTACCTTTGACATCTTAAGACTTGAGCATTGAAGTCTCTTCTCACGTTGTAGTTCAACCCTGTAAGCGATGACTTTGAAATTTCGAATGTGGATATGTGAATTCTTATTAATTCCTTGATCTTAGATGCCCTTTAAATGGAATGGAATATTGATTTAAGTGCCAAGTGGCACATCCATTTTCTTCTTGAGCACCTGGGATGAATGATGCTAGATAACACCTGGGAGTTACGTTCTTTAGGTGAGCACTTGTTCTCTTTGTAGACAAGTGTCTCAATGTACCAACCTATTGTTAGTAACATTTATTTGACCAAGATGAGCACTCATGGATGGAATATTAGGGTTTTACTCCAAGTAACAAGTGTCACTTCCTTATGCATGGGCCTTTGGTACTTCAACGTAACCCTTCACTATCCTTATTAGCAGAGCTTGGTCTATTCAATTTATTTACTGAAGATGTTATTGATGGTGCCTTGAGTGAGAATCAATGCTATGGTGGAGCTTTGGTGGAGCCTTGGTGGTGCTCCAATAACAGTGTAGAGTGCTCCTACATACGTCTTGCTTTGCTTGATTTCCTTCAACCTCTTATGTTCCTTTTGTAGACCTGAATATAATATTTCTTCCTTCTTTGCTTTTGTGCCTTTATTGCTAGAAGGTTCGACTGTCCAAGAAGTAGGGAATATAACCCTTCTATGGTTTTCTTTTGCCTTGCTTGGAGTGCGCAAGTATTCAACTATCGTCAGCTAGTTTACCCTATGGATATTTTACCTTTAAGGCACCTTCAAATATGTACTCTTTTCTATATAAACTAGATTAGGATAGTGCAATACAATGTAATAACTTTATGTATTAAATAACCTTTATTGCACCCTCTTTTGCACTTTTTTCAGATCTATATTTCTGGTTTTGTGGCAGAATTTTTGAATGCAATGTAGGGCTTTTGGGGTTGTCTCTTTGTTTATATACCTTCCTCTTTTTGCTTGGATACTTTGATGATAAATCTAAGCTTAGATAGAAGATCTTTATTTAATGCAAGTTTATGCACTTTTCTCCTTGCACAAAACTCTGTAATGCTTTGGATTTGAGACACACCAAGTCTCAATATTTGAAGCTTCTATTTATGATTTCGGTTATTTGCATTCTTCTCCAAGTTTTTGAGGATTCTAACCTAATTTTGGTGGCTTTACTTGGCCACTATGTGTTGCAGATTTTTGTGCACTAATAGTATCTTTAGACACTTTGTCAAATTCTGATTTTGTGCCTTTCTCAAGAACACAAACACTAAGATTTTTTAGAGTAATATAGTAGTGCAAATGAACCCACTAATATTCACTTTTAGTACACTAACAATAATATCTTATCACTCCAATTAACTCTCAAAATAAATTATAAGTGCACTTAATCAATTTACTGCAACTAATCAAGAATAATTTGAAATGAATCTTCAATAATTATTCTACAATTTTGTTGCAATTAATATTGTAGGACTTAGTATTCTTTTCTTTTTCCAAAGTATATGATAGGTAGTTGATAGATGTAGTTGTAATTTAGTAATATAATCAAATCCTAACTAATGTGCAAATGAGCCTTAAAAGGAACTTTTCTCTGTTTGCACTTTTGAAGACTGTAATCCAATTTTACTTCTTGTAGCTTTAATCCAAATAAGGTGCTTTAACAAATCTTATAAGTAATCCAATTAATGAATCTACTTGCACCAATAGTTGCTTACATTTTTGAAATATTTTGTAGCTCCTTTGATTGGTTGTCATAAACAACTTTCTCCTTAACCTAAGTCATAGCTCCCTAATGCTTCTAGATTCAAACATGGTATTCTTCTCAAGATTTTGAATGTATTGAGATATTCTCTATGATTTGACAAACTGCTTACCAAATCCTTATCCTTTTGGGCTTGTTTTCGGATAGCAAAAATTATCCCAATTTGTTTTCTACTAGAAGCTTCTCTACTAGCAATATTTGCATGTAGTGGCACACAATGGCAAAGTATTATTTGCAAAAGATGTAGGCAAATAGTAACAATGGTAGCTTTATCTATTGCTCTCTAGATTCACCGTAGCTCTGATACCACAAATGGTTTTATTACCATTCCATAATATCATGAGAAAGAGAGAAAAAATCAAAATATATTATTGAGAATGAATTGATACATTCGGGTAGAGATATGAGGCCCTTTATATAGGAAGATGGATTCCTTGGTCAACACTCTACATAGCAGTACAAGATACACCTTGCACTTTTAAAAATTACACATTAACTCTTGTGCACTTATTACATTGCATGAAACAACTAGATAACTTTCCCCTAAATTAATATATCATAACCAAATGATGTAATATATTCTAACATTCATAACAAAACCATTTTATTTGGTTGATATTAAGGGATAAAGCATCCATCATTCATTGAATTCTTATTAGGGTATCCATACCTAACCTTCTATTTTATAAAATTTCTTTAGAATATCTTTAAAGGTCAAAGTGGCAAGTCCACCAGAGCTTGCATGTTGATTGTGATAAATAAAATTTGATATCTTGACAACCATTAACTAAGGATATCAAAATTTTCCACAACAGTTTTATGGCACCATTGTTGGGGACAAGCTTCTGTGTTGTTTACATATTATTTTTTAAAGTCTATTTCCCAATGATATTTTAAATTTCCTATCAGTATTTTTACACTTTGGGTTTCCATATTATCCCTTTGCATATGTCTAAGAGACTGAGAGGATTTTAAGGCTAAGCAATCTTAGACATATTAAGATTTATTTTTTCATCATTATGTTGGTGACTTTGAAAGAACCCAAAGAATAGAAGAATAAAGTATCTAACCTAGCACATACCAGAAGAAGTGGTTAATAACTCTTCCCATAATTTGAATACCTAGAGGTATTTACCCATTCTTGAAGAAACCCAATTCTAAGAAGTCAAAATTATAAGGCTAAATTGCATGATAGTGAGAAAAGAGTTTTGTTAACAAGCAATGTTCCTTTGAATAATGATTAAAGTATTTCAAATCATTCCATTAAAGGTAATCCAATTGAGAATCCTTCTATAAGCATACATAATATCATTACTCATGTATCTACCATGGCAAATATTCTCCCAAATAAAAATCAAAATAATTAGAACCATAATATTTAGACATGGAGGACCAATAGGTACAGATATTTTGATCTGCCTCTAGTTTTGCATGACTTACCTAGTAAAGCCCATAAATACTTGCCAAAATTCTAAGGAAATAGTGTGGTTATAGGAGAAGACCATTGATGCAGGAGCATCCGGTGGCAGCAGAGCAATCTTGCATCAACCAAAAAAATTCTAAGTGTTTGCCTCGATGTCGTGATATCGCGACAAAAAAAGTGTCGCGATATCGCGACATGTCGCATTATCGTGACTTAGGATTAAGAGAGAAGGCATGGATAAAAAAGTGTCGCGATATCGCTATAGGAAGAAACATGTCACGATATTATGACATGTCACGTTTTCGTGACTCAAGAAGGAGAGAGAAGGCGTGGAGCAAAAAATGTTGTGATTTCGCGACATGTCGTGAAATCACGACCGAATCAAGAGAGAGAGGGCGTCAGAAGAAAATGTCACGATTTTGTGACATGTCACGAAATTGCGACCGAAAGCAAGCAGGAAGGGCCAAAGGATAAAATGTCGTGATTTCATGACATGTCATGAAATCACGACCGAAAGCAAGCAGGAAGGGCCAGAGGAGAAAAAGTCATGATTTCACGACATGTCGCGAAATCGTGACCGAAAGTAAGCAAGAAGGGCCAGAGGAGAAAATGTCGCGATTTCGTGACATGTCATGAAATCGTGACCGAAAGCAAGCAGGAAGGGCCAGAGGAGAGAATGTCACGATTTCGCGACATGTCATGAAATCACGATCGAAAGAAAGCAGGAAGGGCCAGAGGAGAAAATGTCATGATTTCGTGACATGTCACGAAATCGTGATCGAAAGCAAGCGGGAAGTGCCAGAGGAGAAAATGTCACGATTTCATGACATGTCATGAAATCACGATCGAAAGAAAACAGGAAGGGACGAAGGAGAAAATGTCACGATTTCACGACATGTCACGAAATCGTGACCAAAGAAGCAGAAAGGAGGCAAGGAAGGAAACTATCGTGATATCGCGACATGTCACGATTTCGTGACCCAAGAAGCGAAGAGAGAGCAGAGGGCAAAGATGTCATGATATCGTGACATGTCATGATTTCGTGACCCAAAAAGGTGAGAGAGGAAGATGTCGCGATATCGCGACATGTCGTGATTTCATGACCAAAAGAAAGAAAGAAGAGCCGAAAGGGAAACTATCACGATATCATGACATGTCACGATATCGCGACCTGAAGGAGAAGAAGACAGCGAGAAAGAAAGATGTCGTGATATCGTGACATGTCGTGACATCGTGACCTGAAGGAGGGGAAGGCTGCAAGGAAAGAAAATGTCGTGATATCGCGACATGTCACGATAGCGTGACCCGAAGGAAAGAAATGTTGCAAGGAAGAAAAATGTCACGATATCGCGACATGTCATGATATCGTGACCCGATGAAGAGGAAAGGCAACGAGGAAGAAAAATGTCATGATATCACGACATGTCATGATATCATGACATACTGCTGGTTCACGACCCAAAAAGGCATGCGTTCCCAGACGGTGCTTCCCGAGGTGGTCAAATGCCTCATCAATGCAGGATTTCTTGCCCGATAAGTTTGTTGAGCATGGCGGCCACTCGACTGCTATGCCCAGAGGTCAGAGATGTTCAGATGGCTCATCAATGCATGTTTTCCATGGTTGACCCGGTGGTAGTTGCAGGTTAGGATAAAAAGAGGTGAAGGTTACAGTCACAGGGGGTGGAGGAGCCGAGTTTTGGGATTGGGGAGATTGTATTCTTCCTGGGAGCGCAGGCAGATCATCGAACGTGAGGCAGCTTGCATTAGAAAAAAAGGGAAACTAAGCCTGTGGGCTAGTATTGTAAAATTTTCTTTTGAAAGTTTAATGAAATGAAAGCTTGATCGGTGAAGAAAATAGAAGATTGGAATTTTGAAATTCGGCCCCTGCATCAAGTGGTATCAGAGTGGGAGTTCCTGAGTGTGTAAACAGATCACCGAACGTGAGGCAGTTTGCACCAAGATCTGTGGAAGAGCTTGTAAGAGAAACAAGCAGAATGCCTCCATGAAGAAACCATGGTGGTGGAAGAAATATGGTGCCAGAGAAAGATTTTAGAGCTTTGCAGAGGCAAGTTCAGGCCCTGCAAGAGGAGCTACGTAGAGGGCTTGAGCCCAGGAGAGAAGAAGGTAGTGAAGATGAAGTTGATGAAGAAGAGGACCAGTTTGAGGAAGAAGAAGAGGCTGTAGATCCTACACAAGCCAGGTTATACAGAGCCATCTCCCAGATTGGAAAGAAACCAAAGATGGAGGTTTCTACGTACTCTAGAAATCTAGATCCAGAGGAGTTGATTGACTGGATCAATGACCTGGAGGAATACTTTGAGTATGAGGAGGTCGAAGATCCTGATCGGGTCAGATTTGCTAAGACCAAGCTAAAGGGTCATGCCAGCATCTGGTGGAAGGGAGTACAACTAGAAAGAAATAGAAGAGGAAAGGAGAGAATAACCAGATGGGATAGAATGGTGGAGAAGTTGAAGAGGCAGTTCATCCCAGCTGACTATGAGATGGATCTGCTAAAGAAAATGCAAGGTTTGAAGCAAGCAAACAAGTCTGTTAAAGAATACACAGAGGATTTTTACAAGATTGTAATCAGAACAGGCCATTCAGAGGCCAACAAGGAGAAGGTAGCCCATTATATTAATGGGTTACGAGCAAGTATTCAAGAGGAGTTAAGTCTGGTCAGGATGACCACCATAGAGGATGCTTACCAGTTTGCTCTGAAGGTTGAAGAGAAGTTGAACAGAAGGTTTGAGAGCAAGCAAAGAGGAAGAGGTCATGGTGGAAGAATAGATGGAGGACGAGATGAGAAGAAAGAAGAAGCTAGCTACAGTCAAGATCAGAAGGGAGATAATGATTGCAGATCCCATGGTCAGAACAACTACCAAAGAGGAAGAGGTAGATCTGGATGTGGGTATGGAAGAGGAGGATTTCGTGGAACCTATTTCCACTGTGGCGAAGAAGGACATCGAGCATTCGAGTGTCCACAACATCAAGAAAAGATGGATAAGAGACCTGAGGGTCCTACAAGAGCTGCTGTAGCAGATGAAGGTGCTGAATCAAAACATTCTGAGGAGGCAGAGAGAGGAGAAGTGATGTTCACAAGGAGAACCTTGTTGAATGAAGAGAAGGAATCAGACCAGAGGAGGAGCCTGTTCCGCACAAGGTGCAGAAGTTTGGGTAAGGTCTGCAATGTTATTATAGATAATGGTAGTACTGATAACTTGGTATCTGAAGAAATGGTTACTAAGTTATGGTTAAAGAGGAGGAGACACCCGCATCCATATCGGATAGCGTGGTTACAGAAGGACCATAGGACTTTGGTCAGTGAGCAATGCTCGATGAAATTTAATATTGGGAATTACTGTGATGAGGTCCTGTGTGACATCCTGCCTATGGATGCTTGCCATTTGCTATTGGGAAGGCCATGGCAGTTTGATCGGTGTGTAGTGCATGATGGCCATGCCAACACCTACTCAGTGATGAAGAATGGAGTGCGCCATAAGCTGAAGCCCTTGAAGGAGGTGAAAGAAAAGGTATGTAGCAGCACTAGAATCTGTTTGCTGAAGGGGATGGATGAAAAGAGGTTGCTGACAACAATGAGAGTGGAGGTTGAAGAGGTTGAAGATTTTGCAAGTTGTGAGAAGGTGATAGAATAGTACAGAAGTGAAGGTCACTTCTCAATCCACCCCGGTTGTCTGATGCAGGAGCATCCGGTGGCAGCAGAGCAATCTTGCATCAACCAAAAAATTCTAAGTGTTTGCCTCGATGTCATGATATCGCGACAGAAAAAGTGTCACGATATCGCGACATGTTGCATTATCGTGACTCAGGAAGGAGAGAGAAGGTGCAGATCAAAAAGTATCACGATATCGCGATAGGGAGAAAAATGTCACGATATTGCGACATGTCATGTTTTCACGACTCAAGAAGGAGAGAGAAGGCATGGAGCAGAAAATGTCATGATTTCATGACATGTCGTGAAATCACGATTGAATCAAGAGAGAGAGGGCGTCTGAAGAAAATGTCATGATTTCGTGACATGTCGTTAAATCATGACCGAAAGCAAGCAAGAAGGGCCAGAGGAGAAAATGTCACCATGTCATGAAATTATGACCGAAAGCAAGCAGGAAGGGCCAGAGGAGAAAATGTCACGATTTCGTGACATGTCGCGAAATCGCGATCGAAAGCAAGTAGGAAGGGCCAGAGGAGAAAATGTCACAATTTCGCGACATGTCACGAAATCATGACCGAAAGCAAGCAGGAAGGGCCAGAGGAGAGAATGTCATGATTTCATGACATGTCACGAAATCACGATCGAAAGAAAGCAGGAAGGGCCAAAGGAGAAAATGTCACGATTTCATGACATGTCGCGAAATCATGATCGAAAGCAAGCGGGAAGTGCCAGAGGAGAAAATGTCACGATTTCGTGACATGTCGCGAAATCGCGACCGAAAGAAAATAGGAAGGGACGAAGGAGAAAATGTCACGATTTCACGACATGTCACGAAATCACGACCAAAGAAGCAGAAAGGAGGCAAGGAAGGAAACTGTCGCGATATCGCGACATGTCGCGATTTCACGACCCAAGAAGCGAAGAGAGAGCAGAGGGCAAAGATGTCGCGATATCGTGACACGTCGTGATTTTATGACCCAAAAAGGCGAGGAGGAAGCAGAAGGCAGATGTCGCGATATCGTGACATGTCACGATTTCATGACCAAAAGAAAGAAAGAAGAGCCGAAAGGGAAAATATCGCGATATCACGACATGTTGCGATATCGCGACCCGAAGGAGAAGAAGACAGCGAGAAAGAAAGATGTCGTGATATCATGACATGTCGTGACATCACGACCCGAAGGAGGGGAAGGCTACAAGGAAAGAAAATGTCATGATATCGCGACATGTCGCGACATCGTGACCCGAAGGAAAGAAATGTTGCAAGGAAGAAAAATGTCATGATATCGTGACATGTCATGATATCGCGACCCGATGAAGAGGAAAGGCAGCGAGGAAGAAAAAATGTCGTGATATCGCGACATGTCACGATATCGTGACATACTGCAGGTTCACGACCCGAAAAGGCACGCATTCCCAGACGGTGCTTCCCGAGGTGGTCAAATGCCTCATCAATGTAGGATTTCTTGCCCGATAAGTTTGCTGAGCATGGCGGCCACTCGACTGCTGTGCCTAGAGGTCAGAGATGTTCAGATGGCTCATCAATGCATGTTTTCTACGGTTGACCCGATGGCAGTTGCAGGTTAGGATAAAAAGAGGTGAAGGTTACAGTCACGGAGGTGGAGGAGCCGAGTTTTGGGATTGGGGAGATTGTATTCTTCCTGGGAGCACAGGAAGATCACCGAACGTGAGGCAGCTTGCATTAGAAAAAAAAATGGGGAAACTAAGCCTGCGGGCTAGTATTGTAAATTTTATTTTGAAAGTTTAATGAAATGAAAGCTTGATTGGTGAAGAAAGTAGAATATTGGAATTCGAAATTCAGCCCCTGCATCACAAACCTTAGAGAAAGATGCAAGGGACTGGTTCAAATGCCTCCCAAATAATTAGATTGTTGATTTTTAGACTACAGAAGAAGTTTTTCTAAAAAAATATGGAGAGAGGAAGAATGAGAAATAATTTTTGATAGGACTAGGCACCATGAAGAAAAAAGAAAATGAATCAATAGAAGATTTTAATAGGAGATTCTTCAAAACCAAGAATAAAATCCCTACAACCCTGAGATCGAACGACAACCAATCTATTTGTTTCTACAAAAATGCTTTCCCTAGAGAGTTTAACTATGAATTAAGGCAACAAGAGGTCAACACCATAGATGAATGTATGGAAAAAGCTATAGAAATTGAAAGGGATATGATATATAGTGGTAATATGAAACCATATTCTTCCGATCAAAGTCAAAATCCAATAGATAAAAAGCCTAAGAAAGTTGGATTCTCTTTACTAAAGAAAAATGAAATAGATCCCATTGAAAGGTTGTCTAGTCAATTGACCGAGATGTTCAATACTATGAATAATAGATTGTCTAGGATTGAAAGGGAGAAAAATAAAAGTGCCAAATCATCCCAACCATAGAATGATACTAGACAATGCTTTAAGAGGAATTTCAATAAGAATAAGAATAGGAATAACACTAATAAAGAAAACAAAAATGGAAACAATAATAATGGCTAGAGGAAAAGAGAAACACAAAAGTACGTGGATGTAGTCAAAAATACCATACCCTTAGCCAATGTAATACCTTGTTTTTTCATCTTCTATTTAGCCTATGATGTTCCCCATAATCCTATAGGTTGTGACATATATCTCAACATGTACCCTAATGTCAACCAAGAAGAAGAGTTCAATTAAAAAATAAGAATAAATATATGTTGGACACAAGATGATGAAAATAAAGAAGTACAATTTATAAAAGAAATGAGTGAATTACCTGTATCAAAAGGAGCACCTAAGGCCCTTGTATTAGAAAATGTAGAAATTTTAAAAAATCTCTAGACAAAAGATATGAAAGAATGAAATAGGGTAAGATAATACCCACTATTGAAGAAGTATAATCACTGGAAAGGATACATGTAGTACATCTAAGAAATAGGACCATACTGGATAGAATTGATGGTAAAGAAAATAGAGATTCACAAAACCAGAATAAAGAAAAAGTAACCAAGAAGTCAAATAAACAATAAATTAACCCTAAATTTTAGGTAGAAAATGATTCTAAAAAATAATTAGATGTCAACAAAAATATGAAAATCAAGAAAGTAGAGTTCGATGCTAGCTAGGAATTAGCCAAAAAAAAATCAACATCACTTTTGGAGAGCTGATGACTATCCCAAAATATAGAGACTAGGTATGCAAAGCTTTTGGTTTGGTAGATCAGCTCAATAATCATATATGCAATGCTTCATTAGAAGACAAGCCCCTACCAATACCCAAGAATCCATATTTAGTTAGGCATTTTTACATATCCCTATGATACACTTTAGAGATAGGAAACCAATATGTAATCCACAATTGTATGTTAGATAGTGGAGCATCCCACAATATTATGCTTTAAAAAGTAGCAGACCAACTTGGTCTAATACGCACCAAGTATTCTCCTCCCATATATGTTATGGATGATATGCAAGTATCATGTAATGGAATGATCACAGGATTAACTATATTTTTGGATTAGGATCCCAAGAAAGGAATAGTTATAGATGTAGTTATTGTGGATGTAGATCCTTTATTTTCATTATAATTATCTAGAAACTGGGATGAATAGTTAGGGGGATCAATCTAGTTGTATTGGTCATATGCCACCATGCCATTAACTGCTAAAGAGCAAGCTACACTTAGGAGATAACCTTTTCATAGATACTCAATGGAGTTGAAGAAGTATGATAATACAATAGTAAATTTAGTTCACTCTATTGAAGAAAAAGAAATGGGAGTCTATTCCATTTGGCATACACCCTTCTTAGTTGAAGTCCTTGAAGCTATAGATATGGATCCATAAACAACAACTAAAATAGATGTTGAATCCAATAGAGTATTGAATACTAATATGTGGGCTATGACATTTGATGGTGCCAAATCATAAACTGGTGTAAGAGCTGGGGTTAATCTTATTGATAAAAAAGAAAATTATTTGGGTATACCTTATAGGTTACAATTCCCATGCAAAAACAACATAGTTGAGTATGAAGCCTTGTTATTAGGATAATAAAAGCTAAGGAGTTAGGGATAAACTATTTAATATGTATGGAGATGCAAAATTAATCATACAACAAATTAAGGGTAAATATCAGACCAAACATCCTAGATTAAAATAGTATAAACAAACGGACCAAGATAAAATCAAAAATTTATTTGCTTTCATTATTTTTTTTTTGGTAGATAAGATACTATAGCATTAATACTCGGGTTTTACAGGTTGACCCAAAACCTTTTACAAAAATCAGCCTAGGGTTGTTGATGAACATGTCCTTACTAAGGATCCTATATATGTAAAATCTACATGCCGCCAAAGCCATTACATCCGGTAAGGCACATAGCCTGTTATAAAAAAGAAACTTCCCATACAACATTTTGGGTATACCCCGAGAAAACACACCTGCATCATAATTACAAAAAAATAAACAAACATAGATCCCTTCATTGAAACAATGGAGAAACAAAAAGTTGCAGACACACATAGCAGAGTACTAAAAAAAACTCCCACAAGCTCTGTATTGATAGTTACTCTTAATAATTATTTGGTAATTGCTTTCTTCCGTATATGACATGCTTTGGGACCACATCCCATCTTGGCCAATCAGCCTTGGAGAAGTGAACCTGCTGGCTAGATTTATGGTGGTGGCTATCTAGTAGTCCATGTGGCTCTGGTTCGAAGTCTTATATTGTCGTTTCTTTCCTGCCTTGTTATTATCAACCAACCTCAAATTACTAAGATGACTAGGAGCCATGTTTTCTGACATGTGACTGTCCCCATTAGTCTTTGTGGTATTTCCAAGCAACATCCACCAAGACTGACAACTCGGATAATTTTTATTGTGAGTCCATTTCAAAAAGAGACGGGAATACTCATAGCTTTCAAATTTACAGTGCCTTCGCTATTGGTAAATTTGACTATCATTCTTGGCATTCTTGTTGAATAAGCTCCTCTACTTCACTTGGGATACTGTGTTCCCATTTGAAAAGTCCATCACCATTGACACCCAAATTGGCCAGCTTATTAGCAAATTTGTTAATTTCCTGAAAGACATGTTGGGCTTTTCTATCCTGTCTTCCATGGAAAAGGATCCTAGCCTCTTCAACAATTATTTTAATCCTCCAAGGAGGTGTTTTCCAATTATTGAGGAGATTTATAACATGCATAGAGTCTCCTTCTACAATAAAATTGCCTTCTAAGTCTTGAGTCATTTGAAGGCCTCTCCACATAGCTCTAGCTTCAGCTTCGTTGTTCGTCCTTGTTCCCAAATATTCAGAAAACACAAGCATAATATTCCTATTATGATCTCCCACAATGTCACCAGTGCATACTCTACCAGAATTGTCCTTAGTCTCTCCATCAAAATTAAGCTTAAACCAACCCGTAGGAGGTGGGGACCACTTAACATTGGCTCTGGGGTTGACTACCCTAGGCACAAACTCATCTAAAAATGTTAAGCTTAAATATTCAGCAATCGTGGTCTCCTACAGATGAGGTTTACGGCTATCAAAAGGAATAAGGTTCACATTCTCGTTGGCAAAGGATATGATGCTGGAAATGATAGTTTGATGATCATGGATATACTCATTAAAGACTCTATGGTTCTTTTCTAACCACACCTGCCAAAGATAGTGATTGAGACAAATTTTCCACACGTATCTAAGTATTTGGCTTGAAAATGGACAAGGCCACTATACGAACAAATAAATTATGGTGGCTAGTTTAACCCAGGAAATATTAAAGGCCTGAAAAACCCCACTTAGGACAATCAAGGGAAAAGAGCACTCAAGGAAAATGTGATAAATGGTCTCCCAATTAGCCCTGCATAGATAAAATATTATACATACCCTAGAACCAAAATTATATGGTAAAATTATTGGCTATAAATGGATATGGTTTTGATTGTTTAGAAATAGACATAGAATATCAAGAGAGATTTCACACTATTTTTGTTTATCACCCTTCTTTTCTAGATAACATTGTCTACTTGCAGGTTTTTTAGGATGATGTCGATATTAAATATTTTATGACTCTACAGAACCATTATACTGATATTTTGTGTGATGATTCAAATGAAGAAAATCTAAAGTCATAAGAGAACCTGTGGAAGTAATACAACTTAAGACCAATAAAATTCCAAGAGGGATAGTTTCTTTGGAAAATATTTTTGATGATTTTTTTAGAGTGTAAAAACCTATTATGATGGAATCATAAGTAGATTATGTCAAAATAGGAATGAAACAAGATCCCAAGATAGTGAAAATCAACAAGGCTTTGTCAGAAAAAGAAAGAAACCAATACATAAAGTTCCTCAAGAAGAATGTGGAATATTTTACCTAGAGTTATGAGGATCTCATAACTTTCAACACTGAAGTAATGAGTCACATTATTACCTTGAAGTAAGGGATAAAACCACATAGGTAGAAGAAAATAAATTTTAATCCTACCCTACATCCTGTAATACAAAATGAATTTCAAAAGTTGTTGGATGCCAAAATCATAAGAAAAGTTAGATTCTCTTCCTGGATAGCCAACCTAGTCCTGGTTAGAAAAAATAATGGATATATAAGGTTGTGTGTAGATTTTAAAAATTAAAATGAGAATTCATTGAAAAATTCCAAATATGGAACAGTTGTTGCAATCAGTGGTAGGGTCAACCAAAATGTCTCTATTAGATGGATTTTCAAGAGATAACCAAATTTTTGTAAATCAAGAAGATAGATAGAAAACAATATTTACCAAACCATGGGTCACATTTGAATATTTGAGGATACATTTTGGGCTTATGAATGTTGGTTCAACCTTCCAGAGAGTAATGAATTTTATCTTCAAATACCTTATGTTCAAAATAGTGGTAATTTACATGGATGACATAATTGTTTTCTCCAAAAATCCAAAAGATCACTTCGGACATCTAATCCAAATATTCGAAAGGTGTAAATAATTTAGCATCTCTTTGAACCCTAAAAAGTGTATTTTTTGAGCTACACACGATAAGTTGCTTGGCCACATTATCTCTAAAGAGGGAATTAGCATTGACCTTGAAATAATAAACGCCATTGCAAAAATCCCACCACCAAAGAATCTGAAAGAAGTCAGGTCATTTTTTGGAAAGGTAAAATTTGTTAGAAGATTTATCCCAAAATTTTCTCAAATTTCTAAACCAATTAATTACATGATCAATAAGGATGGGATTATCAAATGGATATAAAAATATCTGAAAGTATTTCAAAAGAGAAAATATTCCATTACACAAGCTCCTCTGCTAACATATTCGGATTATTCAAAGGATTTTTATATTATTCATTTGCTTCATAAGATACCATTGTTGTTTTTTTATCTCAAAAATATCAAGAGAACAATGAAAGTCCCATCACCTTTATGAGTTCTAGGATGAAAGGAAACTAGTTGAAGTACACAATGATTGAAAAACAAGTCTTTTCCTTAATAAAATATTTGGAACACTTCAAGGGGATTTTTAAATCAAATAAAGTGATAGCATGCATACCCTACATAGCTATCAAAGATGTTTTCACTCTAAATGAACCGATAGGAAGCTCAGATAGATGGATGGTTAAACTGTAGCAATATGAGGTTGAGTTCAAAATAGTAAAATCTATTAAAGGACAAGGCCTAGCCAAATACATGGCCACTAAAGAAGGAGAATATTTTAACAACATAATTTTAACAATAAATGTACATAAAAATGGGACAACAGACTGCTTTGAGCATGAGTGGTATAAAGACATGGTCTTCTACTTAAATTCACTCTCTTTTCTAACTTATGCCACACAAAATAGGATGAGGAGAATAAAACAACAAGCACAGAAATAATACATTCAGGATAAAAAATTGTATTGGATGCATCCAGATGGAGTGTTATTACTTTGCCTTCTTCAAAAATAAGTTATTGGGATAATTGAATAATTTCATACTAGATTTTATGGAGGGCATTTCACACCCAAGGCAATGGTCAATAGTATAATGAGAGTAGATTATTATTGGCCATCTCTATTCAAAGATGTATACTTGTTTGTGAGAAAGTGTCAAAGTTGCCAAATATTTGATGGTAAGAGGAAATTGTGTTTGCCATACCATTAAAACCCATGGTGGTGGAAGCTCCATTTACTCAGTGGGGTATAGATCTAATAGGTGAGATCAATCCAAACTCTTCGGGAGGCCATAGATGGATAATAACTGCAATAGATTATTTTACCAAGTGGGTAGAGGTTGCTCCATTGAAGAGATCAACTACTGAAGTAGTCATAAAATTTTGATAAGAAAGCATCCTCACTAGATTTGGAGTACCTAAGAAGCTAGTCACGAACAATGGTAAATATTTTATTTTATTTGAAATGATAGAATTCTATAGTAAATACAATATTGAATTGGCACACTCAATAAATTACTATCCTCAAGGTAATGGCCTAGCAGAGTCTTCCAATAAAAACCTCATCACTAGAATCAAGAGATCACTTGGAAGGAATAAGAGAATTTGGGATAATGAATTGAAGTTTTCCTTATGGGATGATAGATTTTCTATTAAAAAAGTAATAGAAAAAACACCTTATGAACTGGTTTATGGAAAAACATCCCTACTACCCCCACAAGTGGAAAGTCTAGCCTTGTCTTTGTTGCTTCAAGACCATAAAAATCCAGATAGCTTCAAAATGAGAATGGATAAAATTATTAAACTAGAATAATATAGAAGAGATGCTCTAATGAGAATGATTTAGGACTCAAAAAATGATTTAGATCTTTAATAGGAGAGCTAAAGAAAATCTATTTATGGAAGGAGATGTGTTATATTGGGATACAAAGAATGATAAGCTAGGAGATAAAGGAAATCTGGAACCAAAATGGTTGGTTCCTTATCAGATCATTCAAAAAGTAGGTTAACATACTTACAGGTTGTAGACCCTGCAAGGAGAACAACTATAGTTTCCAATAAATGGCCAACATCTGAAATTGTGCCATCCCTATGATGGGGAACAAATTAAATAAACTGTTGACATCTACATTCTTGTAAAAAATTAAGATTATGTTTTTGTCTTGGTTATGTTAGTTAGGTGATTAGGTTTTTTCATTTTTTATTTCAAGTCCTAGGTGATTAGGAATTTTTATTTTTACTCATTTGCATGATTAGGAGTTTTTTTTTATGTCCGATAATCCTAGGTGACTAGGTGAAAGTCAGACCTAGAAATCAACCCTTTTGAAAATTTCAAATAAGTGAGGTCTATTATAGCAATTTGAAATCCAAGTTCATTAAATTAATGTTTATCATGTGGATAACCAGAGATCCTCGGGTCCTCAAGATAATTTTTAATCCTTAAAGATAAAATATGTCTCTTGTCCCAGTCAGAGCCAATGTTGGACTACCTAGTCCATACCCCTAATTTTTCAAAATTGACAAGGTTAGTGTCTAGGTGATTTATGATCAATAGTCTTTTCAAAGTTGTTGTTGTGTCATGGATATTACATTAGTCCAAGAAGTATTCTTGTACCTCAAGATTTACAACCGAGTTTACACCTCAATCTATGAAGATTTTGTCAAAATTTTATGTCTAGGTGAGCTTAGGATATTATGGTCTTTTTAAGAAATAAGTTTTGTTATAAAGAGGTATATATTTATGTTCTATCAATCATTCAAAAGGATCACATTTTTGAAAACATATCCTTTACACTTTCACCCCTCCATCATCCATTATTTCACAAATCAACCATCTACCCACTCCATACATTAACCTTCACCAAAAATTCCATGTCATTATATTTCCCCTTAGCTATATCTTAATATCACAAAATAATTCCATTTTTCATTCCATGACATATTAAAAAATCATATAAAACAAATTTCCAAATTACAAAACCCATGTCAAAGGAGTTCTTTCATCCACCTAACCTTAGCACCTAGGGATTTCAATTCATAAAATGATTATGTTCCTAATACAAAATGCACTATGCCAATTTAATCCCTTATATTTCATCCCATAAATATTTCCCCCGTCCACCTAATATTTCTATAGTATTCAAAGTCAAATTTTCCCTAAGTCATATAGCATAATTAATCGAGTGTACTTTATAGTTGTATCCCATTGGTTGGGCATTCTAGCCAACTACACCCCATTGGTCAGCTATCACTACCAACGTTGTCCCATTGGTCCAAATATTTCCTAATCCAATTGCCTAAATTATATGTCATCACCTAAGTCATTACCCTATTAACATTCCATCGGTTATATCGATTCTAAGTCCCTAAGTCCAAAAAATTTAAATGTAAATATTGAAGTCATTTGGTCCTCTAGAAGTTAAGAAAGTGCTCCTAAGTTTGAACAATAAAAATCATTGGTTAGCTATACTCCCAAACCAAATCCCATTGGTAGGCCCTATCAAGAGGTTATATCCCATTGGTCATAAAATTTTTGGCATTTTTCTCAAAGGTTCATTCCCTAGTGCACATTGTTCATTCCCCATTTGAAAAGTGAAAATTATTTCATTGGTTGGTCATTTCATCTACTTTCACCCCATTGGTCAGTCGATTCACCCGATGTCATCCCATTGGATGAGAAACAAAACTATGTTTAGTTCTAATATCATCAAGGGTTATGACCATGTAGTAAATGCCCCTCTTTTTTTCCTATTTTTATTTTAAGGATATTTAGGTTTCAAAAATTTTAGCATCACCTAAGGTTTCCATTCGAATCCCATTGGTTGATCGAGTCCTTCTATGAAACTCCATTGGTCGATCAAGTCATTCAAAAAGATCCCATTGGTTTGAGTAGAATAAGGAAAGCTTGATTCATTAGGGATATGTTTTAATTTGAGCTTGAGAGTCCTAAACACATAATAAATGCTTCTCCTCTTTACTCCTAAAATAATAACCTTGAATCATCCCTAAGTCCAATGTTTAAAAATTATTGGTCAATCACATCACCTGAAGCTAGGCATGTGACTCACCCAATAATGCCCCATTAGATGAAGATTAAAACAAAATTTTATCCTCTTTTATAAATTTTCCAAGGGTTTACTTCACATTGAGAAGGTATTCCCCATTCTTAGAACTATTTACCTCACCAAAATGCCTTAAGTTGCCCATTGAAATATTTTGTTAGCTCATTTTAATTGCCTTCGTTCCATTGGTCAGTTGATTTCTTCGATGTCATCCCATTGGTCAAACATCTCATCCAATGGTACCCCATTAGTTGAAAATTATCATATGGTCTAATGTTATAATACTCATCTAGGGTTATAAGAAATGTTTTACTATTCCTAAAGTGTTGTGGGTCAGCATCACATGGAAACATTTACCCCTCCTTGGAGTTCTAATCCCTCAAGTGTATAAGTAACACTTTTAAAATTCCTACTTATATTCCATTGGATGATCATATTTATCCATAAAACCTCATTGGTTGGATGAGTCATCCGATAAAACCCCATTGGCATGTGCAAAAACAAAATAAGACTAAGTCATAGAAGAAGTGTTTCAATTTAAGATTGAGGGTCTTAAATACATGATGAATTTTTTTTCCCTTTGAAAAGTTAGAACCACTTTTATTTGTTAGTTGTGTTTCTCACTCACATCCCATTGGGTGAATGTCTTACCCGATAGCATCCCATTCGCTGAAGATTGTTTAAGAAGATTTTTTAGATAATCCCTAAGTTTTTCAAGGATTAATTCTAATTCAAAGATATTCCTCTCATATTAAACCTAATTTTATATTTATCAAGGGTTAAGTTTACATTTTATTGGTCAGACATATTCTTTGGTGACACCCCATTGATCGGCTTTATCACCGAATGCTACTCCATTGGCCAAAAGAAATAAAAGAAATTTTTAACAAAGCCTAAGTAAAAATATTAGCGCATGTTGTGAAATTTTTATCACCATGAATATTGAGAGCCTAATAGTGAAATCAGCCTTGACCTTTTTATCATTGGTATACCATGATGTTCGACAATATCCTATAGGTCAACCACTTTGCTTAATGATATCCCATTGGTCCACCATATAAAGATAAATATGCCCAAATAGTGCTAAGGTTTAGTTTCTCTCCTTTCTCTAGTGTCGCATGGTGTGAAAGACTTGAGATTGTAGAAACTAAAGTGACCTGCATTGTAATCCATTGGTCAAGTCTTTCATCCGCTCTCATCCCATTGGTCAACTCCATCACCTAACCACATCCCATTGTGTGAACTGGAGAACTCTAATAAAATGAATTTTTGGGTCCTAAGGTTTACATTAAATAAATATATTCCAAAAAAAATTATTTTGATAAAATCTTATGTGATCCAATATTTAGTGATGTTTATCAAGAAAATGCTCAAGCTACCATGCATGCTCAATATGGGTGGTGCAAACAAATTTGAGGAAGACAACTGAACGACTAGGATCACTTAAAGAAAAGACAAATAAATTGTACCCCACAGAAGAACTCTATAAGTAAATTTAAAATTTCATTCTAAACTAACACCTATGGTAGATAAATCCAAAAAGAAAATTTACATGAGAACGTGTTCCAAGCTATGAGAGAAGATCTTCAAAAAGCAACTCATGCCTAGTTTCATGTACAATTCTATATCATCAACCAATAATAAACTACAATGGAGCTGTTGTGACCATTAGTGGAAGTTAATAAAAAATATGTGGTTGCAAGGTTGCAAGCATCTATTACACCATTTAAATAAATTTGGTTGAAGCCATTAAAATCTCATACGCTCGAAGCCACTATTAATATCCACTCAATTGTTTCAAACTCTATTGTAGTTGGTATGTGAAAGGCTGAAGGTGTGAGAAAATTTACAAAATATTTGAGTAGTAGAAGGAAAGTGTAGAACATAGCCATGGCTTCCTCTAGTTCATATCGACCAGTTCCTCTCCCTCCGATCATTACCAATATCAACGAGCTCACTAATGGCTACCCTTACCAGCACCTCAAAGGTAAATCATCCACCATAGAAATAGAAGATTTTGCAAAATAGTCTTGTGTAAATCTGGAGATTACTTAGGTGCAAGAATGGTAGATAGAAGAGCAAGAAATATTCACCTATGAAAATACCAAAGATATTTACAATTGCCATCCCTGGTTGTTGATGGGATTGTATGACAGAGCGTGGGGAGATAGAAATTCAAAAAGCCCTCACTATCATAGGTGGATATGCAATTTTGTGAGGTTGTTATATCCTAAAGTATACTTTTATTTATATCTCTTATCGTGTCTTGCAGTGGCTTACAATTCCAATTCCAAAGCGATCAAAAACTTCTCCAATAGGTCAGTCTTTAGCATCACCCCTAAGAAATTTTTCATGTTGTTCGGGCTGGAAAAAGTGATGCTATCACTGGATATAGGAGTACTAGAAGTTAAATATCACCACCTGGTTGGTACCTCTTTCTACCCTAGATTATTTAATAGAAAAGCACAAGTATCATATCTCTTTTCCATTCATAAACATGAATTACATCCATGGGTTAGAGATTACACTGATATGATCAATATAATCATGGTTGAATGGGACTTAAACTAGGTAGCTAGAGAGGTGTTATATTTAGTAAGCCAATATAATAGATGGAATCAACCTAACATGTACATGTGGGAACAAGAACTAAGTGATTCAATAGATAGAGAACTGGTAGAATTACAAAAATCTATTGAACAAAAGGTAAAAATAATGCCTAGATTTTTCCATTATTCTTTTTTCATTTATTTAATTATGGCACATTTGAAGAAACCATTGATTGATAAATTGGGAGGGGCCTATGAGGAGTTAGTTAGGATAGACTCTCATGGATGCGTAAAGGTTGGTCTAGTTACACTCAGTTCTTTAGTGATTTTATTCCAGAGATTCATGAAAGGCTTTTTGTTTTAAAACCTAAAATAATGGGGAAATGTATTGTTGTTTTTCTAACAAATAATTTGATAGGGGACTATTTTATGATAGAAAATATTACTTTCATAAGAATGTATAGATCAAAAATCCCTCCCAAGGTGTTTCCAAAATACTACCATACATAAATTGTAGATTTTTAAATCATAACATAGATAGCAGAAGAATTTAAGATGAGGGTGATTAGGTATAAAGAAAAATTCAAATATATATCCTTCCCTTATAGAATGGGGTATTACACATATATGGGGTAGCTCAGTTTAATCAATGCCCTAGAAAAAATGGATAAGTTTAGTTTTTTTGAAATCACCTAGAGTCCCTATGATCCCTTCAACTATTATAACAAAGATGCTTTAGATGAAGTACCAGCTACAATGGTCTCACACCATAGATATGAATTCAAATATAAGTTGTTACTAGTCATGGCAAAGAAGCAATCATTGACAAATCTATGGAGTGAATATGCTAATCAGAGGGACCATATTCAGATCAAGAGGGTGGATTATTATTCCATAGAATTAATTACTTTGATATGAGACTCGATAGATATTGTTTCACCATTGATTACTCCAATTCAACCATAATAGCTACAAGACCCAGTAATAAAAGCAATAAAATAGAAGCCAAAAGAAATTGAAGTGGTCATGGAGGTGGTAGAGCCTGATGTTGCACAGTTAGAAGCCCCTTTTCTAGAATCTACAACTGAATCTCAAGACATAGGAAAATTAAAATAAGTAGTCACCTATTCATCTCATGTTACTCATCCAAAAATTTTAGGGATGGTGCAAGCAATAATGGATCCTAGGGAAAAGATCGGGTCAGCTTCAAATGCACCAAAAAAATATCTAGGTCAATAATAGTGAACTAAGAGGAAATATTATTTTCTAAGATTATGTAAAGGAATATAATGCTGAGTGGAGGAATGGGTAATATTTTTCAAGAATATATATTGACTACTAGAGACCCGACTACTCCATAACAAAAAATACCCAGGATTGAAGGACCTGCAAATGCTAGAAATTTTCACCCTCACCAGAGGACAAGAAGCTTTGGTCTTTAATAAAAATGAAGAACAACAAATACGTGAAATGGAACAGGGGAATGATCCTAGGAAAATATAGTATGAGATGAAAGGATTGGGAGATGGTGAATTTAAGGCTTCAGTCGAGCCATTGATGACCATATAAGCTTCAATACCCATGGAGAAAATAAATATGATGTAGATAGATCCCACTAAAGTGGATTCTGTTCAATATCAAAAAATCTTATGGTATATGTTGAAATGAAAGCATAGGCCCAGGTGGCCTCAGTGAAGAATTTATATGAAATAAACAGGGTATTGAGTACTGAGATACAAAAAGTGCAAATAGAAAAGAACAAATGCAGGCTAAAATTCAAATATTGCAAGCAAAAATTAGTTAATTGAAAGGTGAGGTGCCTTAGCAAGCCAAGAAACAACTTGATAGTATAGGCTACAGAAAGGAATATAAACAATAAAATATTGAAGATATAAAAGGAGAATTAGAAGCTCTACCTCAAATACTCAAAGAACTAAAAGATATTATGCAATTAACTTTGACTCTTAGAAATTTATTACAATACACAAAAAAGAGAGCATCGGTTGTTAAGCTTGTATACTTAAAATATAAATAAGAATATAGTCAAGTGGGTGACAAGCAAGTTTTAACTATATATGGAAAAAGCCATAATTGTAGAATATAATTTCAAAGACTAAGTGCCTTCATCCATCAAAAATATTACTGGGAAAGCACCCTATAGGAAGTAGAAGCATTAGTCAAAGAGATAGATGAAAAAAGGAATATAGAATGTATCCTAATTAGAGATCTAGTTATACAACAAAATTTTGAAGTCCTTATCACTAAAAAAATAGAATAATTTGAGTGCATTGAAGAAGATGCACAAAAATTGGGCCAACAACTGAAGGAGTTGACTCTATTGGTTCATAATATTATAGGATTCACCAATGAAAATCAATCTATGTTTAAAAAATATATCAATAAAATGATGATCATTGAACAAGATAAAGTCAACAACCACTTTTTGTGATGAAGTGTGGAATCATATTACCACTCTTTTGGGCTTAATATTTCAAAAAAAGGACAAAAATATAGATTCTAATGTTGGACCCATCATAAAAGAAGACAAATAAATGATATCAAAATATTCTTTTTGAAATATATTTGTTTCTTCTAAAAAGGCAACTGAAGCATGGAAACTCAAATGTCACTAGTGCAGTATAGTTAGATCAGTTTTTGAGGACATGTGGCAACATTTTCTAATGTTTGACAACCTAGGACAACTAGATTTTTTTTGGAATACACCTTGGAAAATGAAAATTTGAGGAAAGTACACGTGGATGAACCTACAACCTACACCAAGTATTCATAACAAAATTTTGGCAAATAAGATTATAAAAGAAGTCTCCTGATCCGAAATTCGACATAAAGCAAATCATAGCAAAACTTTGCAAGCAAGGTATATCGAGTGCCCTATATTTAGTTTTTTGTATTCCCCTATGTTAGCTTTTTATCTGTCCCATGCTCATTCTTCCCCATTTGTGCAGGAATTCTATAGGATGCATCCATCCAGTTGATATTATTTCCACCGATTGGATCAGAGATTGGATGCTCTTGATCACTTTATTAGGATTGAGACTTTAGTTCCTCTGTTACATTATTTAAACAAAGAGAACCATTGTATTAAATTTTATAAAGATATTAGCACTCTGCTAGACTATTATTGTAACATTTTTTATGAACTTTAATACAATTATTGATTCCTTCCTTCTTGCATTCTATGGTTCAATGTGTGTGTTGCCTATTTATATGTTACATGATTTGAATATATGAAAAGAGTATTATTTCATTGGTCAACTATTATATTCATTACATAATTTGAATGTGTATAAACAAACCAATTTCTTTCTCTTGTTTTAGTCTTTTCATGATGATTTTTACTCTTGCTACAATTACATAATAGAATAGACAATGGTCTGTTCTTTAAGCTAGAAATGAAATTTTTTAAATAAGCTTGGTCAAAATCCAAATTCATAGCAAACCCATATAATTTGGTTGATTTTAACGGATAAAACATCCATTATTGATTAAGCTCTTATTAGGGTGTCCATACATGACCTGCTATTTTATAAAATTACTTTAGAATCCCTTTAATAGGTCAAATCAACAAGTCCACCAGAGCTTGCATGTTGATTGCAATAAAGGAAATTTGATAGCATGGCAACCACTAAAGATATCAAAATTTCCCATAACATAGGTCTTAGCCCTAAAAGGTTAGTTTAAAACCAACCTCTTAAAACCTAAGAGGGTATTTTAAAACCACCCTCTTAGCCCCAAGAGGGTAGTTTTCAGAGGCAATTTTTAACCATCATCGTATGACGTAGAATTTTTACAATGTCCTCATAAATGGTGGTTGAGCAACCACCCTTAAAGGTCTTTAAGGGTGGTTAAAAACCACCCTTAAAGATCCTTTTTGGTGTAGTGGCATTTGTGGAAAATCCTAAGGACCAGATGATAAAATAAGATTGGTAGATAGTAACAAAAAATCTTAATATTAAAGAGATGCAGACTAGAGATGGGATGCAATTCATATAGGAAATAGGGAAAATAATTAAATAGTATTATGAGATAGATTCATATATAGCCAATGGGAATCAACTAGTATTAGGAGTGGATGAAGGATTGATTCCTAGAAGGAAACAACTGAAGATAATGTCCTTCAATATTATCTCCCCTCATAGGTTGAGGGGTGGGAAGAAATCCTCCAAATAGGGTAAATAAATTTCTTATCCTAGAATTTTAGGGGATTTAATGGTCACTCAAAATAGATATTAGTGGCCTCTCTTATATTAAAGTATAAGTTGGAAGATATTATTTTGCAAGAAACCAAGATGGAGGATAGTAGAGTATATTTAGTTAGATTGGAAATTTGGAAGAATACAGGTTTTTGTGCTATCTTAGCCAATGGGGCATTAAAAGGTCTATTGTGTTTGTGGAATTTGGATAAACTAACATGTTTTGTGTTAACATCTCATATTATAACTAATTTTATTTTCATTTGTAAAGAGACTAATAGGAGATGGATCTTGACAAATATTTATGCCCCAAATTCCTATATTGATAGAGGCCTTCTTTGGGAATCATTGAGCTCTCTAAGAGAAGGGTTTTTGGGTGAATCTTGGATCCTGGTTGGAGATTTTAACTCTCCTTTGTATCATGCTGATAAAAGAGGAGGTATTTTTGGAAATTTGAGAGGAATGGAAGATTTTATCTCTTTTTTAAATACAAATGAACTTATGGACTTCAAAGGTAGTAAGTTTACTTGGAGCAATAAAAGGATAGGTAATAAGCTTATCCAAATCAGGTTAGGTAGAGTTATTATGTCAAAAGAATTATGGTTTTTATTGTTAGACACCTCTTTATATTCCCTCCCTAAAGTGGGTATATAACATAACCCTCTAGGTTATTAATCTTCTCAAGGTAGTTACACGTTTCCTAAACCCTTTATATTCAAAGCAATATGGCCAAAATATCTAGGGCTAGAATTTAATATTAGTAAATGGTGGTCTCAAAAATTCTCTAGGCCATTAATTTGTCAAGTAGCTAAGAAATTATGGTGGGTTTAGTTTAATCTAAAGATATTAAATAGAGAGATTTTTGGTCATGTTAATATACAAAAAGAGTCCTTGAAGGCTCAACGTAAAACTTTGGAGAATAAGATTGAAATTGGAGAGTTCTTGGTGGAACCCAGAATGAAAGAGAAGACTCTACTGGCTGACCTACTCAACACTTTGGCATGTGAGAAATTGTTATGGAAACAAATATGAAGAGCCTTATGGTTAAAATAAGGGTATAGGAACACACAATTTTTCCATGTGTCCACTTTGAGGTATAAGAGCACTAATAATATTAATAAAATTGTAAAAGTAGATGGCCAAAATTTTGTTGATATACATGAAATTAGAGTATTAGTGGTTAATTATTTTGAGTATTAGCTAGGGGAGAAGTTAGTTGGATATGAATAGGTAGAAATAAAGCTATTTTTTAGCATTTCGTAGTTAGTTACAGAAGAAATTATCTCTATCTTGATTAGCCCTTTTGAAGATGAGGAAATTAAAATGGTGGTTTTTTCCATGGGGGTTGAAATATCTAGGGCTAGATGGGTTCTCTCTTATCTTATTTTAGAGATACTTGCATATTGTAGAGAGAGATATTGGAAATGTTTTGAAATAGGTTTAGAGAATGGGGTGTATTTTGAAGTATGTAAAATACATATTTATTACGCTTATTCGTAAATCTCACAGAATTAAGGATTTTAGTGATTTTAGACCTATTAGCCTGTGTAATATTGTGTATAAAATTTTCTCCAGGGTTTTAGCTAACAGACTACAAATATTTCTCCTAGAAATCATATACCAAGATCAGACAAGTTTTGTGGCTAGAAGGTAGATATTGGATGGGATTATTGTAGTGCACGAGATTATTCATTATGTGGATAAAATTTGTAGAGTGGGTCTGTTTCTCAAACTAGATATGAACCAAGCTTATGATTATGTTTCCTAGGAGTTTTTTATAAAAGTTATACATACATTTTATTTCCATCAGTAATGGCTTAGTTTGATCAAAGAATGCATTTGGACATCCTAGTTTTCATTTTTAGTGAATGGGATTGTAGTCAGGTAATTTAAGATCCAAAGGGGGATTTGCTAGGGTGACCCTCTCTCTCTTTATGTTCATCTTATTGTATGAGGCACTTGATAGATCCACAAAAGCTAAATTGATTATTGAGGGTATTAGTCTGAATTTGAACTCAGATTATATATCTCATAACTAATTTAGGGATGATACACTTCTTTTAGCAGATAATATGATGTGCAATTTCAAGGATTACAAAGCTAAAACCAACAAATAGAATAAATAAATCAATAGAAGAAAGCACAACTTTCAAGATTGCAAGCCTCCACCTAAAAATATTTCCATTTTTTCCTTAGTGTAAATTTTTAAAAATATCCAAAAAGGATCCATTGGTTGCAAAGCCTAAGGACCAGATGATAGAACAAGACTGGTATATAGTAACCAAAAATTTTAACCTGAAATATATGTAAACTAGAGATATGATGCAATTCATATAGGAAACAAGGAAAATAGTTGAACATGATTATGAGATAGATTCAAATATAGCCAATGGAACTCAAATGGTGTTAGGAGTGGATGAAGGAATGGTTCCTAGAGGGAAACAATTGAATATAATGTCCTTCAATAATATATCCTCTTATATGTTGATGGATGGGAATAAATCCTCCTTCAAATAGGGTAAATGAAGTTCTTATATTGGAATGTTAAGGGCTTGTATGGTCACTCAAAAAAAATATTAATGGCCTCTCTTAGATTAAAGCATAAGCTAGATACTATTATTTTGCAAGAAACCAAGGTGGAGGATAGTAGAGTAGATTTAGTTAGATTGGAAATTTGGAATAATGTAGGTTTTTGTGCTAGCTTAGCCAATGGGGCATAAAAAGGTCTATTGTGTTTGTGGGATTTGGATAAAATGATGGATTTTGTGTTGTCAACATCTCATATTATAACTAATTTTATTTTTAATTGTAAAGATACTAATAGGAGATGGATATTGACCAATATTTATGCCCCAAATTCCTATATTGATAGAGATATTCTTTGGGAATCATTGAGTTCTCTAAGAGAAGGGCTTTTGGGTGAAGCTTGAATCTAGGTTGGAGATTTTAACTCTCCTTTGTATCATGCTGATGAAAGAGGAGGCATTTCTAGAACTTTGAGAGGAATGAAATATTTTGTCTCTTTTGTCAATACAAATGAACTAATGGAAGTAGACCTCAAAGGTAGCAAGTTTACTTGGAGTAATAAAAGTATAGGTAATCAATTTATCCAAATTAGGTTAGACATATTTCTTATATTGAAATAAGTGTGGTTTTTATTTGTAGATGCCTATTTATATTCCCTTCCAAAATCAGGTTCAAATCATAACCCTTCGGTTTTCAAATATTCTCCATGTAGTTCAAAGTTTCATAAACCCTTTAGATTCAAAGCAACGTGGCTGAAAGATCTAGGGCTAGAAGTTCATATTAGTAAATGGTGGTCTTAAAAATTATCTGGGCCATTAATATCTCAAGTAGATGAGAAATTAAGGTGGGTTAAATTTAATCTAAAGATCTGAAATAGAGATATTTTTGGTCATGTTAATGTGAAAAAAAGAGTCCTTGAAGGCTCAACTTAAAACTTTGAAGATTGAGATTGAAACTGGAGAGTTCTCGGTGGAATCCAAAATGAAAGAGAAGACTTTGTTGGCTAACCTACATAACACTTTAGTATGTGAGGAACTAATATGGAAATAAAAATAAAGAGCCATATGGTTAAAATAATGGGACATGAACACAAAATTTTTCCATGTGTCCACTTTGAGGCATTGGAGCACTAACAAGATTAATAAAATTGTAAAAGTAAATGGCCAAAAATCTATTGATATGCATGAAATTAGAGTAGAAGCGGTTAATTATTTTGAGTCTTTGTTGGGGGAGAAGTTATTTGGAGATGAAAAAGAAAAAATAAAGCTATTATCTAGCATTTCATAGTTATAGAAGAGATGAACTCTATCTTGATCAGCCCTTTTGAAGATGAGGAAATTAAAAAGGTAGTTTTTTCCATGGGGGGCTGAAAGCTCCGAGGTCATACGGGTTATCTCCTATCTTCTTTTATAGATACTGGCATATTGTAGGGAGAGATATTGGAGATTATTTGAAAGAGGTTTAGAGAATGGGGTGTATTCCAAAGGATGTAAACTCCAAATTTTTTATGCTTATTCCTAAATCTCATAGGATTAAGAATTTCAATGATTTGAGACCTATTAGCCTATGAAATACTGTGTACAAAATTGTCCCCAAGGTTTTGGCTAACAAACTAAAAATATCTTTCCTAGAAATTACAGACCCAGCTCAGGTAGGTTTTGTGGCTAGAAGGCAAATATTGGATGGGATTATTGCAATGCATGATATTATTTATTCTATGGATAAAAGTGGTAGAGCGGGTCTATTTCTAAAACTAGATATGAACAAAGCTTATGACCATGTTTCCTGGGAATGTTTGATAAAAGTTATACATAAATTTGATTTCCATAAATGATGGCTCAGTTTAATCAAATAATGTAATTTGACATCCTAGTTTTAGTTTTAATGAATGGGTCTACAATCAAGTACTTTAAGAGCCAAAGAGGCTTCACCAAGATGACCCTCTCTCTCCTATTCTATTCATATTGATAGATAAGGCAAGTAGTAGAGCCATAAAATTTGAATTGGGTATCAAGGGTATTAGTCTAACTTTGAACTCAGATTGTGTCTCATAACAAATTTATTGATGATACTCTTCTTTCAATAATTGCATCTATTTACCAAGTCAAAAATGTTAAAGAGATGTTGAAATTTTATGAAAATATGATGGGTTAGATGATTAGTTTCCACAAAAGTATACTTTTCTTCTTGAATACCTCCTCAATAGACAAAGAAAGATTACCAAAATTTTGGATTGTGAGATTGCATTTATATTGTCTTCTTACTTAGGAATACCCATGTTCAAGGGAAAAATGAAAGAGAACCTTTGGGACCCAATCTTAGATAGGATTCAAAAAAATCTCACTAGTTGGAAAGGGGCTCTTCTCAACCAGGTTGGAAAGGCCTAAATAGTTAAGGCAACTCTATAGAGCATGCCAGTCTATTTCCTCTTCATTTTCAAGGTCTTGATAAAAGTATTTCAAAATATTGAGAAGCTCTAAAAGTATTTCTTATGGTCTGGTTTAGAGAATAAGAAAATATTTCATCTTGTCTCTTGGAAACAGGTTTGCAAAGGAATCAAAGAAGGGAGTTTAGGCCTCAAAAATATCAAGTGGATGAATGAAGCTTTGTTGCTGAAGCAAGATTTGAAGTTGTTCAATAAGGAAAACATTGATTGTGTGAATATTGTTTTGGCTAAATATGTATCTACCAGTTTTAATTTCCTTAATGATCCTTCTTCGATCTCAATATCGACCTTTTGGCTCTGTATTCTAAAAATAAAAATCATCATCTATATTTGATATAGTTGAATTCTAGGTAATGGGAAGTCTATTGACTTCTGGAAGGATCCTTGAATCTAGATTCAACCCCTAATCTCCTCCTAAGAATTGGTTATAGTTGAACCCATAGCCAATGTTGTGATTGGTTCCAAGGTGATGTATTATATACAAAATCAATAGGGGGTTCAATGTTGGAAATCCCTTAGAATACAAAATTTGATTTTACCAAAATTGAGGAGTTTCAACCTCATTGAAGATATGTTAAGGCTTCAATTTATAAATAAAAAAGAATAGGAAGATAGTTTAATTTAGAAGAATGAAAGTTATGGATTATTTCTAGCTAAGTCAACCTATAATATTATAGTTCATGACTTAGAGGAAGGCCCTATTTTCAAGAAAATTTGGATTAAAGGTCTTACAACAAAAGTGAACTTTTTATTTTGGTTTTTTTCTTAGGAAAATATTCTTACGATGGAAAATTTGCAAAGAAGAATCATGATTATAACAAATTGGTGTTCCCTTTGTAAAAATTTTGATGAATCCCCTAGACATTTATTTTTCCAATGCTCATTTTTTATGGAAGTGATTTCTTTCCTGATGAATTTTTTGGAAGTATCTTGGATGTATTCTAGCTCATTATAGGATATTATTATGTAGTGGGAATCTCCATTTGTCAACCCTGTCTTATGCTAATTTTGGTCCTTCAACCTCTCTTATCTCCTTTGGGGTGCTTGGAAGGAGAGAAATAGAAGAGTTTTCAAAAGCATGGAGATAGATGTTGAGTCATTCTATCTTAGAGATTTAGTGACAATTTTTGAAAATGTGAGGAATCCATCTTATGTTCCCAATTATGGAGGGGTTGTAGAGAGATCTTTTTAAAAATTTAGGTTTTCCAATCAGTGCTAGAATGTTAGATTTTCCAAATTATACCAGAACCTTTGTTAAATGGAAACCTCCACCATAATATTGGATTAAATTAAAGTTTGACAAAGCATAAAAATGGAATCATGGTCCTGTAGGGGTAGGTGGCCTCCTTAGGAATCACAATGGGGAAATTATTTTTGCCTTTATAGAAAACCTAGGGCTACAAACCCATGGTTTTGTTGAAGCAAGGGCATTATTTCAAGGCACTGCATTAATGGAGTCTTTGAACTATAAAAAAATAATCATTGAGAGGGACTCCTTAAATGTGGTTATGGCATTTATTGATGATAAAAATCCTAGGTGGAATATCTCCAACTTAATCATGGAAGCTAAAATATTCAGTCAAAATTTAGAGGGAATTCAAGTCAAGCACACCTTTAGAGAAGGTAACAAGAGTGTTATATTTTTAGCTAACTTAGAATTAAGCTAGGAAAATCTCTCTATTTGGAGGGAGAATTTTCCCTTAGAAGTTGAACAAATAATTTGATGATTTTTTTTACATTTTTGAGTTGGTTTCTATTGGGGGTTTGTCAATTCTTTTGGCAAGGACCATGAGTTATTAGAATTTTAATTCCATTGGTGGATTTTTACAAAATGGGTGGGGAAGGTGTCGTATAATTAAGGGCTAGAGAGTGAAGGAAATGGGTTACCATTGGATTTCAAAAGATGTGATTTTTTGGTTGAAATTTAGTTTTTACTCAAAAGTGAAGGTGGCAGGGTGGCATTTGAAGCTTTATATGATTGGTAGAAAACTTCATGAGTCCTTAGAGTGTCTGATGTGGTTTTATCATTATGAATGGAATTGTACCTAGCCCTTGATAATTGAGATCCTCCTTGGACACGTAATTTATTTGAAAAATATCGAAGAAGTGGGGAGACTTTCTATGAATAGCCTCTTTCCTAAGTTTGACTTTGGAAATTTCAGTTTTAATTGCTCCTTTTCACAGAATTATGTTTTTATTATTAGCCCTAGTTTTCACTATAACTCTAAGATGGTCTTTGTGGAATATCCCAGCCACATCACCTATGTCGATAGTTGGATGATCTATCAGGATCATTGATTTTATGCCCATTTTTTTATCACATATCTTCACCATGATGTTTTTTCCTTTATTTTTTGGTGGCCTCATGAATTATTTCATTCATGTAATGGAGCCTTCTCATTACTAGAAGTATCACCAGGAGATCAATAATTATAAGGTGTCATGGAAATGCAAGGGTTTCTTCAAGTTGTGGGAGATTTCTAAAAGTTACTATTCTGAGAGTAAAGTGTTAGGGAATAATTGGGATTCATCATAGTTCAATGTAGATCTCATCATTGGAGATTGTATTATTGAACCTTCATTCCTAACTATGGATGAGGAGGTGAATGGCATTCTAAAGGATGGGGGTCTGTTGGTCTACCTTAAAAAATTCCATGGTTATGATAGGACCCTAGCCTAGAAACTTACCTACTTAATAAAAAATGGGTGGTTTTAGCTAGAATGATAACCTTTGAAATACCCATCTTGTTCATTGAAGAGGTCATTTATCTACCAGTGGAAAAAGTGGTTATTGATAGGGAGAAGAATTCTCTTGATAGAGGGATGAGGTTTTTTATGGGGGAGGATGAAATTGTGCAAAGGTACCAAAATGGGTACTCAAGGAAGTCTCTCAGAGCATCATGGAATAGGGTGGTGGTGGTTATTATGGATTATTTCACCCTAGACAAGAATAGAGATATTGTGAGGAGTTTTCATTTTGTATTCCTCAACCATATTCACCATGGAAGAACCTTGAATATTCCTACCTTTTAATATAAATATATGGAGAAGTCAATGTAAAAAGTGAGAGTGGGTGATGTTGGAAAGCCTCTACATCAGGGATTAATTTTTCTAATGGTGGAGCATGTTTCTTAAAAATATGGTGGTATGGCAATTTTTAAGACTTCATTGATGGAGTATTCAACTGATTCCAAGTTGGAGGATGTGGCAATGCCCAAGGCAAAGTCTCCCAAAGTGATTTATCTAGTTTCTAATCACTTTGTGTCTTCAATGAATGAATGGGGGGTCAAGACACCTAGTTCCGAGAAAATGGGTGGTTCAACCCCGGACAGCTCTAAATGGAAAACTAGGTGTTCACAAAGGATTTTAGCCAAAGCCATCAAATTGGATAAAAATCTCATGGTTATGGTTGATTTAGACCAAGAATATTTTGGTGGTGTCAAAAAGAAGCCATAGAAGATTCTTTTTTATCAAAATAAAATGCAGTGAAAAATATTACAGGTGAGAATATCAACTCCCCATGCAGTGGAGTGAAAAAGGAATATATAATATCTTTTATTAGGACTCTTAAAGTTGCTAAATACTATGTTAAAGAGCTCAAAATAGTAATTGTCTAGAATATCCATGATCTTGTGCATTTTGAAGAGCAAATTTAGTTATGGGTTAGTATTGGCTAATTTTTAGAGGATTATTTTGTCCTTCTCTCTCTACCCCTCTATTTGAGTTCTTTTTGTTTTGGTGGAATCTCATATCCATTTTTATTAGGTTGGAAGGAGGTTCTGATAGTGTGTGGGATCTCTTTTTGTTTTTGGTTTGTTCTATTTTTTCCTTGGTGGGTTGGTTGGTCTTAAGTACTGTAGGTCAAAATGACTACATCAAGAGAAATAAGGTGACAAGCCTCGAAAAAAATTTGAAGTCTAAAATATGGATGTAAAATCATGATGTGTCTTGATATCACTATCAAAACAACTTATAGGTTCTAAGTGTAGAATTAATCATGATGTCGTAACTTGACTTAGTGTCATGGTCATGAATTAAAAAGGAGACTCAAGTACAAAATTGAGCATGATGTAATGACACGAATCAATATCACGATCGTGAATAACTAAGGAGGCTCAAGATAAAAGACCCGACATGACTTCATGACTTATGGTCACATCATGATTGTGATTACCATAAGAATCTAGAAGGAAAAGAAATATCATGAAACTATGATATGAGTCTTTGTTGCATCTATCAAAGCCCAAAAAGGATCATAAAGTAAGAAGTGCCATGACATCACGATAGCGAAAGTTCTAGAGGTTTGTAATATAAAATAAAGGTGTAACATTATGTCATGTTCTCACATTATAGATATAGAAGTTTGTAAAGCTTCAAGGCAAGAAAAAGAGTGTGACATTGCAACATGTACTCCTATCATAGTCATAAAATTTGGAGAAGCCTAAGGTAAAATAAGAGTGTGGCATCATGATATGTCTCTATGTTGCGACCACTACGAGTTACAACAAATAGAATCTTTTGCAGGAGTTCTAGTCTGCTATGGTCATTACAAGATCAACGATGATAAGCATTCCTAAATAATGAAGGATGGACCAGATTTTAAGTTCATCACCACTACTCATCCGCATGCATAAAGCATTTAACCAATAATTAGAGGTCGAGCACTCTATTCTATTTTTGGACCAATGGTGTTGCACGATGGTCTTATGAGCTTGGCAACCTGGCATTCTGTTGTAACTATTTTAATAAAGATATTTTTATATTTTTGAAGTTTGAACCATAGAGGTATTATAAATAAGAGTGATGACCTCTTGTTTAAGGGTTAGCTCTTAGGCATTTACAAGTTGCATGTGTAAAGACTTTTGGAAGGAGCAATGCAATAGAAATCTTTGTTTGGCCTCTGGTTCAACATCTTGTAAAAAATGTATGTATGAATGGATGAATATTTCTATTTAGCTAGATGAATGTGCATGACATTAATTTTGCTTTCTGGATTCTTGTGCATGTTAGTTCTCTAGTTCTAGAACTGATAGTCTATGGAACTAAATATTGATTAAAGGTTATTCTGCATATGATAAAACTAGTTGGTCTATTAGGAGGTTTTAATGGTTATTTCATTTCATGATCTTTATGTATTTCTTGATGTTGTCTAATCCGCACCATTACAAGTTCTAGCATCAGCTATATTTACTCTCTTTCAACACTCTTTTCTCCTCCATCATAGTTTTAGCTAGTTAGAACCTCAAAGGAGCCAACCTTCTCTAGAGATTGACCCAGTTAAGCTCTATAGCTTACCTGGTCATTCAATGTTGGCCAAGTCTTGGGTGCAATAATCAACCATAGGTAGATTTTGGACCAATAATTTTTGGCATACCCGATGGGACCAAATCCCATTATTCACACAAGTCAGAGATTTGGTGTTTGTCTTTGCTCTTTTTAAATCTAAATCACCTAGTGACTCCATTCAAAAATATCAAACATGAAAAACTTTATATCCATTGTTTAGTATTGAAATACATGATCACCAGATCAAAAGCAAAAAACTTAGAAGAGCCTATCAAGTTTTTAGAATTGCACCTTGGTAGTCTCAGAGTAAACCTTATTCTATCTTCTAGATCAGTACCTTCATCTACCATCACTATAGGATCAATTAGTACTATAATTCCTACACCCTTAACTCCTCTCATCACATCCACTGGTGGATCTTCTAGTATATCCAACCTTACCCCCGTAACTTCCACTAGTATAATAGCAATAATGGCTGACCTAAACCAGAACATCCTACCTTATCTCTTATGGAATAATTCAAGTCCCATGAATCTAACCATTCAAAATCCCATTCCCCTAGTAGCTTTGAAGGCACTACCAACATATGATGGCACAAGCAAGACTGCTTATGAGCACTATCAAGATGTAGCATCACTAGCAGCCATTCATAATATCACAGAGGAAAATGTGATGATAAGGTTATTGGTTATATCATTAAGAGGGAAGATGTTGTACTGGTATAGAAACCTCCCTAATCAGACCATAACCACATGGGCAAGGCTCATTGGTAAACTTGTAGAAGAATTTAATGAGCAAGCAGATCCTTTCTCCATACTTACACAATTTACTATCATTCAAAAACATCCTCAGGAGGAGATAGTTGATTTTAACATCAGATTCATACATGGAAGAGAGTGCATGATGGTCTCAGACCAATGAATGAGCAAGAAATGTATTATTATCTAAGAGCCTTCAAATCAGATATAGGTATGGCTATAAGGTAATCTTAGGTGTTCACCTTTCCACAAATCTTTTAGGAAGCCCTAAAGGTAGAGAAAGACCTTATTGCTATTGGGAGGTTACCACCTAAAATGATAATACCTATATTCCTAGATCTCCCTTAGGTCTCTAGTGCAAATACATCATATCCTACTTTTCTCCCATGGTAGACCTCCCAAAATGGCCTAGAATACCGATTATCCCAACAATACAAGCTCCCCCTATATTCCCAACTTTACCTCTAGTACCTACAATACCTACTTTACTAGCCCTCGATCCTTAGCTTGTAGTTCTCCTAGAAATGCAGACGACTATAAAAAATCTAACCAATGAGATCACTTCAATGAAGAGGTGGGAAGCTGAGAGAAATTTCTAGCTGAGAATATTCCCTCAAGTGTCAAAAGAACAAGTTGCTTCAACCAATAGATATCAAGAGAGATCAAGTATAATGTATGTGAATCAAGATAATGAACCCTCTACATCCTCAACTAAATCTGATTACTAGTGTTCTACATGTAATGATCCACATGGTGAAAGCTCATGCATGATTCACCAACACCATGTACAAAAGGTGGCTATTGAAAAGGTAGAAAGAGCAGGCAAGGGATAGGTTAATATGATTAGAGAAATGAGCCATAATTTCATGATGCCATCTATAGAACAGGTTGCAGTTTTGACTAGGTCAGGGAAGAAGCCTCTCCAAGTTGATCCCAATGAACTTAATCCTCTGAAAGTACCTTCAGGAGCAAAAAATCAAACTAAAAATGGAAATCCCCATGACACTGCACCTCAAAATCCAACTCAGAGGTAGGGAGTAGAAACCAATAGAAGTGAGGTTGCATAGAAAGAAGTTGAAACTCAAGAACAAGCAAGGGATAAACTAAGATATCCTTCTTTAACCAAGCATCAAAGAATAGAAGCAACTCAAGGGTATAGAAACAAGTATGATCCACCTACAAAAGAGAAGGATAAGCAACATGATTCAATTATTTTCAACATAGTGGAAGAATTAAAGAAGACTCCTTCAAAGGCAAGCATGTATGATGCATTATTACTTCCAGGATAGATTGACTTATTACAAGAATCTTTGAAATCAATCAAAAATAAATACAAGCCTCACCCTCAGCTAAATCTAGCCCAGGCCAGTCCGATACCAGCCATAGGTAAGAATAGGCCTCCTCCTTTCTATTTGTCCCTTCAAATGGAAGGGTGGGTGGTACACAATTGCATGATAGATTCAGGTGCAACAACTACAGTGATGCCCAAAGTTGTATGTGATATTATGGGGATGGAATATACTAGAAGTAGCCCTGGAGTACTGTAGTTGGATGGCACTCCAGTCAAGACTATAGGAGTGATCAAAGATATTCCTATAGTATTGCATAGGATACCCCAAATCATAGTTATACAGGAAGTAGTTGTGGTAGACCTAGAGCCTTACTTTGGGATGTGCCTTTCAAGAGAATTCACAACCAAGATAGGAGGATATTTATCCCTTGATTATTCACACATGGAGATTCCATATAAAGGTAGAAGGGTCAAGATCTTCAATGAAAAACCTTCTTCCTTTCATATTGAGAAGATTGAAGAAGACAATAAACCTGCTAATAGTGTGAGTATGATTACTGAAGAAATTGAGGGGTTAGATCTGATGGAGGAAGTTCTAGAAGAGCTCCAGATTGAAGATCAATTTTCTCTCTAAAGAATTTAATGCTATGATTGAAATAGGGATGGGGACCTATTCAATCACAAAACCTAAAAAGGTTGAGCCCTCCTCTTTGATAAAACAAGATTCCCCCACAAATCAGATCTGGAAACTATTCTTTGATGGTGCCAGATGTAAAAATGGGGCTAGGGTAGGTATAGTACTAATCTCACCAACTAGGGATGAGAAATTTTTCTTGTATAGATTGACATGGAGTTACATAAACAATGTAGTAGAATATGAAGTACTTTTCTTGGGCTTAAGAAAGGCTGAGAAGTTAGGGGTCAAGCAATTGTAGATATATGGATATTTAGAGCTAATAGTGAATCAGGTCATAGAGAAGTGTATCAGCAAGCAACATTACCTCAAGGCTTACCAAAATAAGGTATGGGATCTATTCGAAGCCTTTGAAGCTTTGAATATTAAAGTTATTCCTAGGGAGTGTAATACTCATGCTGATTTACTAGCATATATGGGGGCCAACTATTGCCCAATAGCCAATGTCATACAAAAGTAAAAAATAGTAAGGTTGATATACAGACCTTCAGTCCTAGATAAAGATACCTTCTGGAAAGTCTTCGAGAATGATGAACAAGTATTAGATTTCCTAATCTATGAGATGAACTATTCAAGTGATCAAGCCTTAGAAGATGAAGAAGATGAAGGGCTGATCCAACTCAAGAACAATCATATACCAAAAGGCCTGATAACTCTTGAAAGCCTTTTTGATAATAGTGATCGACCAGTGGGCTACAAGGAAATGTAGGTAGAACCTGGAAAAATGCTCAAGGTTGGGGTTCAATGTTTAGAAGAAGAGGTAGACCAAGTCATAAAGTTATGCAAATATTTCCTTGATATTATAGCCTGGATGTATGATGACCTCAAGGTGTACAACAAGGAAACAATACAACACACCATTGAACTTGAGCCTAGTTCAAAGCCCTTCCGACAAAAGTAGAGGCCTATCAACCCAAAGATAGAAGCCTTGATGAAGCAAGAGTTACTAAAGTTACTCCATGCCAAAATAATTTACCCTATCAAACACTCCACATGGGTTGCTAACCTAGTGTCGATCAGAAAGAAGAATGGGGATATTAGATTGTGTGTGGACTTTAAAAATTTGAACAAGAGCCTCCTTGAAAGATCACTATCCTCTACCTCAAATAGATCAAATACTACATATTGTAGCAGGAGCAAAAAGATTCTCATTATTGGATGGATTCTCTAGTTACAATCAGGTTTGGGTCAAATATGAAGATCAACATAAGACTACATTTACTACTAAATGGGGAACTTTTGCATATCAATGTATGCCTTTTGGCCTATCCAATGCAGGGGCTAATTTTTAGAGGGCAATGGATTTAGATTTTGGAGAACTTGTGAATAAGGTGATAGTCATTTATCTAGATGACATGATAGTGTTCTCCCACAAAAAGGAAAAGCATATTGAACATCTCAGAATGGTCTTTGAAAAGTGTAGAGAATTTGGTATTTCCTTGAACCCAAAGAAATCTATCTTTGTTATAGAGGAGGGAAATTTATTGGGACATGTTATCTCTAACAAGGGACTGGCCATTGACCCAGAAAGGGTGAAAGATCTTTTAGATCTTCCTTTTCCATTGAACAAGAAAGGGTTGTAGTCTTTCTTTGGATAGATCAACTTTGTGAGAAATTTTATTGTAGACTTTGCACAAATAGTAAAGCCTATGACCGAACTACTAAAGAAAAATGTAGACTTCAGGTGGATTGATCTGAGGAAAGAAGCATTCAAGAAGATCAAAGAGGTAATCTCTCAGGCACCTATGCTAATCAATCCTGATTACTCAAGAGATTTCATTATGTATATTGTTGGTGAACAGGAAAGTTATGTTGTAGTTCTTACTCAAAAGGGAGAAGACAATGAGGAGAGACCTATTGCCTTTCTAAGCTAGACTATGCAAGATCATGAGGAAAGGTATAACTTCATTGAGAAATAGGTGTATGCAATCATGAAGTCCTTAAATAAATTTAGGTATTTCCTATCCCAAAGTAAGACCTTGGTGTATGTAGTACATCCTGATATCAGGAACTTTATAATACAGGGAGAGCTTGGTGAAAAAGAGCAGGATGGGTGTCAAAAATCCAAGAATATGATGTAGATATCCACCCAACTAAGCTGGTAAGAGGTAGAGCTTTGTGTCAAGAGTTGGAAAAAGAGGCTAGAGTAGAATATGTGGCCTGTCAAGCACCAGAATCAGTTCAAGATATTAGGAATCCCTTAGAGAGCTCAAATTGGGTTGATGAACTTATAAGCTACTTCCAAATAGGAAAATGCCCAATAAGCCTGAATGCCTCACAAAGGAGGAGGTATAGACTACAAGCTCTGAAATATGTTCTATTACCTGAGGGCTTGTATAGAAAAAATTTGGATGGTGTTCTTTTGAGATGCATCAAGGATGATCAAAAACATAAGATCTTGGAAGAGTTCCATGGAGGCTTATTAGGAGGACACTACTAAGGTAGGACCACAACACTAAAAATACTAAGAACAGGTTGTTACTGGCCAACCATATTCTCTGATGCTTTTAAAGTCACAAAGGCATGTGAAGAATGTCAAAGATATGTAGGAAGAAACAAAAATGCTTCCTTACCTCTCAAGTCCATCCAAGTGGAGCAACCTTTACAACAATGGGGTTTGGACTTCATAGGGGTAATAGAACCAAATTCATCAGTAGTACACAAGTACATTTTGATTACTATAGACTATTTCACTAAATGGGTTGAAGTAATACTCATAAAAAAAGATGACCAAGAGGTAGTAATTGAATTTGTTGAAAGCTTGATTACAAGATTTGGCATACCTGATGCATTGGTTAGTGATAATGGCCCATCCTTCATCGGAGCAAAGATGACTAATTTTGTAGGTAAATATGGGATCTATTTAAAAACTTCTTCCAACTACTATCCATAGGGAAATGACCTAGCAGAATCAACAAACAAGAATTTACTTAGGATTCTAAAAAGGACTCTGAAGGACAACAAAAGGAGTTGGCATTTACTGATAAATCAAGCACTGTGGGCTGATAGGATCACCATTAAGAAGTCCATAAACACTTCTCCTTACACTTTAGTATATGGAAAAGAGGCTATTCTCCCCATACATATGGAGATACCTACTTTGAGATTGCTTAACCAAACCCATACTGCAGAAGGTGACCCAATAGAAGATAGGTTGATGCAACTTTTGTAGCTAGAAGAATAGAGGGAGCAGGATTATGTACAATATCAAAAACATCTAGGGGAAACCAAAGGATGGTTTGATAAAAAGACCACTTTCAGGAAATTCAAAGTCGAAGATCTGGTCCTAAGATGGAATGAAAACAAAGCAAAACCAAGAAATCACCAAAAGTTTGACTCTTTTTGGGATGGTCCTTTCAAAATCATTGTTGAGAAACAACACAATGCTTTCCAACTCCAGGATGAATAGGGAAGGATTCAACCCATTCCTATCAATGGTTTCCACTTAAAGCTCTATTTTCATTAAAAAGATCCCACCCCTTGTATTTTATGTATCATATGTATTTTAACGTGTGTTTCTGTAGAATGTCATGATTTCATGACACATCTCAAAGTCATGGTAGAAAAGAAGGAAGAAAGATGCACGATATCATGATATGTCAGTGAGTCATGGTAACAATGAATGGAAGCTTTTGAAAAGGAAAAATGATTGTGATTTCATGACAAATCATCATGTCATGGTCAAATAGTCAAAATAACTCTAAAAGGAAAAGATTCATGGCCACAAAAATAGAGGGAAAACTATTTTCAAATTTTGAAAGAATAATGGGAAGCATGATATCATAAATATGGCATTTTTTATGATACATCAAAAAGGGTGGCACGCGAGTGGAATTAGAAAGGATGTATCAATCAATTCATCGAACAAACAACCAACCACCACAGTAATTGCATGTTGCCCTAATTCCTATGAAAGCTTTGTGAATGGCCAAAAAACCCTAGCAACTCATTTTTTTAAAGTCTTCTCATAGAATTCCCTTCCATCACAAAATTTTCCTCTTGCATAGATACTTTTAGAAGAATATTTTAGTGTCCCAGAGCTCAAGAAAGCAAAAGTACCATAATGGTAGCTTCATCCTCAGTTGTAGAAGTCACAATGTAGATGAAAGAAGATAAAAATGTCAAATTTCAAGATAGGGATGTGAGAATTGCGAACACTATGGCTACGTACAAGGGTGTTGCATGACTCAGGATGGACATCAAAAAAGGCTTTCGACAAGTATTTCATGATCAAGTCCCAAATTATTTGCCTTTCATTCTTTACTCTCTTTCTACATCTATAAACCAGTGCATCCATGTCCTGAACATGTTTGTTCCATAGCAAAATTCTATGATCCTAAGCATAATATTATTCAAAATGTGCAAGGACACCCACTTTTTACCCTTAGACCATATGTTTTTTTAGCTATTTTTATTGTGAGTATGGTCCCAACTCTAAAGCCCAAAGATTTTCATTTCAATGACCATGTAAAGTATTACGTCTCAAACAACCACATGAGAACCTTCATAGAACTGCAACTACAATCACCATCACCAAGAAATTGTTTTACAAAAACCCCTATTCCCCTCTCAGAATTCAATAACCCTGAACTCTTCTCAATTTTGGCTAAAATTGTGGGGTTGACATTAGATGGGGAGATCCATGGTTGGAAAATTACCATGGTCCAGGGTATTTCAAACCCTAAGTTCTATGACACTTTCATTATGGACCAGAGCACTAGGCCTCTTTTCTTCAATTGGCCAACTTATCTATACAGGAAAATTCATGAACAATTGACTAAGTTGAAGAAGGGTTCCCAAATTTCTTTTAGATATTGTTCCCACCTGGCTTGGGTCTTCTTTTACTTCATGGTGTGAGAAATACCTTTCATACCTATAGTAGATAGATATGAGAAGGGGAATCTATTACCAGTGTATTCATGGACCACAGTGCTCACCACCTTTGAGACATACTACAACTTCAATAAGGAGTTCTTGGGACCTGCACTTAAAATTATGTATGGGGAAATGAATAGGCTATCCCAAAAGGCTAAAAGTATTTTGCAAAACCCACATGCAGAGGAGGGGGACTAGTTCATTCTAATATAGGGTGTCATCATTAGATTATATGGGTTCATAGGAAAGCCATTTTTACTCCCTCACTATGTTACATACCAGTTGTTTGCAATGGAGTATTGTAGGCAAACTATATATATCAACTACAAATATGGCATAAGTATAGGCAAGAAGGGAACTTGCATCCTACCATTCAATTTTGAGGGTATAGTCCTAACAAAGAAATGGCAACATGAACAAGTTTCTCAAGCCCTGAGGGACCTGGGCCTAGTATAATTGCCACAAATATGGAGGTACGACCCTAATGATAGATTTTTAGAAATACTATCTATCATTAATAACACTAGGACCCAAAAGTTCACCAAAACAACTAGGGAGCATATAGAGTAGCAAAGGAACAATAATGAAGATGAAGAGTTAGAATGGAATGTGGATCAGATGCAGTCATTACCCCCATGGCATGATTTCTATGAGCAAGTTGTAGATTATGATCCCAAGAATGTCGAAGAACATTTCCTAGATGAGAAAACTATTCAAAAGATGTAGAATAAGCACCATTGGATAGAGGCCAAGATACATGCCTGGTGGGTCATGAGGGTTGAAAATAAATCATCTTCAAGATATGGTCTCAAAATTGATGATGAATTTTCCCTCAGGTATGATAAGTACCAAGAGACCTGGGCAGAAACCATTGGAAACAAGATTGCTCTAAGTTTTTGTATGACATGAAGGGAAGGATAGGCTATGAAAGACACTTACAAAGAAGAAAATATAGGTAAATTAAAGGTGATCACCTAGACTCAAAAGTATATGGTAAAATATACAATCCCTCCCTCCTCCTCTAAGGAAAAAGGAAAAGTGTACACCCCTACACAAGAATAGTTGGAAAAGTATTCAAAAGCACCCTTGATAATGAAAAATATGGGTTATACTAGAGAAGGCCTTGGAAGACATGGCCAAGGGATTACTGAGCCCATCCAGGTGCAAAGGAGGTCGAGACAAACAACTCTAGGGGTAAGAAGTTCAAAACATAAAATCTCTGAGTCAGTCACTCCAAATTTTGTATCACCTACTAGGGTAGCACCTCCCTTAATTGAGATGATGTAGGTACATCCTCAGTAGCAAGATTTAAAAATAGAGTCTGACTCCCTTCCTCTCATAAGATGAAAAATAAAGGCACAAAATTCATCTGAGGAAATCTCACAAAAAAGGAGAAAGAAAGAAGAAGTTATAGAAGAAATTAATGTCTTAGAGCAAGAGGAAAATACAGAGCAACTGCTTCGATAGCAAGATGAAAGTGCCTCAGGGTAGGAAGAAGTGGTTGAGAAACCACCACCCATGGAGGATGCACAAGAAAAACTACCACCCATGGAAGGTACACAAGAAAAATTGTAGCCATAGCCAGTGGCATCAGGTATGATTCCTATTCCTTCCTCTTCTTCTCCTTCTCCTCATTCCATAGACAATTTTTCCTTCCTTTCTAGTGAAAATAATGTTCAACCTCCACCTTCACAACATCCACCTTATCTCCACCTTATTCATCCCCATCTCATCAGCATCCACCCTCACCACCACCTTCTTCATCTATCCTAGCTAAATAAGTTCATATTTCTGCACCTTCCTCCATAGCACCACCACTTGTCACTTCTGAAGACTCTGTAGAAGCATCCATTGTATCTTCCATGATTAATGATTTCACTATTACAATGATCCCATTTTCCCCTTCCCATTGTTACCACCCCTACCCACTTCTACAAAAACTCACCCCACTATTTCAAAGCTCAAGAAATTCAAGAAGGCAAACAAGAATGCCTATGACTGGTGGCATACAAAATATGCCCAATATTCCAAGAAGTCTACTCAAAAAATGATTGCAATAGATCCAACCACCCTCCAATGGATGAAGATGATAATCACACCCTTGGTGGATAATCCAATAGAAGATATGATGATATAAGACTATCAAGTTGAACTAATAATAAAAGATATCACCCAACTTTCAATGCAAGATGAATTTGTAACTACCCAAGCTCACTTAGAAACCATTTACTTGCACGATGATTATTTCAAGGAGAATTTTGCATGGTATAAAGAGAAAATTGAGGAGCTTGAGACAACATTTATTGAACAAATAAATGTTGAAAAGTATTTGAAGAATGTGTAGACATAAAAATATAGCCACTTGTCATCCAACCATGTTTCCTAATCCCCTTCGTCTATTATATATATATATATATATATATATGTATTTGTTAATATATATTTAAATATTAATATTTTATATATTATATTTATATATATTTAATAAATATATATATTTATATGAATTAATCCTAGCCATCCGTCATGTTTTAATCTCAGCCATTCATCCACCTTAATCCATGCCACTTGCCAAGATTTAATCTCCACCCTTCCTCATGTTTTAATCTCAACCACTCAAATTGTGTTGTCAAAACCCTAACATGTCTAAGGAAATATTATAAAGAGGATTATTTTTGATGAATCAATCCCTAAGTATTATTCGAACCCTAAGTTATTTGAATGCCTAAGTACCCTAACACTTTGGAGTTCTCTAAGTACCATTGTGGTCCCACTGTGATCGCCATTTGTGAATAAAAAAATCAAGCAACACCAAATATAAACTATGAAATAATAAATAAGCAAAGTAACAAAAATATTGCACAATATAAATGAAATATTTTTATTGCCATTAGATCTCAAGTATTACAATCAGTGTGCCCAAAATATGGGATTTTTACACTGCTTATTTCTTTTGATACAATTGTTACATGTACTAGGGTTCTCCGAAACCCTAGTTAAAAATAATGGTGGTTTCTTCACACTTGATTCGATCCCAATAGATTTGTGGGTGGGCTTGTGTATCCTATGTAGGGCCACCCTAGATTTAAAAACCTTCAATAAATATTGTTCTTACACCTACACACAACTAACAATAACAAGGATCAGTAATATCTTAGGGCTCCACTACGTGAGACCCTCAAAAGAAATAAAATCACTAAACCCTAATATTGCAATGAAAGTTATAAACAAAGCATAAAAATATGAAATAAGTGCAATGAAATTTTACCTTGTTATGGATTCTCTATGATAAATTACTTTATTACTGATTTGCTATTTTTATTTTCTATTTTACAAATTTTCAAAAGTTTGTTCATGCCAATTTCACAAAATTAGGGTTTTTGAAGAGTTGTAGAAGTAAACCAGAAGTTTCACAAATTCCCTACGACACTCGAGGGGCACCCTAAAACACTTAGTGAATACCCCAATTAATTACAGAGGCTTTGAGGTGCATTTTATAGAGTGGTAAAAGGATACGCATGATATTCTGTAATCCTACTTCAAAACCCTAACCCCTCTGCATCATTTTTTTACGTTTTTATAGATAAAGTGATAAAAAGAACATCAATCAATTTCTATTAAAAACAATCATATTATATTTGTATTTTTAGGCACTTGCATTCATTTTGCACATTAGAGTAGCCTTGCATTTACACATTCACCATAGGTCATATTTCAGATTTAAATTTTTATTGTTTTTTGGTGTGTTGTACTCAATATTCTACATATTATTTTCATATGAAGTGACAACTGCATAAAATAGTTTGCATGATAGGGTTAAGAATTCCTCTTTTACTTGTCTAAGTAGGAACAAAATTAGGATACTCAAGTATACTCCCGCTATTGGAATCCCTTGTTGATTCAAAGCGAAAGAGTACAAGAACCCTCCACTATTCAAAGTGGGTCTTAAGCGGTGTACCCTACATCTTTTGAGTAACTTGGTATTTATATTTTTGGATTCTGATTTAGACCTATAAAATTGGTTATTTTTGACATTGTATGTAAACATTTGAAAATATAAAACTTTAAAATGAATCACACACAACATGTTTCACATTAAACAGTAATGATTTGGATTTCATCACCAACCATTACTTGAGATTTGGCGACGGTGGTTTTCACCTCCATCCATTAATCTCTGCCCTTAGCCACCATAGGATACCCATGAGAAAAAATTTTGGACTTCATCATTAGAAATAATCTCATTTCCTATCCAAGCCATAGATTTCACCCTTCATTATTCAAATTAGCACATCCAAAATAAACAAAACACAAAAAAAATCCTTAAAAATGAGAAAATGAAAAAGGAGGTAAGACACATTTGTTGCAAAAATAGAGGATCGAGTTTCTTTACTTTATTTTGTGAAGTTTCATTTGCATTACTTTCTTGCACATTGCACATATTTGGTTCAGTATCTTATGGTGTTAACTAGAAATAAAAAAAAAGTATTGAATCAAATTTTCATCCACCAAAACACTTCATCCATGGATTGTTCATCATCATTCCCCACCACTTCTATGGTCAACCCCACTAGTGTGATATAGACAAGTTGTTCAGATTTTTCTGTGGGTCCCTCACACATTGTGTCATCCACACAACCATTCCACAAATAGAATCATCTTCACCTACCATTGACCACCACATAACCCATATATATATGGCTAAAGTGGAAGCTTTTTATATATCCACTAACTATCTTAGAACCAATCCATAGTTCAACCAGGCATGGTCCTTCTTTTTATTAAGAACCTACCTCTTCCCAATCTTCTAGCCTTACCCAAGTGTATAACAACCCTCTTTTTGAGGTTTCATCTACACCTTCTCATTATTTATTCATCCCTCAATAGGCAAGTGCTCATACCACTTCTATCCCATTCTCATACACTACCACCTATGGAAACTCTTTGTATGAAGCACATGTTAATGCTACTTCACAAATACTAGCATCCACTTCATTTAGTGTCACCCATCTAGTTGTAATTCTTATTGCAACTTATACTCCACCTACCTCATCCATTCCATACACATATACACATTCTACCTCATATATGGAAATACATGAATCATGGGAACACCTTATTAAATTGCTTAAGAAATGATAGAATGATCACTATTGTCCTCAACAATAGGTTTAGGAGGTTAATTATAAGCCTCAACCTATTTCCACACAACCTACATTTGTCACCCAAAGTCCATCATGGGTACCACAATCTTCAATAGTTTCTACCCCTACACCACCATCAACTCATACCCATGCCATTGCCATAAATCAACATATTCATAGCCCCAACACATCATATCTATTTTAAAATTCACCATAATTTCTTTACCAACCTCCACATCATCAATTTCAATCCACTCCATCAAACCATCATCATCTCATCACACCCCAGCACATTCATACTCCACCTTCATAGAATCATCAAGTAATTCAGGGCTTCCACATACTTGGGAAAGACCCTAGAATCCAAGCTATGCAACAACATATTGATAGCCTGATGCAACATACTCCTAGTATGATGAACTAGAAACCAACACTTAGGCAGTTGATCAATAAACCAATCCATTTTTTGGTACCATCATCACCATATCCGATCGCCATATCTGACTGGGAACCCTAAAGAACATGTGATCACATTTATTCATTCATGTTTCAAAATCCAAATTAATGATGCTCTAATTCTTAGAAATTTTCCTCGAATATTGGGAGGAGATGTTGTAGAATGATGCAACCATTTACCCCACTATAGTATTTATAATTTTGAGAAATTGGTTGATCAATTTCCTGAAATATTTTCCCTTAATGTTAGAAATAAGGTCTCATTATCTGATATATATGGTCTAAAACAATATGATGATGAGTCTGTATATGAATTTGGAAACCATTGGAGGGCCATTATTACCAAACTACCATTTACCCTACCAATGGAAGAGCTTACTAGACTATTTACTAAGAGTTGCTTAAAACCCATCTCTTGGTTGTTACAATTACAACAATACCGATCATTTGAGGAAGCTCTTGCCTAGGCTAGCATCATTGAGGAAATAAAAATCCAATAAGGTGTACTTAATCCTAAAAAGAAAGAATTACAAAGTAAGGGCCAATATAAAAGTAATTATTCTAGCCAATCTAAACCAAGTCAGACTAACCAAGACAACCCAGCTAATAAAGTTAATCAAGTGGTTATGAGCCAACCGGTAATGGCTCAATAATAACTTGTGCAACAACAACTACAACAAATTGAATATCATGTGATTCCTTCAAGATATCAATCAAGTCAAAATATAGTGCCAACTATAGAAAACCATCCACATTGACAACCTGTTTGACAAAACTATCATTACACTCCATTAGCCAAATCATATGCTTCCATATTCCACCGGTTTTATGACTCCAACCAACTTGCCTTACCTAAAGTCAAACCATATGACCCTATCAAGCGTATAAAACACTATAGGGAATATTGTTTTTACCCTTATCATAGGAAAAATGGGTATGATATAAATGGTTGCTTCAACTTTAAAGACATAGTGCAAGATCTCATTGATTTAGGGGCCATCAAGCTTGATAGTCCCTTAGCCCAACAGAATAAAAACCTTGGTATTTATCAAACATCACTTCCTCATCATGAGGAGGTGCAACCAATAATGAGAGGTACTAGCACCAAGACTCCTTCAAATTAATTCAATCATGTGCAACAATATCAAGGTTTTTTGGGTGCTATACATGTAGTTACCCAAGGTCAACAACATACTAACCAAAAAAATGCACAATAGAAACCTGTTCAACCACCCATAGCACCACAAGAAAGTGTGTATCGACCTACCACATCATCATATCCCATACAAATTTTCACTAATTATTCCCAACCCATTCATATTCCAAGTCATACAAATCCATCCATTCATCCCATCAATTGCCCCCAAAGTCCAATCATATTCTTGAGTAGTCGGTTAACTACTAGCCCAAAAATGGCTTTAGAAAAACTATCTATATATGATCTCATTCAACAATATCCTCCACATCGTGAGGCATTAATGGATATTTATAATTACATTGAACTTAAATTTCAAGATCCTAATTCCTTTAGTAATTTTGTGGGGAGTATCCAAATATGTATGGAGCCTTCCATTAAGTTCTATGATTTTAAGATTAAACCAATATTGTCAAAATCGGTAGATCCTCCATTGCATATTATGGCTCAAATTTATAGGAAGCTAAACGAGTTCTAATTGATACCAACTCCTCCATAAAAATCATTACCACATCAGCTCTTCAATATCTTAAGCTTCCACCAAATCACATAACTAAATCCACATTCACCTTGAAAGCATTTAACGATGCTCTCTACTCTACAGATGGCATTGTTGTTTTACCCATAGAAATGTGGGTAAAAATATTGCACACTATATTTCACATATTGGAAGGATCCATGGTGTATAATGTACTCCTTGGATGATCTTGGATTATGGAAATGATATGTCTCCCTTATATACTCCATCAATGCTTGAAATATATACATGAGGGACAAGTTCATTGCATACCAATGGATGTTGAACCATTCAAGTATTGCAATTTCATTTCAAACCCCTATGAATCCATGTTTCCTTCCACTCATATTTTTCTCACATCATCAACCACCTCATCAACTACGACATCCACATCTTCATCAAAGCTCCCATTCGTAAATAACTCTCCATCACCACTTCACATCAATCTTCCACTTCCATGCCCCCATATCCATCACCATTGAATACATGTACATGTGGTCAAACTCAATCCACATTAGCCACATCATAAAAATAGTACCCTTCCATAATTCTTCCTTCCACATCATCATTACCCATCCAAAAATCACCACAACCAAATCCATATCCATATCCATCAAACAATGTCTCACAAGTCGAATTGATGGATCTTGAGATACCATCATAGTCCACACATCTTCTATTACCCGAGCCATCAATCAATCGGGAGCTTCCCACATCCACATCCAATCCATCTGCATCATCCCAAGTCAAGGTCGACCTTGCTAATCCTAGTATTGGTGAATATGTTGTCCAAGACATAACAATCACATTACTCAATATTCAAACTGCTAAGGATTACAAATGCCCACATGACCCACCCTTATCTATAGGAGCAGTATATAACATGAGTTCAACACCTAATAGCATAAATTTTTGTATGGGGGGATTGATTCTTTGTCCAATCTATCTTCTCCAGATGAACCCAAGAAACCAACACCTGCCAATATACAACATATTTCAAGTTTTCCATCCCAATATTTTCACATAGTTAATTGGCAAGGACATGGCCTAGGATGACATGAACAAGGAATGCATGATATTATCGATGTTTCATATCAAGAATCACATGACCATTCAGGTTTAGATTATCATCCACTTCTTCTCTTGAACAATCTTTCCAAAGTTTACATTTTAATTCAGGAGAAGATATTCATCACATCGATGACTCTAAAGATGATTTCTATGAAGAATTTGATGTCATGTCAATAGATTCTAATGAATATGAAGAGGAATCAAACCCCATCATTCCAAACATTGAATAGGATGATTTTATCCTCAAAATGTTCCCCATCCATCAACCTATCATTCGCTTTATTATTCCACAAGAGCGAGTTGAACAAACCAGTGAACCACCACCTCCACTTCATTTATCCATATCACTTGCCATTTTACTTGTAATATATGCACATAATTTAAAAAATTAAAAAATTCAAAAAAATAAAATAAAATAAAATAAATCATTTGCATTGCATGAACATAGATTTTTTCCAATAGCATTTATTTTTTTTCCTACTATTTTTTAGGTTACCAGAGCTCTAGCATTGGTTCTAGCAAACAGGATCCATCCATCCATTCACCTTTGCCAACCATCCATTTTCCCTTAAGTGAACATGAATCCTGTTGATTTATTCATCCCAATATACAATCCATATGATTTGGAAAAACCAATTCCATTTGACATGAGCCTTATCGATATGGACAATATTTCCTCACCATCATCCTTTTTTGATTTTGTCCTATCTGAGAAATTATTAAGGGCTTTAGCCAACTACATTCCTTTGTCACCTCTACCTTTGCCTTCACCTTCACCTTCAAATCTTGAGGTTTTCCAGGAATACATAGACAAGGATAAGTCAAAAGAGTTTTATGACATCATAGATGATATTCATCTTATCCCAATGCCCCATCAACTTGAGGAAGGTTCTCATATTTCCATTGAAGATACCATTGATGTGAACCTTAGTTCAGAGAAAGACAATCCCCAAAATGTCAAACATGGTAAAATTTTATCCTTAGATGAACAAGAACAATTAGTTGCTCTCCTCAAGAAGAAGAAGGACATTTTTGCATGGTCCTACAAAGACATGACTGGACTTGATCCTAAATTGGTTGTCCATAATCTCACCTTGCATTCTAATGCTAAGTTGATCAAACAAAAACTAAGAAGGATGCATCCTAATGTGGCCCTCATAGTCAAAAAAGAGCTTTAAAAACTTTTAGATGTGAGATTCATTGTTCCCATTTACTATCCTGAGTGGCTTTCAAACATGGTACCTTTTCATAAGCCTAATGGGGTGATACACATTTGCACTAATTTTTGAGACCTTAAAAAAGTGTCCTAAGGATGAATTTCCTCTTCCAAGCATTGATACTCTTATCGACACTTGCGCTGGCCATGAAATACTTTCTCTCATGGATGGTTTCTCAGGATACAACTAGATTTGAATAAATCCTGATGACCAACACAATATAGCATTCACTACACCTTGGGGAACTTTTTGTTACAAGGTGATGCCCTTTGGCCTAAAAAATGTAGGTGCAACTTATCAACGTGCCATGACATACATATTCCATGATTACATGCATAAAATCATCGAAGATTATGTGTATGATCTCTTGGCAAAATATAAAACTTCACAAGAACACATTGATGTATTGTAAAAAGTCTTTGATCGAATTTTAGAGCATAATGTAAGGTTGAACCCCAATAAATGTGTCTTTGGTGTTACCTCTAGCAAACTACTAGGGTTCATTGTCTCTAAAAGAGACATTGAGATATACCCAAAAAAATTCAAGGTCATCATGGAGATGCCTCCCTCAACAAAAGTAAAGAGATTGCATAGTTTACAAGGAAATATTTAATCGATATATCATGTCATTGCATAAATTTCTGATAAATGCACACCATTCAATCACTTGCTATAATAGGAGGTGATATTTTCATGGACAAATGAATTTCAAAAAGCCTTTGATGACATTAATCAATACCTGGATTCTCCACCAGTATTAACTCCTTTTTTGGGGGTCCCATTCCATATTTATGTTTTACCAATTGACTTTGCATTAGGTACAATGCTTACACAAAAGAATGAAGATAATTGAGAGCAACTTGTTTATTACATTAGTCGAACATTGGTAAGCTATGAAATAAAATTTTCTTACATGGCAAAATTATGCTTAGTAATGGTTTTTTCCACTAAGAAACTCATACATTACATGCTTAGTCACACCACATATGTCATAGATAGATAAAATCCTCTGTGTTACATGATGTCTCACACTTACAATAAAACTCACACTGGTAAATGGATAATGCTTCTTACTAAATTTGATCTTGATTTTATTAGCAAAAAATCCATTAAAGGTTAGGTCATAGCTGATCATCTTGTAGAAGCTCCACTTCCTAGTGATTAACCTTTTATTATTGAGCTCCCAGTTGATTTGGTATTCAATTTCACTGAACAAGAAGAAAATGTCATTCTAGAGGAAAATGTCAATATTACATTATTCTTTTATGGTTCTAAGTGCAAAAAAGGTCAAGGTGCTGGAGTTGTGTTTCATACACCCCATGGGGTGTCGATCCCCTTATCATTCAAACTAGACTTCCAATGCATAAACAAAAATGTAGAGTATGAAGCCTTAATATTAGGTCTTCAAGCAGCTATAGCTATGGGCATAAAGCATATCAGGATATTTGGTTATTCTCAACTTGTTGTTAGAAAAATCAATGGAGAATACCTACCATAAAATTTTACCATGAAGTAGCAATGTCATTGCTCTCTAAGTTTGATTGGCATGAAATTGATAGTTTACCATGTTCGACTAATAGATTTGTAGATGTGATGGCCTCTCTTGGATCATTTATTCCAAAGGACTCCTTAGAAGAGGTACAACCACTCATTGTCACAATGATCTCTAAATTTGTAATTATTCATGCTAAATATAAAGATGAAAATGATGTTTACTTTATCCATTCAGAGCTATATGAGCCTTGGTCAAATCAAATAATAGCATTTCTCAAGTTTGAAACACTCCCATCAGACATATCATGGACTGCTAAATGCACTTTCAAGCAAAAGGTAGCTCATTTTACTCTCTTGGGGGATGAGTTGTATAGACGTGGTTATGATGGTGTATACACCTAAAACACATCATTTTTAGAACTACTCACATGGGCACATTCATAGATCATGTGACTAAACCGTGGAACCTTCCAAGTGCCAAAAGTAGTTTTCACCACTCATATGGGGTAGTCTTAGTCCATCCAAGCCTGGCTGAAGCTCAGAGCGACCAATCCCTATCCGCTACAGACGACAACAACTAGACCCTAAAATATAATTTTCCATCAAACCAGCCTAATCTCAGGTGGAAGTGGCAATATACATGCAATAAGACTAAGCGGGGAAAACTTTACATTCCTCCTCATAGCCAGTCTACATGAGGGACTCAAGTCTAGATTTAGACATCAGTTAACTGGCCCTCAAGGCTAGACAAAGACTCAAATTCTCATGCTAACAAATAGTTTGTACGTAGGATTCAGTCTTAGGGTTTTTAGATCTAAACCTAGGACCTCAATACAATATAAGGTGCAAACCTAGAGTACCAAGGAACCTTCTTTTTATCAATTGGAGGGAGATATTTAGGAGAGATTTTTGAGACTTGAAGATGTTTTCTTGTAACGAAGCCTTGTCAGATCAGAGAGCAAATCGTAGCACCTTTTAGGAGCAACAAAGTGCTAGACAACTAAGAGGTTATCATCTATAGGATATTCAATACATCAGACAAAAATGACAATCATTTCAACATCAGCAACAAGCCTATATCCAGAGCCTTACATCAATAGAGACAGGTTTTCATCTTAGCGGCCACTATCTTGGATAGTGGCCCACAAGCCTAGTCTAGGGTTCTTAGTGTTAGTTTCCTTTATTTAGCTTATTACATGTTTTCATGCCATTAGCATAGATCTAATTTATTTCATTCAGTTGCATTCATAGCATTAGTTTCTATTATCATTAAGCATATTTCCATTTATCATTAGGTTTATTGCTAACAACCTCATCCAGGGAGGCAATCTCGGACAGCTGAGCGTTTGTTATTTTTTTCATGCTTGCAGGACTATAGGTTCACTAGATAGGTTATCAACATATGAAAGCAAAAGGATCCCTCTAGAAGCCAGACCTAGAGAAGGAGACATCTATAAACCCTCATACAGTTCTGTGTGTGTCACCAGGAAGCCTATGAAAGTACACCACTCTTTGCATGGGGATATTATACATCTACTGCCCCTATATGTAAAATTTGTATCAAATGTAAGGAATCCCTCAGAGGGATCTATATGTAACCAAACTTGAGAAAATCAATAAAGAGAATTATTTATTCATTTCTTTGTATTTCGATTGTATCTTATTTCACATATTTCATTTAATGCATGATTAAGTTAATAATATTCACAAATAGAGTAGTGGAAGGTGCACCGATTCCTTGTGATCGCTACAGATGGCGATCATGGTGGGACCCCCGCCAAGTTTATATTTTTTGACGATTTACTGAGTTGGTTTTTTATGTGCAGGTTAGCTGCTCTGGTCTACAGCGACCCACAATCATAACCACTCCTACTAACAATGGCCATAAATTAGCGGCTCTAGTCAATAGCAGCTAGAACTAGAGTGCAGTAGAGGAAAAAATATTACTTCTCTGAGCTGGATTAAAGGTTGGTACAATTTTTTGATGTTTGTTGATTGTCATTCTCCTTCTATTTTTCTAAAACAGTAAAAATTAAGACACATTTTGATTTGGAAACTAAGGAATGGAAAGGAAATAACTTCAATCTTGTGTATTTTAGGATTTTTCTTAGATTTCCACTAGGATTTGCTAGGAATAGTAGCTTACGCTTGTAAATTCTGCCCTATAATCCAACGTTCTAGAAATCGTGTGTTGGTTTGCTTGCTTTGAGGCCCTAATAGAGGCCATATTTGCATAAAATAGAGTTCATCCATGAAACTCATACTAGTTATGCATATTTTTGAAAAGTGAAACATCATTTATATTAGGCATATAGGAAAGAGTTATTGTTATTGTATGATGCATTTTACTTTATGCAAATTTAAAATGAACCCCACACACGCACACATGTTTTAAATATTGGGGAGTTGGATTTCATCACCGACCCTCAATTCAGTCCGGTGATGTTTGCATTCATCTCCTTCCATCGGCTTGCTCCTTAGATCTTTCTAGAATGGAATAAGAATTTCTTTATAGTGGTACTAAGTTACTCATGTTCAAACTATCACAATCATTGGTTCAGAGTGGAAGAGCTAGGCAAACCCCCCACTGGGACTTCAATGGTGTACCCTAATTTCTTTTGAGAAAATCATGTTTGGCATGGGTGTTCTTTATTCCCACTATGGATGAGTCTCCTCATTCTAAATCTAAAACAAGAGCAAGAAAAAAGAACAACACATCAAAATGCATCAAACAACTTAGGGAACACATAAATTGGTAATCAATATAAACACTTGCTTGATATTGTTTGACTATTTCTAATTGTAACACAAAGGACTAATTCACAAAAACAATGGTCAAAACCAAAATTAAACATCCTTGGTCCAACATCGAGGTGGAATCTGAAGCAACACATACCCATAGACGAAGTCATAGTAACATTGAACCACCTACTCATAAGATCATGGGGCACAGCTCTGCGAGCTTAAGGGATGATAACTCAACCCATGGGGGTTATCCTCGAGAAACCCCACCTAGGGAATCACATCATGGAAATAAGTCACAAAAACACAAAAAGGCTTCATGACCATCATCATCAAGAAGACACGAGGAGGCCTCAAGGCCCTCCTCTCAATACACAAAAACTTATCAAAGACATGAGGAGGCTTCAAGAGCTTTCTCCCCACATGGACATAAAATGGGTTCTAGAACCAACTCTTCATATAGGAATTATGAGGTTTCCGCACCTCCATACTCATGTAAAAAATGTGGGGCTATAAAGCCTTCATCACAAAAAATACACACAAGAGTCACAACATCTCAAACTTCACATGAGACACTGAGTATAGGTCTGCCCACTAAAGGGCAAGAAACTAGAGCTACATCCAGTCGTAGACATCAAACAGAAGATACCCTTCACACAAGAGGATATATTCCAATATATTATGACCTCATTGGAGTGAATGGCACCCTACGATATCAGCCATGGAAAACAATATAGTTAGATGAGTTGGATCGGTTTCATTCGAGACCAACTCCTAGAACCATAGCCATAGAAAATTTTGCATATGAAAGTTCACAAAGTGTTACTTCTAAACACACCACCCAAATTGGGGATCCTTTAGAGTGACCCCACAGTACACATATAAATTTTGATCATAGAGGCACTTATCAACACACTGAACAAGTTACATTAACTAGCAAGAGCAAAGAAACAATGGAAATCCCTTCGAGGAATCTATGAGTCATAACCACAAGAACATAATCAGACAAACATGAATATTCTTTGATAGCATAATATGACCACATGTGATGGTTATAAAATGTATTGCTCAAAGAGTGAGAGCTAGTGGAAGCTCTCGATCATGATAAACAAAGAGAAAGGCTTTTGCACCAATATGAGCAGCATTTAAGAGAACAAGCTGAGCAGCTAGCTCGTATCAATTTACAAGAAAATGGTGATGATCACCAAAGATATAGATGTACTGAATCACAAAAATAAGGGTGCACTAGGAAAGAATAAATCCCATAACGAAACCACCAATAAAATCATGAAAAAAATCAAACTGGTGGGCAAAGGGTAAACATGAGAAATCAGGATCAAACACATCCTGAATCCTCTCACAGGAGGAAAGAGAATAGAACAAGTCAAGTGTATAAAGGGTTACCTCCATTACCACCGTGAGTGGGCCTACAAGAATAGGAACTCCTCACCTCAAAGGAATTCTAGTAACTCTCTAAAAATATGAAATCCTTTGAGAAGCAAGATACGGCTGGGAACCAACCAACATTGAGTAAAATACACAACCAACCATTATGCCCATTAGTTCCTAGCCTTGCATATCCTAAGCACTTTGAGATGCCTAGGTTAGAAAAATTCAAGGGGGAAGAGGATGCACAAGAGCATGTTACCAATTTTATCAATGCATGTTTTCATATTGAATACAATGATGCTCTTATGCTAAGAACTTTCATTATGAAAGTTTTGGGTGCTGCCACTCAATGGTTCAACCAACTTCCTAAGAATAGCATATCCACTTTTGAAAAACTAGTAAACACTTTCCAAAAATATTTATTCTTTGGTGCTAAAATAAAGGTGAACCTTTCAGACCTGTCCAACTTAAAACATTATGATAATGAGCCAATAATGGAGTATGGGGATAGATGGAGAAAATTCATGGCAAAGTTATCATTCTCCATCCCCATAGAAGAGATTGTCTACATATTCACCAAGATTTGTTCTAAACACATTTCCCTCTTGCTACAACTTCAACAATATCCTTCATTTTAGGAAGCCTTGGCATAGAGAAAAATCATTGAGGACATAAAAGTAGATGAGGGAACCATTAATCTCCAAACCAAGAAGGAGTAGAACAAGAATAGAAAGAATGAAAAATACAAGTAAAAGTAGGGCAACCCTGCTCTAGTTAATCAAGTTGTATTGGCTGCACCTAAGGATGGGGCCATGCAACAACCCTATAATTATCAAGCACATCCTCCACCAGCCAATTATGATCAAAAGAACAATCAAGGACAAAACAAAAAATGTAAGCCACCTCACTACTTTACACCATTTTTAGAGTCAATGCAATCAATTTTCAACCAGTTGAGTGAGGCAAGGAAGATCAAATTTCTTGATATACCTCTTTTAGATCCCAATTGTCCTAAGCCAAAAGGATATAGGGAAAACCAATTTTACCCTTATCATAGGATACCAGGGCATGACATTGAAGTATGCATGGGTTTCAAGAACCAGGTGCAAAATATGATTGAAGCGAGAGAACTTAAATTTGACAACCCATTGTATCCTGATAATAGATATATGGGCATATAAAAAAACCCGCTACCAAACCATGAGGTCCCTAGAGGGCAAGGTGCCTAATTCAATTAGGTTTAAATCGATACGCCTACCCATGGATGTATTGGGATGGTTGAAATTTTCAATATAGCCATCAGGAGTAGATGATATGGTCAACCACAACCTCCTGCAACTCCCATTAATGTACTAGCTACACCTAGGTAGAGGCAGGGGTAAAACAACCTTCCAAATCCACCAACCCAACCTATGGTGACTGTTCAGAGTAGACTAGAACAAAAATTACAAATAAATCCAACCAAGTTATCTATCTATGAGCTCATACAACAATCCCTAAAGCACAAGGAGACTTTTATGGAGATTTTGAGATCAATTGAGCTCCAACCACAATATCCCAATGCATTCACACATTTTTTGGGATAATTACAACAATGTCAAGAATCAATAATTCAATTTTATGATCATGAGATTAAGATAGTACCTACTACCTTACCATATCCTTCGCTACACATTGTTACATCAGTTAATGATCTAGCTTTTAAGTGGGTCTTGATTGATACATGTTCATCAATCAACATCATCACAACAACAACCATAGGGAATCTTAAGATCTCCAAATCCTATATCATTCCAGGAGCCTACATGTTAAGAGCTTTCAATGATGCTTTATACACTACTATGGGAATGATATTCCTACCCATTGAGGTGGGGCATAATACCATCATTGTGATGTGTCATGTCTTGGAAGGGGCCATGCAATACAAAATTATCTTAGGACATCCCTAGATAAGAGACATGAAGTGTGTGCCTTTGATTTTACACCAATGTGTCAAGTATGTGCATGATGACAAAGTATATGTAGTTCTGGATGATGAAGAGTCATTCAAATATGTCCATCAGGTGGATATTCTAGGATATTTTGTAATTCATTCCACCCACCTATATGTAGGACTTCATCTCCAACTATACAACTAGATGACAGAGACAAAGGGGTACAAAAAGACCCATATACATAGACACCTCCTCTTGCACCCAAAACAACTAACACTTCTAAGATACCATCAACATCTAGATCTAAATAAAATCATAAACTAAAGGTGCCCTTAATCAAGGAAGAAAATCCCAAGGAATTGCTAACTATATCCATTGCAAAAATCCCAAGTCCCATGGAAGAAGAAGATCTCCAGGATCAAGCCGAGGAAATACTAGAACCCACTTTGTCAGTGTAGTCTATAGGGTCATCCACATCGTATGCGACAATACAATTGACAAGTATAGGAATAGGAGAGTACCTTGTGTAAAACATGATATTCACACCCATAATTGATTTTGCATGAGATATGGGATGGCCAAAAGACCTGAGACCACCAGTGGGAATAGTGGTTCTGCTTTGAATCCCTCCCAACCAGACCAATTTTATCTATGATGGTCTAGACTGTGCCCATAAGTCTTTAGATGTAGAAGAGGACAGTGATGAACTATTTACTATTAATGTTCATTACCTCTCTAATCTCAAGCTTGCTCTTAGCTACTTTGAATGTTACCATTGGCATGGCTACGATCTTGGTATATATGAGCAGGGGTGCAGGTGACCATATAAGTCACAATACCAACTTCCCACCGATAGGTTTGCGTTAGGCTACCACATAAAATATCAAGATGACTCTCTAGAAGTAGCCACCAAGACATATTATGAGAAGACATCGATTTTATTCCTTATCACCCACCAAGTACAAGAAATATGATCAACAAACAAGTGGTCATGGTAAACATACCACCACCAGAGATTTATCATCCAAACTTCTCAATTGATGCCACCCCTACAGCTTGTACATTTTGGGATGAATATCAAGAATAAAATGGGTATGATGATGAAGTACATGTAAGCTTATCCTATCATGGACCTCACTATTTACAAAGCCTTACCTGGTCTAGCCACAACGAGGGTGGAGACATATCGGATGAAAGTGGCTATGATTTAGAGGACTCAATAGAAAGAGCCTACCTAGGGCCAAGGTAGTGGTACCATAGCTTGGGGTAAGAAACTAATGAAAATGGCATCTTCATAAGTGATGAATAATATGATGATGAGACATAGATGTTCTACTTGGGGCTAAGACATGAGCCCCTTATTTTAGGATCACATACCAATGCCAATGGTTTTTGGATAAGCGATGATGATTATGAATATGAGACTAATATGGCTTATCACTTGCAACAAGTCAACCTGCTGGTAGAAAGATAAGTGGGACTTCATGCCATAGACCCTGGATTCCAGTTTTTGGTTAGACCTATCGACTTAAATGTCATTTACCATGCAATAAATCCCCCTCTGCATACGTTCATGGAGCTCTTGGAACCCAACGATACTATTATCCTACCTACTCATGGGCCAGATCTAGAGATTCCTTTTCCTCCAAATCCTCATCATGAGTATGGAGGGTAAACCTATGAGAAAATATTTCACCCATGTGGTCTTGGATATTTCATTCCATCCATCAATACAATCTCCATTGATTTGACCACTCCACTTCATAATCTAGTAGATCCTACCAAACCATTGTATCTTGATATAGATTCTAATGATTGGGATCATGCTAATTCACCTATAGAGCCTGAGGATATTTTCCCTAATGAAGAGGTGATACAACCATTTCATTTGCATCAGGTTGTGCATATGACATACTCCATGTTTGTTTGGATCCTGAATCAGTAGGTCCTATAAATTCTATTGATGACATTCATTTAATACCCACACCTCACAAATTGGAGGATGGGTCACATATGGCTATAGAAGCAAGTTTTGATGTGGACATTAGTGATGATCCTACTCAACCAAATAAATTCATGTTCGGAGAAAGTCTATCTCCAAAGGAACAAGCCATAATAATTCCTCTTCTCAAGGACAGGCTAAATATTTTTGCTTGGACTTACAAATACATGCCAGGGCTTGATCCAAAGTTAGCTATGCACAACCTTTCATTGGATCCCATGAAGAAGCCAGTCAAGCAAAATCTAAGGAAAATACATCCAACCATCTCTTTGATGGTGAAGAATGAGTTACAAAAATTGTTGGATGTGATTTTATTAGTTCCTATTGACTATCTTGAATGGGTCTCGAACATGGTGCCCATAGGAAATCTTGATAGAAGAGTCTACATTTGCATAGACTTCAGAGACTTGAATAGGGCAACTCCAAAGGATTTATTCCCGTTGCCAAACATATATTCTCTTATTGATGCCACTATAGGCCATGAGATGTTCTTCCTAATGGATGGGTTTTCTGGATACAATCAAATCTAAATCAAACTTGAAGACCAGCATAAGACCGCTTTCATTACTCCATGGGCGACATTATGTTACAAGGTAATGCCATTTGGCCTAAATAATTCTAGTGCCACATATCAGTGATCCATGACATACATATTTCATGACTATATGCACAAAATATTAAAGGACTACATGGACGACTTACTGGCCAAGTATTTAGTGTGGCAAGATCATGCTAAAATCCTTGAAAAAGTCTTCAATTGCCTCATTGTGCACAATGTCAGATTGAACCCTAAGAAGTGCGTGTTTGGCATGACTTATGGTAAGCTCTTGTGTTTCATAATTTCTAAGAGAGGCATTGAAGTCAATCCTACAAAGGTAAAGGCTATATTGGAAATGACCTCCCCTACGAAAATTAGGGAGTTGAGAAGCCTACAAGGCAAGGTAGAATTCATAAAATGATTCATTGCATAATTATCAAACAAATATCAACCCATGAATCGACTACTATGCAAAGGAGTCCTTTTTCATTGGGACGAAGAGTGCCAAAAAGCCTTTGCAGAGATAAAAACTTACTTGGCAACATTGCCAGTGTTGGATCCACCAAGGCTATATGTACCATTTTTACTATACATATCAACTACTAATTTTGCTTTGGTAACCATGTTGATCCAAAAGAATGCACAATACAAAGAGCAAGCCATATATTACATCAGTCGCACCTTGGTGAGTTATAATCTAGGGTATGCATATGTAGAAAACTTGTGTTTGGTAGTGGTCTTTGCAACCAAAAATTTGTGATACTACATGTTGAGCCATACAACCTATGTTATATCAAAACAAAATCCTTTGCAGTACATGATGAACAAGACCTATCACAATACACGTACTACAAAGTGGATCATTCTATTGATAGAGTTTTATCTAGAGTTCATAATCCAAAATTCCATAAAAGGACAAGTCATAGCAGATCAATTAGTACAGGCACCTCTTCAGGATAGCAAGCCTCTCACCATAGAATTGCTCGATGATGTAGTTTTTGCATTATCAGATCCATCAGAGCTCAAAGAAATTAAGAAAGAAAGATACATGGCATTGTTCTTCGATGGTTTGAAGTGCAAGCAAGGGGGAAGAGCAGGGATTGTCTTTATCACATCGCAGGGTGCTCTATTTACCTTATCATTCAAACTAGACTTCCCTTGCACAAACAATAACATAGAGTATGAGGCCCTGATATTGGGACTCCAAAAAACCATAATAATGGAAATTAAAATATTGAACATATTTTATGACTCCTTGCTCATAGTAAATTAAGTCAAAGGATTTTTTGAATGCAGATGCCCACTCCCAAAAGCTTACAAGGATCTTGTTGACACTTATCTAGACCAATTGGAATGATATGACATTGAGGCAATCCCTCGTACATAAAATAGATTTGTAGATACCATGGCATATTTGGGATCCTTAATCCCTCAGAACCCGTCTTCTAATTTCACAATCGTTCACATTAAGGTGCTCATGCCCTTAGTGATACAACATGAGGCTATTGACAATCAAGAGTCAGTCAACATGATCCAGATAAAACCAAATCACAATTGGTCCTTTAGAGCTAGAGAGTTCTTATAGATGGCACCTTTGGGGTCTCTCATCTCTCAGGGTCATGTGGAGTGTGGTGCAATAATTAACCATAGGGTTGTCTCATAATTTGTGTTCACAAGTTTTTAGAAGTAGGAGGAACAGGCCATATTTTCTATGGAGACTGTGGCCTATCAGGATTGGCTTTCTCAAATATGAGATTTCCTAAATCTTGGAATGGTACCACAAGGCCTATCGCATGTTGAAAGACAAAAATTTAAATAGAAGGAAACAAGGTACATATTAGTGGGAGAGATCCTTTATAGAGAAGGTTACGATGGAATGCTCCTTCGTTGTCTTGAGCTATAGGAAGCATCTTGGGTAATTTTGTAGGCTCATGAGGATACTTGTGGTGGTCACTTCAGTGGCATGGCCATTGTTAAGTGCATCTTGAGAATGGGTTACTATTTTCCCACTATGAAAAAATACTATTGCGAGTATGACAAGAAATGCGTTAAATATTAGCATCACGTGAACCTCACACATTTGCCATCACATGCCTTGAACCCATCCAGGCAACATGGCCCTTCTCATAGTGGGGACTAGAATTAGTAGGGAAGATCTCACCCCCATCCTCAGGTTGACACATGCTCATCATAACGGCCATATATTATTTCACCAAATGGGTCAAAGTGATCCCCTTAAGATTGAAAACTGGACCAAGGATTATAGAGTTTATACTCCACAATATCATAAGTCATTTTGGGGTCCCTTAGAAAAGAATATCGGATAATGGGTCATCTTTCAAAAATAAAAATGTGTGTGCTTTGACAAAAAATACCATGTTCAGCATAGTTTTTCAACACCCTATTATTTGTAAGCAAATGGGCAAGCAGAAGCCTCAAACAAAACAATACTCTCCATCTTGAGGAAGATGTGAAAGATAATCATAAGAACTGGTATCTGTAATTACCTCTTGCATTATGGGTATACAAGACTAGTGTGCGGATGCCCATCAGGGCAACACTATTTTCACTCGTATATGACACCGAGGCCATCATACCCCTAGAGTTAGAAATTCCAACCTTGCGCATAGCATTACAGGACTTCATAGATGATGGCACCATGTGGCAAGGCCACCTTGATCAATTAACACTTCTAGATGAACGTTAGGTCAATGCCTTGGAGCATCTCTGTGTTTATCAGGATCACCTTGCATGAGCCTACAATAGTAAATTCCACTTAAAAGAATTCAAAGTTGGAGATCTTATGCTCAAATCAAACCAACAATACTCAAATCTTCCACTGCACCTATGAGATAAATTTGCGGTAAATTGGATAGGTCCGTACATAATATCGAAAAGGGTTGGCCCTGGAGCATATCTCCTCACATCATTGGATGGTGTTGAAGATCCTGAGCCTATCAATAGCATCCATTTGAAGGAATTCTATACATAAAATACAAAAACATTCAAATATACATAAAACAAAAAAAAATTCAAATATACATAAAATACAAAAACATTCAAATATACATAAAATACAAAAACATTCAAATATGTCATAAAATTACAAAAAAATCATAAAAACATAAAATATTCAAAAACAAAAATGCTCCAAGGGTATCTTCACACCGCTTGGTCAAAATCAATAAAAATTCTCCAAGGGTATCTTCATGCCGCTTGGTCACCTTAGTCAAAAATGCTCCAAGGGTATCTTCATGCCACTTGGTCAAATTCAATCAAAATGCTCCAAGGGTATCTTCATGCCGCTTGGTCACCTCAATCAAAAATGCTCCAAGGGTATCCTCATGCCATTTTGTCAACCCCTAAAAGCCCCAAAGGCACAATAAGCCCTTTGGTCAAAAAATAATCAAAAATACAAAAACATTTACATCTTACATCTGCATCCACATAGCTGCATTACTTTCATATCCATTATATTTTTACATGTTATGATCACAATATTTTTAACGATGCCACAATTTGTATCACAACCACAAATACTCAAATCCATCTTCACCCATTCATCCATTGTGTGTAACTGTGTTTTTCAACACAACCACTTCTTGTTGCTATAAAGAATAGGCTAAGGTTTTCTGGTCATTCAACCATATTTTGAGGTCTTATCAGACTTTATGGAAATCCATATTGATTAGTATAGGGTAAGGTCTAGTCGTGATTGCCTCAGATATTCAAGATCCCATCACTAATTAAAAACACTAAAATCCTAGTTGGTACAAGGGAAATATGTAAGCTGCAAAAGTGGTCTAGATCACCTTAAGCAAAAAGGGTCTTCCTTGCTTATCCCCCTGTGCAACTAGTTCAAATGTGCTAAGAATTGACAAAAGGACAAGTTCCACACTACCTAGTTATATCCCTCACTTTTACCAAAACAAGCAAAAATTCCAGAATCAAGCAAAAGTCAAAAGCAAAATAAACAAGTGATTATCATCACTACATAGATCCCTTGCTCAAAAGAAACACAAAATTCAAAATTAAAAAAAATCAATAAAAAATAAATAGTGTTTTTCATCACTAAGCACGAGCAAGTATCCCAAATAAAATTAAGAAAAGAAGGGAATGGAGCTTGAATCCCTAGAATTGTCAACATTGTACAAAACTGGAAGATGATCCCCATTACAGATTTGGCATACAACCATGCCTGGTAATGGTGATACCCTTACGCATGATGATATGTCTATCACAATAGCATCTTGCATTTGTGTATACCAATGTTTGCATGTGGATGAACTAGCTTTGGGTAACCCAATATTGCCTAGTGGTATAGTCCAACCAAGTCCAACATAGGATCAGATGAACACTTGAGGATCCCCGATCTTAGCAATGGGCTGAAATAATCTTGCCTGACATCGGAGGAAATGCTTGAGTGCTATATAAATATATTCATTTGTACACACAGGGATAATGAATCTGTAGGTCCATGATGAAAGCCTTGCTTTTAAAAGTCTTGTATGGTTAGGACGTAGCTGTTGATAGGGTAGCTAGAGTGTTTGAGTCTCAGGAAAGGCCTCAAAACTTCCTACATGGCAAAAAATCATATCATCAATCGCATCATCAATTTTCTTTATGATGTTTTGTGAATTAAAGGGTATTAAAAAAGTAGGCTAGATACTAGATGGATGTCAGAAATGATATTTAGACAACCACTGACTATTTTGTATATTTTAAATTACATAAGCTTATCAAGAAGCTACATACATTTCATGCCTATACATTTCACATATAGATGCTTAAACAATTAGTTCTTGTAATAAGAATGATTGTTTACATTCATAACTAATATACTTTCTGTGGCATTGCCCATTAGATCGTTAAAATAATATCATATGCATTCCTTATGTTTTAAGTTATTAAAGCATATAGGTTCATTTGCGTTAGATCAAAAACCATGTAGATAATGCATTCCACACATTGCATTTGCCACATCATAACATAAGTCGAATGCATACAACTAAAAGCAAAATTAAACATGCATTTAATAAATAACATTGCATCCATAAATACATAGATCATCAATCATCCATCTACACCTAAGATCAGATAATTGCATCTGCATACATTACATTGCATCCTAAGTCTTAGTGAAAAGAGAAATAAATGCACCTAATCATGTAGCAAATTTTAGAAAAGAAACTCAAAAATTAAAAAAAAAATCAATTAATCATCTCAAAAATCAAAAAAATCAAAAAATATCCTAAGGTTTTCTGGTCACTTTCATCTACAATGACCAGGAATCGACTGCTAAAGTTGGAAGCGGCCAGGATCCAACGGTTAGATTTTTTACCATTGGGATTTGAACCAGCCACTACCATAAATAGTGGCCAAGCCACGAGCCAAAATTGTTGCTCTGAGTAGTAGCAGTCGATGGGCAACATGACAAATGCATATGCCCTAGGCCAAAAATACAAAATAAAAATTGAAAAAGCACAAAAATGGGGACAAGCCCACCAAATTAAAACCTAAACTAGACCTATTTATGGGTTCGATTCGTTGCCAGCAAGTTTAGTGAGGTTTGTTTATCGGTTACTTAGTGAGGTTCATTTTTACTAAAAAAATTATCAAGGTTAGGGTTTCGAAGCATACCCGAGAAGCTTCGACTCCTCCACTCATCGATGCCTCACCCTGTGTAGCCATAATATTTGACAAAAAATGCTCCAAGTTGTAAACTTTCACTTTATCTCTAGAGCTCTAAAAAGGGAATTGCCAGCTAGAAAAATGAAAATTCAAAACCATAGGCTACTTTTATATTTCCCAAGTTATGCCTCGGTTTCTGCTATCATAAACAACCCAAAATTCTTGGCTGTTGAGGTCGAGAGCGGCCAGAAATAGGTATTTAGAGATCGCTGGATCTGACAGCGACCAGCAGCATAGGTAAAAATAGAAAAATTCCTTCCATGAGAAATAACAAAAAAATCAAATAAGCACATTTTGATGGTTGATAATTATCATAATGATCAAAATAACAAAAAAAACCACAAAAACAAAAATCTTGAGTAAGCCTCGTATTCGGTTACTTACTCTATAAATTGGACGGTTGCAGAGATTTGCACTCCATGCAATTCGGTGAGATGAGTGAGCTACCATAGGGCTACTTGGGGAAAATTAATTATTTTGGAATCATGATGTGCCCCCTCAATCCCTAAGAAGACCAAGACGGTTGAACTACTCCACGAGTACGATAAAATCATCCTAATTCCCTTATGACAGAACACTGAGCCAAGTGATTCAACAAAAACATCTAAACAGAATTGCTCATCCTAACTCCCTAAGAAGGCTATTTATGGTCGGTCCACTCTCTGGGATAGGGATGAATGATCATCATAAACAGTAAAGATCACACTTGGATGGGGGGTTTGCCCATTAAAATAACTAGCAGTAGAAAGGAACCAAATTAGTCATATTGGTCAAGCGACTTGTCACCTGATTCATTGCCCTTACCTCATCAATTCGTTGTGTGAGGGGGTATTTAGCTCTTCAAATAATCATAATCAAATTCAACCAAAGATCACTCAATCATATCAAAATTATGTTCGTCCTACAAACCATTGTAGACAACTATCACCAAAGTTTTCCTGTTTCTTGGGTTCATAAGAAAAATATGATATTTTTAGTTTGTAGCTCTCCTCTAGTCGGATGTCATTGTAGTGACATAAGCTATCTGATTGTTTTTGAGGAATGAGTGGAAGTGAATATGTGTAATACCTATGCTAAATTAAGCCTTCTAGTATGTCGAAGCAATGATTCAAGGGTGTGCATCATAGTGCATGATTAGGCCATCCAGTGTTGATCAGACCAATGATCGTCATACACCCTACAAACATATCAGTCTATTTTTTTGCTCAGTACTATGTTTTTCTCACACAACACATCCCAACAATGGGCATCTGTAGACACCTAAAATGTGTCATGTTTAGGAGAACTACTCACATGGGCACATTCATAGATCATGTTACTAAACCTTAGAACCTTCCAAGTGCCAAAAGTGGTTTTCACCACTCATCTGGAGTAGTCTTAGCCCATCCAATCCTAGCCGCTATGAACCAGAGTGGCTAAATCTTGGCCACTAAAGCTCAAAGCGATCAATCCCTAGTCACTGTAGATGACAACGACTAGACCCTAAAATACAATTTGCCATAAAAACAACCTAATATCAGGTGAAAGTGGCAGTCTGCATGCAATAAGGTCGAGCGGAACAAGTTTGCATTCCTCCTCATATCCAGTCTACATGAGAGACTCAAGTCTAGATTTAGACATCAGTTAACTGGCCCTCAAGGGTAGACAAACACTCAAATGCTCATGCTAACAAATTGTTTGTATGCAAGATTCAATCTTAGGGTTTTTATACCTAAACCTAGGACCTCAACATAGTATAAGGTGCAAACCTAAGAGCACCAAGGGACCTTATTTTTATCAATTGTAGGGAGATATCGAGGAGAGCTTTTTGAGACTTTAAGAGCTTTTATTACAGTGAAGCCCTATCGGATTAGAGAGTAAATCGAAGCCCCTTTTAGGAGCAACGAAGTGCTATATGATTGAGAGGTTATCATCTACAAGATATTCAATACATCAAATAAAAATGACAATAATTTCAACATAATAAACAAGCCTAGATCCATAGCCTTGGAGCTATAGAGATAGGTTTTTATCTTAGCGGCCACTATCCCAGACAGTGGCCCACAGGCCTAGTCTAGGGTTCTTAGTGTTAGTTTCCTTTATTTAGCTTATTACATGTTTTCATGCCATTAGCATAGATCTGATTTCTCTCATTCAGTTGCATTCATAGCATTATTTTTTATTATCGTTGAGCATATTTCTGTTATCATTAGGGTTTTTTCTAACAACCTCATCCGAGGAGGTAATCTCGGATAGCTAAGTGTTTGATGTTGTTTTCATGCTTGTAGAACTATAGGTTAACTAGATAGGTTACCAACATATGAAAACAAAAGGATCCCTCTAGGATATAAACCTAGAGAAGTCTGACCGTCTTGGATGATTCTATCTGATGCAATCAAGGCTCAGTGTTTTTATGTCATAAGGAAATTAGGATGATTCTATCGTACCCGTGGAGCAGTCCAAATGTCTTGGTCTTCTTTGGGATTTAGGTGGCACATCATAATTCTAAAATGAATGATTTGCCCTAAGTAGACCTATGGTAGCCCACTCATCTCACTAGATTGCATGGAGTGCAAATCGCTGCAACCGCCGATTTGATAGAGTAAGTAACTGGATATGAGGCTTACTTTATATTTTTGTTTCTATGTGATTTTTTTGTTAATTTGATCATTATGATGATTATCAACCATCAAAATGTGCTTATTTTATTTTTTTATTATTCCTCATGGGAGGAATTTTTCTATTTTTGGTTGTTCTTTAGGCCACTGTCAGATCTAGAGACCCCTAAATACCTATTTCTGGCTACTCTCGACCTCAACAACCAAGAAGTTCAAGCCACTAACAACAGCAGTGATCGAGGCATAACTTGGAAAATATAAAAGTAGCCTAGGGTTTTGACTTTTCATTTTTATAACTAGTGATTCGCTTTTCAAAGCTCTAGAGAGAAAGTGATAGTTTGCAACTTGAAGCTTTTTTTGTCAAATATTATGGCTGCACAGGGTGAGGCACCGATGAGTGGAGGAGCCAGAGCTTCTCGGGTACGCTTCGAAACCCTAACCTTGCTTTTTTTTTAGTAAAAATGAACCAGATGCACAAAGACTCAAATGCTCATGCTAAAAAATAGTTTGTATGTAGGATTCAGTCTTAGGGTTTTTAGACCTAAACCTAGGACCTCAACACAATATAATGTGCAAACCTAAGAGCACCAAGGGACTTTATTTTTATCAATTGGAGGGAGATACCGAGGAGATATTGTTGAGACTTGAAGTGCTTTTCTTGCAGTGAAGCCCTATAGGATTGGAGAGCAAATCGGAGCACCTTTTAGGAGCAATGAAGTGTTAGATTATTAAGAGGTTATCATCTATAGGATATTCAATACATCGAACAAAAATGACAATCATTTCAATATCAGCAACAAGCCTAGATCCAGAGCCTTGGAGCAATAGAGACAGGTTTTCATCTTAGCGACCATTGTCTCAGACAGTGGTCTGTAGGCCTAGTCTAGGGTTATTAGCAGTAGTTTCCTTTATTTATTTTTATTACATGTTTTTATGCCATTAGCATAGATATGATTTATCTCATTCAGTTGCATTCATAGCATTAGTTTCTATTATAATTAAGCATATTTCTATTTTTGATTAGGGTTATTGCTAACAACCTCATCCCAGGAGGCAATCTCAGACAGATGAGCGTTTATTATTGATTTCATGCTTGTAGGACTATAGGTTCACTAGACAGGTTACCAACATACAAAAGAAAAAGGATCCCTCTAGGAGCTAGACCTAGAGAAGGAGACATCTGTAAGCCCTCATAAAGTTCCATGTGCTTCACCGGGAAGCCTAGAAAAGTGCACCACCCATTGCATGGGGATATTATACATCTACTGCCCCTATTTGTAAAATTTCTATCAAATGAAGGGAATCCCTTAGAGGGATCTATATGTAACCAAACTTGAGAAAAGCAATAAAGAACATTATTTATTCATTTCTTTGTATTCCAGTTGCATCTTCTTTCGCATATTTCATTTAATGCATGATAAAGTTAATAATATTTGCAAATAGAGTAGTGGATGGTGTGTCTCTTCCCCAAGGTCGCTATAGATGGAATTATCCTTCATTATATCAAGTATTATAAGGTACAAAGATACATAGTTGAAGCTCATGATGGTTATTTTAGTGGTTATTTTAGTGGAAAAGCCATTGCAAAGTGTATTCTACACATGGGTTATTATTGACCCACCATGGAACGCAACTATTGCACATATTTCAAGCATTGTAAGCATATCAAGAGAATACTAATTTAACTCATGTACCATCACAATAATTACAACCTATTCAAGGCCTTTGGCTCAATGGGGTCTTGATTTAATTGGCAAATCTTGCCTCCTTCCTTGGGATAACACACATTCATCATCATAGTCATTGAATACTTCACAAAGTGGGTTGAGGCAATTCCTCTAACCAGTAATATAGGACCTAGAATTGTGGAGTTTATTCTTCATCATATAATTTATCATTTGGGTATTCCCTCAAAAGTCATCTCTAATAATGGTAAGTCTTTAAAAAACAAGGATGTTAAAGCACTTTACGAGAAATATAATATCCAACATAGTTTCTCGACTCCTTATTACCCACAAGCAAATGGATAAGCTAAGGCTACCAACAATACCTTAATTGCTATTCTCAAAAATCTAGTCAATGAAAATTATAGAGATTGGCATATACAAATCCCCTTGGAATTGTGGGTTTATCGAACAAGCATCTACATGCCTACAGGGGTAATGCCATTTTCATTGGTCTATGGAGCCAAAGTAATCATACCTCTTGAGCTTGAGATACCCTCCTTGTAAATTTTATTACAAGAATTCACAGATGATGATACTGCTATACAATCATGTCTTAACCAACTCACACTTCTTTATGAGAGGTGAGTCAATTCTTTGCAACATTTATGAGTTTATCAGGACTACCTAAAGTGTGCTTACAATGCCAAATTTCATCTACATGAATTCCAAGTAGGAGATCTTATTCTTAAATATAATAAACAAAACACCAATGCATTACCACATATTCATGATAAATTTGTAACTAATTTGTTAGCTCCATACATTGTTACTCAAAAAGTGGGTAAAGAAATTCATAGACTTTGCAGTCTAGAGGGAGTTGAATTGTCCAAACCACTTAATGTTATACACTTGAGAGCATTCTATGCTTAATGTGAATTATATATATGTCTATTACAAAAAAACAACATTGAATTTCACATTGCATTTTACACCTTACATCTCACATATTACATTGCGTACATTTCATTTGCATACATTTCATTTTCACACATTTCATTTCACAATGCACATTTAATTCATTTGTATTCACACCATCATTTTCACACATTCCATTCATATCAGGGATCATTTATTTATTTTAGATATTAATTGCTCCAATAAAGTCATGTTGCCCTAATCAGGGGCACCTCCAAATCATCATTCATTGCATTACACCATTTCATAAAGTCACATTATCATTTGCAAACCGCATTGCCATAATTCCTAGGTGTTTTTGGTCACTCAACCACTCCTAGTGTTTTAAGTGACCTTCAAATACATGTCAAGTTTTCTTTAGGACCAAGACATGTTTTCACTAAGAAAATATTGAGTTTTGGGAATTGAATCTAAAACATTCTTGAAACAAACACAATTACACATTTTAAATACATCTTGTGTCAAAAATAGATAACATCATGTTTGGGTTGAACCTCGAAGTGAATAGGGTATTCCTTTTTTGTCCCATCATGCAACATAGTCCACAAAATTAGTGGTTTTTACCACTATCACAGTTTCTAAATAAAATAAAGAGTGGGGTTAAACCCTAAAAACTATAAAAAATTTACACAACACACACCATAGATCCTCAAGTTGTAAGTATAGTACTACATTTCCAATCAGATAGTTAGGTATTCATCCCCAAATATTAGAGATCAAATTATTGGACTATGGAGCTAATATCCATACGGGCTATAAACACTTGACTAGTAGTCGAGTATGCTCATGCGTGGTGACACGTCTCTTTTAAAAGAGATCTTTAACTACACATAAGGACAAGCTAGCTTCATGGTCTTCTCCATAATATGTTTCACCCAATTTACTCAAGATGGGTTAATGAACTCACTTGCACACACATTGGTTCTTGATTGTCTTGAGTCATTACCATGCTCTTGATTTTGTAAATGAATTCACTGCACACACATTTGGTCTTAGAGAAATTAGGCATTATTTAGTGGGTTTGTTTGATGTAACTAGTATGTCTGAGTATCTCCCAAACAATCATTTTTCCATATCAACATCCATATATTTTTCCATGTCAACATCCATTTCTTCTTCCATGTCAACATCCATATCATTTCATGAGTCATCCATTTCACATGCCACTAGTTTGGTGCTCTTGATTAAACAACAATGCTAAACATGACCAAGCAAAATCTAAACTATGAATGATCATTAGAATATTTGCATTCATACACATTATAATTTGCATTAATCATCCATATACACATGCATTCACACAAAAACATCCATACAAAAGCATTAACACAAAAGCATAACACAAAAGTAAAATCCATGTATATATATATATATATTGCATCTGTACAAAAAGTGCATCTAAGCACTAGCTAATTCCTATAAGAGGACCCTTGTGATCTAGAAGGATCCCTAGACCTAGAGTTATACCTAGACTCACTATGCCTAATAGACCTGGATATGTATGAGAAGGTTGGATTTGGAAGCCCAATGTCGTGCTCCATAAACCAATCCTCCAACAATTAGATATATCCATCCCAAGACCAAAGGCATTCTACATCATGTCTCTATCAATGATTCTTCTCTAGCAGCTCTACTTGGAGCCTCACATTCCTATCATAACCTCCACATGTAACTAAGAGTACCTCCAACTCTACCCATAGTCAAGCTATATTTGCATCTCAAGCTATTACCATCACATCCCGAGCCACTACCATCACATCCCACTCTACCACCATTGCTCTAGACTCATACAAACCTCTTTTCTTTGCCTAGGAGGTCCTATTGGAACCTCCTCCATGCCATATTTGCCATTTCCATCCCCTCCAATCCTAGGTTCCTGCTCTTTTGTACCCCTATAATGCCTTCGACTACTAGATCAAAGGTGCCTTTGGTTCTTAGGATCCTCCTAAGCCTCTGCCTCATACCCATCCCCATTACCCATATCCACTATCAAAATTGGTACCCATGGTAGCTGTGCAAAAAACCATGCATCGTACTCCACAATTGTTCCTACATCATCCACATCGATGAGATCCATATCCTCGTCATCCTCATAGATCACTCTTTGTGCCTTGGTACAAGGTAGACCCGTATCATCTTGATGATGCCTATAGAGTACTAGAACCTCAAGAATTCCCTATCTTATTCTAAACTACCTCAACACCCATGAGAAATGGATTAGTTCAACTTTGCTTCGATGCCTCTTAACCACCCACCTAGCCTATCAAACCCTTAATAGCTACTCCTCATCACCTATCCACATGGCACCTCACCATGGCCTCCATATCACCTGAGCTAATATCAATCCAGCCCACAAATCCCTATACCATTGACTCATCCAAAATAGGATGACTTGGCTACACCTCCTCTACCATCAACAATCTCATAACATAGGTCTACTCCATATCCCAGGACTCAATAGGCAAGCCCATAGTACAAGCCACACTAGAGTACTCCCAGCTCCAACACTATAGTAGCACACTGCAACCTAACCCCTTTTACCTATACCTCCTCACCTCATACAACTCTTGGTACAACTACATCAATAAAGTAGGAGCCCATGCATATACCCGAGGTATAGTGATCATATCATACACCAGCTCGATAAGGTTCCATGGGAACCAATAGCCAGTACTATTCGAGGCCACTATGTTGGCCAACATGAACATCACCAATGTGGGTAGGGCATCCAACTTATTGTCCATATACATGGACAAATATGTTATCCCTCCACTTGTCACATCCACATCCCACCACCCATATCCAAACATGTGGATCATATCATGCCCCTTATCATGTCCAACCTCGACTTGTAATCTCTCAATTTGTAACTTGAGGATGTGATATACATCCTCAAGTGTCATTATAATATCTCCATTAGGGAGCTAAAATGTCCCCCCTATCTAGATCCCATCTCTCTACTAAGGTATAGAGATACCCCTCATCAACCCTCACCACATCTATCTTAGTTGTCCCTACTATCCCAACATCCTCAAGACACTCCCACTGGTCCTCCTACAATGCCTTCCTCACCCTATGAATGAGAGGTGAGAACCGATGTTGAGGCTCCAAAATATTTAGTTGTAACACAACATATTCACAAAGCAATTACATTAAAGTCACATTTATTTACATACATAAAAAAAAGCAACATAATTTTTTTTGCACAAAAAAAAGAGCTTCAAAGGTATTTACCTTAGAAAAATGTACATCTGCTCCTACTATTGCATTTGCACCCTCCATCACCATAGCTTCTGCAACACTTAACTTCACTTCATCTCACTCACTCCACTCCACTCCACTACCTCAAACACAGCTTCAAAAATTTGCAAACACAAGAATGAATCTAATTTTCCTTCTATAGGTAATTTATAGTTTTTTTAGGTGCATTGAAATGCCCATGGGAACTCCCAGGTGCATTGAAACACATCCCTACATTTATAGAATGGCAAAATCTGGCTAATATTTACACTTGCATTAGGTTCCCATCAACATTTGGCATCAAAATAGACAAAATACCAAAAATATCACCTAGAAATGTACCCAATCATCCCTCCAATGCATTTATGCACAAGGTCCCCTTGGATATAGTTTTGCACCTTGGACTCCCTCGAATGTATTTTTGCACTTGGCTTTCCCAAATACAAAAATTCACCCAGCCTTACCCCGGATGCAATTTTGTACCCGAACCTCCTCGGAGGCATATCTACAGGTAGTCGTTTGTTGTTGTTTAATATTTTTTCTAATATTAACAAAAATACACCAATGTTTTCTAACTTTCGGTGAAAAAATAAGATAATTTGTCATGTCTTCCTACATGAATTTTCCTAGGATTCGCCAGGGTTTCAAAATAGATTCACCATTTTTTCACAAGTACGTTTTGGGTCTGACCCCTTATGCATAACCTTACTAACATGTCTAAGGGAATATTATAAAGAGGAGTCATTTTGATGACTCAACCCTTAAGTATTATTCGAATCCTAAGTTCTTTGAGTGCCTAAGTACCCTAACACTTTGATTTCCCTAATTTTTTTAAAGTTCTTTAATTCCCAAGCATCCTCGCCTGCATCTACCACAACCCAACTTGCACAAACCAGATCTAGTTTTGCAACCTTTCCCTTAGTTTTCAAATGCCCACTAGAGCTTCCCAAATGCCTTCCCAAGCTTCTAGAGCACCTCTAGGTGTTTGTGGTCATCACCGATAATTTATGGTCATTTAGCATTCTAGATATGCAGCCCTATGGCCCTCGTGTGTCATTAGGGCATCTTCACAACCCTCACTGATAGTATTTACGTAAGCTAAAAAATAGAGACAAAAATTCTGCTAATAAAGTAAAAGTTCATTGCACTTATTTCATATTTTTATGCTTTATTTACAACTTTCATTGTAATATTAGGGTTTAGTGATTTTATTTCTTCTGAGGGTATCACACAGTGGAGCCCTCACAGATATTACTAATCCATGTTACTATTAGTTATGTGGAGGTGTGATAACAATATTTATTGAAGGTTGTTGAAGCTAGGGTGGCCCTGCCTAAGATACACAAGTTTACCCACCAATATTTTAGGATCAAATCAAGCACGAAGACACCACCATTATTTTTAACTAGGGTTTTGGATAACCCTAGTACATGTAACAATTGTATCAAAATAAATAAGTAGTGTAAAACCCCACATTTGGGGTGCACTTATTGTAACACTTGAGATCTACTGGTAATAATAAAAGAGTTCATTTATATTATGCAATCATTGTGTTACTTTGCTTATTTATTATTTCATATTTTATATTTTGTGTTGCTTGATTTTTGTATCCATGGAATGATGCCAATAAATGACAAGATAGATTTCATGAGATGACCAAATATAAAAATGAGGCTGAAGATGCCAACAAGAAAAATCAAATTCTGGTGAAGAAGGTGAAGGATATCTAGCAGTAAGTTCAAGAGGAGAGGACCAAAGACATAGGGTTCTCAAAAGAAAATGGCAAACAAGTGAGGAAGGAGATATCTAAAGATATTTTGGAAATGATCCTCAAAGTGTGACCCATGCTACTATACATGGAGGAAGTGAAAGAAGCACAAAAGAGGAATTCAAGGAGGTTGAAGGTTTTATGCAATCAATACTATCTACATTGAAAAATATTCAAGCCCTAGATAAAAGCATATATCATATGGTAGTAAATAGATTCCTCAACATAAAATGATCCAATGCCAAGATAGTGGTTAGATGCTTTTTAAAAATATAAACTGATGAACCAATGTTGGCAACTCATCCATGAGCTAAAATTTGAATTTAAGGGAATACTAAAGCATTTGAATCTGACTAAGAAATGTGGATTTACCAAAAAAATTTGGGGAAGATTCTAGTATCTTAGGAGAAGAACTTAAATCTACCCTAAAAAGAACCATGGACAATGAGTCTGAAATAGATGAGTGGCCATAACTTGTGTAGTAGGAACATGTATTTAAACTTGTTCAAGACCTTAGACAAAATATTGCCTGTATGAATTGATTCTAAGATCCAAAACCTTATCATATGATAGGGTCTCTAACATAGAATTCATTCATGATAAATTCACAAATTCCTTAGATCTTGATAATAGTACCTAGGAATAGGTGTGTACAGGCTGCAATGATATTACCAAGAGACTACAAGACCATAATGTTGAAAATCAGATGTAAGTGGTAAAAAAATTTGAAGAAGAGAGATAAGTAGAAGTTAAAGGGGAAAAATAAGAGGAATTTAGAGGATACACAAAGAAGGAAGAAGATGAGGAAGCTAAAGGAGAAGCAGAAAAGGAAGGATCCTCGGGTGACCAAAGGACCAAGTAAATAAACCATATGTTCATTTTTTTTGTTGTCATCCATCCCCTTTTTAACCCTCATCATCCTCCTTTCCCATTTCCTTCAAAATTTCCATTCATTTATCACTCCCATTTCATACTTTTTGTCATTTTGTTTTCGACTTCGTTCACCCAATGGATAAGGTCCTAGGTTCTAAAATTTATATGAGCAAAATACCCTAAGAGGCACCAATAATATAGGTCAAAATGACTACATAAAGATAAATAAGGTGACAAGCCTCCATAAATTTTTGAAGTCTTAAAGTTAGGTGCAAAATCGTGATGTGTCCTGATGTCACTATCAAAATAGCTTAAAAGGTCCTAAGTATATAATTAAACATGATATCGTGACTTGGCTCAGTATTGTGGTCATGAATAAAAAAGGAGACTCAAGTGCAAAATTGAGCATGATGTCATGACACAACTCAATGTCACGATCACAAACGACTAAGGAGGCTCAAGACAAAAGACCTGACGTACCTTTGCAACTTGTGGACACATTGTGATTGTGAAAATCATAAGAAGATAGAAGGAATATAAATGTTACAAAACCATGACATGATTCTTTGTTGTATCCACCGAAGCCTAAAAAGGATCACTAAGTAAGAAGTGTTGCGACATTACAACAACAAAATTTCCAAAGGCTTGTAAGATAATATAAAGGTGCAACATCGTGTTATGTTCTCACATCATAGCTATAGAAGTATGGAAATCTTCAAGGCAAGGAAAATAGTACGACATCATGACATGTTCTCCCATCAAAATCATCAAAGTTAGAGAAGCTTGAAGGTAAAAAATAACATAGTATCATGACATGTCTCTATGTTGTGGTCACCGTGAGTTATAACATATAAAATATTTTGCAGGAGTTCCAGTTTGCTATGGTCGTTATAATATCAACAATAAAAAACATCCCTAAAAATGAAGGATGGACCATATTTCAATTTTATCACCACTACCCATCCACGTGCATAAAGCATTTAACCAACGGTTAGAGATCAAACACTCTGTTCTATTTTAGGACCAATGGTGTTGCACGATGGTCTTACAAGCTTGGAAGCCTGACATTCTATTTTAACTATCTTAATAAAAATATTTTTGTATTTTTGAAGTTTTAACCATATAGGTATTATAAATAAGAGTGATGACCTCTTGTTTAATGGTCGGCTCTTAGGTGTTTACAAGTTACATGTATAAATACTTTTGGAAGGATCAATGCAATAGAAGTCTCTGTTTAGCCTCTAGTTCAGTATTTTGTAGAAAATATATGTATGAATGCATGAATTTTTCTATTTATCTAGATGAATGTGCATGACATTAATTCTGCTTTCTAGATTCTTGTACATGTTGGTTCTCTTGTTTTGGAATTGATAATCTATGAGACTAGATATTTATTGAAAGTTATTCTGCATATGATAAAATTGGTTGATCTGTTAGAAGGTATTTAATGGCTATTTCCTTTCACGATCTTTATAAATTTCTTTATGATGTCTAATATATACCATTACAAGTTCTATCATAAGTTATATTTACTCTCTTTCAGCACTCTTTTCTCCTCCATCATAGTTTTAGCTAGTTAGAACCTCAAAGAAGCCAACCTTCTCTAGAGATTGACCTAATCAAGCTCTGTGGCTTACCTGGTCATTCAATGTTGGCCTAGTCTTGGGTGCAATAATCAACCATAGGCTGATTTTGGACCAACAAGTCCCTGTGTGGATTATTATAATTTCTTTCTCTTTTTGACAATCTTGTAGGCTTGGCTTTATTCTCGTTGTAAAATTTTCAGGAACTTTTCAACATCCCTTCTCTAAATATAAAAAATTATGAGACCCTAAAATTTAGATTAGAAAATAAAGAAAGAAGAGATAAAAATTATGAGTAAAACGTTAAGGGGCTCTAAATTAGAGACAAAATCTTCCAATGGCATGTGGACAGACTAGTTAAACAATTGGAAGATCAACCTATAGATCCCCTCATAAAAACTAAAGAAGAACAAATCAATATACTACTCAAAAAGAGGTAGAATCCTGTGTGGAAAGAAAAAACATACAATAGGAAAATAAAAATATTGAACAAAGAAATAAAATAGAGAAATGACAAAATATTCAAGGCCTAATTAAAGTATTCACTGCCACCTATTGGGATAATTTCATAAATATGGCTCATCCACTCTACCCAATATTCTATTTTATCATAGTGGTTGAATTGGAAATATATGTCAGGCAAGACATGGAATCCAAAATGGATGAGATTTGTACAAAACTAGTGGAAGCCGAGATATATCAAGAGAATATAGTTCTAATAACTTAATGTGAATTGGAATCCATGGGTATTCTTGACACAAAAGAATCACTATAAAATATAATGGTCCTCATCCACAAAGAGAGATTTGCACATGCATGTGAAGCCCAAATACTATGACCAAACAATGTTATTGGATGGTTCAAGGTTGAAACTAATGTATTTCTACAAAAGGGATGACATAACCCTTGTAATAAATAAAATGATATGATGATGGAGAAATGATATATTCAACTTCTCAAAGAATGTAGGAAAATCAATTTGCACCCCCAAAAATATTGGAATCACAAAAACTAGAAAATATCATGTAGGCAATTTAGCCATTCCTTGGTCTCAAAACTCAAATATATCAAGGTATTGCAAAGATCAGAAGCCTCCCAATAAGGAATAAAATTGAAGAAGAATCTACACATCATTTCAATTCCCATCATATGAATAATGGGCAATATGTAGGCAGGTGTTGGAGGCTTCCTTCCTTGTAATATTATTTTGTTAACTTCTCTTTTAGTTTTTTGTGTTTTATTTTGCAAATATTGTAAAATTTTGACTTTAAGCCTAAGGATAAAGGTAATTTTGAGTTCTACTTCAAGCAAGCAAGAAGGCCCTTGTGATATTTCAAAATTATAGTTATTTCCCACTACTCATTTGTACCTAAGAAAAAGCCTTGATCATAGGCGATCAAAACTTTTATCTTGAAGAAGAAAAGAGCTAAGATAAGTCTTGATAGTCAAAACTTGTGTGAAATTGTGTTAAGAAAAATATTTTAATAGATGTAGTAAGGATACAGAGTTGAAGGGAAATTTTCACTCAAATTAGTTCCAATATCAAAAGCTTTGTGATACCTTATTAAGCACCAACAACAAAATTCCCACCAAATCTATATGATGACCTTGGATTTTGAAAAAACCAAGGATGTGCTAAAAATTTAAGCTACTACCAATGACTGGAGTAAGTCAAAAGCACATTGAGATATGATATAGGTAGGTGAGTTCAGTTAATGCATTATCAACTAAGGATATAAATACCACCTACTAGAAGACATATTGATTGAATCAAAAATATATTCAAGAAAAGTATGGTGATGACAATCTTAGACTTGGAAATTATTATGGTCAAAGGGTACTTCATTTAATGTTAAATTTCCCTAGGAGGAGGAGTTGATATTGTCAGATCCACCTGTAGATAATTTTAGAGGAATTTTTCCTTGTTGTAATCTATAAATAGTAGTAGTGTAGACTATAAAAGGGATCAAAAAGTTTACATTTGTATCTTCTTGTAAGATTTCCTTTCATTTCTTTCTATAGAGTAGTTGGATCCTAAGCAACTTGTGGGAAAATTGAACCCCTACTTCTAGCATAATATTTGTAAATAATTTCTTGCACATATATAGAGAGATCTACATCAATATTTGGACCAACCATTTGTGGCTCTCCTACAAACATGTTTCTGTGTGTATGTGTGTTTGTAGTTTTTACTCATTTATGATATTTGTTTATGTATGTGTATGTGGGAGGCCTATGTCAATTTTTGAAATAACCATTTGTGGATCTCTTGCAAACATGTTTCCTTATGCACATATATGTGGTTGAAGTTCATTTATGCTTAACTGTATTGAGGAGAGGAATCCTTCATCACTGACACATAGTGTTTAGGCCTACTATGCAAGGATATCTTAGCGGATCTTTTGGCACATCATCACATTTTTATTTTTATTGAGTTGTTTATATTTTGTTTCTCTCATCCCTTTTCCTTTGAATATTTAAAATTTTCCTTAAATATCACATCTTAACAAGGATAGAACCATATAAAAACTCTCGAAGGCCCCAATAGATCATATCCTCATGCTCTCAATTGTAGCTCTATTGTGTTGCTCCTCGCAAGGTATAATTATTTTAATCAATAATATTGGACATGATAAAAATACCAAATACCTAATACCTAATTATGTTTTAACCTTGAGTGAAATAACTTGACTTACAGGTTCAATTACAATATAATAAATACATTACACCCTTTATTTAATATTACCCATAGAGGTGGATTAACTAGTATTACTAAGGGTGAAACATGAAGGGTGCCCTTAGGCTTACATGAATATGCTCATAGGCTTACATAAATTTTTCTTGAATGCTTATATAAGTTATTCCCAATGCTTACATGAAGTATTAAGGCTTATATATACATTTTCTTGTTGGATACATCAATATTGCTCACGAGCACTCTTTCACACATTTGACCTTGGCTTAATAAGATCAAATTACACATACTTTAACACCCCCATAATATTATTTAAGGGGCCATGAAGAGGATATATTAGAAGCAAAATCCCACCTATAATGTATTCTCTAATGGGTCTCCACTTTTCCATCTTCATCATTAGAAAGCTTGTGTCTGAATCTCAATAATTTTATTTCAATCTTCTTCAATATTTATATGTAGTTTTTGATGGAGTGTCCTTCTCTTTTACAGTTTTCGCATGTGGTTGAATTATTTGAAATATTAATATTTTCTTAAGCAACTGAACCTTATATTCCATTTATTTTAAGTCCTTTATATGATTTTGTATATGACAAAGACCTCCACAATTATTCATAGCAACTTTATAATGAACAAGAAGTTTGAAAAGTCCTTCAAAAGATATACAATTCACATAAAGAACCAATTCAACTATATGAAAATATGAAGTAAGATTGAAAGTAAAATATTGTGAATACTCTTCATCACCCTTTACCTTTTCTTTTATTATAGCTAGGTTTACCTTGAGGGATTTGAAGTGAGACAACATTATCAAAAATCTAAAATTTTGAGATTGGAGAACATCTCTATTTTTTTAACTTCACTAGAATTTGTTTTCCCATACATATCCTTTAATTTTATCCATACCTTAATATGATCAATCATTTATCTTATATAGAAAAGTACATTTGGTTCAACTAACATGAAAAAGAGACCAAGTTATTTTTCCTTCTTAGCAAGTTCATGATCATTAAGACATTATTTTACTTCATCATTAAAGATAAATTATATATTAGTACTTATGAGTAATACTTATATTTGAACTTACCCATATGCTATAATTATGCCTATTAAGATGAGCACTATAGGCGAAATGATCCATTTCACATAAAATTCCACATATAACTATAATAGATTTGTAAATTGATGTAGCCACTACATAGAGCTTGCAAAGTTGTTCAATCTAAAAAATGGGCTCCAAATGCTTTTGTATGCAAATTTATGACCTCCAAAATGCTGGATCAATTAGAATTTGAAATTAAAAAAATCAATGCCAAACTATAGAGATAAATTTTCCAAATTAGAGAGTACCACCTCATGAATGCTACAACTAAAATTGGCTATTACATGCACCTTGAACTCTTGAGTATGAATTAGAGATTGAAAAATTACTAATCTTATTGGTTGGATGTCCTCATATATATAATAAAAATTATTTGAACAATTCATAGTTGATGGGGATCAAACTCAAGACATGGAGGAAAGCATCTTAAGTTTTGCTCACAAAGTCAGACACCCAACTAACACCTTTGAGATATAAAAGGACATAATAAAATATGTTTGTTCTTCCTTATTGAATAATATAAGATAGGTTATTGTCAAAAAGAATTAAAAAAATGATCTTTCCAATGCTAGGAAGGGAACCTACCATTCCACCATAGGCATGGTAGAATTTTGAAAGTGAGGTACCTATTTATAAATGGAATATTAGCAAGTGATAATTTTGATAGAGACAAAAATGATACTCCTAGGGTTTGAATAGGGGATCTAATGATCACAACAAAATATACCAACCAATATGCCATAACTTGGGTTGGATATGGAAGAGATAATGAACCTATTATTGACATATACAAAGGGAATACATAAGTTGTGCCTTTAAAGCTTGTATGCACTTTATCACTAAATATTTATCCTTTTTCTCAAAAATAGACTGCCTGTGATTGGAACTAGAGACATTGGATCTACAAATATCATGCCCAACCATTGCACCAAACTCAAATATGGGGTTAGAAAAAATAAATAAAAAATATATATGACAATGGTGTTAAGAAACAAAAATAAGATGTTCTTTGAGCTTTAAACTAGAGACCTATTACACACAAGTAAAGGTACAAACCACTACACCATTGGTTGAGACTTGACAAAATAAAAAAATACATATTTTATATGGTTGAGGAGAAGTGTGTACACCACCCTAGCATCATCTATAGACCCTACCTCCTTTAAAGAAAATAAAATATTTTTTCCTTTGAAAATTGAAGGCAAAGAGAGTCAAAACTATAACCAATAACATGCTACTGCAATGACTTACTGCTACACTACTTTTAATATTTGATGGATGGAACTAGCACTTTTTTCTAATGTATAGATTTTGAAAGTACCAAAAGTAACCATGCACATGCTGCCCTATTCTTTCCCACAAAAAAGTGGAATATTTTTTCCTCTTCTAAATTTTAAAAATTGGAGGGAAAAAATCAAGAAAATATTTGAATTCGGACCCCTAAAATTTTGCAAGGACCATTGATGTTGATCATTCATATATACCATAATTTTTCTTGTACATATTTTTTGTGCAATTGAACAAAGTAGCTTCATTTTGGATCTGATACCATGTTAGAATTAACAATATTTTTTTGAAATATTCTGAAACATACATTCACCACAGTTAATGGCAAAAAATGAATAAGAGCATATAGATAAATTAAAGAAAGAGATAAACTACACAAAATTAAAGAATGAATAAGGGATGATTCCCATGGGCAACCCATAATATTTTACATATATCACACATTGATACAATGGATCAATTATTGGGGGATATTTATAATGATACTAAATCAACAATTAGATATTAACCTCAAGATGACATAACTTGACTTGAAGGTTAAATTACAATATAATTAATATATTTCACCCATTAATCAAAGTTATCCATATATGTGTATTAACCAATATCACTAAGGGTACATAAAAGGTTTCTTGAGAATTACACAAAGATGCTTGTAGGCTTAAGTAAATGATGCTTGAAGGTTTACATAAGTGATACCCATGGGTTTTATTATCATCTTCGATTGTCTTGATCAAAATAATTGTTCCTCACGAGGAGTGACACAATAGGGTTATAGCCATGAGCATGAGGTTCATCTTAATCAAGGGCCTTTGGAATTTTTTCCAAGGTCAACTCCTTGTTAAGATGTGATTTTTATGGTGCACCTGGACTCAAACAGAGAAAATTGATGCGAGAGAAAAAATTACACAACTCAGGTCCGAGGTGTAGACCAATTAGTTTGACCAAACCCCGTAAGGGGGATGGAGTTCCAAGGTTTAAATCTTAGGCCTCTCTGAACTAAACACTTGTCCCTTTCCTGGTGCTTTCAACGGTGTAAAAAGTTTAAAATAATTGTGGCATGGTGGTTATAGGGGTAGACTATATGAAGAACTATGTGGTAGCTTTCGAGGCAAACAACACAAAATACTGTGATGACCATTAAAGCTGAATAGCCTACCTAGATTCATGGCGGCTACCGATTCCACCATGTAAATTAAAAAAAAACAAAAAAAAAATATACAACTCAATAAAATAAAAATAGTAGTGATGCACTAAAAGATCCATTGAGATCCATCTGCACCACAAGCCTCAATGTTATGTGCCATATGTGAACTCTTCCACTCTCCAACATAGTTAAGCATAGATGAGAGTCATCACCATAGGCATGCATAAATAATATGGGTCTACAGGAAGCCATAGATGGTTGATCCAAAAATTGATGTAGGTCCCTCACACATACATACATCAACAAAACCTAAAGTAGGTAAAGACTAAAAGTACACACACATATATAGAAATGGGTCTACAAGAAGTCACAAATGATTGATTCAAAAATTGACATAGGCCTCCATATATATACATACATACATACTAATATATATATATATATATATATATATATATATATATATATATATATATATATATATATATATATATATATATATGCATATGTAAATAGTGCAATTACAAATATTGTGTCAATATATATGCATATGCAAACAGTGTGATTACAAATATTGTGTCAAGAGCAAGGGTTCAATTTACCCATAAGTTGCTCAAGAACCAACTACTATACAAAATGAAATAGGGGATAGCCTACAAAAGAACACAATTTTAAACTCATTGATCCTTTACAAAGCTAACACTACTCCTATTTATAGATTACAAAGAGGAGGGTTTCCCTCCAAAACTCATGTAGAGATTTCAATATGACTATTTCTTTTGACATCGGGTCATGTTTTGTTTGAATTTTTCATCCCTCTAAGGTTCTATAGATCTAGTATTTTAAATTTTAGATGGTTTTGAGCCTTCAAATTAGCAGCTACTACCATTATTTCTACATGCTCTTTTGGGAATCCTCTCAATCTGAGTGTGAAGGATTTCTGCTATTAAAGCTCCAAATTTGGGAGTGGCTTCATAAAGGCTTTCTAGTTATTATTGTCCTTTCCAAGAGATATAGAGCATTCCTTTTGTATTAAAGGATATTACTTTCTATAATATTGCACACCTTTTCAAATCTAAGTTTTTTGAGATGTGGTGCTTTTACTTAAAATGTTTACTCACCATCTAACCTCAAAACTTTTCTTACCTATATATTTTTGACAGTTGGGCCTTCAATGTTGAATCTTTTCCTTTCCTTTTTTGATTAGATCTAATAAAGTTCTAACCTCTAGGATTTTAGTTTAATAACTCTATAATCCTAATAAAGTCCAATTGGAGGTTTCTCTTGTGCTAGTCCACTTCTTGCACTCTACCTTTACTGCCAAAAAATGTAGTGAGAAATCACTATAGTTCTAGCAACTCATAGGGGATATTTAGCCTATGAAAGATAAGAAAACCAAGGATACTAGAGCCTTAGATCATTGGGCATGGAGTCGGGTAAATAATATGCCTGGTAAAATTGGGTAATTACAATAGTCTATATCTCCAAGTCTTTTCCATTGTTAGATCATCCCATGATTTTGGAACTACTATGCTACATATGATACATATATACAAGGTTTTAAGTGGGTAGCCTTTATCCATTGGGCATGGACTCAAAAGCCCCCCCAATAGCTACTCAAGTCTTTTGTTTACTTTTTCTCTAGTTTCTTGGGTGAAATATCATCACCCCAATAAAACTAGGACTTATCAATAGCCCCTTGATGCAAAAGGATGAGTATTGTGGATAAACATATTTCTTGGTGAAGTAGGACAGGTACTAGTATGAATTCCCTTTTTTTTTTTACCCTATTAGAATACACATTCTACATCCAATTTAAGTCCTTTACCTCTTATTTGATTTTGGATGGGCGGGTTGCTTCCTTCTAGCTTAGGGAATTGTCTAAACTTACCTTCTCAAACACATATGAGGTAGCGGATTCCACTATCTTAGCTATCATTTTGCCGATTTTGTTATTTATCTAGACTTGGGATTGGTAAGGAAATGTTTCCTTTGCCTCTATGTACTTCTTTTCCCAAATTGGCATAATTTGGTCAAGAGTGGTAAGTTTCCAAGTGAGAGAGGACTACAAAGTAGCATATTGGATGGATGGGGTTGATTTTTCTATATCCCTAAATTCATTTTTAAATAAGATAACAATATTTTTTCATTCACCAATTGAGTGTGGAGAGTGAAGAACACAAGCTTATACTGAGAGGGGGTGAACAGTATAAGACCACTTTTTACTTTTCTTTTCAATTCAATATTATGCAGTGTATAGACAACAATATCAATAGCAGTAATCAAGCAATGCACAAAACACCATACACAATAGAGACACCACAGTTTACGTGGTTCACCCAATGTGGGCTACTCCACGGAGAAAATATTTTACTAAAACTTTCTCAATCAATCTCTTTGGGAATCCTTCCCAATTACAATGTTTATGGATCTCTGTCCAAAGGAGATGTTGATCCCCTAATCTCAAGTTCATGGATCTCTTCCACAGGAGAACTCTTTCCCCTTTTGCTCTGGCTAGTGATCTTCTAGAAGACTTTGTCTCTCTGCTGCACTGACTGGTGGATCTCTCTCCACTTGAAGACTCCTCACTCAGATCTATCTTCAATTGTGCTGGCTGTTGGATCTCTATCCACTGAGACTCTATCCTCTGTACTCTGTCACCTCCAAAGCTCTATCAATAGGCTCACTTAGAACCTACTCAATAGGCTCACTCAAAACCTGCTCAACAAGCTCACACAGAACTTGTCCAAATATTCTCAACAAGCTCACACAAAACTTGTCCAAATATGCTCAACAAGCTCACAAAAACTTGTCCAAATCCTCAAAAACTAAAATTTCCATTCCCAACAACCCCAAAAACATCAACAACAAGCTCACCAAAACTTCCCAAATCTCACTAGCAAGCTCACCAAGAACTTGCCCAAATCTGCACTAGCAAGCTCACCAAGAACTTGCCCAAATATGCTCTAGCAAGCTCACCAAGAACTTGCTCAATAATTCAATCTCATAGAAGCATAAAGAGAATTGTTAGAGACTCAATATGTTCTATACTCAAATTCCAATCTCAACTCAAATCAATATTATAGAAGCATAAAGAGAATTGTTAGAGACTCAATATGTTCTATCCTCAAATCTCAATCTCAACTCAAATCAATCTTATAGAAGCATAAAGAGAATTGTTAGAGACTCAATATGTTCTATCCTCAAATCTCAATCTCAACTCAAATCCAGAATATAGAATAGTTTGTTTCATGGAACTTGAACAACCACTTCACACAATCACTTGACTAGGCTCAAACAACTCTTCTCAACCAACTACCACAAGGAACAACTCTTTCTTACAAACCCTAGTCCAAGCATGTATCAACCAACTCAAATGTTTCCAACAATGCTCAACCACAAATCTCACATAACAATGATACTCATGTTCTTTTCAAGTTCAAGTTCTTTGCATAACCAATGGGCTTCAACAACAATGCTAATAAAACATTCTTCACATAACAATGATACTCATGTTCTTCTCAAACCCTATCTCAGGTTTTTCACACTACTAATGGCTTCAACAACAATGCTTATAAAACAAGGTTTAATAGCAACTCTCAACCCAGAAAACCTTGAGACATTCAACCAACTACTTTCAAAAAGGAAACCACAATTAATCCTTTTCTCTCCAATGATATTTCAGAAATCAACCACCATAAACAATCAATAGGAGAATGTGCCCATACCTTTTATGAAGATGAAGAAGCCTTTTGGTTGTCCACAAAATCTGTCTCACTCAACACACTTTCTTTTTCAACTTTCAACAAGGGTTAGAGATCTTGATTAATAACACAACAATAACATCCAAATAACACCTTATTACTCCTACTCAATAACATACACCATGTCACTTCATAAATGAATTAATCTCTTTTGAAAAAGAACAAAGCAACCTTCACTTTTGAACCTCTTTACAAAATCAGAAATATCTCTTTACACACACCTTATTTCTCCCTCTAAGCAAGTTAATCAAATAGCCCTCGGAATAAGCTTTCCAACGATATATAATATGATATACTTCTAAAAAATAAATCACCAGAAATCTCTCCTTTTCTAAACATGCATCATAACCCTTATTCCTCCTAGGGCAACTTTAGAAAAATAAAATATATCTAAAAATTATTAACTTGCCTCTGTCCCTGATGGGATTCGATCTCGTGACCTTCCTTGCTCAGTGCCTTAACCACAAACAACCTGTCATTGGGCCACATGCCCTCACGTGCTCAAAAGGAGCACACAACAAAACCTTATGCCATGAATATCTACGCCCTTTGAAAACAAAACGTGCTTCACGCGTTTCAACACAACAAAACACCTCCGGAAAGAATCGAACGTAGGACCTCCTACTTCACACACAGTGCATGAACCACTAGGCCAAGGAGGCCTATACATTTGGCTTTACTCCACAATAGTCTCTTCAACGAACGCAAAAATCGTAAGCCTTTTAAAACCCTTTTCACACACACTTCGACACACGATGCGCAGGCTCTTTTACCATTCGAATCCAAATATCAAATCGAGCGCTTAGAGAAATAAATCAAAACTTTGGGCATATATATATATGTCCTCCTCCTTTCCTTTGATATCAATGCTATAATTTAAATATTAGTTTTATGCCTTTTCCTTTCTTTGACGTCAACACTATAAATTAAATTTTAAATTTAAATTTTAAATAATTTAAAATTTAAACTTAAATATTTAAAATTAAATATCTCCATCACCGGGGCACATTTTTCGATGAAACGAAAATCCAACCTAGGTTTTAAGAAAAACCCATTTCAAATATGCCATCCATGGTTTTAAATAAAACCTTTTATTTTGCCTACCTTGGTTTTCACAAAAACCCTGTATATATCCATGCTCTCCAAAATATCATAAATGCTTATTTATGAAATGCTTTGGCCACCAAAACTCAATGTGATCCATGTGACATCAATGATCCATGTGACATCAATGACAACATAAAATCACTCAAATTTCCAACAATCTCCCCCTTTGTCATTGATGGCAACACCTCTATTGTAAATCACCACAATCACTGCAAAAACCATCTCTGAGAATCAAAGTTGCTCCCCTGACTCAATACTCTCTATGGAGGCTGCTCCCCCTAACTCAATGCTCTCTTTGGAGGCTACTCCCCCTTACTCAAATCTCTCCCCCTTTGACATCAATGGCAAAAGGGACACCTATGGGGCTAAAAGATATGACTCTTAAGCTTAGCCCCCTCACCACCTTCTCTATTGAGGTGATTAATTTTGGGGTGGGAGTACATTTACTCCCATATTACATTGTTTCTTTCCTCTATCAACTTCCTTCCATATTTTTTTGATATCCTTCTCTTGATGAATTACTTGATCTTCTTGTCTTGAACCTGTTTGACCTTCTTGCCTTGAAACTGCTTGACCTTCTTGTCTTGAACTTGTTTGGAATTGAGTCCTACACCATTTTGCAATATGTCCAAAGTTATTGCAATTAAAACACTTGATATTGTAGCCTTTGGATGGTGCCCATATCCTGAATTCTTTCTTGAAATAATTTCCATATCCATTCCTTTCTTGAACCCTGTATTGTGAAGTTCTATTTTCATGACCATTATGACCATGACTTCTGATTTGTGTAGCTCTAAAACCAAAACCATGTTGCTCATTTTCTTTGCACTGAGAAGCTCTATGACCAATCCTGTTGCATAAGAAGCAATGTCCCTAAAAACCATACCTTCTTCCTTTGAAGTTTCTTCTAGAAAAATCAAACTTCTTTGATCCATGGATCCTGTAGTGTATAGCCCTGTGTCCAAATCCATTACAAGAAAAACAATGTCCTTGAAAATCCCTTTGTTCATGCCTTGGTTCCTCATACCTTTCTTGATCATTATCCTTGTAATCATATTTGACTTGTGCATTGTATCCTTGAATGTTCTTTGTAGCATCTAAATCCTCTTCCTTAATTTCTTCCTTGCTTTCCTCTTCAAGAATTTATTTTCCTTTTGAACTTGATTCACCTATCTCAAAACAAGATCCAAACTAGATGTTTGGAGCCATAGGAACTTTGGAACTTTCTTCATAAATCTTAGGTGCTTCCTTGCTTTCATATTTTAGAACTTCCTTTCCTTTTGAGTGTGACTTTTCTTGGAAATAAGATACAACTTTAAAATAAGTTTCCACTCCTTTTTGAACCTTTTCATTTAATGTGTCATGTCTTGTCGTTATTGTCCTTAATTCTTCATTCATCCTTTCCTCTATCCTTTTTGCATTTTGAAGCTCATATCTTAGATCACCGATTATCTGAAGTTGTTCTACTCTAATTTTTACATTCTCCTTCGAACTCTTGTATTTCATAGATATCCTAATTTCTTCTTTTATCCTTTTGACTTCTATTTTTTATTTTCTTGGCTCATCCTCTTCTTTTTCTATTACCAAAAGTGAGACTTCTTCTATTTCTTTTATCCCATAGAAAAACCCTTCTTCATCTTCACTATCACTAAGATCATTATAATCTTCTATAGCAAACAAACTCTCATGATTTCTTTGACCATACCTGTTTCCTTGATGTGTCATCTCATCTTCACTATCACTGAAGCCATTGCAATATCCTGATCTGTGATCTCTTTGACCACACACAAAGCATTGTTCTCTTTCATATTCTATTCCTAGGAATAGATGTTCTTCCTTTTCATCATTTGACTTGTCTCTATCACTATGATCTGAGCTATCACTTGCTTCTACAATGTAGAAGGTTTTCTTTATCTTATGAAAACTTTTCTTCTTCTCATACTTGCTTTGCTTGTATCTGTCATCTTTGTCATGCTTATGCTTTCCATCTTCTTTTCTTCTATGACCCTATTTTTCATCATCACTATTTTCTTCATGTGGACACTTGTATGCATAGTGACCAAAATCACCACACTTGTAGCATCTGACTTTCTTCATATCCCTATAATTTCTTAAGTCCTTTTTCCTTTTGATGAAGTTAGCTTCCTCATAATTATCTGAATCTCTATCTATCTCTGGAACTTTCCCTTTCTTTTTCTCTGAAGCCTTGAATGCAATTTCTTTTATTGGAACCTGATGCTTACTTCTCCTCATCTCATAAGTTGTGAGAGTTCCTTGTAGTTCTTCCATTGTTAGCTTGTTGATATCCATTGTTTCTTCTATTGTTGAAACCTTTGCATCATACTTCATGGGAAGTGATCTCAAAACCTTTTGAGTAACATCTGATTCTTTCATCTCAAATCCTAGACCTCTCATGGTGTTAGCAATCTCATCAACTCGAAGTAAAAACTATGCAATATCTTCAGAATCTTCCATTTTCAATTCCTCAAATATTTTTCTATGAGTTTGTAGTTTTGCCAACTTTACCTTGGAATCTCCTTCATAGGTATTCCGCAACTTGGTCCACATTTCATTTGCTGAATTACATACCATGACCTTTGCAAAATCTATCTCACGTAGCCCACTCAGAATACAATTCATTGCCCTTGCATTGATCTCAACCAATTTCTTGATAGTCTTATCTACCTCGGGATCACCTTCAACCTTATACTCTTTTGCAACCATCTGCCATACCTCATATCCTTGTGATATCAAGTAGTTCTTCATTCTCATGCTCTAGAAAGCATAATTGTTACCATCAAATAGTGGAGCCTTATTTGTAGATGATCCATTCTATGAAGCCATCTATGTTCTTGTAGAATCTTCCCTCAAGTTATTAGCCTTTCTGAAGGAACCCGCTCTGATACCAATTGAAGAACACAAGCTTATACTGAGAGGGGGGTGAACAGTATAAGACCACTTTTTACTTTTCTTTTCAATTCAATATTATGCAGTGTATAGACAACAATATCAATAGCAGTAATCAAGCAATGCACAAAACACCATACACAATAGAGACACCACAGTTTACGTGGTTCACCCAATGTGGGCTACTCCACGGAGAAAATATTTTACTAAAACTTTCTCAATCAATTTCTTTGGGAATCCTTCCCAATTACAATGTTTATGGATCTCTATCCAAAGGAGATGTTGATCCCCTAATCTCAAGTTCATGGATCTCTTCCACAGGAGAACTCTTTCCCCTTCTGCTCTAGCTAGTGATCTTCTAGAAGACTTTGTCTCTCTACTGCACTGACTAGTGGATCTCTCTCCACTTGAAGACTCCTCACTCAGATCTATCTTCAATTATGCTGGCTGTTGGATCTCTATCCACTGAGACTCTATCCTCTATACTCTGTCACCTCCAAAGCTCTATCAATAGGCTCACTCAGAACCTGCTCAATAGGCTCACTCAGAACCTGCTCAACAAGCTCACATAGAACTTGTCCAAATCTGCTCAACAAGCTCACACAGAACTTGTCCAAATCTACTCAACAAGCTCACACAGAACTTGTCCAAATCTCTCAACAAGCTCACACAGAACTTGTCCAAATCTCAACACTCCAACCCAAAAACTTGTCCAAATCTCTCAACAAGCTCACCAAGAACTTGCCCAAATCTACACTAGCAAGCTCACCAAGAACTTGCCCAAATATGCACTAGCAAGCTCACCAAGAACTTGCCCAAATATGCTCTAGCAAGCTCACCAAGAACTTGCTCAATAATTCAATCTCATAGAAGCATAAAGAGAATTGTTAGAGACTCAATATGTTCTATACTCAAATCCCAATCTCAACTCAAATCAATCTTATAGAAGCATAAAGAGAATTGTTAGAGACTCAATATGTTCTATCCTCAAATCTCAATCTCAACTCAAATCAATCTTATAGAAGCATAAAGAGAATTGTTAGAGACTCAATATGTTCTATCCTCAAATCTCAATCTCAACTCAAATCCAGAATATAGAATAGTTTGTTTCATGGAACTTGAACAACCACTTCACACAATCACTTGACTAGGCTCAAACAACTCTTCTCAACCAACTACCACAAGGAACAACTCTTTCTTACAAACCCTAGTCCAAGCATGTATCAACCAACTCAAATGTTTCCAACAATGCTCAACCACAAATCTCACATAACAATGATACTCATGTTCTTTTCAAGTTCAAGTTATTTGCATAACCAATGGGCTTCAACAACAATGCTAATAAAACATTCTTCACATAACAATGATACTCATGTTCTTCTCAAACCCTATCTCAGGTTTTTCACACTACTAATGGCTTCAACAACAATGCTTATAAAACAAGGTTTAATAGCAACTCTCAACCCAGAAAACCTTGAGACATTCAACCAACTACTTTTGAAAAGGAAACCACAATTAATCCTTTTCTCTCCAATGATATTTCAGAAATCAACCACCATAAACAATCAATAGGAGAATGTGCCCATACCTTTTATGAAGATGAAGAAGCCTTTTGGTTGTCCACAAAATCTGTCTCACTCAACACACTTTCTTTTTCAACTTTCAACAAGGGTTAGAGATCTTGATTAATAACACAACAATAACATCCAAATAACACCTTATTACTCCTACTCAATAACATACACCATGTCACTTCATAAATGAATTAATCTCTTTTGAAAAAGAACAAAGCAACCTTCACTTTTGAACCTCTTTACAAAATCAGAAATATCTCTTTACACACACCTTATTTCTCCCTCTAAGCAAGTTAATCAAATAGCCCTCGGAATAAGCTTTCCAACGATATATAATATGATATACTTCTAAAAATAAATCACCAAAAATCTCTCCTTTTTTAAACATGCATCATAACCCTTATTCCTCCTAGGGCAACTTTAGAAAAATAAAATATATCTAAAAATTATTAACTTGCCTCTGTCCCTGACGGGATTCGATCTCGTGACCTTCCTTGCTCAATGCCTTAACCACAGCCAACCTGCCATTGGGCCACACACCCTCACGTGCTCAAAAGGAGCACACAACAAAACCTTATGCCGTGAATATCTATGCCCTTCAAAAAAAAACATGCTTCACGCGTTTCAACACAACAAAACACCTCCGACAAGAATCGAATGCAGGACCTCCTGCTTCACACACAGTGCATGAACCACTAGGCCAAGGAGGCCTATACATTTGGCTTTACTCCACAATAGTCTCTTCAATGAACGCGAAAATCGTAAGCCTTTTAAAACCCTTTTCACACACACTTCGACACACGATGCGCAGGCTCTTTTACCATTCGAATCCAAATATCAAATCGAGCGCTTAGAGAAATAAATCGAAACTTTGGGCAATAATATATATATATATATATATATGTCCTCCTCCTTTCCTTTGACGTCGGTGCTATAATTTAAATATTAGTTTTATGCCTTTTCCTTTCTTTGACGTCGGCGCTATAAATTAAATTTTAATTTTAAATTTTAATTTTAATTTTAAATAATTTAAAATTTAAACTTAAATATTTAAAATTAAATATCTCCATCACCGGGGCACCTTTTTCGATGAAACGAAAATCCAACCTGGGTTTTAAGAAAAACCCATTTCAAATCTGCCATCCATGGTTTTAAATAAAACCTTTTATTTTTCCTGCCTTGGTTTTCACAAAAACCCTGTATATATCCATGCTCTCCAAAATATCATAAATGCTTATTTATGAAATGCTTTGGCCACCAAAACTCAATGTGATCCATGTGACATCAATGACAACATAAAATCACTCAAATTTCCAATAGAGAGAGGGAGTAGAACCCATTGCAATACCTTCCTTTGAATTAATTCATGAGTAGCCTCAGAGCCACATTATGCTTCATGATATTATGCAATTTATAGAAGTAGACAATATATTGTAGATGCTTCCGTAGGTTTTCTAGTCCTTCACCATCATAATATGGAATATTTTGAAGTATCGATTTCAGGTAGTTATTCCAAACATCTGGTGGCTTTGGAATTTGTAAAGGATTTTCTTTAATCCATGCTAAAATTCTTACTAGGAAGGAAGCGTTCATGTTTAGGCATGCAATCCCCATGGTGCATATTTCATAGTATTTCAAGTTCTTTATTTTAAATGGAGTCACTAAGTGAATGCAACATGTGCTCTAGAAGTAGATAAATCAAGGCCTTCATCAAAACATTAATCTCATATCTTCAGTAGTCTCTTCTTCTGATGTTCATTCTAAAGCAGTCATGAGGTGAGTGAGAGGTGCTTTAACAAGAAGGGGTAGGCTCAGATCCTCATCAAATATAGCCTAAATTGTTATAATTATGGGACCAATAGTGTGTGATTAGGGTACCACAAGATATACCATTAAGATGTTTTTGTCTCCAATTATCCTAGTCAAAATAAGCATATCTCATGAGGAGAAATACAACAGGGCCGTAGTTGAGAGCATGAGGTTTGGCTCAATTAGGGGCCTCCAAGAGTTTTTACAATGCTAACTCCTTTTTAATATATGATCTTTGTGGCGCATTTGTAATAAAAAGGGGAAGAGGAATGCAAGATAAAAATGTAAACAACTCAAAAAAATAAAAAGGGTGGCAATGCATAAAAATATCCACTAAGATCCCTCTACATAATAGGCCTAAACGTTATGTGCCAATTGTAAACTCTTCCATTTTCCAATTCAATTAAGCATATATGAGAGTTTTCATTGTAGGTATGCATAAATAAGATAGGTTCATAGGAATCCATAGATGGTTGATCTAGAAATTAACATATGCCCCTCACACATACATACATAAACAAAATCCAAAACAAGTAAAGACTAGAAGCACACACACATATATAGAAATAGGTCCATATAAATTCATAGATGACTAACCCAAAATTTGGCATAGGTCTCCATATATATATAGTACAATTACAAAGATTGTGTGAAGAGAAAAGGTTTGATTTGCCCACAAGCCACTCAAGAACTGGTTACTATACAAAATGAAATGAAGCAAGATCCTACCAAAGAAAGCAATTGTAAATTAACCAATCCTTTACAAAGCTAACACAACTATTTATAGATTACAAAGAGGATGGTTTCCTTACAAAATTTATGTAGAGATATCAAGATGATTGGTGCTTTTGACACTGGGTCATATCTTTTCTAAATTTTTTGTCCCTCCAAGGTTCTCTAGATCTAGTATTTTAAATGTCAAATGGTTTAGAGCCTTCAGATCAATAACTACCACCATTATTTCCACCTACTTCTTTTTGGAATCCTTGCAATATAGGTTAGCGGATTTCTATTTTTAATGCTCTAGATTTGGGAGTGGTCTCATCATGGATTTATAGATATTGTTTTCCTTTCTAAAAGATATACAACATTTCTTTTACAATGAAGGATATTACTTTCTAGAAGATTGTGCACCTTAGTAAATCTTAGCTTTTTGGGATGTGACACCTTTCCTCAAAAAAATTCCTTGTTATTTAACCTTGAAACATTTCTTACCTCAGGACTTCTAACCATCGAATCCCTAATATTGAAAATTTTCCTTTCCCCTTTTTTATCAGACCTGATAAAGGTCTAACATTTGATTTTTTTTATTGATCCTCTGATCCTCAAAACTTTTAATCAGAGGTTTCTCTTAGCGCTAGTCCACTTCTTGCACTATTTCTTTGCTACCAAAAAAATGGTGTAGTAAGAAATCATTACAGGTTTACATGAAGATTTACCATTAGCTTACATATATAGTTGCGCATAGGCTATATTAGTAGTGCTTATAAGTACTCTTTCACACTTTTGGCCTTGGCCTAATAAGATCAGATTACACATACTTCACCACTTGTAAGTGATATCATATATATTGGTATAGATTACATACAACTCTTTTATGAGATGCAATCTTTTATCCAAGGTTAAGAGCATGCCTTTTCATGTAGATAGATAAGAGTTTATCTATCTAAAATTAAATCTCAAATATCCTTTATTCTTCTAATACACAAGGGAATACCTAAACATTTTGATGATAATTTTTTATCTCTAAAACCTAAAATATCTACAATGATCTCTTTTAAATCACGGGCATTGCTCATAAAGATAGTGGATTTTTTCTTACATACCAATTATCCAAGGTCATTCTCATAACATGATAGTTTTTATATTATCAATAAATTTAATGTGAGTTTCAAGGGACTATATTTAGCTACATAAATACCTTTGATTTTACCTTCCTCTTTTGTGTTGAATATTGCTTTATCTAATGCTTCAATAAGAATACTAAAGACATAAGTATATAGTTGGTCATCTTGGCCAGTTCCAAAGGATGATTTAAATATTTCAACTAAATATTCATTAATCAAAATAGAATATTATAAAGTGTTATAACAACATCTAAGTTATTTTCTCCAACCTTGATCAAAACCAATTTCTTTAGAATGTATAAAAACAATTTAACACACCCTTATTCATATCCAATTTTATAAGCATGCTTGGTTTTCCTTATAAATATTATGTATAGCCCCTTCTACATTGATTATATAATCAAAGATTTGTTTACCACAAAGAAAACCAATTTATGCCTTTGAAATTATATAATTAAGAATTTTTCTTTCAATATATTTTAAATCATAAATATTGAAACTCCATTATAAATAATGTTATAAAATATTCAAGCTAAAATTATTAAAATATTTGAACCCATGTAATAAAGGTGGCATTGATTTTACTCATTATAATGGTTATTTAAGCCTTTTCTATGATAGCCCAATTTTTTTAAGAGTACTAGAAAAGGTCCAATTAATAGATTAGTATTAATGATTATATACATAAATATGGGGTATCTAAGGAATGGACATGGAATAGCTAATATAAACCTTTTAAATTTTGGTATGCAAGTAAGAAGATATGAGAAGGTTCATGTGGTGGATGCACATTGTGCATTATTAGGCACCTTGTTAAAGTGTTATCCACACACCCAAGCATAAATGTAAGTATAGTTCCTCTATGCAAGTCCAAAAATTATAGGTGCTTACATCCAATATTTTTATCCTTTTTATAGTTTAGACATTTCAAATCCTTATAATCATTTGTTTTCACTATATAATTTTTATAATATATAACTAAATTTTAATATCCATTTAAATAATATTATCTTTTTTTAATCTTAAGTCAATCTAGTTTATTATATATAGCCAAAATTCCTACTATGAAGTCTCGAAATATTAAACAAAAATCCAACAAAATTAGTTATTAAAACATAAAATTCAAAACAACCAACCTACTATTTAGATAAACAAAAATTTTCATAATAACATACAAGAGTTAATATATTTTTTACTAAAATATAAATTCAAATCAAAATAAAGTTCTTATAAAATATTTAGACTTTATTTTTATCATGTATCCATCTATTTGTCTTTAAAATAATTTTTTTTTATAATATATAAGGCTTACAATTTTTATTTTGTTAAATATTTTAAAAACGAAATTAATGACAGATAAAATTTATCACCATTAACAATTTGTATACTTTTATATAAGCACAATACCCACCTTATAATTTTAAATTTTCTAAAGTAGTTATTTAAATATAAAATTCAAGACAATGACAAACAAAATTCATCATAATAATGCAAAGTGTTACATTTTTTTCTTTAATAGGTTAAATGGAATTGACACGAATCCCCTTATATTACTACATCATGATGAAATAGTAGTATTATAACTACTTATGAGTTATACATGTGTAGTTTAGTAGGACTTGAATGTAGATATCCTCCTTGAAAGTTAAATAATCTAATTGGTTGAGTTAATGTCGCTTGATAAGAGTTATTTTTTATTAAAATATATTTTTAAATTAAAATAAGATTCTTATAAAATATTTAGATTTTTATTTTATCATGTATTTGATTTATTATTTTTTGAATTGTATTTAAATGACATTTACTCAACCAAATAGATTCTTTGACTTTCAAGGAGGAAACCAAGGTTGGAATCTTGTCAAATGATACATACATAATTATCAAGTTGATGTAATACCACTATATATATACATGGTTTCGAATCTCCTTTATTTCTCCTCTATTTTTTACTTCTCATTCACTTTTTTTCTTATTCCCTTCTATTTATTTTCCTCTACACTTTTCTTCTCTGTGCTCTCCTTATTTCTCCTTACCTCTTGAAATTCATTTAATTTAAAGGATTGTGAAATCTGTTACTTTCTAACTTTCAAACAATTACGCAATGCTCATGTGGATGGTTGGCCTTCTATTTACTTATACTTATATACTTATACATATATATTGGTGCATAGGTGATGCAGGAGCATCTACATAAGGAACTGGAAGGCCAACCGTCCACATGAGCATTACGTAATTGTCTGGAAGTTAGAAAGTAAATGACTTCACAAGCCTTTAAATTGGATGAATTTCAATAGGTAAGGAGAAATAAGGAGAGCATAGAGAAGAAAAGTGTAGAGGAAAATAAATAGAATGGAATAAGAGAAAAAGTGAATGAGAAGTAAAATATAGAGGAGAAATAAAGGAGAGTTGAAGACATGTAACAAATTAGTTATGCATACGTGCAATAGTTGTAATTTGTAACATCCACAAAGGTATTTTTTTTATGAAATACCATTTCCATAATTGTGTTGGTGTGAATATAATAGAGTACTAGATTTATATTTTGCCAAACATACTATTGTAGTCAACAATTAATACATGTTGTCAAAGTCAAGAAGCATGAACTACCATCTAGAGAATATCATTGAAAACCATTGGAGTCAATAAATATTATTTTCTGAGAGCAGGTTGCTACCAAGACTTGGCTGTATGAAAGTTATCATCATCATATAGGAGATTGTTGATGAGACTTCCTATCCAAGAACTTGTCAACTAGAATAACGCCATCTTAGAGTGTGCCATCAGGGTTGAAGAAGTGAGATGTCATATAAAAATTTCCATCAAGAGATTTCCATCTATTATAAATATAATTATATCTAAGACTTTTCATTATCATCATCGTTAAAGGGATTGTCATAAAAGTCCAACCATCTTGAGATTTTACCTGTTGATTGGAGAATCTAGTGTCTGGAGGAATTGTTTTGGGCTAAGGATGTTATATGCACTACCATATTGAGTTTTTGACTTGTAGACTAAAACAAATTCTACCATTATAAGGAGATCATCAATCAAGAAATCATTTTCTTCTACATTTTTCCACTAAAAAAGAATTCAACCCCCTTTTGTATATATCATTTTTGTATCAGAGTAAGATTTCACACTTGGGAGCTTGTGAAGTATCTTTAAGAAATAGTGGCACAACATGGAAGAGGAATACCATGGGGACCCTAACCAATAGACATAATTAAAATGCTAAGGAGAATTACTTATCAACTTGATGTGGTCAAAACTACCCAAAAGTGAGGCATCCAAGTAGAAGATGTGAGTGACAATGAAGAAGAAGTTGGTCAACAAGAAGCTCAAGATGAAGAATGAGAGGAAGAACTAGAGTGATTAATTTAGGTAATTTCTAATATGGGTTGAAAATAAAATATAAAGACCCCATTATATAATTGAAACTTGAATCTATAAGATCTCATAGACTGGATCACTAATATGGATAACATTTTGATTTTGAATCAATAGAAGACCCCAAGAAGGTAAAATTTACCTGTACAAATTTGAAATGACATTCATCCTTATGGTGGGACCATGTTCAAACAAAATTACAAATAAAAATAAATGAAAGGATTAATACATGGGAGAAAATGATCACCAAAATGAAGGACAAATTCCTCCCATCGGATTACCAATTGGGACTTTTAAGGAAATTGCAAAACTTAAGATAAAATGATATAAGTGTGAAGGATTACATGAAGGAATTTTGTAGGCTTATCATTCAGGTCATTCATGTGGAAGATGATGAAGAGAAGGTTTTAAAGTATATCCATGGACTAAAATTGTCCATACAAAATGAAGTTAATATGATGAGAATGAGGAAGGTAGAATAAGCCTACCAAATGCCTTAAAGGAAGAGAAGTTGTTGTGAAGGCAAAAAAATAATCAAAGAGGAATATGACGGTTCTCATGAGGACAAGGACAAACAAATAGTGGAAGAGGATAGTAAAAATAAGAGGAGAATATAGTACTTCTCATAGTGATTTTAGATGAAACACCAAAGGTGGAAACTCCTCATGAGAAATAAGTGGTTTTGGTAGAAAAAGGGGTATAGGATTACCCAAAAAGTGCTATAGATATGGATAAAATTATCATCAAGCATTTGAATATCCAATAGCACAATAGAGTAGCAATAAGAGAAAGGAGGTCAAGAACCATAACGCACAAGCAAAAGAATAAAGTGTTTCTTCCCTAAAATATATGGAGGATATAGAAAAGGAGAATATCTTATGGTGAAGAGGGTGTTATTAAATCCAGAATAAGAAAAATGTGAACCTATTTAAAGGAGAAATCTTATTAGAATAGTATGCAAATCAAGAGGAAAATGTTGCAAGGTCATTGTATCTAGTATCCATCAAGATGGTAGTTAAATTGGGGTTGAAGAGGATAAAACACTCTAATCCATACAAGGTATTTTAGTTGCAAAAGAGACTAGATCTTAGTAAGTGAATAGTGCAAGGTAAATTTTTGAATTGGATCTTATAAGGATGAGGTCCTATGTGATATTATACCTATGGGCGCTTCCCATGTGTTATTATGGAGACCTTGGAAATTTGATAGGAGGGAAGTACATGATGATAGGGAAAACACCTAAGCTATTTTAAAAGATGATAAGAAGTATGTATTAATCCCACAGAAGTAAAAATATGAAATAAAAGGTAATGGTCCTAAAGTATGTTTGATTTTAGGAAAGCAATTTTTGAAGGAGATGATAAATATAAAGGCATGTTTTTCTTTGATTACTAAACCCACAAAGGATGGGATCACAAGGAGGATATTCCAAATGAGGTGAAGTATTTGCTAGAGGAGTATGCAAAAATTTTGTCAAAATAATTAACAAATGGATTGCCACCAATAAGGAGTATTAGTCATCACATAGATTTCATCCCTAGATTGAGTTTTCCCAATAATTCAACATATAGAATGATGTCAATGGAGAATGATAAAATGAAGAGACAAGTTGAAGAGCTATTGAGCAAGGGGTTGATCAGGTAGAGCTTAAGCCTATGTGTAGTATCAGTTGTACTTACACCAAAGAAGGGTGGAAAATGGTGCATGTCTAGAAATTCAAATACTTTTAATAAGATAACCATAAAGTATAGATTTTCATTGCCACACATGGATAATTTGATGGATCACTTAAGTGGAGAAAATTACTTAACAAAGATATATTTGAAGAGTGGTTATCATCAAATCCAAATTAGGAAAGGAGATGAGTGGAAGACCACATTCAAGACAAAGAACAAATCAGATGAGGGGTTGGTTATGTCATTCGGATTGACAAATGCACCCAGTACCTTTATGCAGTTGATGAAAAAAGTGTTGAAACCATTTCTAGGTAATCTTATGGTTGTCTATTTGGATGAAATTTTGATATTCAGCAAAAGTAAGGAAGACCATTTGACACATTTGAAATTAATCTTACAAATACTAAAGGAAGAAAATTTATTAATCAATTTGAAGAAACATAATTTTATGAAAAAGGAATTAGTATACTTGGGTTTTATGATTTCACAAGAGGGGTTGTGGATAGACCCTAAGAAGGTCAAGGTCATTTTAGATTGGTTATCACCAAGAAGTATGTTTGAGACTATGAGTTCCTATGGTCTATCAAGTTTTTATAGAAATTTTATCAAAAAAAATAGTGGTATTTGTGCACTGATTATGAAAACCTTGAAAGGAGGAAAACATGAGTTTAAGTGGATGACCATAGTAGAAAATATTTTTTTAATCCTAAATTAAAATATAAAAAAATAGCCGATTATAGCTTTGTTGGATTTCAACAAGGTATTTTAGGTGGATTATGATGCAAGTGGGACAACAACAGGAGTCTTGAGCTAGGAAAGCAATCTCATTACCCATTTTATGAGAAAATAAATGAGGGAAAGATGAAATACTCATTCTATGACCAAGAGTTTTATGCTATAGTTCAAGCCCTAAAGAAATGGACGTAATATTTGTTGCCAAAAGAGTTTGTCTTATTCATAAATAATCATGCTTTGTAGTTTATTAACAACCAAAGTAAGTTGAATCAAAGGCATATGAAGTGGGTGGAATTTTTTCAAGGATATTCATTTTTCTTGAAACATAGAAGTGGTAGCTTGAATCAAGTAGTTGATGCCTTGAGAAAAATAAATTTGTTGACAAAAATGATGTAAATCAAAGTCGTTGGTTTTGATGCTATGAAGAAGCTTTATGCTAATGATTTAAACTTCAAGAAATCTTGGGTAGTATGTAGTAATCCTACTGCAAGATACAAGACTCCATGACTTGATTATTTCATCTAAGCAAGAATGTTGTTCAAGGGACATTGATTATGCATAACATGAAGATCAATGAGAGAAAATTTGATAAGAGAAAAATATAATAGAGGACTTGCATGACATTTTGGGGTAGATAAAACCCAAAGAAAACTTGAAGAAAGCTAATAGTACTATTGGCCTAGAATGATTACGGATGTGAGAAGATTTGTGTGGTGTTGTCGAGTTTATCAGCATGCAAATGGAAGAAGTCAAAATATTAGATTATATCAACCATTACCAGTACTAGAGAGACCATGGGAGGATATAAGCATGGATTTTGTTCTTGGGTTGCCAAAGGTACAAAAAGGTAATGATTATTTTTTTTTTATTGTTGAAAGATTCTCAAATATGACACATTTCATACCTTGTGAAAAAACAAATAATGCTACTCATATTACCACATTTTTCATCAATGAAGTAGTACGATTGCATGCATTACCAAAAGATATTGTTTCAAACAAAGAAGCTAAATTTATGGATTTTTTTAGTAAACTTTATGGAATAAATTGGGTACTAAGTTGAGATTTAGTTGAAAATATCATCCACAAATGGATGGACAAACCAAAGTTGTGAATAGAAGCCTTGGAAATCTATTGAGATGCTTAGTTGGAAAAAATTTGAAGCTAAGGGATATTGTTTTGGCATAGGTAGAATTTACATACAACTTTGTAAATTGAAGTATAGGTAGAAATCCATTTTAAATTGAATATGGGATACGTTCAAGAGGAGTAGATGAGTTATGAAAGATAGTTGATTTACAGAGACCAAGTGCAATAACAAAAGACTTTGCCAACTATATTCATGATTTACATCAAGAGGTGAAACATGAACTAGAGGAGAGCGCCATGAAATACAAACAACATGTTGATCCCAAACAAAGAATGCATGAGTTTTAGTTTGGAGATTTGGTTTTGGCATATTGTGAAAGGAGGGATTTACAAAAGGTACTTATAATAAGTTAAACTAGAAGAAGATTGGACCTTGTAAGTATTGAAGATATTTGCAGTCAATGCATATGAAATTGAACATCCAAAGGGCATAGACATTTTGTCGGTCTTTAATGTAGCCGACTTATACCCATACTACAATCAATCTAGAAATGATGATGAAGATTGTACATTTGATATTTTAGTAGACAAATGAATAGTGCAACTACTAGAGAAGGAATGAGAAGAAATTGAAGCAATCATAGATTCTAGAGTGGTGAGAAGGACAAGAGGTAAGACATATTATGAGCATCTAGTTAATTGGAAAATTTGAGAAGTTGATGCTGCAACATGAATGAATGTTTCAAATATCTCTAAATACATAGTATCCATTAAAGATTCCAACAATGTCCATGAAAACATCTATTACATTATAAGTATGATGTAGGAGCATCTACGTAAGGAACTGGAAGGCCAACCATCCACATGAGTATTATGTAATTGTCTAAAAGTTAGAAAGTAACTAACTTCACAAGCCTTTAAACTGGATAAATTTTGAGAGGTAAGGATAAATGGGAAGTGCGTAGAGGAGAAGGAAAGAATGGAGGAAAAGAAATATGAAGGAAGAAGAACGAAAGTGAAGAAGCAGAAGGGAAGTAAAAGATAGAGGAGGAATAAAGGAGAGTTGAAGACGTGTAACAAATTGGTTATACATACGTATAATAGTTGTATTTTGTAACAACCATAAAGGCATTTTCTTTTATGAAATCCCATTTTCTATTTCCATTGTTGTGTTGGTTGTGTGTTGTGTTAATATATTAGAGTACTAGATTTACATTTTGCCAAACATACTATTGCAGCTTGGAAGCTACCGACGAATATTATAAGTTATCATAGTCAGAAAGCAAGAACAACCATATAAAGAATGTTATCAAAAAAACATTGTAGTTAAGAAAGACCATCATCTAAGAGCAGGTTGTTGCCAAGACTTGATCGTTTGAAAATTGCCAAGACTTATTATCGAAGAACTTGTTGATTAGATGATATTATCTTGGAGTGTGCCATTAGAGTTGAAGAAGTGAAATGTCGTCTAAAATTTATTGTCTAGCAAAAGTAAAACTAAGACTTGGTGTTATCGTCATCGTCGAAGAAATTACCTTCAAAGTCCAAACGTCTTAGATTTTACTTGCCATCTAGAGGAAACTTTATTGAATAAGGATGTTGTTTGCACTATCATCTTGAGTGTTTGACTTACAGACTAAATAAAATCTTGTCATCATAAAAAAGTTATTGACGGAGAATTCACTCTTGCTTACTTTACCTTGCTAAAAAAAAATTAACCCCCTTTCATTTGCATCATTAAAAAAACCTCTATTTATAATTTAACTCATTTCAATATCTATTAACTCACTCAAATAAAAATATTTACAAATTTTATTTTTCTAAAACATACAACTTTTAATCTTAATTTTGTTAATAAAAAAAACCATAAATAAAATTTATTAGCATTAACAAGGAAACTTATATAACTGTCACGACACTTTTAAACACATTTATATAATTACTAAGCATGTGGTAAACACATTTATATAATTGTCAACTTGTAGTTCAGTAAAATAAAATTGTTAACATCAATTTTTTTATTTTTTATTTTTTATTTATTTTTTATTATTTTTATTTTTATTTTATTTTATTTTATTTTTTGAAGATTTGAAGTTTAAATTTATAAATAATTTTAAAATAAAAATTATTTTATCCAATAAATTAATCACTAAATTTAATAAAATGATATAAGAAATAAATATGTATGTATCCATAGGTTTTTGCATAGCACGATTTGCCATAGTTAATAACAATAATTTTTTTTTTAAATAGATTATATTAATTTAATAATGAGATATTCACAAATTAAAAATAAAATAAAATAAATAAGAAATAAAACATCCATAATTAAATATTAAAAAAATAGTAATAAATTTAAATTTAAATAATATACAATAAAGAATAAAGCATTCATTACTGGATGAATTAGTAACAAATTCAAATCCAAATCATATACATGAACATGTACTATATTAGATACTTTGCACTTACCCGTTCAAATCTAAATAATGTACTTGGATAAGAAATAAAGAATAAAACATCCACAGATGAATATGAACATGTGTTATTAGATACTTGCACTTACTGGGTCAAATCTAAATAATGTATTTAGATATAAAATAAAGAATAAAATATCTATGACTGGATGGATCACTAACCAATCCAAATCAAATCATATAATTGGACACCTGTTGTTAGATACTTGCACTTACCCTTTCAAATATCCAAGCATTTTTAATGCTTTAAGAAAAATGTTTCAAAAGTTTGTGTGGTACATATCATATCTTCTATAATAATGGTCACGCAAAGCTTTGTAGTCGTTGAGTCCATTATTGTTCAAAACTCTGATAGGAAAATCCATTCAATATTATATGCCAGAAAGCGATGACAGACCCCACTACCCACTACCCACTACCCACTACCCACTAGCAGTATTGTATTATGTGTATCAAACTATGTTATTCTTCTTCTTAACAATCATATCAAACGAGAAAACGAGAAAATTCTCTTTGTCTCCGTGGAATGTTTGAGATGAAGTTACGCTATTGTAAAGGGCTGAATTAAGTCCATCTAAAATTATTAAATAATATTAATTTTATCTCTTTTATATAGGGGAATTACTTCTATTATTGCATCTCATCCATCCGTCCCTTGTTCCATTTTCATTACTATTATAATCCTATCACTTTTGGACAATCCCATATGGTATATGGTATGAAGTGGATCACTAGTCTTACTAGGACTTGAATTAACCATGAGTAAAAAAAAATAGCATGCACTCAAGTTCCTTTTAATTTGTTTATTTCATCTAGTAATTTATTTAAAAAGTTTATATTCAGAAAAATCCACTTTAGAATGCATTTACAAGAACATGTATTAAAGTTGAATACAATTTTATTGAAAGAAATGCTATTGATAATAATAGTTTATATAAGATCATACAAATTCAAATGTTTAATAATAAAATAATATATAATAATATAATTTTTTTTATTTATATTTATTTGGTTAGTGTGAAAAATTTTATGACCAATGTAGAGGGCTGGGCAAACTCCCCTTCAACCATGATCCTTCTTAAAGCCGAGAGTTATGCTTATCAATAGGAAATTTAACACACACCCATCCCCTCACACACTCGCCCAAGTCGTGGTTTGAATACAATAATATAATTATAATCTAATGTTTTAATAATATTATATATATATATATATATATTAGAGGACTATTTTTTTATCAAAATATTAAATGATTAAAATTTGTTATGAAATTAATTAGATTATATTTTACTTATTTTTGACTGGTTTTCTTGAAGCCAGATCAATTCATCTCTTACTATCATGTTGCCATGCTTGATTTGACAGCGGGACATTATGATGAAACATTTATCTTCTTGTAAAATCTTAAAAAATTGCTTTTGGTTCCGTGACAAAAGTGTTTGGTTAAAAAATATTATTCTCAAAATTGCCCACTTCTTCTAGCTAATTCAAAATAAGATCCTTACCACTGACAATCTTATTTTCCAAGGAATGTTTATCCCAAATAGTTGTTTTCTTTATTTGTTAGCTTGGGAATCGGTCCACCACCTTTTCCTTGAATGTCCCTTCTCCATTGAAATTTTGTCTTCCCTGCTTGCTTTGGTCAATTTAGCATAGACTATCCCTAATTCCTTAGCTGACCTTTGCATCCAAGGGTCCTTTTTGTTCAATTTTTCTCGTCTCAGATCTTTGTGGTCCTTCTCGCTCCCTCATTTTTATGGCAGATTTGGTTGGAGTGAAACAGGAGAGTGTTCAAAGATGAGGATAGGAGTCCAGAATCTATTTTCTCTAATATTTTAGCCCTGGCTACAAAAAATGCTAACTTGGTTTCTTTAGCTAACAAACCCTTGGTTAAATTTGAATCCAGGTTGGTGAGCGCCCAGGATTTTTTTTGTATAATCATAAAATTGATAAATAAACTCAATTAAAACTGAACGATTTTGAAGGATGGATTGGTGTCCATTCTTGGAGAAGGTATGGGACTTCTCCATGATTTTATGATGATGAAAACCTGGGGAAATCTAGGTGGATGCACTGGTATTGGCAAATAGGTTTGCCAAAATGAATTTTAGGATATGTAAATATCCTAAAGTGAGATTCTGAGATTATGTTTTTGTCTTTGATGACACCTAATTTTGTCAGGTCAACTCAAAGTAAGAGTTGATAAACCATAGTGTGATACTCCTTGGTGGGAGTTTTGATAAAATTAATGAGACTTATTATGTCTAACATATTATAGAAACATAATTTTATGACATATCTATGAAAATATTTTGCAAATTCTATTATTGCAGTACTTTAATTCAGTTAGTTGTGCAGTAATAGATGATTTAAAACTATCATTTTGTGATGATATTTACGTATTGATGATATTTTCAATACTTATTGCTATGCAAAATGGATGTTTAATTAATTTAAGGATTTGGTACTACTGATATTTTACTTTTTTGCAGGTACAGGTACTCTCGTGGATGGAAGATGTTGCTTGCCATCAAGAACGAGATGTTGGAAGTAAAGAAAAGCTGATGTCTCAAATAATTTGTAAAGGAAAAATACTAGTTTAGTAAGTTTATGCACTCACTAAGTTGGAACGGTGTGAAACACAGAGGACTATATTTAATCCAAGGGGGGGTGTATGTCACGACCCATCCCCATGGATCCTTTTTAAAAGGCTATTAATTAATCAGTGGGATCAAATAGCACCTAGCTAAAGGGATCATAGACCCTAAATAATCCTACAAAATTCTAACAAAGGGATTTTGTGAGAATTTAGGGAAGGATTAATTATCTTTCAAATAAGATAATTTAATCTAATTTAATTAGAAGATAAATAGAGTCTGGGTGAAAGATGAATTAGAAAATTATCTTTTGTAAAATTTAATACAATATAATTAATTAGGTGGGAATAACCTAAATTTAATACATTTAGGAACTCACATAGTATGTCCAATTTTGATTGGACTAAAAATGACTCTATAATTATTAAATAATGGAGGAATTATCCTATTGTTTGAAAAACTATCCATACCTCCTACATGGCCTATTTTCATTAAGTGGAAATTAGGTAGGAATTATTTTCCCTTATCACTAATTTTCCAAGTTTTGTGCCTAACCCATTCTCTAATTATGTTGGTTTGTATTTGTCTCTATAAAGCAGGCACACAAAACAAAAATAAAGCCACCTACCTTGTCTCTTTTGTGGACCCTCTTCTACTTTTGGAACTTTATCTCCACATAGGTTAAAATGTGTTATTTGAAAAGGGTATCTCTTAGTATGAAAATAATAAAAACCACTATTTGGTTGGTGGGAGAGAAAGGTATCTCCATTAAAAAGGGATACTAATGGAAAAGAAGGGGATAACGAGATTGAGAGGAAGAGGGGTTGGCACAAAATAGAGAGGAAGGAAGAGCAAGGCACTTGGAACCTAAAAATTGCAAGAATTTTAGATCAGAATTTTTATTCCTTTGTTTTAATTAACTAAAGGTGAAGTTAATTTAGTTTATATCTTCATAATCTCAATGCTTTATGGTGTTGTTATATTCTAAAATGCATCACTTATATTTGTACCTTTGTCGATTTAATCATCTCCATTGTTGTATTACATTTAGACATGTAATTTTGACTATCTTAGAATATTAGATGACCTCTGACTATGATTGAATAAACCCATGTCGAATCTGACTGAAGCATTAGCTTGGATAAAGCAAGCCCAAAATTATTGTTGTATTTAGGTGTGTAATTTTGACTACCCTTCTCTCTATAGTATTAAAAAATTAGATTGGCCTAAGCCACAAGATAGCACGAGCCCCAAAGTGTCGAGCCGCTAACCAACAAATATAATAATCAAATAATGGGTACAAATCCAAAGTTTCAAGCCCCTACCAATAATTAAAAAAACAAACCAATTTACCATCACCCTTCTACAAACCACCACCATTGGTGAGACTGCCATGGCCACCACTTGGTGGTTACTCTCAATAGTTGTGTAAATAGTTTTATGCCCTTTAATATCTACAACACAGTGCTTATGCGATATTCAATCCACAGGTAATTGTTAGATTGATCCCCACTAAACAACAACTTCTTACTCCATTCGTCGTGTGATGATATTTTTACTGCAAGAATATGTTATTGGTGCAATTCAAGTTGGATATCTCTCCCATACCTATGAGAAACCATGACGTAGTATGGGCATGTATACCAAGGACCATTGGTCCAGTTTGTATATCATATAGAAAATCCATAACCTCGTCTATTCAATGGGAGGCCCAAACACTCCTGTAATCATGGGTGACCTCGACAACAGGGGAATAATTTGATACGGTATGATCTACTCCCTACCTCTCACCCGATAAACTAACAACTTTAGTTGAAACAGTATACCCCTACATTTTTTTTTATTTCGCATAAAATATTTTTTGAATCACTGTAATTTTAGCATTCAAAAATAGAATTTGTGGGATATTCCCTAAAGGGATTTATAGACTCACAATATTTTCAACCCTAATTTGAATACCTATATTTCTAGATCATCGAGATAGTGATGTTGGTAGTTTAACATTTTTCTTCAACTATGTCATTGAAATTTTGTGATAATAGGAGTCGTTGAATTGCAATATGAGACAACTCTTTTTTTGTGAGGACTATGAGTTTGATAACTTGGATGATCGATTGGATTTTTAGACCGTTAATGGTGTTAACCATTCAAAGTTATAAACCATTGTGCTAGATTAGATGACAATGTCGATCGTTGGGGGTTATCAAAGAGATCGATGGTATTTATGAATTCATCAAATAAATTAGTTAAAAATATATAAAACATCCTTTTAAAAGAATTATACCATGACCCTTTTGAAACCCATTGAGTTTTGGGAATAAAAAATGATACATTAGGATAGGATAAGTGAATTATGGAAAAGGAGTAATGATGGAATCAATTCAATAACAATTTTGGATTAGCTACCACAAGAATAGCCTTGGTAGTAAGTTGGATAAATCATATTAATAAGTAATATAGTTTAAAATAGTTAGTTTATATTTAAAGAGATATAGACTAGATTTATATTGAAAAATACTTTGTTTAATTTATTTAAGATAAAATTGAAAAGATATACAAAAATTTATAGTGAAAGAGATATAGTTTACATTTAATAATGAAATATGTTATAAGGTAGAGAACATAGCTATATTGAATAATGAAGAAGTGATTTGGGTTTATTAATTAAATAGAAAATTGTTGTTTTCAAGAATTAAAGGTATGAGACTTTAATTTCTTGAGCGAGGGACCGATTGTGTATCAATATTAGAGAATGAATGTGTAATTCATTCTCGAGGAAATTATGGGATTTCCTCTTTGCTAATTAATGAAAATTATCCTTAATATGATTTCGATGATCATTCATAAACATGTAAGCTTAATAATTTGTGTGATTCTTATGTATTATATTGATGGCTTAGAGAAATTAAATCGGTTTTTCCTTATTTGCATCTTGATGTGATAAGAGATGATTTGATCTCTTGTAATTGTATAATTTAATTAAAAAAAAAAGGCTCCATGAGAAGCCTTTCTATATTGTAATTATGACACTCTAAGTTTATGAAATGAGAGGAAAGACATATTTTGGAATCTAGGTTTATTCCCCATGAGGGTTCCTAGGATAAATACTGTATCACTCTAAATTGTTGTTTCTTTGTTATTCATTTGGATGTTGTATTTACTTTCCAATATGTTGTTGATTAGATAGATTATGAATTTTGTAATTAATTGGTATGAACGGTTGTCAAATATTATTTATTTTTCAGTATAAATAGTATGTAGTCCTAATGAAAATGATGCAATGGTTCATATGCTTTGCTTTAATAGATGTTAATGGTACTTTATTAAGATGAATGTAATGGTGTGGTGATATTTACTATACAAACACTTATAGATATTAAAATATGTACAGGTTAGAGTAATAAAAGGAAAAAATGATAACCAGTTGGTATAATATGAGTAGGAGCTCAAAGGGGTTGAAGCCCTAGATTGTAGTTTATGCTTGAGTTGTAGCCTAGCAAAACCTTGCATTATGATTCGGTGCTCGAATGTAGATGTGGATTAAGTGCTCCCATGATGATGACAAAAAAAATACCTTCTAGTAATAAGATTCATTAAATCATATATATAACCAAAGGGACACTTTAAATGAGAAGGATGATCAAATAAATATTATGAGGGATAAAGAAAGATAATCATGCTTAATATAATTATTCTAAGGCTTGTGTAAGTTTGATCACATGTGGTGACTTTTATTTTATCTTAGTGGCTCCATCATGGAGATGATGGGAGGAATCAAGTTTGATTATTAACCATTGGTGTGGTTACTTCATCTTCAAGGCATGTACTCATACCATCGGTGTGGTATGTAGTTTTGTAGAAGTTGGTTACTTCTACTCAAGAGTGACTCTGACCAAGTCTTAATAGCTCTTGATAATTGTTGCATTTTTTACTTATAGTCCTATTGGAATAACTCTGTCTTATATCATGATTATGTCCTTTAATATATGAAAGATAAATATGTGAAATATATATATATATATATATTGAGTGGATGAGTAATAACAATTGGGGTTGTTACAGTTGGTATCAGAGCCTAGGATAACTAATAGATTCTAGTTAGATCTAGGTTAGCAAAATATATGGGCAAGAAGAACCATAGGTTGGTTCAAATTTATTGATTGATCACTTGAGCTATGGTTGTTAAATTATTGTTAACAACATGTTAATTATTAAAATTCTAGGCTAAATGGCTATAACCATACCTAGAAATGGAATATTGTGTGATTAAGAATTGAATGGTTAGCACCTTGTGGGGATACAAGTGTGAAGATAACCATGTAAGTTAGTTCATAGAAATTGAAAACTAACTACTAAAAATTTAAGATCAAGAGATAAACAAAATAATTTTTTCTTTATTTATATTTTTTATCAATGTTACAATGCACTCAAATATTTCCAATCATAGGCTATGGTGTAGGAAATGGCATAACCATTATGGAATATGGAAACCATCCACAATCACCAGAACCATCTTCTGGCATGAAACCTCGATGGGACTAAGAGAGCAAGGATGGTGAAACTACATAATTAAGCATAGTAATCTTTGATTATCACCAAAATTTTATTGACATGAAATTTTGGTGAGAATCATATCAATACTTTGCCAAACCGCTTTGATATCCGAAGTATCCCAAATCCACTAAAAAGTATGCCACCTGACCACCCGGGTGGTGGTCAAGTTTAATAGGGTGTGCTATGCTATCTAAACAAGGGAATAACCACTACATCATGCATGTGGTATTAATATTATCCACACAAGAAAAATGGAGTATAAACCTTCAGTAGTTGATTGAAACACAAAGAACCCTTTATGTATATAGAAAAGGAAATAGGGATTTTAGTGTTAAGAAGTATAAAGTAGCAATATGACCAAAATTTTGTAGAACTTGATCAATTACGAGGTGAGTTTATGAAAAGTAAAAAATATCGATATATACCTTGTAAGGAAGAAGCAAATGTCTGGGGATTACTTATGTGCAAGTATTTCCTCCTACTATTGGAACCATTGGTGTATCCATGTGGAAAAGCTAGGCGAACGCTCCACGTATGTGGATCTTAAGCATTGTACCTTAGACTCTTTTGGGGACCTCACTTGGTATTTTAATCTCTCAAGCTAAGCTTCCTCTTTACTATAAATATAATAATAGAAATTATAATAACCCTAAAGAGTAATCTTTTGGAGGAATTCTACAAAGGATAAGCTCGAATCTAGGTGGAACTAACCTAGAAAGTTGAAAATCATCAAGTAAAACCAACTAATTGGGATTGAATATGATAATAAAACCAATAAAATAATGTCTTATATTATTTATGAAAGAGACTAAGTAGTCTTTGAATACAAACAAGGCCATTGGCCAGAGCAAGAAACTGAACATCTCAGTCATGGTGAAATAATACAAGGGTATGGAAAACCACCGTGTATTCAATTAGAATCTGAGTTATCACAATCCTCAATTGGATAAAAGTCACCATCTGCATAGACAAGTGGAGGTGGAACATTGTAGCAAATTTTTAAAATTATATTGAATACATAATATGGCCAAGGAGTGCCATGATGTCCATATATGAGAAGATCCATTTCTGTCAAGCATCGAGTCTGAGAAAGTTTATTCTAAATTTTCCATGGTAAGTTAGTTTGCACATATCTTTGATAAAGAAGACTTTGATATAGCTCACTATTAAATGTAGCTCTTATTGTGGGAACATATTTCTCAACAACCTCCAAATAACATGGAGGTAGAAACTCGAATGGAACATTTAAGGGATCACTTATAGGAGATAACCAAGAATCACCAAAATGGACATAGAAAGTATAGTTTGAACAACCAAAGAATTTGTCAAACCATTCAAAATGAATTAAAGGACTTCCATTAGAAAAATAATTTTGTGAATTATTTCTTAGCCAAACATTACAGTGTGAATATCAAATCGAAGTCTCACAATATATCTGATCCATGAATATAAGATAATTATGGGCTTCAATAGCTTGATATTTGAGTGAATTCTACAAATATTTTTTTTACCAAAGAATATTTCGAGGAATCCAGATGAAGGAGTCATAAAACTCATATTGATCCTCTTCATAACAAAACATGTTGATTACATTCTGACCTAGTTGTCTACTGAGACAATTTATGAGGATTTCTTTCTTTTTTGTAATATGCTCAGTGTCAAAAAGTAATAACGATCAGATTTGAAAATGGTACCTAAGGATAAGATACATGAATAAGTGTGTAAAAATTTGACTAATGGAGTCATCGAAGGGACGATGATGGGACTTTATGTAAATTTAATGGTCGTAATTAAGGGACATACATGTTGCAATAATACTCAAGCAAATCAAAAGATGTTATTACCTTGGGAATTGAAGAGGTATAATGAGCCTTTGATTGGTCAAAACAAAATCATTGGTAAGACAATCAAGCCGAATAAGATATGCATCATGGAAGTTAAATAATCCATCTTAGGATCATCAAGATGTGATCGACTAAACAAATGGATAAGATCAATATATAAAAAATCAAACTAAATAGTCACGTTGATCTATAGAGTAAATCTAACTCGATGATATAGAGAAAATACGTTGAATGCACACAACAACTTGTAGGGTTCTTAATTCAAAACTAGATGAGGAATTAAAATTACCATCTACTCATGGTACCTAATACAGTTATATTTATGGTAGGATTTGCTGGATGATATTGGTTATGAGTGGATAAAATACCATTGTGTGCTTCATGATTATTTTGCTTCTTATTATCGATATTTTGGTAAATATACCCTAAGAATAGAAATTGATCTCTAGTGGTGCTAGAGCTAATCAAGATGAAAATACAGTCATGGGAGAAGCTAGTAGAGCAACTAAGACTGTAGATAATACAAAGGAGTCTTCTAGAAAACATGTACAAAGTTAATAGGCCCAAGGAGATTTATGGGCACAAGAAAGAATGAGGCTAGAGGCTGAAAGAGATGTTGTTATAGTACAATGAGATAGGATCAATTTAGAGATAGCACAAATAAATAATTGGAGAGTGACAACAATGGTAGCATTATATACAGAAAATCCACAACTATGCCAAGCAAGGGAAGAATACAGTGTTGCATTCTTGGTATCCTATTTTGATACATTATTGAACCATGGTTTGCTAACTCCATCACAATCAAATATTAGTACACGAGATGGACGAGATATAACCACACGTGTAATTCGAAGAACAACCTAGAGTAGAGGTCGAGCTGTCATTGGAACAACTGCTCCACCACCTTCTTCGGTTGAAAGTATAGGTACAACAAATAGTGGTGAAAGGATCGATGAACAACATTAATATCCATTCATTGGGCATAAATCCACCACTTTATAAGCTATACGAATGTATAGTACGTATGCCAAAGAGTTTGGCAAGAATGTAATTAATAAACATTTAGATTGTATACTTTTGCTTGTATTATTTCAAGTAGAAGTAGATTACAAAGTATTATGTGTTCATGGTGAAAATGATAAATGAATTTAATTAATTTAAGGTACATAGTGTGTAATCCAAAGAATTTCTAGTATAACCAATAAACATATGGATTATAGGCTTTTGTTTGTATAATCATAAAATGGATAAATAAACTCAATTAAAACTAAATGATTTTGAAGGATGGATTGGTGTCCATTCTTGGAGAAGGTATGGGACTTCTCCATGATTTTATGATGATGAAAACTAGGGGACATCTAGGTGGATGCATTGGTATTGGAAAATAGGTTTGCCAAAATAAATTTTAGGATATGTAAATGTCCTAAAGTGATATTTTGAGATTATGTTTTTGTCTTTGATGACACCTAATTTTGTCAAGTCAACTCAAGATAAGAGTTGACAAACCATAGTGTGATACTCCTTGGTGGGATTTTTGATAAAATTAATGAGACTTATTGTGTCTAACATATTATAGAAACATAATTTCATGATATCTCTATGAAAATATTTTGCAAATTCTATTATTGCAGTACTTTAATTCAGTTAATTGTGCAATAATAGATAATTTAAAGTTGTCATTTTGTGATGATATTTGTGTATTGATGATGTTTTCAATACTTATTGCTATACAAAAAGGATGTTTAATTACTTTAAGGACATGGTAATGATGATATTTTGCATTTTTGCAAGTCCAGGTACTCTCAGGGATGGAAAATGTTGCTTACCATAAAGAACGAGATGTTGTAAGTAAAGAAAAGCTGATGTCTCAAATTATTTTGTAAAGGATAAATACTAGTTTAATAATTTTATGCACCCACTAAGTTGGAACGGTGTGAAACATAGAGGAGTATGTTTAATCCAAGGGGGGTGTATGTCACGACCCCTCCTCATGGATCCTTTTTAAAAGGCTATTAATTAATCGGTGAGATCAAATAGAACATAGCTAATGGGATCATAGACCCTAAAGCATTCTACAAAATTCTAACAAAGGGATTTTATGAGAATTTAGGGAAGGAATAATTATCTTTCAAAGAAGATAATTTAATCTAATTTAATTAGAAGATAAATAGAGTCTGGGTGAAAGATGAATTAGAAAATTATATTTTGCAAAATTTAATACAATATAATAAACTAGGTGGGAATAACCTAAGTTTAATACATTTAGGAACTCACATAGTATGTCCAATTTTTATTGGACTAAAAAGGACTCTAGAATTATTAAATAATGTAGGAATTATCCTATTGTTTGAAAAACTATCCATACCTCCTACATGGCCTATTTTCATTAAGTGGAAATTAGGTGGGAATTATTTTCCCTTATCACTAATATTACAAGTTTTGTACCTAACCCATTCTCTAATTATACTAGTTTGTATTTGTCTCTAGAAAGCAGGGACACAAAACAAAAATAAATCCACCTACCATATCTCTTTTGTGGACCCTCTTCTACTTTTGGGACTTTCTCTCCACATAGGTTAAAATGTGTTATTTGAAAAGGGTATCTCCTAATATTAAAATAAGAAAAACCACTATTTGGTTGGTGGGAGAGAAAGGAGTCTACATTAAAAAGGGATACTAATGGAAAAGAAGGGGATAACTAGATTGAGAGGAAGAGGGATTGGCAGAAAATAGAGAGGAAGGAAGAGCAAGGCACTTGGAACCTAAAAAATTGCAAGAATTTTAGGTCAAAAATTTTATTCATTTTTTTTGATTAACTAAAGGTGAAGTTAATTTAGTTTATAATTTCATAATCTCAATGCTTTATGGTGTTGTTGTATTCTAAAATGCATCACTTAGATTTGTACCTTTGTCGATTTAATCATCTCCATTTTTGTATTATATTTAGACATGTAATTTTGACTGCCTTAGAATATTAGATGACCTGTGACTATGATTGAATAAACTCATGTCGAATATGATTGAAGCATTAGCTTGGATAAAGCAAGAACAAAATTATTGTTGTATTTAGGTGTGTAATTTGGACCATCCTTATCTCTATAGTATTAAAAATTAGGATCAGCCTGAGTAGGCCACAAGATAGTACGAGCCCCAAAGTGTCGAGCCACTGACCAACAAATCTAATAATAAAATTATGGGCATGAATCCAAAGTATCAAGACCTTACTAGCAATAAAATAAAAAAACCACTTTACCACTGCCCTTATAGAAACTACCATCACTATTGAGAATGCCATGGCCACCACTTTGTGGTTACTCTCAATAGTTGTGTAAACAATATTATGCCCTTTAATCTCTACAACATAGTGCATATGGGATATTCAATCCAAATGCAATTTTTAAATTGATCACCACTAAACAACAATGTCTTACTCCATTCATCATGTGATTATATTTTTACTACAAGAATACATTCTCGATGCAATAGGATGGGATATCTCCCCCACACCTGTGAGCAACTGTTATGTACTATGGGTGTGTATGTTGAGGACCATTAGTTTGGTATATATATCATATAGAAAACCCACAATCCTATATATTCAATGGGAGGCCCAAACACTCCCTACAGAGGAATATTTTGATACGACATGATCTACTCCCTACCCATCACCTAGTAAACTAATAACTTTAATCAAAATAGTAAACCCCTGTAGTATTTGACATAAAATATTTTTGGAATCACTATAACCTTAGCATTCAAAAATAGAATTTATGGGATATTTCCTAAAGGGATTTACAGACTCACGATCTTTTCAACCCTAATTTGAATACCTGTATTTTTAGATCGTCGAGACAATGATGTTGGCAGTTTAACATCTATTCTTTAGCTATGTCAAAAGGTTAGATGATCTATTATAACCACTTCGTTGTTGTAACAAGTGATGCTAGGTTCCTATGTTCTAAACTAACTATCCTTCAATCCAGATGTATAAGTAATTTTAGTATCTATGACTAGGACTTTGAGGATGCCATCATGATTACCCTTGTGTAAATAAAATATCTTTAACGGAGCATATTTCAGTGTTTAACAAAGCCTAAAATTACCTAATATCTAAATATATAAGGAACATTAAGTTTTAGATACTGTCATCGCCCTAAATGTAGCATCAAACCTTACTAAAGTTATGGTGATTTCACTGATTACATCAGGTGATGTTTGTTAATTATCGATATCACCTATGTCTACACCTGGCCAAGGCGATGGTTGGTGGTTGGTTAGGTTTAAGCTTCTGTGTTTATCTCTTGTAATAATCATTAAATCATCCAAAAATTATTTTTTATTATCTGCATCACTAGGGATTATCCTTTAATAGCATAGGGTTAAGTTTATGCATATGGAGGCTTCCCTGTAACACCGCCTTCAGACGATGCACCTAATCTTGGAAGGTAGAACTAGGGAGGGAGGTCTTCCTAAATCCATCACTCGATTATCCCACATGGGATATGTGGATGACGAGGGGAAACCTAAATGAATTTCATCTCCATTAATTGGATATCTATCTTTCAATGGACATACTCTCACTCACACCATATGAGTATGCTACCATGTATGTCTTGTTGGTATGCTAACCTTGAAATTTTGTGATAATAGGAGTTGTTGAATTACGATACGAGAAAACACTTTTTTTGTGAGGACTACGATTTTGATAATTTGGATGACCGATTGGAGTTATAGACTGTTAATGGTGTTAACCGTTTGGAGTTATAAACAATTGTGCTATATTAGACGACTATGTTGACCGTTGGGGCTTATCAAAGAGACCTATGGTATTTATGAATTCATCAGGTTAATTAGTTAAAAACATATAAAACATCCTTTTAAAATAATTATATCATGACCCTTTTGAAATCCATTGAGTTTTGGGAATAGAAATTGATACATTAGGGTAGGAAAAGTGAATTATGGAAAAATAGTAATGATGGAATCAATTTGATAATAATTTTGGATTAGCTACCACAAGAATAGCCTTGGTAGTAAGTTGGCTAAATTATATTAATAAGTAACATATTTTAAAATATTTAGTTTATATTGAAAGAGATATAGACTAGATTGATATTGAAAAGTACTTTGTTTAATTTATTTAGTTAATATTGAAAAGATATAGAAAAAATGAAATATGTTATAAGATAGAGAACATAGCTATATTGAATAATGAAGAAGTGATTTGGGTTTATTAATTAAATAGAAAATTTTTGTATTCTAGAATTCAAGGTATGGGAATCTAAAATATATTGAGTGAGGGATTGATTGTGTATGAATCTTAGAGAATGAATGTGTAATTAATTATTAAGGAAATTATGGGATTTCCTCTTTGCTAATTAATGAAAATTCTCCTTAATATTATTCTGATGATCATTCATAAACATGTAAGCCTAATAATTTATGTGATTCTTATGTATTATATTGATGGCTTAGAGAAATGAAATCGGTGTTTCCTTATTTGCATCTTTATGTGATAAGAGATGACTTGATCTCTTCTAATTGTATAATTGAATTAAAAAAAGGCTCTGTGAGAAGCATTTCTATATTGTAATTATGACACTTTAATTTTATGAAATGGAAGGAAAGACATATTTTGGAGGCTGGGTTTATTCCCTGTGAGGGTTCCCAGGATAAATATTGTGTCACTCTAAATTGTGGTTGCTTTGTTATTCATATGGATGTTGTATGTACTTTCCAATATATTGTTGATTAGATAGATTATGAATTTTGTAATTAATTGATATGAATGATTGTCAAATTTTATTTATTTTTCAATATAAATGGTATGTAGTCCTAAGGAAAATGTTGCAATGGTTCATATGTTTTGCTTTAATAGATGTTAATGGTACTTTATTAATATGAATGTAATGGTGTGGTGATATTTACTATATAAATACTTATAGGTATTAAAATAGGTACAACATAGAGTAATAAAAGGGAAAAATGATAACTAGTTTGTATAATCCAAGTAGGATCTTAGAGGGATTGAAGCCCTATATTGTAATTTATGCTCGAGTTGTAGCTCAACAAAACCTTGCATTCTGAGTTTGTGCTCAAATGTAGATGTGGAGTAGGTTATCCCATGATGATGACAAAAAAAATGCCTTATGGTAATAATATTCATTAACTGAGATATATAACCAAAGGGATGCCTTAAATGAGAAGGATGATCAAATAAATATTATGAGGGATAAGGGAAGATAATCATGCTTAAGATGATTATTCCAAGGCTTGTGTAAGTTTGATCACATGTGGTGATTTTTATTTTATCTTAGTGGCCCCATCATGGATATGAGGGTAGGAACTAAGATTGATGATTAACCATTGGTGTGGTTACTTCATCTTCAAGGCATGTACTCATACCATCGATGTGGTATGTATTTTTTTAGAAGCTAGTCACTTCTAATCAAAAGTGACTCTGACCAAATCTTAATAGCTCTTGATAATTGTTGCCTTGTTTACTTACAATCCCCTTAGAATAACTCTGACTTAGATCATAAATATGTCCTTTACTATATGAAATATAAATATGTGGAAAAAAATGAGTGGATGAGTAGTAACAATTGGGGTTATTACAGTTGGTATTAGAGCCCAGGCTAACTAATGGATTCTAGTTGTATCTACATTAGCAAAATATATGGGCAAGAAAAACCCTAGGTTGGTTCAAATTTATTGATTGATCACTTGAGCTATAGTTGTTAAATTATTGTTAACGTGTTAATTATTAAAATTCTAGTCTAAACGGCTATAGTCATACCTAGAAATAGAACATTGTTTGATTAATAATTGAATGGTTAGCACCTTGTGGGGATACAAGTGTGAAGATAACCATGTAAGTTAGTTCATAGAAATTGAAAACTAACTACTAAAAATTTAAGATCAAGAGATAAACAAATTGTTAGTCTCACAATGACACTAAGAGGGGGGGGTGAATCAGTGTAGCTCTTTAAAACTTAAATCTTCAACACTAAAATCCAAAAAAATGAAAACATAAAACCAAATAAAGCAAGTATAACAAGAGAACATCACACAACACAAGATGTACCGAGGTTCACCTATTTGGCTACATCCTCAAAAATGACTGTTTGGACTCCCATCCAAATCCAGCCTTTGCAAAGCACCAACTTTACAATCAATTTACCAACATCCACTGGAAGGAGCACCAACCCTTGATTTATCTACACCAATAGAAAGGAGCACCAACCCCTGATTTATCTGCACCAACAGAAAGGAGCACCAACCCCTCTACCAAGCACCCACTTTATTTTGATATTAATAATAAAATGACATATATGAATGAATATCTTCACTAAAACTAGAACCCTCTATGTTCTATAAGATCAAAATATAAAACTTTCTATTTCACCTAGTATAACATCCCTCTCTCTACATTACTCAGAATTTGAATCTTCTCTTCTCACAAAAAAAAAATTGATTTTTCTCTTAGCTCGTTCTACCAATTGCTAAACGCTTTCTAGGTATTGTGCAACACTTTGTCTGCAAACTCCTCTCAAAATTTCAGCCAAAATGTATATAATATGAGAAATTTATGCCCAAAATACTAAAGTGACGTTTTTCACCACTCTCCAAAAATCACGGATTTTCACTCTTTATTTTTCTCCACACACACTTCTTCCTTCACAAAATAAAGTCCCCACTTTTCAATAAAATCCCTTGTCACTTAAAAAGCACACACTTGCATTCTTTTTCCCTTTTCAATTTTAAAAATATTTTCTTTAATCTTAAAACAATATAACTTTTTTTTTTTATTTGAGAAGGCATTTCGTCAAACACGTCACATGCAAAGAATTGACACCTTACTCGTTATCTTACTTCGAAGCCATGTGACACCTCAAACCAAAAAAAAAATATGCTCTATTTGATGCCTTGAAGGTGTAACAACATTGAAACCGAAACTCTGGCGACTCTGCAAGGTCGAAACGACCAACTAAATGATTTTACACAAGTGGAACAAATTGACATAAAAGTGACCTGTACCTTTTTTGCAACAATCATAACTCTCACCTCATAACTATATTTTCTATAAAATTTTAAATGTAGAATCTATGCAATACTGACTACATCCAATCCGAATCTTTCTATATAACTCCTTATGGTTCGCCTGTACCACCTCCAAAAAGAGCATTTTTATGACAGTATTGCAACGCTTGTAACATTCGCCTCGTTTCTATGTTTTGGTGGAAATTTGGAAATCATGTTCTTGAAGATAACGACCACCTCCAGTTCAAATTTTACTATCAAATTCTTCTCGTTTTTCTCACAGTGATTTTGACAAAACTACCCTTTTTCAGCATGTACAACCACTTACGAAATCATCCGCCAAGATACCAAAAATGTCACTGATCAATCCAAACACTATGCTGACATATCCAACGCTATTATGGACTATTTTCTAACATGCTAGCATGTTCCAAAATGATCCATCATGTCCAAATGTGCCCGTGATGACTTCTATAATTTTTTCACAACTTCTTGACGATTTTTTCAACTTTTGCAAATTTGCACGAACAACCTATAACAACTTCACCCGAACATCAAAAACATCCTCATAAGCATTGAACATCACTATACATACTTTGAATAACCTTTGAAAAACTATCCATTGCATCAACCTATCCATATGAGTGTGTTGACAACAATGACAATATTATCACTACACCTTGCTCAACAATCTCCCCCTTTGGAATTGTTGGCAACACACGCACAATTTCCTGTAACTCTTCTCCCCCTTTAACAATAAGACCAAAGGGCTGTTGCAAACTCCCCCTGAGTCCATGCACAACATTCTCAGGTAAAAATTATTACACTTAGAAAAAATCACAAACATGAGAAAAAAGATAAACAAATACACAAATGCTCCCCTTGAGAATGTGGCCCCAATAGCTAGTCAATTCTTTGGAAGTGTGACCACTCCAAATTTCTTGTGAAGGTACTCAAAGAATTCCTTGGGAAATCGTTTGGTGAATATATCCGCTACTTGCTCTATTTTTGGAACAAAATCCAACTTAACCTCACCTTTCGCAACTTTCTCTTTCAAAAAATGATACCAGATAGCAATATGTTTTGTGTGAGAATGCATAACTAGATTCTTTGAGATGTTAATGGCACTGTTGTTATTGCACTTAACTAAAATTGGCTCACTAAAATTAATGCCAAGATCCTTCAGAGTTTATTTCATCCATAACACTTACGTACAACACGTTGTCTATGCAATGTATTCTACCTTTGCTGTGGATAAGGAGACTGAATCATGTTTCTTACTGTGCCATGCGACCAACCTGTCTCCAAGATAGAATGCACCTCCACTAGTACTCTTCCTGTCATCTACACATCCTATCCAATCTGTATCTTAATATGCAATAAGTTTGAAGTCCTTATCTTTCAGATACCAAAACCCATACTCCATAGTACCCTTGAGGTACCAAAGAATCCTCTTCACTACTGTCACATGAGTCTCCTTGGGACTAGCCTAAAATCGTGCTACCATGCATACTGCCTACAAAATATCTGGTCTAGTAGTTGTCAAGTACAGTAAGCTCCCAATCATAGATCTATACATAGTTTGATCAACATGTGGAGATTTTTCATCCTTGCTCAACTTGCAACCTATCATCATGGGAGTGCTAACTGGCTTACAATCCTCCATTATGAACTTTTTCAACATCTCTTTCACATATTTAATTTGAGAAATAAATATGCCCTTCTCCTTTTGATTAACTTGCAATCCAAGAAAATACGAAAGTTCACCAATCATTGACATTTCAAATTCTTTCTACATCTTATTTGCTAAATCTTTACACAACTCATCTTTGTTGCTACCAAATATGATATCATCTATGTATACAACAAGAACAATATGATGACCATTTTCTGTTTTGACATACAAATTACTATCCACCATACCTTTCTTGAACCCTTGTTGAGTAATATAATTGTCTAGCCTTGCATACCATGCTCGGGGTGCCTATTTTAAGCCATATAACGCTTTCTTCAACTTGCAAACTAAGTTGGGATCATCACCAAGCTGGAAACCATTTGGCTTCTCAATATAAACCTCTTCTTCAAGTTTTCTATTCAAAAATGTTGATTTCACATCCATTTGATAAATTTGAAATTCTTGTAAGCTGCTAAAGCCAAAAACATTCTAATTGCCTCTAGTCTGGCCATAGGTGCAAAGGTTTCCTCAAAGTCAATACCTTCAACTTGTGCATAACATTTGCATACCAATCTTACTTTGTTCCTAACTACCTATTCGTCTTCATTCAATTTGTTCTGAAAGACCCATTTAGTAACAATTACATTTTTATTTGCGAGTTTTGGTAGTAACTCCCAAGTCTTGTTTTTCTCGATCTGATCTAATTCTTCATTTATTGCCTTTACCCAACTTTCATCTTTGTTTGCATCAACAACAGTTGTGGGCTCAATGTTGGATAATAAAGAGTAGTTACTTACTAATATTCTTCCTGTCTGAACACCAACTGTGGGGTATCCAATTATTTGCTCTCTAGGATGATCTTTCTGCTAACTGCCTATTTTGAATTTCTTCTTTTCTTCCACTTCTGAATCACTATTTGAATCCTTTGAGTCAATTTTTGGTTTCTTTTCCATTTCCTTTTCCTCATCTCCTTCAATGACCTCTTCATAAATTGGGTAGTTCTCTTCATAGTTAATTACTCGTTCCCTTCCTTCATCAACTTTAACATCGACACTATCCATAATTTTCCTTAGCCTCTTGTTGTAGCATTTGTAAGCTTTGATTTTTTATGAATAGCCAAGAAAAATACCTTCATCCGCTCTATCTTCAAACTTACCAAGGTTTTCTTCAGTTCTTTTGATGTAACACTTGCTACCAAAAAATTTAAAGTATCTTGTTGTTGCCTTTTTACCAAACCACAACTCATAAGGAGTTTTGCTTTCATGCATCCTCAACATGCACCTATTTTGGATGTATACCGTAGTATGGACTGCCTCTTTCCAAAATCTGTCTACTACTTTTCTCTCTATCAACATAGTCCGTGCCATTTCCTACATTGTCCTGTTATTTCTTTCTACCACACCATTCTACTGAGGTGTTTTGGCTACTAAAAACTGTCTCCTAATGCCATATTTTTCACAATACTCTATGAAATCCTCTGAAATGAACTCTCCTTCTTTGTTTGACCTTAAATATTTAATCATTTTTCCTGTTTGATTCTCAACTTGGTTTTTGAAAACCTTGAACATCTCAAAAGCTTTTGATTTATTCTTCAAAAATAGTACCCATGTTATCCTAGAATAGTCATCTATACACAACATGAAATATTTGTCACCGTTGATGCTTTACATTCTCATGGGTCCACATAAATTAGTATGTACTAGTTCCAAAGGTTTTCTTGTGTATTATTCTTTTGTTTTAAATGAGACTCTAGTTTGATTCCCCTTTTGACATGAAGCACAAATGTTATTTGATGGTTTGCCAATGGTGGGAATATATCTCATTGCTTTATTTGAGCTTATTTTTACTAGATTGTCAAAACGGATATGACCGAGCCTCTTGTGCCACAACCAATTCTCTTCTTCCTGTCCAATCAAGCAGGCTCATTCTGAAGTCTCTGATAGAGTGTACATGTTGCCAAATTTCCTTGATCCAATTACTATCGACTTCCCATTGGTTGCCTTTTTGACTTCACAACCTTGCTTCTTAAAGATCACTTCATGACCTCTATCGCAAATCTGACTTACGCTCAACAAGTTATGCTTCAAACCAACCACAAACAAGACTTATTTTGACCTGATTTTTTTGTCACTAATCTTAATTGAACCTCTGCCAACTATCTTAGCTCCATCATTGTTTCCAAACTTTACTGAACCACCTTCATATTGTTACAACTTCTCAAATTTTTGTTTGTCACCTGTCATATGATTGGAGCATCCACTATCAAGTATCCATGGTGCAGATTTATTATGCACTTTAAATGTCGTTTGTATGATCAAGGATTATTTTTCTTCCTTAGGTCCCTCTTTTTCTTTCCACTCAGGTTTGATTACAATTTTAGGCACTTTTTTTGGCTTTTCTTTTTCAGTAGCTTGTGCATGTTTTTCAAGAAATTTTCTATTTTGTCTTATTCCATTTGGCTGAAATTTTCTTCCCTAAAATTGATTTGATGCAAATGTACTTCGACAATTTCTTGCAATATGCCCAAAATTATGACAGTTATAACATTCTACTGCATAATTCATCAAAGGTGAAAAACCATTTCTATTGGTAAAATTCCTTGGTCCTACATTATACTTGCAATCTGAGATCTTATGTCCATAACAATTGCATTTAAAATAGTAACCGAAAAAGAGATGATTGAACCTGGGTGGTGGTATTTGCCATGTTGTCATAGGAGCCATAAATCTTCTTCTTCTTTGATGTATAACATTGGTGAAGCCATCATTGTCAATTATCCTTTTGTGCCTTGCATTATTTCTTTCCTTTGCATGATTCATTTTTGCTTGATCAACCTGTTTCTTCTCTTCATTCTTTGTGGATTCTTCATTTATGGCCTTTGATCCATTTGATGATTCTTCTTCATCAAAACCCAAACCAAATTTGATGCCTATAGTCTTTTGGTTATTTATGATCTTATCCAGCTTCATAGAACTTTCTTCACATTTGTGATAACAACTAATTTTCTGATTCATCTCTTCTAGCTGCATTCTTAAACCAACAATCTCTTCTTCTAACTTGCTGCAATAATCTATTTTCATGGTTATTTTCACTTTGAGATCTTCAGAGGTTTTCTTGGATTCTTCTATTTGTACTTTCAAATTTGTTATGATTTCATTTGCACCCTCAAGATTTCTTGAAATTTCTTATTCTTTTTTCTTTCTGTCTTCAATTCATCTAGAGCTGCAATTAGTTCCTCTTCCAAATTCACTTCTACGTCAATTTATTCTTCATGACATTCCTGTTCTTTTTTTGGTTTTTCTTCTTTGAGTGCCATGAAAAGAGCTTCACTTGTTTCCTTTTTAGAATCCTCACTGGAGCTATCTTCTGATGAACTGACATTCTTGGAGATGAAACTTTTCTTCTTGAAGTTGTATTTTCTGAAATTTATTTTTTTCTTCCAGTCACTTCTTTCTTCGTGTGATCCTTCATCACTTATGTTCTTCTCATTAAGTGGACATTTAGCTGCAAAATGCCCAACGCCTCCATAGTTGAAACATTTAAATGGTAACTTTCCTCTGTATTTTCTTTTTCCCCTTTTTAGTTTTCGAACAAATTTTGCTTCCATTTCATTTGATGTCTCTTCTTCCTTAGATTCTTGTTTTTATTTCATATTTTTATGGGCTTTAAAAGCAACTTCTCTATCTATGGGTTTAGATTTTCCTATTCTCATCTCATATGCAGTCAAAGAACCATGCATCTCATCCATACTAAAAGAATTTAGATCTTTAGCTTCTTTTATAGCTGAAACTTTAGAATCAAATCTTTGGGGAAGGGATCTTAATACCTTTTTCACGATGACAGAATCTTTGATTTCCTCATCGAGTCCTCTAATCGCATTAATGACTTCATTAACTCTCAACATATATGCCTCTATATTTTTATTGTCATTCATCTTAAATACTTCAAACTGAGCTCGATGTGTTTGTAACTTGGCCTCCTTTATCTTAACATCTCCTTCATGAATGCTCTTTAGTTTGTCCCATATTTTCTTTGTCATTTTATAACCCATAATATTTACCATTTCGTTGTCCACTAATCCACATATGATAGCATTCTTTGCTTTTGAGTCATTCTCAAATAGTTTCTTACCGACAACATCGATTGGAGAAGTGGTGGGTATTGTGTATCCTTATCTACTGAATCCCAAATGTCGTATCCCAAAGCACAAATATATGTCTGCATCCTGAGTCTTCAAAATGCGTAATTAGTTTCATCAAACAATGGTGGTTTGTCTGATGAGAAGCCTTCATCACCTGCCATTGTGTCACTTCCAAGATCACCGTAGCCGGTTAAGCCTATTCAAGAACCTCGCTCTGATACTAATTTTTAGTCTCACAATGACACTGAGAGGGGGGGTGAATCAGTGTAGCTCTTTAAAACTTAAATATTCAACACTCAAAGCCAAAACAATGAAAACATAAAACCAAATAAAGCAAGTATAATAAGAGAACATCACACAACACAAGATGTATCGAGGTTCACCGATTTGTATATATCCCCAAAAATGATTATTTGGAATTCCATCCAAATCCAACCTTTGTAAAGTACCAACTTTACAATCAATTTACTAGCACCCACTGGAAGGAGCACCAACCCCTGATTTATCTACACCAATAGAAAGGAGCACCAACCCTCGATTTATCTGCACCAATAGAAAGGAGCACCAACCCCTCTACCAAGCACCCACTTGATTTTGATATTGATAATAAAATGACATATATGAATGTCTTCACTGAAACAAGAACCCTCTATGATATGTAAGCTCAAAATCTAAAACTTTCTATTTCACCCAGTATAACATCCCTCTATCTGCATTACTCAGAATTTGAATCTTCTCTTCTCACAAAAAAAATTGATTGTTCTCTTAGCTCGTTCTGCCAATTGCTAAACACTTTTTAGGTATTTTGCAACACTTTATCTATGAACTCCTCTCAAAATTTTAGCCAAAATGGATATCATATAATAAATTTATGCCCAAAATACTGAAGTGACATTTTCACCACTCTCCAAAAATCACGGATTTTGACTCTTTATTTTTCTCCACACACACTTCTTTCTTCACAAAATAAAGTCCCCACTTTTCAATAAAATCCCTTGTCACTTAAAAAGCACACACTTGCATTATTTTTCCCTTTTCAATTTTGAAAATATTTTCTTTAATGAAGCTTCTTAAAACAATATAACTTCCTTTTTTTATTTTGAGAGGCATTTCATCAAACACGTCACATACAAAGAATTGACACCTTACTCATTCTCTTACTTCGGAGCCACGTGACACCTCAAAAAAAAAATTAAATATGCTCTATTTGATTCCTTGAAGGTGTAACAACACTGAAACCAAAACTCTGGTGACTCTACAAGGTCAAAACGGCCAACTAAAGGATTTTGCACAAGTGGAACAAATTGACATAAAAGTGACTTGTACCGTTTTTGCAATAATCATAACTCTCAACTCTTAACTCGATTTTCTCTAAAATTTGAAACGTAGAATATTTGCAATTTTTACTACATCCATTATGAATCTCGCTATATAACTCCTTACAGTTTACCTGTACCACCTCTAAAAAAATTGTTGTTGACACACTTTTTCCAAAAAGAGCATTTTTGTGACAGTCTTGCAACGCTTGTAACATTCACCTCGTTTCTCCATTTTTATGGAAATTTGGAACACATGTTCTTGAAGATAATGACCACCTCCAGTTAGAATTTCACTATCAAATTATTCTTTGTTTTCTTGCATTGCTTCTGACAAAACTACCCTTTTCGGCCTGTACAACCACTTGCCAAATCATCCGCCAAGATACCAAAAATATCATCGATCAATACAAACACTGTGCTGACACCTCCAACATTGTTCTGGACTATTTTTTGACATGCTAGCATGTTCTAAACTGATCCATCCTGTCCAACTGCACCCGTGACGACTTTTGCAATTTTTTGACAACTTCTTGATGATTTTTCAACTTTTGCAAATTTGCACGAAAAACCTGTAACAACTTCACCCGAACATCAAAAATATCCTCATAAGCATTGAAAATCACTATACATAATCCAAAAAACCTTTGAACAACTATCCACTACTTCAACCTATCCATCTGAGTGTGTTGACAACAATGACAATATTATCGTTGCACCTTGCTCAACACAAATTTATGTTTTCTTTATTTATATTTTTTATCAATGTTACAATACACTCAAGGATTTCCAATCATAGGCTATGGTGTATGAAATGGTGGAACCATTATGGAATACAAAAACTTTTGACAATCACTAGGACCATATTCTGGCATGAAATATTGATGGGACGAAGAGATAAAGGATGGTGAAACTACTTAATTAAGCATAGTAAGCATCATTATCACCAAAAATTTCTTGACATGAAATTTTGGTGTGAATCATATCAAAATTCTACCAAAACACTCTGATATTCCAAGTATCCTGACTTCATTGAAAAGTATGCCACCTGACCACTTGGGTGGTGGTCAATTTTATTAGGGTGTGCTACGCTATCTAAAAAAGAGACTAAAAAATACATCATGCATGTGATATTATTATTATCCACATAAGAAAATTGGAGTATAAACCTTCAACAGTTGATTGAAACACATAGAACCCTTTATGTATATAGAAAGGGAAATAGGGATTCTAGTGTTAATAAATCAAAAGTAGCAATATGACCACAAGTATGTAGAACTTGATCAATGATGAGGTGAGTTAATGGCAAGTACAAATATTGATATACACCTTTTAAGGAAGAAGCAAACGTGTGGAGATTACTTATAAGCAAGTATTTCCTCCCACTATTGGAACCATTGGTGTATCCAAGTGGAAGAGCTAGGTGAACCCTCCACGTATGTGGATCTTAAGCGATGTACCTTAGACTCTTTTGGGGACCTCACTTGGCATTTGAATATCTCAAGCTAAGCTTCCTCTTTACTATAAAGATAACAATAGAATTTATAATAACCCTTAAGAGTAATCTTTTGGAGAAATTCTGCAAAGGATAAGCTCGAATCTAGGTTGAACTAACCTAGAAAGTTGGAAATCATCGAGTAAAAACCAATTAACTGGGACTGGATATGATAAGATAATCGATAAAAGAAAATTTTATATACAAACAAGGCCATTGGCTAGAGCAAGGAACTGAACATCTTAGTCATGGTGAAATAATACAAGGGTATGGAAAACCACCATGTCTTCAATTAGAATCTGAGTTATCACAATTCTCAATTGAAGAAAAGTCACATTCTGCACAAACAAGTGGAGGTGGAACATTGTAGCAATTTTTTATAATTATGTTGAATACATAATATGGCCAAGGAGTGCCATGATGTCCATATATGAGAAGATCCATCTCTGTCAAGCATCGAGTCTGAGAAAGTTTATTTTGAATTTTCCATGGTAAGTTAGTCTACACATAATTTTGATAAAGAAGACTCCAATGTAGCTCACTATTAAATGTAGCTCTTCTTGAAGGAACATATTTCTTGAAAACCTCCAAATAACATTGAGGTAGAAACTCAAATGGAACATTTAAGGGATCACTTATAGGAGATAACCAAGAATCACCAAAATAAACATGGAAATTCTAGTTTGGCCAACTAAAGAATCTATCAAACCATTCAAAATGACTTAAAGGACTTTCATTAGCAAAATAATTTTGTGAATTATTTCTTAGCCAAACATTACAGTGTGAATCTTGAATAGAAGTCTCACAATAGATCTGATCCATGAATATAAGAGCATTACGAGCTTCAATAGCTTGATCTTGGAGTGAATTCTACAAAGCTTCTTTTTGCTAAAGAAAATTTCAGGGAATCCAGATGAAGGAATCATAAAACTCATATTGATCCTCTTCATAACAAAACATGTTGATTACTTTCTGACCTAGTTTTCCACTGAGAAAATTTATGAGGATTTCTTTCTTTTCGGTAATATGCTTAGTGTCAACAAGTAATAATGATTAGATTTGAAAATGGTACCTAAGGATAAGATACTTGAATAAGTGTGTACAAAACCAACTAATGGAGTCATCGAAGGGATGATGATGGGACTTTATGTAAATTTAATAGCCATAATGAAGGGACATACATGACGTAATAATACTCAAGAATATCAAAATATGTTATTACATTAAGAATTGAAGAGGTATAATGAGCCTTTGATCGGTCAAAAAAAAATCATCGATAAGACAATCAAGCCGAATAAGATATGCATCATGGAATTTAAATGATCCATCTCGATATCATCAAGATGTGATCGACTAAACAAATGGACAAGATCAATATATTAAAAATTCAAACTAAATAGTCACATTGATCAATGGAGTAATTCTAACTCAGTGATATAGAGAAATAGGTTGAATGCACACAACTTGTAGAGTTCTTAATTCAACACCAGAAAAGGAATTAAAATTACCAATTAATCATGCCACCTAATACGGTTATATATATGTCAAGATTTGCTTGGATGATATTGGTTATGAGTGGATAAAATCCCATTGTGTGCTTCATGACCTCTAGTGGTTCCAAATCTAATTAGGATTAAAATGTAGTCACAGAAGAATCTAGTAGAGCAACTAAGACTGTAGATAGTACAAAGGAGTCTCCTAGACAACACGTACAAAGGGAATATGCCCAAGGATATATATGGGCACAAGAAAGAGTGAGGCTAGAGGCTGAAAGAGATGTTGTTATATTACAATGAGATAGGCTCAAGTTAGAGATAGCACAAATAAATAATTGGAGAGCAATAGCAATGGCAACCTTATATACATAAAATCCACAACTATGCCAAGCAAGGGAAGAATACAGTGTTGCATTCTTGGTATCCTATTTTGATACATTAGTGAACCATGGTTTTCTCATCCTACCACAATAAAATATTAGTACATGATATGGGTGAGAGAGAACCACACGTGTAATTTGAAGAACAACCTAGAGTAGAGGTCAAGCTGTCACTAGAACAACTGCTCCACCACCTACTCGAGTTGAAAGTATAGGCACAACACAAAGTGGTGAAAGAATCGATGAACAACAACATTAAGATCCATTCATTGGGAATAAAGCCACAACTTTGTAAGCTATACAGATGTATAGTACGTATGCCAAAGAGTTTGGCAAGAATGTAATTAATAAATATTTAGATTGTATACTTTTGCTTGTATTATTTCAAGTAGAAGTAGATTAAAAAGTATTATGTGTTCATGGTGAAAATGATAAATTAATGTAATTAATTTAAGGTACATAGTGTGTAATCTAGATAATTTCTAGTATAACCAATAAACATATGGATTATAGACTTTTGTTTGTATAATCATAAAATGGATAAATGAACTCAATTAAAACTAAATTATTTTGAAGGATGGATTGGTGTCCATTCTTGGAGAAGGTATGAGACTTCTCCATGATTTTATGATGATGAAAACCAGGGGACATCTAGGTGGATGCACTGGTATTGGCAAATAGGTTTTCCAAAATGAATTTTAGGATATGTAAATATCCTAAAGTGAGATTCTGAGATTATGTTTTTGTCTTTGATGACATCTAATTTTGTCAGGTAAACTCAAGGTAAGAGTTGACAAACCATAGTGTGATACTCCTTGGTGGGAGTTTTGATAAAATTAATGAGACTTATTGTGTCTAACATATTATAGAAACATAATTTCATGACATCTCTATGAAAATATTTTGTAAATTCTATTATTGCAGTACTTTAATTCAATTGATTGTGCAGTAATAGATGATTTAAAGCTATCATTTTGTGATGAGATTTGTGTATTGATGATGTTTTAAATACTTATTTCTATGTAAAATGAATGTTTTATTACTTTAATGACATGGTACTGCTAATATTTTGCATTTTTGCAAGTCCAGGTACTCTCGAGGATGGAATATGTTTCTTACCATCAATAACGAGATGTTGGAAGTAAAGAAAAGTTGATATCTCAAATTATTTTGTAAAGGATATATACTATTTTAGTAAGTTTATGCACTCACTAAGTTGGAATGGTGCGAAAAACATAGTACTATGTTTAATCGAAGGGGGGTGTATGTCACGACCCCTCCCCATGGATCCTTTTTAAAAGGTTATTAATTAATCGGTGGGATCAAATAACACCTGGATAAAGGGGTCATAGACCCTAAAGAATTCTACAAATTTCTAACAAAGGTATTTTGTGAGAATTTAGGGAAGTATTAATTATCTTTCAAAGAAGATAATTTAATTTAATTTAATTATAATATAAATAGAGTCTGGGTGAAATATGAATTAGAAAATTATCTTTTGTAACATTTACTACAATATAACAAATTAGGTGGGAATAACCTAAGTTTAATACATTTAGGATCTCACATAGTATGTCCATTTTTTATTGGACTAAAAAGGACTCTAGAATTATTAAATAATGGAGAAATTATCCTATTATTTTAAAAAATATCCATACCTCCTACATGGTCTATTTTCATGAATTGGAAATTAGGTGGGAATTATTTTCCCTTATCACTAATATTCCAAGTTTTGTGCCTAACCCATTCTCTAATTATGTTGGTTTGTATTTGTCTCTAGAAATTAGGGACACAAAACAAAAATAAATCCACCTACCTTATCTCTTTTGTGGACCCTATTCTACTTTTGGAACTTTCTCTCCACATAGGTTAAAATATGTTATTTGAAAAGGGTATCTCTTAGTATTAAAATAATAAAAACCACTATTTGATTGGTGGGAGAGAAAGATATCTCCATTAAAAAGGGATACTAATGTAAAATAATGGGATAACCAAATTGGGAAGAAGAGGGGTTGATAGAAAATAGAGAGGAAGGAAGAGCAAGGTAGTTGGAACCTAAAACTTGCAGGAATTTTAGGTCAAAATTTTTATTCCTTTGTTTTGATTAGCTAAAGGTGAAGTTAATTTAATTTATATTTTCATAATATCAATGCTTTATGGTGTTGTTGTATTCTAAAATGCATCACTTAGATTTGTACCTTTGTCGATTTAATCATCTCCATTGTTGTATTACATTTAGACATGTAATTTTGACTACCTTACAATATTATATGACCTATGACTATGATTGAATAAACTCATGTCAAATCTGAATGAAGCATTAGCTTGGATAAAGCAAGCCCAAAATTATTGTTGTATTTAGGTGTGTAATTTTGACTACCCTTCTCTCTATAGTATTAAAAAATTGGATCAACCTGAGTAGGCCACAAGATAGCATGAGCTCCAAACTGTTGAGCCACTAACCGATAAATTTAATATTCAAATTATAGATACGAATCCAAAGTGTCAAGCCCCTACCAATAATCAAAAAAATAAACCACTTTACCACTGCCCTTCTAAAAACCACCACTGTTGGTGAGACCACCATGGCCACCACTTGGTGGTTACTCTCAATAGTTGTTTAAATAGTTTTATCCCTTTAATCTCTATAGCACAGTGCATATAGGATATTCAATCTACAGGTAATTGTTAGATTGATCGCCACTAAACAACAATTTATTAATACATTCATTGTGTGATGATATTTTTACTGCAAGAATATATTCTCAATGTAATACGGGTGGGATGTCTCCCCCACACCTATGAGAAATCATGACGTAGTATGGGCATATATGTCATGGACCATTAGTCTAGTATGTATATCATATAGAAAACCCACAACCCCATCTATTCAATAGGAGGCCCGAACACTCCTATAATCATGGGTGAACTCAACAACAGAGGAAGATTTTGATACAACATGATCTACTCCCTACCTCTCACCTGGTAAACTAACAAATTTAATCAAAATAGTAAACCCCTGCAGTATTTTTTTTATTTGGCATAAAATGTTTTTGGAATCACTGTAACCTTAGAATTAAAAAATAAAATTTGTGGGATATTCCCTAAAGGGATTTATAGACTCACGATCTTTTCAACCCTAATTTAAATACCTGTATTTCTAGATCATCGAGATAGTGATGTTGGCAATTTAACCTCTATTTTTTAGTTATGTCAAAAGGTCAGATGATCTGTTATAACCACTTCATTGTTGTAGCAAGTGATGCTAGGTTCCTATGTTCTAAACTATCCTCTGATCTAGATATATAAGTAATTTTAGTATCTGTGACTAGGACTTTGAGGATGCCATCATGATTAACCTTGTGTAAATGAACACCTTTAACAAAGTGTATTTTAGAGTTTAACAAAGCCTGATGTTGAGTGGTATTTTCACCCAATTTGTGAAAGTACACTCTCCCTTAGGATTTGGGTTCCAAATCCCCTCTTGCAAAGAAGTCAAACAAACGACTTCTCCAAGGTCTCCGCTATATTAGCATTTGCATATGTGTATTAGTAATCTCAAATAAAGATATTCAATTTAAATGCTTGGAACACCTTAGTGATTTCAAGTAACTGTAAACAAGGGGCAATGTTGGTTTATTTTACCATGAAACTTTAGTGATTGTTCATTGAACCAAAATAGAGCAAATGTGAGTTGGCCCTCATATGACCACGATGTAGTGCCTTAATTCCTTTTATCTTGAGGATTTTAAAGTAGATTTTATCTTCTTTATTAAGTCTAAATATGGCTTCTTATCATGAAGATGAAGATAGCTTTCAATGTGATAGATAAACTATCCTTCTTTGGTGAAATTGGTTTTCACAAAGAAGCAATAATTTATGGCCTTAAAATAAGGGCTTTAAGTGTCACCTCCACTTATCCCTCTTAAATGAAATCAAATTTTCATAAATATGAACAATTAAGTACTTTGAATCAATGACCTTCAATGTGATGCTCAAATTACTCCTCTTTCGTAAAATCAGAATTTTTATGACGAGAGGGCAATTTTAGGCTCAAAAATGGAAATTTGTAAAATGCCATAAAACATAAAACCTTCAATGAAATTGGAATTTTCATGAAGAGAATGTCATCACAGGCTCATGAATGAAGCATGAAACTGAAAAAATGAAATTCGGCCAAAAAATGGAAATTTTCTATTTTCGGATTTTTCAAAATCTATAATAAAACAACAACTTCGATGAATATTTAAAAATACTAAACAACTCCGAAAATGAAATTTCAAAGTGCGTATTGGAAGTATGAAATATAACCTACGCAATGGTGAAATTGTTTTTGGATTTTGAAATTTTTTAATGTTTATTTTAATGCCTGAAAATTAAAAAAAATTAAAATTTCTAGAAAAATAAAATGCAGAAAAATGAAAATGAAATGCAAAAAATGAAACACATGATACATTCAGTTTGATGCTATCCTATTCTGGAAAAACCGAAGATGTGAGGTTTTCATGCATGCAACCTAACCTATTGGACTTGCAAAACAAGCACAATCCGGATAAGCTAAGTGTTGGCTCCTAAGGTTTTAAATGAGGTTTTCAGATTTAAACATTCACATGAAGCAACCAAGAAACTTGCATAAACTCCATTTACAAGCCTAAAATTTGAAAAGGGGAAAAATAGACATTTAATATTGCATGCAGAAAATGACTCCTTTCTTGCCCATAAAATGCAACTTTCTGAAATTTTTTGTATTCAAAATTTGTCATTTTATAATAACAAAATTTTTTGGTTTTCCCAAAACCAGTCCATGGAAGAAAACAACTCAAATAGGTCCAGAATGGCCCTCTTATCTTCAGCTCTGCAACTCTTCTTGCAACAGTTTCCAACCCCTAAGAACGTCTTTCCATGGCATATTTGAAATCTTTCATTTTGTTTTCTCCCTCATTTCGCTTTCCTCCATGGTATTTTCACTTTCCAATACTCTGTGTCATTTCATTTTGATTTCCTTTTGTTTTCTTTCACATTTCAATTGAAACATTGGAGACCTTTGACGTATGGTAACAAAGGTCCATCCATTTGGAATATTTTCCCTCTCATGGGTCTATTGGTAACTGACGGTCACTAACGAATAATATGACTTTCATTCGTTCGCATCGATCGGTGTTTCTCCATGCTGCAATAACAGTCCCCTATTTAAAACGTATAAAGAAAAGGACATTAGGTAAACACCCCCTATGACGCTCTCTATCAAACGGCCCATGATAACGCTCTATTCAGAATTCTTCGTCATTTTTTTTTTTTTAGGCTACAATAACAATCCCCTCGCCATCATTACCAAACCTCGTTGTGCCAAATTTTTCTGTCTACTCTCACCAACCACATCTGACAGCATTCGTCGATGTGTCGTGTATCTCCTGCATCCTCGACGCCTATTTCCTCCATGACATGCACCCAACCGATCTATCACATGACTTTGGGGATAATCTCCGACGCATCTAAACATCTGAATCCATCTATGCTAGTGTTGCTTTCTTTGATTCAAAATGTCCGCGCTGTTCATGATAGATCTGGTGCATCCACATTGGAGTTCGCCAGGTCAGCCAAATTCCCCATGTCATCTACCAAATATTGGTCCCACGTCATCCAGCAAAGATTGATGCTCCTCGTCCCGATAGTTTCATCGCTATATCACATTTCTTCACCTGGGATATCGTAAAGGCCTCTCGCCAAGTACATTTTTTTTAGACGTCGTCCATGACATATCAAAATGAACCTGCCTCTAAGAAATTGGTGCTCCTCCATCATATTTCGATGACCACCTTTGCTTTTGTTTCTAAGATTTCACGTCAGCACGGGCTCTGTTCAACACACAGGTTAATACGGTAAACTCTCCACATCAACGGTGCCAATCCATCGAAGTCCGTGTCATTCACTGTTACATTGCCGATAACGCCAAATCTCCAACGACTTCCAATTGATTTGAATGCGCAGAGGTATCACAGAATCAGCGAGAAACTTTCTAATTGAAAAATAACATGATTTTAGCTTCGTTAATCATCTAAGGACCCATTAGAGTGCATATAATGTGCCACGCCTGCGTCGTCGGGTCCTTCTCGTCATTAGCTCCATGCAGGTCTGATCCTATGTGTCAATTTCAATAATCTATTGTGATGCTTCCCTTTGAAAAATTTGACGATCGCACCTTCACTATCGCACAGTCTATCCAAATGTTTTTGCACATTTATATGGTTTTAAGCAATTCGATCTACTTCCAATGCTGCGCCCACTGTTGTGGTATCACATATGCTATTTGAAAACTATTGTTGCGTCATCCACATATTGTGCTAACTTTTCGATGATGATCAGACTCGACCAACCAAACTACCTTTTGAGACTTCTACGTTTTGATTATGCCACATTGTTGACACTCTACCGAAGTCGTCCTATCCTTATGCTGAGCTGTATTCACCACATTCCTTTTTGCCACCATCCACTTTGGATGTTCACTGTGTATGTATATCGTGCCCTCGTGATTCCCTACTGTGCATGCCGATGTGTCTGCCATGACCAACATCAAATCCTTCATATGGCTGCCCCGTCAAGAAGCCCTTCAATGTCCACGATATCAAATCGGTCTGGCTATGTTGGGTAATTCTTCTGAACCTCTAAAATGCTCTCATATTTGTGTGGGCTGAGTTGTCTCCCGACGTCCACATCCCCCTGGAATTTGCACCTATCGTCTATTTCGACAATTCAAATCCACGTTCTTCGGCTTGGCCAAATGTAAATTCGAAGTTGCCTTCCATTCCTTAGCACATTGCTGGCGTTGAAGCCAACGAATACATGTCAAGCAATCTGTGGTCTCATCCACGATGCTTTCCATTCCTTCATGTCTAGCCACATGGCCAGATCCCCAAGCCATGCCCATGTGGACATCTCCCATCGTCGTTGAGGTTTGGTCGCTGGATTCTCTTCCTGCACATGATATAACAAAGTATTGAATTTTCATTAAACCTTCTATAACCCTTAAAACATATGAAGCACTATTAGGTTTAATAAATAAAGTAAACATAAAAGCCCTTTACCTTTATTTGTCATTATTTTATTTTATTATTATTATTTTTTTTAATATTGAGTAAATACTTCTTATACATATACATGTCCGTCGTGGGATTGAACTTCATTTTTTATTTTAAACATTTATATGTACAAAAAGCTTACTTGAAACACTCAAATGAAGAAAACATAAAATGCAACCATAACAAAAAGCTAACAGTAAAATTGACGACAAAGAGTCGTCGACAATAAAATATCATCGACAAGAAAAAGTCGTCGACAATAAAATATCGTCGACAATAAAATATTATTGACAAAAACTAATGATAAATGCAAATTCAAAACAAACCGAGCATTAGACACTCAAAACCAACATGCAAACACCCAAATACCAAAAATAAAAAGGTGGGTCCCCAATTTTGGGGTACGTTGTGGAGCGGCCACAACAAATGGCGACTCTACTGGGAAATGCTCCTGAGCATTTCGGTGAGAACCCAACCTGAAAACCTTCAAAACTCAAACACAAGCGTCAACAAATATCCAAAGAATGAAACTAGATGAGAAATACATGAAGCATTAGAATTATTCAGCATCAGCTCAATGTGTGCGATGTGATTCATTCCCTATCATTTGAAATTGATCAACATTCCATCATCTATTTCACTTATGATTCATGCATATGAGAAGTTATGGATGATTCCTGTAGGATTTAATGTATGGTGAAGATGCTAGAGATATAACAACCTGCTTTGCAAAGGCTCAAACTTTCTAGTACCATGAACAAACATATTAAAACTGTCAAACCCTCTTAGGACCAAATATGTGTATACTGAATTAATTTACTAGATCCCAAAGTTGGTTATGTGTCACTACCATCTTGAACCCATGTGCAAGTGTAAGTGAAATCGAAGCTTTGGGGAATAGGATTCCCAACCTAAGCGAGATGGGAATTTAACCCTATCCTTACTACTCTGATCCGGAGTTCATTACCTCATCTTGAACAAAATGATTTAACCTGTTATGGATGAAACTGTCGAGCTAGCTTGTCCGTTTGAGCAGTCAGTGGTCTTGCTTTTAGACAAGACATGTTGCCACACATGAGCATACTCCACTGCCAGCTAGGCGTCTATAGCCCCGATGGAGATTAACCCCATAATCCAGGATTTGGCTTTACTTTTGATTTCTTGAACCTTGGGGATGACTACCCATCCTTGCGAGGGACATGTAGTACGATCCTTCCAATCCAATATTAATGATGAAATGAAAGTAGAATGAAAAATATTTGCTTTGGAATTTCAAGTTCTTGAGTGTAGATCGCTTTTAATTTCTTAAAGATGTGATGGAGGTGAAAATAGAAGCTTTGGGGAATCGGATTCTCAACCTAAGCGAGATGAGAATTAGACCCTATCCTTACTACTCCATGAAGGTCAAATCGAGCTTTGGGGAGTTGGATCCTCAACCTAAGTTCGATGGGGATTTAACCCTATCCTTACTACTCGATTTTAGGCTTTAAACATTATGGGAGTGGTAAAAACCACTGTTTTAAGGATTATGTTGCATGATAGGACAGACACGAAATACTCCTTTCGCCTCACCTTTTCTTCCAAGTATGGTTTTGACCATTTTGCTCAAGATCCTCTTTAATATGTGTAGAACGTGCTTGGTTCAAGATAGTTCGGGCATCGGTTCCCAACCTTAGGATCCTTTTAATATATGTTATGTAATAACCCTAAGAGGATTCGACACCTTTTCAATGATTGTATTTGAAATGTAGATGCAATTGAGATGAAATGTATATGCAATGTGGAATGTAACATGAGATATGGATGAATGCATTGCTCTTTTTGAAATGCGGATGGAGTATACCACCTACTTTGCCATAATTTGTAAAACTGACAACTTCATGCATCACAAGTTCCAAACGATATTCTTTAATGTGTTTGCGATACTCGTGGAGCTTTCTGCAATACAATTCCGATGTTTCATATTCTCTTAGTCTTAGTCAACATTCATAAGGACATAAGTTGACATCTCGCTTTTTTTTTTTTCAAGACAAACCAAAAGTGTCCAAAGGACCAACACACAAAACTTAAAACCAAAACTGAAATGCAAACCCAACATCAAAAACCAAAAAATTATATACAAATGTACAATATGGTACAAATCTCACATGACTTAAGGGCTAAAATAATGCTTTAGAACTTGCCCATTAACCGGTAACATCAAATATTTCCCATCCAAAGTTCTTAGTCTGAAAGTATTTTCCCCTAGGATTTCGGAAATTTGATAAGGGCCTAACCAAAGACAATCAAACTTTTTGTGATCCCCTTTCTCCTCATGTTTTTTATCCCACAATAAAACCAAGTCAGAAATCCTAAAAGACTTAATTTTGGCTCTTTTATCAAACCATATTTTAACCACATCTTGATGTTTGCTCATGTGGAGCATGGCTTCTTCTCTTTTTTCATCAAGGTGCATTAGATGACTTAATCTAGCCTCAATGTGATTATCAGTTCCAAGGTATTCTTGTGTGAAACGAAGGGTTTGAAGCTTCAAATTTGCAGGAAAAATTGGATCTTGCCCATAAACTAGATGATAAGGTGTATTCCCTATTGATTCTTTTTCTCTAGTCCTATCTGCCCAAAGAGCAAATTTTAATTGGTTGTGCCAATCCCGAGAATTCTTTTCCAATAACTTCTTAATGATGGTTAACAAATTTTTATTTGAAGATTCTGCCAAACCATTGCCTTGAGGGTAATAGTTAGACGAAAACTTTAAACTCACCTTATTATCATATGCCCAATTTGCAAATTGAGTGGAAACAAAAGCCTTACCATTATCACTTACAATAGAATCGGGCATTCCAAACCTTGTTACGATGTGATCTTCGAGGAACTTTATTACCACATCCATAGTGGAATGCTTCGTAGGAATTGCTTCTGCCCACCTAGTGCAATAATCTAGTAGTTGTGAGTATGAATTTATGGGAATCTGAAGAATTTGGGTTAATAACCCCAATGAAGTCTAATCCCCATTGTGCAAATGGTCTCATCTCAACTACAGGTTGCAATGGCATAGCTGCATTCCTTTCTCTATTGGCAGCCACTTGACAAATATGGCAAGATCGCACGTGTGCATGTGCATATTTAAAGATGTGGGGCCAATAATATCCCGCTCTTAAGATTTGATGTGCTGTTGAATTTTTCGAACCATGGCCAGTTCCGTATTTACCATGAAACTCTTGCAAAACATTGGTAGCTTCTTCTTGATTTAAGCATCGTAGGTAAATTCCCTCATGATTTTTCCTGTAAAGAGCACCAGACCTAATAAGATAATTGGCAGATTTAAGTCTCAAGGCTCTTCTTTGAGTAGAATTAAGATGTGATGGACACTTACCATTTAGCAAAAAATACACAATATCAACATACCAATCATCTTTGGAAATGTGCTCTACATTTAAATATTGGCACGTGATTTGGGGATTGTTCTCAGCAATTGTTTTCACAAGTCCTTGTCCACGAACTAGTTTCATGGGTTGAATTTCAAGATCAAATTCTTGAATGGTAGAAATCCATTTACCTCTTCTCTCACCTAGCTCATTTTGCACAAACATGGTTTTGACAGTAGGGTCAAGCACGATGGCAAAGACCCTACTATGCACAATGTAATGTCTGAATTTTTTTACTATTTTGAAAAGTGCATACATTTGCTTATCGAGAATGGAATACCTCAATTGAGCATCCTTCAAAGGAGCACTTAGAAAAGCTATGGGATTTTATCGTGTTATCTTCACCCTTTCGGGTCAAGACACTCGCAAAAGAGTGTTCGGATGTAAAAGCATAAATAAAGAAAGGCTTAGAATAATCTGGACTTATAAGGACAGGGGCTCTAGAAATAGCATCCTTGATGCTTTGAAAGGCAACCCTACTTTCTTCATTCCATCTGACATTCACATCCTTTTTAAGCATCTCATTCAGTGGTTTAGCTATCTCAACGAAGCCAGAAATAAACTTCCTCACAAAATTGATTTTCCCAAAGAAAGATCTCAATTCCTTTTTGCTACCTGGGAGAGGCAGGTTTTGGATAGCTTCTATCCTTTCCGGATCAATGGAGATACCTTCTTTTGAAATGATATGGCCAAGCAATCTTCCTTCTGTCACTCCAAAGATGCATTTTTTGGGATTTAAAGAAATTTCGTGTTCTCTACACCTTTGGAGAACTTTCCTCAAATATTTCACATGGTCTTCTCTTTCCTTTGAAAACACAGGAATGTCATCCACATACACAATGATACATTTACCTATGAGCCCTTTAAACGCATAATCCATGGCACGTTGAAATGTTGCGCCTGCATTTAATAATCCGAAAGGCATTCTTCTATAGGCAAATGTTCCCCATTTGGTTGTGAAGGCCGTCTTCATCCTGTCATTGGGATGAATAAGAATCTGATTGTATCCAGAATACCCATCGAGAAAAGACATCATTTCAGACCCATTCACCATTTGCAAGATTTCATCAATTGATGGCAGTGGGTAATTATCCTTTTGTGAGGCTTTGTTGAGATTTCTAAAATCTATGCATAGCCTTATCTCTCCATTCTTCTTTCTCATCGAAACAAGATTAGCGACCCAAGTTGAGTGCCTAACGGGAAATATTATCTTTGCGTCCAACAATCGCTTGACCTCTTTCTCTATCAAGGGCTCAAGTAATGGGTTAATAGGTCGTTGTCTTTGTCTGAAGGGTTTGGAATCCGGTTTTAAAGGGATGGTGTGCATAATAACATTTTGATCATACGTTTTCAACTCATTGTAATTCCAAGCAATGCAATCCATGTAATACTTTAATGCACGTATTATATTTTCTCTCTCATAAGTTGTACATGCCTTTGCAATGTACACTTCACGTGGATTATCTACACTCCCTATATTGATCAGGTCACAAGCGTCTTTAGGAAGTGGAACCCTTTTTCCTTTTCTAGCTTTATATCCCATATCAAACATCCTCTCCAATGAAACAATGTTCTTAGGTATCTTGTTGGATTGAAATGTAGCTTCACTTTCTTCTTCTGTTTCTTCTTGCCACCTTTGATCTTCATCAATCACTTGGTCCTCAAAAATACCCGAATTGGTGACAAATTTGAAAATGTGTCTATCATTCTCAAAAACTTGCAAGTTTTTGACGTTATCAGGTATCGATGGGCAAGGGACTAACTCAATGGAAAACTTCTTGCATTTTTTTATGTCAACTGGATTTAGCATGCCTACAGCAACTGCAAGAGAATCAGCTATACGATTTCCTTTCCTAGAAATAAGGGATATATTAAAAGCATCAAATTCCTCAATGAGGTCCCTCACCCTAGTTCTATAAAGGCTCAATCTCTTGTCGCGGCAGGTATATTGCCCTTTAACTTGTTTGACCACCAACTCCAAATCTCCCAATACTTTCAAACACTTAACCTTCTTGCTCAAAGCCAATTGTAATCCAAAGATAAGGGCTTCATATTCTGCCACGTTGTTAGTGCAAGGAAATTGCAATCTATAGGCAGAAAACAATGGTTTACTTCCTGGACAAGTGAGTTCAACTCCAGCCTCCTGCCCCTTGTTTTGACTTAGATCCATCAAACTTGAGTAACCACACGAGATTATCTTCTTCAAAAGAGCTACAAGAAAATGTTTCTTTTTGAGGTTCTTCGGTAGCTCTTTCAACATCAAAAGCATAGACTCCTAACTCAGGTTCAGAAAATTGAACTTCATTTGGCTTGTTGAATTCTCTGATGATTTCCTTAAGCCTTGGCTCATTTTCCACTCTAATTTGATTAGCAATTCCCTTCCAGGGTAGCCACATGTGTGAGCAATCAGTGGAGAAATAACCATTCAAACTTCTCATCCAATCCCTAGCAAGTAGCATTCCATATCGACTTGGGATATTGACAACCAAAATATCAACCACCTGTTGGACCCTAGGTTCAGAATTGAGTTGGATCTTAACATCGTAGAGGGTCCCTACCACATTTACCTCGGACCGATCCAATTGCAAAACCTTGCATTTAGAAGAAACAGGCTCTAGGCCTAGCATTTGACAAATTTTTGAAGGCATGAGGTTACTTGTGGCACCTGTGTCCACCAAACAATTGTGCAAATTTTTTCCAAGCAATCCTCACAGTCAATAAAAAAGGAGGGACATCTCGTCTTTCCTTTCGTAAAACCATGTGAGATTCAACTTCCTTTCCTTCCTGTATTTGACTAGGTGAGTTCAAAGCCTTTATCAATGCTTCCTTTTGGCCAGGCAACCTAGCCGCCTCTAAAAATGAAAGGCTAGACTTGGACTTCCTTAAATCCTCCACTATGTCATAAGTTGACTTCTCAAGCTTCAATGTTTTTTGCATGGCCTTAGATGTTTCTCTTCCAGATGGAGGAGGGGGATTATTATCAGCCTTAGTATCAGGAGGAAGGATAGAGTTGTTTGGTGGAGTTGAGGATGTTTTAGGGGTTTTGGACTTACTCCTCAAATGGTATCCATGGTTCCCCTTTCTAAATTCTCTAAAAGCTTGCACTTCCTATTCCAAGATTTCATCCTCTTCTTCCTCATCCTCACTTTCTTGACGATATAGAGTTTCCACCACCAAAATGTTGTCATCTCCTTGTTGATGTTGGGGTGGACCCTCATTTGGCACAAGTTCCAAATCATCCACTTGAGCTTGGAGACAATGGGTATACCTAGCGATTTCGGGACAATTCCTTTCATTGTGCTCCTTTGTATTATGCAATCTACACCCCTTTTCCCATGCAAAATCAAAAATATTAAGAATGGAACTAGAGTGACTTGGTCCTCGTAGAAGTATCTATCTGATTAGCGATAGGGGAAGGCACACCCCCATTGTTTGGCTTCGTATTCCACTTGTCTCCCTCTATTGTTGAAATTTTGATTTGGGTGAGGGGCATGGGATTCATACTTCTATTTTTGAACCAAATCATTACTCAATTTGTGAACCATATTTTTGAGCTCTTCAACCTCTCGAATAAATCTCTTTTGGTTGAGCTATGTTATTGCTAGTTCCAAGTAGGGTTTGCATAATTTGTGAGATCTTGACTTAACATTTGAGTTGGATTTTGAGCAACTTGATTTGCGTAGGGATTCACACTTTGAATTGGAATTGGATTGGGGAAAGGAACTATAGCCAGAGAATTAACCGGACTAGTTCCTTGCATAGTCTGTTGACTATTTTGCAAAAATGAAGGAATGGGGGGAATGGATGTGATTGGTTGAATTGGAATGGGTGTGTAAGCGGGTGTTGATGAATATGGTTGTTGATAAGGCAAAGCATTCATGCCTAGCATTTGTGGTGCCATGATCTGATTCATCATAGGAGCTTGACCATATGGACCATATTGTCCTACCATAGGCATCTTGGGGAAACCCATAACCCTGTGGTGTCATTTGTTGTTCAATGGTCATAGCTTCATTGTAGGCTAGAGCAAGCATGGTAACTTGAGGATTTCGCCTTGCAAACATTGCCGTCATAGGATCCAATGCCCCAAAATATATTTGCAAAGCTACTGCGGGATCAATGGCAAAATGTCGAATTGCTCTATTATAGCACTTCTGAAATCTCTGATTAAAAGTTTGAATTGGCTCACCCTGGCCTCTTTTGCATGTAATGAACTGATTGTAGATGATTGTGGGATCTAATGGTGACCTGAATTGGTTGACAAAAGCATTCTCTATTTGCGTCCATGATGTAATGGAACCTATAGGTAAGCAAATATACCATTCGTAGGCCACTTGGTCTAGGCTCATGGGGAAGAGTCTACAAGCCACATCTTCATGTTGAACTTGCAATCTTATCAAAACATCCCTATAGGCCTGAATATGTTCTTCTGCGGTCCTTGGGCCATCCGGTTTGTATTTGGGCAAAAATATCTCTATATTCTTAGGGATATCATGAATATCCCCTACGATATTCAAAGGAATGTTATGGGCTCCGTACCAAGGAGCTGGTGGAGGTTGGGCCATTTGATTCAAAATCGATGATGATAACCCTACAAGAACCATGGAAATGGTATTGATAATTGGTACACTAGTGGCAATTGACACCACCGATGCAAGTCCGCTAGATGCACCTGAAATAGAAGGATCTTCTATAACAAGGGTATCCGGTGGGATCACAATTTGCTGGGTTTTATTCCTTGGATTCCTATGAGTGGGTGAGAGGCTTTGGAATATGGTTTCCTTGGTTGTTTTGGACCTAGTTGCGATGCGATGTGGTGGGTCCAGCTTGTAAATGAAACTACCCTATGAAACCTGACAAAACTCTCAACACCTCAAAGAAAACCTGTGACACAAAGAAAATCCTGCAGTTGTAGCCATTAATGAAACTCAAAGAATAACTTCAAAACCAATTTGTTAGTCATGAATAAAAGAAGGAACCATGACAAAGCAATATTCTAAAAATGTAAATTAGTTTCTGATTCACCAGATCGCATATGCGCAAGTGAAGAGCATACTCCTAGTGTTGTAGGCTTTTTGATTCACAAGATCGCATTACACGCAAGTGAAGAGCATAATACCGACAACAAATACATTTTAGACAAAATAATTCCTTACAAAGTATGAAATGACTAGCAAATATCAAACATGTAACGTATGAATAATCATGTTAGCATCAACCAAGAGATGTATCCATTAAAATCAAATGAAAGTAATTGCATGGAGACAACCTCGTTAGTCAAGACCAAAATTTTTCAAAATCAAATCAAAACACATTATTCCTGTATGAACAATCAAAAGCGTTAGAACAATGCATAGCAATTCATGTCCTCCTTTTAACACTACAAGGTTGTATTGTTAAAAGAGGGCTAAAGATAATAATCAATAGGGCATGAAATATTCAAAATTTAAATCCCTATAGCATTTAAATCACACTGAAATAAACCAATTCAGGCCCTCCTTCTAGCGCCAAATATGTTGAGTGATATTTTCGCCCAATTGCAAAATTACACTCTCCTTTAGGATTTGGGTTCTGTTGAGTGGTATTTTCACACACTTATGAAATTACACTCTTCCTTAGGATTTGGGTTCCAAATCCCCTCTTGCAAAGAAGTTAAACAACCAACTTCTCCAAGGTCTCCACTGTCGTTAGTGAATCTTAAAGAAAATAACTTTAATACCAAAAAACAATTCTCTTTTTTTTTTTTTTTTTTTTTAAATTAAATCAAATCACCTTATTCTTGTATGAACAATCAAAGCGTTAGACCAATGCATAGCAATTCATGTCCTCCTTTTGACAGTACAAAGTTGTATTGTTAAAAGAGGGCTAAAGATAATAATCAATAGGGCATGAAATATTCAAAATTTAAATCCCTATAGCATTTAAATCAATCGAAATAAATCGGTTCAGGCCCTCCTTCTAGCGTCAAAATGTTGAGTGGTATTTTCACACACTTGTGAAATTACACTCTTCCTTAGGATTTGGGTTCCAAATCCCCTCTTGCAAAGAAGTTAAACAAACAACTTCTCCAAGGTCTCCATTGTATTAGCATTTGCAACTGTGTATTAGTAATCTCAAATAAATATATTCGTTTTAAATGCTTGGAATACCTTAGTGATTGCAAGTAACTGTAAACAAGGGGCAATGTTGGTTTATTTTACCATGAAACTTTAGTGATTGTTCATTATTTTTTAGATTTTGTGAATTTTAAATATTTACTTTAACTAAGTTAAACCTTCTGGAAAAATAAAATAAAATGAAAAGAAATGCAGAAAATTAAAAATTGAACACGTTCAGTCTGATGCTATCCTATTTCGACAAAATCGAATACGTGAGAGTTTCGTACATGCAACCTAGCCTATTTGACCTACAAAACAATCACAATCAAAGTAAACTAGGTGCTAGCTCCTAGGGTTTAAAATAATTTTTCAGATTGCAGACATTCACATGAAATAACCCAAAACAATGGCATGAATTTCATTTATAAATCTGAAATCTGAAAGGAGAAAAATAGAACAGTTAAAATGAAGCATGCAGAAAATTTCTCATCCTTTTTTGCCCATAAAATGCAAATTTCTGAACAATTCTGCATTTATAATATGTCCCGTTACAATAGCAGAATCTCCAGTTTTTCTCAAAACCAGCAAAAGTGGAAGAAAAGCACTTCAAAGCAGGCCCAGAACGGCTAATCACCATCAACTCTGCAATCTCGCTCACAGTGGTTTTCGACCCCCGTATCAATCTGTGCCTTTGCATTTTATACTTGCTGGTACGGTTCTCTGCTTCGTTCTACGGTGCTTCGTTTCACCTCCCAGATTGTATTGTTTCGTATTCCCCGCCTTTTCGTTTGCTTTTGACTTTATGTTTAATGCCGAAACATTTGATATTCTCTATGAATGTAACGTTTCTGTAACCCTTGCATGCCACGTGTTTCGCGCTTCTCTGCATGCTTCATAACTGCCCCCTATAAATCGTGACCAAAAATAGCATGCCATGATATCGTGACGTTTTTCTGCATGCAGCTTTGCTCTTCTACCTGTATTGCAAAAATAAGACATGTCACGAAATCGCGACAATTTTTTGCCCGTAGCCTTGTCAGCCTTCATGCACAGCGAAAATGAGACATGTCATGAAATCATGAAATTTTTATGCCATCGGGCTATGCAGATGCAACCTGTCGCAAAATCATGATGTTTTTCATCTCTGTACGCCTCGGCTGCTTCCTGTCGCGAAATCGTGACGCTTTTTCATTCGGAGCTATCTTGTGGCTTTCTGTCGCGAAATCGCGATGCTTTTTCACTCGGTATGCCTTCGGCTGCAACCTGTCGCGAAATCATGATGTTTTTCACTTGGTACGCCTTTGACCGCAACCTGTCGCGAAATCGTGACGTTTTTCACTTGGTACGCCTTCGGTCGCAACCTGTCGCGAAATCGCGACGTTTTTCTGTTTCAGGCTACCCAGTTGTTTTATGTCGCGAAATCGCGACACTTTTTCATTTCTACCACGATAGAGCAACATGTCACGATATCACGACACTTTTTCATTTCCTGCCGCGACGGAGCAACATGTCGCGATATCGTGACAACTTTTTATTTTCGGTCGCGACAGAGCGATAAGTTGCGATATCGCGACACTTTTTCTCCTTAGTGAAATTTTTGCTTTTTCCTTGATTTTTTAGCATCTGGGCTACTGCAGTTTTCTTTGAACGCATGCAAAAAAGGTGGGTCCCCAATTTTGGGGTGTGTTGTGGATCAGCCACAAAAGGTTCCAAATCCCCTCTTGAAAAGAATTCAAACAAATGACTTCTCCAAGGTCTCCGCTATATTAGCATTTGCATATGTGTATTAGTAATCTCAAATAAAGATATTCAATTTAAATGCTTAGAACACCTTAGTGATTGCAAGTAACTGTAAACAAGGGGCAATGTTGGTTTATTTTACCATGAAACTTTAGTGATTGTTCATTGAACCAAAATAGAGCAAATGTGAGTTGGCCCTCATATGACCACGATGTAGTGCCTTAATTCCTTTTATCTTGAGGATTTTAAAGTAGATTTTATCTTCTTTATTAAGTCTAAATATGGCTTCTTATCATGAAGATGAATATAGCTTTCAATGTGATAGATAATCTATCCTTCTTTGGTGAAATTGGTTTTCACAAAGAAGCAATAATTTATGGCCTTAAAGTAAGGGCTTTAAGTGTCACCTCCACTTATCCCACTTAAATGAAATCAATTTTTCATAAATATGAACAATTAAGTGCTTTGAATCAATGACATTCAATGTGATGCTCAAATTACCCCTCTTTCGTAAAATCAGAATTTTTATGAAGAGAGGGCAATTTTAGGCTCCAAAAATGGAAATTTGTAAAATGCCATAAAACATAAAACCTTCAATGAAATTGGAATTTTCATGAAGAGAATGTCATCATAGGCTCATGAATGAAGCATGAAACTGAAAAAATGAAATTCGGCCCAAAAATGGAAATTTTCTATTTTCGGATTTTTCAAAATCTATAATAAAATAGCAACTTCGATGAATTTTTAAAAATACTAAAAAACTCCGAAAATGAAATTTCAAAGTGTGTATTGGAAGTATGAAATATAACCTACGCAATGGTGAAATTGTTTTTGGATTTTGAAAATTTTTTAATGTTTATTTTAATGCCTGAAAATTTTAAAAAAATAAAATTTCTGGAAAAATAAAATGCAGAAAAATAAAAATGAAATGCAGAAAATGAAACACATGATACATTCAGTTTGATGCTATCCTATTCCAGCAAAACCGAAGATGTGAGGTTTTCATGCATGCAACCTAACCTATTGGACTTGCAATCGAGATAAGCTAAAATAGGTTTTCAGATTTAAACATTTGCATGAAGCAACCAAGAAACTTACATAAACTCAATTTACAAGCCTAAAATCTGAAAAGGGGAAAAATAGACATTTAATCTTGCATGCAAAAAATGACTCCTTTCTTGCCCATGAAATGCAACTTTCTGAAATTTTCTGTATTCAAAATTTGTTATTTTATAATAACAAAAATTTTTGGTTTTCCCAAAACCAGTTCATGGAAGAAAACAACTCAAATGGGTCCAGAATGGCCCTCTTATTTTCAGCTCTGCAACTCTGCTTGCAGCAGTTTCCAACCCCTAAGAACGTCTTTCCATGGCATATTTGAAATCTTTCATTTTGTTTTCTCCCTCGTTTCGCTTTCCTCCATGGTCTTTTGGCTTTCCAATACTCTGTGTCGTTTCATTTTGTTTTCCTTTTGTTTTCTTTCACATTTCAATTGAAACGTTGGAGACCTTTGACGTATGGTGACAAAGGTCCATCCATTTGGAACATTTTCCCTCTCATGGGTCTATTGGTAACCGACGGTCACTAACGAATAATATGACTTTCATTCGTTCGCATCGATCAGTGTTTCTCCATGCTGCAATAACAGTCCCCTATTTAAAAAATATAAATAAAAGGACATTAGGTGAACACCCCCTATGACGCTCTCTATCAAACGGCCCATGATAACGCTCTATTCAGAATTCTTCGTCGTTTTTTCATGTTACAATAACAGTCCCCTCGCCATCATTACTAAACCTCGTTGTGCCAAATTTGTTCGTCTACTCTCACCAACCACATTTGACAACATTCGTCAATGTGTCGTGTATCTCCTGCATCCTCGACGCCTATTTCCTCCATGACATGCACCCAACCGATCTATTACATGACTTTGGGGATAATCTTCGATGCATCTAAACATCTGAATCCATCTATGCTAGTGTTGCTTTCTTTGATTCAAAATGTCCGCGTCGTTCATGATAGATCTAGTGCATCCACATTGGAGTTCACCAGTTCAGCCAAATTCCCCATGTCATCTACCAAATATTGATCCCACATCATCCAGCAAAGATTGATGCTCCTCGTCCCAACAGTTTCATCGCTATATCGCATTTCTTCACCCGGGATATCGCAAAGGCCTCCTACCAAGTACATTTTTTTAGACATCGTTCGCAACATATCAGAACGAACCTACCTCCAAGAAATTGGTGCTCCTCTGTCATCTGTCGATGACCACCTTTGCTTTTGTTTCTAAGATTTCACGTCAGCGTGGGCTATGTTCACCACACAGGTTAATACGGTAAACTCTCCACATCAACTATGCCAATCCATCGAAGTCCACGTCGTTCAGTGTTACATTGCCGATAACACCAAATCTCCAACTACTGCCAATTGATTTGAATGCACAGAGGTATCACAGAATCAACGAGAAACTTTCTAATTAAAAAATAACATGATTTTAGCTTCGTTAATCATCTAAGGACCCATTGGAATGCATATAATGTACCACGCCTACGTCATCGGGTCCTTCTCATCATTAGCTCCATGCGGGTTTGATCCTATGTGTCAATGTCAATAATCTGTTGTGATGCTTCCCTTTGGAAACTTTGATGATCGTGCCTTCACTATCGCACAGTCTATCCAAATGTTTCTGCACATTTATATGGTTTTAAGCAATTCGATCCACGTCCAACGCTGCGCCCACTACTGTGGTATCACATATGCTCTTCAAAAACTATTGTTGTATCATCCACATACTGCGCTAACTTTTCGGTGATGATCAGGCTCGACCAACCAAACTACCTTTCGAGACTTCTACGTTTCGATTATGCCACATTATTGACACTCTACCGAAGTCGTCCTATCCTTATGCTAAGCTGTATTCACCACATTCCTTTTTGCCACCATCCACTATGGATGTTTGCTATGTACGTCTACCGTGCCCTCGTGATTCCCTACTGCGCATGTCGATGTGTCTGCCATGACCACCATTGAATCCTTCATATGGCTGCCCCGTCAAGGCGCCCTTCGATGTCCACGCTATCCGATCAATCTGGCTATGTTGGGTAATCCTTGTGAACCTCTGAAATGCTCTCATATTTGCATGGTCTGAGTTGTCTCCCGACGTCCACATCCCCCTAGAATTTGCACCTGTCGTCTATTCCGACAGTTCAAATCCACGTTCTCCGGCTTGGCCAAATGTAAATTTGAAGTTGCCTTCCATTCCTTGGCACATTGCTGGCATTGAAGCCAATGAATACATGCCAGGAAATCCACAGTCTTTTCCACGGTGCCTTCCATTCCTTCATGTCCAGCCACATGGCCAAATCCCCAAGCCATGCCCATGTGGACATCTCCCATCGTCGTTGAGGTTTGGTCGTTGGATTCTCTTCCTGCACATGATATAACGAAGTATTGAATTTTCATTAAACCTTCTATAACCCTTAATACATATGAAGCACGATTAGGTTTAATAAATAAAGTAGACATAAAAGCCCTTTACCTTTATTTGTCATTATTTTATTTTATTATTTTTTTTTTTTTTAATATTGAGTAAATACTTCTTATACATATACATGTCCGTCGTGGGATTGAACTTCATTTTTTATTTTAAACATTTATATGTACAAAAATCTTACTTGAAACACTCAAATGAAGAAAACATAAAATGCAACCATAATAAATAGCTAACAGTAAAATTGACGACAAAGAGTCATCGACAGAAAAAGTCATCGACAATAAAATATCATCGACAAGAAAAAGTTGTCGACAATAAAATATCATCGACAAGAAAATATTATTGACAAAAACTAATGATAAATGCAAATTCAAAACAAACCGAGCATTAGACACTCGAAACCAACATGCAAACACCCAAAATAAAAATTTGGGTCCCCAATTTTGGGGTACGTTGTGGAGCAGCCACAACACCTGAAATTACCTAATATCTAAAGACAAGGAATATTAAGGTTTATATACTGTCAACACCTTGAATGTAGCATCAAACATTATTAAAGGTACGATGATTTTATGGATTACGTCAAGCGATGTTTGTTAATTATCGGTATCACCTATATCTACACTTAACCAAGGTGAAGATTGGTGGTCGATGGGGTTTAAGCTTCTATTTTTGTCTCTTATAATAATCATTGAATCATCTAAAAACCCCTTTTTTTATCTACGTCACCAAGGATTATCCGTGGATAACATAGGGTTATGTTTATGCATATGGAGGCTTTGATCTGACATCGCGTTCGAACGGTGCACCTGATCTTGGAAGGTAGAACTAGGGAGGGAGGTCTTTCCAAATACATCACTCCATTATCCCACATGAGATATGTGGATGACGAGGGGAAACCTAAATGAATGTCATCTCTATTATTTAGATATCTATCTTTTGATGGACATACTCTCGCTCGCACCGGATGAGGATGCTACCACGTTACTTGTTGGCATGCTAACCTTGAAATTCTATTATAATAGGAGTTGTTGAATTACGATACGAGAAAATAATTTTTCTTGTGAGGACTACGAGTTTGATAATTTGGACGACCGATTGGAGTTATAGACCATTAATGGTGTTAACCATTCAGAGTTATAAACCATTATGCTAGAGTAGATGACTATGTCAACTGTTGGGGCTTATCATAGAGACCGATGGTATTTATGAATTCATTGGGTTAATTAGTTAAAAACATATAAAACATCCTTTTATAATAATTATATCATGACCCTTTTGAAACCCATTGATTTTTTGGAATCAAAATTGATACATTAGGGTAGGAAAAGTGAATTATGGAAAAAGAGTAAGGATGGAATCAATTCGATAACAATTTTGGATTGGCTACCACAAGAATAGCTTTGGTAGTAAATTGGATAAATTATATTAATATCTAATATATTTTAAAATAGTTAGTTTATATTGAAAGAGATATAGATTGGATTGATATTGAAAAAGACTTTGTTTAATTTATTTAGTTTATATTGAAAAAATATAGAAAAATTTATAGTGTCAGAGATATAGTTTACATTTAATAATGAAATATGTTATACGGTAGAGAACATAGTCATATTGAATAATGAAGAAGTGATTTTGGTTTATTAATCAAATAGAAAATTGTTGTTTTCAAGAATTAAAGGTATGGGACTTTAATTTCTTGAGTGAGGGATTGAATGTGTATCAATCTTAGAGAATGAATGTGTAATTCATTCTCGAGGAAATTATGGAATTCCTCTTTGCTAATTAATTAAAAATCTCCTTAATATGATTTCTATGATCATTCATAAACATGTAAGCCTAATAATTTATGTGATTCTTATGTATTATATTGATGGCTTAGAGAAAGGAAATCGGTGTTTCCTTATTTGCATCTTGATGTGCTAAGAGATGATTCGATCTCTTTTAATTGTATAATTGAATTAAAAAAAAAGCTCTATGAGAAGCCTTTCTATATTGTAACTATGACACTCTAATTTTATGAAATTGGAGGAAAGACATTTTTGGAAGCTAGGTTTATTCCCTGTGAGGGTTCCCAGGATAAATATTGTGTCACTCTAAATTGTGGTTGCTTTGTTATTCATATGAATGTTGTATTTAATTTCCAATATGTTGTTGATTAGATAATTATGAATTTTATAATTAATTGGTATGAATGGTTTTCAAATGTTATTTATTTTCAATATAAATGGTACGTAGTCCTAAGAAGAAAAATGCAATGGTTTATATGCTTTTCTTTAATAGATGTTAATGGTACTTTATTAATATGAATGTAATAGTGTGGTAATATTTATTGTACAAACACTTATAGATATTAAAATAGGTACATGTTAGAGTAATAAATGGAAAAAATGATAACCAGTTGGTATAATCCGAGTAGGAGCTCGGAGGGGTTGAAGCCCTATATTGTAATTTATATTTGAGTTGTAGCTCAGTAAAACCTTACATTCTGAGTTGGTTCTTGAATGTAGATGTGGAGTAGGTGCTCCCATGATGATGACAAAAAAATACCTTCTCATAATAAGATTCATAAACTTATATATATAACCAAATGGATGCCTTAAATGAGAAGGATGATCAAATAAATCATGAGGGATAAAGGAAGATAATCATGCTTAAGATGATTATTCCAAGGCTTGTGTAATTTTGATTACATGTGGTGATTTGCATTTTATCTTAGTGGTCCCATCATGGAGATGAATGCAAGAACTAAGTTTGATTATTAACCATTGATGTGGTTACTTCATCTTCAAGGCATGTACTCATACCATCGGTGTGGTATGTAGTTTCTGTAGAAGCTAGTCACTTCTACTCAAGAGTGACTTTGACCAAGTATTAATAGCTCTTGATAATTTTTTCCTTGTTTACTTACAATCCACTTGGAATAACTCTATCTTAGATCATGATTATGTCCTTTACTCTATGAAATATAAATATGTGAAAAAATTGAATGGATGAGTAGTAACAATTGGGGTTGTTACATGCAACTTAAATCAATCCCTACCTAAGGAAAGCCTTTAGCCTTCTAGCACATGAATATAAAAGTCTTATCTATCTATTTTAGGAAGCTTATCACTTTTAAAGATAAATTTTCACTATAGTAATACCTTGGATAGCTTTCTCTAGCATTACCTAAGAATCCAATATAAAAAAATTTAATGACCAACTTTATCTTGAGTTGGTTCTTTCTCGATCTTCAAATAAATAATAGGGTTAGCTATTTTCCTAAATGACCAACTTTATTTTTGAGTTGGTTTTCCAAAATATGAATCCTATTCTTCACTAGTTATTCTTCAACCTAGTGGAAAAAATTCTAGTTGAGTCCTAGCCTTCTCTAGTTTTTCCTGCAACTATGCAAAGACTCTAGCCTTATTGATTTTTGTAACTTAACAAATCTTGAGCAAGAAACCTTATTGTAGCTTTAATACCATTGTTAGATTTTGAAGCTTTAATACTAATATAAACTCGTAGCAAAATAATCACATTATCTAATATAATGAAGTTGCAATATAATAAATCAAATATAATAACAATACTCACAAAATTATCATATAAACAAGCTCACAATATTGCACATAAAATACTAAAAATTCTATTGAATAAAGGCCTACTAATGCAAGCATAAAGCTATGCATGTTCAATTAATATTACAATGCTTTGTCAAAAATATATAATTGTACATGACTTCTTATATGTTTCACTCTTGACCTTCACACTTCTTTACAAGTATTCACATTCATATTCTAAGGACACATGTACACACTTACATATTAGACACTTGTGCAATTCTTACACATTATCACATTGTAGACACCTAAAACGCGTCATGTCGAGGTGACTACTCATATGGGACATGCTAGAAGACCATATGGAAGACCTTGGATAGATACCAAGGTATAGCAGTGGTTTTTACCACTCATTTGGGCACCTTTGCCTAGTCAGTGCTAGCCGCTGTTGACACCCATGGTTAGCAGAGCTGACCGCGCCTGTCAGCCATGGTCAGGACTCAGAGTCAGTTGGCCTTCATCCGACCCAAAATCGGTTGCAATGGCCAATTGGTTGTGGATTGGAGTGGTTTGAGTGAGGAAGGTTCTGGATCCTTCCATCCAACAAGCTCAACCACCCAATCTTGATCTAGGCTTCCTCATGAAGCCACCCCTAGCCCTTGGCAATTGCTATATAATCCCCCTTCGAATTGGGGAAAAGAGAGAGAGAAGCATAATCAATTGATCAGTGAAGCCCTATCGAATTGCATACTCATTCACATGCATTGATAGGAATACTTTTGCTACCCAATTGGAGATCACATTGCCATGGAGGTCCTAGGAGGATAGGAGAGCCAAGAAATGCTAATCCATGCAATCCGTGCACTCACTGAGCAATTCAACCACCAAATCTATCAGAGGACACAGAGGTGACCCTTGACCATCAATTTGGCAAGGAGAATCAGAGAAATTGGCCCTGATTTGGAGGGTAAACTTACTTCAGGCTCAGCCGTGGTTGTCAACCATGGTGAACAGTGCCCACCGCTTGAAGGACCCATGGTCAGAGGGTAATCCCTGATTTCCTTGTTCTCTATTTTGCAATCTATTTAACTAGGTTAGATTAATCATGTTGTAGGTTTAATTCAGTATTCTAGAGACTTTTGACCGATATATTAGGAGTTAATTATAATTTTCCTTCATTATTGTAGTGTAGGTATAATGAATATTTTTCATGCTTTCATGTCTTCAATTGAGTAATTAGGAGCTTAGATAGATTCATCTTAGTTTCTTTCATGTTTCTAATGGTATATCATCATGATTTAGATCAATTTACATGCATTGAATCACTTTCTTGATTTCTTGATTATCATGTTATCTTTTGTGCAAGTACCCTTTAAAAGCCTCATCAAGAGAGGCCTCCTTTGCTTTTAATGTTTCTTGTTGTTTATTGCATGTAGGACTAACAGGGTTTTGGGATGCAAGGCAACAAATGCCTCTAATCATGGAGAAGAGGGTCATCGACACCCTAGAGCAGTTTGTGTCATCCTGAAAGGCACTTGGAAATCACACCTACCCTTGAGAGGGAAACATTACATCCTATTGTAACAATTGTATCAAAGTGATTATCCCTAAGAGGGATGTACTTGTAATTTGACTTTGGCTTCAAATATAATGGAATAAAGTGTATTTCTTATTGTCAATTTGTTGTCAATTTCTTGTTCTTGTATGCATTTTGTGTATCTTTCAATTCTTGCAATAGGAACCGATAGGTGTGAGCCTTTTTTGGATCAGATAGAAGGTGATCATGATGGAACTCCACATTTCATGCCACAAATTTTTGACTTCTATCATTTTTTTATGATAGGTGCTCACCATGGTTGATAGCCATGGTCAAAATTTGTCATCGCGGTTGACATCCATGGGCAACAGTGGTCACCGCGCCATAGAGCCATGGTCAGAATCTGACAAATCAGACAATAGGGAGAAAAAGCTTAATCAAATGAGGATCTGAGGTAGGTCCCACTATCATTCTATTTTTTTTTATTCTCTGTCTATGTTTTTCTAGAGAGTGCAAAATATTAGCATAATTAGGGAAGGCAATGGAAAGATGTTAAATGCATTGAGTCCTTAGGTCTTTTGATTAGGATCTACTAGTCATTGCTAGGAACAATGGACCTCTGAGTGTAGTCCACCCTAGTATCCAATGGTCTAGGCCCCTCTTGTATGTTAGTTTTTCTTGCATGAGGCCCGATTAGTGGCCATACCATCGTTAGTATGCATTGTTAGAATATCATGTAGATTAATCATGCATACTTCTAAAATCAAACGTTCCTTTTTCATAGCATGTAGAATCATTTGAATGTTGTATTATGCATCTTTATTTTCATGCAAATTAAAAGGAACCACACACACCATGTTTCACAATAAACGCTAGTGAGTTGGGAGTCACATCCAACCACTAGTAGGGTTTCAATGATGGTGGAGGTGATTTCCATCCGTTGGCCCAACTCCCACGTACCTTATGTTACTAGACCAATACCGGATCCAAGAACCTTTCGTAGCCCAGAAAATTTGCATATACTCCTCTTCGGAGGGTATGACGCTGACTAGGTGAAAATGGGTGAGGATCTGGGAGGACCTATGCTCCCTGCCCAGGTGTGGACTTTCATTACCACACTTTGGGGGGATTACGTAGCCTAGAGTTCATAGCCAGGTTGTCGAGCTATGAGCATACAGGTGAAAGCCATTAAACAATTGAGAAAATCATCAACATATTGCAAAACATGACAAGAGTTACTTTACTGATACAACAAATTGAAAACACATCAAACAATTTAGGGCTCATTTTAAAACTATAAAAGGAGATAATCATCATTGTATTCTTTGCGTGCTAATAAAAGTTAAATCTATACATAGGATACATAATGGTGCAAACATAGAGAGGTCGATCCAGGCATAGACCCGAGATCGAAGCCCAAGCTCCACCTAATGCACAACACGATGTAGAATGCCCTCAATCACAGAATCCTCCTAGATGTCATTCAATGAGTATTAGAGGGGATAATTCTACATGAGGGGATTCCATTGAGAATACCCTAATTAGAGGAAGTACTAGACATCCCTCTAGACATAGATCAGAGCATGGGACTTCCCAACATGGGGGTTCCAGCATGGTAGCATTTATCATGATCGCATTCCACGTGGATCCATAGGATCTACCAAAGAATATGTCATCGAGGGATCCATATTGGTACCCCTTCGACCTATCTCCAAGGGAGGCTCATGACCTCCACCATCAGAGTATAGACAAGTCCAAGATCCACCCATTCAAGGGTGAACGGAGAGGGCTACTTTCTGAGCATAGGCCCATACAGACTCCCTATAGGGGTGAACCTACTAAGTTCACCATAGATATATCCAAAGTGGGAGCAAATGGTACGCCACCTCATGAGCCATGGTATAGCAAATAGTTAGATGGTCTAGACAGAGTCCTAGGGCATCTAGGATATAAGCCTACACCTACACCCTCTCAATCTATGAGTGAGTGTAGCAGAAGCACCATTAGGACTATCAAAGAACCTAGAGAGTGCTCCAAGTGTTCTTGAGATATGCATGCTCCTACATCCCATGTAGGCATAGAGTACATAGGGATAGCCTACATGAATGTCATATTTATAGATAAAGGCAAGAGTGTGGTAAATTAGTCCATTGGAGGACATACCCATAAAGTCGCTCGAACAGAGTGCACTCACTAGAGGCCTCAGATGATCGATCATGTTGATAGAGCTCATAGACTGATGTCAGAACAGAGATGGTAGATTCTCCAAGACCAATTGGAGGATGTTCATGTAGAGAAAGAGCACCTCAAAAATGAGAATACTCAGAGGTAGAGGTTCATAAGACAAAAATTATATGAACAATGCATGCATGAACAATGCATCCTTGATCAAAAGGAGCATGTAGAGAGAGAGGATCGATTGGCTAGCACCGGTTTACATCCTCATAGTGAGCATAGAGAGTGTGTTGATAGACGAGTGGCTTCACAACCCGAGTTACACCCTGAGCACATAGACACACATACTCACCATACAACTCAACACAGAGATCGATGTCCAGCATCCAAACAACATGAGCATAGGTAGTATGAGGAAGAAGTGGGAGAGGAATTAGAACAAGAATATCCTAGAAATCTCCCAATTCAAGGAGGAGGGTGAGCCTAGTCCACCACCTCGATCGAGGAAGAATCTACCTCCGAAGGTGCCTCCAAGGCAATCTCGAGAAGAGGAGATCCTTTCTTCATAAGCCTATAAGACCTTAGCAGAGAAGGTTCAAGCCATAGAGAAGCAAGGAATGACTTATCAGAAGCCTACCTTGAACAAAATTCATAATGAACCTCTATGCATGTCAGTGCCTATTCTAGCATATCCAGAGCATTTCAAGATGCCTAGGCTAGAAAAGTTTCAAGGAGAGGAAGATGCATAGGAGCATGTGACTAGTTTTCTAGATATGTGCTTTCATATTGAGAGCAATGATGCTTTACTCCTATGCACCTTCATCATGACCCTCTCAGGCCCAGCTCGAGAGTGGTTCAACCAATTAAAGAGGTACAACATCACTAGTTTCAAACAACTAGCTGATGCATTTCTTGAATGCTTCTCCTTCGACGTCAAGAAGAAGGTAAACTTATCCGACCTAGCCGCTCTAATGCAACATGATGATGAGCCAGTGATGGATTATGGAAAATGATGGAGGAAGATGATGGTGAAGCTACCATTCTCCATCCCATCCTCTGAATTGATGTGAATGTTCACAAAGAGTTGTGCCAAGCACATTTTATTATTGCTATAGTTGCAGCAATACCAGACATTCGAAGAGGCTTTGGCGTAAGCCAAGGTGATTGAGGACATCAAGTTACAAGAGGGTAACTTGAAGCTCAAGAATAAGAAGGAGTGGAACAAGAGAAGCACTGAGAGACAATAGGCCAAGCCGGCCCATGTTAATCAGGTGGTGTTGAACCTCCAAAAAGGGGAAAAAGGGTAGCAAAAGCAAAACTATCAAGCCCAACCTCCTCCTATGCAGTATGAGTAGTGCAACAAAAATTATAAGGGTAAAGATAAGGAACATCACTCACCTCACATTTTCACTCAGTTATCGGAGTCATTGGCTTCGATTTTTCATCAGTTATGCGAGGCTAAGGCCATAAACTTACCCGAAGTCAAGATGTTGGATCCTAACCAACCTAAGCCTAAAGGCTACAAAGATGATCATTATTGCATCTTTCATCGATCGAAAGGCCATGACATTGAGGTATGTTGGTCTTTCAAACATCTTGTGCAAAATATGATCGAAAGAGGTACGCTTCTTGTCGACAACCCACAAGCGCCTGACAATAAAAATATGGGGATTTACAAAAATCCTCTACCAAATCATGAGGTACCAAAGAATAATGTTGGCCAAGTCAACCAAGTACGCATCGAACCACCAACCCAGGGGTTCATCGGTATGGTCAATATTGTCACAAGAAATGTGAGGTATGAATGACCGAATCAACCTCCAGTGCCTATTAGAGTCCAAGCTGTGCCTCCTCCAAGGCCAGCCCAGTATGTGCCAGGCCCACCAACTAGACCGGTGGTGACCATCAGAAGTAGGTTGGTCCAAAACCTACAGATAACTCCAGTAAAGTTGTCGATTTATGAGCTAATTCAATAGTCTCCTAAGCATAGGGAGATGCTCATGGACATTTTAAGGTCCATAGAAGTGTAGCCTCAAGATCCCAAAGCATTTACACACTTCGTGGGGCACGTGCAATAGTGTCAAGAACCGGTCATTCAATTTCATGACCATGAAGTCAAGATGGTTTCCACTATTATAGCAGACCCGCCACTGCATATTATTGCATGTGTGAATCACAAACCATTCAAGAGGGTTTTGATTGACATAGGGTCATCAATAAATATCATAACTACCAAGGCATTAACTCACTTGAAGTTACCCAAGATGCATATCATCCCTTCTACCTTCACGTTGAGAGCGTTCAATGATGCATTATGCTCAATGGTCGGTACTATAGTTTTACCTATTCAGGTAGGACTGAAGACCATCTCGATGATGTGTCATGTAATCGAAGGTGCTATGTAATATAACATACTTCTAGGGAGGCCTTGGATCAGAGAAATGCATTGCATCCCTTCTATTCTACATCAATGTATCAAATACATTCATGAGGGATAGGTTCACGTGGTGCCTTCGGATGAAGAACCCTTTAAATACATGAATCTAGCAGATTTTCTAAGGGAATTTGTGCTCCCCTCAATGCACCTAGATGTGCGGCCAACATCACCAATCAAATATCCAGGAGGTAAAATCAAAGAAATGTGTGCTAGACCTGCAATATCTATATCTCAATGATCGGAGCACACGACAACTACTTCTATTAGACCGACTGCATCTATGATACAACGAGATGATAGGAAGTTGAAAGAAAAGATGGGTGAAAAGAAGATAAAGCAAATGCCCAAGCCAATTATCATTGAAGCCCCTACTCCCATGGAAGTAGAGGAAATTCAAGGAGAAGTCGAAGAGGCACCTCAGCCTGCTTCACCTGCATCTTCAGTAGGGTCATATGCACCATAGGTGACCATCCATTTGGTTAATCCTAGATTAGGGGAATATATTATGTAGAATGTGATGTTCACACCTATTATCAAGACTGCATAGGACATGGGCCGACCATGAGCCCATCACCTTCCCATAGGGATGGTGGAACCATTAGGGGTACCACCTAACCAAACCAACTTCATCTATGGAGGGCTAGACCAGATTGCATCTCCCACGCCCATGGATGAGGATGATAATGAACCATTCACCATGAATGTTCATTATCTATCTAACCTAGAATATGCCATGTGATACTTCGAGCATTACCATTGGCATGGTTACGATCTCGGACTATTCGAGCAAGGGTGTAGAAGGCCATATGAACCATAGTATCAATTACCAACTGATAGGTTCGGGTTAGGATACTATAGTGGAGGATAGGATGAACTCCTCATGGCATCTTTAGACCACTTGTACCTCAGTCTAGGGGGTGAAGTTGACTTCAATCCTTATCACCCTAATCCTTCTACATTTTAGAGGGATAACCAGCTAGTGACTTATGTCACTATAGAGCCACCCGAGAGATATCATGCGAACATCTTGGTGGAGACCAGTCCAGAACACATTCCAAGAGCCAACTTGGACAATCAAAGTCATGGAGCTATCGATGATATTGGTATGCATATCCAGAATCTAGATACAACTATAGACACCGAATCAGAAGTTGCTTCTGAGGACGTTCATGTAGTATCCATCATCGAAAGTGATGGACCAGACTATGATTCTAGAATAGATGATGTTGAGTTATCCTCAAACAATGAGCAATATGAGGATGAAACTGAGTTGGCCTACTTAGGCCCTACACTCTTGCATCATATTTTACCTTTGGAATCAATAAATACAAGTGAAGAGCCCTTCAACAATGATGATGGCTATCAAGAGATAGCCTACATGGGGCCTCATGTAGAGCATCACCCAATTCCATTAGGTAGAGGTGAAGGTCTGTATTATGATAGTGATGATGAGGATGAGATAGAGAGAGCCTATTTAGGACCTCCCTACTTACGCCATCGTAATGCACCATATACTACTAAGGATATGTACAGAGAGATCAATCTCCATCCTCGCCTTAGGGGAAGACCACCGAATCTTAATGTGATTTATCACATGGTGTTTCCTGATCCACCAACGTACATGGAGCTCCTTGAGCCCAATGATCCCATCCAATAGTCTATTCATAGACCGGATCCAGAGATCCCCATACCCCTAGAACCACATCTCGAGGATGGAAGTTTTGCTAATATTGAGTCACATGCACGTGGTCCTGGAGACATGATCCATTCCATCAATATGATCTCCATTGATTTGACCACTCCACTCCACAATCCAACCAATCCTTCCAAACCATTGTGTCTTAATGTAGATGCTATTGATTGGGATCATGTTGATTCACCTCTAGAGCCTGAATATTTCTTCCCTAATGAAGAAATGTTGCAACCTTTCCATTTTGCACCAGGCTATGCACATGATGTCTATCATGCTGAGGATGCTTCCAATGAGGAACCTATAAACCCAGCAGATGACATCCACTTGATCCCTACGCCTCATCAGCTTGAGGAGGGATCCCATATGTCAGTAGAGGAAACCTTTGAAGTGGATATCAGTAATGATCCCACCAATCCAAGGAAGGTTAAATTTGGAGAAATTTTAACTCCTGATGAGCATGCCAACCTCATCCCTCTACTGAGAGAGAGACCTGATCTCTTTGCTTGGACTTATAAGGATATGTCGGGTCTAGATCCAAAATTGGTTACTCATAACCTTTCGCTAGATCTATCAAAGAAGCCAGTCAAGCAGAAACTCAAGAAGATGCATCCAACAGTAGCCTTAATGGTTAAGGATGAATTGCAAAAGTTGTTGGATGTAGAGTTTGTCATTTCCATCGACTATCCAGAATGGGTATCCAATATGGTGCCTGTAGGAAAACCTGATGGAAGGATCCATATCTGTATGGATTTTAGAGACCTAAATAAGGCAACACCAAAGGATTCATTTCCATTGTCAAATATCGATGCTCTTGTAGATGCAACTATAGGTCATGAAATGCTCTCCTTAATGGATGATTTTTTTGGTTACAATCAAATTTGGATTAAGCTCGAAGACCAGCATAAAACCATGTTCATAATGCCATGGGGGACATTTTGCTACAAAGTTATGCCATTCAGCCTTAAGAATGTTGGTGCTACATATCAGTGGGCTATGACATATATCTTTCATGACTACATGCATAAGATCCTAGAATATTACATTGATGACTTATTGGCAAAGTCATTATTGCATTCAGAGCATGTGGAGGTCCTGAGGAAGGTCTTCGATCACCTGATAGAGCATAATGTCAGGTTGAATCCTAAGAAGTGTGTATTTGGTGTAACTTCAAGAAAGCTCTTAGGATTCATCATTTCAAAATGAGGCATCGAAGTTGACCCAGCAAAGGTCAAGGCTATTTTAGAAATGCGTCCCCCCATAAATATCAAGGAATTAAGAAGCCTATAGGGCAAAGTAGCATCCATAAAGTGATTTATCACACAATTATCAGATAAATGTCGACCCATGAATCGACTGCTACACAAGGGGGTCCCATTCAATTAGGATGAGGACTATCAAGCAGCCTTTGCTGAGATTAAGCAATACCTAGCGATGCCACCAGTGCTAGCTCCACCAAGGCCAGATGTACCATTTTTGCTATATATATCGGCAACCGACTTTGCATTGGGAACCATGTTAGCCCAAAATAATGTGCAAGACAAAGAACAAGCCATATATTATATTAGCCGAACCTTGGTGAGTTATGAGCTAGGATATGCATACGTGGAAAAGTTATGTTTAGCAGTAGTGTTCGCTACAAAGAAATTGTGATACTATATGTTAAGTCATACGACGTATGTCATATCAAAACAAAATCCTTTGTAGTATATGATGAGCAAGACATATCATAATACACGTACTACAAAGTGGATCATGCTATTGATAGAATTCGATTTGGAATTCATAAGCCAAAATTCCATTAAGGGACAAGTCATAGCTGATCAACTAGCTGAGGTGCCTCTCAAAAATAGTAGGCCCCTCACCATAGAGCTTCCTGATGATGCAGTCTTTGCCTTATTAGAAGCACCCAAACCTAAGGAACCAGATAACAAAGCCGATATGACCTTGTTCTTCGATGGTTCGAAGTGTGAGCAAGGGGGTGGTGCAGGAATAGTGTTGTTCATGCCACAAGGAGCTCCAATGCCCTTGTCATTCAAGTTGGACTTTCCTTGCACTAACAATAATTCTAAATATGAAGCCCTAATTTTGGGTCTCCAAATAGCTATCGCCATGAAGATAAAAAGGTTAAATATCTTTGGTGATTCCCTTCTCATTGTTAACCAAGTTAAGGGATTATTTCAATGTCGATGTCTAGTATTGAAAGCTTACAAGGATCTTGTTGACATTTATCTAGCTCAACTGGAATGGTATGACATCGAGGCAATCCCTCATTCATCCAATAGATTTGTAGACACAATGGCATCTTTGGGATCTCTAATCCCTCAGAATCCTTCTACTGATTTTACTACCATCCATGTAAAAACATTGTCACATTCTACTATGTAGCGTGAAGCATTGGATAACAAAGAGTCAATCAACATGATTCATGTAGAACCAAACCATGAATGGTTCTACAGAGCTAGAGACTTTCTCAAGAGAGCATCTTAGGGGTCTATGATCTCATAGGATCCGATGGGGAGTGGTACTACCATTCACCACAAGGTTGTTTCCTAATCTACATTTACAAATGTAGAACCATAGGGGGAACATGTTATCTTGTCAATCGAAGTCGAAGCTTATCATAACTGGATGTCATAGATACATGACTTCCTTAGACTTGGTGTAATCCCTCAAGGATTATCGTATGTCACAAAATGCACATTTAAATAGAAAGTGATAAAGTATGTCTTGTTAGCAGACATCCTATACCATAGAAGCTATGATGGAGTTCTCCTTCATTGTCTTGAGCCCCAAGAGTCATCTTGGGAAATTTTGCAAGCTCATGATGGTACGTGTGGTGGCCATTTTAATGGCATGGCTATCATCAAGTGCATCCTTCGCATGGGTTATTATTGGCCCACTATGGAGAAGGATTGCAATGTGTATGTCAAGAAATGCATTAAATGTCAGCATCATGCTAATCTTATGCACCTGCCATCATAGGCCTTACAACCCATTCAAGCGGCTTGGCCATTTGCTCAGTGGGGATTTGATCTCATCGGTAAGATCTCTCCTCCATCATCGAGTTGACATACTTTCATTATTATGGCTACTGAGTATTTTACTAAATGGGTGGAAGCCATTCCCTTAACAATGACAACTGGAGCATGTATTGCTGAGTTTATACTCACCAATATCATAAGTCATTTTGGGATACCATCCAAGATAATTTTGGATAATGGAACATCATTTAAGAACAAAACTATGAGAGCTTTGACATCTAAGTATAGAATCAAACATAGTTTTGTGACTCCATATTATCCACAAGCAAATGGACAAGTTGAAGCTTCAAATAAGATAGTGGTTTCCATCTTGAAAAATATGGTACAAGAACACCACAAATATTGGCACATCCAACTACCCCTTGCATTATGGGCTTACAAGACTAGTATTCGGACACCCATTGGGGCAACTCCATTTTCACTAGTATATGGCACTGAGGCCATTATGCCCTTAGAGTTGGAGATTCCAACGCTACGCATCGCATTGAAAGAATTCATTGATGATGACACCGCATGACAAGCTCACCTAGATCAATTGATGCTACTTGATGAACATCACGTGAATGCCCTTGAGCACCTCCATATTTATCAAGAACATTTAAAATGAGCTTACAATAGCAAATTCCATCTGAGAGACTTTGAGGTTGGTGATCTTGTGCTGAAAGAGAACCAACAAAATTCAAATTTACCACCAAAAATGTGAGACAAATTCATGGCTAACTAGTTAGGTCCTTATATGATCTCTGAGAATATTGGACCTAGGACATATCACTTGACATCATTGGGAGGAATTGAGGAGCCTGAGCCTCTCAATATCCTTCATATTAAAGCGTTCTATACCTAGAACCAAAAAATGCTCCAAAGGCATCTATAAGCCCTTTGGTCAATTCAAAAAAGGCTCCAAAGGCATCTATAAGCCCCTTGGTCATCCAAAAAGGCTCCAAAGGCATCTATAAGCCCTTTGGTCAATCATAAAAGGCTCCAAGGGCATCTGTAAGCCCCTTGGTCATCCCATTAAAGGCTCCAAAGGCATCTATAAGCCCTTTGGTCAAATTAAATTTTCAAAATCCATAAAAATTAAAAATAATAAAATCCAAAAAATATATAGAAATATCAAAAATAAAAAATATTGTGATCCATTTCATTTTCATTATGTTGCATTTCATTTTGCATCATTGCATTTCATTTTGCATTTCATTTCATTGCATTGCATTAGGCATATCCATCCATCGCCCTTGCATTAGGATAAATTGTGTTTACAATCTTACAAACGACACCACATTTGTGTTTCAATCATGCATCTATGCATTACATTACCATCTATCATTCACCCTTGTGAGTAATTGTGTTTTTCAACACAACCCATATTGTTGCTATGAAGAATATACTAGGGTTTTTCGGTCATTCAACCATACCTAGAGGTCTTCTCAAGAGTTGGTAGAAATCTTGCTTTGCTTTTGTGGTTGAGGTCTAGTTAGTATAGCCCTTAGCATATCAGAATCCTATCACTAATCAAAAAATTAAACAATCCTAATAAGGACTAGGGGAAGATGAAAGCTACGAAGTGGGACCAGGTATCCTGAGGTGAAAATTTTATTCTTGCTTATCCCCTTGTGCGGATGGTATGGGACATGTGGGCAATTGGAAAAAGGACAAGTTTACTCCCTACCCATATAAATCCCTTGCTTACAAATGAAGGAGCAATATCCCAGAGTGATACCCTAGATCAATATCAAATATTGATATCCCCTATCGATATCCTAGATCGATATCCCAAATTGATATCTCAAAGTCAAAATCCCCAGTATTCAAATCAAAGTTCAAATCAAGATCAAATGAAGATCAAAATCAAGTTTAGATTCAAATCAGTATCAAATCCCTTGCTCAAAAAAAAAAAGAAAGTACAAAATAAACAGTGATTCTTATCACTATAGTACAAAATAAACAGTGATTTTTATCACTTTATATGAGCAAGTATCCCAAAAAATTGAAGAAAAGAAGGGGGTGAACTTGAATCCCTAGAATTTCCAGCACTATTGTACCTTACGCATGATGATATGTCTGATGCATTAGCATTTTGCTTGTGTGCAGACCAATGTTTGAATGTGGAAGAGCTAGCTTCAGGTGTCCTGTATCGCCTAGTGGTCTAGTCCAACTGAAATCTAAACCTAGGATTGGATAGACATTTGAGGACCCCCAATCTTAGCAATGGGCTGAAAGAATCCCGCCTGACATCGGGGTATGCTTATGCCTTATCAAATATACTCACTTGCACACATAGGGGTAATGAATAGTTAGGGCCTATCCTAGCGAAAGCCTTATGTTTCAGAAGTCTTGTATGGTTAGTATACAACTTTTGATTAGTCAACTAGGGTGTTTGAGTCTCATGGAAAACCTCAAAAATTCCCAAATAGCAACAATCATTCAAATCGCAATCATCAAAAATCAATTTCTTTTATAGGAGTTTGTTTATTAGAATTATTTGTACTATATAATTAGATACCGGATGGATGTCAAAAATGATATTTAGATGGCCACTGATTATATTATCCATATTATTTTAATTTACAAAAACCGATAAATAGAAACCATATACCATTGCATCTCACAAATGGGTGTACAATTTATCAAACATTCATAAAGATATAGCAATTACAATGCATGATTGTTATACATTCTGTGGTGTCATCCATTAGATTGTTTAAATTTATATTACATTCATACATTATGTTTTAAGTGATTAAAGCATACATGTTCATTGGCATAGCATTCATCATAGAAAAATTATGCAACACATACATGGCATAAATTATGTCATAACAACATAAATTAAATGCATACAAGTATAGAAAGTTACACATGCATTTAAAATAAACATCGCATCCATATGCATCCATCATAAGTAGTCCATCTACACATATATCTCATAGCATCTAATCATCTATCTCATATCTAGCTAGTGCATGTCATCCATACATCACATCATATAACATTAAATCAATATAAGCAGTGCATCCATGTGCATAACATAAACATAAAATACCAAAAATAAAGTACACATGTAATAAAATGAACTATCATATCATATATATATATATATGTGTGTGTGTGTGTGTGTCAAATGTACATCACAGTAGGGTATATCAAAATTCCCATAGGCTACAACTGTGTAGGTCCTCAGACCTTACACCAAAAGGGCACAAAAAGTAGCAAAATCTATGCTATGGCAATGTGCTAGCTCTGGCCTACACCCCCTGATCCACCTGCACTGGAGGACTCTCTACCTCCCTCAGCCCTATCCCTAGGGGCCTACTCTAGAGCCTACTATGGGTCCTACGGTGGATCCTCGCTTGACCTAGACCACCTGCACATGGTGCATGAGAGATAGTCCTCTGGCTAGACCATGTGCTAGACTACCCTATCTCCCTAGTCCTGGTCCTACTCTGGTGTGTCCCTGTAGTAGTGGTCCTCTCTAGAACCTGCCCACCTAGCAACCTGATGATACCCTCCAACTAGGCATTGTGAGCTACATCCATTGTATGCTACTCATTACCCTCCTCCATGAGGGTACGTAGCCTCTTGATCTCTACCATCGGGTCAAAACCTACTAGCACTAAAGTAGATGGTACTACAGGAGGTGCCATGATAGCCTATGAAGGTGAGGGATCTCCCCTCACCACCCTGAGTAGGTCCCGCTCAGTAGTCACAACATCTAGCATCGCCTGTAGAAGATCATGTCGTCTAGTGATCTTCTCAATCTCGATGTCTACTGTAGCTACCTATGCCTAGAGAGCTGCCCTCTCCTCCATGTAACCCTACCACTACCTCTGGCCATGAGCTAGCTTCACCTCTAGAGTGGTGATAGAAGTGTCCCTATGTAGGAGCTGAGTGTGGAGTCTCCCAACCTGGCTCTAGAGGTCGACAATATATGCCCTCAACTATCCAACCTCACTATCTGGAGGTACCTCACCCTCCTCAGAGGCCTCCTCCTCTACCTCTACCTATGGGTCCTCCTCTAATAGCCCCTGCACCCCATGCACCCTCAGTCCTCTAATGGGTCCTACATCCATGAGGGTCCACCCTTATGCCCTCTACACCCTCTACTATAAATTCATCTACTGGTCGACCTAGAGGTCCCTCTTCATGCCACTAGAATTCAATCCACCACCCATCATAATCTAGTAGTGCTACATCCAGCGGCCGGACTCCTAGAAGTCATCATCATCATCCCCAATGGAGTCACCTAGGGCCAGGTCAGGTCCCTCTCTAGGACCAGGTATCTATAGATGGTAGGCACCTCTAGGACATCCTATCAAATCCCAAACTACCTCAGGATGTGAGAGTAGTGCTAGTACTCACGTATATCAGCCTTTCGATCGATAACCCACCTATCTCTATGCACCGTAGGTATCTATCTACCTCTATCCAGGCTGGGTAGTCCATGTATGGTCACCATGCTATCTACCCAAGGTGGAGCTATGCAAATCGACCAATGTAGTGGTCTAGGTCTCCTACATGAGACCTACTCCTAAAGCCCTCCTACTCCTAAGGCCAGCAAGCTGCATAGCACTGATGATCCTCAAGGATAGTAGTGATCTCTAATGGCAAGTCGATGGGGTGCTCTATCAAAATATGTTGCCAACCCCAAATCTATAAGAGTAGACTATAGTCGATGCCCACTCTACTACGTGTGATCTGATATAGCTCATGGTAGAGTTATGCTAGAAGAGTGCTCCCCCACGCTAGAATAAGAGGTCACTCGATCGAGCTAACCATAACATCCCTAGTCCTAGCCAAGAGGTTCCAAGGGAACCTCATGCCTGATGAGTCTAGGAGGACTATCTAGATGATCAAGTGCATGAACACAACCTCCCACTATGAAAATAATCTAACCTAGAACCACTCCTCGATGTGGATGCCTCCATGGTCGATGCGGCCCTGAGCATCATGGCTCCATATGCCAAAGATAGCATCAAAAATATCCTTCCTCACCATGGTAGGAGAGGAGGTGATGGCCTCACCATCAATAGGTAGGTGAAATATGTGGTAGACATCCTCTAGAGTCACTATCATTTCACCCATCGATAGGTGAAATGTGTTGGTCCATGCATCCCAATGATGGGCCAAGGCAGTCATGTAGGACTGATCAACTCGGATGGTGGGGAGATCCAAGATGTAGCCAAACCCCATCATAGCAAACCAACCTCACTCCATTAGTGAGAGTGTGGCATAAGTTATGAAGGAGATCAATCTCCCTCACTCTATTCATCAAGGCCTGAGTAAAAGCAATCAAATAAAAAAAAGAAAAACAATTAAAAATGACTTAAAAATGACAAACAAATAAAAAAATAAAAAAAAACACTTCAAAAATGCATTAAATGGCATTAATTGCCCAAAAAAAAAATTATACAAAACAAATTTTGAACAATTTTCTAAATTTTGCGCATCGAGTCGAAACCGTGATCGACAACGGTAAAAAATGTGACCATTGGGATTTAAATCCCATCGTGGCTGATAGCCATGGTCCCTAATTCTAAGTTGACCACCCATGGCTAGGGAACATGACCTTTTTAAGGTCATTTCCCTCCCAAAATAACCCCAAAAATTAAAACCCTCCCCTCTAACCTAACCTATGCTAAACCTAACTAGGGTGAGGTTCATTACCGATAGTTTAGTGTGGTTCATTAACCCATTTTTTTAGTGTGGTTAATTTTAATTTGGTAATTGGATTGCATGGTCTCGATTTTTGAGTTACCTTAGTGGCATCGACTCCTCCACTGGTCGAAGCCTCCAGCTGGTCAACCATCTGGATGGGTGTAGAGTGAGCAAGTCAAGTTTACGATAGCATTCCATGTCAGATTTCACTATTTACCTCTTAGAGCTCTCAATTTTTACTATCAGTATTAGGTAAATAATGAAATATTTCAAATGTCAAAACCTTATATATTTTTTGAATTTGGTTTGGATCGTGCCTGACAACCGTGGTCCCCAAATTAGGGTTTTGCGACCATGGCTTAGAGCTACAGTCAAGGAAATTGGAATTTTCCACCACTTCTGATAGACGTGGTCAACAAACTATAATAAATGCTCTCAATTCCCACCATGGAGAGCCTTAAAAGGTCAAATTAAAAATTTTCACCAGACCAGAATTACCACAAGAAACATAAAATAAGCATATTTGGTGATGCAGAATCATCAGAATGAGCCAAACAAAGCACAACGACATTGGAAAATATCATCATAAGGCAAAATAGAATAACTAGATAAGATTATAAAGTACATTCAACCGAGGTCATCACTATGGAAATCCTTTCTTTGAGCACCACACCTCCCAGCCAATAAAACAAAAAATTCAAAATTAACAAAAAAAATCAAATAAATCAAAAGCCAAATGTGCCTCGTATTCAGTCATTTACCCTATACACTTGGTGGTTGTAGTGACTTGCGCTCCATGCAATCCGAAAAGATGAGTAAATTACCATAAGGACATTTGGGGTAAATCCATCATCATGGAATTACTATGCTTCATTTCAATCCCTAAGAAGGCCTTGATGGTCGGACTGCTCCAGGGGAACGAGATATTCATCATAATTCTCCTATGATATTTTTAGCATATCATCAACAATATGATTCAACATAAGCCTAATTAGAATTATCTTCATTTTGATTCCCTAAGAAGGCCTTCATGGTTGGACCGCTCCATGGGATAGAAATAGACAATTACTATTAATAGTTGTAATCATAGCTGATTAGGCCTTGCCAAGTATTCAAATGCTAAATCTTACTTTGTTCAAGATCATTCATAGTGGTCAAGCGACCTCGTCACTTCATTTAATTATCATTACCCTCATCGACTCATCGCTTGAGGGGGTAGTCATAATATCAAATCATAATCAAAGTCAACAGAAGATCCCTTGATCGTAGATCCCTAGATCTTGTCAAAATTGTATTCATCTTACGAATCATTGCCAAAGACTATCATAAGCTTACCCTTTATTAGGGAAAATAGCATATATGATAGTTTTTTTGTAGCTCTCCTCCTTTTGATTATATAGGCCTAACTCCTATTGTAGCACCAAAGCTACCCGAATGTCTGATGACGAGTGCAAACCCTTTCAAATTTAAGCCTTCCATCGAGTTGGAAGCAATGATTCTAGGATGCGCATCCTCTTTGTAGGACTTGGGCATCTAATGTTGATCAGACTAATGATCATCATCCAACCTACGACATCATTTTAGGAGGTCTATTTTTTCTCAGCATTGTTCGATCTCACAATGCATCTCAAAAGGGGCATCTGTAGACACCTAAAATGCGTCATGCCGAGGTGACTACTCATATGGGACATGCTAGAAGACCATATGGAAGACCTTGGATAGATACCAAGGTATAGTAGTGGTTTTTACCACTCATTTGGGCACCTTTGCCTAGTCAGTGCTAGCCACTACTGACACCCATGGTTAGCAGAGCTGACCGTGTTTGTCAATCGTGGTCAAGACTTAGAGTCAGTTGGCCTTCATCCGACCCAAAATCGGTTGCAATGGCCAATTGGTTGTGGATTGGAGTGGTTTGAGTGAGGAAGGTTCTGGATCCTTCCATCCAACAAGCTCAACCACCCAATCTTGATCTAGGCTTCCTCATGAAGCCACCCCTAGCCCTTGGCAATTGCTATATAATCCCCCTCCAAATTGGGGAAAAGAGAGAGAGAAGCATAATCAATTGAGTAGCGAAGCCCTATCGAATTGCATACTCATTCACATGCATTGATAGGAATACTTTTGCTACCCAATTGGAGATCACATTGCCATGGAGGTCCTAGGAGGATAGGAGAGCCAAGAAATGCTAATCCATGCAATCCATGCACTCACTGAGCAATTCAACCACCAAATCTATCAGAGGACACAGAGGTGACCCTTGACCATCAATTTGGCAAGGAGAATCAGAGAAATTGGCCCTGATTTGGAGGGTAAACTTACTTCAGGCTCAACCATGGCTATCAACCACAATGAACAGTGCCCACCGCTTGAAGGACCCACGGTCAGAGGGTAATCCCTGATTTCCTTGTTCTCTATTTTGCAATCTGTTTAACTAGGTTAGATTAATCATGTTGTAGGTTTAATTCAGTATTCTAGAGACTTTTGACCGATATATTAGGAGTTAATTGCAATTTTCCTTCATTATTGTAGTGTAGGTATAACGAATATTTTTCATGCTTTCATGTCTTCAATTGAGTAATTAGGAGCTTAGATAGATTCATCTTAGTTTCTTTCATGTTTCTAATGGTAGATCATCATGATTTAGATCAATTTACATGCATTGAATCACTTTCTTGATTTCTTGATTATCATGTTATCTTTTGTGCAAGTACCCTTTAAAAGCCTCATCAAGAGAGGCCTCCTTTGCTTTTAATGTTTCTTGTTGTTTATTGCACGCAGGACTAACAGGGTTTTGGGATGCAAGGCAAAAAATGCCTCTAATCATGGAGAAGAGGGTCATCGACACCCTAGAGCAGTTTGTGTCATCCTGAAAGGCACTTGGAAATCACACCTACCCTTGAGAGGGAAACATTACATCCTATTGTAACAATTGTATCAAAGTGATTATCCCTAAGAGGGATGTACTTGTAATTTGACTTTGGCTTCAAATATAATGGAATAAAGCATATTTCTTATTTTCAATTTGTTGTCAATTTCTTGTTCTTGTATGCATTTTGTGTATCTTTCAATTCTTGCAATAGGAACCGATAGGTGTGAGCCTTTTTTTTTATCAGACACACATTACATAAAATAATAACTCACACTATAATCTAATACACAACCCTAATCTAATATTTACAATTATGTACCAAAGTGGTACATTGTAATGTACAAAATAATGTAATATTCTCCAACACCCCCTTGTATTATATTATTTGGTTATTGAATATTGTAGTCCTTGATCAAGGTCTTCATATTCATATGATCCTAGGACCTGTGCTTCCTTTGTTTTCTTTTTTCCTTCTAAATTTTTTGATATTCTTCTTCTCCTTGCTTGACCTTGTCTTTGGATTCAGGTTTCCTATTATCCTTGATGTGATTCCTTCTCTTCCTCTTTCTTATTTTCTTTTTTTGCAATTTTATTTGTGATATATCTGATGATATACCTTCTAATAATTGAGTTAGTAAATCATCATAATAATACAACTTTGTATCATTTCTTTTAGCTTGTCTCTTCCCTTGGAAAATCTCAAAACTAATTAATGAAATATACATCATTAAACACTCTTTTAAAGATAATATAATGGTTTTTTGATAATCCCACCATGTCTTGAAAATTTTTCCATGGAGATAGTTTATAAATGTTGTAAAAATTCCTTCTTTTGCCTCTTTGAGAAACAAAGATAATTTTTCTTTTAAATCATTAGACATTTGTTTCTCTCCATCAAATTCATTTATTAAATTTTGAGAATAATACTTGAGTGCATGTAACATTTCTTCACTATCCTCATTAAATGCATTCTTAACAATTTCTTCCATGATATGCAAAATATGTCAAGAATATATTTCCTTTGATGTAGACTACCTTGTCTCCCTAGATTTAAAAAAATTCAAAGTTTCTAAATTTCAATACCTAAGAGGTTAAATTCCTTATGTCTCCCTAATTATTTAGAAACTATAAAGTAAGAATTTTGCAAATTTAGTATTCTAAATTTGAAGTAGACTTCCTTATCTCTCCAAGATTAAATAATTTGCAAATATTCTATAAACCTTGAATTTCAAGAAATATTAAAATAAAACCTTTCAAAAATTAAATCACTTCAAAAAACTTTATACTAAATAATATTTATCTCTACTTATCACTCCACGAAATCTAAAATCAAATAATATATTAACTATTCAATTAATTAACTTATCCCTCCAAAATAACTTTAAACCTTATAAAAATTTTCAAAAGAACCTTATCACTCCAATTTAATTAAAAAATTGAATATAAAAACCTAATACCTTCCTTGAAATTTGTTGGCAATAATTCTCTGTAGTGCTATCTGAGCAATGTCTTCTCTACCTTGCGCATTTTGCTACCTACCATGAATGATTTATGATGTTGTTCAAAATACAAGTTCCTTATTTGAGAACTTCAAAAAATATTACAACTTGAACTCCCTAAATGTTTCAACTCCAAATTTAACTTGAATCTCTACCATGCTTAGCATACATTACAACCTGGTATTTCACCTTCTCAATAATATGCTTGTTGGTGCTTCGATGGTTTTGGTTAATGATGACTTTGATCTCCTCGGAATTACAATTTTTTTCCTTTTTTTTTCTTCAATTTTTATCTACATCTCTTCAAATCCTCGTTACTTTGTGTCTTCTCTACATCACTTTAGCTTCTCAACTCTTGCTCCATGTTGACTTTTGCTCAGTGCTTTGTTCTTGTGTTGCACTTAACTTTTACATGATGCTCAACTTCTGCTCAATGCTTTGCTCCTGCATTGTGCTTGAATTTTATGTAGCTCAATGTTCTACTTAGATCTTGTTGAGTTTATCTACATATGAGTTAGATCTTACTTGGTGATTAGCCCTATGTAGCCTAGCTTGTTTCTTGGCCCTATGTAGCTCAACTTGATGCTTGAATCTTGATCTTCCATGACCTCTATTCTTATACGTAACTTGGTTGATGCATGATCTTCTATGTCAATTAGCTCTCAATCCTCTACATAACTTGATTTTTTATGTCTTGCGTAGCATGGCTCTTAGTTAATATTTAGGTCATATTCTTCTCTGATGCTTAACTTTACTCGTTGTTGTTCACTATGTAGATTCACTTGTTTCCATACTACATTAAGCCAGTACATTATCACTATTATCTATAAAATTAGTTACACTTTTCAATATCCAAAAACTTTAATACTATGATATCCCTTGCTAAAGTTGTGGCTCTCTCACTCTGCCAATGAATGTTGAAATTTTCTTGCTCTCTTCTACCTTCAACATTTAAACTTTTGGAGTCTTCTTTTACTTTATTTTGTTGATAGATACTTTGTTATTATCTATATTGTTTAGCTTTCCATTGCTTGAGGTATTAGGCTTCTTAAATTGGTTGGGCATATTCCTTTCTATACCTCCAATGAATTCAACTTCGCTTGTGTTATATGAATATTGTTCTATAGTCTTAACCTTACTGCCTTTCATCCATTACTATGTCCATACATTTATATATAATGTGAGCCTCTATTTATATGGTGTCCTCTATATTTTTCTCCCTTTTATCTCTATTTCTATGGCCTATTTTCTAATTATGGACCACTATCTTTTCCTTATGATGGACCTCTTTCAAATGGGTCTCATTCATTATATTGAATTGTCAATGAGACCTATTTCTTTGGTCTCCTATATCTTTATCTTCTATGGGACCTCTTTTCTTGGGTATCCTATATCTAACTTCTATGGGACCTCTTTCAATGGGTCTCCTCTCTCTATCTTCTATCTTGAATCTACAAGTCTTCTAGGAATTTTATCCTTATGACTCCTTCCTTTCTCAATAAAATATGGCCTCTTTTCTATTAGGGCCACTTATCTCCACTATGGACCTCTTTCTTTGAAGGGTCTCAAATATCTAGTTCTCTAAACTCTATATTGGCCTCTTCTCTTAGACCAACTGATAAGCTTATTATCAATACTTGTTCCTTCAAGACCAAAACTAATCTTATAGACTACCTTCTATTCTAAATAGTTCCTTGGAATAGGTAAACTCAATATATCTTATCAAGGTCAATATATTAATGACTTAAAACTTTTATCAAGGTCTATATTTGAGACCTAAAACTTTTGAGAGTACAACTTAAATCAATCCCTACTTGAGGAAAGCCTTTATCCTTCTAGCACACGAATATGAAAGCCTTCTCTATCTATTGTAGGAAGATTCTCACTTTTGAAGTTCAATTTTTACTAGATCAATATCTTAGATAGCTTCCTCTAGCATTACTTAAGAACCCAATATCAAAAATCTAAATGACCAACTTTCTCCTAAGTTGGTTCTTTCTCAATCTTCAAATTAATAACATGGTTAGTTATTTCCTTGAATGACCAACTTTCTTTTTGAGTTGGTTTTCCAAAATATGAATCCTATTCTTCATTGGTTATTCTTCAACCTAGTGGAAAAAATTCTAGTTGAGTCCTAGTCTTCACTATCTATTCCTATAAATGTGGAAAGACTCTAGCCTTACTAATTTTTACAACTTAACAAATCCTATGCAAGCAACCTTGTTGTATCTTTGATACCATTGTTAACTTTTGAATCTCTAATACTAATGTAAATATCATAGGAAAATAATCACAAGATCTAATATAATGAATCAAATATAATAACAATACTCATAGAATAATCATATAAACAAGATCATAATATTGCACATAAAATATGGAAAATGTTATTTAATAAAGGTCTACTAATGCAAGCATAAAGCTATGCATGTTTGATTAATATTACAATGCTTTATCAAAAATATATAATTGTATGTGACTTCTCATATGTTGCACTCTTGACCTTCACACTTATTTATAACTCTTCACTTTCCTTTTCTAAGGACACTTGTGCACACTTACATATTAGACACTTTTACACATTTACACTCATAACACTTGTGCACATTTACACTCATAACACTTGCAAACATATTTACATAAAACTTGTGCATTTATTGTACATTATTTGATGGGGGACGGGAAAGACCGTAGTCAAACACTTACGTAATTCCAAAAAATTTCTTCCTTTAAATCTGAAAAATACATTACAAACAGCCCGCAGGCTTACAAATGACTAGTGCTCGGCTTGGTCTTCACACGCACACCCTATCTCTCTCTGCGATATCCCTATCCACCACCCTGATCTATTACAAATTCTTGAGTTTTTATCGAGGTCTCGGCCCTCTAGGCAATTAATGCCCCACCTGGTCGAATTCATGAAATTAAATATGAAAGTTCGCTTCCTCTATCAAGTTTTCAAATTTCCTTCCATCAATGGGCAACTGCCCCGATCCGCTATGGAAGCTTACATTAAAGACACCCCCTTGCCCTGCAATCACCATTTTGGTCAGACTGTCCCTCTGAACCACTGTCTCATCCAAAATACCCATGGCCTGCAGCTGTCACCTTGTCAGAACATTCATCTGCCATCGTTGTCCCTTTTTTCTAGAATTACGTGAGTGTTTGACTGCGGTCTTTCCCATCCCCCATAATTATTACATTACATAAAATATTAACTCACACTTTAATCTAGGATACAACCCTAATATTAACTCGGGTTAGATAGCTTGGCTTGTTGGTACACTTTTGGTATAATGACATCCTTAGAGGTATAGCAAAAAATATTGGTGATCTTGTTTTGATAGATGCAGTGATAAGGGTGAAGATTCGTATGGTATTTGAAAGAATGTGTGTCATGGCTAATATAAATATGAACCTTCCAAACTCTATTGAGCTCATCTTAGACTTGGGTACCTAGTTTTAAGCTATCAAATATGAGAATATGCCAGTATCATGCTACGGGTACGGTAAACGTGGTCATGCTTTGAAACATTGTCCTATTGAAGACTCTACTGTAGAAGCTAAGATAATGAGAAAGAAAAATATTTGGATCTCTAAACAACCCCAACATAATATTATTGAAGGATTCTAAGAAGTAGAGATTCTAGCCTCTACGTTGAGCTTAGGGGATAATTCTATTCTTCCTTCAACTTTGGATGAATATGGTGAGAAGGGTGATATTGAAGCTAGTATATTGAATGCTTCAACACTGGTTGAATATGGTGAGAAGGGTGATACTGAAGCTGACCAATTGAAAGTTTCAACATTGGTTGAAGATGGAGAGAAGGGTGATACTAAATTTGACAAGTTGAATGCTTCATATTCTCTTCTTGAAGAAAATTTAAAGAGTCTAGACCCAGGGTTTGAGATCAAACTTAGCCCATATTTAGTGGAGGTAAGCCTGAAAGATCTTATTCTCCATAATTCCTTTGAATGCCTCAATTTGGATGAGCCTATTGTCCAATAATTATTTCAAATAGAATTTGAACCAATTCTTTATCCTATTTCTATTTTGGAAAAAGGATCCCTTGGTCCTAAAACTAGAAGTCATAGGAAGGGACACATTGACGTATGAATAGAGAGAAAAGTGGGTAAACCTACTAATAAATATCTAAGAAAGAAAGAAGTAAAATTTGATATTGTTAATGGTTCTCAAATCTTTCTTAAAATGGAAAAGAGTAAGTAGGTGGCAGGCAATTGAAACTAGATTTTTTTAAGTAGTCTTTCCATCTCTTGACTGCTAAAAAGAAACTTTATTCCAAATCTTGTAAATAAAATTTCTTTCTTGGAACATTAGAGGACTGAATGGATCCTCCAAATGTCATTTTATTTCTTTCTATAGGAAAGAGGTTGTTCTCGATATTATTTTTATTCAAGAATATAAGATTGATGTTGGTAATATTGACATTGTTAGGAATTCTATCTAGAAGGAGGTTGTGTTTGTTGCAAGCCCTACAATTGGCTCCTTTGGGGGGTTATTTTATTTTTTGGATTTGTCAAAAGTTGACAGTTATCTCATATCTTCATCTAATAGAGTCATCAACATTTTTTTCTATTGTAAAACTTCTAGTCGTAGATGGGTATTTTCTAATGTATATACCCCAAACTCGAGCCCCAATAGAAGTGCTTTTTGGAAGACTTTATTGGAAATAAAGAATATTTTTAAGCAAGAAGCCTAGGTGCTAGTTGTATTTTAACTCCCCTTTATACCCATCAGACAAGAAAGGTGGTAACTATTCATGCTCAAAAAGTATGGATGAATTTGTAGACTTTGTTAGCCAGTGTGAGCTAATGTACTTGGATTTGGAAGGTACTAGATTTACTTGGAGTAGTATGCGAGTGGGGGGATCAACTTATCCTTGTTAGGCTAGATAGGGTATTGGTTTTAAAACAAGGATTGCCATTCTATGGATATGCATCCCTATTTTTCCTTCCTAAAGTAGGGTCAAATCATAATCCTCTCTAGCTTGAATCTCCTTTGAACTCTAAATTCTTCCCTAGACCTTTTAGATTTGAGGCCATTCGGTATGGCCACTTTGTGTTAAAGTGATGATTAAGTAATGGTGGTCATTATTGGTGGAGGTGAAGGCACATCAAAAATAGATAATAAGCTTAAGCTTAAGCTTTGGAATAAGGAATTTTTTAGGGATATCTTTAGAAATAAAGAAATTTTGAAAAGACAACTAAAATATTTGGAATTAGTTGTGGAGGTAGAGGGCTTCTCTATAGATACTAGAATAAAAGAGAAGGAATTGTTAATTGATTTGCACAATACCCTATCTAATGAGGAATTCTTATGGAAACAAAAATCAAGGATAACATGGCTTAAGGAAGGAGATCATAATACAAAATTCTTCCATACCACTACTCTAAGGCACAAGAGTTCCAATAGAATTTGAGAAATTTTTAAAGATGATGGATCCAAAGTAATGGATCTTCAAGAAATTAGAGCAAAGGCAGTTGCTTACTTTGGTTCCTTGCTAGGCTCAAGAGATATCAGGGACAAAGAGGCAAAAAATATTCTCTTACGCTTTATTCCTAGTGTAGTCTTAGAGGAAATGAATCGAATTCTCAAAGCTTCCTTTACAGATGAAGAGTTAACATTTATTGTGTTTGGCATGGGAGCTTTGAAATCCCCTAGTACATATGGTTTTCCCCATTTATTGTTTCAAAAAATTTAACATATTATTAGGAGTGAGGTCTGTGAAGTAGTGATATCCATTCAAAATTCAAAGCTTGTCCCCTTCAGTGTGAATTCTACCTTTCTAGCTCTTATCCCAAAATTGATAGGGGCCAACAAATTTTGTGATAATAACCTAATCATTATTTCAAATATGACAATAATATCTCATTCTTTAGCTTGGAGACACTCAACTTCAACTTTATTTTGAATGTATAGCTAATAAAACACTTTCTTTAATGCTTTAGTTAAACACTTTTATAGATACATTTTTGCTCACTAATCTTGTTATCCAAAATGGTGAAATCATAGCTCCTTTGCTTCTCGAGATTATTTCCCAATATCTTGCACTATTTTTGTCCAAAAAAAATTCTATTTGTAGATATTTTATTCTCAGATAGTTGCCTTTAAACTTTTGAATTTTTCTTCTCCAAATTTTGTCCAAAAACTCAAAAAATTATAGCTTTGCTTCTTCTCCAAATGCTACTCAAAATCTGTCTTCTTATTCCTCCAATAATATTGTTAAAAATTCTGCCCTTTAAATGCTACCCAAATTTTTTGAAACCCACAGTTGATTTCCTTCTCAAAATGATGTCCACATTAAGCTCCTATATCCTTCCAAATTTGTTGTCCAAAACTATATAATTTTGTAGCTCTCAATGCTGCCCAAAATGCTATCTCCTTGCTATCCAAAATACAACTTTATCTTCCTCAACTCACTTCCTTATATTGCAGTGAATTTCTTCTTCAAAATTTGCTTCAACTTGCTTTCCATATTTTTTGAAATTTGCAATCCAAAATTCTGCCTCTAACTCCTTCACTTTGCTTCCTTTTATTGTCTACAAACTCTACCTCTATATTTATCTTAATTGCTATCAATTCCTTCTTCAAACAACTATCCAAAAATCACTTCCAAATCTGCCCTAAGATTCTCCAATTCGCAGCTCTTCTATCTCCTTCCAATGCTACCCAATTTTGTAGTCCAAAAACCTTTCAAATGTTGCTCCAAGATTCTAACTTCTTCTCCTCTATCTTGTTGTCCAAAAATAGTCTCTAACTCCTCCAATTTGTTGCCTTAATTTGTTGTCAAGCCTTCCTTCAATTGGTTTTTCAAGGGAAATTCAAAATCTACCCAAATCTTCTTCAATTTGCAGTTCTATGTCACCTCCAATTTTTTGTCTTATGACCCTTAAACTTTTATCACAAAAAAAAAAAGCAATCTTCTCCTCCACAAATCAGCCTTCAAATTCTTAATGGTTGTATTTAAATTCTTCAAATCAGTGGCCTCTTCAATCCTATTTCTTCTCCTTAGATTTTGCTAGATTTTGTCCTTCAAATTTGGCCTCTTTGTTGGCCTCTTCTTCAAGAATCTGAATGTCTTGAAGATCTTCAAAAAATACTTTCTCAAATTTGGCAAACTTCTTGCCAAAAATCTTCTCCTTTTGGGATTTTTGTTGAATGGTGACAATTGTCCCAAATTCCTCTTTCTAGGAGCTTCTCCTGTTTGCAATATTCTTCCTTAAATTTTTTCAAATCTTCTCCAGTTGCCACTTCTTCAACTTCCTCAATAGGGCTTCTCTAGCCTTCTTCGTACTCCTTTCAAATTCGTTAGAAACCTCTTATCTTGGGTTTCCAAATTATTCAATCTTCTATATCTTTTCTCAGTCTTCTTCCTTAATTATCGTATTTTTTTTCTCAAATTTGCAATGGGGACCTCTTCTCTCAATTCTCCTCTTTCTCCAATCTTTAATAGGGCTTCTATTCGTCTCTTTCTCTCTTCTCAATCTTCAATCTACTATGGATACCTCTTTCTTGAGTCTCCTCAATATTTAATATACAGTCTTCAATATTCAATAAAGACCTTTTTATTGGGTCTCCTCAATATTCAGTATTCAATCTTCTATGGGAACCTCTTTCTTGGGCCTCCTCAATCTTCAATATCCAATGGGACCTCTTTCTTAGACCTCCTTAGTCTTCAATGTCTTCTCTTTTTCTACAACTCAAAACTAATCCCTACACGAGGAAAGCACATAAACTTTTAGGCAATCGAAGATGAAATTATTCTCTACCCATTGTAGGAAGATTCTCAACTTTGGAGAACTAATTTTTTGTAACAAAAAACTTAGACAGTAGCAATCAAATACATTCAAATTTCTAAAATTTTGAAATCAATAAATTTCTCCTTCAAACATGTGGAAATACTCTAGCCAAATAGCAATTTGGAATATTCTTCTATCAAACTTTTCAATAGGACCTCCTTCTTGGGTCTCTTAATATCATCAATGTTATGTTCTATCTTCAAGACCTATATATTTCCTTCTCTAAATTTGCTCTTGGAATAGGTAAATTAAATCTTCAATCTTCACTGGTTTTTCTTCAACATAGTGGAAAATATTGTCTTCTCTGGTTTTCTATTTATAGAGGTAATTTCTTCAACTTGACTAGTTTCTCCTTAACCAGTGGAAATCTCCATTGCAATTTTTAAAATCCTATGCAAGACAAAACCTTGTTGTAGCTCTGATACCATTGTTAGCTTTTGATGTCGAATACTTAATTCAAATAACCATAGAATCTCAAATAAAGTTGCAATATAAAGTATACAATATTGGCAATATTTTAAACATATAAAACTTATAAATAACTTAATATATAACTCATTAAATGGCCATTAACAAATAGTCATGAAAATAGTAAATGATATAGAATAAATACCTACTAATGCATGCTATGAGCAATGCACTTTCAGTTGTCATTACAATACTTAGTCACAGTATATAATCGAATGTGACTCTTCATATGGAACACTCTTGGTCTTCTCCCTTATTGAGACTCTTCACTATCCTACTCTAATGACACATGCACATGGACTATTATGCACATTTACATTATTAAATACTTTGCACATTCTAATAATACTTGTGCATTTATTACATTGCATAAAGTAAATACTCAAACTCTATTCTAAGACACTCTCATAATCTAAAGATGTACAAAGGTGGTGCATTATCATGTACCAAATAATTTAATATTCTCCAACACCCCTATGATTACTTTTGAGCATTTTATTGTAATAATATTTTTTTGTGTAATATTTTGTTGATTATTATAGGAAAATTTTAGGGGTGGTTCTTCTAGGGTTTTGGCCTACTCTATACTTGTCTAAGCTCTCTATTTTTACTTATTTTACATCCAATTAGTATTTTTCAATACTATGTAAAATTATTTTAAGTCATATGGAAAAAGCAAGAATCATTTTGATCTAGCTAAAATTTCCAAGAGCATGTATAGGTAAGTATCATGTATGTTTTTCTCTACTTTTACATATTTGACTAGTTTTTTTTTTTTTTTTGGTGTTTATTTCAAAAATATGGATTTTGCATAGACATAGAATCAAAATTAATAGAAATTTTGTTTTTGCACCATGGTATAACATTTGCATTTATGTTTTTTTAGCTATTGTATATTGTTCTTTTTTCCCTAAGGACTCTTGATTGGATATCCATTATGGTGTTGTTCATGGTCGTAAGGTAGGGATAATAAATATTTATAAAAAGAGCACTAATGACTAACTTTGTAGGTGGAGAAGAGCCTCATCCTCCTACATATGGGACATGGGTGTTCTAACTTTGTTACTCTTTGGTAGGAAAATGACAAGCCATCTTGGTCAATAGTTTTGGTTCTCTTTATTCACCTAGTTGATACTTTTATGCCATCTTTTCTTCTTCTTTTTTATGATTTTTTCCAAAAATCTAAAATAAGGATAAAGGCATGATTAAGGAACATATTTGCATATGTTCCTTAGAGCATGCATCCTAAATATTAACAATACCATGATAGAAACTTAAAGTGATGATTATGGTCATTGATAAAGGCCTTCAAATGACTCAAGACTTAGAAGGAAATTTGATCGTAGAAGGAGACTCTATGCATGTTATAAATCTCCTAAATAATTGGAAAACACCTCCTTGGAGGATTAAAACAATTGTTGAAGAGGCTAGGATCCTTTTCCAAGGAATACAGAACATAAAATCCGAACATGTCTTTCGGGAAGCTAACAAAGTTGTTGATAAGCTGGCCAATTTGGGTGTTGATGGTGATGAACTTTTCAAATGGGATCACGGTGTCCCGAGTGAAGTAAAGGATCTTATTCAACAATAATGCCAAGAATGATAGTCAAATTTACCAACAGGGAAGGCATTGTAAGTTCGAAGGCTATGAGTATTCTCGTCTCTTTTTTGAAATGGACTCACAATAAAAATTATTCGAGCTGTCAGTCTTGGTGGATGCTTCTTGGAAATACCACAAAGACTAATGGGGGTAGTCACATGTCAGATAACATGGCTCCTAGTCATCTTAGTAATTTTAGGTTGGTTGATAATCACAGGGCAGGAAAGAAATGACAATATAAGACTTCGAACTAGAGCCACGTGGACCACCAGATAGCCACCGCCATAAATCTAGCTAGCAGGTTCACTTCTCCAAGGCTGATTGGCCAAGACAATATGTGGTCCCAAAGCATGTCATATACGAAATAAATCAATTACCAAAGAATTATTAAGAGTAACTGTCAATACAAAGCTTGTGGGCATTTTTTTCAATACTCTGCTATGTGTGTCTACAACTTTTTGTTTCTCCATTGTTTCAAGGAAGGGATCTGTGTTCATTTCTTTTTTTGTAATTATGATGCAGGTGTGTTTTCTCGGGGCATACCCAATATGTTTTATGGGAAGTTTCTTTTTGATAATAGGCTATGTGCCTTACCGGATGTAATGGCTTTGGCGGTATGTAGATTTTACATATATATGATCCTTAGTAAGGACATGTTCATCAACAGCCCTGGGCTGATTTTTGTAAAAGGTTTTGGGTCAACCTGTAAAACCCGGTATTAATGCTATAGTATCTTATCTACCAAAAACAAATTGGGTTTTCAATCTATGATAGTTGTCCTAGCATGTTTTTATACTGAGGGTTAATATGTCATACTATTTGGACTAACAATTGTAATTTAATTTCTCTAATAATGGTGTAACTTAATCATCAACCTTAAAAAGTAAATTTATCCTTTTCATCTAATATAAATATCCATTTTATCTTCTTCTTCACTCACTATATATCTATTTGTTATGAAAATATACACTTGACCAATCAATTCTATTGCTTATGTTGGTTTCAATTTATATTTACTACCTTCATTGCTTTTGTAACATGTAACCTTCTTACTCTCTTTATCTTCCTCTCTTGTTCTTGTAGGTACAACCAAATGCATTGAACACTAGTTTGTTGCATTACATAGAGGAGGAGGGGATACTCTAACTAGGATTTATAGTCAAATATTGAAGCTACTAATCGAGAATAAATTTCCAAGGTACTTTGAGTTCCCTACACTAACTCCAAGTGTGATCTCTCCTTTTTATAGTGATACATTGCAAGTAGGATAGAATAAAAGTGAGTTCTTTATTATAAATATTGCTAAGTGTCATGGTCCTTGATGTCACATACCATTAAATATTTTACTTACTACATTATGATTCATCATAGCTTATGCTTTTTGTGGATGATCTTAGTGTAGTATGTTCTTGAATGTTATCTCTTAATTTTTGCTTAGATTAGGATAGTTTCAGCATAATTATTGTAATATTATTATTATTTTCTTGGTTTAAGTATTTTGGTATATCTTGTAATATCTTGTGTAATTGTATGAAATATTTTTTTTTGCAAACAAGGAGGAAGGCTAAAAGGAAAGGTCTTTGGGCTTCATCTTTGTAGTTGATAATACATATAGCTTTCATGGTTAACTCAATGTTTCTAAGACTTTAGAGAGTGTATATAATTGATTTTGTACCACCTCCCTCTCAAATGGTTCTTTGTTTTTTGATATGATATTTGATTATTAGGTCTTACCACATTGGCATGTTCAAGGTGCCAAATGGATTTTTAGAACCTAGGTGTTTCAATCCAACTAAAGACATTGATGGCAATGAGGTATTGTGTTTGAATCTCATTAGGTGCTTTAGACGAGGATCAAGCCTTGTTAGTAGATGGCCTTTCAATTATTGTAAAGGGTGTGATGACTTTTGTTAGAACAAAATAACTCCACATGTATGGTCTCTAATTCAACTCTTATTACCATGGTAGTAGCATGACTTGGAATGTCTTATGAGTTCAATATGGGTCCAATGTGGCCAAAGTGGTGCTGACTAAGCTAATATGGTATGTTACAACTACACTAAAAAAAAATCATAAAAGGAGTCATTTAACCAATCAAAATATGTAAATTATTAAGAAATTATTCTCTAATCCCATTCAATAGTAAACTTACTAAATATTTGGCATCTTACAAATTGCTATATATTTAAGGTTCTTTATGCCACAAGGTAACCCAATAGAGAGTATCTAAATATTTTAATTTTGGTTTATAGTATTATTTTTATAAGAAGGAAAAAAATTGGAGGTCATAACTCATTCACATGGCAGTGTTTGGAGCTATTTATTTTCAAATCATATGCTTTTTTGAGCTCTTTATAGTGGTGTTGATGGTTATATCCTATTTTTCAATCGAAGGAACTAAATTATGCAATAATATTATGGATCATATACTAAGCACCAATGCTCAATGGATGACAGTACTCTTCCCTAGAAGATCAAAAAATAATCTCTTCTTCAAACAAAGGATTATGATAATTTATTTCTAAAATATTGGTAAATTCAAATACAAAACAAAGGATTTGATTAAGTCCACGAAGGAAAAAGCTCATAATATTATTGATTTGTATGTGGATAAGAAACTAAAATAATATCACCAACAACTTAGATCCTTCATCTCTCTTAGATGTTTTTTAGAAGTTATTTGACAAAGTTAATGCCACGCAAGTTAGTCATTTGAAAGTCAAGCTTACCACATTGAAAATTATCAATTTTGATATTGTTCAAGAGTGCCTCAACCATTTTATAAAGTTATAGTGAATATATATTGCTAAATTTGGGAACACTAAAATTATAAAATATTAACTTAATGTGGACCTCAACAATGTTGAGAAGAATATGACTAGGTATCTAAATTCTTCAATATGATCTGAATGTTTTTTCCAATATAACATATTCCTTCATTGGATACTACTTTATTAAATTTTTTTCCACCAAGCATGATTGGGATTCAAAATAAAATAGCATTCTCCATTTAGAATCATCATAAAATATTTCAAAACAAGTATCTAAGAATTTGGAAAAGAATGAGAAGCCAAAATAGTAGGGGAGGAGGTTCCTTAAGAATTCAATTTTTTATTTTTATGTGGAGATTCACTCAACATAATAGAATTCAACATCTTTGGAGGAATGGATTGCAGAGGATAAATGCTATGTGCCAAAGCATCATGACTATCTTTTGACTAACTATAGTGGATGACATCATGATGAGATATTAGTGATGATTCTTTCTTGTAGGTTTTAATATGTGATGATGAGAATCTTGAATCCTCATATTTTATGGAGGTCCTCCATGTTCTCTGTGTTATCCCCAATATTCTTTCTATTTATTCCATTACTCACACTAAGAAAAAAATCAATTTTGGCCAGATTGATGGATGTTTAAGGATATGTATGATGGATTTAATATGATTGCTTTAGGATATCATGATAAAATAGATTAATAATACAAGCTTGTTGTGCCTCTCTTCTTCCTCCTATTCTTTTTCCAAGAGGAAACATTTGTTGCTATGGTTGCTAAGATAGATGGAATTAAAAGTTATGACAACAATGTCTCAATAATACTAATTATAGATCCTTGAGGTATATGTTTTATATTCATATGGGTAGTCAAATTTTGTCTATTAGTCCACCCAATTGTGTTTGTAAGAGGTGCACTTTGGGAAAACATAATTGGGAATCCTTTTTGAAAAAGAAATGTTGTGCCTCTCATCCATCTATTAATCCACCCAATGGTGTTTGTGATAAGTGCACTTTGGAAAATCATCATTGGGGGTCTTTTTTAAAAAGCAAATGTTGTGTGTCTAAACCCTTAGAACTTATTCATAAAAATGTTTGTAGAAGTGTGGAAAAATATTTCCTATAGAACAATATGTATTTTCTCTCTTTTGTTAATGATTTCTCCAAGTAGTTATGGATGTATAGGAAGTTTCTTAAGTGAATCTCCATATATATACCTTAATTTACATGTTGTCAAATAGAAATGGTTTGTTATTTTTGACAAAAATAACCCAAATAAAAGTCAAACATATTTATAGAGAATTAAATAGGGAAGCAGATGAACTCTTAAAGAAGGCACTTTATATTGATCCAAGTATGTTCTTAGTACAATAATTCAATGAGAGCAATGCACTACAGCTGGTCCAAATCTTTATCTGAAGGATTAATACAATCTAGTTAAAGAAAGCACATATAAAACAACTTTTTTCAAAAAACTCAAAAGTTAGTGATTTAAAAGATATTGTTTGATAAATTGGAAATGTGCCTAATAATAAAACTTAGTATGAGGAAATGATATTAGGTTAACCTGTTTTACTTGGATGAATCTTAAGTAAAAATCAATATTTTGGCATTAGAGAAAACCCTAGGAGCTGAGAATATTCCTTCGTCTGTTTCATGGTTGTCGTACAGTCGGTAGCTTCAACTTATGTTGAAGCTACCGGAGCAAGGAATTGCGCCAGGGAAGAGGTCTCGCAAGTTCATGCTGAAATTTTTCCACAAGGTAACAATGCCAATCCTGTTGTTGAAATTCTTGTTATTGAGTTTGATAATGCATGCAAGTGGCTAGAAGAGCATACCCTGATAGGATATTTCTTGGGTCGTATCCCGAATGATACTTTGATCCGATCTTGGATTCAACAGTATTGGCAACCTTATGGCATTAAGATAGAGAATATCCAAAATTTGTCAAAGGGGTTTTTTCTTTTTCGCTTTGTTGATGCTCAACATGCACAAGAAGTTTTTAGTCGGGGTCCCTGGTATGTCCGAAGCTCTTTGCTTATCTTTCAACAATGGTCCAGAGATTTCTCTATCAATGATGAGGCTTCTCTGGAAGTGCCTGTTTGGGCTGAGTTCCCTGGTCTTCCGATAACCCTTTGGCCATTCTTGCAAAGTATTGCTTCCACCCTTGGGAAGGTGGTCTGCTTAGAACCAAATAAATTCTATAATGTTCGCCCTAACAAGTGTGTGTGTGTCAAAGTCGATCTTTCCAAGGACCTTACTGAGTCTATTGACCTGAATATTGGTGACAAGGTTTTTACACAGCGTGTTGTGTACATTAATTTTCCCAACACCTGTTACCGTTGTCAATCAACAGAGCACAAAATTAAAGATTGTCCACTTATGGCTGATAAGTTCAAATCATGCAATGTTGTTGTTCCTCCCCTTGCTCCGATAGTTCCAGCTCCAGGAGCCAAGAATCCTCCAAATGAATGGACTACAGTGACAAACAAGAAAAATCATCCACCTAAGCAGTCGGTGTTGCAGGGAGGTTCTAGTTCCAACCCTTCGGTACAACAACCTTCAGCACCATGCATGCCAGCCCTTCCAGCTCAAACTGCTCCAGTGTAGTTGTCTCCCTCGACACCAGGAGGGTCCCCTTTTGTACCTGCTTTAGATGGAGTTTCACCACCTCTAGTATCTTCTTCACCCGATGATCTTGCTCCTTCCATTCTTAAGCAAGCGTTACTGGAGGATGTGTCATTCTCCAGGTCCCGCCATTCACGTAGTCCGTCTCGTGAGGGGTTACATCAAGAAAAGAGACGACAAACTGACTTTATTAGGGAAAATCATGAACGATTTCTTAGCAATTCGTATAATTCCCTAGGAGAGTTGGGAGATTTTGAAGATGTTTTCGAGGGAATGAACCTCGATCGTCTGCAATGATTTTTTTGTCTTGGAATGTGAGAGGACTGACGGATCCAGTCCAAAAATATCAGGTCCGTAGAGAGATTCAGAATGTTGCTCGCCTGCATGGTAGTTTGGATTTTTTGTGTTTGCAAGAAGTTAAGGTTGCTGACTTCATTTTGGATAGTACTTGTACTTTTTTATGGTCGGCAAGTAAGTTTTTTTGTTCCCATCATACTCCTGGTAGAGGAGGAGCTGTCACTTTCATTTCTCCTAGATGGCATTCTCATCTTGTCACATGGGGGGTGGACCCCTCAAATCAAGCAGTTTGGACTCTTTTTGAAGTTGGTGGCATCCCTTTTGGTTTGATTAATGTATATGCTTCTAATAATGCACTGGAAAGGTGTGCTTTATGGTGATGGCTTGCTCTTTCCCTACCTGAAGCGGTTTGGGTGGTGTGTGGTGATTTCAATATGGTGGAGAAATCGATTGACAAACTTGGCTTGCTCCCTATGCATTGGAATATTGGTGAGCGGGAAGCATGGTTTTTTTTCAAAAATAAGCTTGGGCTGAGTGACCCTAATTCCTGCTTTATACCCTCTGATTTTCCTGAGTCTATGTGGTATACCTGGTCCAACTTTCAAGCTGGCAATGCCCATATTTTGAAGCGGCTTGATAGAGCTATGCTATCTGAACATTCTCATTTTCATTTCCATCGCTTGTCGGCTTCTCTGCCCTTTGTTTCAATTGTTCCTGATACCACCCTTTCTGATCATGCTCCCATTGTGTTTTCCATCTCTTGTTCTCCACCTTCGCCTCATCAGTTCAAGTCTCAATTTTATCTGAATGTTTCTTTTTTGAAACATCAAGCTATGTCTGCTCATATTCGCAGGATTTGGAATCTAGTTCCTAGACCAACTGGAATTCATGGTAGAATTTCTTGGTGGAATGAAGCTATCTCCAGAACAACTGTTCTTCTCAGGAATTTAGGAGTTGAAGTTGCCAAGCGGAGATGAATCTCTAATGCAGCCCTTAAAGCTGAACTAGCTCGTGCTTCTGTCAGACTAGAAGCGAGCCCTCTAAGCTCTATTCTTCAAGCCCAAGTTGCAAGTCTTAGGCATGAGCTTAAAAAAATTGAGCTTTATGAAGCAAGGGGAGCTCAACTTCGTGCTCGACTTCACTAGCTAAAAATTGGTGATAGGGTTTCAAAAGATTTTTTTCAAAAAATAAAGCCCTTGAGACAATCCATTCAATTCAATGCTATTCAAGATGCAGGGGTTCATTGGACTTCACTTCCTAATATTATTAAAGTTTTTGTCAAGCATTATCAGAAAGTTTTTGCTTCTCAGGAGTTAACTCCTGAACGACAGGCTGCAATTCAAGCTTGTTGTGCAGTTGTTCCTGAGAAGCTTTTAGCTCTTCAAAAGGAAGCTTGTGAGCATCCTTTGTCATTGGATGATCTTGTTGAAGCCCTATCCAGGATGGCCAATGATAAAGCTCCAGGATTAGATGGATTTCCTTGTGAATTTTATAAGGAGTATTGGGACATGGTTGGCCCAAATTTATTGTATGTTTATCAAGAAGCAATGGTTGTTGGCTCTTTAGGTTCTATAATTAATAAGGGCAATATTAAATTCATCCCTAAGCAGGGGGATCCAGAAGTGCTCACCAACTGGAGGCCTATTACTTTACTCAATGTGAGTTACAAAATTATTGCTAAGGCTTTGGCCTTACGCCTTAGACCTCTGTTGCCACTTATTATTCGTCCTGAGCAAACTGGGTTTGTGCAGAGCAGATATATTTTGGATAATGTAATTGTTGTTTGGGAGGGCATGGAATGGGCTAGAGCCACTCAACAAAATACTCTTTTCATCAAGATTGATTTTGAGAAAGCCTATGATAGGATTGAATGGAATTTCATCCTTACCATGCTTCAAGCTCTTGGTTTTGGGCCACATTTCTTGAGCTCGATTAGTATGCTTTTTGTGGATGCTTCAGTTGTGCTTACTTTGAACAATTGTCAGTCTGAATCAATTGGATTGTTCAGATCTGTCAGATAGGGTTGTCCTTTGGCTCCTTCTCTTTTCATATTGGCAGTTGAAGCTTTTGGATACCTTCTTGCTAACCAAGTGAGTCAAGGTAATATTAGGGGTATTTCTTTACCTGGAGAATCTTCTCAACTTATAAATGGATATTTTGTAGATGATTCTTTTTTTACTCTTCATGAGGATGAACGCTCTGTCAAACAGGCTCTAGATTGTCTGGATATTTTTTGCAATGCATCAGGATCTAGCATTCAATGGAGGAAGACCTCATGCTATAGGTAATCCTCTTTGGACCTTCCAAGCTGGCTTGAAAGCTTCCAATGGCATTGGATCCAACCAGGGGAGATGTTTAAATTCCTTGGCATCCCATTTGCTTTCCAGAGTTCCCCTGCTGTCTTGTGGAATTATGTTTTACAAAAAGTAGAGAAAAAAATTTCCTTTTGGATCACCAAAAAACTTACTCTAGCTGGTAAGTTTCAAGTGTGTTCCAAAATTATTGCTTCTACTCATGTGTACTATTCATCTTGTTGGGTCCCTTCTCAAGCCTGCTATAAAAAGTTGGAAAAGCTTTTAAGGGATTTTCTTTGGGCTAACTCATCACATAAACGAGGGTTTCATAGAGTTGCCTGGGAAATCTGTTGTCTTCCCAAAAAATCAGGAGGTATGGGATTGCATGATTGTCAAAGACAAGGTTTTGCTTTATCTACTAAATGGATTCTTCGAGCCTTAAGTGGTTTTGAAGCTTGGAAAGTTCTCATTCGACACTGCATCTCCACTGGTTTACCTCTTGGCAGGAAGGCTTGGAAAGGTATGAATTTTCAATCCCTCCTGGTTGCTCCTATCCCAGTTAAAATTCAAGGCTCTTTTGTCATTCAGAGCATATGGAGGGCTTGGGAGAAAATTAAGCCCTGGTTGAGTTGGCTAGGGGATGGGCATCGAAAAGGTGCTTCTATTTCCACTTATAATGTTTGGTGGTCACCTTTTATTACTCTTCAAGGTTCCCCTCTTGCTTCCATGCAATGGATTCATGCTCAACGGTTCTTCAGGAAAGGGATTTCAATAGTGGCAGACTTTTTTTCGAGATATTCCAGGGATTGGATCCCATGGGATAATTTCAGGAGATTGTTTGGTCTGCGGCCAGATGATAAGATTACTTATGACACTATTTTGGATTGTATCCCCTTTTCCCTTTGGCCCATGATCTGTAGACATTCTCAAAAGCCTTGGTGGTCTGATTGGGGATGGTTTAAGAAAACCCCACTTCTTACTTACAAACCTAAGTTAGGGTATGCTTGGCTTACTCCCAATGTCCCTATGGTTCAAAGACTCAATGCCCGGTGGGATCTTCTTTCCACTCAAACTCGTTGGAGTCTAAGATTTAAAATGGCTTGGGCAGGATATATTGAACCCAAATAGGCTTTCTTTGCTTGGAGCCTCTTATCCTATGGTCTTCCTCTTGGACAAAGATTAAACTACCTTGGAATAGAGAATCCTTCCTATCATTTTTGCGGTGCTCCAGAGGACCCACTTCATATTTTTTGGCAATGCAGGAAAGCTCGAATGGCTTGGGATTGGCTTGAGACCTTCTTTCGGCCTCATATGGCTAGTTCATTCACCTGGCATCATGTTTTGCTTGGCGACCCACCAGATTTTTCCTTGCCCTTGTTGGAAGTGTGGAACATTCTTCGCATCAGTGTGCTCTTTCATATTTGGAAAACTCGTAACAAAATTCTCTTTTCTCAGTAGCATAGTTCAGATGAATTTTCAATTGTTGATAAGTGCACAATTTACTCTAATTTTTGGCTCCAGATTTCAGTTCAAGTGGAGAAAGTTCATATAGAGGTGGAGCATCTTCGTGCTCTTATGCAACACTGGGGTAATGCCCCATGTACGGTCATCCGAGTGCCTTCTATACAACCTTCTCGATCTTGTCTCTGATGGCATTGATGGTTTTGGTACAAGTGATAATGTTGGCACGCCTGGGAAGGATGGGTGGCTCATTTCCATTCCTTCTAATATCGGTTGTTAGCATCTGGCAGGTGATGGACATTCACCTCGTGAGCATACCTCCATGATTGACATGATTTAATGCATGCTTTTTGGTGTTGTGGTTGGTGACGGGTTTAACCCTGTTTTTATTGTTTTGAGTAATGTTGACTAACTCCACCTGAGTTAGTGTGACTACATATTGGGGTGTGCCTATCCACCTATTTTTTTGGTTGTAAAGACTTGTATTTTTAAATTAATTAAAAGTTAGGCCTTTACATTCAAAAAAAAAAAAACTTAGTATGACAGATATAACTAGTTATTATGTATAAATGACCTAATTTTTAGGTCACTATTGAAATTTTGAAGAAATGCCAATGAAACATGAAAAATGTAATTTCATATTTATTGCGACTTTTTTCCAAAAAAAAAAAATACAAATAAATTTAAACATATCTATCTATATATCAAATATATATTTTAAATCTCATAATATTATTTTCAAAATATTTTAAACTACTAACATGTTGCAAAGATATTATTAACTGCATATTTTTCAATAAATTAATTATAAATATATCAATCAAATTACATAACTACTTTATTTTAAATATGATATTTTAAAAAAGGATAATAAAATAAAATTTAGAAAAAGTTATACATTCCCATTTAAATATAATAATTTTTAAAATAATAAAAATATTAAAATGCCCGATTCATTCCCTTATAAACATCTATATATCTATAGATAAGGTTAGGTGTAAGGTAGGTAGTGGACGCTGCCAAAGTCTTTCCCCGATTCATTCCCTTATAAACATCTATATATTTATACTTAACCTTAGAGCAGGTTAGGTGTAAGGTATGTAGTAGACGCTGCCAAAATAGTACTAGGGTTCTAATTATAAGTATGTATGCCATAATAAAATAAATTACTAAATATAACTATTGAAGATTATACCTTGGGATTTGTCACGTCACTCTCGTTTATTTTATAATTAAAAAAAATTGTCATAAATCATTCTTTATTTTCCAATTCAATTGCCGGAAAAGGCTCATAATTTATGAGATTTAGTTAATTTTTCTTCGAACGGTCTGCTGAGTATGTTTTTTTTAGTATGTTCTTCTTTTTAAATTATAAGCGTGATATAATTGGGAGTTTCTTTCGATTAATAAGTTGAAAGGTTAACATGTAGAAAATATCAACCATCTTTTTATTGAGTGTACTTTAGCCTCACAGCTATGGAGGAGAATGACCATTTGGCTTACAGTGGTCTAATTTTTTTACTTTTGAACAGTTTTGGAGGGATTGGCCTAATCAAGGGGGTGTTGATCATTTTATTAGACAGTTAGTTTGGATGGGTTCTACCATTTTTTTTTGGAATATTTGAAATGAAAGGAACAACCGAATTAAAAAATCAAGATAGGAAGGATATTCACTATATTTGGCAAAAGACCGCCAACTTAGTTGAATCAGTCCATAACTCCTTAATCACCCCCAAAACTCTCACCAAAGATGGGATCAAGTGATGCAAAGATTGAAGATTAAACCTTCTAAGGGCAACCAACTTAAAGGGAATGTGAGTATTACTAAGATGGATAGGACTAGAATTTGGCAACCTCCTCCTAAGGATTTTGGAAAAGTCAATACTGATGGAGCCTCTAGAGGGAACCCTGGAAAAGCCAGTGTGGGAGGAATTGATAGACTTTCAGATGACTCCCTGGTTTTTACTTTTGTTGAGAATTTGGGTATTCTTTCCAATAACCTTGTTGAGGGGTATGGTATCCTCATAGGCCTTTAGGAGGCTACTAAGGTTGGATGGGAAAATATGTTAGTTGAGTCTTACTCTCAACTTATAATTAATCTCTTGAATACTCCTTCTAAGAATCATAAGGTGGATTGGAGAATAAAAAGAATTATTGAGAAGATTCAGTTAATCCAGATGGGATTTTTGAAAGTTGATTACAATCATGTGGTCAGAGATCAAAACAAGAGTGTTGATGCTTTAGCTAATTGGGCTTTGGACAAAGGTGATCTTACTTGTTATGGCCACCCTCCTATATGGTGGGCTTCTCAAATTAGGGAAGTTCTTCTTTCTATCATTTCTTTGGATGGCTCCAGTTCTAAAGGTACCTAGTTTCTTCTTGTTTTTTTTTTCTTCTCTTTGGTTCATTCAATTTTTTTAGTTCCCTAGCTCATTCTATTCTTTATTTTGTTTCCTTTGTTGATTCTTGCCTTAATAGTCTTCTGGTCTAGATAGGTCATTGTTTTATTCTTTTTTTTTTTCTTTTTTTCTTTTTTTTGTTTAGTTTTTTTAAGGTGGGTGGGTTCTTTTGTTTTATTTTGTTTTTGTGTTCTTTGTGTTGTTTTTTGTTGTTCTTGTGTTTATTTTTATTTTTATTTATTTATTTTGTTCTTGTGTTTTTTTCGTTCTTGTTCTTGGGTTTCTCTTTGTTTGTGTTATTTCGTGTTTTTATGTGTGAGTGTTTTCTATGTTTTTTTGTTTTTGTTTATTGTCTGTTGTTGGTTGTTTTTTATTTTTATTTTTTTTATTTTTTAGGTTTTGGTTGTGTTTATTTTTCATGTTTTTTTTGGGTTATGTCTTTGTAGTGTTATGTTGTTTTTGTCTTGTTTGTGTTTTGTTATGTGGTTCTTGTGTTTTTTTATGTGGTTTGTGTTGTGGTTTCTTTTATCTTATTGTGTGTGTTTGGTTATGCTTTTGTTTTTGACACACTCAAGAAGCATGTTTTTTATTTTATTTTATTATTTTTGTTGTTATTTACTTATTTTTAAATTGGTTTTGTGTGTTTGTTTGCTCCTTGAGTATGTCAAAGTGGTAGGCCAGGTACGAGTCCTGGACATTTTTGACGGAATGGATACCTCTACCTCCTTGGGTCTTACCCGAAAGTGACATCCCTTTTGGGATGTTTTCCACAAATAAAAAAAAAGTTGAAAGGTTAACAACATGTTTTTAATAAAAATATGTTTTACTTATCACAAGGCAATTAATATGTTTTTTTTAATTTTATTTTAGGGAAAATATGTAGAATTTCTTCATATAAATGTTGATATCTGACCTATTACAACGAGATATAATTATAGTCTCTTTGTTGATATTAGTTTTAATTCTTATGTATATTCAATTATGAATGCTTTACTCACCAATTCATTTTATTTTTTAATTGATAAAAAATCCTAAAATTATAATATTATAATATTCCAGTTAATAAATTAATATAATCTAACTTTTAATTTAAAAAAAAAAAACTCTCTGCGCACTTTTTATGTGACAGTTACTTAGAATCAATATTTATAGAAGATGCGCATCCTAATCATCTGTAAAAATTAAATGGTCACATTTATGCCAAGTACAGTACAAATTTTATTGTGCCCGATCATGTCTCTTGGAACGGTCGATTTTTTTTCTTATAGCCCTTGAAAAGAACATCAATATAATCTTCCTGCTTTTTAGATATATAAATATTTATTTTTTAATCTTTTTATTATTAATATTGCTGCACCACGCGTATACCGATACTTTTAGGTATTTGTCCAAATATAAAATGAATTTTATGCTGACCACAATTACAAAGAAAAAAACAAAACAAATCCAATGTAGCGACTCGGCGATGGTGTCGAAGATGAGCATGAGCATGAGCGTAAGCGTAACAAGAAAAGCTGCTATGTCCGTAGTGGTACAAAGATGTCAGTAAGGTGATGGTATACAAGAGAGCCACGAAGCAATTGCATTTAATACGCCACTACACTGAAATGATGTTTGCCGTCCGCAATTTCTAATATTAAAATGAAGGCCTCTCCACATTATTCGCATAAATCCTTAATTTACAGTAGCTAAAAGTTAGGAGAAACGGTCTTTTTGCCGACCTGATTCGCATATATCCTTTTTATTCGCCAACGTGACACATCGAGATAGAGTAGGATCTTGTCAAGGCCAATGGGTGGCTGTCACCTTTCAATAATGAAAAAGGTTCCAAAAGCGGAGTTGGAGTCGTGTCCCAGTCAAGTGAGTTTGAAAAAACAGGTTGGCGTAACTAGTAGCCTCACATGGCGACAGAAGACACCGCGACACAAGACACGTCAGACGGATTTCATAAGATAAGGTTTGTTGCAAGTTGAGCTTATTGTACTGAATTGGCGTTATCATGCTTGTTAATGGAAATCCTATTTTAAGACCTCATCACAAGTTTTGTATTATTTAACCCTATTTCATGTGGGTCTCTCTTTTTTTGACCCTATTTTATCGCCGTTGCTTTTATCTTGTATTAGTCAATCTCAATTGCATGCATTTAAGTTATAATCAATTAATCAAAAAATTGAAAACAATATATTTTCTATTCTATAATAAATTTAATATATATATATGTATATGTATGATTATTGGAGTTGCATGAGGCCTTTGCTTATAATGATTGTGCAGCTATCAGATAGGACAGGTGATGCCGCTAGGATTCCCTTGGGTTAAAAATAAATTTAATGGCAGGATGACCCAGATCTTGATATAAGTGAGGTTGAATAGGTTGCAGTGGAGTGCAGTGTAATGAGTGTTGCAAGAAATCCAGAAAAGTCATGAACTGGAACTTTATGTCATTCAGCTGGAAAGAGGGTTTGGTCTGTCTGTGGCAGAGGTCAGAGCTCTCTTAAGAGCTTGATACAGATCTGCGAGGAATAAAGAAGAGAGCTGTTTTTTTTTTTTTTTTTTGTGTTTATCTTAGAGTTGTCGCCGAACAGTCTGTGATTTCTGAAAAGATATTTTGTCTTGGAAGTATAGCTTTGACGGGATGAATAACAGAGAACGCCAGAATTACCTTGATAGTGATGAAGAGCAGGGGGACGAAGAGAAACTGAAGGAGAACGGTTATGATGATTCTGAGTTAGGATCTGATTCTTCTCCAGATTCACCTAGGAATGGAAAGCCCAGTTCCTATAATTCTGCATGGCCACAGAGTTACAGGTAATGTCAATCGGTATGACGTTAACTTTTTGTTCCTTGTTGGTTCTCACGAGCAGAAGGTTATGTTCGTCTGATTATATAAAATATAACTCTGTTTTAGCCATAGATAAATAATCTTTTTGACCTTAAACTAAGATTATTACGGTTTCAACTTTCATGTTTTAGACATAGCAGTGCTTTGAGTTTGACTAATTTTAACTGGTTTTTTATTTTCAGGCAATCGATGGACATGCTCGGCAGCCTGACTTCTCCGAGCATCGGATTTCTAGGGACGCCAAGCATTACTAGAATTAGTTCTTCATATCTATCTTCATCTCTCAAGAGGAGATCCACTCTAGATGTTACGGCTTCCTTGACACAAACTCTACTGCCATCGGAAGCACAAAGGGAAGAGCTAGCACAGATCCAGAGCCACTCTCAACTTCCTGGTTTACAACCGCAGAAAGTCCCTTCCAGAAAAGCTATCCATGAACATTCAACTTCCCACGATTGTAACTTTGGACATGCTTTGTTGAATGGTACGTATATGTATTATGAATATCTTTTCCTTTTCATTGAACCTGTCAAATGTATTACGGGTTTGAATCAAATTATACCCTATCTCATTCAATGTTCTTGTGATAGTGAAATTTATCGAAATAAGTACTTGGTATGTACAACTGACGTGTCAGAATACAACTCAATGAGCCAAGGGTTAAAATGAAGTGAAATGAAAAAGTTATATAGTAGTAAGATTTTGGACATTTATTAAGATATAGATTCAAATCTTGGAGCATGAAATAAATAAATAAATACATAAAATTTTGGGGCACGTTCAATAACAAAGGTAGTAGTCTACCTTGAGTCTAATGTGTACAGGCCAGCTTGATGTTAGACCTTCAATGATTTGACCTGTGTTCCGAGGCAGAAACCTGGGGAAAATGTCTGTCCCCTGTCCCGTGTCCAGTTGTTAAAGATGAAACCTTGGGGAGAATGTCTGTCCCCTTGTCCCCTGTGCCCACTTGTTAAAGATGAAACCTTGGGGAGAATGTCTGTCCTGTGCCCAGTGGTTAAAGATGAAACCTTAGGGAGAATTTTTGTTCCCCGTGCCTAGTTGTTAAAGATGAAACCTTGAGGAAAATGTCTGTCCCTCCTGCCCAGCCATTGGGGATCTTCCTCACTCCGTACTGCAATCAACGAGGAGAGGCACTCCGGGCTGCGTTTACCCAGGAGAGGCTGGGGTTATATGTCTATCCCTATACCCAATTATTCTCCTCAATACTTAATTATTAAAGACGAAAGAATGAAAAATGTTACCAGAGGGTGGGAAAATCAGCCATAGGGTTTGATATAAAAAGTCCAAATGCAAAGAGATTACGTTCTGGCAGAATTCCTCTGATCTACAGCGATGATTGGATTGTGCTAAGAAAAATCGAAATAATTGCGCAAGTGCAGGTATAGCATATAGCAGTAGACAAAATTCTGACAGTAGCAAATACCATTGTGCAGGAATGAACGTTCTTTGCGGTGTTGGGATTCTGTCAACGCCATATGCTGTCAAGGAAGGAGGATGGCTCGGAATGACTGTGCTGTTTGCATTTGCTTTGCTTTCGTGTTACACGGGCATCCTTCTTCGCTACTGCTTGGAAAGTGGACCAGGCCTTGAAACCTATCCTGATATAGGCCAAGCTGCTTTTGGAACTGCAGGCCGTGTGGTAGTTTCAGTAAGTTTTCTACAGGATGATCTGTTCTTGCAAGTATTTTAATTGTAAGGTGGTAAACACCTGCTTATCCATTTCACTGACCTTTGTGTTGCTTATGTTTTTTTCGTTTTCCATTTCCCTACAGATCGTTCTCTATCTGGAGTTGTATGTAAGTAATCTTCAGCACTAAGCCTTGTTGTTGTAGAGACGCTTCTTGGAAATTTCGAAACTAAGAGTAAGTGAATGGATCTGATGCTCAGGCATGCTGCGTAGAATATATCATCCTCGAAAGCGACAACCTCTCATCTCTATTCCCAAATGCACGCCTTGATTTTGCTGGAATCCACCTCAGTTGCCACCAGTTGTTTGCAATATTGATTGCAGTGGCTGTTCTCCCTACCGTTTGGCTTCGAGATTTAAGCATTTTATCCTATATTTCTGGTAAATATTGTCTACTCTGAACCAAGTACAATTTATTTCTCCTATTAAGTATTATTTTTTTTCTGACTTAATTTGGTGATGCAGCTGGCGGAGTTATTGCATCAATTTTGGTAGTAATATGCTTGGTTTGGGTTGGAACTGTGGATAATGTTGGATTTCACCACAAGGGTACTGCATTGGACCTCACTAATCTTCCTATAGGACTCGGTCTATATGGATATTGTTATTCTGGTCATGCTGTCTACCCAAACATTTATACGTCTATGAAAAAACGGTCACAGTTTACTGCTGTTCTGATTACAAGGTATCTTTTAACATTCTGTGGTAAAGATATGTTTCATGAAGTTTACTTCTTATTATGGTTATGTTTTAAGAATTATACGAAATCATGGGGGCTATTGCTTTCTTTTATTGATATCGTTATAAAATTTTGATGGGTTGATGCCGAATTTATGATTCTGCAGCTTTTTGATTTGCACGATCATGTACGCCGGTACTGCTATCGCAGGTTACATGATGTTTGGAGATGGAACACAGTCTCAGTTTACACTTAATATGCCCAAGACGTTTGTAGCATCGAAGATTGCTGTGTGGACAACGGTAATATAGATACTCCCTTACCCTCTTGCCATTGCCTTCTTAACTCTGTATGGATTAGCATATGGAACCGACTTATCATTTAAGAGAGGTGTTTATTCTACAGGTTGTGAACCCTTTCAGCAAATATCCTTTTTTTTTTTTGTGATAATTTAAGCATTAAGCATCTCATATCAATATGAAAGAGTCAATTCAACTAATAGTTTTTTTAATCTTCATATAAATATGAAAGAGTCAATTCAACTAATAGTTTTTAATCTTTAATTAGGATTCAGGATATCCTTGTAAAAGGATGGCAGAACACCATTTTACACTGTTTTTTTATTAGTAGCATTTTCCTTTAACAATTTATACGTATGCATTGACCATCACTCCTGTAGCTTTAAGCTTGGAGGAACTTTTACCATCAACGAAAATGAAATCCCATTGGTTCTCAATTATAATTAGGACAGGTCTAGTTTTCTCAACGTTGGTGGTGGCTCTGGTAGTGCCATTCTTCGGTAAGTCTTATGCTCTGTTCTTTTTAGCAACATCATTATTGATGTTTCAGAATACAGTCGATGACAGTGCATTCTCTAATTGGCAGGTTTTGTGATGGCGCTTATTGGGTCTCTTCTTACTATGCTTGTTGTAAGTTTTCCCTCTGAATGATTTCTATTCACTTTAAAACTTAGACACAATTTTTAATTAAGTTTTGCACTCTGTTTCGACGATTACCTGCCCAGTTTATATAATAAGCAGGCTGAACTTTGTCGTACTTTTTGGCAGGCTTTGATTTTACCTTGTGTTTGCTTTCTCAACATTGTTGGCAATAAAGTAACATTATTGCAGGTAAACAGATTCTGTCTCCCTTTTCCCCAAATGGTCAAGTTCAGCTGTCTGTCATTTCTGCTTTTTAAAGTCATGGCATGTGAGGGCAGCGATCCTCTTTTTGTGATTTAATTGGTGTTTGTTGTTATGTTGCAGGCCATACTCTGCACTACCATAATTATTTTGGGCGTTGCTTGTTCAGCAGTAGGCACCTATTCCGCTGTCGCTGGAATCGTGCGAAGTTTATAGTAGTTCCTCGAACTTTTTCTTGCTGTAAGGAGAGTGAGTTTTCAATTGAGAATCATGGACTCATAACTGTCTAATGTCCAATTGCGAGAGTACACCGTTACAAGGAATAAATTGAAAAGGCAGACAGGCATGACATGGCATGGCATGGAAAGGTTTGTAATCTGAAGGCCATCATGTTTTATTGTGTTGTCTGTCGGACAGTAGTCATAGGTCGATAGCTAGTCGCGCTATATTGAAGCAAGAAAAGTTGCTTTCTGTGGTGGACCCTTGGAAATGAAGTTTGAGATTATTCCTGTGGTTAGATTGCCATGTGGACTTTTATCTCTGAACTGCCGTTGAATGTGAAAGATGATAAGAATACACGTCGCCTGGCCGTCGGCCGTCGGATCTTCTTTGCGTTTTCTTATGGTGGAATTCTTATCCGCTAATAGACTCCGGTTTACTCAACCCTTTCTCAGTTGCATTCTGGTGTAATTACGAAATTTGTTTTACCCTCAACTGCATTTCTACGATAAATTTTTGTTTGTAGCGTAACAAAAAGTATAACTAGGTAGAAAGCGTTTGTTTTCACTTACATTTAAAAGAAAATTGGTAGACCATAAGCTCATTTAAGGGAATGCAAATAACATACAAATAATATTCAAATACTTTAGAATCTAGGTGTAGATCAATTGGTTCAACCAAACTTCGTAAGGGGTGGTGGTCCAAGGTTTAAATCTCGGGTATCGTTGGATTGAATATTTGTCTCTTTCCTGGTGCTTCTAGCGATGTAAAAGGTTTAAAATGATTATGGCATGGTGGTTATAGGGATGGGGGTGGTTATAGGGATGGACTGCGCGAAGATCTATGTGGCGTTTGTTCCTTTCCTGGTGCTTCCAGCGGCGTAAAAGATTTAAAATGATTGTGGTGGTTATAGGGGCGGATTGCGCGATTACACGAAGATCTGTATGGCGTTTGGCCCTTTCTTGGTGCTTCCAATGGCGTAAAAGGTTTTAAATGATTGTGGCATGGTGTTTATAGGGGTGGATTGCGCGAAGATTTGTGTGGCAGTTGTCCGTCCCAGGTTTAAAATGATTGTGGCATGGTGGTTATAGAAGCCAGATTGCATGAAGATTTGTGTGGCGATTTTCGAGGCGAACAACGTAGAATACCATGGCGGCCATAAAAAACTAGACAGCCTGCCCGAATTTGTAGCGGCTACCGATTCCACCATGTAAATTAAAAAAAATACATATTCAAATTCTTTAGGTTAGTGGATTGGTAAGATGTTGGGTACTTACCAAGAGGAAACTTGAGTTCAAACCTCAAGGGCATGTTCAATCACGCAAAAGTAGTAATTTGACCTGAATTTGTTGGGTACTTAGCAAGAGGAGACCTAGGTTCAAACTTCAAGGGCATGTTCAATCTGGGCAAAGGTAGTAATCTAACCTGAGTCGGTTGAATGTGCGTACCCTGATGATGGCAATACCAACCTCAAGCCACTGAGGGTTTCCCTCATGTCGGGTCGTGTTTACCGAGGTGACATAAAGGTTATACTGGTTGCACCATGATTGTGAGGTGACATAGAGGTTATAGTGGTTGCATCATGATTACGACTTGACCTTGTGATTTGTCGGGTCGTGTTTACCGAGGTGACAGAGGTTATAGTGGTTGCACCATGATTGCAAGGGGACATAGAGGTTATAGTGGTTGCACCATGATTGCGAGGGGACATAGAGGTTATAGTGGTTGCATCATGATTGTGACTTGACCTTGTGATCAATTGTTATAAAAAAGAAGGGTAATTGTCAATTCCTCTATGTATTAAAAAACATTCAAATACTTTAGGTTCTAAATATTTCAATGGTGAATGATATTTAATCACAAATAATTTGAACGGTAATGATTACCCTACAATATACACCTCAAGACAATTCACTATTCCAAAAACATTATGCGATTCTTTTATGTATTATATAAACATTCAAATACTCTAGACCCTAAAGATTTCAATGGTGAACGATATTTCATCACACATAATTTGAATGGTAATTATTACCCTACAATTATACACCTCAAGACATTTCACTATTCCAAAAATATTATGCTTTTATTGGTTATCTTATAAATTTTAGAATGAAAGGGTACTTTTTAGAATAATTTTTTAAAGAGGAATGCTCTTGAAGGTTAGTGGATTGGTAAGTGTTTCTTTGGCTAGGCATTTATCAAGAAGACATTCAAGTTTAAACCTTGAGGACAACTTATTTGCAAAGGTAGTAGTTTGATTTGAATCTTTTGAGTGCACGTTAGATTGATAATGACGGTACGAATATTAGACGATTGGTGGTCTCCTTCACTCTAGATCAACAATAACGAAGTGGATTAGGTTTGGTGGGAGCAGCCCCTGTGGTTTGAACCCTGCGCTTGCCAGTTATTAAAAATATTGTGGTTGTGATCAACTCTCCTATTTAACCAAAAAAACATTAAGAGGAATTAAGATAAAATTTACATTTTGTTAGGTATTTACTATTCCAAAAACATTATGCTTTTATTAGTTATCTTATAAAATTTAAAATGAAAGTGCTCTTTTTTAGTTTTGTATGATATTCAATTAGTGAAAGAGTGGAATAATTTTTTTTTAGGAAGAATGAAGATAAAATTTATATTTTTTTAGGTAGTTATTTGTAGAGGAGGAAAATACCCACTGTAGACGATTATCAGTGCATCTATTAAAATCCAAGGTAATTACGAGGTTATTGTTTCTCTACACTTGGGGCTTGGGGATCAAAGGGTTTTTTTTTTATACATAGGAGAGTTGGTTACATCCACATTATTTTTAGTAATTGCTAAGTGTAGGGTTCAAACCATAGGGGTTGCTCCCAACAAGCCTATACCACCTCATTTTGGATTCATACCATCGTCATCGATTTGACGTGCACTTAAAGGATTTGGATCAAACTACTACCTTTGTAGACAAACATGCATACCCCCAATGTTTGAACCTAGGTCTCTTCTTGGTAAGTGCCTGGCTAGATAGGCAATTACCAATTCACCTAGCTCTTGGAGGCAAAACTCTTAGGGTACAGATAAAACCTTGAGAGTCGCTCTTAGGTGGCCTATAGTGTCATCCCATCTGGGTATACCACTATCTAGAGGGAAGCCACAGGATATTTTTGTGTCCTTCGCATCGTAGAGGTTTGAACTGTGGACCTCCCATTCAATGGGTCTAGGCTTGCCTTCTCCATTTGCACTACAAAGGTGGATTGGGGATTAAAGGGTTCACGAGGAACAGTTTAAGGACTCACTCTAAGTCTGGGATGGAAGGTTTGATATGTTTATTAAGAAAACACATCGGTTTAGTTTTGACTAAGATCTAAGCTAGAAAGTAAATAACAATAATGCAAGCAAACAAGGAGCTATTCCTATAATGGTTCTTAATTTCAATGAAGACTATCTCTAAAATTGCAAAAAACAAACCTTTCTTTATTTTGTTTTATCCTTTCAATTATAAAAAATAGATAGAAGACACAAACACACAACAAATAGCCTGAAAGAGTTATTAGAACACTTACTTGATCTGATGGTTGATCCTAGCCAAATTCATGCTCCAAAATCCCTGATCGCGAATTTGATCAAACCTAAAAATCAAGCCCCCTTGGTCCTTTTAGTTGACTGTTCAAAAATGAAAGCAATTGGTGACCTTTGGAAAAACAAGCAAAAATAAAATGCAACATAGAACAATGAAGATAGAGTGCAAATAGAAGAAATGTAACAAAAATCAAGCATACAAGAAATGATCCAGGTTTTGGGAGTAATAATTTAACCCGAAACTTTAGTAAATGAATTTGCGCCCCATAATGGGCAACTCTAAATTAAAAAATAGAGATAGAATGGCAAAGCCAAGGGTTTTGTTGAATTCATGCCCCGTAAGGGCAAGGCACAAATTCACAATAGAGCTTTTATTTGATCTATAAATGCAAAAAATGTAATGCAAAATAGAAAGATTAATGATTTAAAAAACTAATAATGCAAATATTAGCCTATGGTGGAAGCAAAAGAGCCTTAACGATAGATATTATGCAAGGCGAAGCACGAATTCACAATAGAGCTTTTATTTGATCCATAAATGCAAAAATGCAATGCAAATAGAAGATTAATGATTTAAAAAACTAATAATGCAAGATTAGCCTATGGTGGAAGCAAAAGAGCAATGAAAGAGTGAAGGCAACAACCAAAATGGTAGACCTCTCCTCCTTGCATAAGATCTATCATCAAGGCTCCTCCACTTGCTCCCCAAAAGTAGTTAATCACAAGAAGCACAAAAGCAAAGCAACAATAGAACATTCCAAAAGCAATTAATCCTTGAGAGCATCAAAAAGCACTTGCAATTATCATGAGGGATGGATCAGATATTAATATAGGATGAAAAATGGAGTCCAATCCTTCTATTTATAGGAGGTTCAGAAGGGTTCTAGGCAAAGAAAACAAAAAAAATCAAACTTGGGTTAGGGTCGACATCACAAAGAGTCGACACAAGACTAGAATTTTAAGAGGAAAAACATAAAATTACCAAATTTGCACCTCGTCTTAGACAACCATGAATTTGATGAGGTTAGGAGAAACAACCAAACAAAAGAGGAAGAAGAAGCTCAAATTTGTTGTTAGCAATTTTGAGTGACTTCAAAGGATCTAAGGGAAAAATGACTCATTTGGACGGGTCATATTTTTATATTTGTATTTTGCCCCCTCTTTGATGCATTTATGGCTTAATACATGCATCAAATAAAGTTGTAGACACCTACGAGAAAAAAATGATGAACATAAAAAGGGGTAGCAGGTTTAGGTGGAGGGACGGTGCAAAAATGATGTCATTCCAAACATTTTGAAATTTTACACACTTTATGGGGCAATAATGGTATCAATTTCCCTAAGGCTGGGGTGCCTTCTCGAGTTTCAGAAGGAATGCAAAATTCCTAAAGAAACTCAAAATGATAGACATAGAAGAACAAAGAATAAATAGAAGAGAGAAAAGGGGGGGATAAAAGGAAGGGGTGAAAATGAATTCATTTTCACCGTACGAGAGGAAGAAAAAGAGATATGGAGAAAAATGGAGAATGGTGCTACCAACACACCATGTGGTCGTTGTGAGGGGCGAAGCCGACACTGCAACAGACCGAGCACAGGTATGCCTCTAAACGAAACCTCAGACTAGGTTAGATTTAGATTTAAGCACTTTTAAAAAAAATAAGATTTTTTAGAGGAATTAGCCACACGAACCCTTGATGTGAATTCAAGGGTTGATCAAGAATTCAACAATGAACGAATTTGCGCCCTAGGATTATAGGTCATAAATTTGTGGATTCACGCCCTATGAGAATAGGATGTAAATTCGTAGAAGAGAGAGAGAGGAAAAAATAAAGAGAAATCTTAATGTACATGTGATCATTATATATATATATATTATTATGAAACTAATTAAATTTTATTAATATTATTTTTACAGTAAGATGTATCCAAGAGCAAGGAGTGGTGATTGAACACTCTAGAGGATGTTGTGAAATAACTCACAATGGTAAACAGGGATACCCTACAAGCTGTGGGGCAATTGCATCTGGCAGATATATCCCAGGTGGAGGTGGACAAAACGTTGTTAACGGTGCTAGCTGAGAGATGGTATTTGAAATCATCCACATTTTGGCTACCAATAGAGGATATGACTATCACACTAGAGGACATATGGTGCATATTGAGGATCCCCAATAGGGGGAAGGTAGTGTACAAAACATAGACACCTAAGATAATATTATAGGGATTATCAAGAAACACAACACATAAGATTTAACAGAGTGGTCTACATGTCAATGAGATGTAATAGCGATATGGAGTTGCGGCACTGATGACAGTACTCTATGGGGCTCTTGGTATGCCATATGAGTAGGCGATACCTACCATGGGCGTTGACAAGAGTAGTAGTAGACATGTAAGGCTGGTAGGTATAATTCACATGGGGTCCTTATATATTGGACCACTTGTACATGATGTTGTATAATGTTGTATACAAGTGACAAAGTAGCATTGTGTGTACCACTCTACTATAGGTATGGTGCTAGGAGCACATGACATTTTGGAGACTGCATGCATCACTATGACCATTTCCTAACCCAAAGTGGCCAACAACATATAGGTGTACCCAAAAATTAGATCATGTCTAGAGGTCTTGTGCATGTATCCTACCATTAGGGAGGCAGGTGATAGATAAGCACAAGAGCATAGGATCATCTAGCGACCATGGCATAAACACCTTGGATGGGGAGGAGCTAGCTCAGGTTCAATGGGTCAGATGGGTGACGACGGAGAGAGGTAAACTAGAGCTCTATTAGTTCAATCGAGTCTAGCAATAAATTGATATACTATAAGAAGTGTTAACCTTTCTAGACTATTGGTACAAGCGGGTGTAGAGGGATCCATAAAGGGTTGGATGGGACCTTTATGTGGCATAGTTTGTATAGGAGGACCTAGATGATCCTCTATACATTGACCAAGGGTAGACAACATCAAGGTGGCCTTTAGGTATAAGAGATGGTATAGGAGCATCATTCGTTTGAGGATCTCCACACTAGTGTGTAGAGGCACTAGATCATGGGCTAGGGCATACAGTTGGCACTGAGAGGCCACCCAATAAATCATTGAGCAAAGATAAAGGACGAAAGGCTAGCCTAAATAGATATGATTTCAAGTTAGGGTGGATATGGTGATATTTATAAGGGCTATCATCACTATCTCAAGTACAATACATATGGGGATATTAGGAGTTGTCCCTACGATAGCATAAGCTATACCGAGTAGGACAATATGTATTACCCCTTTTATAACAAAGGTAGAACCTAGCAGAAGTACAAGTTAGGATGAATTGACAGGGGAGATGGAGGTGATGTGAGCCAACATGACCCACATATAGAGGGAGATATAATTTCTTCAAGAGGACAAGAGAGGCTACAAGATGCTATGGATACTATTATCTCAAAGTATGACCAAGCAAGGGCAGAGCAAGATATGAAAATGATGGAGAGAGACATAATGAGGGTTGAAGTGGAATGCCTTAGAGGGGATATGGGCAAACTAGAGTAGGAGTTGAAGTAGGTTTGAGTAGAGGGGATGACCATTATCATTAGAAACCAATAGGACTAGGGGATTCGTCTATTATAGGAGTATCTACAAAGGATAGGGGAGGATTTGTAGGTGTTGATGCAAAGGGAGACCTTCTACCAGGCATTATACTTCAAAGTAGTTCCACCAGAGTGGAGGGTGGCTCCACCGTCCTCCCTATGTTCATAAACTCAATCATAATCATGAACATAGACTCTTTCATGATCTATGAACATGCCCCACTAGGACTACCCTATAGCAGGCGGAGCAAAGGATATGGGCTTGTAGAGGTAGGACAGGGATTGGGATTGTGCAACCTCAGGAGGCATGCACCATAGCCGAGGGCACCACTGCTTGCAAATGTGTTTATTATTATACCTAAAACTGAAATGAATGAACATGCATATGAATATGCAAATGAAAAACAAGTAAAGTATACCTTTTATTGATATTTTCAATCCACAATTACATATTCATCCCTCTGAGAGATACCCAGTGTATGATACAATAAGTTACAAGCAGGGTGTGATCAACGATGGAGAAATTCCCCTCACAAAGGGGTGGTGCACCTTCACAGGCTTCTCGCTTCTGCACACGAACTTGTATGAGGGCTCACATATGCCTCCTCCTTCTCTTGTCCAGGAGGGATCCTACATTCCAAGTGCCTCTATGTGGTCCTATAAACTTGTATATTTGCGTGCATGGAAACAACAAAATACGATGAGTAGTACGGAACGCCTCTTCGAAAGAGGTTCTTGTTAGAAAATATGGTAATACAAATAAACCAGTACAATATGAATTGAAATACAACAAATCTAAGCCATATGCATATGGGAATCATAAATGCTACTCTAGATGCAATAAAAGAGACAAATATATGCTAAGCTTTGGAAATGACAAAATGATAAATAATAGTCTAATGCTAAGAACTAAGGAATCAACTATTCTAAAACCTAACTATGAATACGGGCCATTGTCAGAGACGACCTTTGATTTAACGGTTACCTCAAGTCTTATGGACTATGGCAATCGATCCCTTGATTGAATTGATGTTCAAGGGTCACCTCGCATGTCTCCTAAACTGAATGACGACTGGGCACAAGGAATCAAAATAATGATATGTGAACGTAGCTTAGCCGAACGACGCTCTGATGCTCTCCCAATGGATGTATCTTGGCTCTCCATTGCGACAGGGCTCCACTACGTAGCTCTCAAACTTCTTGGATGTCTTGCTTCTTGTGGGAGGGTCTATATGTAGACTTCCCGCTTAGGGTTTGGACCTTGGATTCCTAGAGAAGCTTCACTCCAAATATGCATGCGACTAACCATTCTTGGGGAAATGCATTAATTACAATATTGCATTGAAGGGGCAGTTAGGAGGAACTTAGAGATTTCCTCATCGAAATCCACCTAAATTCCATGTAGATATGTCGTCAAACTGCACGATTTGGGCCCGTATTCACGGCTAGATTGTTTGTGATGCTGGCCACTATCAGGTCTAGTGACCAGGTCTAGCCATTATAGTCTTCAACGACCAAGCTTCTTGGTCATTCTGCCTGAGAGCGACCAAGCCTGGATGGGCTAGAACTGCCTTGATTGAGTGGTTAGGACCATTGCTTTCTCCTGGAGAGGTCCAAGAGGGTTCATATGGCTTGCGAATGTGCCCGTATGGGTAGTCCCCTAAACATGACATGTTTTAGGTCACTTTTTAACCGTTGGGAGCTAGCCACAGTTGGCTTCAGCGATCGAGGCACTTTGGGTTAAGCTTCAATTTTTATGATTTTTAGGCCAATTAATTGTTTTTTTGAAAATTTGAGTATATTTTATGAAACTTTTTGCATGATAAGGTGCATTTATGTGCTACTCATGTGGCCTTAGAGCAGTTTGATTTTCTTCGCATTGTTTTAGCATTTTTATTGCATTTATTTAGCTGTAGTGCATTAATTTAGGTTTCTTTTGCACTTTCTATATTTTATTTGCTTGGGGTCGAGACCCAAAGTTGCTCTGTGACCTTATCGAGGAGATGCCCAACACGAAGTGGGCCTGGCTTAAGGCCTATGAGCTGCAGCTTATCATTGGTCTACCTATGATAATGTCTGATAAAACCTATCTGATGGCCCTGGGCCATCAGTGGGACCCCAAGACCAACACATTCCATTTCATGACCATTACATTGAAGGATGTTTACAAAATTCTCTAGGTGCTGTTTGATGGAGTGCCTATTGTCTCTTCCTCCACTACTGCACGGGGTGCAGTTTTTGCAAGGGTTTTTGGGAGGCATGTTGCTGCTGCCTCCAAGGATACTCGCTCTGGGGGAGTATCTATTTCTCATTGGCATGACCAGGGTGTATTTCCCTATTTGCATACCATGTTGTTGATGGTTATCTGTAACACCCTTGTACCTGATTGCTCTGGGTTGAGGTTCCCATGGAACCTCTTAGCAATGGTGCATGACCTGATGGATAGCGAGCAACCTATCATCTACGCCTAAGGGAGTGCACTGTTGGCGTAGTACTATGATGAGCTATACTGCATCTAGTGTTGTGGATGGGCCAACATTACCTGTAGCTTGCTTTTATAGGTCTAGGCCTGGAAGCACATCAAGATCGACCACCCCATAGGACTTCCAGTGGAGATTACTGATCTGGATAGATATGTGCAGTGCTATGAATCCAAATGGCCTAAGGCACTCAAGGAGCACAAGAGCCAACCATATGTAGGGGAGCTTTACAATTTTATGGGCTGGTGACATCATTTAGAGGCCCTATCATGAGTGCCCTACCTAGGATGATCCTGTCATCTTCATAGCAAGGATTTGCCATGATCGTTGGTTGATTGACCATAAGGTCGGTATCAGAGAGTTATTTTATTACTCTAGGGTGCTTTTGCAGTTCAGGATCCCCCAATATGTTCCTCTCGAGCCAGTTGTCTATCATCAGATTGCTGTTGAGAACCTTCCACCATCGTGGGTTACAACAATTCTTCAACAGGATGACCCTCCTGTAGTTGATCCTAGAGTGGCTGATGCTGGGATGACATATGTGTACACTCTCTAGTGGAGTATGTAGCTATGGCATGGTGGTAGCCACCTGGGGTGGTCTTTGGATGTAGTTGAGGCAAAGAATCCTGATGGGCACCGAGTGCGGGCTTGAACAGATACTTGGGGACAGGCAGGGTAGTAGGAGTAGGTGGTCGAGGAGCACGCTCTAGAGGAGAAAGTTGATACCAATGATGATGATGATGTAGATCCTGAGGTATGGGAGTCTCCTCTTTGAGCTTAGCTACACCAGGCTGAGGTTGAGCTACACATTTCAGTGATACAGGTCTAGCAGCGGTATGCTACCATAGCCGATCTCCAAAGAGATTTCTCAAATTACTGTCGAGCGAGATGCTGCTCGAAGTCAGGCTGCCCCAGCTACATGTCTAGATCTCGGGGTTGAGGTGAGACAACTATAGAGGATCATAGAGGAGGATGATGCTCAGATGTCTTATGATGCTACCTACATTACTACCCTTCAATCATAGATCCAATTGTTGGGCGGTACTCCTCAGGAGAGGCCCATAGTAGGGCGTTCAGAGCATAGTGCACGGAGCACTTATGGGTAGTCTTCAACTAGATCTAGTCATAGGGCTAGGTCCCAAATAGAGCATACTGGAGGTGCCACCTCTATGTTGTCTCCTAGAGGGGCTAGTGATGGTTGTTGTGAGGCTAGTGGTGCAGGCCACTCTTGATATGACATGGCTCTTTTGATACTTTATACTTATTTTTGGGTGTAAGGTCGTCTGACCTACACATTCAAACTTATTGATGACTTTTGTACTTACATGTACTTATTTAACACATGATCATATGCTATCTAGACTTTGAGATTCATCATGTGTATTTCCTTTATGCTTATGCTCTTATGTTTATGTGATGCAGTATTATGCTTTCATGTTAGATGTTTTCATGGTTTATGATGTGATGTGATTTAATGCTTTGTGATGTGATGCAACATGACATATGTATGCTTAGATGATGCTTTTACCTATATGTGTAGGTGTATTATTTATGATGTATGCATATGGTTTAGTTTATATGATTTATGTTTCATGATGTGAATGATTATATGATGTGATGCCGATGATGTTATGGATGATGTTAATGCCTATTTGTTATATGCATGTTTAATTCTGATGTATTGATATGATGGATGCAATGTTGGTGATGCACTATTTATGTGATGGTAATATAATGCAAATGAACCTGTATGTTTTAATCACTTAAAACATATTACTAATTAATCATGCATTGTAACAATCTATATGGATGACACCACATAATGTAAAAGCAATCATGAATGTAATTAATAACTCTTGTCATAAGAATTAATAATTTAAACATCTATGTGTGCGATGAGATGATGCGATATGTATGATTGTGAAATGACTTATTACTATGCATGATTATGAGATGGGATGCTTTTTTGCTATGTGTGTACTTCAAGGTTTTCCATGGGACCCAAAAACTCTAGTTGCTTTATGAAAAGTTGTATACTGACCATACAAAGCTCTTGAAAGATAAATTTCTATCATGAAGACCTATGTACTCATTATCCCTATGTGTGCAAATGAATATATATTAGATAAAACATAGCATACCCTAGTGCCAGGCGGGATTCATTTAGCCCATTGCTGTATTGGGGATCCTCAAATATTCATCCTGATCCTAAGTTGGACTTAGTTGGATTAAACTACTAGGTGATGTAGGACACCTAAAGCTATCTCTTCCACATGCAAACATTGGTCTGTACACAGGTGAGATGCTTGCGACAGACATATCATCATGTGTAAGGTTTGACCATGCTGAGAATTCTAGGGATTCAAATTCTATACACCCTTATTTTCTTCATATTCCTTGGGAAACTTGCTCTTGATATAGTGATGATAATCACTGTTTATTTTGATTTTTGTTTTCTTTTGTTGAGCAAGGGATTTATGTAGTGATGATAATCACTATTTTCTTTGTTTTATGCTTTTTGTACTTTGAACTATGACTTTGGAATCTTGAATTTTTCTTTGTTTGGGATCTTTTCTTATTTTTATTTAAGCAAGGGATTTTAGGTAGGGATGAATTTGTCCTTTTGCCAATTCTCAGCACTGCCAAACTGGTCGCACAAGGGGATGAGCAAGATAAAATTTTCACCTTAGGATACCTATTACCATTTTGCAGCATTCATCTTTCCCTTGTTCCCACTAGGATCTTATTGTTTTGATTAGTGATGGGATTCTGAGCTATAGGCACTATCAAACTAAACTTCACCTATCAAAAGCAAAGACAACTTTCTACCAAGTTTGATAAAACTACTAGGTATGGTTGAGTGATCGAAAAACCTTAGTATATTCCTTATAGCAATAGGAGAGGGTTGTGTTGAAAAACACAATTCCACACATGGGTAATGGATGAAGATGGAATTTGGAGCTGCATGATTGATGTACAAATATGGTGTCATTTATGAGATTGTGAATGCATTGCGTATGTGAATGTAATGGATGCAAATGCTTATATGCTATGAAACTATATGAATGCAAATGCAAATGAAATATTTTTGTATTTATTATGCTTTCCATTGTTTTTGGATTTTGATTATTCTATTTATTTTTGAATTTTCTTGATGTTGCATTGTTTTTGTGTTTTCATGTTTCCCTTTTGACCAAAGGACTTTAAGGTACCTTTGGATATTTTTGTGATGCTTTGACCAAAGGGTTTTAGGATGCCTTTGGAGCCTTTTGTGATGATCTGAACAAAGGGCTTTAATATACCTTTGGAGCTTTTGTGATGATTTGACCAAAGGGCTTTAAGATGCCTTTGGAGCTTTTGTAATGATTTGACCAAAGGGCTTTAAGATGCCTTTGGGGCTTTTTATGATGATTTGACCAAAGGGCTTTAAGATGCCTTTGGAGCTTTTGTGATGATTTTACCAAAGGGATTTAAGATACCTTTGGAGCTTTTTGTGATGTTTTTGATTTTAATGTTTTTTGATTTGTTTGAATTTTATGATTTCCATTATTTTTGAATTTTTGCAACTATTTGAATGTTTTTGATATTTTGTTGTTTTATGTGTGAAATGCTTTTAAATGGATGATGTTGAGGGGATTTGGCTCCTCAACACCTTCTAGCATTGTTAGGCGATATGCCCTAGATCCAATATTCTCAAAAATGATGTAGGACCCTACCCAGTTGGCCATAAATTTCTTGTAGATGCGGTATCAAATTTGAGTTCTGCTAGTTCTCTTTGAGCACAAGATCACCGACCTTGAAGTCTCTTAGGTGGACTATAGTATTGTAACCTTGTGTGAGATGATCCTGGTACACACAAAGATGATCAAGAGCATTGATGCATCGCTCATATAGTAAGGTTAGTTGATCCAAACGAGCTTGCCACACAATATCGTCATTTATGAACTCTTTCAATGCAATGCATAATGTGGGAATCTCCAATTCTAAGGGTATGATGGCCTCAGTACCATATACAAGCAAAAATGGAGTTTCCCTAATGGGTGTCCATACGCTAGTCCTATAAGACCATAATGCCAAAGGCAACTTCAGATGCCAATCCTTGTGATTCTCTTTCATATTTTCTTCAGGATGACTACTATAGTCTTATTTGAGGCTTTCGCTTTCCCATTTTACTGCGGATAGTATGGTATCACAAAAATGTGTTGAATGTTGTATATGGTTGTTAAGGTTCACACATTTTTGTTTTTGAATGATGGTCCATTATCCGATATAATTTTGAAAGGTACCCCAAAACGACAAATGATATTATGGAGCATGAACTCCGTAATCTAAGGACCGATTGTTGAAGTTAAGGGGACCGCTTCTACCCACTTGGTGAAGTATTCATTAGCTATTAAGATAAACGTGTGTTTTCCTGATGACGAGGGAGAGATTTTTTTGATTAGATCGAACCCTCACTGAGAAAGGGCCAAGTCGTATGGATGGGTTGTAAGGCCTGAGATGGAAAGTGTGTCAAGTTTGCATGATGCTGACATTTAACACATTTTTAAACATATTTGCAGTAATATTTTTCCATGGTGGGCCAGTAATAACCCATATGAAGGATGCGCTTGACAATGGTGATGCCGCTGAAGTGACCACCACATGTACCATCATGAGATTGAGAGATAGCCCAAGCTGACTCTTGGAGCTCTAAGCAACAAAGGAGGACTCCGTAGTAACATCGACGATACAATATACATCCTAACAAGACATATCCTAGTGACCCCGAGGAAGTGGTGCACCGTCCCACTACCTTTATTTACGATTATTATTGAATCCTTCAACGTTTAACATGCATTAAATGAAAAAGCATAAAAGAGAGGCATATGGCCAAAATAGGAAGAAATAAATGAATGAATGCTTTTGTATTGATATTTCCAAGATCTGGTTACATATAAATCACTTTACAGGATACCCTTCATTTGATGCATGATTTTACACAAAGAGGATAGTTGATGTATAAAATATCCTCTCGCAAGGAGTGATGCACTTTTGAAGCCTTCTTGGTGATGCACACAGAACCATATGATGGCTTATAGATGCCTCCTTCTACAAGTCTTATTCCTAGAGGGATCCTCTTACTTTTGTATGTTGTGGATTTATTTGATGAACCTGTAACCCTGCAAGCAATGAAATAACAACACACGCTTAGATGTCCAAGATTGCCTCCCTAGATGAGATTGTTAGCAATAAATACGCTTAATGAAAAGCAATGAAAATAGTGCTATGAATGTAAATAAATGATGCAAACATTATGTTAATGGTATGAAAACATAAAAGAAGCTAACACCTAAACCCTAGACTAGGTTTGCAGTCCACTGTCCAGGACAACAGTCGCTAAGATGAAACTCATCTCTATTGATCCAAAGGCAATGGGTCTAAGTTCGCCACTGATATTAAATGATTACCGTATGTGTATGGATGACCACCTCTTAGTTGGCTAGAACTTCGTTGCTCCTCAAGGGTTCTTAGATTTGATCTCCAATTTGACAGGGCTTCACTGTATATGCTCCTCAAGGGAAGCTATCCAAGTCTCCAAGCTCTCCTCGATGATCCAACCTTTTCAAAGTTATGATATCTAATATGTGCTCTGTGATATGTCTAATGTGTGATAATGTGATCCTTGGTGCTCTTAGGTTTATACCTTATAAAGTGTTTGAATCCTTAGGTAAATGTTCAAACCCTAGGATTGGATCCCTCGTGTGCACTGCATGTTAGCATGAGAAATTATCTTTTTCTATCCTTTGGAGGCCAATTAACTAAAGTATAAATTTGGACTGGAGTCTTTGGCTGTGAGGAGGAATGCAAGGTTATCCCCACTCAGATTTTTGCATGTAAACTATCACTTTTGCCTAAGATTAGGCTAATTTGGTAGTGACTTGTTATTTAATGCTTAGCCGCTATCGCTTGCAATGGATAAGGCTTGGCCACTCTAAGCTTCAACGACTAAGTCTTGTCCACTCCGAGCTTTAGTAGACAGAATCCAGTCGCTTTAGTTCACAAAGACCAATCTTGGATGGGCTTAGACTGTCCCAAATGAGTGGTGAAAACCACTTTTGGCACTTGGAAGGTCCCAAGGTTTAGTCACATGGTCTATGAATGTGCCCATATGAGTAGCTCCCCTAAACATGACATGTTTTAGGTGTCTATAGATGCCCATTTTTAGGATGCGCTATATGGAAAAATACAGCACAGAGAAAAAATATAGACTGCCTATGGCTATATTGTGAGTTAACCAAAGGACTTATGCCCTTTGGGGACTTTCATGAGTTGACCAAAGGGATTATGCCCTTTGGGGCATTGTGAGTTGACCAAAGGGCTTATGCCCTCTGGGGCCTTTGTGAGTTAACCAAAGGGCATATGCCCTCTAGGACCTTTGTGAGTTTGACCAAAGGGCTTATGTCCTTTGGGGCCTTTGTGAGTTTGACCAAAGGACTTATGTCCTTTGGGGCCTTTATGAGTTTGACCAAAGGATTTATGCCCTTTGGGGCCTTTGTGAGTTGACCAAAGGGCTTATGCCCTTTGGGGCCTTTGTGAGTTGACCAAAGGGCTTATGCCCTTTAGGGCCTTTGTGAGTTGACAAAAGGGCTTATGCCCTCTGGGGCCTTTGTGTGAGTTGGTTGCTTAACTATTTGATTTGTTGATTAGGGGAGGTATGATACCAACATGCCCCAATCGATGCTTGCAAATATTTTTGTTTTGATTTTATTTTATGGATGCAATGATGAATGCAATGCCTAGATAATAATTTGATCATGCTATATGGATGCAATCTATTGATGACATGCACTAGCTAGATAACAAATATATTATTATATGGTTTGATCTAGATGATGATGATGGATGCATGTTTAATCTTGGTGTATTGTATGCATCTAACTCATGTTGTTATGATATGGTAAATTAAATGTTTTACACATTATGCTGATGATCTAATGTGAATAAACCTATATGCTTTAAGCATTTTTAAAATATAAGGAATGAATGTAATATGAGTCTAACAATCTAATGGACGACACCACAGAATGTATTACAATCATGAATGTAAAAAATAACCCTTAGCATAAGAATTAATCATTTAAGCATTCAAAGTGTGAAATGCGATGATATGATATGTATGATTTGTCTTGATGGAATTATTTGTTGATATAAGGGGAATTTTAAGGTTTTCCATGAGACTCAAAAACCCTAGTTACTTGACCAAAAGTTGTATAGTGACCATACAGAGATTTTTAAGGATAATGTTATGTTATGAAGACCTAGATACTCACTATATCTGTGTGTGCAAATGAATATATTAGATAGAACATAAGCCTACCCTAGTGCCAAGCGGGATTCATTCAACCCATTTCTGTATTGGGGATCCTCAAATGTTTTTCATGATCTTAAGATGGACTCAGTTGGATTAAACACTAGGCAGTACAGGACACCTAAATCTAGCTCTTCCAAATGTAAACATTGATCTGTTCAAAAGCGAGGTGCTAATATGATAGACATATCTTTGTGCTTACGAATTGACCATGCTGAGAATTCCAAGGATTCAATTTCTATACTCCCTTCTTTTCTTCATATGTATTTGGGATACTTGCTCATGATTTAGTGATAAAAACCATTGTTTATTTTAAATTTTTATTTTTCTTTTGAGCAAGGGATTTATGTAGTGATGATAATAATAAATCACTTGATTTTTGATTTTTTTTTTTGAATTATAAATTTTTCTTTGTTCGGGATTTTTTCTCGTATTGATTAAAGCAAGGGATTTTTGTTGGTAGGGATGAACTTGTCCTTTTGCCAATTCTTAGCATCTTCGATACGATCGCACAGGGGGATGATCAAGATAAACTTTTCACCTTAGGATACCTAGTACTACTTCACAACAATCATATTTCCCTTGTTCCAACTAGGATTTTAGTATTTTGATTAGTGATGGGATTTTGAAATACACCAGGTGCTATCAAAACTAAACCTCACCTATCAAAAGCAAATATAACTTTCTATAAAGTTTGATAAAACCGCTAGGTATGGTTGATTAACTGAAAACCCTAGTATATTCCTTATAGCAACATGAGAGGTTGTGTTAAAAAACACAGTTACACACATGGGTTATGGATGATGATGGATTTTTAATGATGCAATCATTGATATACAAATGTGGTGTCATTTTTAAGATTGTGAATACATATGTATCTAATGTAAATGCAATGGATGCAAATGCATATATGCAATGCAACTATATGAATGCAAATGCAGAATGCAAATGTTTTTATATTTTTGATGCTTTTAATTGTTTTTCAGCTTTTGATTTTAAATTGTTTTTGAACTTTTGATTTTAAATTGTTTTTATGCTTTTATGTTTTTCTTTTGACCAAAGGGCTTTAAGATGCCTTTGGAGCTTTTTGTGATTTGATTTGACTAAAGGGCTTTAAGATGCCTTTGAGGCCTTTTGTGAATTGACAAAAGGGCTTTAGGATGCCTTTCGAGCTTTTTGTGATTTGATTTGACCAAAGGGCTTTAAGATGCCTTTGGGGCCTTTTGTGAATTGACCAAAGGGCTTTAAGATGCCTTTGGATATTTTTGTGATTTGATTTTACCAAAGGGCTTTAATATGCCTTTGGAGCCTTTTGTGATGTGACCAAAGGAATTTAAGATGCCTTTGGAGCCTTTTTTTTTTTTTTTGACCAAAGGGCTTTAAGATGCCTTTGGAGCCTTTTGTTTTTTTGGTTTTCTATCGTTTTTGTGATTTTGAAATTTATGAATGTTTTTGATATTTTGTTGGTTTGACAAAAGGGCTTATTGTGCCTTTGGGGCTTTTTGTGGGTTGACCAAGCGGCATGAAGATGTCCTTGGAGCATTTTGATTAATTTGACCAAGTGGAATAAAGATACCCTTGGAGCATTTTGATTAATTTGACCAAGCGGCTTAAAGATACTCTTGGAGTATTTTTTATTATAGTGACCAAGTGGCATGAAGATGCCCCTGGAGAATTTTTGATGAGATTTGGCCAAGCAGCTTAGAGATACCTCTAATGCCTTTCATTTTTTATTTTACTATTTTCTAATTTGTTTGTGTTTTTATGTTTTATATTATTTTTATATTTTTGATATATATTTGAATATTTTTGATATATTATGGGGGGGGAGGTGTGATACCTTAAATACCCCCAATGTGTGTGCCACTAAATGAAAGTGAGGAAGGTGTGAGACCTTAAAAACCCTCACTTTGTATCATTGAACTTGATGTGGATGATGGGGAAGGTATTTTACCTTTAAGACCCCCAGTGCACATGTTGTCCACTATAATGTAATCAACCTGCTTAGGTAGAGTGATGAAAATTAACTCTCATGAATGGGGCACAAATCTTTGTGAGGTGTCCCTGTCTGGGTGGGGAGGAATGAGTGAACCATTTGGACAGAGCTCATTTAATTCTAATAGGTCTTGGACCATACCGAGGTGTTGTAGGTGAGTTGGAGAGGAGAGGGAAATTCTCCAAGGGAGGTCCAAGGTTTGAATCTCCATCCTACCAAAAAGCTGAATTGGGTACCCAAAATCCAATTGATAATGTTGGTGCGGGCAGGGATGGTGTGACCCTTGGGTGACTTTGACAGTGTAGAACCCCATTTTGGTGGTCTCTTAGACCAAGGCAGCCCCACAAGGGGTTTTTTTTCTTAAAAAAAAAAAAGGTCTTGGACCACAATCTTAAATCCATGGCAATTGCAAATGTCATGGCCCTCTATTCAGTGGTAGATGTAGTAATAGTCCTCCCTATAACCCTTGGGTTTAGCTCTGTTTGGGTCTAGAGGCTTTATGTCGGGTAAGGTGATGACCCTAGATTCCTGCAACTTTTGAAAAATATCATACATAGACTTGTTTAAAGGAGTCCAAATGCATTATTATTGCTTTGATTGTTTAGCATGCTTTGGCCTGGTATGAGGACCAGGTTGAGCCCTAGGTATGTCACTTGCTGGCTCAAGGGGATCTTCTTACCTTTTTGATGCAAGTGATGGGTGGTTGACTAAGATCATATGTTGGTCAACCACCCAAAGTTGTTTCTTTTCAAGCATGTTATATATTATGGCTCTGAAACCCCGACATGATTGAATATCATGACCATTTTTCCTATGATATAGATAGTATGACTCCTCATTGTACCCTCAAGGTTTTGGGCTATTTGGATCTAATTATTTCACCTCAGGTAAGGTAATAGCCTCTATAGCATATAATTGATTGAAAACTGACACCACAGGCTTAGGCAAAGGGGGATACTTGTTCTAATTCTGAGGTGGTCAAATTGGCGTTCACTCTGGCTGAGACTTTTCCTATGGCTGCACAAGGCATGGTTTGGCCTTAGATGAGGGTTGCTTTTGTAACTCTTGGTTCTTGAGCTTGCTCATGATGTATTGCAATACCTCATTTTTCTCATTCACTTGGAACTCCATTCTATCTAGATGATCCAAAATGGATCACACGATTGGCCAGGATTTCATGTGTACTTCTAGTGATGAGATTGGAATATCATCATAGACTATCATGGGTGAAAGAGGGGATATTAAATATTCACACTCTGAATGTAAATCATCCTCTTACTTCATTTGAGCTAATGTGGATGCTTCATGTTGATGCACTTTGCTAGTGATATCCACAAGCTCTTGCTTGCCAATTGGAGTACCCCCAATATGATGTGGGGAAAATACCTACTCTTGCTCTTGAGGAGGCGATGTGAGAAATGAGTCTAGGGTAACTAATGCCAATGGTTTTGACCCCTTTAACATGGAAGTCACATATGATTACACCATATCTTGTTTTATCTACTTTAGAGACACTTGGTACTTTGTCTTGTTGTTGACCATTACCAAAAACTCTTGAGAAGACACTTTTTTCTTGTGGCTCATCGATATTCTTGTAATATTTGAATGGCTCAAGATCATGGGGGACCACATAAACTTGTCCTTGGTGTATGAATTTTAGATTTTGGTGTACTATGTGATGAGGCCAGGAATTGCCTCATCCATGGACACTTTTTGATACATTATAACTATTTGACTCACCCTTTTTACTATTTTTTTATGTTAATTATGGGTAAAATGCATTATATAGTGGTTTTTGCATATTCTGAAATGACAAAGTGCATATACTCTGTTTTACTATTTTTACTATAATTTCACCTGTTTTCAGTTACTTAATCAGTAGTATTGTAGTAATTTAGAATCATAACATAAACCTTGTTGAATATCTGGTGCTTAAAAATATTGTGTTCCTCTATTTAAATTGATTCAAATGGAAAAAGGCACCAAGAATTTGTCCAACGTAGCTGGCTGTGCAGGAAAATAGGCTGTGACTGTGACAGTTCTAGCTAGCTATACATATATAGCAGGGCTTGGAATCAGTCACTCCAACACATGCCACCAATGCAGAAGGGTTTACAAGATAAAAGAAAATAATCTAAATGGTCAACAACTTCCTCCTTATGCGTTTGGAGTGCAGATAAGCAACGAATTTTCACCTACCTATTATTTCGGAGCAGCACAGGAATAAGCGGTGTAGGAATAGGGAATAGCACAGGAATAACCAAAAATGGTCAAAATGCACCAAAACTATGGAAAGTATGATTGGAAATTGACCAAGAAATTAGTCCATCCTATTTAGACTCTGTTCCTTCACCATAGGCGGACCAACTGGGATAAAGGGATAAAGGTTGACAAATTATAACCCTGCATTCCAAGAAACTATTTTGTAAACAGTTGGAAATCCCTAAAACTTAGCAAACAGATATATCAACTTTGTCTTATAAATAAATCTCCCAATAAGGTTGAGAAAAATAGATATATAGATAGATATATAGAGGAATAACAGATAGTTATTAGCAGAAGATAAAGTCTTTGTAGCATTACAGTAAATTACAAATTTTTCCTGCAGTACTGTAATGCAGCTTCAGATGGAATAAAAGGTATATTCTTTAGATTTTATTGGCATTTGATGGTTGATAGTGCACATTTAATTTACCTGGTATAATTATTCACCCTCTTATGGTTCTGGAAGCAAGGGCCACTTGTAGGATCAGAGGAAGGGTAGCATAGTGACAAAAAATTCTTGCTGATTTCTTGTTGTAGCAGATCAACAAAATTCTGTCAACATTTATTTATAGAATTAGTTTCATTTTAGAATTGCACCATAGCATCTAGAATAGGTTTAATCATGTGTTAGAATAGTATTTAGCATTTGACCTGTAATGGCATCATTTTCAACATTTTTTGTAATTTCTAGAATTACATCATTTTCAACATTTTTTGTAATTTCTAGAATTATGTCATTTTCAGTTTTACTGCAATAAATATTAATTTGGTTTCTCAGATTCAACTTATGTTTAGACAATTGTGAGTTTTATCATTGGTTTAATTTCTACAAGCGTGTGTGTGAATTTCCATTCTGCAGTTTAATTTCCTGTAATTTTGCTTTTTGGTCAATTCAGCAACATTTTACTTCTTGTCAATTTCAGATTCTACAGTTTCATTTTCCTGCAATTTAAATTTAGTTTTAGATTGTGCAATTTGAGTTCCTTTGTTAGAAATTAGAAAGATACAATAACCCCCAACATTGCTAACATACCTACCAATAAAAGTCTGTTCTTGGATAAACTGAACCTGCAACTGTGACACCTCCTATCGTATATAGCCTTTGGACACCACCCTGGACTGACATATAATTACTAAATGATGAATTTTTAATGACTTGTCCACTGTAGTTGACTGTGCAGGAAAATAGGCTATGACTGTGACAGTTCCAGCCAGCTGTACATATACAACAGGGCTTGGAATCAGTCACTCCAGCACATGCCACCAATGCAGAAGGGTGTACAAGATAAAGGAAAACAATCCAAATGGTCAACAACTTCCTCCCTATGCGTTTGGAGCACAGATAAGCAACGAATTGTCACCTGCCTGTTATTTCGGAGTAGCATAGGAATAAGCAGTGCAGGAATAGGGAATAGCGTAGGAATAACCAAAAATGGTCAAAATGCACCAAAACCATGGAAAGTATGATTGGAAATTGACCAAGCAGTTAGTCCACCCTATTTGGACTCCGTTCCTTCACCATAGGTGGACCAGATGGGATAAAGGGATAAAGGTTGACAAATTATAACCCTGCATTCCAAGAAACTATTTTGTAAACAGTTGGAAATCCCTAAAACTCAACAAACAGATATATCAACTTTGTCTTATAAATAAAGCTCCCAGCATGGTTGAGCATAATAGATATATAGATATATATATAGAGGAATAGGAGATAGTTATTAGCAGAAGATAAAGTCTTTGTAGCATTACAGTAAATTGCAGATTTTTCCTGTAGTACTGTAATGCAGTTTCAGATGGAATAAAAGGTGCATTCTTCAGATTTTATTAGCATTTGATGGTTGATAGTGCACATTTAATTTACTTGGTATAATTCTTCACCCTCTTATAGTTCTGGAAGCAAGGGCCACTTGCAGGATCAGAGGAAGGGCAACATAGTGACAGAAAATTCTTGTTGATTTCTTGCTACAGCAGATCAGCAAAATTCTGTCAACATTTATTTGTAGAATTAGTTTCATTTTAGAATTGCACCATAGCATCTAGAATAGGTTCAATCATGTGTTAGAATAGTATTTAGCATTTGACCTGTAATGGCATCATTTTCAGCATTTTTTGCAATTTCTAGAATTACATCATTTTTAGCATTTTCTGCAATTTCCAGAATTATGTCATTTTCAGTTTTACTGCAATAAACATTAATTTGGTTTCTCAGATTCAACTTATGTTCAGAAAATTGTGAGTTTTATCATTGGTTTAATTTCTGCAAGCGTGTGTGTGAATTTCCATTCTGTAGTTTAATTTCCTGCAATTTTGCTTTTTGGTCAATTCAACAGCATTTTATTTCTTGTCAATTTCAGATTCTATAGTTTCATTTTCCTGCAATTTAAATTCAGCTTTATATTGTGCAATTTGAGTTCCTTTGTTAGAAATTAGGAAGATACAACAACCCCCAACACTGCTAACAGACCTACCAATAAAATCCTGTTCTTGGATAAACTGAACCTGCAACTGTGACACCTCCTATCGTATACAACCTTTGGACACCGCCTTGGACTGACATATAATTACTAAATGATGAATGATCAATGACCCTCATCATTTTTGGTGCCATTTTGGGGAACAAATGTTGTTAGGAAAAGTGAAACAGGTCAAGAATTGTGTTACAATTTTTGAAATACTGCATTTCAGTTTATTTAGTGAATAGGCATGAATGCATAGGCCAAGAGACGAAAGAGGGAGGTTTATCAGAACTAGTTCTGAACCACCAAGGCGTTCTTCATGATCAGATGAAGAATTTCCTGTGTATGAAATCCCTGAGAGACTTAAGCAAGACATACCTTCTTCATCAACTGAAGCTTTGGAAATATTAGAACAAGAGCTTTTTGAAGCACTTGCTGCTAAACATTCCCCTAAGCCTGAACAATCCACATCAGACTCAAGAAAGAAAACAACTATGGCAGCAGCAGCACCACCACCAGGTGGGTATGCTGATGATCCTCCTAAGACTTTTGAATACCCCATACAGTTGGATCCAGCTCTAGATGCTCCCATGAAAACTATTTCTCCATCCATATTGCCAATTTTTAGGGGAACTATTTCAGAAGATCCTGATCAATTTCTGTTTGAATTCAAAGTGTTATGTCAGACTTATGACTACATAAATGATAATCAAAAATTGAAATTGTTTCCTTCCATGCTTAAGGATGCTGCTCTCCGATGGTTTATGAGTAATCTTGAACCTAATTCAATCCATACTTGGGATGACATGGAGACTGCATTCTTACATAAATATCAAGATTATTGTAGAGTACAAAATAGGAAAGATGAGTTGTTTCAGATCAAGCAAGAAGAAGATGAGAGTTTAGAGGATTATCTTGATCGCTTTGCCTTTGTCCAAAAGAGATGTGGTCCTGTAGAACCAGATTTCTTAAAACCTATCTTCTTAAGAGGATTGCAGGATGAATCTAGGGAAGTGTTAGATTTAATGGGAAAAGGAGACATAGATCAACTTGACATTGAAGATATTGTGGAGTTATGCAAAAATTATTCCCGCACTCACCAACGAAGAAAGAAGCGAAATTCTGGCAATAGTGACATAAAGGAGTTGATGGAGGAAATGGCTAATTTAAAAACTGATATCCTTGTTCAACTTAATTCTGCATTAGGTGAGAGAAACATAAAACCCAATTCTACACCACCTTTGGCAATTTATTGCCCGAGATGTAGAAATAAGCATGCCTTGCAGGATTGCCCTTTAAACAAAACTTCTATTTGTGGAATTTGTTCCAAGGAACACTCAACAGATAAATGTCCTTTGTTGCCTCATCTAAAATCTATTTTGGGCACCCAAACAGAAGAACTTAATGCTATTGGGCAGAGATCCGGTGGTGGCTATGCACAATATCCCAATGCTCCTCGGTTTCCAAATTGGGGACAACCTCCTTGGAATATGAATATGCCATGGGGACATGCAGAAGTCTCTGCACAACCTTGGAACCAACCTTGGACAGCTCCTCCAGATTGGTCACATTCTGGGTGGATGAACCCACCTTGGCATACAATTCATCCACAATGGACACAACAAGGACAAATATGGGGACAACAATACCCACCATATCAAGGACAACAAAGGTATCAAGGGCAAGCTCAAAACTTGCTGCCCGCTCCTAATCCAAATTTTTAGGGAAGAGCACAACATCAACAAACACAACCAGTGAAACAACCTCCACTCCCAGCTCAGCCTGTGACTAACCCAAATAATACCAGACAAACAACCCCTATTTATGAGGCTGAGTCTGAAGACTCTACTGCAGTTCATGTACTTGACTATAGTAACATCCAACTACATTCAGGGAAGGTTTTACCTGAACCTGTTCCACCCACCATTGAAGAAATTAGTGAGAAACAAGAACCTCCAAATCAAGAGACAGTGCAACAAAAACAAAAAGAAGAAATAACAAAAAAAATGCAGGAATCTTCTCCAGTAGCATTACCATACCCTGAAAGATTTGATCATATTGATACTGCCCCTGAATCAGAATTAGTGACAGAACTTAAAAAGATGTCAATTTCTCTCCCTTTGTTGCAAGCAATAAGGGATGTGCCTTTAATCAAAAAGACTATTCAGGAGTTATGTATCAAGAAACCTGGTAAAAAAAAGAAGGCCTTTCCTAAAACTATTCAGGTAGAAGGAAAATTAGCTGATTTATTGTCTGGGAAACTAGTTCCTCCCAAGTATAGTGACCCAGGTAGTCCAATAGTTACAATTACTATTGGGTTAATGCAAATTCCTAATGTGCTAATTGATCTTGGAGCTGCAATTAATGTAATGACTAAGGACACAATGCAAAAACTGTAGCTCAAAAATCTCAGTCCTACCACCACAGTTTTGGAAATGGCAGATAGGTCAGTTGCTAAACCAGAAGGTATCCTAGAAGATGTAGCCATTGAAGTCTCTTCTTGGGAATATCCTGTAGACTTCTTAGTGTTGCAGCCTAGAAATTCAGTCAATGGATACCCTATCATTCTAGGACGACCTTGGCTAGCTACTACAACTACTTTTATAGACTGCAGGTCAGGGGAAATGACCATTTCTAATGGTGTTGACCTGAAGAAAATTTCTTTGTATCCACCAGCTCAACCTTCAACTAAATTTTTTGGACAAATTTGGTATCCTGAATCTGATGAAGAACAAGAAACCATTGCCACTTTGGCTACAGTTGTAGTGAAGGAACATATTGAGGAAATCACTACACCAGAAAGAGAAATATTCGAGAATGAAACTGTCCTAATTGAAACATTACAATCAGAAGGACTAACTGATGATCAAATTCTTGTTCATCGGTTGTTGTGGAAAGAGGAGGAACAAATTTTAGAACCTCTGTCATCCATGCCTAGTCAAGAAAGATCATTCATACTACCACATGGATGGCATCATCATCTCCTTAACACCTTCAAATGTCCTCTGATTCCATCAGGTATCATCTCTGAGATAGATTCTAGAGTATTTCATACTCTATAGCCACATCATTGTCCATTAAATGCATTAATCAATAACTATGAAGCAACTAGTTCTATCCATCCAGGGATCAAACAAATTGAAATACAACTAGGTAAATTTTTGAACATTAATAGCTGGCTAACTGAGGACCAAGAAACCAAATTGTTTGCAGTCTTACAGAAACATGTTCAAGCTTTTGCATGGAACTATAAGGACATGACAGGCATTCATCCTGAGGTATGTACACATAGGATATACATAGAAGATGTAAAACCAGTAAGGCAACCTCAGAGACGCTTGAATCCTGCTCTGAAGGAGATTGTGAAAGAGGAAATTGAAAAACTCTTAGATGTTGGATTCATTTATCCAATTTCAGATAGTAAGTGGGTTTCACCACTGGTCATTGTTCCAAAGAAAAATGGTAAAATGAGAGTATGTGTGGACTATAGGGAGTTAAATAAGGTCACACATAAGGATCATTTCCCATTACCATTCATAGACCAAGTATTGGATACCCTTGCTGGAAAGAAATTTTTCTATTTTCTTGATGGTTTCAATGGGTATAACCAGATACAAGTTGCGCCAGAAGATCAAGAAAAGACTACCTTTACATGTCCTTGGGGAACCTTTGCTTACAAGGTTTTACCCTTTGGGTTATGTAATGCTCCAACAACATTTCAGAGAGTTGTTTTAGCAATTTTTTCTGATTTAACAAATGAAAGTGTTGAAATTTATATGGATGACTTCACAGTATTTGGAGATAGTTTTGAATATGCATTAGAACAGCTTGAAAAAGTGTTGATTCACTGTGAAACATACCACCTCTCTCTTAATCCTGAGAAATGCTTCTTAATGATGGAGGAAGGAATTGTTCTTGGACATCATATCTCTTCTTATGGAATCAAGGTTGATCCTAAGAAGGTTGAAGTCATCAAAAACCTCCCTCCTCCACAAACTCAGACTGATGTACGTAGTTTCTTAGGACACATTGGTTTTTATCGTAGATTCATTGCTAATTTTAGTACCATAGCGAATCCCATGTTTGCATTACTCATGAAAGATTCTGAATTTGTTTGGTCTTCTGAATGTCAAAATTCCTTTGAAGACTTAAAGGAGAAGTTAACCACTCCACCTGTACTAAGAGGTCCTAATTGGGAGTTACCCTTTCATATTCAAACTGATGCTTCCAATACTGCTATTGGAGCTGTGTTAGGACAGATTGAAAATGGGGAACATTATGCTATTTATTATATCAGTAAAAACTTGACAGGAGCTGAGAAAAACTACACTACCACTGAAAAAGAATTCTTGGTTGTAATCTATGCTATTAACAAATTTTGACACTATATCACAAGGTACCAAGTATTCATCCATACGGATCATGCTGCAATCAAATATTTGATGAATAAACCATTGGTTAGTGCAAGAATTATTCATTGGTTGATTCTGTTGCAGGAATTTGATGTTACAATAGTGAACAAACCTGGGAAATCTAATGTAGTCGCAGATTTCTTGTCAAGAATACCAAATGCAGATACAGGAGAAGTGGTGGAAGATACCTTTCTAGATGAAAAGTTGTTTGTTGTCTCTGTACAATCTCCATGGTTTGCAGACATAGCTAATTACTTAGCTACAGGGAAGATTCCTCTTCACTTTACCCCTAAACAAAAGAAATAGTTAATCAAGCAAAGCTCTTCTTTTAAATGGATAGAAGGATTACTATTTAAATGTAGTCCTGATCATGTTTTACGTAGGTGTATCCACCAAGATGAAGTATATGATATCCTACGAGCATGCCATGATGAACCATCAGGAGGGCATTATTCAGTCAAAAGCACTATTCGCAAAATTTTAGGTACCAGATACTATTGGCCATCTTTGCACAAAGATGTAAAAAGGTACATTAGACATTGTGATGCCTGCCAACGAATGGGAAAACCTACCTTTACTAATGAAATGCCATTACAACCTCAAATAGGAACAGAACCATTTGAAATATGGGGTTTAGATTTCGTAGGACCCATTAATCCTCCTTCCCAAGGCAAAGTGCATATCTTGGTATGTACTGATTATGTTACCAAATGGGTAGAAGCTCGTGCCTTTAAGCATGCTCGAGAAGAAAAAGTTGCTGATTTTCTGTATTCATAGATTTTTTTGCATTTTGGAGCCCCACAATCCATCACCACAGATCAAGGACCCCAGTTTACTTCAAAAGTTATTGAAGCCTTCACTCAACTCTATCAAGTCAAACACAGAAAGTCCTCACCTTATCATCCACAAGCCAATGGCCAAGTTGAAGTGACTAATAGGGAATTAGAACGAATTCTGACCAAAACCATAGCAGTCCATAGAAGAAATTGGCTGGACAAGTTACCAGAAGCTATTTGGGCTTATAATACCACTTGGAAATCTACCACTGGATTTACGCCATATGAATTAGTTTATGGAAAAAAACCTCTTTTGCCTATTGAGTTTGAATTACTAACTCTTCGAACTGCTTTGGAAGTAGGTATTGATCTATCACAGGCACAAGAAGATCGCATTCTGCAACTTGATGCATTGGATGAACTACGCATGGATGCACTACATCAGACAGAGATAATCCAAGCACAACGAAAGATGTGGCATGATAGTCACATACAATAGCAAAAAATTTAGCAAGGTGACTGGGCCTTGTTGTTTGATTCACAATACAAGGATTTCCCTAGAAAGTTGCAGACCAGATGGCTTGGACCGTACCAAATTGAGGAAGTGTTTGACAATGGAGTTGTTCACCTTACACCTATTGATGACTCACGATGCAAGTTGTTGGTGAATGGACATCGTCTTCGTATGTACCACAAACCACACAACAAGGAAGAATTTCTCAAGCAAGTGGAAAATTTGGATGTACACATTTGGGAAGAAAACACTTCTTCCATACCGAATTCAGCAGATTGACACAATATATATATAAAAATAAAATAAAAAATAAAAATTCAAGAAGTGAAAACCTCTTTGAGGCGCTCCTGAGTTGGGTTTACATGAAAATCGGTGTTCCGGCATGTTTACCTAGTTGGTTTCACCATCATTGTTCGGTCTTGTCTCATGACCATTGTTTCATCTATTTTCAGATTGCACCTACCTTAGTTCAAAGATTGATTAGCTGGAAATCTCAGCAGGAGCACCCCAAAATGTAGATAAAATGGTTATAACAGGTATGTGTCTTTTTCATTTTCTGAATAATGTAAATCATTAGTATATAGTGTATATATCCTTGATTAGTATAAAGCATATAAAAAGGGGAATAAAAAATGGAAAGTTCTTGTTAGTGTTTCAAAAATGCCTCTGCCTAGTTCTGCTCTAGAATGAAAAAACAAAAGTGCATCGAAATCAAAAAGGGAAGCGCAAGAATAAACTGTTTATATTCCAAAGCGCAGGAATGATTCATCAAGCACAGGAATAAGTTTTTTATGTTTTAGGTGCAGGAACGAGCTGTGTATAAGTGCCAGAATAACTTATTAAGCGCAGGAATAGACCAGTTTACTCTATGCTCCGAAATAAATCACTAAGCGCAGGAATGAAGTTTTGTGCAATAAATTCTATGACACATGGCCTACAATGATTTAATTGGTTTTGAAAAAGGATAGGTCTCAGATTCAAGGTGGCATGTGATAGCTGGCATCCATAACAAGAACGAGCAAAATTAAGGGTTGACAACTTCACGTACGCTGCCACGTCACCTGTCCTGATTACTCTGCAAGTTCTGAAGCAGTTCCTGCATTGCTATAATTATTCCTGCTAAAATGATTAAAACCCTAAAAATAGATGCAAGCTCGTACTGTCCAAAAATTCATAGACACCATAGAACAGAAGGTAGAAGACTACACCATGGGTGGAAAGAAAATCAGAGCCGAACCCAAAAATATCAGCTACCTAGAGAGCGATCCTGCATCTCTGCAAATATTTACTGATGGGGGATTTCTGTCATTCCTACAAAAATTTGATGGTTATTCAGAGGGCTTGGCGGCAGAGTTCGCATGCACCTTCCGCAACAACCGAGTACACATTAGCGGGATGACCATCCAGGTAACTCCCGAGATACTCAACCAAATCACTGAATTACCCCTTCAGGGTTTGCAGATTATGAAAACTAGGAGAAATATTTTAGTTGACCTAGTTAATCAGTTTAAGGAAGAAGGGGATGGACAAATTGAATTCTTGATGCATAGGAATGTTTGTAAGGGGGTAAAAAGACCTAGTTTACCATCCCCTTGGGACGAAGTTGCAATGTGGGTTATGAGATACATTACTTGTGATGGCCAATTTCCTATTGTATCTGGCCCACACCTTCGTATTCTCAACCATCTGCGCCATGGATCAGTCAAACCAGAATATAGGGTCAATATTCCCTTATATCTTTATCAGGAGCTAAAAGCTATGGCCCTAAAATACCAAGTAGGGAAAGGAAGCCCTAAACACCATGGGCTCATCAAACTCATTTGCAAGTATCACTTTAGGGGAAACCCTAGGAATTTTGATCGCTTCTTCTCTCCTTGGGCAGAAACAAATGATTCTAACTCTGCACCCGAGGAAGAGGAAACAGAGGAAGAATCTAAAGAAAACCCTAATCCAGAGCCCTCTGAGAGCAGAATTTCTCCTTCTCCTGACGGTCCCCCATCTTCATGAACTAGAAAACAACAAGCATCCACATCTGGTTCCTAGTTAAAAAGAAGGAGGGTAATATTTGCAGAAACTGTACAACCCAACAGAGAAATTGGGAGTTCAAGTGAACATGTATCTGCTCCTGAATCAACAACAAAATCTGTAGTTGCTCCAGAACATCCAGAAACTGCACCTGCTAAGGAATATCCAGGTTCTACAGGGTTAAGAAGGTCTGCTAGACTTCAAAAAATTAAAACCCTACCAGAAACACCAATAAATATCATAGACCCAATCAGTCTATCAAGTGAAGGAGAAGTTAGAATAGAAGATGCACAGGAAAAAGACATTGAAATAGAAATTACAGACAAAGGGATACAACCAATGGAACTGGACACAACTATGGAAGAAACTCCAATAAGCCCTATACATCCACTAGTTGATTATACTGACTCTGATCCTGAGGAGCATTTGAATTCTGATTCTGAACCAGCTGAGGTTGATGTGCACACTCCAGTGCATGCTGAGTCTGAGAAATATTCTGAGTCTGAGTCCGAAGAAGAAATTGATATCCACACTCAATTGCATGCTGCAAAGAGTGTTATTAAAACCCAGACCCATTGGATTGAACAGGCTGAAGAAGCCATAAAACACAAAGATCAACAAATTTCTCTACTTCAACAGCAAATTCAAGATCTGCAGAACAAATTGTTTCAACTGGAACATCAATCTACAGAGTTAGCAGAGGCATCACCTGATGAATGGGCACAGATCCTCTTGGATTTAGCTGAACAATCAGAGGCTAACACAACACCTGCACAAAGATCACCTATTGGAGAAGAAGCAAGAATAGAAATATCTGATAGTATGATTCAACATGAAAATCCATCAAGAATTCTGATGAAAAATGACACTGCCCTTCAGTAGGAAACACAAACACTTTCTATGGAGGAACAAGAGGTTGCAGCTCAAGACCAGGTATCCACACTCTCTCCTCTTGTTTCTACTAAATTAAATCCAATTATTATAGTTACAGTAGAACAAGGAACACAAACAGATTTGCCATTTGTAACACCAACTGTGGAAGTTGGTGTACAAGTAAATATAGTGGCACAAATGCAACCCATTGTAAGGCCCCCAGACATAGTGTCTTTAACTAGGTACAATGAAGACCTAGCATATTGGATGACCCAGTGTCATCAGTTAGAGGGAAAGGTTGCCACTTTGAACTCTGTAACAGCCAAATTAGCAGAGAAGGAAACAAAAATTAATAGGTTAAAAGCACAGGTGCAGGATGTATGCCAGATTGTAGAATATGCAATACAATGCAGAAGACCACCTAGGTTTTATAGCCTCCTACTCAAGGAGAGATACCTTCACTGGCAAATCATGAGACTTGCTTCTGAGCTGCCTCATCAGTTGAAAACTCCTGGAGAGTTTGTGGAGGCATTTGTGCAGAGTCCAGCAGAGCAACAACACCTGTTATGTGAGTTATTTTTGCATAATTTCTTTTTGCCAATAGAAAGTATGTTTATGCCTCATATTTATACAGGTGACTTACAGCTGAGAGCCTTCATCTCCACTCTACAAAATCATATCTATTGGGACACAGAAAAGAAATTAACTAAAGAATTGGAATCACAAGTTGTTTTACTTATCAGGCCTGCTCCCCTGAATCACAAGGATTGTACAAGTAATCATTATACCTTCATGCGGAATACCAGAATGAAACAACTCTATCTAGGGAACCTTCAAAGATGTATAACTCAGTTTTAGAGTTTTTGTGCAAACTTCTTTGATGATGCTTTGGCAGCCTGTAAAAATAGATGGGGTGAGTTATCTATCTCTCTACAGAAATGGGAGCCAATTTCTCCCACTAATTTGTTGTGGTCAAGGAGAAGGGCAGAAGGCATTGTCCAAATTATCTTAGAAATCAAGGAGCTTTGGATAGGTCTAAGATACAGGATGCCTATAATTATCACTCCTATCCCCTACTTCTTTGATAATGACCCACAACCTGATATGCACTTCCAACAGTGGTTTCAGTCCATAAAAGCAATCAGAGGATTCTATGAAATTGGTGGCGCGTGGTTAAAATTTCATGAGAGATATCTAGACCTGGATCTGTGTGCCTCTGTAGCTGCACAGAATGCATGAGGGCATGCATTACCATAAGTTGGGGGGAAAATGATGAGGCCAGGAATTGCCTCATCCATGGACACTTTTTGATACATTATAACTATTTGACTCACCCTTTTTACTATGTTTTTATGTTAATTATGGGTAAAATGCATTATATAATGGTGTTTGCATATTCTGAAATGACAAAGTGCATATACTCTGTTTTACTATTTTTACTGCAATTTCACCTATTTTCAGTTAATTAATCAGTAGTATTGTAGTAATTCAGAATCATAATATAGACCTTGTTGAATATCTGGTGCTTAACAATATTGTGTTCCTCTATTTAAACTGATTCAAATGGAAAAAGGTGCCAAGAACTTGTCCACTGTAGCTGACTGTGCAGGAAAATAGGTTGTGACTATGACAGTTCCAGCCAGCTGTACATATACAGCAGGGCTTGGAATCAGTCACTCCAGCACATGCCACCAATGCAGAAGGGTGTACAAGATAAAGGAAAACAATCCAAATGGTCAACAACTTCCTCCCTATGCATTTGGAGCACAGATAAGCAATGAATTGTCACCTACCTATTATTCCAGAGCAGCACAGGAATAAGCGGCGTAGGAATAGGGAATAGCGCAGGAACAACCAAAAATGGTCAAAATGTGCCAAAACCATGGAAAGTATGATTGGAAATTGACCAAGCAGTTAGTCCACCCTATTTGGACTTCGTTCCTTCACCATAGGTGGACCAACTAGGATAAAGGGATAAAGGTTGACAAATTATAACCCTGCATTCTAGGAAACTATTTTGTAAATAGTTGGAAATCCCTAAAACTCAACAAACAGATATATCAACTTTGTCTTATAAATAAATCTCCCAACACGGTTGAGCATAATATATATATATATATATATATATAGAGATATAGATATATAGAGGAATAGGAGATAGTTATTAGCAGAAGATAAAGTCTTTGTAGCATTACAGTAAATTGCAGATTTTTCCTGCAATACTATAATGTAGCTTCAGATGGAATAAAAGGTGCATTCTTCAGATTTTATTAGCATTTGATGGTTGATAGTGCACATTTAATTTACTTGGTATAATTCTTCACCCTCTTCTAGTTCTGGAAGCAAGGGCCACTTGCAGGATCAGAGGAAGGGCAACACAGTGACAAAAAATTCTTGTTGATTTCTTGCTGTAGCAGATCAACAGAATTTTGTCAACATTTATTTGTAGAATTAGTTTCATTTTAGAATTGCACCATAGCATCTAGAACAGGTTCAATCATGTGTTAGAACAATATTTAGCATTTGACCTGTAATGGCATCATTTTTAGCATTTTTGCAATTTCCAGAATTACATCATTTTTAGCATTTTCTACAATTTCTAGAATTATGTCATTTTCAGTTTTACTGCAATAAACATTAATTTGGTTTCTCAGATTCAACTTATGTTCAGACAATTGTGAGTTTTATCATTGGTTTAATTTTTGCAAGTGTGTGTGTGAATTTCCATTCTGCAGTTTACTTTCCTGCAATTTTGCTTTTTGGTCAATTCAACAACATTTTATTTCTTGTCAATTTCAGATTCTGCAGTTTCATTTTCCTGCAATTTAAATTCAGCTTTAGATTGTGCAATTTGATTTCCTTTGTTAGAAATTAGGAAGATACAACAACCCCCAGCACTGCTAACAGACCTACCAATAAAAGCCTGTTCTTGGATAAACTGAACCTGCAACTGTGACACCTCCTATCGTATACAACCTTTGGACACCACCCTGGACTGACATATAATTACTAAATGATGAATGATCAACGACCCTCATCACTATGGAAGGCACACATTCCATATCCCTCATCCATGGTTTACCTAGAAATATGTTGTACTACCTCTCACCTTCCAAGATATGGCACAATGTAGGTGTCGTCTTTATCCCAACCTGTATAGGTAGGATTATTGTGCCAATTGTTGGGGAAGTAGCATCATTGAAGGCCCTCAATGTAAATGTTGTGTCCTTAATGTGTGAAGGTGGAAGATTTAAATACTTTAAAGTTGTAGCTGTGATGATGTTGATGGATGACCCAGTGTCAATCAAAACTCTCTTATACAAAATTCAATTGATGCTTACTATGATGTGAAGCGGAGGATCAAGTTCATCCTGAGATATTATCTTAATCTCCTACCTATGAAAGGCAATCATAGGGTCCTTTTGTAAGTGCATTGAACTTATCGTTGGTGTGGACTGTGATAGATTATCAGCTTTAGTTGACTTTTTTGGTATGTTGGGCTGATCAAGGCATTTTTTGCTTCTTATTGTAGTATTGATCACACTAATAAAACCCTCTTCAAGTGGGGCTATGTGCACCTCATTGATGTGCTTATTGTTGTTGGCTCCATGATTGGAAGGAGAATTTTTGAATATGTCAATGTTCTACAATTCATTCTTATTCAACATATTTTGCACTACATTCTTGAACGCAACACAATCTTGGATATCATGGTCATTTTGCCGATGATAAACACAATAGATATTTTCCCTATACCCCTTAGGTTTGGGGCAATTAGAATCCAGGATACACTCCTTAGGCAAGTTTACAACCTTGGCTTCGAGAAGGTAGTTGAAAACTGATGGCAAGGATTCAGGTATTAGTATATAGTTGCAAGGGGGTTGTTTCTGTTTACCCCTACCTTGATTCCTATTGCATTGGTTGTACTGTGTAGTAGGAGGTTGAGCTTGATAGTTTTCTTATTTTTGTCTCTATGCTACTTTTGGAACATTTAACACAATCTGGTTGACGTGCGCAGGTTTGATTTGTTGTGGTTGATGTTGCATGCTCTCGTTCCATTATTTCTTGCTACAGAGCTTTAGGTCTCCTTCTTCCAAATTTATATCTTCAATGAGCTTGGCTTGAGCCAAGGCTTCTTCGAATGTATCATATTGTTGTAGTTGTAATAGTAACAAGATGTGCTTGGCACAACTTTTTGTGAAAATTCAGATTAACTCTTTGATCGAGATGGAAAATGACAACTTTGCCATGCTTTTTCTCCATCTATCCCCATAATCCATGATTAGATCATCATCATACTAATTTAGGTTGGCTAGGTCTGAGAGATTCACCTTATTCTTAGCACCAAAAGAGAAAATTTTTAAGAATGCATTCCCTATTTGTTCAAAACTAGATATGTTGTGCTTGGGCAGTTGGTTGAACCATTGAGTGGCAGCACTCGAAAATGTCATAATGAAGGTTCTTAGCATAAGAGCATCGTTGTGTTCAATATGAAAACATGCATTGATGAAGTTGGTAACATGCTCTTGTGCATCCTCTTCACCCTTAAATTTTTCTCACCTAGGCATCTCAAAGTGCTTAGGATATGCGGGGCTAGGGACTGGCAGGCACAATGGCCGGTTGTGTATTTTACTCAATGCCGGTTGGTGCCCAGTTGTATCTTACTTCTCAAAGGATTTTATATATATATTTTTTTACATGGTGGAATCGGTAGCCACCACAAATCCGAGCAGGCTGTCTAGCTTTTATGGCTGCCATAGTATTTTGTGTTGTCTACCCTGGAAGCTACCACATAGATATTCGCATAGTCCATACCTATAACCACTATGCCACAATAATTTTAAGCCTTTTACACCGCTGAAAGCACTCGAAAAGGGACAAGCGTTCAGTCCGATGAGGCCCAAGATTTGAACCTTGGACCTCCACCCCCTTATGGGATTTGGATGAACCAATTGGTCTACACCTTAGACCTAGGATTTGATATTTTAAGTGAGCGCCTAGAATGCCTTTGAGGCAAGGAGTTCCTCTTCTTGCAGATCCACTCATAGTGGTAATGGAGGTAACCCTTTATTTACCTGACTTGTTCTATTTTCCTCCCTCCTAAGAGGGGATTTATGATGGGTCTGATCCTGATCTATCATGTTTACCCTTTCTCCACCTGGTTGATTTTGTTCATGATTTGAGTAGTGGTTTCATTGTAGGCTTTCTTCTTACCTAATATTCCCTTCTTTTGGTGAGTTAGTATGTTTATCTCTTTGGCGATCATTACCATTTATTTGTAGGTTGATACGAGCTAGCTTCTCAGCTTATTCTCTTAAATGCTTCTCATGTTGATGCAAAATCCTTTCTCTTTGTTTGTCATGCTTGAGAGCTTCCAATAGCTCTCACTTTTTGTGCAATGCATTTTATAACCATCGCACATGATCATATTACACTATTAAAGAAGACTCATGTTTGTCTGATCCTGTTATTGTGGTTCTGATTCGTAGATTCCTCAAAGAGGTTTCCACTGTTTCTTTTCTTTGGCTAGCTAGTGTAACTTGTTTTGTGTATTCTGTATGTTGATAAATGTCCCTATAGTCGGATGTTGCATGTGAACTGTAGGGTTTCTTTAAAGCTTCCCTAGGTTGAGTGGTGCATTTAGAAGTTACGCTTTATGAGCTTCCAGATGCAAAATGGTTTGTGGCTATGGTTCTGAGATTCAACCTTGAATAAATTTGATCTGAATCCTCTAATTTATCTTGGAGCATTTGTTCTCTCTAAATTGCATGTGACCCATGTGACTGATTTGATCGGTTTGTTGTGCTGGGTCTATGACTCTACAACTCTGTGTGAGGGTTCTTGTCTACTTCAAATTGCACAAAAATGTTGGCAACTCTCTTCTCTCTATCTTGCTCCTCATTGGGCTGATTTGAACTCTCAATGTAATGAGATATGGTGGGTATGGAACCTAATTCCCTCTTTAGATTGAAGGTTTTTCTCACCATGGGAGGTCTCCCGATCATAATTTTTGTTATAAAATATTTGACTTCCAAAAAAGGTTGTGGGTGTCATATATCAAAACGATAAAGTATGACGCACTGATCACAATGAGCTATAACTCCAAAATGTGACTTTTGGGTCAAAATTTTGTATTTTTGAAATAATCGGCCAACCAGGGTCCATGGGGAAATGCCCACTTTTAGGATTTTTTTAGGAATTTTTGAACCATGAAGGGTTAGGACTCATAATTTTTGGGAGAGGTGCCCCAAGGGCTAACTAAGACAAAAAAAAATTTGTAGTTTTTGGAATTGTCTAGCCCACTTTATAATTGTTTCAGTGTAGCTTTTCCCTATTTTCAGTCTTGAAAATAGAGTAAAAATAAAACCAAAATAATATTTTTGTTATAGCTCCGATTTGCACGATTCTCGATCCGTTGGATGCAGAATCAAAAATTAGCTTTTTACTTGTTTTTTTCAATAAATTTCCCTAAAAATTAGGGTTAGGGTTTGGTCCCAAATAACAAAGAAACATACAAAGCAGACAATATGATTATCTCTTTTATGGATTAAATGTGTCCTAAAACTAGTTTCAATGTGTTTAGATTTGTTATTGATCTTGATTTCTTGCTCTTGTTTTATATTTAGAATGAGGGGACTCATCCATAGTGGAAACCAATAATACCCATACCAAACATGATTTTCTCAAAAAGAGACTAGGGTACACCGCTTAAATCCTAGTGGGGGGTTTGCCTAGCTCTTCCACTCTGAACCAATGATTGTTCCAATAGTGGGAGACAATTTGAACATGAGTAACTTAGTACCACTATAAAGAAGTTTCTTATTCCATTCTAGGAAAATCTATGGGGCAAGCCAATGGAAGGAGATGAATGCCAACATCACCGGACTGAATTGGGGGTCGGTGATGAAATCCAACTCCCCAATGTTCATTATGATACGTGCAAGTGTGTGGGGTTATTTTTAGATTTAAAAATAGAAAACAATGCATCAACCAAAATTCATGAATACTTTCCTATAATGCCTAAAAAGAATGTTTATTCTCAGACCAATGCATCTATAACCAGTCTATATGATTTTAATGCATCCTCCTACTTTGTGATGAAAACAACCATTGATTGGGCCACATGCAAGTAAACCAAAATACAATGGCCTAGCACGTTGGAGACCAGGGCGGACCTTATAGGTGGAGGTCCATTGTTCCCAGTAGTGCCTAGAGGAAATCTAAAATAAACCTAAGAAATGCAACATGTAGTTTTTATTTCCCTTTCATTATTTAATTTCCCAATTTGAAATGTATTTTAATGTTCGTTATTTTTAAGAAACCAGAAGCAGAAAGAAAATTAGAAAAATACATAAAAGGGGTACCAGCCTCGAATCCCACTCAGATGACATAAATTTTACCCTTTAATGCACTTTTCTTCTGGTCGTTGTTGGTCAGAGCGGCTGATTTTTGGTTGCTATTTATTAGAGCGACTCGAATCCCACTCAGATGACCAAAATTTCACTTTTATTTTGGCCGTTGTTGATTAGAGCGAATCATTTTTGGCTGCTATCAGTAGGAGCGGTCGATGTTTGTTGGTCATTGTAGACCAGAGCGGTCGAATCTGCACATAAAACTTGAATCAGTAAATGACAAAAAATAAAAACTTGGCAGGGGTCCCATCGTGATTGCCATCTGTAGTGACCTTGGGGAAGCGACACATTGCCCCACTATCTTTATTTGCAATTATCATTAAATCCTTCATTTTTTAACATGCATTAAATGAAAAAGCATAAAAGAGAGGCATATGGCCAAAATACAAAGAAATAAATGAATGAATGCTTTTGTATTGATATTTCCAAGATTCGGTTACATATAAATCCCTTTACATGATACCCTTCATTTGATACATGATTTTACACAAAGATGGTAGCCGATGTATAAAATATCCCCTCGCAAGGGGTGATACACTTTTGAAGGGTTCTCGATGATACACACGAAACTTTATGATGGCTTACAGATGCCTCCTTCTACAGGTATGATTCCTAGAGGAATCCTATTTCTTTTGTATGTTGTGGATTTATTCGATGAACCTGTAACCCTAAAAGCAATGAAACAACACACGCTTAGATGCCTGAGATTGCCTCCTCGGATGAGGCTATTAGCAATAAATATACCTAATGAAAACAAGTGCAATGAAACTAGTGCTATGAATGTAAATAAATAAAGTAAATATTATGATAATGGTATGAAAACATAAAATAAGCTAACACCTAAACCCTAGACTAGGTTTGCGGGCCACTGTCTAGGACAACGATTGCTAAAATGAAACTCATCTCTATTGATCCAAAGGGAATGGGTCTAAGTTCACTACTAATGTTAAATTATTACCGTATGTGTATGGATGATCACTTCTCAGTTGGCTAGCACTTCGTTGCTCCTCAAGGTTACTTAGATTTGCTCTCCAATATGATAGGGTTTCATTGTATATGCTCCTCAAGGGAAGCTCTTCAATTCTCCAAGCTCTCCTCGATGATCCAACCTGTTCAAAGTTCCTATATCTGATATGTTCTCTATGATATGTCTAATGTGTGATAATGTGATCCTTGGTGCTCTTAGGTTTGCACCTTATAAAGTGTTTGAAGCTCTAGGTCAATGTTCAAACCCTAGGACTGGATCCCTCATGTGCACTGGATGTTATCATGAGAAATTAACTTTTTCTATGCTTTGGAGGCGAGTTAACTAAAGTCTAAATTCAGACTGGAGTCTTTGGATGTGAGGAGGAATGCATAGTTATCCCCGCTCAACTTTTTGCATGCAAACTACCACTTCTGCCTAATATTAGGCTAATTTGGTGGTAACTTATTATTTAATGCTTAGCCACTATCGCATGCAATGGCTAAGGCTTGGCCGCTATGAGCTTCAATGACTAAGGCTTGGCCACTCTGAGCTTTAGCGATCAGAATCTAGTCGCTTTGTTTCATAGTGACTAGGCTTGGATGGGCTTAGAATGCACAAAATGAGTCATGAATACCACTTTTGGAACTTGGAAGGGTTTAGTCACATGGTCTATGGATGTGCCTATGTGAGTAGCTCCCCTAAACATGACATGTTTTAGGTGTCTACAATATCTTATCATTTTTTGTTTAAATGCTCACTTCTCGGCATGCGACAGTCCTTGTGGGATACTTCTAAGTTAGGAAATATTATAGCTAGGAGATCCAGTCTTGATATGCTATTGCTTCTACTGATAATATGGCTTGTGCCTCCTATGATTCAATTTGCACAAACATAGATTAAGATACAACCTTGTGGTGAATAGTGGTACCATTCCCCATATAACCTAAGGAGATTAAATATCCTCAAGGTACCTTCTTTAAGAGGTCTCTGGCTTTACAGAACTAGTCTTGGTCTGGCTCTATACGAATCATGTTAATAGATTCCTTGTAATATTTTAGGATTGGATCTCGACATTTAAATAATCCTTTGACTTGGTTGACTATGAGTAAGGAGTCATCGAAGATATTTAACCTTTTGATTCTCATGGAGATGGCTGTTTGGAGACCCAGGATTAGAGCCTCATATTTGGTGTTGTTATTAGTGTAAGGAAATTCTAATTTGAGTGACAAGGGAATTGGAGCACCTTTTGGTGTGAAAAAGACAATCCCTGCACTGCCTCCTTGTTCACACTTTGAACCATCGAAGAATAAAGTCATGTCAGCTTCATTTTTTGATTCTTCAGGCTCAAGTGCTTCTGATAGTGCAAAGACTGCATCATCAAGAAGCTCTACGGTGAGGGGCCTACTATTTTGAAGAGGTGCCTTAGCTAGGTGGTCGACTATGACTTATCCCTTGATGGAATTTTGGCTTATGAACTCTAGATCAAACTCTGTCAAAAGCATGATCTATTTTGCAGTACGTGTGTTATGATATATCTTACTCATCATGTATTGCAAAGAATTTTGTTTGGATATTATATATGTTATATGAATCAACATGTAGTAGCGCAATTTCATAAATGTGAAGACCACTACTAAACATAGTTTCTCCACATATGCATATCCAACTTCATAGCTCACCAATGTGTGGCTGATGTAATATATTGCTTGCTCTTTGTCTTCCATATTATTTTGAGCCAACATGGTGCCCAAATAAAAATTAGTAGCAGATATATACAACAAGAAGGGCACGTCTGGTCTTGGTGGAGCTAGGAATGGTGGCATTGTTAGGTATTCTTTAATTTTAGCAAAGGCTTATTGACATTCTTCATCCCACTGGAAAGGGATCCCTTTGTGTAGCAATCGATTCATGGGTCGACATTTATCTGATAGTTGTGTGATAAATCACTTTATGGATGCTACTTTACCCTGTAGGCTTCTCAATTCTTTGATGTTCATGGGTGGATCCATTTACAGGATAGCATTTACCTTTGTTGGGTCTACCTTGATGCCTCATTTAGAAATGATGAATCCCAAGAGTTTTCCAGAATTTATGCCAAAGATGTATTTCTTGGGGTTCAACCTAACATTGTGCTTAATCAGGTGATTGAAGACCTTTTTTAGGGTCTCAGCATGCTCGTTACATAGTAATGACTTGGCCAGTAAGTCATCAATATAGTCTTCCAAGATATGATGCATATAGTCATGGAAAATGTATGTCATCACCTATTGATATGTGGCACCAATATTCTTAAGGCCGAATGGCATTACTCTATAATAGAATCTTCTCCATGGAGTGGTAAACACATTTTTATGTTGGTCTTTGAGTTTAATCTGAATCTAATTATAACCAAAAAATCCATCCATTAGGGAGAGCATTTCATGAACTATAGTTGTGTCTACAAGAGCGTCTATGTTGGGCAACAAGAATGAATACTTTGGAGTTGCCTTGTTGAGATCCCTGAAGTTCATGCAAATGTAGACTCTTCCTTTAGGTTTTCCTATGGGTACCATATTTGAAACCCATTCTGGATAGTCAATGGGAACTATAAAAACTACATCCAATTTTTTTTGCAATTTGTTCTTAACCATCAAAGTGATGGTTGGATGCATCTTTCTTAACTTTTGCTTGACCGACTTCTTTGCGAGATCTAATGAAAGGTTATGGACAACCAAATTTGTATCTAGCCCCGACATGTCCTTGTAGGTCCAAGCGAAGAGATTTGGTCTCTCTTTCAGTAGAGGAATTATGATGGTTTGTTCCTCTGGAGATAATATTTCTTTGAACTTGAATTTATTTGGTTGAGATGAATCATTGTTGATGTCTACCTTGAAAGTCTCCTTTATAGCCATATGTGACCCCTCCTCCATCTGATGAGAAGTGGGGATCAGATGAATGTCATCTACTAGATTTATCATCCCTACAGACTCAGGGTCCAAACTAACATGGTAGACATCATCCATACAGCCTGATGCAAAGTGGAATGGTTGCAGCATCTTCTTACTAGAGAAGAAATCCTTAGGCTCTAGGGGTGAATCAGTGTGATCCCAATCGATAGCATCTATGTCGAGATATAGTGGTTTCAAAGGATCGACTGAGTTATGGATTGGAATGGTCAAATCAATGGATATCATATTGATGGATGAAATGGAATCTCCAGGACCACATGGGTGAAACTCTACCTTGAGGGGATGCCCTCTATGCTCGTGAAGAGGCTCTAGGGGCATCAAGATTTTAGGATCTGGGTAATGGAAAGATGAAGTGAAGGGATCGTTAGACAATAGTTGATCTCTAAATGTTGGTGGGATTAGATTTACCATGTGATGAATGACATCTAGATTTATCAGCCTACCCAAGAAGCAAAGGCTAGGATCTATGGTGCGGAGCGCTGCCTCTCTCTTAACAAGCAAGTTGACTTGGTGCATGTGGCAAGGCCCTAGATAAGCCATCTTTGTTTCATCTTTGAAGTCATCATTGCTTATCCAAAAATTGTTCACATTTGTTTCTACCCTCAGGATGGGGTGATGCCTTTCTTACGACTACCCTAAATATGCTAGCTCAGTCTCATATTCATAGTCATCATTTCTTATGAAGAACCCATTAGCATTTGTCTCTGGACCAACGACATGGCCTGCATGTCTTGGTTGTAAGCAGTACCTTTATGTTGAGTCCTCTAACTCATAGTTACTTTCATATGACATGTATCCTTCCTCATATGAGATCTAAGATGTACTCACTTTCATCTGAGATATAACCATTCTCTGTGTGGCCTGTCTAGGACAAGGTTTTGCACATATCGAGGCCCATGGTGGGCCAATACGGTTTCATTTTTGTCCTTACTTAGGACATAGTTGTAATCCACTGACTCATGTATTTGAAACAACTCTTCCTCCCTTAGGAAGACTCATGAGAGGTTTGCTTTGAGAGCAGACTCAAGATGATATGTCTAAGGGGGTGTGATATTGACTATCGACACCCATTCGTCACCCCAAAAGTTTTGACTAGGGGGGCAAAGTGGGTTCCAACCAATGTCTTCTTTGAACCCAATATTTAGCTTATCTAAGGCCACTTCTAAGGAGTCATCATACCCCTACATTTAATAGCCTAGACCACATTTGTTAGTCAATAGCTAATATTGTGGTCAAAATGGTATTCTACACCCCTGCTCATATAGGCCTAGGCCATAGCCGTGCCAGTGACACTATTCAAAGTATCTCAACACAAACTCAAGGTTTGATAAGTAATGGACACTCATGGTGAATGGCTCATCCTCATCATTCTCTAGGTCAAGAGCAGTGTGGGCATAGTTTAGACCAACATATATAAAGTTAGTCTGGTTGGGAGAAATCCCCAAATGTACCACCGTCCCTATGGGTAGGTTCAGAATCCTTGGTCTTCCCATGTCTTGTGCAGAATTAATGATCGACATGAAAGTCACATTTTGCACAAGATATTCTTCTAGCGCTATGTTGGCTAGGTGCATTGTCACTTATTTTGTTGAAAAAATTGTTGATGATGCAGGTGAGGCAGGTTGAGGCACCTCCTCAACTCTCTCTTGGGGGTGTTCCTCCTCCATGGGAGTAAGACTTTCTACTACTACTTTGGTTGGACACTCTTGGGATAATTCTTCCACTAAGGGTGCCTTCAGATTCTGTTTATCCTTGGATTTGTCAATAAAAATCCTTTTAGAAGTGCCAATGGCTTTGGATGTAGGAGGTGGCACCGTCATGGATGGATCACCTCGCACTGATCTATTTTGGCTCCTAGGCTACGTGGTTGGTGATGATGGTCTGACATCTAAGTGCATTTATGGGAGGTCAAAACCTCTAGGTAAGTCAACTTAATGCACATACTTAAATGGCTCTTCATAAGACGGAACCACATGCACCTATCCATTGTGCATGTACTTGATGCATTAGTGCAATATCAAGGGTATGCACTGCATATCCCTAATTTAGGGGCATCCTAAGAGGATGTTGTATTGCATTACCCCTTCCAACATATGACACATTATCGGGATGGTCTTATGTTCCACTTTTATAGGTAATATAATTGTGCCCACTGTGGTGCATAGTGCATCATTGAAAGCCTACGGGGTGTATGAAGTTAGAACAATATTGGACTTGGGTATCTTCAAATGCCCTACAACCATGGTGGTAATGATGCTTGTGAAATCTAGATCAAAATCTATCAATAACATGATCTATTTTGTAGTACATGTATTATGATGTCTTACTCATCATGTACTACAAAGTATTTTGTTTAGATATTACATATGTTATATGATTCAACATGTATTGGCATAATTTTCTTGTTGCGAAGACCATTCCTATAATGACTTGGCTAGTAAGTCATAAATATAGTCTTCCAAGATCTAATGCATATATTCATGGAAAATGTATGTCATCACTCACTGATATGTGGCATCAATGTTATCAAGACCGAATGGCATTAATTTGTAATAGAATGTTCTCCATGGAGTGGTAAACACGGTTTTATGTTGGTCTTTGAGTTTAATATGAATCTAACTGTAACAAAAAATCCATCCATTAGGGAGAGAATTTCATGACCTGCAGTTGCATCTACAATAGCATCTATGTTGGGCAACAAGAATGAATCATTTGGAGTTGCCTTGTTGAGATCCCTGAAGTCCATACAAATGCAGACTCTTCCATCAAGTTTTCCTATGGGTACCATATTTGACACCCATTCTAGATAGTCAATGGGAACTATAAATACTACATCGAACAATTTTTGCAATTTGTTCTTAACCATAAAATATATGGTTGGATGCATCTTTCTTAGCTTTTGCTTGACCGACTTCTTTGCAAGATCTATCGAAAGGTTATGGAGAACCAACTTTGGATCTAGCCTCGACATGTCCTTGTAGGTCCAAGCGAAGAGATTTGGTCTCTCTTTTAGTAGAGGAATTATTATGGCTTGTTCCTATGGAGATAGTATTTCTTCAAACTTGAATTTATTTGGTGGAGATGGATCATTACTGATGTCTACCTTGAAAGTCTCCTTTATAGCCATATGTGACCCCTCCTCCAGCTGATGAGGAGTGGGGATCAGATGAATGTCATATGCTGGATTTATCATCTCTATTGACTCAAGGTCTAAACTAGCATGGTAGACATCATGCACACAACCTGATGCAAAATGGAATGGTTGTAGCATCTTCTTACTGGGGAAGAAATCCTCAGGCTCTAGGGGTGAATCAGTGTGATCCCAATCGATAACATCTATATCGAGATATATTTGTTTTAAAGGATAGATTGGGTTATGGATTGGAGTGGTCAAATCAATGGAGATCATGTTGATAGAAAGAATGGAATCTCTAGGACCACATGGTTTAAACTCTACCTTGATGGCATACTTTCTATGCTCATGATGAGGCTTTGAGGGCATCAAGATTTTAGGATCTGGGTAATTGACAGATGAAGTGATGGGATCATTAGACAATAGTTGATATCTAAATTTTGGTGGGATAGAATTGACCATGCAATGAATGTCATCTAGATTTAGTGGCCTCCCCAAAAATCAAAGGCTAGGATCTATGGCATGGAGCATTGCCTATCTCTCAACAAGCAAGTTGACTGGGCGCATGTGGCAAGGCCCCCAGATAAGCCATATCTATTTCATATTCGAAGTCATCATTGCTTATCCAAAAACCATTCGCATTTTTTTCTATCCTTAGGATGGAGTGATTCCTTTCTTACGACTACCCTAGATAGGCTAGCTCAGTCTCATATTCATAGTCATCATCATTTATGAAGAACCCATTGGCATCTGTCTCTGGCCCAACGACGTGGCCTGCATGTCTTGGTCGCAAGTAGACCCTTTCTATTGAGTCCTCTGACTCACAATTAATTTTTTTGACATATATCCTTACTCATATAAGATGTACTCACTTTCATCTGAGATATAGCCACTCTCTATGTGGCCTGTCTAGGTAAGGTTTTGCACATATCGAGGCCCATTGTAGGCCAGTCTAGTTTTATTTTTATCCTCATTTAGGACATAGTTGTAATCCACTGGCTCATGTCTCTATAGTGGCTCTTACTCCCATAGGATGACTCTTGAGAGTTTTTCTTCAAGATAATACTCAAGGTGATATGTCTCAAGGGTGTGATATTGACTGTCGATACCCCTTCGTCACCCTAGAAGTTTTGACTAGGGGGCAAAGTGGGTTCCAACAAATTTCTTCTTTGAATCCAATGTTTAGCCTATCTAAGGACACTTCTAAGGAGTCATTTTACCCCTACATTCAATATCCTAGACCACATTTGTTAGTCAACAACTAATATTATGGTAAAAATGGCATTCTATGCCCCTACTCGTATAGGTCGAGGCCATAGCTGTGCCAGTGATACTATTCAAAGTATCTCAACACAAAATTAGGGTTTGATAAATAATGGACACTTGTGGTGAGTGGTTCATCCTCATAATTTTATAGGTTAGGAGCAGTGTGGGTATATTCCAGCTTGACATATATAAAGTTAGTCTGATTGGGTAAAATCCCTAAAGGTACCACCATCCCTATGGGTAGGTTCAAGATCCTTGATCTTCCCATGTCTTGTGTAGACTCAATGATTGGTATGAAAGTCACATTTTGCACAAGATATTCTTCTAGCACTATGTTGGCTAGGTGCACTGTCACTTATGGTGTTGACAATGATGTTGATGACACAGGTGAGGCAGGTTGAGACACCTCCTCAAATATCTATTAAGGGTGTTCATACTCCATGGGAGTAGGGCTTTCTACTATTGCTTTTGTTGGACACTCTTGGGGTCCTTATTCCACTAAGGGTACCTTCAAATTCTATTTATCCTTGGCTTTATCAGTCAAAATACTTTTAGAAGTGCTAGTGGATTTGGATGTAGGAGGTGGCACCATCATGGATAGGTCACCTCACACTAATCTACTTTGGCTCCTATGCTACATGGTTGGTGATGACAGTTTGACATCTAAGTGCATGTACGGGAGGTCAAAACCTCTAGGTAAGTCAACTTGATGTACATATTTAAATGTCTCTTCATCATACGAAACCACATGCACCTATCCCTTGTGCACGTACTTGATACATTGGTGGAAGATCGAGGGTGCACACTGTATGTCCCTAATCCAAGGGTATCCTAAGAGGATGTTGTATTGCATTGCCTCTTCCAACACATGACACATTACCAGGATGGTATTATGTTCTAATTTTATAGGCAAGATGATTGTGCCCACTGTGGTGCATAGCGCATCATTGAAAGCCCGCAAGATGTATGAAGTTGGAACAATATTGGACTTGGGTATCTTCAAATGCCCTACAAAATTTGTGGTAATGATGTTGATTGATGAGCTTGTATAAATAAGAATCCAATTGAATGGTATGTTGTTAATAGATGCAATGATTTGCAGTGGTGGATCAGATGTAGTAGTTGACACTTATTTGATTTTGTGATTGTAAAAATGTATCACAGGATCTTGGCACTATTGTACTTGCCCCACAAAATGTGTGAATGCATCTGGGTTCTAGATCTGGAGCTTGATTGATCTCAAAATATCCATTAACATCTCCTTGTGCCTAGGGGATTGTTGTATAAGCTCATAAATGAACAACTTGGCTAGAGTCATTTGTATATTCTATTCCATTCTACTCTGAATCGTTACTACAGGTCTTATTGGTGGACCTAGAGGAGTTTTTTTGCACCTATCTCTATTGGGGTGCCATCGAGATGTTGATGGGATTTGGCAGCGGCTGTGGTTACCCATATCATTGACTCCTAGTTGCTATGTTGACCAATTTGACCATCCAAATACATCCTTGAATAGGTGGCTTGACTCAAACTTGGTTGACCTGTGTGCCCCGATCCCTTGGGGTCTTATGATTGGGTAATGGGTTCCTGAATATACCCATATCCTAGATTTTTGAAGCTAGTGGGTTGTCAACCTTGAGCTCTCCCTTCTCAATCATGTTCTGCACTACGTTCTTAAATCCCATGTAATTTTTGATGTCATGCCCCGACATCCTATGATATGGGCAATGGTGATCTTCTCTATATCCCCTTGGCTTGGGATGGTTAGGGTCAAGTAGTTGTACATTGGGAAATCTTATCCTCTATGCCTTGTTCAACTGGTTGAATATTGACTACATCGATTCATTCAGAAGCGTGAAGTACTGAGGTAGCTATCACTCCCTATTTTGGCCTTGGTTTCTCTTTGGATCATAGTTAGCTAGTGGGGGTTGCACTTGATAATTTTGGGGTTGTTGTATATTCCCCCCTTGTGGCATGGCTAGTACTACTTGATTTACTTGGGCAGGCTTGGTCTACTTCTACTTGTTCTTATTCTGATTGTTCTTGCTCCACTTTTTCTTGTTACGAAGCTTGAGGTATCCCTCATCAACTTTTATGTATTCAATGAGCTTGGCCTAAGCTAAGGCATATTCGAATGTTGTGTACTTTTGTAACAGTAGCAGTAGAGAGATGTGCTTTGCATAACTCTTTGTGGAAATTCAAACGAGATCCTCTATAGGGATAGGGAATGATAACTTTACCATGACCTTTCTTCATATATCCCCATAGTCCATCACTGGCTCATCATCATATTGCTTTAGATTAGCCAGATCAGATAAGTTCACCTTCTTCTTAGAACCAAAGGAGAAACACTCTAAGAATGCATTTATCAGTTGCTCAAAATTGGTAATGTTATGCTTAGGCAATTGGTTGAACCATTGGGTTGTGGCACCTAAGAATGTCATGATGAAAGTTCTCAACATCAAAGCATCATCTTTGTCCAAGTGAAAGCATGTGTTCATGAAGTTGGTCACATATTCTTGCGCTTCTCCCTCTCCCTTGAACTTATCCAACCTAAGCATCTCAAAGTGCCTAGGATATGTGGAACTCGAGACTAATGGTCACAAAGGCTAGTTGTGTATCTTGTCTAATGTTGGCTTTTTTCCACTTTTGTCCTTTTCAAGAGACTTAACTCTCTCGATGAGCATTTGGTATACCTTTGAGGAAAAAATATCATGTTCTTGGAGTTTTGCTCATGGTGGTAATGGAGGTATTCTGGTTTTTGCCTCAATTGGATGCCTATACTCTTCTCCCATGACCATGCTTGGAGGTGCAGGTAGGGGTGGTTCCTGATCTTCGATCCTTGTCTGGCCCCCACTGAGTTGTGTTTGCTCGAGTCCTAGGTATTGTTGATGTTGTGGAGCATGATGAATATGCTCATATCTAGGACCTCTCTCATGGGGAGAATCGATATATCTCTCATATTGATACCTCTCACCAGCTATGTTTACATCCATTCAAGCTAGCCTTTCTGCTAGCTCCTCACTCTTCACTCTTTCCTCTCTTAAGAGTTGCTCTTGTAAGTGCAGATGAATTTTCCTGTATTCTTCCTATTTGATATTTTCTACACATTCTCTCTCAATGTTTAGCTCTTCTTCTAGCCTATGTAGATTATTAGAATGACCTGCTATTGATGTTTCACATCTCTCTACCTCTATGTGAGGGATTCTAATGTGAGGTCCCTTGGAAAATTTTTTGTTGTGTGTCTGCCCTAATCTGCTAGGGTGACTTGCTTTGTGTATTGCATTAAGGGTTGAGTATGCTCATGATATGAAGCTGTGTATGCCTTACGGGATCACTTTTTAGCTTCTCGTGGTTCATTGATGCATCTAGTGGCTATACTATATGAACTTCCTGAAGTAGAATATTCGATAGTAATACTTCTCAAAGCTCATCTCGAGGGAAACCAATCCAACCCATCTAACTATCTAGTTCTCTAGGGCTGATCTCGTGGAGTGCCATTAAAACTAATGAGGTTGTGAACCAGAGGTATCCTCCCATATTTTGAGAGGCTAGGGGATGTTTGTGAGTTGATGTAGATTTGTTATCTTACCCTTCAGTGGATTGATATGTTTTATGTGTACCATATGATATTTGGGATCTTGCCTCCCTTTCTTGCCTATGTGATGATGGAGGCCTTATTGCCTCCTCATGTCAACATGATGATAAATACATTGAAGACTATATGTGTTGGTGCAATGAGGGAGTTCATGATGTCTCCACACATCAATGTGAAGGAGGTCATGATGCCTCCGTGTGTCTATGGGAAGAAGGAGGTTGTGATGATTCTATGTGTTTGAATGATGAGCGGCACCATGACGATTCCTCATTATCGTGTGATGAGGGAGGCCTTGAGGCCTCCTCATGTCTATGTGATTGAGAACCATGAAGTGGATCTCTCACTGGGGTCTCTCATGGAGTCCCCCCAATAGTTGAGTTGTCATCCCTAAGACTCACAAAACTTCATCCGACTACATTATGGGTGGGTGACTCAATGCTACTGTGTTTGTGAGAGTTAGGAACACTAATTTCTCCCTCTATCATGGACCAGGGGTGGTTGCTCTATGTGTTGACCATTCTAACTTGTGTGTTATCTTGTTAATTGGATTTCAAACCATACGAACAAAGAAACCATATTTTTAACTCTTTTAAGGATTATCGTATTTCTCTAAATTGTCTAGTGTGTTTTGATGTGTTGATGATCTTGTATTCTTTTCTATGATTTGGAATTGGAATGAGGGAACTCAATCAAAGTGGAGACTAAGAACACTAGTGCCAAACATAATTTCTCAAAGAGCCTAGGGTACACCGCTTAAATCCTAGTGGGGGGTTCGCCTAGCTCTTCCACTATGTAATAGTTGGAGATAGTTTGAACACAAGTACCTTGCACTAGTTTAAAAAGAGATCTCTATATTATCTAAGGATCTCTAGGGGGAAAGCCGATGGAAGGAGATGAATTCCAACATCATCGGTATGAATTGGGGGTCGGTGATGAAATCCAACCTTACCAATGTTATGATAGAACGTTTGAGTGTAAGGTGTTATTTTTTAGCTTTTGAAATAGAAAATGATGCATCAACCAACATACATGCTTTAATTTACTATATTCCTAAAAAGAACATTTTGTCTTCAAAAGGATGCATGTTTAATGTAATCTAGATGATCTTTATGTAATGCACTTCCTACTTTGTGAATGGGTGGCCACTGATTGGGCCACATGCAAGCAAACCAACATACAATGGCCTAACACACTGGATAACAAGGCAGACCTTACAGGCAGAGGTTTTCTATTCCTAGAAGTGCCTAGAGCATACTGAAGAAATCTAAGAAACCTATAATTTCTTCATTTTTCTCTACTTAGTTATGTTTTTAGAAAATAAATTTATATAGAAAATCATAGAGAATCAAGGACTTGTACCAACCTCAATTTCTACTTTGTTGATGAACATTTTATCCTCTGTTGCATTTTGTTGCTGGCTACTATTCACTAGAGCGACTGATTTTGGCTACTGACAACTATAGCGGCTAAGATATACTGGTCACTATTGATAAGAGTGACTAGACTTGCACAAAGAAAAATACCCAAAACATTAGTAAATTGGCAAAAAAATAAAAACTTGGTGGGGGTCCCATCGTGATCGCCATCTATGCGACCCTGAGAGGCTTGCACTATAGCTGAGGGCACCACTGCTTGCAAATGTGTTTATTATTATACCCAAAAATAAAAGGAATGAACATGCAGATGAATATGCAATTGAAAAAAAGTAAAGTATGAATTTTATTGATATTTTCAATCTATGATTATATATTCATCCCTTTGAGGGATACCCAGTGCATGATATAATAAGTTACAAGTGGGGTGTGATCGACGGTGGAGAAAGTACCCTCGCAAAGGGGTGGTGCACCTTCATAGGCTTCCCACTTATGCACATGAACTTGTATGAGGGCTCATAGATGCCTCCTTCTCCTTCTCTTTTCTAGGAGGGATCCCACATTCTGAATACCTCGATGTGGTCCTGTAAACCTATAGATCTGCATGCATAGAAACAAAAAAATATGGTGAGTAGTACAGGCAGCCTCTTCGAAAGAGGCTCTTGTTAGCAAATATGATGATCTAAATAAATCAACATAATATGAATTGATATACAAAAAATCTAAGCCATATGCATATGGGAATCAAAAATGCTACTCTAGATGTAATAAAAGAGATAGATATATGCTAAGATTTGGAAATGACAAAATGATAAATAACAGTCTAATGCTAAGAACTAAGGAATAGACTATTATAAAACCTAGCTATGAATACAGGTTGTTGTTAGAGACAACAACCTCTAATTTAATGGTTACCTTAGGTCTTATGGGCTATGGCGGTCGATCCCTTGCTCAGATTGATATTCAAGGGTCACCTTACGTGTCTCCTACACTAAATGGTGATTGGGAACAACGAATTTGAATAATGATATGTGAACGTAGCTCAAGCATACAATGTTTTGATGCTCTCTCAATGGGCATATCTTGGCTCTCAATTGCGATAGGGCTCCATCGCTTAGCTCTCAAACTTCTTGGATGTATTTCTTATTATGGGAGGGTTTATATGTAGACTTCCCTCTTAGGGTTTGGACCATGGCTTCCTGGAGAAGCTTCACTCCAAATATCCATGCGACTAACCATTATTGGGAGAATGTATTAATCATAATCTTGCATTGAAGGGGTAGTTAGGATGAACTCAAGGATTTCCTCATTGAAATGCCTAAATTCCATGTAGAGGTACAACCAAACTACACAATCTAGGCCTGTATTCATGGCTAAACTATTTTGTGATGCTAGCTACTATTAGGTCTAGTAGCCAGGTCTAGCCATTGTAGTCTTTAGCGACCAAAATTCTTGGTCACTCTGCCTAAGAGTGACCAAGCCTAGATGGGCTAGAACTGCCCTGATTGAATGGCTAGGACCACTGCTTGCTCCTGGAGAGATCTAAGAGGGTTCATATGGCTTGTGAATGTGCTCATATGGGTAGTCCCCTAAACATGATGCATTTTAGGTGTCTACAGGGATGATATGTTAATTTTGAGTGTGGCATTCATCCCTAGGCTAGGAGATGGTTGAGTGTGCCATGATTTAATTGTGGCACACCAAATTGATTAACATGTACTCTATATTTTGAGTAATATATCTTGCTACTTGTTTGTTTATTATGTGAGTGAATTATTATTATTATTTTTTACTATGCATGATTGGATGAATGAAATACATGATGAATAAACTTGATGAACAAATGCATGCTGAACTGATGAAGAGATTGATGGATTAAATGTAAATAGAAAAAGGTGATGGAAGAAGAAAATAAAAAGAAGAGAAAAAAATAGCTCTTTGGATGAATTTACATCCTATAAAGGGTGATCGTGAATTTTATAGAGAGGAAATTCATGCCTCGTGTGGATAGACTATGAATTTGCAACAAGAGGAGAAAGAAAGAAAAGGAAGGAGAAAAGAAAAAATAGAATAAAAAAAATAAAGAATAAAAACAGAGGAATAAGGTCACTAAAAGGTCAAAGAAAATAAAAGGAGGTGCTTAGAATATGCCATCTAAATCTATGTAAACTACAAGAGGTCAATGTGATCAAACGAACATAAGCTAAACAAAAAATAAGAGAATAATGTAGAGCAAAACCTTGTGAGGATGTATACTTGTAAATAGCTAAGGATGGAGAAAAACTTGCTATGGATGTGATGCTTGTCAGTGGTCATGAAGGTATTATGTGAGGGTGTAATGCTTGCTGATGAGAATAAGTGTGGTTGAGCGTTACCCACTATGGGTGTGTATTCGCTAGTGACCAAAAGGTGGAGCAAAAACCCACTATGGGTGTGTGCTCCCTAGTGGCTATCTATGGAGTGATACCCACTAGGATGTGTGCTTGCAAATGGTCTAAGGTGAAGGATGATTGGTGAGAAAAAATTATGTTATAAAAATAATCATTCCCTTTCCATTAATTATCAATATGACAGTTCGTAAAATTGTGAGTTCCACACACAGTATGCTTGTAGTGTGGGGAATGAGTACCTCTATGCCTTATTAGTTTGGTGGGGGGATTTTTTCGTGTATTTTTAGATCATACATACCCAATAAAATGAAGTGCATAAAAATAAATAAATAAATTATAATTTTAAAATAAGCACACAACTAAAATTAAGATGCTAGAAATAAACACACGACTGGAAAATAAATTACTAGAAATAAACACGACTAGAAAATAAATTGCTGGAAATAAACACACGACTAGAAAATAAATTGTTAGAAATAAACACATGATTGAAAATAAAAGTGCAGGAAATAAAATAAATAGGGGAGGATTACTACCTAGAGTGGGCCCAAGCTCCCGTAGATGGTCCACTCGGTTGACTACATAAAAATCACTCTTTTAGTCCACACGAATGAGAACACTTAGAAAATTTATTAATAAATTATGTAGTACAATTGACAATTTAGAATTGGTCTTCCCAAGAATGGTCTGCGTTCTTATATAGAATGCAACCAATCCTATTACAAAAATAGACTATTCTATTTTAATCATGCAATGTGATTTACTATGGTCATTTTGTGCATAGTTGTTATTTTCTTCTATTAAAAGCATGACCATTTGATTTTAATCACCACAGGATAAGCTCAATGCTCCTTAGGTGTATACAACAAATTATTTCTAAAAATTATGCTTTTATTATAAACTACATGGTCAACCGATCAATCAGTCAACCATCAATATTTAGAATATAAGCGCTTATTCTATTTTAACCATAATTCATGATTTTAATATGCATAGATAAGAATGATTCTCCCTTATATTTTTGCAACAACTTCCTTAAAAATTACATGGTCAATTGGTCAACATTGAATTGGTCAACCAATCAACATTGAATTGGTCACCCGATCAACATTGAATTGGTCAATCGATCAACTAATCAACCAATCAACTAGTCAATCAATCAACATAGGATATAGGCACTAAAAGATAAGCATCAACATACAGGCACCGGGATACAGGTACCAACCTATCACTTGGATATAGGTGCCTACCTATCACTAGGATACAAATGCTAGCTTGTTGTTGGGATACAGGCACCTGCCTGGTGTTGGAATACAAGCACTAGGATATAGGCATCTACCTGCTGCTAGAATACAAGCACTGGGATACATGCACCTGCCTGCTACTGGAATATAGGTGCTGGGATACAAGTGCTTGGCTGATACTAGATTACAAGTGCTAGCCTATCGCTGGGATACATGTATCTACCTCTACCATTCACCATGGTTCTCTTAAATATGTCTTCATGCATTATCAGGTTTGAATGGAACTTTGACTCAAAAATGCTAAATTAGTAGCAAAAACCTACATCTATGCATATTTTCCACTAAAAACACCAATCAAGCATAATACTTCATTTTCTATTAATTATAAGCAAAAGTTATATAAAAATACATCTCTAATGCTAATTAAACCAGTAATGATGCCCTTGTAAATGTAAATAAAATGAGCATTTTTGGTGCTCATCATACCCCCATGTCGAAGATTTGATATGTCCTCATGTCACACTCCCCCGATATATTTTTTTCATGGTGGCTACCTCAATTTTGTTGGTCAGAATACAAGTGCTGGTGTTTGAAATGCACTTTCCTTGAGCTTGGACTTGGGTGTTTTGTTTTCTTAGGCCACAATTGTTGGGTGCATTTTGATGGTTTGACCCTTGTTGACCCATTTTATTTCTATGTTCTGTTGTGTATATATATACGATTTCATATATACAACAACTATACTTTTTTAATGAGCATATTTTTGTGATCATTATGCCCTCATACCTAATCTGTTGACATGTCCTCATGTCACATACCCCCTGTACGTGTGTTGTGATTACAGTTCATCAAGCTAAGAAACTGTCCATGTTTTATATTATTTTTCTGAGATGTGTGCCTGGGGTAGTGATATCCATTGCAATTTTTCTTATACCTGATGCATGCCATGTGGCTGAATTCTAATGGGGTATTTGGTCAAGAGAAATGTGGGGGCACATACTAGTATTAACATAGAAATGATTTTGAGATAACTATGCATATAATTAATGGAAAACTCAGTACATACCTGGGTGAATTTTATGAAACATGATGTGTATGATGTCCAATGGTTTAAAACAACTACATGCAGCTTGTAATCATGGTGTACCAAAAAATGAGGACGTTGTGACATTCTTCATGTGGTGTATTTTGAGAGATTTGTTTTTAAGGCACTACATAAATGTAGAGACTAATGTATCATATTGAAAATAAAATAAAATAAAAAATATTAATTTATTCATGTAGGAAGACACACTTCCCTATTGGAACTTGGTCATGGTTGTCCTCCATTATTATCATCTTGGAAGTACATGCAATGTGTTATTAGCAACTGAAAAGTCAACATACTCCATTTGTTGTAAAATAGATATAATTGTGCTCGCATGAATATAGGCATCATATTTTAGTGGAAATTAGGTACCTCTAGATATGATGTTATCATGAAAATAAACATCATATCCCTGATGAAAATAGGTATTTGTTTTCATCCAAATATGGACATCGCTCCTCTTGGTGGAAGATAGGCACCTCTATGGTGGTTTAAATATTGATGCCTTTCTCCAGGTGGAAAGAAGACACCTCTACACTAGTATGAATGTAGGCACCGCCTTCCTAGTGGGAAGTAGATACCTTTTTTTGCATCACTACACTCTTAGAAAAAGGAAAACAATGTAGGGCATCAAGTGTTTGTGCTTGATAGGTCTAGTTTGACCTGACTATCTATAGATTACATTCAGGTTTGTATGTACTACAAAAATAAATACATGTAAAAATAAAATAGAAATTATGGTATGTTCCTAATAGGCCTAGGTTATCCAAGCTACCTATAGATTGCATTTAGGGAATGTAATGTTGCAAAACAAAAACACACATAAAAATAAAATAAGAATCATGGCTTGTGCCTAATAGGCCTAGGTTACCCAAAATACCTATAGATTGCATTTAGGGCACGTAATATTGCAAAACAAAAACATACATAAAAAGAAAACAAGAATTGTGGCATGTACCTAATAGGCCTAGGTTACCTAGGCTATCTATAGATTACATTCAAAGCATGTAATCCTGCAAAACAAAAATATATAAAAGAAAATCTATGTTAAGCAAAATAAGTTCCATGCCTTTTTTCCTTATTTTTTTTCATGTCTCTCCTTTTTGTTTTCTTTCTTTATTTTTTCTCTACCATGATGAAAAAAGTAGCCATTCATTAAACTGATGGTATGGTATTGAAATATGAGGTCTTCCCCATGCCTACGTTTGATTCAATCTCGCAAATGTGAACTTCACAAAATCTCCATAACCAATTTGTTTTTGAGGAAAAAATATGGAGAGACACTTGCTTGTAGGTCTGGTTAGCTTGGATGCATACAATATGCATTGTACTTCATGCTATCCTACAAAACATAACAAAATTAAAAAAAAACTAAAATAATGGTGTTAACAAAAAAAAACAAATTTTAATTTTTTTGTATTGAATAATGTAATAGTGTTCATCATGTTGTTGGTTGTAATATTGAAGGTGGGGTCTCTCCCATGCCTGTAATGGATCCAAACTTTGGAATTTGGGGCTTATTATAAGATCTTAGTCTATGTCAAATATTTGATACGACTAAGTTTTCATTTCTTCCATCCCCTAATTCATTCAACATTATGATACGTTGCAGCATGGGAAGAGCCTCTTCCTAGATAGACTCAAAACCAGATTCTTCCATATCATTGGTAGATTGTGCAGGTAAGAAAATGACTATGTTTTTCATAGTTTTTTCATTAAATGTCATTTTTCCTATTCTGCAACTAATGTCAGCGTTAAAATTCACCAAAGTGTTGGGTAATGTTAAGCTTGCAATTTTTACCATTTATATGGGTCTCTTGAGGTATGAATCTCTAATGGCTTCTTTATAAATAGGAACTTCTATGATATTTTGAGGAATGGTAACAATAAGATTTTACAGTTGTCCCATAATATCAAACTTGAGTTGTATCTTCTTTCTGGTTTCTTATAGTCTTTTGAGATACGATGGAATTCCTTCAATGTTTGATTGTTCAAAAATACAATTATTTTCTACTTCTATACTAATAAGGTACATTGGGTTCATTCCCACAACTACTTGATAAACTGGTAAATTTAAATAGTTTTCGTTGGGATTTAGCTCTAGTTGTGCCAGCAATTATTTTGACCTTGTGGTAGTTGGAGCTGGTAAGATGAGATGTTCTAATGGTTGTGTCTGTGGAAGTGGATCCATGAAGTAAGTTTGTACTTCTTATAGATATTCTTTTATGAGTGTTATTTTTGGACACAACCTGGTCTTATGATCCAGGTGACAGATTCCACAAACTCTCACTTTGCTTTCTAGACATTTATTTTTTTCATGATTTTTTCTACACCTCAGGTAGAAAGAGACAAATGTTGCTTCTATTTCTTGCTTCTAGAATGTGTTTGATTGTAAAGCAAGAGATAATGAAATATCATTTTTCATAATTTCAAGCAACATTCATATTTCTTCCTTGATTATGGAGGCTATTATTCCTTGTGTTGGTAGTTTTCATTTTTCTCAAAATAATTCTGGAATAGTTGTTGAATTTCCCCCATCGATGTCATCCTAGTCACTAAATTATTTTGTATAATGAGTTTTCATGCTCAGGTGACTCAAGTGGAGGGAATTTTATCTTTGATAGATATTTCCAGAATATCCAGAGCTTGTGACTCTAAGGTGTTTTTATATTTTAATAAATTATCCTTTGGATCTTTTGGGCCTTTGGTGAACTCATGCTTCTCAAATAGGGGATCTATAGGTAAGGTAAACTGAATATAGTTTTCTCAAACTAACCTGTGGATCATAACACTACAATTTTGACACTCCCCGATAATGACACCAAATTTGGTGAGAAAAAATTATGTTATAAAAATAATCATTTCCTTTCCATTAATTATCAATCTGGTAGTTTGTAAACTTGTGAGTGCCACACATAGTATATGCCTGTAGTGTGGGGAATGAGTCCCTCTGTGCCTTATTGGTTTGGTGGGGGGATTTGTTCATGTATTTTTAGTTCATCCAAACCCAATAAAATGAAGTGCATGAAAATAAATAAATAAATTGCAATTTTAAAATAAGCACACAACTAAAATTAAGATGCTAGAAATAAACACACGACTGAAAAATAAATTATTATAAATAAACACACAATTGGAAAATAAATCACTAGAAACAAACACATGATTGAAAATAAAAGTGCAATAAATAAACACACAACTAAAATAAATAAAATAAATGGGGGAGGTTATTTCTTGGAGTGGGCCCAAGCTCCCATAGATGGTCTGTCTGATTGACTACATAAAATTCACTCTTAGTACACATGAATGAGAACACTTAAAAACTTTATTAATAAATTATGCAGTATAATTGGCGATTTGGAAATGGTTCTTATATAGAACACAACCAATCATGTTATAAAAATATCTTGTTCTATTTTAATCACTCAACATTATTTTCTATGGTTATTTCATGCATAGTTGTTATTTTCTTCTATTAAAAGCACCGTCGTTTGATTTTAATCACCAAAGGATAAGCTCAATGCTCCTTAGGTGTATACAAAAAACTATTTCTAAAAATGATACTTTTATTAAAAACTACATGGTCAATTGGTCAACCGATCAACCATCAATATTTAGAATATAAATGTTTATTCTATTTTAACCATAATTCATAATTTTAATATGCATAGATAAGAATGATTCTCCCTTATATTTTTGCAACAAATTCCTTAAAAATTGCATGGTCAATTGGTCAATCAATCAACGTTGAATTGGTCAACCGATCAACATTGAATTGGTCAACCGATCAACCAATCAACTAATCAACTAGTCAATCAATCAATATGGGATACAGGTGTTGGAAGACAAGCACTAACATACGGGCATCAAGATACATGTGCCAACCTATCGCTAGGATATATATGCCCATGTGTCGTTAGAATGCATGAGCTAGCCTATAATTGGAATACATGTTCCTACCTGCTATTGGAATACATGCATTGGGATACAAGCATATACCTGCTACTAGAATACAGACACTGGGATACAAACACTTGCCTACTACTGGAATACAAGCACTAGGATACAGGCACTTGCTTGTTGTTGGAATACAAGCACCGGTCTATCATTGGGATACATGCATCTGTCTCTACCATTCACCATGGTTCTCTTCAAGAAATATTCAAGCATTGTTAGGTTTGAATAGAACATTAACTCGAAAATACCAAATGAGTAGCAAAAACCTACATCTACACACATTTTCCACTAAAAACACCAGTCAAGCATAATATATTATTTTCTATTAATTATAAGTAAAATTTATATAAATATACATCTATAATGGTAATTAAACTAGTAATTATGACCATGCAAATGTAAATAAAATGAATATTTTTTGTGCTCATCAATGATTCTCACTAGCGACCATGAAGCTATCTTGTGTGGGGTGTAGTGCTCATTGAGCCAAAAGGAGTGTAACCCAATAGGGGTTTAGTGCATGCTGATGATCAAAAGGAGTATATAACCTGATAGGGGTGTTGGCTCATTAAAGAAGATAATAATTTTGATCAAATAAAAGCAATAAGAGTGTTGTGTGTGCATGTGCTAGAGAGAAGATAGATAGATGATAAGAATAAAGTGATAGAAAACAATGTTTTTGTATGTTTCCTTGTTGAAATTTCAAGAGCTAAGAGATGTACATAAAGTAGTCTATGGTTGTATGAACACCATAAATAATATACATATAGTATCTATCCCATCCTATGAGGACCCTTTAATAGTCAAAATATCAATAAGGAAAAGTGTGAGTAAAACAAGATGCATAGATAAAATAAGAGTATATCCTTTGTCTTGGAGAAAAGAAGAAATAATAAAAAACTTGCAAATAACAAAGGATATATAAGATATGGAGAACTATATCCCTTGACTTGGAGAAAAAGAGAATTATTGAAACTTTTAAGGTCAATGAGTATGGAAGAAGAAAAGAGAAGAAGATAGAACATGTATCCCTGGACTTGGAGAAATTTTAATAATTTTTTAAACATTCAAAGTCAAGGAACATATGAGATAGAAAATAAGGATGATTGGTGACAAAAAGAGATGTACCCTAGGTTGGGGATTTTCTAAGCATAAATTACCTAATATGAGTGCAATGCATATGAGATTAAACCTAACTAGGTTTCATCACTTAACTCATTGCAAAGTCCGCAAAAATATATATGAGCAAGTAGTTAGATGCAAGTATGATCAAGAATTAAAGTAGATATATGATAAGCATAAGTACAAAAATAAGAGTATATCAAGAAATTCATGCAAGTTATGACAAGTAGTATGAGCAAGCAAAACGGTGTAAGTTAGTACAATAGAAGAAGAAGAAGAAAAAGAAGATAAAAGAAATAAAAAAGAAAAATATGAAATGATGAGAAATCATGCATAATATCTTTTTAGGTGCATTATGTTCATTGGTTATTTAAGTTATTTACCATCTAGCATTACTAAATTATAGGCTCTAATATGCTCTAATGCATGGATGTGCCTCTCATACAACAACTCCAATTAATTTAAACACCCTAAATGATACTCATTGCTAACTATGACATCTTGCAAAAAGATACACAAGGATGATATCTCTAACTTGAAGGGGAAAACTACTTCAATGTCATAGACCAAGACATAAGGGGTTGCACCTATAGGAGTTAATACACTGGTATGATAGGCCCATAAAATAGGGTAAAGTTGTATGTACCAATCTTGATTGACCTTACTAACCAAATTCTTAAAGATCTTAACTAAATACTTATTGGATGCTTCAGCTTGACCATTACCCTAAGGGTAATATGGAGTTGACAATTTATGTTGAATCTTATACTTAGCACAAATTTTATAAACATCCTTGTTATTTAAAGGAGTATCATTGTAAGAAATTATAACCAAAGGAATCTTATACCTACAAAGGATCTAGTTAAATATGAACTTAGAGACTTGGGCTCCAATCATCATAGTTAGGGGTATGGCTTCGATCCACTTGGTAAAATACTTTGTTTCCATGATGATGAACTTATAAACATAAGATGATGTGGGATTAATATTTATAATAATTTCTAATACCCACATGGAGAATTACCAAAGGGAAGAAATAACCTAAAGGTTTTGAGAAGGAGCATGAATAAGGTTGTCATGACATTGACACTTGTCATAGTGTTAAACATAGTTACATGCATCTTTCTCCATGGAAGACCAATAATAACCTATCCTAAGGAGCTTCTTGGCAATGGTATTGCCACTAAAATTACCTCCACATGATCCTTCATGATCTTCGCCAAGGGCTGGCCAAGCTCCATTAGATTTAAGATATTCTATGAGGATACCCTTAAAATAACGTCGATATAAAGTATCACCGATTATGACAAATCAACATGATATTTTTATTAAAATATTTTTTTGATTTTTTTGCACTGCATTATGCTTCATGCAACATGGTACAATGAATAAAATTTGGTGTCTATAGATACCTCTTTTTGTACTACATTGTGTGAAACACAATGCAAAAATAATAGACACCTGGTTGGTTGGATTGATGATGGATAATGATGGATGGGTGACAATGATTGGCGAGTGATGAAAGTGGATTTTGGCTTGAGGAGAGTGATGTAAGATTACCTCAAATAAAGGATAATATAGGATGCCCCAATCATGGAATGAACATATATCCTTAAATATTTACCTTTGTCAGATTGATGAGATCAATAGATGTGGTAAATGAGCCAAATGTATGGTAGGTTTCCTCATGATGCTAGAATCAATTATATATGAAGGTCAGTTTTACCACCTCAATTGTAGCATAGGCATGTAGACCCTATTCATCATAGGCATGACACACAACCAATTGATTTTTATTTAGAGTTTGATTGAGAAGAGAAATGTTGTATTTGACATGATAAAGTAGGGTTTATGATAGTCTTAGATAAATATTTTTGAACACATGTGACTCCAAGATTGGATTATGGATTAGAAGGATGATTAGGACTTAATGGATGGTTAGGTGGGAAGGAAAGGTTATGGGGATTTCAAGGTGGATTAGAAGAATTAGGGAGGCTAATAATGGATTAGAAGAATTAAATGAAGTAGGAGGAAATTAATAGAATTAAAAGAGATTAGGAGGAATTAGGAGAAATTAAGATTGATTAGAGGTTCAGGGAAAATTAGACAAATTAAAGAAGAATTAGGAGAAGATAAAGAATATTAGAAGAATTTAGATGAAATTAGAGGGATTTTAGAGGAATTGGAGGGAATTAGAAGAATTAAAGGGGAATTTTAGAGGAAATTATATGGATTAGATGGGAAAGTGGTATTTTGGAGGAATTTGGAAAATTGATGATGGTTTTGTAGTAAATTAGGGATTTTGGTAAATTTGTAGAAATTTGAGTGCAAATAACAAAAATTTGGTGTCTATAGATTGTGATCTAAACCATCTGGTATTGTGCCATCTTTAAGAAAGTTAAATATGTTTGTGTACCATGGATTAGATGGAGAGGCTCCAATGTTTAGGATGTGTAACGAAACTAGGCTAGAGCTAAGGATTGTGGGCTCTCAAAGTTATTAGATGATGATCATTGCTTGATCATCTTCTAACTCCAAGTGGATAAGGGATGCAATAGCAGCCATGGTATCTGCATGGAGGTTGGAGGATCTAGGGATAAACTCTATGGTTATCTTTTCTAAGGGATGAACTAAGGTTATCATATTACAAAATAATATGTTAGAGCAAGGAGACCCTCGTCTTCATTACTGCACTCTAAGTTACGATGATCTATGAATTAAGCCAAGGTGATAACTTGATCATCATTAGTTGATAAAGGTTGGTTTTTATTGGGGATGTAGCCTATGCCACATCTCCTGGGTTAAAGCTTAAATTTCAAAGGCTCTTGAATATCTCATGGTTGTGGCCCCAAACCCTTATTTTCATATACCATATTAGATAGGATTTGATTAAGAAGTGGGTAATCATTGGATAACTAAAAATGGGTAAATGTTCACTCTACTAGAAAGGGGTTGTGTAGAGGGGGAAAAATTACACACTACATACAATTCTTAGGGTTGGATCCATTGGGAATCCTCGAGGTGATCACAATGACTATTATGTCTCTACACTTGATGGGCAAGGAAAAATGGGTTCACTAGGAACAATTTTAGGACTCGTTCCAAAATTGGGGCTTGGATGGTGTTTTGATGTGTTAATTTAGAAGACACCTATGTTTTGGCTTTCTAAAATATTTAAACTACAAAATGAAATGCGATGCAAAATAGACAATGTGCAAGAATACAATTGCTACCCTAGTATGATTCTTTAATTTAATGAAGTCTAACCCTAGAATGCAATAATGAAGTCTTCTTCTTTAATACAAGAGTCCAAAAGAATGCAAATATGTAAGATTAAACCCTAAAATGCACAACTACATGCACTTCACTTTTATATGCCTAACATGGAAAATAAAATGTTTATTATTTCTTTTATTTTATTTTGTTTTATGTTCTTTGTTTTTTAAACAATAATAAACAATAAATTGATTATGAACAATCTAATAGTTTACACATAACACTTACTTGTCCTATATGGTTGACTTTAGCTTTAACTTGCGTTCGATATATCTAATGACTCTGACTTGCAAAATAGCTTCATAGAAACTAAAAAAAATGATGAAAAACATTAGGGGGCTTACTTAGGCCACTATGTAATTGTGCTCAGAGGTGCATCAATCAAGCCCCCTAGTTTCTTTAACCAAACTTGAAATGCAAAGAGAATTTTGACCTTTTGGATAAATGCAGTGAAAGACACAAGCATGAGATAATGAATACAAATGTAAAATGATGTGAATGCTAAACTTGAACAAATATGCAACTTCGGAACTAGAGTTTGAGAGACAAATGCTTACCCCCAATCCAATATGATCAAAGTAACTAAAATAAAATGTTAGAATGATAGAATAAAACAAAGACAAGAATATAATAATTACAACATAAACATAAAGCAGATCCTAGGGTTTTGGGGACGAATATTTTTTAAAACCTCAAAACAACTGTACAAAAATAATAACCTAATTACAATAAATGTTTTAATAAATTAATAAAAAAATAACAAATAAATAAATAAATATTTTGGACAATAACACAAAATGATAAAATCAAATGAATAAATTGATGTTTTTACTACAGACTCTCATAGAGGGTTTTAAAACCCAAAATAAAAATAGAAACACGACAAAACACAAAATAATAAAATCAAATGAACAAATTGATGCTTTTACTACAAATCTAAACAGAGGGTTTTAAAATCTAAAAGAAAAACTGAAACATGGCAAACACAAACTAATAAAATCAAATGAACAAATTTATGCTTTTACTACAGATCTAAACAGAGGGTTTTAAAACCCAAAAGAAAATAGAAACACAACAAAACACAAAATAATAAAATCAAATGAACAAATTGATGCTTTTACTACAGATCTAAATAGAGGGTTTTAAAACCCAAAAGAAAACAGAAACATGACAAAACACAAAATAATAAAATCAAATGAACAAATTGATGCTTTTACTATAGATCTAAATAGAGGTTTTTAAAACCCCCAAAAAAATTGAAAAACACAATGAAATACAAAATAATAAAATCAAATGAACAAAAAAAAAAGAAGGTTGACTAATGCAAAATAATAAACTTGGAGGCTTTGAAGAAGAAACATAAGTAGAGGAGGGAGATATTCTTTTCTTCAATAATATTTACCCATCACCAAAGTGGTCTTAAAAAACATAATACAAGATATCCTTAAGAGTACCAAAAGATATTGAGATAAAATTGAAAGCATAAACAAGAGAGCAAGTCATGAGAGCATCCGAGCATATCGGTTATATGGTCTTATCATAATAATTTGTTTTTTTAAGGGAATCCAAACCTTCTTTTTATAGAGGGTTTGAAGGGCTTAGTTAGGAAAAATAAAATTAAAAAATTAGGTTTTTAGTGTTAGGGTAGCTATTAGGGTTCTAGAAATTTTAAAAATTGCACAATTACAACAACTAAATTCATGTGCAGTTTGTTTGCACTTTGGGAGACCAAACACTATCAAAATGGGATATATCATATACCATCAAAAAGATATTTTCAATCCTGATCCAATGGTTTTGGTATGAAATAAGAATATTTTATGGGAAAAATTTATCTCAAATATGACCTTTGACAACTTGAGGGAAAAACTAAGGAAAAATTACTCATATTAATGGGTCAATTTTCCATGTCTACATGTTTCCCCCTCTTTGATGCATTTATGGTAAAATAAATATGTCAAAGAAATATGTAGAAATATATGGGTAAAATACAAAAAAAAAGAGAGAAAAATTAAGGATCTAAGGAAAATGACTCATCTTAATAGGTCAATTTTCCATGTCTACAAAGTTGCCATCATGGATCATTTCTTCATGGGACATTATGACATAGACAAAGGTACACATACCTATGTGTACTACTTCACCATTTTATGAGAGAAACCCATAGTTCAGGGTGAAGGTGGTAACTGGGCTAAATCTATACGAGAACTATCAACTAGCTGATCGATTTGATCTTATGATGAGACTATGATTGGTGGTTATTTATTTATTTTGAGGTTTTTAAACTCCTTGGTGAATTTAGATGATGAAAATAAGTAGAAGAAAGTTTGTGAAGAGAAATAGATAAAAAAAAAATTGATTTTAGATTGAGCTTGGTCAACTGTTGAACAATATTGGAATAGAAGTTGATTTTTAAATTCATAGTTCAAGCATTGATGAAGAGTAGAAGGGATAACCCTCATGGCACGAATCCAAGGGCATTTGAGAAGAATATTAAAATATGTTGGGAAAGATACCATATAAAATAAAGTATCTAAAATGTTGGGTCCTACCCTAAGGGGAAGGGACAGGACGTCGCAAGCCTCTTGGGACTCATTATTGAAAGATTTTATGATGACATTAGATTTGGTTAAATATTCCTCCTTAAGTCCAAAATTTTAGAAGAAATTATAAGTGCATATATTGAAGGAGGAACCATTGTCCACCAAGATCCTCTTTATGAACTTTCCCCCAATATATCTAGTAATATATAGGGGAGAATCCCCTTGTAATTAGATTGTCATCATAAGACATGTGATTTATCCTGAGAGTACCTAGGTTAATAGGGGAAATATATTGTGGGATAGATTGTTGACTTAGAAGCTTCATCAAGGCTTCTCTATGAATATGAGAATTTTATAAAAGATCTAAGAGGGATATCTTGGTAGGTGTGTTAATTGTTTTTGGATTTCAAAGGAGACTTTTGGTTGTGGCTTCAACACTAAGGTTTGTTTTTCTATACTTGTGCTCATTTTTGGGTACTCTTAAGAACTAATGGTGGTCTAGAAGGTTGGTTGGATGTAGAACTTGTTTGATCTTAATTTTTTTGAGTCAGTTGAGCTTGAGCTTGTTTCCTCATGGTATTTTCTATCATACCAACCATGTTGTAAGGATGTGGCACATTATTGTATGACCCTTGGTTGATTATTTGTTGCACATGATTAGGTAGGGAATTTTGTAAGATACCCATATCTTGATTAGTTGTAGGTTTCTATCAAGTAGAAGGTTGATTAATTGGAAAATTGTGGTTAGGATTAGGTTAGGAGTCATCCATAAGAAGGTGATCTTCATATATTAAATATTGAACAATGTGTTTCAACCTCTTACATGAAATGATCATGTGCCACTCCACTCTATGATACTCATAATGTTGATCAAGCTTATACCAAACTATCATTGTGTTAAGTTATTTTATGGGAGATAGTTCAATTATATTAGCTTCAAAAATTTACTTAAGGACCAATTAAAGAGGATTGTTGAGTGTAGTAAAGTTTATTGGTGGGGGTCATTGGGGTTTGCTATGTACCAACTTCTGCAAGGTACCATTGTTGGTTTATTTGTTATATGTTACCTTATCACCAATTACATGTTTATTCTTATAATAAGTTTTCATAGATATTTCCATTTATTTCCTTGAGTTGACCTCTTCAAATAAGAGCCTTACCTACTCTTCTTACCAAATCTATTACCTATTTGAAATTGGTAATTGATGTTTCCAATTCATATGAGATATCCTCTTGCAGGTTTCCAATAAAGACCTCTAACATCTTGAGGAGGTAGGGTGTATCTTAACCATTCGACTAAAATTATCCATTGAGATAAAAAGTCCAAAAATATTTCATCCTTTGCTTGTTTTAAAGGTATAAATCTTGAAGAGTTTATCCTTTATCCACATAAGCTTCTAATTGTTGAACAAAAAAACTTGACTGTTTTCTCAAAATTTCTTAAGGATTAGTGGGGTAGTTGATAATTACATTCCAAAGCCATACCTTCAAGGATTTTAGAGAACATATTTAGTAACAACATATCATAATATATGATATCATGAAATGTTGTTATAAACATCCTTAAGTGTTTTATAGGGTCCTTTGTTCCCTTATAAATTTGTAAAATGGGTGTTGGAAAATGCTAGGGGTAGGGCCTAGAGGCTACCATAGGATATAAATGTTGATTGTACCTTTTCTTATAGTTATAAGTGAAACTTGGAGCTTGAAGTATATCCATTCTTAATACCAATTGTTTCACTATACTTGTTAAACTTTGAATGTCTGGATTGTTGCATTGCAGTACAACATGGGGTGTTATTGTCATGTTTATCCTAAGGTTATAGGTAGTCTATTGAAAGGAAACTTGGTTAATGTTGGAAGAATTAACACTATTGTGATACAAGTTATGATGTGGGATGTTTTTTAAAGTATTTTTTATGGAAAATAATTTGCATTTGGAGGAATAGAAGGAATAGTAAGAGAAGAAACATTGTTGGAAGAAGAAGGAATAAAATGAGAAATAAATTAAATGTTATTTTAGGGTATACCATTAGTTGAAGAAGGTTGTAAAATTTTCCTAATGTTGGTGGTTGTTGTAGTAGCATACATTGGTTTACATAATGGATTAATATTATGAAATGATTGAAATAAAGTATTGATGCAAATATTTTGAGGAGAATTAGTTTGATGATGCGACGTTCCAACTTCATAATGTCTCTATCCAAGGCTTCATTAAGGATTTGCCTATTTTGCCTAAATAAATTCATGAAATGATTATGTGATTTGAAGGTGAGTTGACCATGAGGTCCTTCAATAGGATCAAAGTCATCACTAGTCTCTATGTCCTCTTATTCTTCCTATTCTGGATTGAGATTCTCCCTATCAACCTGATCATCCTCATGGTATAGAGGATTCTCTTCTATCTCTATCTTATTTTTATTACTCCTAAGGCTTGAGGCCATAGGATTAAGAGAAAGAGAAAGGAATAAAATCCAACACAAAAACATAAGGGACACAATTTTTTTATTAATTTTAGTTTAGTTTTTCTAATCTACACAAACAAGTTAAATGGTCTTGCTTATAGTTTAAAACCAAAATAAAATGAGGCAAATAGAAGCAGTTTCCTAAATGGTTACTATATATGTGCTTCACATAGGGTTAAAAAAATATGTATAGGGGGAAGTACCCATCGTGAATAATTTTTTATGGATATGTTGTGATTTGAGGTAACCATTGGGCTATTGTTTCCCTACACTTGAGGCTTGGGGATTGAAGGGTTCACCAGGAGAGGTTTAAGGACTCACTCCAAGTCTAGGATGGAAGGTTTAATATGTTTATTGAGAAAGCAATAATATTGGTCTTGACTAAGATCTAAGCTAGAATAAAAATAACAACATTGTAAGGAAAATAGTAATGTATGTAAACAAAGAGCTATTCCTAGAGTGATTCTTAGTTTCAATGAAGACTATCTTTAAAATTGTACGAAAAAATATTTCTTTATTTATTTTTATCCTTATTATAGAAAATAGATAAAATAAATAAACACACAACAAACAAACTAAAAGAGCTATCAAAATACTTATTTGATCCAATGGTTTATCCTAGCCAAATTCATGCTCTAGAATCCCCGATCGCAAATTTGATCAAACCTGAAAATCAACAACAAGAACTTGGAAAAAATTGTTAAATTTACTCAATAATTTTGAGTGAATTCTAAAGGATCTAAGATAAAAATGACTTATTTGTATGGGTCAATTTTTCATGTGTATATTTTATCCCCTCTTTGATGCATTTATGGCTTAATAAATGCATCAAAGAAAGTTGTAGACACCTACAGATAAAAAATAATGAACACAAAAAGGGGTAGCAGGTTTAGGCAGAAGGACGGTGCAAAAATGATGTCATTAAAAAACACTTTGGAATTTGACACGCTTTACGGGGTAATGAAGGCATCAATGCCCCTAAGGCTGGGGTGCCCCCTCAAGTTTTAGAAGGAATACAAAATTTCTAAAGAAACTCAAAATGATAGATATAGAAGAAAAAAAGAAACAAAAGAGAGAGAAAATGGGGGATAAAAGGAGGGGGAGGGTAAAAATGAATTCATTTTCACTACGCTAGAGGAAGAAAAAAGCTACAAAGAAAAAGAAAGAATGATGCTACCAATGCACCATGCAACTGTTGTGAGAGGCATAACCAACATTGTAGCAGACCGAGCATGAGTATACCTCTAAAATTAATCTCTAGATTAGATTAAATTTATATTTAAGCATTTTTCATTTTTTTTAATTTTTTAGAGGAATAAGCCATGTGAACCCCTAATGTGGATTCGTGGGCTGACCAAGAATTCAACGATGAATAAATTCGCACCCTAGGATTATAGGGCATAAATTTGTGGATTCACAACCTATGATAATAGGGCAAGAATTTATAGAAGAGTGAGAGAGAGAGAGCTTAATGTACATGTGATTATTATATATATATACTATTATTAAGATGAAAATAATTAAATTTTATTAATTTGTTTTTTGCAGCAAGATGTGCCTAAGAGCAAGGAGTGGTGATCAATCACTCTAGAGAATATTGTGAAATAATTCATAGTAGTAGATAGGTATACCCTATAGGCTATGGGGCTATTGCATCTGGCAGAGATACCCCAGGTGGAGGTAGAAAAAGCATTATTAACGATGCTAGTTGAGATATGATATCCAAAATCATCCATATTTTGGATACTAATAGGGGAGATGACTATCACACTAGAGGATATTTGGCATATCTTGAGGATCCTAATTAGGGGAAGGGTAGTGTACATAGTATAAGCACCTAAGATAACATTACAAAGATTGTTGAGAAACTCAACACATGAGATATAATAGAGCGATCTGCATGTCGAGGAGGTATTGTAATGATATGGAGTTGAAGCATTAATGATTGTACTTTATGGGGCTCTTGGTGTACCATACAAGTAGGTGACACCTACCATGGAATTTGGTAGTAGTAGTAACACACATGCAAGGCAAGTAGGTACAGCTCACATGGGATCCTTATGTATTGGCCCGCTTGTATAGAATATTGTATAATATTGCTTACAAATGACATAGCAACATTGTGTGTACAAATCTACTCTAGGTATGGTGCTGGGAGCACATGACAGTTTAGATATCACATACATTACTAGGACCATTGCCTAGCCAAAAGTGGTCAACAATATATAGGTGGGCCTAACACTTGGATCATGTCTAGAGGACTTGTATAGGTATCCTTAAACTAAGGAGGTGGATGATAGATGAGCTATAGGAGCACACTATCATATAGTTACCATTAAATAAACACCTTGGGTGGGTGAAGGATGGGGAGGAGATAGCTTAGATTTAGTGGATCAGATAGATGATGATGAAAAGAGGTGAGCTAGAACTCTACCAGTTTGACTGAGTCTAGCAATAGTTTGACATACTACAAGAGATGTTAACCTTGCTAGACTACTAGTACAAGTAGGTGTAGAGGGATCCATTAGGGATAAAAGGGGACCTTGATATGCCATATTTTGTAGAGGACTTGGATTATCCTCTATACATTGATCTAGGGGTAGACAATGTCGAGGTGGGCTTCGGTTATAAGAGATGGTATAAGAGTATTGTTTCCTTGAGGATATCCATATCGATGTTAGTGTAGAGGCACCAAATAATGGGCTTAGGTATGTAGTTGGCATTATGAGAGGTCATCCAATAGATCTATAAGAAAATACAGGGTGATAGTATAACCTAGAAAGACATGGGTTCAGGCTAGGGTGGATATGGTGACAATTAGCAAGACTATCATCATTATCTTAGGGACAATAAGGGCAAGGATAGGAGTTGCTCCATGACATCACAAGTTGGGCCAAGCAAGATAGTAGACATTGCACCTTTGACAAAAAAAGGTGGAACCTAGTAGGACTATGAGTTAGGATGACTTGACAAGGGAGGTGGAGGCGATGCAGGTAAACATGACCCACATGCAAAGGGATATGGAATTTTCTCAAGAGGACAATACCAAGAGGATAGAGGGGCTACAAGGTTCTATGGATACTATTATCTCATAGCATGACTTGGTGAGGGTAGATAAAGACATGATAGTGATGGAAAGATATGTAAAAAAGGGTAAAGTGGTATGCCTCAAGGGGGAGTTGGACCAAATAGAGTAGGAGCGATAATAGGCTTAAGTATAGGAGATGATCGTTATCACTAGAAGCCAATAGGACCAATAGATCCATCTACTATAGGAGGATCTAAAAAGGGTGAGGAATGATCTACAAGTATCAATGCAAAGGGATACCTTCTACCAAAAATTACACTTCCAAGTGTTTCTAATAGACCAGAAGGTGGCTCCACCATCCTCCCTATGATCACATAGTCAGTCATAATCATGAACATGCCCCCATTAAGACCATATCTAGGAGGTAGAGTAGAGGAGATGAGATAATAGATATAGGAAAAATATTATGATGAAATGCCAATTTTTAGTGTGGTACGAATCCCTAGGCTAGGATACGATTGAGTGTGCCAAGATTTTTTTATGGTACACCAAATCGACTGATATGTACTCTCTATATTTCGAGTAATACATCTTGTTGCTTTGTTGTTTATTATGTGTGTGAATTATGTGTTTGTTAATTTTTAATATGCATGATTGGATGAATGAAATTCATGATGAATAAACTTGATGAACAAATGCATGGTGAACCAATGAAGGGACTTGATGAGGCAATAAAATATCTCATTATTTCATTGTTATGTCACATAAAAACTATCCATTATACATAAAAAACTATAGGTTAATGCCAAGTATGTTAAATTTATATATGTTAATGTTGATGTTAAAATAGTAAATTGTAGAAAATGACATGTTGCTATTTGAATTGGTTTTTGCATTTTTGTGGTTATTTTTCATGAATTTCAGTAATTAGTTTGCATAAATAAGGCATTAGAAAGTGGTATTTTAATTGAAGGTTTTAAAATATCTAATATGCTAAAGTGTTTGAATGATTTTCCTACCTTATAAAATATTTTTAGATGATATGGCAAAAAAAAATTCAAAGTTACACCAAAATAGGATAGTACAACCTATTGTAATAGAACCTGTAGGTTCTGCTTTAGAACATCCAAGCAACAACTTGTAGGATAATGGGAAGTAGGTGTTACATGTCCATTTTGGATTCAATATATCTTTTTAATATGGAATAGATAAAGGAGGATGTGGCCAAGCACCAACTGTTGACCCAAAACCTCATTTCTGACACATTTGCACATAGCTATTTATCAACTTGATGTTCCATAGTAGTTGTAATATTTTCTACATGAACCATAATTAGTGTTTGATCAATTTGAAGGTGTAAATGGTAATACAAAAAGATGAAATTTGACACAAATATTTTTTATAACTATTCCAAAGCATTTCATAACAAATGGATGAGTGAAAATAAGATAATCCATCTATTTTAATATACTATCCTAAAATTAGAAAAGTAAAAATTAACTGCATAATTTCCTACACAAAAAACATAATTGATTTGACAAATTTGAAGGTGCAAATGATGAGCTTAAAAGTTAGGATTTGACAAAAATATTTCTAAGACTATTTCAAGGCATCCCATAATGATTGAAGGTAAAAAAAATGAGGGAATCTCTTTGTTTCAACTTACTATTTTAATTATGGAAAATATAGATTTATTGTAGGATTTTCTACAACAAAAGCAAAATCTATTTTCTAATATATTTCCAAGGAGGGAGAGAAATGTGGCACATTGATAACAAACATAAAAATCCTTAGACCTATTCTAAGACTCCCTACAATATTTAGAGGAGCAAAAAACATGACTACAATCCACAACAAATTTTTGTCCTAATTTTGGGTAAAATATCCAGTGATTGTAGAACAATAGTAGTCAATAACAGTAGAGCAGTCTTGTTTTAATTCCTAAATGTAAGGGGAGAATTTAGTATAACTATGATTTTTATGTCTTCATTGAAGGTTAAGAGGTTAATAATAAATAGGTCAGTAGGAAATTACAAAATCATATAGAGGAATCTGTAAACCCAATCAACCATAAATGTAATAGTGGATTAAGTCAATAAAGTGCAACAATTTTAGAATTCATCTTTATGTTAATTTGACTTCATATTTTAGCTTAGGATTTGGTGAGATCATTCCTTCTGTTGGATCTAGCAGCAAGGGCCCACTCTTGGGTCGAGTGGAGGGAAATTTGTACCATAATTTGTAGGTTTTATTATTGCTTTTCATGTCATTTATTATTGTAGACTAAATACTACTTGTACACTATTTTTCTCTTGTTTTTTCCCTGTTCCACATAGAATTTTTTGGTACTTTTTTTAGCTAGCTAAATTTTATCTATTTTTTTACTTTTTCATTACTTTAAAGGCATTGTTGCTCAATATTTCTTTACTATTTTTAGCATTTTTCTCATGTTTCAGTATCCTAGTTTAGCAACATTAATTTCCAGTATTTTACATTTTTGTCTTTCCAAATCAAGTACTTTATTTTCTTGTCATTTCAATTCAACAAAAATAATATAGAAAATTTTCCTTCAGCAAGTTCAATTTCTTTAAATTAACACAGTTTTCTTTTTGCAAAGATTTCTAGCTTTCCTAGGATAATCTAGTGTCTTGATATTTAAGTTGTAGTTCCAAGGTCTCTATCGTATACAACCTTAGGATGCTACCTCATATTTGATAAATTAATTAAATGATGAGCATTAATGACACATCATTTTTAGCACTATTGTCGAGGAGTAAATTAGTGTTGTTAGAGAACAAACAAGTCATTCAATGTTAATTGTTGTCTTATAAAATTGATAACTTCACATGAAAATAGTTGCATTGCTTGGGATTGCATTTTGGACATTAAGACACTAGAATAAGAGTTTTTGCTTTAATAGGATGTATGAATAGGTTTAGAGATAAAATATATAGATTGAAAGAACTTCCCATAAATCATATGAAGCAAACATTCACAATAAGAGGTTGAATTTATGTCAAAGTTGTTTGAATTAGTGATTCTCAAAAACATTGGAATTTTAGAAGAATCATAATCATCTGCTTTAGAAAGTGAAAAAAACCTTGAGAAAACATTACAAGGAGAACAAAGTGTTAGTTCAACACCACTCTCCCCTAACAAATCTATATGATTAGGACAATTTAAAAATATTTATAATTGGTGTTGGAAACATATAATGGTAGGCTTGCAAGAAAATCTAAGAAAAGCTAGTAATGTGCTCCACCTTGGTGAAACTAGTACACTTGCCAAAACTTTTAAATACCCATCCAATTAGATCCTAATAAAAAGTCTCCCATGAAAGTTATTTCACCTTTTGTATTACCAACATTTAAGGGAGTGGCATCTGAGGACCTTGATCAATTTGTATTTGAGTTTGAGATTGTATGCCAAGCTTATAACTATATCAATGACAATCAAAAGCTCAAATTATTTCCTTCCACTCTTAAAGACTCAACCCTATAATGGTTCATGGGATTAGCACCAAATTTAATTCAAACCTAGGATGAAATGGAAAGAGCATTTTTAGAGAAATACCAAGAATACTATTAGGTAATATATCAAAAGGATAAATTATCTAGGATAAAACGAGAGGAAGGTGAAACTTTAGAAGATTATTTGAATAGATTTTCCCTTATTCATAAGAGAAGTGGAGGTGTAGAACCAAAAATTACCAAAACCATATTCTTGAGAGGGTTACAAGATTAATCTTGATATGTATTGGATCTTATGGTAAAAAGAGATGCAAATAAGCTTGAATTTCAAAAAATCATTGAACTATGTAGGAATTGTCTGTTGGAATATATTACATTATTTGGTACATGCTAATGTACCACCTTGGGTACATATTTAGATTAGAAAAGAGAATCCTAGATTAGAGTTTGAGTATTTATTTTATGTAATGTAATAAATGCACAAGTGTGCAAAGTGTTTTGGTATTGTAAATGAGTTGGACATTTTGAGTCCCTAAGTCAAAGTTGTCATTGATGTCACAAGATGAAGTCATAATTAATGTCAAGGAATTTAGAAAGAAATAAAGTTCTCAAAAATGGCTATTTGATATCCAGGAAGAAGGCCAAAGATCAAGAGAATCAGTGTAGAAAATAGAAGTTAAAAAGGAGATATAATATTTATTTTATAAATTATTTAAATTTAGTAAGAATTTAAATTTTATAAATAAATATTATTTACAACATGGTATGCAGTGATAAAGAAGCAATTTATCCAAGGCATAAAAATGATAAAATAGTATAATAATTGTTATTATAATATTAAAGTGATATGATGAAAACACCAAATAAAATATTTATAATTTCCATTATAATATTTTATAAATCAAAGTTGGTTTTATAAAGTTTAATTATATTTCATAAACCCAAAGGTTGGGTTTGGAAGAAAAGGCATTCAAAGCATCTTTAAAACCTTCATCGACATTGTGGAAGGAAATCGGGGAAGCTCCGACATCTCCCAAGGTATGGAGGAAGCAATATAAATACATTGCCCAAAATCTAAAACATTATCCTTGCTCGAATTTTAATTGGCATGCGAAAAAGAATAAGAGCTCGTGAGAATTATGAATTTCATGGACAGTGAAGTGTTTTAGGAAGGAAGCATTAATTTTTGAAGGCACATAGGACAACATGGCCTAGTGGTGAGTTGGGAACTGTGAATTTTTTTTCGTGTGAGGGCCTATGTTCGAAATGCGACAGGTGCATTGGAGGTCATGTTGGTTAAGGCGCCCAAGGTGCACATTGTTTTACCAAGGGAATAAGGAGTTGAGAGTTGAAGCACGTGGTGGTGCTTCGTTAATTGCAAATGAGCGTGTGGTGACTGTGGTGACTATGGCCATGGCTAAGGCACACATTGTGGGCAAGGTTGAGGGTTCAATTCCCTCCAAAGGTGAGGTAAATATTTTTGGTTAAATTTTTAATTATCCACCTATGTTGGAGATATAAGGGTGTTTAATTTTTATTGTTATTAGCATATGTTGGAGGTATAAGGTTTATGAGTGGAATTAATTGTTAGAGGGTTTAATTATTAAGTGATGTTATTTGATATTTGTTATTAGGAGTTATAAGGAGGTCTTTGTAAATTCTTAATTAATATAGTGATATATTGGAGGATTAAGACTATTGAGCATTGATTTCATTTTAATAAGGGTTTTTCTATTAAAGAATATTATGGTGAATGTTAATTTTTGAGTTGGAGTAATAAGGTGTATTTTAGTCATAATTTGCATTGTGTTTTTATTGAAGTCTTCTAACCCTTATTGAGATTGGAAAAGAGGAATTTGTGAGTGTGGCAGATTTGTGAGATCAACTCCTTGTCAAGCAAAAAGGTATGGGCAAATTCTTCCTTGGTTGAGTTGATTGATTGGCTTACTAGAAAATAAAGTTTTTAGTGAAAAGGACTTTATTAGGGTTTCATTTTTGAAAGTATTTGAGTTAATTATTCAAGATTTTCTAGAATTAAGAGTTGTGATTAAAACTTTTTTTTATAAGCATTGTTGTTGAAGCCATTGGATTGTGCAAAGAACTTGAGTTAGGGTTTTGAAAAGAACATGAGTATCATTGTTATGTGAGATTTGTTGTTGAGCATTATTGGAAACATTTTGAGTTGGTGTTTACATAATTATAATAGGGTTTGTGAGCAAGGGTTTTTTCTTGAGTAATTGGTTGAGTAGAGTTGATTGAAACTAGTCAAGTGGATGTATAAAGTGATTGTTCAAGTTCTATAAAACAAACTATTCTATATTATGATTTGAGTTGAGAAAGTGATTGAGCTCCGAGTATAGAACATATTGAGTCTTCAACAATTCTCTTTATGCTTCTATGAGATTGAGTTGAGAAAGTGATTGAGCATTGAGTATAGAACATATTGAGTCTCTAACAATTCTCTTTATGCTTCTATGAGATTGGACAAGTTTTGTGTGGACTTTTTAAAGTAGATTTGAGGCAAGTCTTTGATAAGACTTGTGGACTGATTTTATGTGAGATTTTTTGGAAGCTTACAATACATATTTGGTTAAGTCCTAGAGAGGACTTATTGAGAATATTTGGACAAATTCTATATGAGCTTGTTGAGCAGATTTGAGTAGGTTCTAAGTGGACCTGTTGATCATATTTGAGAAAGTTCTAGAGAGGACTTGTAGAATATATTTGAGCAAGTTCTAGAGAGGACTTGTAGAGCATATTTGAGCAAGTTCTAGAGAGGAATTGTAGAGCATATTTGAGCAAGTTCTAGAGATGACTTGTGGATAGATTAGTGTGGGATTTTTTATAATATTACAAGGCAGATTTGAGAAAATTCTTTGAGAAGACTTGAGAGTAGAGTTGATTGATTTGTTCAAACCTTGATTTAATGTTTGGGGTAGATCTAGCAAAGTTAAGTCAAGCTTTGAGTTAAGGCTTGAGGAAAGAGATTTAACAGATTTGTGCTAGACTGATTGGACTATGTTAAGTATAGATTTGAGAGCAGAGTTTGGTGCAGATTTGAGGATATGTTTGTACCAGACCAGAGATAGATATTGAGCATATTTGTGCTAGACCGACTGGACTGTGTTTAGTATAGATTTGAGAGCAAATTTTGGTGTAGATTTGAGAATAGGTTTGTACCAGACCAGAGATAGAGATTGAGTAGATTTGTGCTAGATCAATTAGACAGTGTTTAGTGTATATTTGAGACAGAGCTTTAGAGGTGACAAAGCAGAGAGGATAGTAGTTTATAGTAGATAGATATCCATAAGCCAAGGTAGTGAGGACATGTATTCTAAGTGAGGACAAAAGTCTTTAGTGGAGACAAATCCACAAGCCAGTGCAGTGGAGGTAGTAGTATTCTAAATGATCACCATCCAAAGTAGAGGAGAAGGAGTTCTATTGTGGATAGAGATCCATAAAATAGATTTAGGGGATCAACATATCCTTTGGATAGAGGTCCATAAACATTGTAATTGGGAAGGATTTCCAAGAGATTGATTGAGAAAATTTTAGTGAAATATTTTCTTCGTGGAGTAGCCCACATTGGGTGAACCAAGTAAATTGTGGTGTATCTATTGTGTGTGGTAATTTATGTATTTATTTGATTACTGCTATTGATACTAATCTCTATACACTACATAATATTGATTTGGAAAGAAAAGTAAAAAGTGCTCTTATACTGTTCACTCCCCCTCTCAGTATATGCTTGTGTTCTTAAAAATGTGCATAATAGTCCATGTGCACATGAGTCCACATAATAGGAAGTGAAGAGTCACTAGAAGAGTGAAGGCCAAGAGTGCTCCATATGAAGAGTCACATTCCATTATATATGTGTGTCTATTAAGAGAGATAGATAGTGAGTGACATATATAATTGTAATGGAGAGGATGGAAGTATGGTGTATTTGAGATCTCTATTCAATTGAGATCCAATTTTCATGAGCATTGGTTAATGGTATTTATATGAGTTATTTTTGAAGTTGTTTATGAGTTTTATATGCTTTGTAGTTTTCTATTATCATATATTTTATATTGCAAATTTATTTTAGATCTTGTGGTTATTTTATCTTGAGTATTTAGATTTAAAAGCTAAAAGTGGTATCATAGTTGTAGCAAGGTTTTGTCTTGCATAAGTTTTAAGTTAAAAAGGATATTTCCACTAGTTAAGGAGAAACAGATGAAGTTGAAAAAATTACCTCTAGAAAATAAAAACAAAGAAGATAGTATTTCTCATTGTATTGAAGGAAAACTAGTAAAGGTTGAAGATTTACCAATTCCAAGAGCAAATTTAGAATATAAGGAAATTTATAGGTTTTGAAGATAGACCTTGTCATTGAGGAGATTAAGAGACCCTAGAAGGAGGTCCTATTGAAAATTTTTATAGAAAGAAAAATATTCAAGACTAATATTTGGATAGATTCTTTCCACTGGGTTGAAGGAAAACTCATGCAGACTAGGAGTCAACATAGATTTATTTCCATTATTTTTAAGAAAAGTTAGTGAAGTTTATTTAGAATTATGGAAATTTGAATATATTTGGTCTAATTTTTTGTTTTAGGAAAATTAGTTCTCAGAATTTGAGAAGCTTCCTACAATAGATAGAGAAGAATTTCACCTTGGTTGACTAAAATGTATGTGCTTTCCTTGTGCAGGGATTAGTTTTTGAGTTGCAACAAAAGAGTAGATATTACAAATAAAGAAGGTCTAAAAAGAGGCCTCATTGAATATTGAAGACTACAGATTGAATATAGAAGAGACCCAAGAAAGAGGTCACATTGAATAACTTCCAAATTTGGAATATTGAATATTGAAGAAGGACTACAAAAAGGTCCTATTGCAAAGTTGAGAAGCAACAAAATTTGGAGATCCAAGAAAGATATCTCATTGCAAAATTCCCATAGTTGGAAGATTGAAGAGACCAAGAAAATGTCTCATTGAAGTTTTGAGAAAGAGATTTGAGTAGTTGTTGAATTAAAAGATCCAAAAGAAGAGGTCTCAAGAGAATTTGAAGAAGAAGAAGAAGGCTAGAGAAAGCCTCATTGCAAATTTGAATAAGTTGTCATCGAAGGAGATTTAAAAAATGTTGCAATAGAATATTATAAGTAGGAGAAGCTCCTAAAAATAAAAATGAAGAATAAAAGCTTATACTGAGAGGGGGGTGAATAGTATAAGACCACTTTTTACTTTTCTTTCCCAATAAATATTATACAATGTATAGATAACAATATCAACAATAGTTGTCAAAGCAATGCACAAATCAGCACACACAATAGAGACACCAATTTAACGTGGTTCACCCAATGTGGGCTACTCCATGGAGAAAATATTTCACTAAAATTTTCTCAATCAATATCTTGGGAATCCTTTACATATTACAATGTTTATGGACCTCTATCCAAAGGAGACACCAATCCCCTAATCAAGTTCATGGATCTCTATCCATAGGAGAAATTTTTCTCCTTAGCTCTAACTGGTGATCTTCTAGAAGAACTATTTTCCCCACTACTTTGGCTAATGGATATCTATCCACTAAAGACACCTATCATCACTACCTTGGCTAATGGATCTTCATCCGTTAGAGACTATTATCCTCTTTACTTTTTCACCTTCAAAGATATATATCAAATTTGTACTAAAAATAATCCTTTGGTCTAGCACAAACATGCTTAATCTCTATCTCAGGTTTAGCACAAACCTATCCTCAAATATGCACCAAAATTTGTTCTCAAATCTACACTAAACATAGTCCTTTGGTCTAGTACAAATCTGCCCTCAATATCTGTCTCTGGTTTGGCACAAACCTATCCTAAAATTTGCACCAAACTCTATCATCAAATATCTATCCTTTGATCTGCATTGAACGTAGTCCTTTAGTATAGAACAAATCTATCCTCAATCTATGTCCTCAAGCCTTAACACAAAATGTGAATTAATCTCAAATCAACTCTACTAGATCTACCCCAAACCTTAACCCAAGGTTTGAACAAATCAATCAATCAACTTTGCTCTCAAGTATACTCAAAGACTTGTATCAAATATATATTGTAAGCTTCCACAAAATCTCACACAAATATTTCCACAAGTCCTCTCTAGAAATTATCCAAATCTGCTCAACAAGTCCTCACTAGAACTTGTCCAATTTTGCTCAACAAGTCCTCACTAGAACTTGTCCAACTCTGCTCTCAATCTCTTTTCTCAAATCTATATTGTAAGCTTCCACAAAAGCTCACACAAATCTGTCCACAAGTCTTCTCTAAGACTTACCTCAAATATACTCAACAAGTCCACACTAGAACTAATCCAATCTCATAGAAACATAAAGAGAATTATTAGAGACTCAATATGCTTCACATTCATCACAATGCTCAAACACTTTCAATCACTCTTTTTATAATAGAATTATATAAATAATTGTTAGAGACTTAATATGCTTCACATCACCATAATGATCAATCACTTTCAATCACTCCTTTTACCATGGAAACATATAGAGAATTGTTAAAGACTCAATATGTTTCACATTCATCAACATTCAATTTATTTCTCAATTCAATTCAGAATATAGAAAAATTTGTTTCATAGAACTTGAACTATCTCATCAACACATCCACTTGACTAGGCTCAACCAAATCTACTCAACCAATCACTCAATGAATTAAACTTTACTTACAAACCCTAGTCCAAGCATATGAACACTCACTCAAATATTTCCAACAATGCTTATCAATCAATGTCACATAACAATTATTATCATGATCTTTGAAAACCCTATTTCAAATTCATCACTCAACTAAGTGCTTCAACAACTATGCTAATTAAACACGGTTTTATCAACAACTCTTTATTCTAGAAAACCTTGAAGCATTAATTCAAAACACACTCAATAATGCTTACCAAAAAGTCCTTTTCACTCCAAATTTACATTCACAACATTCAAAAATCACTCACTAGGAATATGTACCCATAGCTTTTGTTTGATATAAAAGTACCCTTAGAAAACCTATCTCAATCACAATTTTCTTCTTTCCAATTTCAATGGTTAGATGACAAAATATCACTTCAACACTTTCTCAAAATATTTCTTAGACACAAAAATAATCAAAACTCAAATATGCCTTATTGCTCCCATTTGAAAATAACATCCATCAAATCATACATAAAAAATAATCACTTTGATACACCTTATAATATCCAACTTAAAATAATATCCAATACCACAAAACCTCAAACAATCTTCCTAAAACACCTTACTACCCTTTTCAAACACCAAAGCAAATAACACCAAAAATTTATTTTGCATCAACCTTATAACTCCCCTCACAACCTTACAAACCAAATAAAATATGCAAAAAATTAATTTTTAATGCCTCAACTAATACCTCCAAAAATTTTGGTGCTCAACTAATGCATACCTTTTTCTTCTCCCCAAAAAGGGTTTCGGCGTGATTCAAACCGTCGTCTCCCCAAGCCTAAGCACCTTAGCACTTTGGAGCCCACCGCATGGGCTATAGGCGCCCACGTGAAGGGAGGAAGGCTTCCTTCCTATTATCCCTTCGTGTTCCATTGACTTCCCACAAAAACCAAAAGCAATCCTCTTTGATGCAACATGATTCACACAAGCTCGCATTAATTTAATTCGAAGGCATAGGTAAGTTTGGCTAAGGTGGGTAATCCCATTTTTATACACGTTTGGTTATTTTCTCCCACGTCGGCACTTAAGAATTCGAATTCAAAATTTAAATTTAATTTAATAACCCACCTTAGGGTTATTTAGAATTAATATAAATTAACTTATAATTAATATTAAAATTAATTAATAAATTAATTTATAATAAAAATTATACTAATTAATTTATAATTAATTTAAAATTCCCTTTAATAAATTATAAAGAATATTGATTAACTGAAAATGGACTATCCTTTTGAACTTATTGGAGAACCTGAAACTGATGCTACCCACTGAAACTGCCATTGACTGGTGCTAAAGGCTTGACATCAATGACCACTCACTCTTGACATCAATGCCAACTCATCTACTCAAAATTTCCAACAAAAATTGTGGGACAATTGTCACCATCTAACATCAAGCCCAAAAGGAAGAAGGTTTTGGCAAGAAGTTTGCCAAATTATTGAGAAGGTTTTTGAAGACCTCAAAATATTTAGATTCTTGAGGAAGAAGGTAGTGAAAGAGATCAGGTTTGAAGTCAAAATTTGACAAGAATATTGAAGAAGGAAGGATAATTGAAGAGGCCATAGTTTTGAGAAGTTTGAGGACAACCACAAAGGTTTTGAAGGTTAATTTTTAAAAGGAGAAGGTTGATGATTTTCAAGGTAGAAGTTGAAAGGTAACATGATAAAAATTTGAGGAAAGTCTAGAGCTGTGATTTGGAGAAGTTTTGGGAAGTTTTTTAAGTACTCTTGGAAAGCCAATTGAAGGAAGGCTTGACAATAAAATAAGGTAGCAAATTAGAATATTCTTGGACATCAAAGAATCATATTTTGTAAGAAAAATTTGAGAGGTTTGAGCTACGAATTTGGGCAACATTAGAAAGAGAAGATGAGCTACATTTTGAAGGAATTTAGGGATATATTTAAAAAATATCTGGGCAGCAAAGCATAGGAGTATTTAGCATCATTTGAAGGAGGATAATTGGTGCAAATTTGTACAACAAGAGGGCAGCATTTGTATCTACAAATTTCATAAGTTGAAAGCATACATTTGAAGGAAAAATAAGGTGAAAAGTTAACAATAAGAGAGATGATTTTAGGGCAAAAACTAGAGCTGCAAATTGATGATTCTAGATCAACAAAAGAAAAGGGAGTGGAGCTAAAAAAATACATAAATTTGAGACAACAAATTATCAATAAGACTAGCCATAAAGGAGGCCATAAGAGGTGTGTAATATTGGTGCTATAAAGTGTTCTTATACAAGTATTAAAAATAGTTATTTCAAGTTTAAAAAAACACCATATTAGAGTTGTTAAAATCTAGCAAAAGGAAGTTTGAGTTAAGTGTATCCAAGACAAGGAAGGAGATATTATTATCATTCTAAAATTTATAAAATATAACAACAAGAATTAGAGTTAAAAAGTGCTAAAAGGGAGTGATAAGAAAAAGTATTATATGTTGTTTTTTATAACAAAAAGTGTAGATTTATTCTAAGCTTTATTGAATAAAAGAAAGATCGAATAGTGCTCAAAGCTAAGGTAAATTTAAGGTGTCTAAAGACACCAAGAGGAGCACCAAAATTGCAAAAAAAAAATTGGTGAAGAAAATCCACCAAAAAGAGTGGTATATCGACCAAGTGAAGCACTACCAAATAGCAAAGGTTGAGTGCCATAGAAGAGGAGCCAAGGTGACATTGAAGCATAGGGGGTAAGCATCCAAACACTGCCTAGAATAAGAACCACTAGTCAGAAGAGAGGAGCCATCACCTATAGGATAATAGCTAGTGTGAATATCCACCCATATAGGAGTGCCTAAGTGGAGAAGAGTCACCTATAAAGGAGTGCCTAAGTGGAGAAGAACCATGATTGGAGAAGAGGAAGTGTTGTTTGTAAGCTTAGAAATGTAAACAACAAAAGAAGATAAGTTTTGGATATTGAAAAGGTATAAAGAGAGACCAAAGGTCTAGGGTTTTGCAACTACCAAGAAAGAAAGCAAATAATAGGTATTCATAACATTCCTTGCAACGTTGCATTGGTTTGTTGAGAACATTACACACATATCCAAGTGTTAGGAGAAGAAAAAGAATACAAACAAGAAGAACAAAATGTTATTTGAAGCATGAAGTATTAAGAAATCATTTGTAAAATTGAATAATGTTATAAAATTGCTTATACCACTTGTCACAAGGGAGGAGGAATGCCAAAATAGTTGTAGGTTACTTTAGACATGGAAAATTGACCCATTAAGATGAGTCATTTTCCTTAGATCCTGAGTTTTCCTCCTAGAAAAGTAGGGTTATCTTTGAGAAAATTTTACCCCCATAAAATATTCTCCATTCCTTTAAAAAACCATACCATTGGATCAATATTAGAAAGAGCTTTCCAATGGTATAAGTTTTATCTCATTTTGACTCTGTTTGGTCTCCCAAAGTGTTGAAACACTACATATGGGTCTAGCTATCTCACCCACGTTTTTGGATGACCTCTATGATATCGATCCTTACCCAATTTAAAGTTTTATTTTTTGACCAAACCTCTTATAAATAGAGGTTTTGGACTTCCTTTTTCTTCAAGTGGAAAGTAACAAGTTGTGAAGTTCTTCTTTTACAAAAAGTGCTCTTGACAAATCTCTGCTTTTGGATTTTTGTGTTGCTTTGCTTTTGCGCTTCTTGTGATTGGATGCCCTTGGTGAATAGGTGGAGGAGTCTTGATAATAGGAGAGGTCTTTGGTTTCTACCTTCACTTTCTCATTGCTCCTTGCTTTCTCCATTAGCTAATTAGGTTTGTATGCATTGTTAGTATATTTCAAGATTTTATTTCCTGTTTTGCATCACATTTCATCAGTTAGGGATTGGGAGCAAGTTTCATCTCCCAAAACCCTAATTTACATTTTTGCATGTTCCCTTCATGTTATGTTCATTTTTTTTTATATTTTTTTTCTATTTACATCTATTTCATCTTACTTTATTTATTCTAAATATCAACAATTATTTTATTTCTAAACGGTTAGCTAAAAGGACCTAAGGGGATTGACTGCTACACCTCCAAGTATAATCATATAGCAGGCTAAGTAGGACCCCAAACACTAATCATATTTTTTAAGGGTTTTGTGAAGATATTTTTTTAGGATTGAAGTTGTGGAATATTTTTGGATGCAAGATAAATCTTGGAACAACTACCAAATTAGATAAGTACCCTAGTAGATCTCTGAGTTGTTTGTTGATTGATTTCCATTAAATATCTATTCAAAATAAAGATCACAAAAAAGGAAAAAATTTGATTAAATTTTTAGGCATTTAAAAGAATAAAAGCATATAATGTGCATCTAGGGTTTTAACCTTGTTTGTGCATTCCCTTTGGACCCTTGCTCAAAGGATTTATTTTACAATCCTAGGGTTAGTGATCATTTAAGAAAATAATAATTTCAGGGTTAGCTCTTGTCTTCTTTCATCTTGTATCTTGTATTATTCTTTACCTTTCCATAGTATAGTTTTAGAAAGGCCAAACATAGGTGCATGCTAAAATTAACATATCAAAACACATTACACCCTGGACTTGGAGGGAGTCCTTAAACCATTCCTGGTGAACCCCTTCCCATTTGCCCACCTAGTGTAGAGTTATAACATACTCCTATGGTCACCTCGGCTCCAAAAAAATCCAACCAAGAATCAAACGTGGTAGGGTAATTTTCCTCCTCTACATATTTTGTGAACCTGACATGAACACGTCCTTAGTGGCCAAATTAGGAAGCATATTCCTTTTTGCTCCTTTTGTTTTTATTTTCAACTATAAGCAAGACCATTAAATTTATTTGCTTAGAGTTAGAACATGAAAATAATTAAAAAATACCTTTTGTGTGTCTCTCGTTATTTTTAAATCTCTTATTCTCCCTTGTCCTTTCTCTTAATCCTCTGGCTCCAAACCTCAATAATAAGTGAAATATTTTATAATTTGATATGAGTCCTCAAAAGGATGATCAATTTGACAAGGAGAATCTTAAATATAGAGAGAAAAGAGGGCTTGGATAATAATTATGATCTTGATCCTATTTAAGGTCCTCATGGGAGGCTCACCTTAAAATAATTTTATCATATTTGAAATTTCTATAAGCAACACAAACAAGCCTTGAACAAGGCCATGGATGAAGTGACCCTCCTTAAAGAGGCTAGGACATCTCATCATCAAACTATTCACACCAATCCTTTGTTTAAATTTTTGCATCATGTTAATCCATTCTAAAAACCAACATATGCTACTACATGACCACCAACATTGAGGGAATTCCACAAGCTCATCCAACAAGTAGTGCATAACAAGATTATACTCAATTTTCTCCTCATTTTGCTAATCTTAATAATCATGCTTATGTTCCACTAGTTGTTAGTTGTCCTCTCCATCAAGATACCACAAATCATAACCCATACCATAAAAGTGTCAATACCTCCAACATTAGACAAGTTTTGTTTCAACATCCTACCTATGGCCCTCCCATGGGGAATCTAGGGTTATTGCACAACAACAATCCCAATATGCAAAGCTTAACAAATATGATGAAAAAATTGGCTTCAAGAATATATATGCTTCAACCACCAAGTTTCATCAACAACTATTAGAAAATGTGCAATAATCCCTTAGAACCTATCGTCACCTCTAGGTCCTACCCTAAGCATTTTTTAATACTGATTTTGTCTATTTATAAGGGAACAAAGGACCCAATTGAGCATTTAAGGATGTTTAGGAAAACATGCCATCATATTATATATGATGATATGTTGTTACTAAAGATGTTCCCTAAGAGCCTTAGTCGTATGTCATTGAGATGGTATTATAAATTGCCTAATCATTCATTGAGGAGTTTTGAGGAGACAACAGAGTTGTTTGTTCAACAATTCATAGCTTATGTGGAAAAATGTGACTATAAAATATTTATTCCTTTTGAAGCAAGGTAAGGATGAAATTTTTTGGACTTCTTGTCTCGTTGAATTATTAAGATACACCTTGCCTCCTTGAGACATGTTAGAGATATTTATTAGAAATTTACAAGAGCGGATCTCATATGAATTGGAAACAACAACTATTACTTCATTTTGCCAAGAAATAGATTTGGCAAGAAGGGTAGATCAAGCCATAATTTGAAAAGGTCAAGTTAAGCTAAAGAGAGAAAAATATAGGACCACAAAATCTTAGTATAAGAATAAGCATGTAGTTGGTGATGGGGTAATGGATAGTAGGCATTTTAATAGTGTTGTTAATACCTTATAAAATATGGGGCTTAGACGACCTCAAAAACCCCCACCAAGGAATTTTACAAGACTCAACCAATCTCTTTCGTTGGTCCTAAAGCAGATTTTGGAAGCTCACATGATTGAGTTGCCTCCCATAAGGCAAATTGATACCATGTCTAATTGGCATAAGCTTGGTCAACATTGTGAGTATCATAGAGTGGAGGGGCACACAAAAAATTCATGTAAGAGGTTGAAACATGTGTTTCAAGATCTAACTGATAAGGGTTGCCTTATTATAAAAGGTTCTCGGTCTAATCCTCCACCAAACAATCAACCTCTTACTAAACAAGAACTCACAAATAATAAATATATAGGGGTCATCCAAGATCCCCTCCCTAAGCATGGATAATAGGTAGATGATCAAGTATCATATCAAAATGTGCCACCTCTCTATGGTAATGTGGTTAGCATGGTAGAAACAACTGCAAGGCAACAAGTTGTTCCTCAAGACATTTCCGCTAGTGTTATAGCTAATTATATGAGTTCTCTTGGGATACATCATATCACATTCTCGGATGATGATATTTCTTCCTAAAACTTATGGTTGGATTCTTCCCTCTACATTATCGCATTTATTGGGGAAAATTTTATCAAGAGGATTTTGATTGATAATGGTTCTTCCCTCAATTTATGCACATATCATTTTTTCCAGAAGTTTGTATTAAAAGAGGAAGACTTAACTAAGTTCAATATCATCATCAAAGCTTTCAATAACGACTCCAAAGAAGCTTGCAACATTGTATATTCCTCCCTTAGGGTTGGATCCAAGGTCTAAGATACCTTGTTCTATGTGGTGTCTTACCCTGCATATTTTAATCCACTTCTTGGATGTCCTTGGATCCATGCGATATAGGCCATCCCTTCTAATTTTCACCAATGTTTAAAGTTTAAATTTAAAAATAAATTTATCATAATTTTGTGTTATCCTCACCCATTTTAATATTATTCACTAGTTGAGCAAGCTCAATTTGATCTTCATTTATGCCCATCAGTTTCCTCATCTCACATAACCAAGAAACTTAAAAATTTAAAAGTGAGCGAGGAACCATTAATCAATGTTTCATCATAGGATAAATTCAATACTTTTCTCCAAGAACCTCTTCTAGATATATCTCATCAAGATTTGGAGTGGACTAATGAGTGTGAGGGACCGCATTCTCCCTCTTTATTTTGCAATGTGGTAACTTTGGTGCACCCTTATGATGAAGAACTTGAAGAACCAATGAACATAAAGCATCTTAAAATATATTATACATGATACATCATATACATTGCATATTGCATTTATCATAGTTTCATATAGCATCACAATTTACCTATCATTCTGTTCCACTTGCATATATGCTTTTCATATCATTGCATGCCTATTTTTTTATACTTGCATGACTGCTTGACCATATAGATCTCTAGGGATTTTGTGATAATGGCACATGATGACACCTAGTTAGGTTGTAGCTCACATGCATTGCACTATCACTAGGGCTATTATGCCTAGTGAATCCCCAACTTAGGTTCCACCTTCATGCATTTCCATAATTTCATCTGCCCATCTCATCTCTTTCTTATTTTTTGACCTTGAAAGTTTTCATTGTTTATATCTCTCCAAGTCAAGGGATATGGTTCTCATTATTCTCCATTGGCTATGTCCATACACATTATTGCACACACTATACCCCTATCAGGTAGTACTCACTTTAATCATTATATTTTTGCACACAACACACCACATAACAGATAAATTCATGGTCACAAGTGAGGGGCAACCTCCATTCGACCATTTGTAAGCATACATCCTAATGGGTACATCTCTTTTTCTTTGACCATCTTAGCAAGCATTACACCCATAATGGGTTCATCACCACCTTGTCCATATTTTCAAACTTATAACCTTCATAGGATAGCTTCATGGCCACACATGAGGGTTAACCTCCATATCGATCATTAACAAGCATACATCCTCATAGGGATTTTCATTTTCTTTTGGTCTTTTGACCTTTGTTTTCATTCACCCATGCAGTTCATTTAGGTTTGCACTTTAGTTGCATTACACTTAGTTAGATTCATACCATTCCATCTCATTCATTTAGGATTCATTCATTGCATCCATTATGTCTATGTTCACCATGCATACACAAAAAAAGAGCAAAGAGCAAATGATAGAGCTTAAGAGCCAGTCCACTTTCATATTTTCTTGTTTGTCCTTTTTTCCTTCTTTGTTTATTATTCTCTCTTCTTTTGAGTTTTTCCTTTTTAAATTTTCATAGGAATTTTATATTCCTCCCGAAACTTGAGGGGGCATCCCTAGCCTTATAGGCATTAATGGTAGTAATGCCTTGTTTTGCATGTAAATTTGTGGTGTTCAAGCTAACACCCCTTTTTTGCACCACCCCTTTGTCCAAACTTGACCACCTATTTTGTGTTTGTTGTTTTTTTCATAGCTGTCTACATATTTATTTGACACATTTATTAGGCCATAAATTCATCAAAGAGAGGGCAAAATGTAGACATGAAAAATTGATCCATTAAGATGAGTCATTTTCCTTAGATCCTGAGTTTTCCTCTTAGAAAATTAGGGTCATCTTTGAGCCAAATGTTTCCCCATAAAATCTTCTCCATTCCTTTCAAAACCTATACCATTGGATTGGGATCAAAAATATCTTTCTTACGGTATGATTTTTATCCCATTTTATTCCGTTTGGTCCCCCAAAGTGTAGAAACACTGCACATGGGTTTAGTTGTCTCACCTAAGTTTTTTGACGATCTCTATGATGTCGACCCTTACCCAAGTTTAAGTTTTTTTTTTTCGTCCAAACCTCTTATAAATAGAGGGTTTGAATTTCTTTTTTCTCCAAGTGGCAAGTAACAAGTTGTGAAGTTTTTCTTTTGAGAAAAGTGCTATTGAAAAATCTCTACTTTTGGATTATTGTGTTGCTTTGCTTCTATGCTTCTTGTGATTGGTTGCCCTTGGTGAACAAGAGGAGTCTTGACAATATGAGAGGTCTTTGGTTGCTACCTTCACTTTCTCATTGCTCCTTGCTTTCTCCATCAACTAATCAGGTTTTTATGCATTGTTAGTATATTTGAAGCTTTTATTTCCTATTTTGCATCATAGGTAAGTTTCATCTTCCAAAATACTAATTTGCATTTTTGCATGTTTCCTTCATGTTATGTTCATTTTATTTGTATTTTATTTTGCTATTTACATCTAATTAATCTCACTTCGTTTGTTTCAAAGGTCAACAATTATTTCATTTCTAAATGGTTAGCTAGAAGGACTTGTTGGATCCTCAAATTCCAACTTATTTCATCCCAAGTTTTAAAATTTTGGTGTCCTGTAAGTCCGTTCAGATTTTCCTCGGTCTGTCTCCGTTCAATAAAATTATGGGTCCTTGGATCTTTTTCAAGCCAATCTCGCCTTCTTAAAGTACCTTTGAAAGTTTTTGTGTCGCCAAAATTAGGTCATTGTTTTGGTCTCTTGTCATCATTTTTAAACCTTAAAAAGTTTAATTAACCTCTAAAAAAGTATTAAATATTTTTATTTTAATAAAGTTTGATTATATATTTAATTACGTATTTAATTAAATTTGATTATTTTTAATTAAATTTATTTAAATATCCATTTAAATATTTAATTTAACTTTATATTAATAATATTATATTATAATTAATAAACTCTTTATATATAATAATAGTATTATATATATTTAATAAAAAAAAAAAAATCAAATTTAAAATTTTTAAAGTTTTGACCGATTGACAATTTCCAATGGCCTGTTGGCCATTCAAAACTTTCATCGACCTATTAACCATTGGAAATGGCCGATCGACCATTCCTAAAAACTTTAAAAAATTAAAAACAAATTATTTAAATTTTTTTTTTTTTTTAAATTCAGTGTCTTTGATATAAAGGCACGCGCATGCCTTTTTGGGAGAGCCAAACTTAAATAAAAGAAAAATTAAAATTTAATAAAATTAAAAAGTTTTTAAAAAAAATGAAATTTACCTGTAAAGGAGTTGGAGAGCAAGTGAGTAGTTAACACTCTCCAGTTATCGAGAGGCCCAGGTTCCCTCACATGTTACAAATATGTTATATATAAAAAGTTCCTCGTAAAAAAAATTAAATTTAAAATTTTAAAGTTTTGGCCAATCGGCCATTGGAAATGGTCGATCTGCCATTCAAAACTTTTATCCGCCGATTAGCCATTCGAAATGGCCGATCGACCATTCTTAAAAAAAAAAAAAAATGAAAAAAAAATAAAAATAAAATTTAATTAATAAAAATAAAAATAAAAAATGCACATTCATGCTTTTTTATATAAAGGCACATGTAAGCGTTTTAATTAAAATAAACTTTAGTAAAGTAAAAATAAACTTAAAAAAATTAATTAAAAAATCAAATGTTGGTCGATGGCCATGACCATAGGTCATTCCCTTTGCAAAGGGAATTTCGGTCGATGGCAAGTCAATTTCTTTTAAAAGGGCATTTTGGTTTTAATTAGAAGGCCCATGTAGGCCATTCTCTTTGATGGCCCACGTGCCCTTCTGGACTTGTATTATTATATATTTTAAATAAAACATGCATGCAATTAAATAAATATATAATAATATTGTTGTTATCAATACTTTTGATAATAATTTTCAATTTCACGGGTGTGCCCATGCATAGCCAGTAGCCCGATTCGACTCTTCTGCGTGTTGTACCTGATTGATGATGGTGATCTGTTTCCTGCTTGTCCGACGGTCCCCTTCATGCCGCATGTTGAACCAGATTGATGAAGACGGTGTGAACCTTGTACGTCCGACGGTCCCCTTCATGCCGCATGTTGAACCAGATTGATGAAGACGGTATGAACCTTATGCGTCCGACGGTCCCCATCTCATGCCGAGTTACCATTAACGAGATGGTGGGTGTGTTGGAAGCCTTCACTGATAGTTTGAACCCTGCCAGTTGTGCTGATAGTTACTAATTGTAATCAATTCATCTATGTAACCAAAAAAATAAAAAATAAAAATAAATACTTTGGATAATAATAGTTTATTATTATTTAAATTTTGATAATAAAAATAAAAATTGGTTAAAGTTAGCCTTATAAAAATAAAAAATTATAACCAACTTTATTTTTGTGGTCGAGTTTTAGTAGCCGAGAATTGATTTGTTGAAGTCATTTTGGGTTGTTTTCAAGACGAATGGAGACCACTACTAGGGTATGGATGAGAACCATTTAATGCAAGCAATATGGTGGATCAATTTTGGAGGCAATTATAGTTTTATGGGCCATCACCCAATTTTTTTAGTAACAGATGCAGTTATGAGCCATTACTGAAGCGGTTGTAGTTTTGGCAATTATGGGCCATCATGAAGCTTTAGACAAGAACCAAATTTTAGGTTATATGAGAGAGAAGTTGCAACAACATGGAGCATCAAGTTTTAATGCAGTGATTCTGCAAGAGGTATACTAGAGTATCATCCTTGTTAGTTGAATTTTCTTTGGTGTGTCTTGTCTAGTCACCCTGTTTTCTTCTCTATCACTGTGCATATATTTTTCGAGGAGATGCCTAGTTAACTTATGCAGGAGCGTCCGGAGGTGGCAGAGCAATCTTGCACCATCCAAAAAAAATATTTTTTTCTAAGTGCTGGCGAGGGGATAAGTTGTTGCGATATCGCGACACTTTTGGAGAATGGGCACCAAGGGGAAAATTCGTCGCGATATCGCGACACTTTTGGAGAATAGGCGCCAAGGGGAAAGGTCATCGCGAAATCGCGACACATTTTGAAAAGAAGCGCCAAGGGGAGCAGCTGTCGCGAAATCGCGACACATTTTGAAAAGAAGCGCCAAGGGGAGCAGCTGTCGCGAAATCGCGACACATTTTGAAAAGAAGCGCCAAGGGGAGCAGCTGTCGCGAAATCGCGACACATTTTGAAAAGAAGCGCCAAGGGGAGCAGCTGTCGCGAAATCGTGACACATTTTGAAAAGAAGAGCCAAGGGGAGCAACTGTCGCGAAATCGCGGCACAAATGGAGAAAGGGCGCCAAAGGGAAAATCTGTCGCGATATCGTGACGCAAATTGAAGAATGAAGCTAGCAGGAAGAACTGTCGCGATATCGCGACGGGTTTCATAGGAGAGGCAAGGATATCAAAGATGTCGCGATTTCGCGACATGTCGCGGTTTCGCGACCCGAAGGCGGAAAACGAGTGCTGAAGGCAGAGACGTCGCGATTTCGTGACATGTCACGTTTTCGCGGCCAGAAGGAGAGAATAGAGGCCGAGCACCCAAAACGTCGCGGTATCGCGACCGAAGAAGAGAGAGAGAGCAAGGAAGCGAAAATGTCGCGATATCGCGATAGGTCGTTCACGACTCCACACGGGCAGGCGGCTGCAGAGGTCGGTGCAGAAGGGCACGTGGCAGCAAAATACAGGTGTCTACAGAGCACTCCTGGGAATGATGATTCAGAGGGTCGATGGACAGGTGGCTGCAGAGCACTCCGCCATTCCATGCCATGATGATTCGAGGCACCTGGCAGCAATATGCAGGCGACGATAGAACATTCGTGTGGGCGGTTACAAACAAACTCCGTAGTCTGTGTAATGATGTCCGAAGGGGGTCGGGTCCGATATAAGAAGCAGCTCATGCATTGTAAGGGGGTTGGCCATTTTGTAACTTCTGTAATTCGGGTTTTGAAAGCTGTTAATGAAAATTTGGTGATTTTTCTATGTGTAATCTCAGTCCTGCGTCAAGTGGTATCAGAGCCAGAAGGTTCTGAGTGCGCGAACAGATCGTCGGCCGTGAGGCAGTTTGCGCCAGGACCTGTGGTTGGGGTTTGTGAGGAAGTGAGCAGGATGCCTCCGCGAAGGAACCGTGGTGGTGCGAGGAATAGGGGAGCAGAGGTCGATCTCAGAGCCTTGCAGAGGCAAGTGCAAGCCCTGCAGGAGGAATTGAGAAGAGGAGTTGAGCCAAGAAGAGAGGACCACAGTGAAGATGAAGTTTGGGAAGACGAGGGTCCATCTGATGAGGAAGAAGCGTTGGATCCAGTAGAAGCTAGGCTGTATAGGGCCATATCCCAGATCGGGAAGAAGCCGAAGTTTGACGTCTCCACCTATTCTGGGAATCTCAATCCCGAGGAGTTGATAGATTGGATCAACGACATGGAGGAATATTTCGAGTATGAGGAGATCTCAGATCCAAATCGGATCAGGTTCGCAAAAACAAAGTTGAAGGGACATGCTAGCATCTGGTGGAAAGGAGTACAGCTGGAAAGGAACAGGAGGGGAAAAGAAAAGATCACCAGGTGGGATCGGATGGTTGAGAAATTGAAGAGGCAATTCATCCCCGTCGACTATGAGTTGGATCTGTTGAGGAGGATGCAGAGTCTAAGGCAGGCGAGTAAATCTGTCAAGGAGTACACGGAGGAGTTCTACCAGATCTCGATTAGAACCGGCCATTCTGAGGCAAATAAGGAGAAGGTCGCCCGCTACATCAATGGATTAAGAACCACTATTCAAGAAGAGCTGAGTCTGGTTCGGATGAGCACGGTTGAGGATGCATACCAGTTTGCCTTAAAAGTGGAAGGGAAACTGAATAGGAGGTTTGAAGGTAAGCAGAGAGGAAAGGATCGTGGTGGGAGAGCTGGTGGAAGGACCAGTGGAGGAAGATATAGAGATCTGAGGAAGACTGGTGAAGCAAGCAGTAGCCAGGATCAAAAGGAAGAGAAAGAGGAGAATACCCATCGCCCACGCAATCAGAACAATAGCTACCCGCGAGGGAGAGGTAGACCTGGGCGTGGGTATGGGAGAGGTGTATTTCGTGGAACCTGCTTCAATTGCGGGGAGGAAGGACATCGGGCATACAACTGCCCGCAGCGCCAAGAAAGGCCAAATCGAAGACCTGAGGGTCAGGCCAGAGCTGCTGTAGCAGACGAAGGTGTCGAATCTGAGCACTCTGAGGAGGCAGAACGAGGGGAAGCGATGGTCATCAGGAGAGTCTTGTTGAATGAGGAAAAGAAGTCAGACCAGAGGAACAACCTATTCTGCACAAGATGCAAGTGCTCAGGCAAGGTCTGTAACATCATTATCGACAATGGTAGCACTGATAACTTGGTCTCTGAGGAGATGGTTGCCAAGTTGCAGCTGGAGAGAAGAAGACACCCGCATCCATATCGGATTGCGTGGTTACAAAAGGACCATAGGGTGTTGGTCAGTGAGCAATGCCTGGTGAAGTTTAACATTGGGACTTACCGTGATGAGGTCCTGTGTGACATCCTGCCTATGGATGCATGTCACATGTTGCTTGGGAGACCATGGCAGTTTGATCGGAGTGCAGTACATGATGGTCGAGCCAATACGTATTCCTTGTCGAAGGATGGAGTTCGCCATAAGTTGAAACCCCTGAAGGAGGCGGACGAGAAGGTATGTAGCAGTGCTCGAGTCTGTCTAGTTGATGGAAGAAGATTTTTAGATGGCCTGAAGCCAGATCATATGTGCTATGCAATAATCCCTAGGGTTAGGGAAGAAGAATGCAAGGAGACCCCAGTGGAAGTCATGGGTCTGTTAGAGGAATTTCTAGATATCATTTTTGATAATGTTCTTGAGGGTTTACCACCTGTAAGGAAGATCAGTCACCACATAGACTTGGTGCCAGGGTCTAGCTTGCCCAATAAGGCCGCACATAGAATGACTCCTATGGAAACTGAGGAGCTGAATAGACAAGTTCAAGAGCTGCTAAAGAAGGGGTTGATTAGGGAGAGTCTTAGCCCGTGTGCAGTACCTGCAGTACTAGCACCCAAGAAGGATGGAGAGTGGAGAATGTGCACAGACTCTCGGGCAATTAACAAGATCACTATAAAATACAGATTCCCATTGCCAAGGATGGATGATATTATGGACTGTTTGAGTGGAGCTGAGTACTTCACGAAGATTGATCTGAAGAGTGGCTATCATCAGATCCGTATCAGAGAAGGGGATGAGTGGAAGACAACCTTCAAAACCAGAGAGGGTTTGTATGAGTGGTTGGTCATGCCATTTGGGCTAACCAATGCACCGAGTACATTCATGCGGCTGATGAATGAAGTCTTGAAGGAATTTTTAGGCAAATTTGTTATTGTCTACTTGGATGATATCTTGATATTTAGCGAGAACCCTGGAGGAACACCCGATGCACATCGGGAGGGTTTTTGAGAAGCTGTGGGAGGAGCGATTGCTGATAAATCTGAAGAAGTGTAACTTCATAAAGAGGGAGTTAGTATACCTGGGATTTGTCATCTCAGCAGACGGTCTAAAAATGGACCCAGAAAAGGTGAGGGCTATCATAGAATGGCCTGCTCCAAGAAGCGTGACTGAGGTAAGATCGTTTCATGGTCTAGCCAGTTTTTACAGAAAGTTCATTAGAAATTTCAGCAGTATTTGCGCATCCCTTACGGAGACAATGAGGGGGAACAAGAAGGAATTTAAGTGGACAACCGGAGCAGACAAAAGCTTTGCTATGTTGAAGAAGAAGGTCACAGAGCAACCTGTCTTAGCACTTCCAGATTTCAATAAGGTATTTCAGGTAGACTGTGATGCTAGTGGTAGTGCCATAGGGGCTGTATTGAGTCAAGAGGGTAAGCCTGTCGCTTATTTTAGTGAGAAACTCAATGATGCCAGGAAGAAGTATTCGGTGTATGATCAGGAGTTCTATGCCATAGTTCAGGCTCTGAAGAAATGGAGGCATTATTTGTTGCCAAAGGAGTTTGTTCTGTATACTGATCATCAGGCACTACAGTATATTAACAGTCAAGGGAAGTTAAATCAGAGGCACCTGAAATGGGTTGAGTTCCTGTAGAGCTATACCTTTGTGCTGAAGCATCGGAGCGAAAGGTCCAATAGAGTGGTGGATGCCTTAAGTAGGAGGCAATGTTTATTGATGGAAATGAAGGTGGAAGTTGTAGGGTTTGCTGAGCTTAAGGGTTTGTACCCTGCAGATCCCGACTTCGCAGAAGCTTGGAAGGCCTGCACTGCGCCTGTTACTTTGGACAGGACTAAGTGGCTAAACTTTTTGATCCAAGATGGAATGTTGTTCAGGGGAAACCAATTGTGCATTCCACGGAGTTCAATGAGGGAGAATCTGATCAAGGAAAAGCACAGTGGAGGTTTGGTTGGACACTTTGGTCGAGACAAGACCATTTCCCTTGTTAATGAAAACTACTACTGGCCGTAGTTGCAACAGGATGTGACAAAATTCGTGCAAAGTTGTAGGATATGCCAGATGGCGAAAGGTGTGAGACAACATACTGGCTTATATCAACCACTACCTGTACCCGAAAGACCGTGGGAGGACATCAGTATGGATTTTGTTCTGGGTTTACCCAGGACACAGAGGGGAAACGACTCCATACTTGTGGTGGTTGACAGGTTTTCAAAAATGGCTCACTTTATCCCCTGTCAGAAGACTAGTGATGCGGTCCATGTGGCAGGTTTATTTTTCAAGGAAGTGGTACGACTTCATGGGCTGCCAAAGAGTATTGTGTCGGACAGGGATTCCAAGTTTGTGGGGTATTTTTGGAGAACCCTTTGGAAGAAGTTGAAGACGGATTTGAAATTTAGTTCTGCATACCACCCACAGACGGATGGCCAAACAGAGGTGGTAAATAGAAGTTTGGGCAATCTGTTACGATGCCTGGTCGGAGACAAACCGAAGGGATGGGATTTAGTTTTGCCACAGGCAGAATTCGCATACAACAACTCTGTTAACAGGAGCACCAACAAATCTCCATTCCAGATAATTTATGGGAGCAGCCCAAGGAACGCTTCTGAGTTGAGAAGGATGGATACAAGAGAAAAATGCAGTGCTGAGGCCGAAGACTTTGCTGAACACCTGAAAGGCTTGCATGAGGAGGTGACAAGGCACGTCACTAAGATGAATACTCGGTATAAGACCAGGGCAGACTAGAAGCGTCGGGCTAAGGAGTTTGAAGTAGGAGATGCCGTCATGGTCCATCTAAGAAAAGAAAGGTTTCCCGCCAAGACCTATAACAAGCTGAAGATGAAGAAGTTTGGGCCATGCAGAATCATTGGAAAATGGGATTCGGGTAATGCATACGAGGTGGAGTTGCCGAGTGAACTTAACATCTCACCAGTTTTTAACATTTTGGATTTGGTCGAGTATCATGAAGGAGATAGCAGTGAAACACCAAGCCCAGATTTGTGGAGCATTCCAGCGGCCACCCCAGTCGCAGACGAGATAGAAGAAGTCCTTGATACGCGTGAGGGCCGAAGTACTCGGAATAGGTGCTATTCTGAATATTTGATCAAGTGGAAGGGCAGACCCGTAGAAGATGCGACTTGGTTGTCGAAGGTAGAGGTTGACCGCCTGGGTCTACCTCCCATAGAATAGAAGTGAAGGTCACTTCTCAATTCACCCCGGGTGTCTGATGCAGGAGCATCCGGAGGTGGCAGAGCAATCTTGCATCATCCAAAAAAATATTTTTTTCTAAGTGCTGGCGAGGGGATAAGCTGTCGTGATATCGCGACACTTTTGGAGAATGGGCGCCAAGGGGAAAAGTCGTCGCGATATCGTGACACTTTTGGAGAATAGGCGCCAAGGGGAAAGGTTGTCGCGATATCGTGACACATTTTGAGAATAGGCGCCAAGGGGAAAAGTTGTCGTGATATCGCGACACATTTTGAAAAGAGGCGCCAAGGGGAGAAGTTGTCACGAAATCGCGACACATTTTGAAAAGAAGCGCCAAGGGGAGCAGCTGTCGTGAAATCGTGACACATTTTGAAAATAAGCACCAAGGGGAGAAGCTGTCATGAAATCGTGACACATTTTGAAAAGAAGCGCCAAGGGGAGCAGCTGTCGTGAAATCATGACACATTTTGAAAAGAAGCGCCAAGGGGAGAAAGCTGTCGCGAAATCGTGACACATTTTGAAAAGAAGCACCAAGGGGAGCAGCTGTCACGAAATCATGACACATTTTGAAAAGAAGCGCCAAGGGGAGCAGCTGTCGCGAAATCGTGACACATTTTGAAAAGAAGCGCCAAGGGGAGCAGCTGTCGTGAAATCGTGACACATTTTGAAAAGAAGCACCAAGGGGAGCAGCTGTCGCGAAATCGTGACACATTTTGAAAAGAAGCACCAAGGGGAGCAGCTGTCGTGAAATCATGACACATTTTGAAAAGAAGCGCCAAGGGGAGCAGCTGTCGTGAAATCGTGACACATTTTGAAAAGAAGAGCCAAGGGGAGCAACTGTCACGAAATCACGACACAAATGGAGAAAGGGCGCCAAAGGGAAAAGCTGTCGTGATATCGCGACGCAAATTGAAGAATGAAGCTAGCAGGAAGAACTGTCGCGATATCGCGACGGGTTTCATAGGAGAGGCAAGGATATCAAAGATGTCGCGATTTCGTGACATGTCACGGTTTCGCGACCCGAAGGCGAAAAACGAGTGTTGAAGGCAGAGACGTCACGATTTCGTGACATGTCATGTTTTCGCGGCCAGAAGGAGAGAATAGAGGCCGAGCACCCAAAATGGTGCGGTATCGCAACCGAAGAAGAGAGAGAGAGCAAGGAAGCAAAAATGTCACGATATCGCGATAGGTCATTCATGACTCCACACGGGCAGGCGGCTGCAGAGGTCGGTGCAGAAGGGCATGTGGCAACAAAATACAGGTGTCTACAGAGCACTCCTAGGAATGATGATTCAGAGGGTCGATGGACAGGTGGCTGCAGAGCACTCCGCCATTCCATGCCATGATGATTCAAGGCACTCGGCAGCAATATGCAAGCGATGACAGAACATTCGTGTGGGCGGTTACAAACAAACTTCGTAGTCTATGTAATGATGTCCGAAGGGGGTCGGGTCCGATATAAGAAGCAACTCATGCATTGTAAGGGGGTTGGCCATTTTGTAACTTCTGTAATTCGGGTTTTGAAAGCTGTTAATGAAAATTTGGTGATTTTTCTACGTGTAAACCCAGTCCTGCGTCATTAACTGAGATCATTTCTAGTGCCTGAGGAAAAAAGTCAGGAGGATCTTTGTTACATCATTTGAGAGAAGAGTTGTAGTTCTTTGTTACATAATTTGAATGGAGGACTTGTTTTTACTTGCTTAGTGAGATCTAGTTACACTGACCAAACTCCATTGTAATGATTTGTTGATCAATATTATCCTGCTTCCTCCTTTTGGTATTTTTGTGTGCAATTTTGCTTGTTGTCCCATTTATATATTATATTATTTGAATGTATAAGTAGCGTCTTCTTTCACTGGTAAGCTTAATCATCTCTATTATACTATTTGAATGGATGTGATTAGCTCAGTTTTATCTCCTCCCTTTATTTTTAATCTTCCTTTAAGTCTAGCTATAATTACCCAATGGATAAGACACCAATCTATAACTTGAAGCATTAGCTAGAAGTTACTTCGAGGCTTGGCCATTTTTAATTTTGCAATTGTGTTTCATTTTTTGCAAATCTAGATGAGCATGAACATATAAGAAATATTGTAAGCTCACCTCCAAGGTTTCCTTACCTTACTTGGCTTGTCTAGAGTCTTTGTGATAATATTTTCTTGAGTTAAAGAGGTGGATCCACTAGAGTCCATAGTGTTGTTTGTGAACCAATGATTTCCTTATGTCGTGACATCTAGAGGACTTGACTGATGTGCCACCAAGTACAATCATACATCAGCCTAAGTAGACCCCCTAACATTGATCATATTTTTTGAGGGTTTTTTGAAGTTATTTTGTAGGATTGAAGTTGTGGGACATTGCTAGATGTAAGATAAATCTTGGAACAACCACCAAATCAAATAAATACCCTAGTAGATCTCAACATTGTTTGTTGATTGCTTATTGAAAATATTTGTTCAAAATAAAGATCATAGGAAAGGAAAAATATTTGATTAAATTTTTAGGTATTTAAAAGAATAAAATCATATAGTGTGCATCTAGGGTTGTAACCTTGTTTGTGCATTTCTCTTGGACCCTTGCTCAAAGGTTTTGTTTTGCAATCCTAGGGTTAGTGATTGTTCAAGCAAAAAATCATTCTAGGGTTAGGTCTTGTCTTATTGCATCTTGTATCTTACATTGTTATTTCCCTTTCTACAATGCAATTTTAAAAAGGCCAAACATAGGTGCATGCTAAAATAAACACATAAAAAAACATTCCACCTTGGACTTGGAGCGAGTCCCTAAACCATTCATGGTGAACCCCTTATCCTTTTCCCATCCAATGTAGAGTTATAACATACCCTCACAGTCACCTCAGCTCCTAGCAGATCCATCCAAGAATTGTACATGGTAGGGTAGTTTTCCCCCTCTACAATTATGTTAGAAAGAGCAAGGAAGAGTTTTGATACCATTTTTCACTTGTCATCTAAGAATCCAATCGTTATAGAAGGATATAAAACATCTTGGAGACCCATTTATTGCATGGGACGTAAATTAACTTGCATAGGTTCATATACTACAACAAATAGGTCATACGTTAGAGTTTGAAGCACCTGAGAATAGGTTGAAGCATAGTTGACCAGTCAAAGAGGAGAAAGAGCACCCATTTTCAAAGCAAGTTAGAATATAGCATCAAAGGAGTGCCTCAAATTTTAGAGGTAATATATTACATTTGAAATTTATTTTATGCCAAGATAGGAGTTATAAGGTTAAAAGAGATTATTATTGTTTAAGGTTAAGATTGAAATTATTTTTGGAGAGATAAGACCTTGAAGTATTATTTTGAAACCTTAGAAATATGATTATTGCAATTTGAAAGCTTTTATAAAGTTTTGAAGATTGATTTAAAGATTGAAGTGATTATTTTTGAAGTTTTGTAATTTGAACATTTAAGTTTACAAAACTATTTGAAATATTTACAATTTGATAAGTTTGGAGAAATAAGGTATTCTACATCAAATTAGGAATACAAAACTTGCAAATATTATTTCATAGAGTTTCTAAATTTCTAGATTTGGAGTTATAAGGATTTCAACATCAAAATTAGTTTTTGGGAAATTTAGAATTGGGAGATTATAAAAGGAATTTAATAGATATTAGAATTTGGGAGATAAAAGGAATTTAATAGAGAACTTTTTGACAAAGGGAAATTGCATTGATAATTTGGTCTCTAATTCAAAATTGAAAGAGACATAAATTTGAAGACTTGAAAGATTGAAATTGCATCCAAATTATTGATTGATAAGAAGAAAATAAAGTAGTTATTTTGAAGAATAAAATTTAAAAATTATATTGTCATCTAATCACTAGGGAGATACAAGGTATTCTACAAAATATAAAATTGAAGAGTTATATTGAAACTAGGGAGATATAAGGTAGTCAACATAAAGTCAAAATTGGAAATCGTCCTTTAGTTTATAATTTGAAACTAATGAGAAGTAAAGAATTTAAAACTTGACATTGCAAGAAATAATTGTTGGGTAAAATAAACTAGAAAGCTATAAGGAAGTTAACCTCAAAGGTTTAGAGTTTTAAAAGAATCCTATCAAATTTGTCTTTCATTTTTGAGACTAAGAGTTATAAGGATGTCTACTCCAAAGATTTCATTGAATAATGAAATGGAAAATGAAATTAAAAAAGGAAGAGTAAAAGTTATAAAATATGGAAAAAAAAAATTGATTGAAAAGTCTAAAGGAAAGTTAGACTTAGTTTCAAGTTTCATAAATAAAGAAGCATTAGAAGATAATTTTAAAACATTAGAATACTATTTGCATGCAAGAATGTTTGAAGCAATTTAAAACGACAAAGATAATATTATGATTCCTTTAAACATTGCTAGTATAATATACATGGCATTGCTTACACTCAAATATCACAAAGAGAAGAACTTGAAACAAAAGAAGTTGATTAAACCGCTTAAGATTAAAAAAAAAGTGAATGAATCATTTTTAGAAAAAGTATTTCATTATTCATGTATTATTGATGCTTCAAGTTCATCCAATTTAGGATCCTATCATGATGCTATAAGTGAATGCTTAGAAGATTTTGTACAAAATAAGACTTATGATATGAAGGACAAAGGCAAAGAGAAAGTATTTTTGCAGGAATCAAATGACAATGCGACATATTCTAAAAAGCCTACAGATTGATATTAAATATGAAGAGAAACAAGAAGAGAAATAATCTAATCAAGAAGGTATACGGTGCAAAGTAAGTTAAGATATGGATATCATATTGAATACTAAAGTCTTCAATAACCAAATAATGTAATACAAGGGGGTTTTGGAATATATTACATTATTTGGTACCTTGGGTACATATTTAGATTAGGAAAGAAAGTCTTAGATTAGAGTTTGAGTATTTAATTTATGCAATGTAATAAATGCATAATTGTACAAAGTATTTTGATATTATAAATGTGCATAATAGTCCATGTGCATATGAGTCCATAGAATAGGAAGTGAAGATTCACTAGAAGAGTTAAGGCCAAGAGTGCTCCATATGAAGAGTCACATTCCAATATATATGTGTCTATTGAGAGAAATAGATAGTGAGTGACATATACAATTGTAATGGAGAGGATGGAAGTATGGTGTATTTGAGATTTCTATTCAATTGAGAGCCTTTTTTATGTATTGGTAAATGAACATTTAATTCTTTATTCAACTAGAAATATATATACAGTGAATTGGCTAAGATTAGCTTGTAACGATCAACCAAGAATAAACAATGAATATTTGTACTCCCAACTTAGTTAATCTAATTTAGGCTATGCTAATAACATTATTCACACATTGGATTTTAGAATGCCAACTAGATGCACACTCATAATAATGTAATAATTAACTATACACTATAGCCTAGCCTAACATCCCCTCCTTATTACATTATTTGATGTACATAGAGAGTTGCAAAACAACTCAAATTTGACATGTGCAAGTGCCTTAGTGAAAATATCTACAACCTGTTCATCGGTGGGAATGTACTAGAGCTGAATCTTGTGCTTTGGAACTTCATCTCGAATAAAGTGACATTGAGTGTCAATATGCTTTGTTCATTCATGGAACACTAGATTCTTGACTAGTTTCAAAACACCTTGGTTATCGCAATTCAAGTGTATTGGAAGATTCTTTGGAAGACCCATACTTGAAAGAATGTGATGTAACCATATCACTTCACACATTGCTCCTCATGTTGCGTGATATTCTACCTCTATAGATGAAAGTGCAACAACTTGTTGCTTCTTGTTGTGCCAAGAGATAGGTCCAGATCCAAGATGAAATATGTATCCTGACGTTGATTTTATATCATCTATAGATCCAACATAATCTGAGTCCATGTATCCTTGCAAGAAGAACTTATCATTCTTCTTGTAATCCAGGCCATATTCTGTTGTGCCATGGACATAGTGTAGAACTCACTTCACTGCCTTCCAATGACTGACCTTAGGTTCCTGCATGAACCTCGAAAGATAGCTTACAACAAAGCTGATATCCAGCTTGGTATTAGTCAGATATATGAGACTCCCAATCAACTATTGATAGAGAGTTCCATCTACCTGAGGAGATTTGTCATATCGAGATAGTTGTAACCTTATTTCCATTGGAGTTGCTTTGGGCTTACAATCTATCATTCGATATTTTTCAATTAGTGCCTTGGCATACTTCATTTGTGTGACCCTGATGTGGTTCTTTTTCTGCACAACTTCCAAGCCAAGACAATAATGTAGAAGTCCCAGATCTATCATTTCAAATGACTTCTTCAAGTCACCCTTCACTGCTTCTATCATCTTCTTTGAGCTGCCAGTGATGATCAGATCGTCAACATAGAGCACAAGTATCACTATATCAGAACCAACTTTCTTGAAATAGAGATTGGCATCTGAGGGACTTCTCTTGAAACCATGTTGTAGGAGGTGATTATCAATCTTAATGTACCAAGCTCGTGGAGCTTGTTTCAACCCATACAAGGACTTTATCAATTTGCAAACCTTTTGCTCTTGTCCTTCAACAACATATCCTTCAGGTTGAGTCATGTACACTTCTTCTTTGAGATCACCATTCAAGAAGGCACTCTTCACATCCATCTGATGAAGCTTCCATCCAAACTGAGCTGCCATTGCACAAAGTACATGAATGGTTGTCATTTTTGTAGTTGGTGCGAATGTCTCTTCATAATCTATGCCTTCTTTTTTAGCATAGCCCTTTGCAACAAGGTGGGCTTTATGCTTGTCAATAGTTCCATCTACCTTATACTTGACTTTGTATACCCATTTGTAGCCAATGGGTTTCTTACCAATAGGTAGATCAACTAGCTCCCATGTTTTGTTCTTCATAAGAGACATATTTTTTGCATCCATAGCTACCTTCCATTGAGGCACACTAAGTGCTTCTTGCACTGAAGTGGGTTCATGCTCCACCACTAAAGTCATCAAACCTCTATCTTCCTCTTCACTCCTATCTTCTTCTTCATCATCTTTTTCTCTTTCTTGGCATGACATACTTTGAGTACATGGCCAATTGGAATTGAGATTAGGAGGTGCATCCAATTTTGCATCTCTTATTGTGCTAGTATACCATTTTGGAATTTTCTTTTGTTTGGGGGATTCCTTGACTTAGGCTCCTCAAATTCCAGGTGTATAGCAGGAGATGTGTCTTTGCTAGATTCTGGTGTATCCAACTTGGGAGCTTCATCGAATACCACATCTCGACTTATATGAATTTTCTTGGTTATAGGATCAATCAATCGATACCCCTTGGATTCTTCATCATAACCAAGAAATGTGCATTGCAGAGTTTTCTCATCTAGCTTGCTTCTTTTCTTCTTTGGAATGTGCATGAAGGCTTTGCATCCAAATATCCTTAGATGAGAAATGGAGGGCTTTCTTCCACTCCATGCTTCTTGTGGTGTGACTCCTTGAAGAGATTTTTTTGGTGCTCGATTCAAGAGATACACAGCTGTAGTGATAACTTCTACCCAATATTGTTGCCCAAGATGTGCACCTATGAGCATACATCAAACCATCTCCATGATGGAATGATTCCTCCTCTCAGCAACTCCATTTTTTGAGGAGTATAGGTTGTAGTAAGCTATATTTTGATCCCATGTTTAGTGAGAAACCTTGAAAACTCGTTGGAGGTGAATTCCCCCTCGATCTGAGTGGAGGGCCTTGATTGAACATCTTGATTCTTTCTCAACACACTTTTAAAACTGCTGAAAATATAGGAAGGCATCTGAATTTAGCTGTAGAAATAAAACCCACATCTTTTGGGAGTAATCATCAACAAACAACTGAAAGTACTTCTTTCCACCATAACTATTTGGCATGGGTCTGCACAGATCGGTGTGTATCAACTCCAATGGTGCTTTGGCTCGTGAAGAGCTCAACTCAAATGGAACTCGATGTTGCTTCCCTGCTAAGAAATCTGAGCATACAAGCAAAGTATGTGAGAGGTTGGGTAGACCTAACACCATATCATGCTTACTCAATTTGAGTAGATAGCCTAAACTTAGATGCCCATACCATTTGTGCCATAATGAAGTAGCTTCTTTGGAGTTGGTAGCCATGGCAACATGAGGGGTATAAAGAGCATCTAAAACAAACAATCCATGTTTGTAGGAAGTTGTTGCTATATGTTTACCCTTTTTGGTAATGAAGCAATACTTTTGTCCATCAACAACCTTAAAGTCAACCACCATATTTTTATCCAAGATTTGAGGTATGGACAACAAGTTGTTGGTCAATCCTAGCACATATAGGACCTTCTCAATTTTGCATTGTCCATCTGGAAGGGTCATTGAAACATCTCCTTCTCCTTGGACTCGATAGGTCTTATCATCGATAATGGTCACCGGTTTGCCTTCTTTGGCCTCAAATGTGTCAAACCACCCTTTATCACCAGTCATGTGTTTGTTGGCACCAAAATCAATATACCAAACATTATCTTTTTGTTTGGGATCAATTTGAGTCATGAGCACCTTGTGTGCTCTCTCAAAATCTGAATCTGATTCTTCAATAGCAACATTACCTCTTTGTTGCCTATTTCTTCTTCATGGTTTGTATTGCCCTTTTTTATGGTGGTTGCTTATTTTTATCACCTTTGTTGGAAGAATTGAACCAACATTTCTTGGTGTCATGATTATCCATATCACAAATGTGGTAGTACCTCTTCTGTTGTTGAGGTGTCTTTTGTGAGGGATTGGTGTTTGAACCCTTAGAGGAAGATCCCTTCTAAAAGTAGCCTTGTTTCTTAGCTCGAAATTTCTTAGAAAAGAATGCGGTGTTGGATGTTTGATCTCTTTGGTTGTTATTTGCTTCTTCTTCTTGTAGCAAATTAACCAACTCTTCAAAAGAGACTTGTCTATTGGACACTTGAAGGGAAGTGACCATCATTCTAAAAGAATCTGGTAAAGCTCTCAAAATGATGGAGGTTAAGAGCTTATCTTCCACTTTTTCTCCCATTGCATGCAACTTGGCTCTCAGATCAACAACTTTGCAAAGAAACACCTCTACACTTTCTCCATTCTTCATGCTGAGAGTGTGAAGTTGGGATTGAAGATTAAGAATCGTGGCTTGATTCTTTCCCTCATATATTGTTGTCAATGTATCCCATGCATCTTTTGCATTCTCCTTTTCACAGATGTGTGGTTGAACTTCATCAGTAGTGGCAAGAACTATGATCATCAGTGCTCTAGCATTGGCATCATCATATGCTTCTTGTTTATCATCTACTATTTTTGGGTGTGTGACTTTTCCAGTCACGATGTCCCACATCTTTTCAACCTGCAATATTGCCCTCATCTTTGTCTTCCATGGAGAAAAATTTGGACCTCTGAGTAGCTGTGATTCTGACAAATATGCTTTTGCAATGGCCATTGTGAGGGTTCCTTATAACACCAAATGGTCCCCCTTTCTTTATACCACTAGTCGATAGACCTGATCTATTTGATATACATGCTTTTCCTATAATACCCGTCGATACGTGGAATAAGCTCGTCCCCTCAATATACATGGTCGTACACGAGGAAGACTCAAAGGTATTTTATATAGATCGATCCGTGGCACATAAGTAGTATTGAAAGGGATTCACTCTATCTTTGACACTTGCTTAAAAATAATTTCGCATACGTAGGGTGCCAAGACCCTTAAATACTTGGAAGAACTTAATTTTAGGATTTACGTCGAGCGATAGTAGTGAATAGGGTAAAAAATAGAGTGAATATCAATATTGGCTTTCCTTATTTCTCCTCGATGGTTTATAGGGAACAATAGCCTAAACATCATTGTTGCAGCTATATTAGGTGGTAGATACAGTAGCCCAAAGCATGATAGCATCACCTGTAAGTGTGGGCTAGAGGTACCATTTTTATCAAATGCTACCTTGCGCAATAAATTGCACAAAAATAGGGTATAAATTTGGGGTCTTTTGCTGCCACAATATATATTTTTCAATGCATAAAACAGAAAATTAAATGCATTCATACATCCATTTTTGCCCACAAATTTATAATTTTTGAAGGTGTCGGATTCCACCGAAAATGCACCTTTTACAATGCCAATTTTCAATATTATTTTTGCACTAGTTTTTGATTTGAGATCTAGTTGAAAAAATTGATATTCACTAACTTTTGCTTTGCCCTTGTTTTGAGTTTGATTTGCAAAATCCAACAAAAATTTGTGTTGCCCCCTTTTGTTTTGGTTTTGCAAAATAACAAGGTTTTGTTGCAAATTTTGTAGCCCTTTTTTTTAAGGTTGATTTGCAAAAAGAAACCACTTCAATTTGATTTGAATGACCCATTTTATTTTGCAAATTAATGATTTTGTTACCCCTTTAATTTGAATTATACCCCCTTATTATATATATAAAATAAATTTAATTAAAATCAAATAAACTTATATAATTAAATAATTAAGTGCTTTTAACTAATTAATTAAATTAAAAAATAAAAAATTATTTAACTTGTTAATTTAAATAATTAAAAAATGCAATTTTTACTTAAAAAAATAGTTTTGCAACTTGGGGGTGGCACTCCAGCTCCTCTAGTGCAGTCAACTATGCAGTCCATATCTAGTCAAAGTTAGCGAGTGGTCAATAGGTGCCTGCAGCCCTATCAACAAGTGGTAGGTCAATACATCAATCAGTCACCATGAGGGCCCATGCGTGGAGGATCCCTGACCATCACCTAGTGGTTGAAAGGCTATGTTCACCTTTGTGCTAATAAATCTCGTAGTGTACCCCTATAGGGTGCATGTGGGATAATAACGCCTGATGAAAATAAACCAAGTCCCTTCTTTCGGTTGAGCCCAAATAGACATCGCAAAGTGTCACAGATCTTGATGTGCAATTGGTTGGATTTATAATATTAGTGATGAGGGTTAATTTTTTTATGATTTCACCTCCATTCTTCATTCACATATCTAGTCTGATCGTGCACCCGTGCGATAGTGTAGCGTAACACAATGGCTATGATCGAGGTCAAATGAGCTATAATCAAGTTGATATGATGGTAATCAAGATTGCTTTAGATGTTTGAGTACAAAGTTATGGTAGATCAGGACTTATATAAGCTTGGTTGTAATTTTTGTATGGTGATTGATTGCAATAACCTACAATGAACCATATTTGTGCAAACATGGTCGATCATGGTTGTAGTTTGTGTGGTCGTAGATGTATTTCTTTTAGACCGTACCATTTTAGAAACTTCTTGGGGTTGATTATAAGATAAATACGATCTATATTGGGATTATTGCATCATATTAGGTCCTACAACCTTCAATCAAGGTTGATCAGGGCGTATTAGGGTCCACAACACTAGAGATGCAACTCTGGTGTTGCACCTTATGTGGCGTACACGGGGCTACAATCCACCTAGGTGCAACATGATCAAGAAGTGGCAGTGGCTTAGTGGCTATGTTGTTGTGGCTCAATGGTGCTTGGGTAATATATGGCTTCATTACCTATTTAAAAAAATTTAAAGCAGGAGCGTGCTAGGCGAATAGGGGCAATCAGAGAATAATTTTATTTTTTTCTCAATAACAAATGCGCTCCCTTTTTTGCTCAACTATAGGCTCATTGTTTGAGGTCCTTGTTGTATAGTTGTAGGCTTAAGATGAGAACACATTCAACTAAATATGGGGGTACTCCTAAATTAAAAAGCTTTTAACTTCTCGCTCTAATACCAATATTGGTAAATGAACATTGAATCCTTTATTCAACTAGAAATATATATATAGTGAATTAGCTAATATTAGCATGTAACAATCAACCGATAATAAACAAAGAATATTTGCACTCCCAACTTAGCTAATCTAACTTAGGATATGCTAACAAAATTATTCACATGTTGCCTTTTGGAATGCCAACTAGATATGCACTCATAATAATGTAATAATTAACTATACACTATAGCCTAGTCTAACATTGTGAGCATTGGTTAATGGCATTTATATGAGTTATTTTTGAAGTTGTTTATGAGTTTTATATTCTTAGTAGTTTTCCATTATCATATATTTTATATTGCAACTTTATTTTAGATCTTATGGTTATTTTATCTTGAGTATTTAGCTTCAAATTCTAACATTGTTCCTATACAAGAAACCATAAAAATGGTAACATTAGAAGTGCTTTGAGAGAATTAGTGTAATAATTCTATAATCTAAGAGATGATATTTTAGTGCATCTTAACATAACATTAGAAAAATAAATGTAAAACCTTTAGTCATCAATTGTCTAAGATGTAGGAAAAAACATTCTCTTCATGGATGTTCTTTGAATAAGACTTCTATACCTACCATATGTAGCATATGTGAAAAGGAATATCCTACAAACAAATGTCATTTTTTACATGATCCTACCCATAATTTATCTTAAGAAAAACAACAAGAAGGAAAATAACCTCCACTTTTAGTTCAAACTATGGCTAATCCTAGTAATTTATTTTGATAGGTTAAATTAAATTAAAGTGGGTTTTTATCAAGGGATCCAAAACATGATTACAACAAGTTAAAATACTTCAAGCAAGGCCAAAGAACGATCTATAGGAAAGGTCCAAGGATGGACCTAAGGACAGGATCCAAGAAATGAAATAGGAACTAGGACAGGAAACAAAAGCATAAAACATGACAAGATGCCTGAAGCGGGAAACATGCCCAACTACAAATTTTAAAATCTTGCCCAATGAGAAAAAGAGAAGGCAATAAAAATTGAGTTTTAAAACTCCCATCCAAACAAGTAATTTGAAAAAGTTCCTGCCTAGCATCTGAACCAAAAATGGGAAAATTATAGAAAAAAACTCTTGCCAATACACAAAAAAATAGCCCAAGAAGCGGGAAAGGAAAGAATATGAGTGCACAAACCCACATGGGGGAGAAACCATAAACTAGTAGGGAAATGTCAAAAAACTAGAATATTTACAAAAAACCACCCTTCACCATAGGGTACAAAAAAGCTATGAACATAGAAAATCCCGTCTAAGAAAGGATAGGAAATGAGCAAGGATGCCAAAAGATCAAATAAATTGTACTGAAATTACATCCCCCATAGGCCTAGAAAGTGGAATAGCAAACTGAGGATCTCCACAAGCCATGAAATCCTCCTATAGTGAAGAGAGGAACCTATGAAGAGGTCAATCGAAGCAGAGAAAGCAACAAATGTAGACAAAAAAACTATGAAAAAGAGATGGAAAAGTTCCCAAAGAACCCAAAAGGAAGGGGCCACAGGAAAAACTAGCTGTAGGCATTACACACAGGTCATCCCAGATCATAAGGATGCAACCAAAAATCCTAGACTACCTTTAAAAACACCAACAAATAGCTTCAGAGAAATAGATGAGGAATTCTAGTAGGAACACCATAGCAAGCAAACCAAAGACCCTAGGGTAAGGTCACAAAAAATGTTGAGAGCCCACTGAGCCTCACACCAATGAACCCAAAAAAAAAAGTCATATTAGAAAGCACATGGTCCATCAAACCATAAATATGCTATGCAAAATTGCTCAGGAAGCCACTCTCCCAAAACTACATTAGTCCACACCTAGAGAACCACTAAAGGCTAGTACCAAGTAGACACCTACAAAAAACCTAGGAAAAAGATGAGAAATCCAAGGAAAAAAATTCTTGAAGAAACCTTGAAAGCCTAGGGAATTTCCCAGGGAAAACCCAAAACCATCCCAGAAACCAGACATAAAAAAAAAAAACCCACTAGAGATATCAAAAATAACATCTTCAAAATTAGATTTGGTAAAGGAATTAAAATATTTAAATGCCACAATATCTTTACTACATGATGTTAAATATGTATCTATGATTAACCATATTTTTTAGAAAATGTGTTTTAAGAAACAAAGAAAAAAAAGTATATATCCTAAACCATACAAGTAGATGGAAAATTAGTAGACTTGCTTGTAGGAAAACTTATTCCACCTCCTAAGTATGGTGATCCAAGAAGCCTATGGTTTCTTGAATTAGATGAGGGAAATAAAAAGAATATTTTAACTTTGGCCACCATAGTTGTAAAGAATCATATAGAAGAGTTGGATCTATCCAAAAGGGTTCTTTTTAGATTGTTCTAATAAAATAAGTTGCATGATTTAGGACTTGAAGATGAACTAGTTATTGTTCAACAATTACTATGGAATGATGAACAAGAGCTTGAATATTTATCACCCATTTTGATACAAGATAGTTCTTTTCATTTACCACATGGATGGCATCATCATATTCTTTCACCTTTTCATTTCCTTATATCAAATCTAATTCTATAAGGAATTACTGTTGATAAAGATACACAAATTTTCCATTCTCTTCTACCACACTATTGCTCTGTTAATTCATTAATGCATAATTTTGAAGAAATAAATTCAATACACCTTGGTATAAAATACATTGAAATACAACCTAAACATATTTTGATTATCAATAGTTGGTTGAGTAACAACCAAGAAGCAAAATCATTTGATGTACTAAGCTGACATTTCAATACTTTTGCATGGGAATACAAAGTTATGACAAGGATTCATCTAGATATATGTACTCATAATATTTATACAAAGGATATTGAACTTGTAAGACAACTACAAAATAGATTGAATCCTACCCTACGAGATATTATTAAAGATAAAATTAAAAAATTATTAGAATTAGGATTCATCTGCGCTATTTTTGATAACCGAATGATTCCACCATTAGTTATCATTTCAAAGAAAAATGGAAATATACAAGCGTGTGTTAATTATCAAGATTTAAGTAAAGTCACACAAAACCAATTTCCATTATTATTCATAGATCAAGTGTTAGATACACTCATTGGAAAGAAGTGTTTTTGTTTTCTTGATGAATTTGGTGGATATAATCAAATTCAAGTCATACCTAAAAATTAAAAGAAAATAACTTTTACTTGCCCTTGGAAAATTTTTACTTATGAAGTTTTACCTTTGGAACTTTATAAAACCCTAGCAACTTTTCAATGAGCTATTCATTCTACTTTATTTGACTTGATCAATCACCCCAAACAAATGGTTAAGTAGAATTCACAAGTAGAGAACTCATGAATATTCTAATAAAAATAGTGGCTTCTCATAGAAAATATTGGATGAATAGGTTACCAAAGGCTATTTGGGCATATAACACTACATGAAAACCTCTTTTTCTAATTGAATTTGAATTACTAACACTTCATACATCTTTGGAAGTTGGCATTAAGTGGTTACAAGTACAACAAGAGATGATTTTGTATTTGAATGCATTGGATGAACTTTGGTTGAAGGAACTTCACAAAATAAAGATCATTTAACAACAATAGAAAATGTGGCATGATAGTCACATTAGGAGCAACAAGGATGAACTAGGTGATTGGGCATTGTTGTTTGATTCTTGCTATGCTAATGTTTTGGTAAGCTACAGACTCAGTGACTAGAATTGCACCAAATTTAAAAAGTGTTCTTGAATAGAGTTCAAATTTATATTACTGATGATTTGAGGATAAAATTTGTGGTCAATGGACATAATTTATGATTGTACCATAAGCCACTAAAAAATATGTATTTTTCTAGATATTTCTCATAGTAAAACTTGCACATGATAGAAGAGGCTTCCTCTTCTGACAAAGATTTCAAATGATCATATATCTAAATAAAAAAAGTTGTGGCATAAGGCATGCCTTAAAAAATAAATATGTATGAGGACATGCATAAATTTCAATGGAGGAGAGAATAAATGAAGTCAATACTTTATTTTGAGTAATAAGGAGGAAATGAGGATATAAGAGGATTCTTATTGCTCATACAAAAAGAAAGGTTGATGTTTCTTATTAATGTTTTCACGTAGAAAGAATAGAAAAAGTGCAGTTTGCTCCAGAATAATAAGCTAAAAAAATGCAAAGAGAAGATTTTGAAAGGGTCTCAATCCCTTGGAAAACAAATATTTCCTTTGTGTATTGCAACCGAAGATAATCAAAGTTTTTCAAAAATAATAGAAAGCCAAACTTTTTTCAAGCTCATAAAAAGCCAAGCTTTTGCCAAGATTAAAAAAGTCAAACTTTTTCCAAGATCATAGAAAGCCAAGATTTTGCCAAGATCATAGAAAGCCAAGATTTTTCCAAGATCATAGAAAGCCATATTTTTTCCAAGATAACAAAAAAATAAACTTTTTCTAGGATCACAAAAAGCCAAGATTTTTTTTTTGGTAGGTAAAAAATATTTTATTACTTTACGGGTTGAAGGGTCCCGTCCCTATTACATCAGTAGCAAAATGAGACACCTGAGACCTCCATTGGCAACAGCCAAAAACCATCTTACCAAATACAATTCCACCACATACAACATATCTTATATTCGAAAGACAACCCTTAAGATAAGGGACACAAAACAAAAAGATACAACTGAAGGACATACACCAGAAAGTCCACCTGTCTATCCGACATCCTCTCAGGTTACTGGGATTTCTTGTTCTTTTTGTGTCAAGCAACATCATCCTGATTAACAGAGAGTCAGCTTTCCACATCCTAATTCACTTGGGAGATAAGTTCTTTAGGGAAATATTCTTCCCAGATGATCAAGTTTGACTGATTAACAACTTTTTTAGCAAGAATTTCAGCCACTTTGTTGGCTTCCCTAAGAACATGGTTGATCTGAATTTGGGGGTTGTTGTTGAGGAGTAATTGGCACTCCTGAATTATATTCTGAATGTTCTTCCCCCCTGAGCTATTGTTGGTAATGTGGCCAATAATCATAGATGAGTCACCTTCAAAGATGATTGGCTTGGGAAAGGTTCTACTTTCCACGATGCTCCTTTATAGGGCTCTAGCTTCTATATAATTATTGGTTTGGGTCCCCAAATTTTCTAAGAATGCTTTGATTATGCTTCCTGTGTGGTCTCTGATGACACCTCCTACCCTAGCTCTCCCTAGATTTCCCTTTGAAGCACCATAAAAGTTGACTTTGAGCCATCCCTATGGGGGAGGGGTCCATTTAGCCAGGTTTCGGGAGTTACCAGTATTTTGGATTCTGCTACAGTCTGTGGGAATCTTAAGGGAAGAAAAAAGAAGGGATTCCAACCCATAGTTGGGAACCTCTTCACACGAAATCAGACTACTATTTTTAATAGCTAGGGATAGTGTTATTTTGAAAAAATCTTTCGGATTCTTGGTATCCTCTTTGAATATGAGGTTATTATGTTCCAACCAAATTTTCCAGACCACATGGTGAAGCATGGAACTCCATAGGAATTGAAGTCTAGAGTTTTTGAAAATTCTTGGCCATTGAATGAACATTTCAGCAACAGTCTTGGGCCGGGTCCAGAAGACCTAGAATTTTTTGATCAAAATGGAAAACACATTATCGAAAAAGGGGCAGTCTCAGAGGAGATGCTATGTGGATTACCAAACTTTAGTACAGAGGTAGCACCTATTGGGGACTATAATTCCTCTACGAATCAAGTTGTCAGTGGTCAAAATTTTGTTATGAGCAGTAAGCCAGCAAAAATGTACCACTTTTGGGATCAACAGCTTGAGCCACACACTCTTGGCTAGAGTCTGGCTGTCATCTTTATTGGTGTCAATAAAAGTGTTTTCTAACATCTGGGAAATAGTTTTGATCGTGAATTCCCCATCACTCGACCCCTTCCAACAAAGTTCATCCTCCTTCAGGATATGGGGTATAAAGTTATCTTTGAAGATGTCCATGAGAGTGGCGAGGCCTTTGTTAATCACATCATTCTTAATTCTAAACTGAACCTTTTTCCAACCGCAGGATCCTTGGTCAAAAGTGATGAAATTGGCAACATAAGCTCCATACTTCCTATCGATGAGGTGCTTAATGGGGGCTAAGTTGGGATCAATGATGATTGTTTCTTTTTTGGCACACGCATCTTCCCAGAAATTGATGGTCTTACCATCTCCTAGTTGCCACCAAGATCCCTGTTGAACCAGCTGCTTAGTGTGGCTGATGGATTTCCAAAAGTGGGACCCATAGCGAGGGGTCTCTGTTTCAAGGAATGAGTGTTATTGCAGGTATTTCCTTTTGACAATGGTCACCCACTTTGTTTTAGCATTTGTAACCACATTCCAAGCCTGCTTAGCTAGGAGGGCTTGATTTGTGATGGTTATACGTCGCACTACCAGACCTCCCATGCCTTTAGGAGAGCAGACTTTGTTCCAGGCTACTAAGTGAAACTTCTTGTGATTAGCATTAATCAACCACATGAACTATTTTTGGAGTTTTTCAATAGATTCTCCTACCACAACTAGGATTTTGAACACTAAAAAAAGTAGGTGGGGATGCTCTGTAGGACCGACTTGAACAAAGTCGCTTTGCCTGCACTAGAGAGTAGGGCCCCCTTCCATCCTACCAACTTCTTATGAATCTTGTCAGTGAAATTGTTCCACATTTTTTGTTGAGGCATCCCCTTGAACATGGGTAGGCCCAGATAAGATGTTGGAAAATCAACAATGGAGCACCCCAATATGCTCGCAATCTTGGCCTGTCGTCTAGTAGGGGTGCTGATGAAATGAAGCTTACTTTTGGTGTAGTTGATATTTTGCCCAGCTGCTTCCTCATACAGATTGAGAATACCCTTGATGTTTTTGGCTTTAGATACTGAAGCTTTAGTTGTCAGTAAGGTGTCATCCATAAATTGTTAGTGGGTGATGGGATTTAAACTTGAGGCTGCCTTGATACCAAAAATCAATTTTTTATGACAAGAATTCTTAATGGTTATACTGAGACTCTCGACCAAGATGATAAAGAGGATGGGGGAAAGAGGGTCCTCCTATCTTAGCCCCTTGATTTTAGGAAAATATCCAAAAACGGACCCATTCACCAGGACCAAGAACCAAGAAGAAGAGACACAATTAGAAATCAGATTTACCCAAGATTCATGGAAACCAAATTTGAGGAGGATTTTGAACAGAAATTTTTGATTCACTCGGTCAAAGGCCTTATTCATATCAAGTTTCAGAAAGAAGGAAGCAGAGTTGGAATTATAGGTAAAGTGTATTAGCTTGTGGATGGTGATAACCTCGTCCAAAATGTTTCTACCTTTGATAGTACTTCCTTGGTAGTGGTCAATGATGGTAGGAAGGATCCCAGTGAATCTATTGGCCAGGGCTTTAGACAGAACTTTGTAGATTACATTGTAGAGACTGATGGGCTGATAATCAGACAGAGACTAGGAATTGGACCCCTTGGGGATGAGGACCAGGAAAGTGGAATTAATGTCTATGGGAATGGATCTAGAATTCTGCATGTCAGAGATGGCTAGGCATAGATTAGGTCCCACAATGTCCTAGAAGGTTTGGAAGAACCTTGGGGAAAAGCCATCGGGTCCGGGAGCTTTGTCAGGCTGCATGGAGAAGAGGGCTTGGTGGATTTCTTTGTGGGATAGGGGCTAAGGAGGAACTCATTAGTTTCATTAGGAATGGTATTGGAAATATTCTCAAGCAAGGAATCCATAGCCATGGGGGAGGAAGTGGGGGGGGAGGCAAGGAGATATTTAAAGTGGCTGACAACTTCATCCCTAATGTGGTGGATATTAGAGATAAGGGTCCCATCCTACTTAGTAAGGCTTTTAATCCTGTTACATCCCCTATGCCTTAGAGTGGATATGTGAAAAAACTTGGAGTTGGAGTCTCCTTCCCTGAGCCAGAGCTGTCTCGACGTTTGGCACCAAAAGGTTTCTTCCTTACTCAGGTTGTTGTGGTATTCAGAGAGGAGTATCCTCTCTTCACTTCTAAGACTGTCATCACCCTGGCCTCTTTGAAAACTATCCTTAATTTTCCCTAATCTGGTTTTGATGTTCTGCTTGGTTTCAAATATGTTTTGGAAGGTTTCTCTATTCCAGACTTTGAGATTCTCTTTGACCCATCTGAGTTTCTGCATAAACTGGTTAGAGGTTGTCCTTGGAAATCTTACCTACCACCATTCTGCTATTCGATTTTTGAGATCCGGGTGGTGAGTCCACATGGATTAAAACTAAAAAGAGGTCTTGAATTGAGGCTTGCTACTAGTCTCAAAGAGAAGCAGGCTATGATTAGACCCAATCTTCGAGAGAGCCTATAGACTGGCATCATCGAAGAGGGGGGGGGCTTCTTGGGAGAGCAACACTTGATCAAGGTGCTCTTGGATAAGATTATTTCCCATCCATCTGTTACTCCAAGTGAACCTAAGGCCTTGAATCGAAACATCCATAGGGGCATTACTATCAACAAACTGTCTCAAGTCCTTTATATCCCTATTAGTAACTGCATTTCCTCCCTTCTTGTCATAGAATTGAAGAGGGGAGTTAAAATCCCCTACTTGAACCCATGGAATATTGGCAAAGGCCTGTCTCATCTGGGTGAGGGTGTTCCACAACATCGTTCTTCTCGAAGCAGTATTGGGGGCATAGATGTTGGACATAATCCAAGAATTCTGGGAGTTGAGGTCATGAAACAGGATATTAGACAGCCTATCATGACCAAAAATAAATCTACCCTCGAATATGAATGGGTTCCAAAGGCACAAGAGGCCACTTGCAATGCTAGAAGCTGGGGAGTAGGCAAAATCACAATTTTTCCAGATGATTTTGGCTATCCTAGGTGAAAGTTGATTGTCCAATTTAGTTTCTTGAATGAGAAAAATTGTGGGGTTGTAATCTCTCCGCATGGCTGCAACCAATCTCTGCTTGGTTTCTCCATTATGTCCTCTTGCATTCTAGGAGAGGACTTTCATTTGGAACTTTTGGAGGTTTTCTTGTCCCCTTTGCTTTGTTGTGCAAGGGGTTTGGGTCTTTGGTTTTCATCCTTGATAGAACTAAAATTTTCTTGGAACAGGGTTCTTTGCGTACCATTTGCTATATCCTCGGTTGTGTCTCGATTTTGGCGTTCAGCGTTGAAAGGCCTATCTTTCTTTCTGTATACTCACATCCATTTGGTACCTTTTGAAGTTGCAATTTTGTTTAGGACTTCAATGGTCAAGGGATTCTGGGACGACCTGATTGCTATCAGAATTGACATCGATAGAGGAGGATAGGGAAGTCGAAAAGCCAGACTCTTCAAGGGGTTGGTACAGGGCTGTGGATAATGATGACCGAAGGGGTTTTTGTGATGGGCTCTGGGGGACATTATTGGACTTGGGGATCTGCTCCTGAAGGGGGAACATGGAATATTTTGAATGGGCATGGGGTCAGGGGGCCCTGAAGGGGAATTGATATGTTTTGGGGATGGAGGGACATGAATTTCATCTTGTTCAAAGACCTCATTGGTTCCAAAATATTTAAGTAAATCAAATTTATTAGCAGTGGTGAAAGAGGAACTTGCCTTTTGGAGATCTTGAGCTCGATCTTGAAGCGGCTAGTTCTGCTACGCATTCCTCCTGGCTTGCCATTAACTACTAGTTTCCTTCTAACTGGTTCTTAGCTATGGATGCCCACTTGGCCTGGAATCTTCATTAGGGTTCCTATGCTTAGGTCATTGAGAAGGGAGGTGCCCTTGCAACTGACAATATGGACAAAAAATAGGTTTATTTTCAAAGATCAACGGTTGCCTTCACCTGAAATCCTCGTATATAAGATTGAGGTGATCTGGAAGTTGGGATTCCAGATTCACATTTACACAGATGCAGGCCTGGGTTAGGCACATTCTGGCATGGGTGGTTGGGTCAATAGCTACCAAATCTCCAAAAGCCCTATCCAGACCTCAAAGAGCATCCTCATAGAAAAAATGTGCAGGGAGGTTGGGGAGGCGGACCCAAATGGGAATGAAATTGATGTTCTAAGAGTCGAGGTCAAAATTTGGTTCCCTTTTTTTGAGGAACAGGCTTCGTATTCCAAAGAACCAAGGACCTCCAGAAATAATACACTCTACATCCTCCCGGGTATTCAGCTGAATCATAAAAAAACCTCTGGTCATTGTCGAAAGACCCAAATTTCCCATAACATTCCATTTCAAAGTAGCCCACTGCCGAATCGCATCCATGTCTGGGCACCCTCCTACAAAATTTTTGACTAGTGAGAAGGAATCATGAGATGCATAATCTTCCATGAGGTTTTTAGGGCACAACACATCGCTGCCTTGTAGAATGAAATCCATCGATCCGCTAGGGGGTAGTCTAGGATTTTGTTGCAAACATTCTGCATAATATTTTTTCGGTCCACCCAATTTATCGAGAGGTTTTTTCCCCCATTCAATGTCACTGTGGGAGGCTCCATTATTAGCTGCACTCCAGTCAAACCCTGTTGTCATCGTGGCGTTGGGGGCTTCTTCCTCCCGTAAAACCTGCTTGTCAAGGTTTCGATCTTCGATCGCAAAAACCATCGCTCGCTCCTCCTTCTGTAGTATCCTGAATTCCTTTCACTTAACAAGTTCATGTAGAATGTTCATAGGTCTAGAAGTAGATGCCACAGAAATCCAAGCTTTTACCAAGATAAAAAAGCTAAACTTTTTCCAAGATCATAGAAAGACAAACCTTTGCCAAAATCACAAAATCCAACCTTTTCCAAGATCATAGAAAGTTAAAATTTTTCCAAGATCATAGAAATACAATATTTATAATATTACAAAAAGCTATTTTTTTTCCAAGATCATAGAAGCCAAACTTTTGTCAAGATCACAAAAAGCTAAAAGTTTACCAAGATTATAGAAAGCCAAATTTTTTCCAAAATCATAAAAAAAAAACCTTTTCCAAGATCACAAAAAGCTAAAATTTTACCAAGATTATAGAAAGCCAAACTTTTTCCAAAATCACAAAAAACCAAACCTTTGCCAAGATCACAAAAAACTAAACTTTTGTCAAGATCACAGAAAGCCAACCTTTTTCATGACCACATAGAACAAAAATTTTACCAAGATCAGATAAAGCCAAGCTTTGCAAAGATCATAGGAAGCCAATTTTTTTCTAAGACCACTCATCAAACCTGATACCACACTTAGAAAACCCTATATTTTTGCAAAAACCAAAATAAAGTTTCAGGTTTGTCAAAAAATATGCCTGATGCACTTGATGAACTTATTGCATCGTGCTCTAGTTGTCTCCATATTTTATTCCATTATAATGCCACTACATTATTTGCCATTTTTTATTCTTATAAACATAATACAAGTGGCTTATGTATTTTTGCAAGATCTGATAGATTAGTTTTTCAAAGGACTACCCAATCCCCTACAATTCCATGATAGCACTATCATTTTTTAAAAATTATTATATTTTTTGTATCACATATATGGTACAACTTGATCAACCTTAGTTTGGTTGGATAAACATATATTAGGTAAATAACATCCTTTACGAAGGTCCTATATAATCTGTAGTCTCTATGGCCTATGGTCTCATGGATGTTACAAATTACTCTATCTTTACTTTTATAATATAAGAATTTGAATTTTAAGATTACATATTATTTATTACGTCTTAGACTATTTAAATTATTGAAATTAAAATCTTATTAATTATCAATTTCATAGTAAACTAAATAAAATTCCAGAATAGTTATACGTAAGAAAAAATTACTTTAATTAATATTTATCTTAAATTGTAATTTTAATAAAATATAAATTGTGCAATCTAAAATAATTTTTTTTTACTATATATATATATATATGAAAATATGGTTCTTATAAGAATATTTTTAATATCATACTTTTAACTTATCTCATATTTCACTTTAGTAATGTACACACAAATAAATGGTGGTTCTTATGCAAAGTTATTATACTATATATATATACATATGAATGAAAAGTTTTTATGGATTTAAACTTAAAGATTATATCTTATTTATTGTTTTTTCAATGAGTTTGCACGAGATTTTATGAAGGGTTCCAGTCCCCTCATATTGAGTGGGGTTTGAACCTTAGACCTTTCAAAGAGAGGCCAAAGCCCTTACCACTATAATAAGCTTGCATCTTACGCATTATTTATTGTTGCTTCATAATGTCTTAGATTATTTTCATTTATTTAAATTAAAATTTTATTAATTATCAATTTCATAGTAAAAATTCAAGAATAGTTATAGGTAAGAAAAATTGTTTTTAATTGGTATTTATTACAAATTGTAATTTTAATAATATATAATTTATGCAATCTAAAATAAATTCTATTTTATATTTTTTAAATATATTTAAATGAAAATATCATTCTAATATATTTTTTGATATCATGATTTTTACTTAACTCATCTTTCACTTTAATAATTTACAAACAAATAAAATGATGGTTCTTGTAAAAATGAAAAGTTCTTATGAATTTGAACATTAAGATTACATCTTATTTATTATTGCTCCACAATGTTTTAGACTATTTACATTACTTAATTTAAAATCTTATTAATTATCAATTTCATAGTTAAGTAAAAGTTTAGGAATAGTTATAGGTAAGAAAAAATACTTTTATTTAGTATTTTTCCCAAATTGTAATTTTTAATAAAATATAGTTTGTGCAAACTAAAATAAATTCTCTTTTAATTATTTATTTTTTACTAGAGAAAAAAGGGTTGTAATAAGGTCTCCCACCCTAGAAAAATCACAACTCTTTTCTTTAGAGCTTGAGAGTTTACAAACACAATCAATTTTCATCTCAATTGAGTTGCTATAGCTAGATACCTATATCTTTTTTCATAAAAAATATGCATCTTGATTTTCATCTTTTGGATCTTCTTCATTTTTATTTGCAAATAAAAATACTTAAAATTCAACATCCATATTTTCCTATAACAATCTTCACAATACCAAAACTTTACGTTATTATAATATACTTTACCAGCTCTGGACTGCTAGTTTCCTTCCTGATGCATAAGTACAACGACAAGAACTATAATAAATAGTTAGCAGTCTCAAAAAGGTGAAAGTGTAGACACCTAAAACATGTTATTCTTAAGGGAGCTACTCACATAGACATATTCATAATATAATATGACATAATATTGGACTTTCCAAGCATCAACAGTGGTTATCACCACTCATTTGGGGCTTTTTCAAGCCATCCAAGCCTAACTGCTCAAGCCAAAAGTGACCATATATTTGTCGCTCAAGCCTAGAGCAGCTAGACGTTAGCCACTGCAGATGACAACGACCATATATTAGTCACTGCAGATGATAGTGGCTAAACCATAAAAGCAGTTTTATCGAAAAACAAGCCTAATCACGGGTGGAAGTGATAGTATCAATGCAATAAAGGTGAGCGGGAGTATCTAAAAATTCCATTTCATGACTAGTTCACATGGGATACTTGAGTTTGCATTTAGACTTTAGTTAACTGGTATTTAAACATAGAGAAGATAAAAAGCTTCTCATGCTAACTCTTACTACACATGAGGAATTAATTCCTAGGGCTTGGAAATAGACCTAGGGTTTCACACTATAAAAGGTGCAAGCCTAAGAGCACCAAGGATGGATCTTTTATCTATGGATCTTTATCCAAGTAATCTAGATTTATTAGGACAGGTCATTAAGGAGAGCTTTCGAGACTTGGAGAGTTTCCCTTGGAGATCACATTTATGGCAAAGCCCTGACAAATTGGGGAGCATAGCAACCATTTCAACATCGAATACAAGCTTTGGTCCATAGCTTTGGAGCAAAGAGGATGAGAGTCACTTTAGTGGTCTCTATATTGGACAATGGCCCATAGGCTTAGCTTAGGGTTTTAGACATCAGATTCATTATTTTAGTATATCATTAGCATAGCATCATTTCATTCATTCATATTCATAGCATTAGTTTAATTTACACTTGCTTTCATTTTTTATATTCATTGCTAACAACCTCATATGGGGAGGTATTCTTAGACATCTAAGAGTGTGTTGTTGTTTCATTGCTTATAGGGCCACAGGTTCATCGAACAAAATTTGCAACATATAAGCGCAAAAGGGATCCCTCTAGGAAACAGACCTAGAGAAGGAGGCATTTTTAAGCCCTCATACATTTCCATGTGTGAAAATGGGAAGCTTTTGGAAGCACACCGCATCTTTGCGAAAGACACACTCTTTGCCTATTTGTAATCTTATTGTATTGAAATGGGTATCCCTAAGAGGTACCGACATGTAACCGGGTTTCAATACAAATAAAAAGATCCATATTTGTTATTTTTGTGTTACACGTTTTTCATTGTCTTCCATTTCATTTTTGGGTTTGAATACATTACAAGTAGAGTAAAAAGAGTGGTGTGTGTGTCCCAGGGTCGCTACAGATGGAGATCACAATGGGACCTCCACTGATTTTTCATTTTATACCTAAATACTAACTAAATTTTGTGTGTAGGTCTAGCCACTCTAAGCTACAGTGGCCAGAAATCAACCGCTCTGAGCTATAGTGACCAATAGAGCTTTAGCCACTTCCACTAATAGCGGCCAAGAACCAGCCACTCTGGTCAACAACGACCAAAACTGGAGAGTAGTAGAGGATAGAAACAAGGTTCTCAGAGCTAGATTAGAGGTTGGTACAACCTCTCTAATATTTTATAGCTTTTTGTTTGCTTTTGTGTGTCTAAAATAGAGAACTTAAAGCACATTTATGTTTAGAAATTAAAAGAATAAAAGGAGAAATAATTAAGCATTTTGCATATCTTACATCTTCTTTTAGATTTCCACTAGGTGTTGCTAGGAACAGTGGATTATGCCTAAAAATTTAGTCCTAGAATCCAATGTGCTAGACATTGTATGTTGTTTTCTTGCTTTGAGGCCCTGCTAGAGGCCATAGTTGCATGAAATAAAGTGTGCTCATACAAATAATAGTAGTTTATGTATCTTTCTGAATATTGAAACATATTTTTGTACTTAGGCATATAGGAAAGACTCATTGCTGCTATATGATGCACTTTATGTTATGCAAACTTAAAATGAACACCACACACACACACACATATCATTTAAACATTTGGAAGTTGAATTTCATCACCAACCCTCAATTCAGTCTAGTTACGCAAGATCTTCCACTGGTTTACCCCCTAGAGCTTCCTAGAAAAGGATTGAGAAACTTAATTATAGTGATACTAAGTTACTTGTGCTCAAACTGTCTCCCACTATTGGAACAATCTTTGGTTCAGAGTGGAAGAGCTAGGCCAACTCCCCACTGGGACTTCAACAGTGTACCTTGGATTATTTTGAGAAAATCATGTTTGGCACAAGTGTACTTGATTGTCACTATGGATGAGTCTTCTCATTCTTAATATGAGAACAAAAGCAAAAAATCAAAAGAAAAACACATAAAAACACACCAAACATTTTAGGGCACACTTAAATCGATAATCAAGATAGATATTTGTTTGGTATTGTTTGGCTATTCCTAAATTGCAACTCAAATGATCAATTCATAGATAAAATGGTCAAAATAAGAAGTAAACATCCTCGGTTTGATACTAAGGGAGAGACTAAAGCAACTCATACCCATAGGCAAAGTCATAGTAACATTGAATGACCTACCCGTAAGACCGTGGGACATAGCTCCATGAGCCTAAGGAGTGATAACTCAATCCTTGGGGGATATCCTCGAGAAACCCCAAGTAGGAAACCACATCATGGAACAAAGTCACATAAACAAAAAGAAGCTTCAAAACCATCCTCATCACGGAGACATGAGGAGACCTCGAGGGACTCCTCTAAACACACAAAAACATCTCAAATATGTGAGGAATATTTAAGGGCTTCCTCCTCATATGGGCATAAAGAAGGTTATAAAACACATTCTTCACATATGGACGATGAGACTACTACGTCTCCATCCACATGGAGAAAACATGTCACCAGAAAGCCCTCTTCATTAAGAAGGCAAGCAAGAGTTGCAACACCTCAAGATTCACAAGAAACATATGAAATAGGTCTACCCACTAAAGGGCAGAAAACTAGAGCTACATCTAGTCATGGGAATCAGATAGAAGAAACCCTTCACACAAAAGGAAATATTCCCATAGACTATGACCTCATAGGAGTGAATGGCACCCCATGGGACCAGCCATGGAAAATAAGATAGCTAGATGGGTTGGATCGGTTTCTTACACAATCAACTCAAATAATTGTAGCTACTAAAAACTCTACATCTAAAATCTCATGAACTAACTTCTAAGCACACCTCTCAGTCTGGGGGTACCTCAGAGCGATCCCACAGTAAATGTATATAGTATGATCATAGAGATACTCAATAGTACATTGAAAAAGTCACATTAGCTAGCAAGAGTATAGGTACAATAAAAAACTCCTCAAGGAATCTATGAGTCAAGACAACAAGAACAGAGTTAGATAAACATGTCTTCTATGATAGTGCAAACTGACCGTATGAGACAGTTAGAAAATTTGTTATGTAAGGAGCGAGAGCTAGTGGAAGCTCTTGAATAGGATAAACAAAGAGAAAGACTCTTGTGCCAACATGAGCAATGCTTAAGAGAGCAAGCTGAGCAACTAGCTCTTAGTAATTTATAGACAAATGGTGGTGACCACCAAATAACTAGATGCAATGACTCACCTAAGGAGAGGTGCACTAGACAAGATAGCCCACAATGAAATCACCCACCAAACCATGAACAAAATCCAACTAGTGGGGAAAGGGCAAACATAACAAACCAGGATCACAATCCTGAGTCCCATCATAGGAGGGAGGAAAACATAACAAATCAAATGGATAGAGAGTTACCTCCATTGCCACTGTGAGTAGGACTACAAGAGGAGAAAATCTATGCATCAAATGTATTTCAAGAAATTTTTGAAAATATAAAAGGCTTTGAGAAACAAGAGGCAGTTGGGAACTCGCCAACATTGAGTAAAATACACAACTAACCATTGTGCCCATCAATCCCTAGCCCTCCATATCCTAAGAACTTTGAGATGCCTAGGTTAGAAAAATTTAAGGGTGAAGAGGATGCACAAGAGCACATCACCAATTTTATCAACACATGTTTTCATATTGAAGACAATGACGCTCTCATGCTAAGAACATTCATAATGACATTTTAAGGTGCTACCACTCAATGGTTCAACCAACTACCTAAGCATAGCATAACCAACTTTGAAAAACTAGTATTGCATTCCTAAAGCATTTATCCTTTGGTTCTAAGAATAAAGTGAACCTTTTAGACTTGGCCAACTTGAAATAGTATGATGATGAGCCAAAAATGGATTATGGGAATAGATGGAGAAAAGTCATGGTAAAATTATCATTCTTCATTCCCATAGAAGAGATCATTTGCATGTTCACAAAAAGTCGTTCTAAACACATATCCCTCTTGCTACAACTTCAGAAGTATCCTTTGTTTGAGGAATATTTTGCACATGCCAAAATCATCGAAGACATAAAAGTAGATGAGTGAACCATTAAACTCCGAAACAAAAAGGAGTGGAACAAGAATGGTAAGAATGATAAGTACAAGCAGAAGCAAGGTAACCCTACTCCAATCAATCAAGTCATATTAGCTACACCTAAGGATGGGGGTGCAAAACAACCCTATAACTATCAAGAACATCCCCTGCCAGTCAATTACAATCAAAGGAACAATTAGGGATGAAACAAAGAATGCAATCCACCTTGATATTTCATGCCTCTGACAAAATTAATGCAATCAATCTTTAATTAGCTGAGCGAGGTCAGGAGGATTAAATTTCATGACATACCTCTTATAGATCCCAACCATCCTAAGCCAAAAGGATATAGGGAAGATAAATTTTACCCTTATCATAGGATACCTAGGCATGACATTGAGGGTTATGTTTGTTTTAAGCATCAAGTGCAAAACATGATTGAGGTAGGAGAACTCAAAGTTGAAAATCCACTGGCTCTTGATAACAAAGACATGGGCATATACAAAAACCCGTTGCCCAATCATGAGGTCCCTAGGGAGCAAGGGGCCCAATTCAATCAGGTCTGAGCTGATATACCTACTTATAAATGCATTGGGATGGTTGAGATTATTAAAATAGAAATGGGGACTAGATATTATCATCAACCACAACCTCCTACAACTCCCATGAATGTCCTAGCCACACCTAGGCATAGGCTGGACAACCTTCTAGGTCCACCAACATGACATGTGGTAACTATCTAGAGTATATTGGAGCAAAACCTATAGACGACTCCAACTAAGTTATCCATATATGAGCTCATACAATAGTCCCCAAAGAATAGGGAGACTTTAATGGAAATTTTAAGGACAATTGAGCTCCAACCACAAGATGCAAATGCATTCACTCATTTTGTGGGATAAGTACAAGAATTCTAGGAACATGTAATTCGATTCTATGATTATGAGATTAAGACAGTGCTTACTACCTTACCAGACCCTCCGTTGAACATTATGATAGAAATCAATGAATTACCTTTCAAGAGGGTCTTGGTCGATATAGGTTCATCGATAAACATAATTACAACAACAACAATAGAGCACCTCAAGATCCCCAAGTCCAATATCATTCCAGGAGCCTACACATTGAGAGATTTTAATGATGCTTTATGCAATACTATGGGAACGATAGTCCTACCCATCAAGGTGGGGCACAAGACCATCCATATGATGTGTCATGTCTTGGAAGGGGCTATGCAATACAACATATTCCTAGGGTATCCTTGGATAAGGGCCATGAAGTGTGTTCCTTTGATCTTGCACCAATGTGTCAAGTATGTGCACGAAAACAAAGTCTATGTGGTTCTGGCCGATGAAGAGACATTTAAATAGGTCCATCAGGTGGAAATTATAGGAGAATTTGTAATTCCTTCTACCCACCTGTACGTAGCACCTTCATCTCAAACCACACAATTGGATAACAAAGACAAAAGGGTAAGAAAAGACCCATGCACATCAACACCTCCTAGTGCACTTAAAATAGTCAATGCTTCCAAAGTACCATCAACATCAAAACCAAAATATAATTAGAAGCTAAAGGTACCCTTAGTTGAGGAAGAAAGGCCCAAGGAAGTGCCAACTATAGCCATTGTTGAAATGCCAAGTCCTATGGAAGAAGAAGATCTTCAAGATCAAGATGAAGATAGTGATTACCATCCCGCTTCACTAGTGTCATCCGTAGGGTTATCCACATCGCATGCATCAATACACTTGGAAAGCACATGCATAAGGGAGTACCTTGTGCAAAACATTACCTTTATACATATCATTGAGTTTGTACAAGATATGGGAAGACATAAGGACTTGAGACCGCTAGTGGGAATAGTGGTTCCACTTGGAATCCCTCCCAACCAAACCAATTTTGTTTATGTTGGCCTAGACTGCATACATAAGTCTTTAGATGTAGAAGAGGATTATGATGAATTATTCATTATCAATGTTAATTACCTCTCTAATATTGAGTTTTCTCTAAGTTACTTTGAGTGTTGCCATTGGTATGGCTATGACCTTGGTATATATGAGCAAGGGCGCAGGCAGACATATGAGCCATAATATCATCTTCCCTCTGATAGGTTTGGGTTAGGCTATTATATTGGAGGTCAAGATGAATCTCTTGTAGCAGCATTGGACAAATTAATCTTAGGGTTAGGAGAAGATATTGATTTCATTCCTTATCACCCCCTAAGAACAAGAAATTTTAGCAATAGACAAGTGGCTATGGTGAATGTACCACCACCAAAAATTTATCATCTAAACATCTCAATTGATTCCACCCCAATAGGGTACAACTCATGGGATGAGGAGAATGGATATGAAGCAAGTGATGGTGAGGCACAACTTGGCTTAGCCTACCATGGGCCTCGCTATTTACAAAGGCTCAGATGGTCCTTACAAAGGCTCAGATGGTCCATCCACAATGATAATGGGTACATATCAGATGAAATTGACTATGAATTAGGAGACTCAACAAAAAGATCCTACTTAGGCCTGAGTTATCACCCCCTAACTTTGGGGTAAGAGACAAATGCAAATGGATTCTTCATAAGTGATGAAGAATATGAATATGAAACAGAGATGGCCTACTTGGGGCCAAGACATGAGCCCCTTGTATTATACCAATGCTAACGATTTTTGGATAAGCGATGATGAGTTTGAATCCAAAATTGAGATGGCTTATCTTGGGCCATGCCACTTACGACAAGTCGACATGTTGGTAGAGAGAGGTGGCACTCCATGCCATAGACCCTCATCTATGATTTTTAGGGAGACCTATTGACCTAGTTGCCATTCACCAGATGGTCAATCCCCCTCCATCTACATTCAGTGAGCGGTTAGAGCCCAATGATCCTATTATTTGCCTTGATCATGGGCTAGATCTAGAAATTCCCATTTATCCAAAGCCTTATCATAAGTATGGAAGGGAAACCTATGAGATAAGATTGCACCCATGTGGTTCTAGAGATTTCATACCATCCATCAACATGATCTCCATTGATTTGGCCACTCCACTTCATAATCCAGCAGATCCTACCAAATCATTACATCTTGATGTAGAGGCTATCGATTGGAATCACGTTGATTTGCCCATAGAGCCTGAAGACCTCTTCTGCAATGAAGATATGTTACAACCATTCCATTTTGCATCAGGTTGTGCGTATGATGTCTTCCATGTTGGTTTGGATCATGAGTCAATAGGTCATGTAAATCCTGTCGATGACATTCATTTGATACCCATGCCTCGTAAACTAGAGGATGAGTCACATATGGCTATATAAGTGAATTTCAAGGTGGACATCAGCGATGATCCTACCAAACCAAGAAAAGTCAATTTTGAATAAAGTCTATCTCCAGAGGAACAAGCCATCCTAATTCCTCTCCTTAAGGAGAGGCCAAATATTTTTTCTTGGAATTACAAAGACATGTTAGGGATAGATCCAAAGTTAGTCATTCACAACATTTCATTGGATCCCATGAAGAATCCAGTCAAGAAAAAGCTGAGGAAAATGCATCCAACCGTCGCTTTGATGGTAAATAACAAATTGCAAAAACTACTGGATGTAGTGTTCATAGTTCCTATTGACTACCCTGAGTGGGTGTCGAACATAGTGCCCATGGGTAAACCCGATGGAAGAGTCCGTATCTACATAGAATTAAAATATTTAAATAAGGTAACACCAAAGGATTCATTCCCATTGCCAAACATAGATGATCTTGTAGACACAACCGTAGGTCATGAGATGCTCTCCCTAATGGATGGTTTTTTAGGATACAACCAAATTCAGATTAAGCCTTAAGATCAACATAAAACTACTTTCATTACTCCATGGGGAACATTCTATTACAAAGTGATGCCATTCGATCTCAAAAATATTGGTTCCACATATCAGTGGGCCATGACATACATATTACATGAATATATGCATAAGATCTTAGAGGATTACATGGATAACTTATTGGCCAAGTACCTATTGCGACAAGAGCACACTGAAGTCCTTAGACAAGTCTTTGAATGCCTCATTGAACACAATGTCTGATTGAATCCTAAGAAGTGCATATTTTGCATAACTTTTGGCAAGCTTTTGGGATTCATCGTATCCAAGAGAGGCATTGAAGTTGATCCTGCAAAGGTAAAGGCTATATTAGAAATGGTTGCCCCTACCAACATTAGGGAGCTAAGGAGCCTACAAAGCAAGATAACATCCATTAAAAGATTCATTGTGCAATTATTAGACAAATATCAACCCATAAATTAGTTGCTACGCAAGGAGGTCCCCTTTCATTGGGATGAAGAATACCATCAAGCCTTTGCAGAGATCAAAACTTATCTAGAAACATTGCCAGTATTAGCTCCACCAAGGCCATACATACCATTTTTACTATATATATCGGCTACTGATTTCGCATTGGGCACCATGTTAGCCCAAAAGAATCCACAAGACAAAGAGCAAGCCATATATTACATTAGTCGCACCTTGGTGAGTTATGAGCTAGGATATGCATATGTTGAAAAGTTGTGTTTAGCAGTGGTATTTGCAATTGAAAGTTGTGACACTACATGTTGAGCCATACGATCTATGTCATATCAAAACAAAATCCTTTGCAGTATATGATGAGCAAGACATATCATAATACAGTACCACAAAGTGGATCATGCTATTGGTAGAATTTGATCTAGAGTTCATAAGCCAAAATTCCATCAAGGGAAAAGTCATAGTAGATCAATTAGCAGAGGCACCTCTTTAGGATAACAAATCTCTCACCATAGAAATGCATGATGATGTTGTCTTTGCATTATAAGATCCGCCAGAACTCAAAGAACCTAAGAAAGAAAGAGACATGTCATTATTCTTCAACAGTTCAAAGTGTGAGCAAGGGGACGGAGCAAGGATTATCTTTATCACACCACAGGGTGCTCCATTGCCATTATCATTCAAACTAGACTTCTCATGCATAAACAAAAACACAAAATATGAGGCATTGATCTTGGGATTCCAAATAGTCGTAGCAATGAGAATTAAAAGATTAAATATCTTTGGTGTCTCCTTGTTCATAGTAAACCAGGTCAAAGGACTATTTCAATGTAGGTGTCCACTGCTGAAGACTTACAAGGAACTTGTTGACACCTACCTAGCCCGGCTAGAATGGTATGACATCGAGGCAATCTCTCGTATGTCAAATAGATTTGCAGACACCATGGCCTCTTTGGGATCCTTAATACCTTAGAATCCATCTACTAATTTTACAACCATTCATGTGAAAGTGCTTTCGTACTCAATAATATACCGTGACACTTTTGACAATCAAGAATCAGTCAACATGATCCACATCAAACCAAATCAGGATTGGTCCTTCATAGCCAGATATTTCTTACAAATGGCACCTTGGGGGTATTTGATCTCCCAAGGACCTATGGAGTGTGGTGCAACCATACACCATAGAGTTTTTCCTCAATCTATGTTCACCAACTTGGGAATGCAGGAAAAGCAAGCATTCTTTTCTATAGAAGCATGGCTTATCAGGATTGGCTTTCCCAACTACGAGACTTCTTGAAACTTGGAATAGTACCTCAATATTTTTTGCATACTGAAAGGTGAACGTTCAAATAGAAAGCAATAAGACACATCTTGATAGGATAAATCCTCTATAAATGAGGATATGATGGAGTATTACTCCATTGTCTTGAGCCCCAAGAAGCATCCTGCGCAATTTTGTAAGCTCACGATGGCACATGTAGAGGGAATTTCAGTGGCATGGCCATCATTAAGCACATCTTGAGAATGGATTACTATTGGTCCACCATGGAAAATGACTACTACGAGTATGTCAAGAAATGCATTAAGTGCCAACATCATGCAAATATAACCCACTTACCATCACAAGACTTGCAACCCATCCAGGCAGCATGGCCATTCTTGCAATGGGGACTAGAATTTATTGGGAAATCTCACCCCCGTCCTTAGGCCAACACACATTAATCATAACGGCCATTGAATACTTCACTAAATGGGTTGAAGAGATCCCCTTAACATCAAAAATAGGACCAAGGATTACGAAGTTTATACTCCATAATATCATAAGTCATTTTGGGGTCCCTTCAAAGATAATATTGGATAATGGGCCATCTTTCAAGAACAAAAATGTGCATGCTTTAATGAAAAAATACCATATTCAGCACAATTTTTCAACACCTTATTATTTGCAAGAAAACGGGCAAGCAGAAGCCTCGAACAAAATAATAGTCTCCATCTTGAGGAAGACTGTGCAAGACAATCACAAGGATTGGCATATGCAGTTGCCTCTTGCACTATGGGCATACATGACTAGTATATGGACTCCCACTGGGGCAACACCATTTTCACTAGTATATGGCACTGAGGCCATCATGCCACTAGAATTGGAAATTCCAACTCTACGCATAGCATTAAAGGACTTCATAGATGATGATGCCGCATGACAAGACCACCTTGATCAGTTGATGCTTCTTGATGAACGATGAGTCAATGCTTTAGAGAATATTTACATTTACCAAGATCACCTTACACAAGCTTACAATAGTAAATTCCACTTAAGAGAATTCAAGGTTGGAGATCTAGTGCTCAAAGAAAACCAAAAAAATTCAAATCTACCACCGCACCTACGAGATAAGTTCACGGTAAATTGGATAGTCCCTTACATGATTTCACAAAGAGTTGGGCATAGAGCATATCACCTTATATCATTAGATGGTGTTGAAGAACCTGAACCTCTGAATATCATTCAATTGAAGTCATTCTACACATAAAACACAAAAACATTCAAATATGTCAAAAACACAAAAACATTCAAATATGTCAAAAATACAAACAAATCATAAAAACATAAAAATTCAAATCAAATTCAAAATGCTCCAAGGGCATTCAAGCTGCTTGGTCAAAATCAAATCAAAATGCTCCAAGGGTATCCAAGCCACTTGGTCAAAATCAAGTCAAAATGCTCCAAGGACATTCAAGTCGCTTGGTCAAAATCAAATCAAAATGCTCCAAGGGCATCCAAGCCACTTGGTCAAAATCAAATTAAAATTCTCCAAGGGTATTCAAACCGCTTGGTCAAATTCAAATAAAAATGCTCTAAGGGTATTCACAATGCTTGGTCAACTCCAACCAAAATGCTCCAAGGGTAATTCATGCCACTTGGGCGAAATCAAAAAGCTCCAAGAGTAATTCATGCTACTTGGTCAAAAATCAAAAAGCGCCAAAGGCACAATAAGCCCTTTGTTCAAATTAAGCAAAAATACAAAAACAACATAAAAATAAAAAATACAAAAACTATTGCATCTCAAATCTTACATCCACATAATTGCATTGCATTTTCATATCCATTACATTCGTATATGTCATAAGAGCCTTAAAAGTGATGCCAAAGTTTATCTCACAAACCATTCAAATCCATACCTCCATCAACACATATGTGTAATTGTGTTTTTCAACACAACCATTATCTATTGCTATACATAATATACTAAGGTTTTTCGGTTATTCAACAACACCTAGTGATCTTATCAAATTTTGTGGAAAAAAATCTTGGTTAGTAGAGAATAAGGTCTAGTGGTGACAAAGCCTAGCATATCTCAGGATCCCACCACTAATTACAAACACTAAATTCTAGTTGGTACATGGGAAGATGAAAGCCATAAAGTGGTTAGGTTACATAAAGCAAAAAGGGACATCCTTGCTTATCCCCATGTGCAACCATTTCAAAAAAATGTTGAGAATTGACAAAAGGACAAGTTCCACCCTACCCAGAAATCCGTTGCTTAAGTCAACAAGTAAAAATCCCAGGTTCAAAGTTCAAAATCTTCAAAAGTCATACATCAACACCCATACGCATAGCTCAAAACATCAAAAGCATGAAAGCAAAATAAACAATGATTATCATCACTACAAGAATCCCTTGCTCTAAAAAAAACAAATAATCAAACAAAAATAAACAGTAATTTTATCACTAAATAAGAGCAAGTATCCTAAGTCATAATGAAGAAAAGAAGGGATTAGAGCTTGAATCCCTGGAATTCTTAGCACTATACAGGATTGGAAGGAGAAATCCTTATGTATGACGATATGTCTATCACAAAAGCTATGCATTTGTATAGACCAATGTTTGAATGTGGATGAGCTAGCTTTAGGTAATCCAAAACTGCCTAGTGGTATAGTTCAATTGAGTCCAACATAAGAATAAGATGAAAACTTGAGGATCCCCATATTAGAAATGGGCTGAAAGAATCCCACATGAAATCAGAGAAAATACATGGGTTCTATCTAAATATATTCATTTGCACACACAAGGAGAATGAGTATCTAAGACCATGATGAAAGCCTAATTTTCAAAAGCCTTAAATGATCAATACACAATCATTGATAGGGTAACTAGAGTGTTTGAATATTTGGAAATCCACAAAATTATTACATAGCAACAAATCATAACATCATTCACACCATCACTTTCATTATAATATTTTATAAATTAGGGGGTATCAACATAGTAGGACAAATATCGCATATATATTAGAAATAGTATATAGACGGCCACCAAATACTTCATATATTTTAATTTATAGAAACTTATCAAGAACATACATCTCACACCATTACATCTCATATATGAATACTTAATCAATTCTTATGATAAGAGCGATTATTTAAATTCATGATTATTTTTTACTTTCTGTGGTATCACCCATTAAGATTGTCAATGTCATATACATTCCTTATGTTTTAAGTGATTAAAGCATACAGGTTCGTTTATACCATCCCATAACATAAGTTATATGCATACAATTAAAGCAAAATTAGACATGCATCCATAAACACAAAAACCAAATCACCCATCATTACATCATAAAGCATATCATAAAACATATAGGCAATATCCATTTCGATATAATCATAAATTCATCATTTATCAACTCAAAATACATCACATCATATCATCAAATCATATAAGTATCTACACATCCATCTAAAAATTTATAATATCATCTATAATCTAACATATACATCAAGTCATCATAATGCCATCATCACATCGCATCATAAAATAAAATAACAACAAAAACATGAGCAATAAACGATACACATAATGAGTCATAATGCAAAGATATCATAAAAGTATGTGTGTCAAGTCCATGGATATACAAAAATGCCCATGGGCTATAGTCATACTGGTCAGCCAACCTAAAAAACAAAAACAAAGGCACCATAAATCAAAATACTGGGCCTACGCCCCCTGCAGCACCACCCCCTATGGCCAGATATTTGGGAGAATTGTGCGAGCTGGACCTTGCTAGTCTCTCAATATGAGTTTGGGCCCCATGACCAGACTAGATGGAATACTGCCCTACTATAGAGATCATACTGACCTATGACCCACCTGTGGCTCCTCTCTCTCTAGGGATGGATCCTAGCCTCTTGATCTGCCTCGAGAGAGTGACAATATGGGTTGCATTCTTGGTAATCTGTACATCACTCTCATCCAAAAAACCCTGTAGATGCTTGATATCATCCTTGAGAGATGCCCTCAAAGGACCCTTAGGAGCAAGAGGAGTAAAAACAACATACATCCAGGTAGCTCCTCCTTTAATGACCTACAAATCCTATATATGGTCTAAAAGTTGTGCTATAGTGGTATCTTGTTGAGTTATGATGGCATCACATTGTTGTATCTGTATCTTGGATGAATGAAGCTCAACCTTCACATAATGAAACTGTGCCCTGAGAGGAGAATATCTCTCCTCAAGAGTCTCTTGCTCCTCCAATACCACCTACTCTGCCTATTGGCCCCATGTCGTAGTCCTCAAATGAAACCTACGCCCTGATGGATTTCCCCCATCTCTACCATCATCCTATTGGCCCAGAATACCCTCACCATGCCACATTAGGTCACCATACCATTGCACAAATGCATATGTGACTCCCCTAGTCACTCTAGGATCAACATTTGGGGTATCCTCCTCATTAGTTAACTCTGTAACCTGTCGGTGAGGGAGGTCTCTCTTTGCTCTGATGCGCCTATACAAAAATGGTACTAGTGGAACATCCTAATGCAACCCATAATAAAAAAGAACTTGAGAGTAGAAGTTCTATTGGATGCTAATCTTATGGCCAATGATCCATCCCTCATGCCATGTCCTAGCAATAAAACTGGTCAGGTCATCCTAGGTAGGACACTCATGATACGGGTGCCATATGACATCTCTAGCCTGAAGTCTAGTGAAAGTATTAGTATAATAAGTCAACTCCCCTGCAAAAGTGCGGCTCTTGCACTCCTCACTCTCTCTATCCCATATGGCAGTATAACACTTCATCTACCCATCAACAACTATGATCTCAATAGGAAACCCCTTGGGATGATCTACCTTAATGTGCTCCCATCCCCATATCTGCAAAAGCCAACTAGAGGCGACGTTGACACGATCCCTTTGGCGGATGTGGTATAGCTCGTCGTAGCATTGAGCTAGTAAAGACTTACCCCATGCATATCTGATAGGCTTCTCACTATCCATCAGGTCTTGAACCATCATAAGGAGGTTACAAGGGAACCTCAAGCCTGAGCAATCTAGGATAAGGACGTTGTTGATGACCATCAGCAACATCCCATGCCTCACTATGAAAACATTCTCTCAGTACCAGTGGATAATGGACACTCCCCCAAACTTGGTGTTCTTGAGAGTATCCTCAGAGCACCCTCTGAAAACCTGAGGGAAGACAACCACTTGATTATTAGTGGTCAAAGAAATAATGGAAAATCCATCAAAAGGGATCTGAAAGATCCTATACACATCCTCTGGCATAATGGTCATCTCACCGGTCGGGAGGTGGAAAGTGTTAGTACGAGGGTCCCAACGATGGGCCAAAGCCATAAGGTAAGCCTGATCCAACATAATGTGAGGCAGTATGGTAACATACTGGAGCCCATGAGCCTTAATCCACCTCCAATATATGTCATCTAGAAGAGATAGAAGGTCATTCATGAGCCTCGGGTCCCAAGACCGAGCAGTAAGGATCTCAGCAAACCAAAAGAAAGATGAAACATAACTACAATGCATCTAAGGGATAAATCCCAATAAAACATGAAAATTTGACATTCTCCTACATATGAGCAAAGAGGGGGATAAATACACCTAGGCATGCAACACATACTAAAGAGTAGTTCAAAAGTCCAAAAAAATTAAAAACTATCTCGGGAAAATCCAAAAAATAATAATAATAATAATAATAAAATCTTTGTAAAATTGGCTAAGGGATTTAGTTGTTGTCGTCCATAGCGGATAGAATCTAGCTGCTCTTGAAAATGGTAGCTAAAGCCCAATGGTCAAATTTTTGATCATTGGGGTTCAAACATAGCCGCTCTGAACGACAACGACTAATTTTTTTGCTGCTTTGAGCGACAACGGTCGAAGGGCGACACAAAAAACCTATGAACCCTAGGCCATAAAATGCAAAAATTATTAAAAACATAAAAAATGAGGACCAACCCACCACATAAAACCTATACTAAGCCTAATTACAAATTTCGTTCATTACCAACAGGTTTAGTGAGGTTCATTTACCGATTACTTAGTGAGGTTCAATTTTACCTAAAAGAGGAAAAGAGGTTAGGGTTTGAAAGAATATGTAAGAAGATTCAAATCCTCTAGCAGCTAATACCTCACCCTGCACAGCCATATCCTCGATGCAAGTATCTTTCGCAACTGTAACTGTCGCTGTCTTACCAGAGCTCTGAAAAGTGTATTTTCAACAAAGAAAATGAAAGGTCAAAAACCCTAAAAAAATGCATTTTTATATTTTCAAATTATGCCTTAGCCACTACTGACGTTAGTGGCCTGAACATCATGGCTGCTCAAGGTGACAACAGCCACATGCAGAGACTTAGAGGCCACTGGACTTGATAGCGGCCTGCTCCATAGATGAAAAATAAAAGATTCCTTCCATGGGGGATAACAAAAAAACATTAAATAAATGCATTTTGATGAATTAAAATCATCTTGATGATCAAAATAACAAAAAAATCACATAAAATAATAATCTCAAGTAGGCCTCGTACCCAGTTGCTTACTCTATCCACTCGGTAATTGCAGCGATTTGCACTCCATGCACTTTGATGAGATGAGTAGGTTACCATAAGGTAACTTGGGGTAAAAACATTTCATTTTGGAATTACGATGTGCCACCCTTCAATCCTGAAGAAGACCAAGATGGTCGGACTGCTCCACAAGTGTGAAAGGATCATCCTAATTCCTCTATGATACCTAAAACATTAAGCCAAAGTGATAAAATATGAAAATAAAAAAGAATCACTCATCCTAACTCCCTAAGAATGCTATTGATAGTTGTACCTCTCCTCGAGATAGGGATGGATGATTATCATAAACAATTGGAATCACACTTGGATGTGGGATTGCCCATTAAAAACAACAAATGCTAGAGAGGAACTAGATTAGTCATATTGGTCAAATGACTTGTCACTTCATTCATTGTCATTTCTTCACCAATCCATTGTGTGAGGAAGTAGTTCAAAAATTCAACATAATCATAATCAAATCAACAAAAGATCAATTGATCATAGCAAAATCATGTTCGTCCTACGAATAATTGTATACAACCTTGTTTTTTGGGAACATAAGCAGACATGACATCTTTAATTTTATCTTTGCTACCAGTCAAAACTATTATAGTAGCTGAAGCTACCCGATTGAGTTTGAGGAATGAGTACAATTTAACATGCCTGAGCCACTAAGCTAAGTCCTCATAACATTGAGGTGATGATTCAAAGGATGCATGCCATATTACATGATTGGACCATCTAGTATTTATCAGACCATTGATCACCATACACCTTGCAAAAAGATCAATCTAGGTTTTTTCTCAACGTTGTGTTTTCCACATAGTGTATTGTAAAAATGGGTATCTATAGACACCTAAAACGTGTCATGCTTAGGGGAGCTAGTCACATAGACACATTCATAAGATCATATGACATAATCATCACCACTCATTTGGGGCATTTTCAAGCCATCCAATCCTAGCCACTCAAGACAAAAGTGACCAGATCTTAACCGCTCGATCCTAGAGTAGCTAGACCTTAGCTACTATCGATGACAATGGACAGATATTAGTCACTGCAGATGATAGTGTCTAAACCATAAAAGTAATTTTACCAAAAAATAGGCCTAATCACTTGGTGAAAGTGGCAGTCTCCATGCAATAAAGGTGAGCGATAGTAATGTGATGTAACCATATCACTTAACACATTGCTCCTCATGTTGCGTGATACTCTACCTCTATAGATAAAAGTACAACTTGCTGGTTCTTGTTGTGCCAAGAGGTAGGACCAGATCTAAGATGAAATATGTATCCTGACGTTGATTTTATATCATCTATATATCCAACATAATATGAGTTCATGTATCCTTTCCAGAAGAACTTATCATTCTTATTGTAATCCAAGCCATATTCTTTTGTACCATGAACATAGTGTAGAACTCTATTTTTTGCCTTCCAATGACTAACCTTGGGTTCCTTCATGAGCCTCGAAAGATAACTTATAACAAAGCTGATATCCAACTTGGTATTAGTCAGATATATGAGACTTCCAATCAAATATCAATATAGAGTTCCATATACTTGAGGATATTTGTCATATCAAGATAGTTGTAACCTCATTTTCGTTGGAGTTTCTTTGGGCTTACAATTTATCGTTTGATATTTTTCAACTAGTGCCTTGTCATACTTTATTTGTATGACCCTAATGTGGTTCTTTTTCTACACAAATTCTAAGCCAATATAATAATGTAGAATTCCTAGATCTATCATTTCAAATGAATTCTTCAAGTCACCTTTCACTACTTCTATCATATTCTTTGAGTTTCCAGTGATGATTATATTGTCAACATAGAGCACAAGTATCACTATTTTAGAACCAAATTTCTTGAAATAGATATTGGAATCTAAGGGATTTCTCTTGAAACCATTGTATAGGAGGTGATTATAAATCTTAATGTACCAAGATCATGGATATTTTTTCAATCCATACAAGGAATTTATCAATTTGTAAATATTTTTCTCTTGTCCTTCGACAACATATCCTTTAGGTTGAGTCATGTACGCTTTTATTAGATATCACCATTCAAGAAGGCACTTTTTACATCCATATGATGAAGCTTCTATCCAAACTGAGCTACCATTGCACAGAGTACATGAATGGTTGTAATTTTTTTGGTTGGTGTGAATGTCTCTTCATAATATATGCTTTATTTTTTATCATAGCCTTTTGCAATATGATGGGTTTTATTCTTGTCAATAGTTCCATCTGCCTTATACTTGATTTTGTATACCCATTTGTAGTCAATGGGTTTCTCACCAATAGGTAAATCAAATAGCTCCCACGTTTTTTTCTTCATAAGAGATATATATTTTTGCATCCATAGTTACCTTCCATTGAGGCACACTAAGTGATTCTTGCACTAAAGTGGGCTTATTATCCATAACTAAAGTTATAAAACCTATATATTCCTCTTCACTCCTATATTATTCTTCATCATCTTGTTCTATTTATTGGCATAACATACTTTGAGTACATGGCCAATTGGAAATGATATTAGGAGGTGCATCTAATTTTGCATCTCTTATTGTGCTAGTATACCATTTTGGAATTTTATTTTGTTTAGGGGGAGTCCTTGACTTAGGCTCCTCAAATTCTAGGTGTATAGCAAGAGATGTGTCTTTTCTAGAATATGGTGTATCCAACTTGGGAGCTTCATAGAATAACACATCTTGAATTATGTGAATTTTCTTGGTCATAAGATTAGTCAATCAATATCCTTTGGATTCTTCATCATAACCAAGAAATGTGCATTGCAAAGTTTTCTCATCTAACTTACTTATTTTTTTCTTTGGAATATGTATGAAGGCTTTACATCCAAATATCCTTAGATAAGAAATGAAGGTATTTCTTCCACTCCATGCTTCTTGTTGTGTGACTCCTTGAAGAGGTTTTGTTGGTGCTCAATTCAAGAGATACACAACTCTATTGATAGCTTTTACCCAATACTATTACCCAAGATTTGCATCTATGAGCATACATAAAACCATTTCCATGATGGAATAATTCCTCATTTTAGCAACTCCATTTTTTTGAGGAGTATAGGTATTAGTAAACTATATTTTGATCCCATGTTTGATGAGAAACCTCAAAAACACGTTGGAGGTGAATTCCCCCTCGTGATCTGAGTGGGGGAACTTGATTTAAAATCTTTATTATTTCTCAAAACACTTTTAAAAGTGTTGAAAATATAATAAGATATTTGACTGTATATGGAGAAATAAACCCACATATTTTAGGAGTAATCATCAACAAAAAACTAAAAGGACTTTCCACCATTACTATTTGGCATGGGTTTGCATAGATCAATGTGTATCAACTTCAATGGTGCTTTGGCTCATGAAGAGCTCAACTCAAATAGAACTAAATATTGCTTTCATGCTAAGCAATATGAGCATACAAGTAAAGTATGTGAGAGGTTAGGCAGACCTAACACCATATCATGTTTACTCAATTCGAGTAGATAGCCTGAAATTAGATGCCCATACCATTTGTGCCATAATGATGTAGATTCTTTGGAATTGGTAGCCATGGAAGCATGAGGAGTATGAAGAGCATATAATACAAACAATCCATGTTTTTAGTAAGTTATTGCTATATTTTTACCCTTCTTGGTAATGAAGCAACACTTTTGTCCATTAAAAACCTTAAAATCAACCATCATATTTTTATCCAAGATTTAGGGTATGGACAACAAGTTGGCTAATCCTAGTAGATATAGGACCTTCTCAATTTTGCATTGTCCATTTGGGTCATTGAAACATCTCCTTATCCTTGGACTCGATAGATCTTATCATCAACAATGGTTATCGATTTTCCTTATTTGGCCTCAAATGTGTCAAACCACCCTTTATCACCAGTCATGTGTTTCCTGGCACTAGAATCAATATACTAAACATTATATTCTTGCTTGGGATCAATTTGAGTCATGAGAACCTTGTGCAGTCTCTCAAAATTTGAATATGATTCTTCAATAGCAACATTTCCCTTTTGTTACCTATGTCTTCTTCATGGTTTATATTGCCCTTTTTTAGTGGTGGTTGTTTATTTTTATCACCCTTGTTGGAAGAATTGAACCAACATTTCTTGGTGTCTTGATTATCCATATCAATGTGGTAGCACCTCTTCTATTTTTGAGGTTTATTTTATGAGGAATTGGTGTTTGAACCCTTAAAGGAATATACCTTTTGAAAGTAGCCTTGTTTCTTATCTTTAGATTTCTTAGAAAAAATGTGGTGTTGGATGTTTGATCTCTTTGGTTTTGATTTAATTTTTCTTATTGTAGCAAATTAACCAACTCTTCAAAAGAGACTTATCTATTGGAAACTTGAAATAAAGTTACCATCATTCTAAAAGAATATGGTAAAGCTCTCAAAATAATGAAGGTTAAGAGCTTATCTTCCACTTTTTCTCCCATTATATGAAACTTGGATCTCAGATCAATAACTATGCAAAGAAACACATCTACACATTATCCATTCTTCATGCTGAGAGTGTGAATATTGGGATTGAATATTAAGAATTTTGGCTTGATTATTTCCATTATATATTATTATCAATGTATCCCATGCATCGTTTGCATTATTCTTTTTACAAATGTGTGGTTGAACTTTATCAGTAGTGGAAATAACTATGATCATCAGTGCTCTAACATTGGCATCATCATATGCTTCTTTCTCATCATCTACTATTTTAGGATGTGTAAATTTTCCAATCACAATGTCCCACATATTTTCAACCTGCAATATTGCTCTCATCTTTGTCTTCCATGGAGCAAAATTTAGACCTCTAAGTAGCTATGATTCTTAAAAATATGCTTTTGTAATGGCCATTGTGAGGGTTCCTTATAACACCAAATGGTCCCCCTTTCTTTAAATAGCTATATCAATAGACCTAATATATTTGATATACCTGTTTTTTCTATAATACCTGTTGATATGTGGAATAAGCTCATTCCCTCAGTATACATAGTCGTACATGAGGAAGACTCAAAGATATTTTATATAGATCGATTCATGGCACATAAGTAGTATTGAAAGTTATTCACTCTATATTTAACACATTCTTAAAAATAATTTATTATACATAGGGTGCCAAGTCCCTTAAATACTTATAAGAACTTAATTTTAGGATCTACACCGAGCAATAGTAGTGAATAGGGTAAAAAATAGAGTGAATATCAATAATTATCTTTCCTTATTTCTGCTCGATGATTTATAGGGAACAATAGCCTAGAAATCATTGTTGCAGCTATATTAGGTGGTAGATACAATAGCCCAAAGCATGATAGCATCACCTATAAGTGTGGGCTAGAGGTACCATTTTTATCAAATGCTACCTTGCACAATAAATTGCATAAAAAAAGGTATAAATTTAGGGTCTTTTACTGCCACAATATATATTTTTCAATGCATAAAATGCATTTATACATCCATTTTTTCCCATAAATTTATAATTTTTTGAAGGTGTCAGATTCCATCGAAAATGCACCTTTTACAATATCAATTTTCAATATGATTTTTGCACTAGTTTTTGTTTTGAGATCTAGTTGAAAAAATTGAAGTTCACTAACTTTTGCTTTGCCTTTGTTTTGATTTTGATTTGCAAAATACAACAAAATTTTGTGTTGCCCCCCTTTGTGTTTTGGTTTTGCAAAATAACAAGGTTTTGTGCCAAATTTTGTAGCCCTTTTTTTTAAGGTTGATTTGCAAAAAGAAATCACTTCAATTTGATTTGAATGACCCCTTTTGTTTTGCAAATTAATGATTTTGTTACCCCTTTAATTTTAATTATATCCTCTTATTATATATAAAAAATAAATTTAATTAAAATTAAATAAACTAATATAATTAAATAATTAAATGTTTTTAACTAATTAATTAATTTAAAAAATAAAAAATTATTTAACTTGTTAATTTAAATAATTAAAAAATGCAATTTTTACTTAAAAAAATAGTTTGCAACTTGGGAGTGGCACTGCAGCTCCTCTAGTGTAGTCAACTATGCAGTCCATATCTAGTCAAAGTTAGAGAGTGGTCAATAGGTGCTTGCATCCCTATCAATAAGTGGTAGGTCAATACATCAATCAGTCACCATGGGGGTCCATGCATGGAGGATCCCTGACCACCACCTAGTGGTTTAAAGGCTATGTTCACCTTTGTGCTAATAAATCCCGTAGTGCACCTCTACAGGGTGTATGTGGGATAATACTGTCTGATGAAAATAAACCAAGTCCATTCCTTCTTTTGATTGAGCCCAAATAGACATCACCAAGTGTCACAGATCTTGATGTGTGATTGTCTGGATTTATAATATTAGTGATGACGGTTAATTTTTTTATGATTTCACCTTCGTTCTTCATTCACATCTCTAGTTTGATCGTGCACCCTTGCGATAGTGTAGCGCAACACAATGTCTACGATCGAGGTTGAATTAGCTATAATCAAGTTGATTTGATGGTATATTTGAGTACAAAGTTGTGGTAGATCAGGACTTATCTAACCTTGGTTGCAATTTTTGTGTGGTGATTGATTGCAATAACCTGCAATGAATGATCTTCTTTGTGCAAATAGGGTCGATCATGGTTGTAGTTTGTGTGGTCATAGATGTATTTTTTTAGACCGTACCATTTTAGGAACTTCTTGGGGTTGATTATGAGACAAATATGATCCATATTGGGATTATTGCATCCTATTAGGTCCTACAACCCTAAATAAATGTTGATTAAGGCATATTAGGATCTACAACACTAGAGCTAAAACTCTGTTATTGCACCTTATGTGGTGTACACGGGGCTACGATCCACCTAGGTGTAGCATGATCAAGAAGTGGCAGTGGCTTAGTGGCTATGTGGTTTTGGCTCGATGGTTCTTGGGTAATATAGAGATTCATCCCCTATTTAAAATAATGTAAAGCAGGAGCATTCTAGACGAATAAGGGCAATCAGAGAATAATTTTTTTTTCTCAATAACATATGCGCTCCATTTTTTGCTCAACTATAGGCTCATTTTTTGAGGCCCTTGTTGTCTAGGTGTAGGGTTGACAAGATGAGAACACATTCAACTAAATATGGGGGTACTTATAAATTCAAAAGCCATTAACTTCTTCTCGCTCTAATACCAATATTGGTAAATGAACACTGAATTCTCTATTCAACTAGAAATATATATATATTGAATTAGCTAATATTAGCATGTAACAATCAACCGATAATGAACAAAGAATATTTGCACTCCCAAATTAGCTAATCTAACTTAGGCTATGCTAACAAAATTATTCACACATTGGATTTTGGAATGCCAACTAGATATGCACTCATAATAATGTAATAATTAACTATACATTATAGCCTAGTCTAACATTGTGAGCATTGGTTAATGGCATTTATATGAGTTATTTTGAAGTTTTTTATGAGATTTATTTTCTTAGTAGTTTTCCATTGTTATATATTTTATATTGTAACTTTATTTTAGATCTTCTGGTTATTTTATCTTGAGTATTTAGCTTCAAAATCTAACATTGTTCCTATACAAGAAATCATAAAAATGGTAATGTTAGAAGTGCTTTGAGAGAATTAGTGTAATAATTCTATAATATAAGAGATGATATTTTAGTGCATCTTAACACAACATTAGAAAAATAAATGTAAAACCTTTAGTCATCTATTGTCTAAGATGTAGGAAAAAACATTCTCTTCATGGATGTTCTTTGAATAAGACTTCTATACCTACCATATGTAGCCTATGTTAAAAGGAATATCCTGCAAACCAATGTCATTTTTTACTTCATCCTACCCATAATTTATCTTAAGGAAAACAACAACAAGAAAAATAACCTCCACTTTTAGTTCAAACTATGGCCAATCCCAATAATTTTTCTGATAGGTTAAATTAAATTAAAGTGGGTTTTTATCAAGGGATCCAAAAATTGATTACAACAAGATAAAATACTTCAAGCAAGACCAAAGAACGATCTATAGGAAAGGTCCAAGGATGGACCTACATATAGGATCCAAGAAATGAAATAGGAACCAGGACAGGAAATGAAAGCATGAAATATGACAAGATACTTGAAACGGGAAACATGCCCAACTAAAAATTTTAAAATCCTGCCCAGCGAAGAAAAGAGAAGGCAAAAAAAATTGAGTTTTAAAACTCCCATCCAACCAAGTAATTTGAAAAAGTTCCCGCCTAGAATCTGAACCAAAAAATGGAAAAATTATAGAAAAAGCACTCTTGCCAAAACACAAAAAAATAGCCCAAGAAATGGGAAAGGAAAGAATATGAGTGCACAAACCCACATGGGGGAGAAACCACAAACCAGAAGGGAAATGCCAAAAAACTAGAAGATTTACAAAAAAACCATCCTTCACCATAGGGTACAGAAAAACTATGAAGACAAAAAATCCCGTCTAAGAAAGGATAGGAAATGAGCAAGGATGCCAAAAGATCAAACAAATTGTACTGAAACTGCATCCCCCATAGGCCTATAAAGTGGAAAAACAAACTGAGGATCTCCACAAGCCACGAAATCCTCCTGTAGTGAGAGAGGAACCTATGAAGAGGTCAATTGAAGCAGAGAAAGCAGTAAATGTAGACCAAAAAACTATGAAAAAGATATGGAAAAATTCCCAAGGAACCCAAAAGGAAGGGGCTAGAGAAAAAACTAGCTGTAGTCATTACACAAAGGTCATACCAGACCAAAAGGATGCAACCAAAAATCCCAGACTACCTTTAAAACCACCAACAAATAGCTTCAAATAAATAGATGAGGAATTCTAGCAGGAACATCGTAGCAAGTAAACCAAAGATCCTACGGTAAGGTCACAAAAAATGTTGAGAGCCTACCGAGCCTCACACCAATGAACCCAAAGAACAAATTCATAGTATAAAGCACATGGCCCATCAAACCATAAAGATGATATGCAAAACTGCTCATGAAGCCACTCTCCCACAACTACATTAGTCCACACCTAGAGAACCATTAAATTCTAGTACCAAGTAGACACCTGCAAAAAACTTAGAAAAAAGATGAGAACTCCAAGGAAAAAAATTCTTGAAGAAACCTTGAAAGCCCAGGGAAGGTCCCAAGGAAAACCCAAAACCATCTTAGAAACAAGACATCGAAAACAAAACCTACCATAGGGTAAGGAAAGGGGTAGACAAATGGATAAGTGACCTCCCACTCCAAGGAGATCATTTGCAACACCATACAACCAAGGAGGAAGGGTTAAGGAAGTGCCATGGAAACTAGGATAGGATTAGGGACCTGGGATAGGACTAGGGAAGGGTTGTAGGGAAGTGGAGGACTTCCCAAGGAAGTCCCCTAAAAAGCCCCCCTTATCGGCCAATCCTAGTAATATTAAACTAGCAACCCTTGTCTATATGATTGAATAAAAAATTACAACCATAATAAATATTATTGACTATGATAACATTCAATTACATTCAAAAAGAATACTTCTTGAACCTATTACACCTATCATTATAGAAAATGGAGCTGAAGGGAATAAACAATAAAATCTATCTACATTGAAACAACAACAAGAACACAAAAGAAAAAGAAAAAAGAACATCCCTCAAGATGATTTAATGGATAAAGTACCATATCTTGAACAATTTGAGATATCAAAAATAACATCTTCAAAATTAGATTTGGTATAGGAATTAAAATATTTAAATGCCACAATATATTTACTACATGATGTTAAATATGTATCTATGATTAACCATATTGTTTAGAAAATGTGTTTTAAGAAACAAAGAAAAAAAAGTATATATCGTAAACCATACAAGTAGATGGAAAATTAGTAGAATTGCTTGTAGGAAAACTTATTCCACCTCCTAAGTATGGTGATTTAATAAGCCTAGGGTTTCTTGAATCAGATGAAGGAAATAAAAAGAATATTTTAAATTTGGCCATAGTGGTTGTAAAGAATCATATAGAAGAGTTGGATCTATCCAAAATGGTTTTTTTTAGATTGTTCTAGTAAAACAAGTTGCATGATTTAGGACTTGAAGATGAACTAGTTATTGTTCAACAATTACTATGAAATGATGAACAAGAGCTTGAATATTTATCACCCATTTTGATACAAGACAATTCTTTTAATTTACCACATGGATGGCATCATCATCTTCTTTCACCTTTTCATTTCCCTATATCAAATCTAATTCCATCAGGAATTACTTTTGATAAAGATACACAAATTTTCCATTCTCTTCTACCACACTATTGCCCTCTTAATTCATTAATGCATAATTTTTAAGGAATCAATTCAATACACCTTGGTATAAAACACATTGAAATACAACCTAAAAATATTTTGATTATCAATAGTTGGTTGAGTAACAACCAAGAAGCAAAATCATTTGATGTACTAAGCTAACATTTCAATACTTTTGCACGGGAATACAAAGTTATGACAAAGATTCATCTAGATATATGTACTCATAATATTTATACAAAGGATGTTGAACTTGTAAGAAAACTACAAAAGAGATCGAATCCTACCCTACGAGATATTATTAAAGAGAAAATTAAAAAAATTATTAGAATTAGGATTCATATGCCCTGTTTTTGATAAACCAAATGATTCCTCCATTAGTTATCATTTCAAAGAAAAATGGAAATATACAAGTGTGTGTTAATTTTAAATATTTAAGTAAATTCACATACAAAACCACTTTCCATTATTGTTCATAGATCAAGTGTTAGATACACTCATTGGAAAGAAGTATTTTTGTTTTCTTGATGAATTTGGTGGATATAATCAAATTCAAGTCATACCTAAAAATTAAAAGAAAATAACTTTTACTTGCCCTTGGAAAAATTTTAATTATAAAGTTTTACCTTTGGAACTTTGTAAAACCCTAGCAAATTTTCAATGAGCTATTCATTCTAATTTATTTGACTTGATCAATCACCCCAAACAAATGGTTAAGTAGAAGTCACAAGTAGAGAACTCATGAATATTATAATAAAATAGCGGTTTCTCATAGAAAATATTGTATGAATATGTTACCAAAGGCTATTTGGTTATATAAAACTACATGAAAACCTCTTTTTCTAATTTAATTTGTACTAACACTTCATACATCTTTGGAAGTTGGAATTAAGTGGTTACAGGTAAAACAAGTGAGCATTTTGTATTTGAATGCATTGGATGAACTTTGGTTGGAGGAACTTCACCAAATAAAGATCATTCAACAGTAATAGATGTGGCAAGATAGTCACATTAGGAGCAACAAGGATGAACTCGGTGATTGGACATTGTTGTTTGATTCTTGCTATGCTAATGTTTTGGTAAGCTACAGACTTAGTGACTAGAATTACACCAAATTTAAGAAGTGTTCACGAATAGAGTTGTTCGAATTTATCTTATTGATGATTTGAGGATAAAATTGGTGGTCAATGGACATCATTTATGATTGTACTATAAGCCGCTAAAAAATATGGATTTTGTCATCAAACTTGCACATGATAGAAGAGGCTTCCTCTTCTGACAAAGATTTCAAATGATCATATCTTTAACTAAAAAATGTTGTGGCATAAGGTATGTCTTAAAAAATAAATATGTATGAGGACATGCATAAATTTCAATGGAGGAGAGAAGAAATTAAGTCAATACTTTATTTTGAGTAATAAGGAGGAAATGAGGATATAAGAGGATTTTTATTGCTCATACAAAAAGAAAGGTTGATGTTTCTTATTATTGTTTTCATGTAGAAAGAATAGAAAAAGTGCAGTTTGCTCTAGAATAATAAGATAGAAAAATGCAAAGAGCGGCTTTTGAAAGGGTCTCGATCCATTGGATAAAAAAGATGTCCTCTATGTATTGAAACTGAATATAATCAAAGTTTTTCCAAAATCATAGAAAGCCAAACTTTTTCCAAGCTCATAAAAAGCCAAGCTTTTGCCAATATTAAAAAAGTCAAACTTTTTCCAAGATCATAGAAAGCCAAGATTTTTCCAAGATCATAGAAAGCCATATTTTTTCCAAGATAACAAAAAACTAAACTTTTTCTAGGATCACAGAAAGCCAAGCTTTTACCAAGATAAAAAAATCCAAACTTTTTCCAAGATCATAGAAAGACAAACCTTTGCCAAAATCACAAAATCCAACCTTTTCCAAGATCATAGGAAGTTAAAATTTTTTCAAGATCATAGAAATCCAATCTTTATAAATTACAAAAAGCTATTTTTTTGCCAGGATCGTAGAAAGCCAAAAAAATTTCAAGATCACAAAAAGCTAAAAGTTTACCAAGATTATAGAAAGCCAAATTTTTTCCAAAATCATAAAAAATCAAACCTTTTCCAAGATCACAAAAAGCTAAAATTTTACCAAGATTATAGAAAGCCAAACTTTTTCCAAAATAACAAAAAACCAAACCTTTGCCAAGATCACAAAAACTAAACTTTTGTCAAGATCACAGAAAGCCAACCTTTTCCATGACCACATAGAACCAAAATTTTGCCAAGATCAGATAAAGCCAAGCTTTGTAAAGATCATAGAAAGCCAATTTTTTTCTAAGATCACTCATCAAACCTGATACCACACTTAGAAAACCCTATATTTTGGCAAAAACCAAAATAAATTTTCAGGGTTGTCCAAAAATATGCTTGATGCACTTGATGAACTTATTGCATCGTGCTCTAGTTGTCTCCATATTTTATTCCATTATAATGCCACTACATTATTTGCCATTTTTTATTCTTATAAACATAATACAAGTGGCTTATGTATTTTTGCAAAATCCGATAGATTAGTTTTTTCAAAGGACTACCCAATCCCCTACAATTCCATGATAGCACTATTATTTTTTAAAAATTATTATATTTTTTGTATCACATATATGGTACAACTTGATCAACCTTAGTTTGGTTGGATAAACATATATTAGGTAAATAACATCCTTTACGAAGGTCATATATAACCTATAGTCTTTATGGCCTATTGTCTCATGGATGTTACAAATTACTTTATCTTTACTTTTATAATATGAGAATTTGAATTTTAAGATTACATCTTATTTATTATGTCTTAGACTATTTACATTATTGAAATTAAAATCTTATTAATTATCAATTTCATAGTAAACTAATTCCAGAATAGTTATACGTAAGAAAAAATTACTGTAATTAATATTTATCTTAAATTGTAATTTTAATAAAATATAGTTTGTGCAATCTAAAATAATTGTTTTTTACTATATATATATATATAAGATTTTTAATATCATACTTTTAACTTATCTCATCTTTCACTTTAGTAATGTACACACAAATAAATGATGGTTCTTATGAAAATGAAAAGTTATTATACTATATATATGCATATGAATGAAAAGTTTTTATGGATTTAAACTTAAATATTATATCTTATTTATTGTTTTTTCAATGAGTTTACATAATATTTTATGAAGGGTTCCAGTCACCTCATATTGAGTGGGGTTTGAACCTTAGACCTTTCAAAGAGAGGCCAAAGCCCTTACGACTATAATAAGCTTGCATCTTACACATTATTTATTGTTGCTTCATAATGTCTTATATTATTTTCATTTATTTAAATTTAAATTTTATTAATTATCAATTTCATAGTAACAATTCAAGAATAGGTATAGGTAAGAAAAAATGTTTTTAATTGGTATTTATTACAAATTGTAATTTTAATAATATAATTTATGCAATCTAAAATCATTTCTATTTTATATTTTTTAAATATATGTAAATGAAAATATTATTCTAATACATTTTTTGATATCATGCTTTTTACTTAACTCATCTTTCACTTTAATAATTTACACACAAATAAAATGATGGTTCTTAAAAAATGAAAAGTTCTAATGAATTTGAACATAAAGATTACATCTTATTTATTATTCCTCAACAATGTCTTAGAATATTTACATTACTTAATTTAAAATATTATTAATTATCAATTTCATAGTTAAGGAAAAGTTTAGGAATAGTTATAGGTAAGAAAAAAAATACTTTTAGTTAGTATTTGTCCCAAATTGTAATTTTAATAAAATATAGTTTGTGCAAACTAAAATAAATTCTCTTTTAATTATTTATTTTTTTACTAGAGAAAAAAGGGTTGTAATCAGGTCTCCCACCCGAGACAAATCACAACTCTTTCCTTTAGATCTTGAGAGTTTACAAACATAATCAATTTTCATCTCAATTGAGTTGCTATAGCTAGATACCTACATCTTTTTTCATAAAAAATATGCATCTTGATTTTCATCTTTTGGATCTTCTTCAATTTTATTTGCAAATACAAATACTTAAAATTCAACATCCATATTTTCCTATAGCAACCTTCACAATACCAAAACTTTACATTATCATAATATGCACAAAGATATAGGTCTGAATTTGTCAAAAGTAACTAAATTTTTCTTTTGGAATTAAAGCTAAGAAAGTGAAGTTATGTAACAACCCGAAATAAATAATATGAGGAAAGATGGAAAAAAATTAGTCGAAATTGATTAGACGTTTTTCGCAGGACTGCCCAAACTACCGAACTCGTTTTGGCCATATCTCACTCATCCGGACTCGGATTGAGCTGAAATTTTGAGGGTAGATGCCTGAAAAACCCTAGAACATCTCCACCAATTTTCATATCATTTGGAGCAACACAGATCCTAGCGCATCCCTATGTGTGAACGAGATATTTGGCAAGCGGCTATGCGAGGGTTTCATCTGGGTTGAGTGCAAGCAGCTCCAGAGGTTGGTTTTTAGGGCCTTCGGGCCCTAGCGGCCAATATTTTTGTGGTTTATGCTCAATATTTTAGCAGGAAATGTTGCAGGGGATACAATATGGGTTAGAAATTTATCTTTCAATAGATCATACTGTGAACTTGAGTGACAACGGCTTCCAATTTGCTGCACAAAAGAAAAGTGAAAACCATACCTTTCCACGACGTCTAGGGCAAGGATTAAAGAGATCACGAAACAAGTTTCAAGTAGTTGATCAAAAAATGGCTCATATCTCAAGTGAATCTGGTGCTAAGGTGCACCCACAAAATAATTCTACTATGAAAACCCCTGTCAAGGGTAAGAATTTCGAAGACTCGAGTCCCAAAAATGAATTTTAGGGATGCCCTTCATGGTGGACAGCCTCAGCCCAATGCTAATATCAATATTAGGGCTTCCCATAAACCTCTAAGAATGCCTAAGATTGATCCCAGGAAAACGGAGTCGGGATGTCTTAAAGCGCTGATGGAACTCCTATTGTTAAGCTTGATATGGGTAACATTCAGACTGGCATTGAAGATTTGGAAAAAAGAGGACTAATTTGTCGGTTCGTGGGTTTTCGTCCGAGTCTATCTACTTTCAAAGTCTGGGCTGCAAAAATCTGGAAAACTAAAGGTGAGTTACAAATCTCTATTTATCCAAATGGTTATTTTCTTGTTTTATTTGCTAATAATGAAGATAGAGAGAAAAATTTTCAAGGGGGTCCTTGGTTTTTGGAAGGGCGGGGCTTTTCATGAAGCCCTGGCATACTAAATTTAAAGCCGAAGAAGAGATGCCTTCTATAGCTCCCGTGTGGGTTAGACTCTTTGGCCTCCCTATTGAATTTTGGAATCCTACTATTTTTTCTTCAATTGGAAACTCTTTAGGAACTTTTATGATGATTGCTGATTGTACTCAAAATTTTGAACATATTATTTATGCTCGAATTTGTGTTTTAATGGATTTTGACAAACCCCTACCTAAAAATATCACATTACAATTTGGGGAAGACACTTGGGAGCAAGTAGTGGACTATGAGAACATTCCTTTTCATTGTAGAATTTGCCATGAATATGGTCATTTGGCCAGTGCTTGCCCAAATAAAATTCCTGATCAAAAGAAAGAAGATATAAACTCAGCAGGTTTCCAAATACCTAAGAAGAAGAACACTCAGAAAAAACCAGTTATGAAGGATCAATCAAAGTCATATGCTAATATGTTTGAAATCCTTTCCACAAATGATGTCCCAAGTGAGGAAGAGGAAATAATGGAAACTAAAATCTTAGAAACACAATTTAAATATGAAGGGAAGAACTCAGAGACAAACCAACAAATCAAAGGTTTTCAACGAAAAAAAAAGGAGAAAATTTACACAAGAAAAACAATATTTCAAATGTCAAAACTTCAAATAATGCAGGTCCCAATATAGACTCCGTTGAACCATCTAGTAAAATTTTGGTTGTGTACGAGCATTCTTCAAGGTTAGAAGCCATCTCAGATTCAATTGGAATAAGTCAAGAAACGAGGAAAAAAAATTGAAGATGGATTCTAATCAAAAAGTAGGTCGCAAGACCAATCAATATCATATGGTAAAAGAAGGTGAAAAGCTTGTAGAGGAAGGTAAGATTAATGCCCTTCCCAACTTTTTTAGCCCTGGTATTAATGAAGATCATCACTTGGAATATTAGAGGACTCAAAGGGAGTCTTTCAAAACAAAATGAAATTAGAAGAATGATTCAGATAAATCATCCACATCTTGTTTTCCTTCAAGAAACAAAGATGTCAATGGAGGATATGGACTTAATTGCCGGTAAAATTTGGCCAGTTGGAAAAGTGGTTTCCCTCGGTTCCCAAGGGACTTCGGGTGGCATTGCTTGTCTTTGGGACCCAAAAGAGGTAGTTATTCACCATATGGTTGGCAGTTGGGGTTTGTTGGCTATAGCTATTCAAAGTAGACATTCCAACCAGATTATGCTCTGCATTACTTGTTTATGCTCCGACTTCTTTGGAGGAAAAAAGAAGACAGTGGAAGGATATTACTCATATTATCTCTCATTTTCCTAAATCTTGGATCTTGATCGGAGGAGATTTCAATACCATCCTCTCTCTGGATGAGAAAAGGGGGGAAATAGAAATTTGGACAAAAGCACTGACCTCATGAGCGAATATATTGCAAACCTCCATCTTGTGGATATCCAACCAGATAATGGCCTTATGACTTGGTCTAATAGAAGGCAAGGCTTAGCTTGTATAATGGAGAGATTGGATAGGTTTTTGCTCTCTAAAAATTTCTTAATCCATGGTCACATTCCTAAAGTGAAGACTCTTAATAATGTTGGTTCGGATCATTGGCCAGTCATGGTGGAAATGTGGAAAACCAATGTGAGTTTCTCTCCTTTTCATTTTCAATTAATGTGGCTTAGAGACATTTCCTTCAGACCTCATGTGCAACAATGGTGGAAGGAAGGTAAACCTAGGCATGGGACTAAGATGTTCTGTTTTGCCAAAATACTGCAATACATTAAATCCAAAATCAAGACTTGGAGCTGGAAAGAGTTTGGGGATGTTCATAAAAAAAAACATGAAGTTATTGCTCATCTTGAAAATTTGAATAAGAAAATCCATTTAGATGGCCTCACGAGAGAAGAGAAGTGCAGATGAAATTAAACTCACAACTCGAGTTAGAGGAATGGGAAAAAAGAGAAGAAATCTTATGGAAGCAAAAATCTAGAATTCAATGGCTCAAAGAAGGAGATCGAAACACAAATTTCTTCCACAAATCTCTTCTAGCTCGAAGATCTCACAACTTTATTTCTTCCTTAAAATCAGATTCTGGAGATGTTGTTTATACTTGGGATGGCATGAACTCTATTGTTGTTGATTACTTTTCCAATATTTTTGCTGCTACTCCTCTTGACTCAGCTTCACAACAAAATGTTCTTCAAGCAATCCCTTCTCTTATCACTTACTGAGGAGAACTCTATTTTGACTGCTCCTGTTACTATCAATGAGCTTCAACAAGTAGTTTTTAAAATGCAAAAAGGGAAAACCCCAGGTCCTGATGGTTTTCCCATTGAGTTCTACCAAGAGTTCTGGGATATCCTTCATGTTGATTTATTAGAGGTGGTGGAAGAAGCCGGGAAAGCCAAAGAAATTTTGAAGGTTATCAATAAAACTTATATTACTCTTGTTCCAAAAGCTCAAGAGGTTGATCATATCTCAGCTTTTAGACCTATTGCTTTATGTAATGTTCTTCTCAAAATCATTACTAAAATCATGGCAGAAAGGTTGAAGCCTCTTTTGCATAAGATTATTTCCCCAGAGCAAGGGGGTTATGTGGAAGGACGTCAAATAGTAGATGAGATAGTTCTTGCTCAGGAAGCCATCCATTCCATGGATATGCAAAATTCTCCTTCCATGTTCATTCGGTTAGACTTATCCAAAGCTTATGACGAGTGGATTGGCACTTCCTTATCAAAGTTTTGAGGCAATTTGGTTTCTCTAAGGATTGGATGGATTGGATTATGGGATGTATCTCTTCAGTTTCCTACTTAGTTCTTATCAATGGCAGGCCTTCTCGGTCTTTCCCAGCTTCTAGAGGTATTAGGCAAGGTGACCCGCTATCCCCTTATTTATTCATCATTCTTGTTGAATGCTTGGGTAGGACTATAACCAAAAAGAGGGAAAACAAAACCCTTGAGGGAGTTACCATTGCTCATGGAGCTAGACCTATCTCTCATCTTCAATTTGTGGATGACTCTACTCTTTTAGGTAAAGCTACGAGTTAAGGAAGCTTCTAATATTAAGCAAATCATTAGCTATTTTTCTAAGGCTACTTGGGCGGTTGATCAATGAAGACAAATCTAAAGTTATTTTCTTTCACTGTTCTGCTAGACAGGAATCCATGGTCTTGGATAAATTAAGATATAAGAAGACCTCTCTTCCAATCACTTATTTAGGTATTCCCATAAATATTCAAAGGCAGAAAAATAAATATTGGAATTGGTTGTTGGACAAAGTCAAGAAGAAAATTGGAAAGTGGACCAACAAGTGGCTTTCTTATGGGGGTAGAATCACCTTGGTAAAATCAGTCCTTCAAGCTATTCCTATTTATGTTTCTTCCATTTTGAATATCCCAAAGGCTGTTCTTCGAGAATTGGATCAAATCAGTCATCGTTTCCTTTGGAGTGGTACTAAGGAGAAAAGAAAATGGGCCTTGGTGAAATGGGATACTTTATGTCTTCCTAAGAGTGAAGGGGGGTTAGGATTCGGTCTTCAATTAATAACAACAAAGCTTTAGCTGCTAAATTATATTGGAGGATGTTGCATAACCCCAATGCTCTTTGGGCCAATAATCTCCATGCTAAATATGCTGAGAACAAAAGTCCTGAAGACCTTGTTCGCTATCAACTTCCTACCAAAGGTTCTCCCATTTTAGCAGTTCTTAAGGCTGGTGAGGATTTGATAAAGAAAAAATTATTTTGGATCATTCATAATGGTCAACATGCAAATTTTTGGATAGATTCTTGGGATGGTCACAAGCCTTTGATAACTCAGTTTCCCGATTGGAGGCCTTGGATGGAGGAGCTTCACCGAGCTAATTGGATAAAGGTGGCTAATTACTATCGGTACCATATTGGTAATTCAAAGGTTGGTAGATATTGGATCCCTATTGAGGACTGGCCTATTCAAATCCCAGAAAGGCAAAGACAAGATATCCAAGGCATCCTTCATATGAGATCCCTCTCTTGGTCCCATGAAAAAGATTGTTTTGGATGGAACAACACTACTAAGGGTGAGTATTCGGTTGCTCAAGGTTATTTGACCTTATGCCATAATAATCCCAACCATTCTTCGACATATTTTCTCGATTGTGGGCTCAAAAGCTCTGGCCTAAGGTGAGGTTCTTTAATTGGCTTTTATTGCATCGTAGGGTGCTTACTTGGTGAGCAACTTATGAAGCGTGGTTTTCATGGCCCTTTTAGATGTGAAATGTGTGAAGAGAATGTAGAAAATATCAACCATATTTTTATTGAGTGTACTTTAGCCTCTGAGCTATGGAGGAGAATGGCCACTTTACTTGGCTTACAGTGGTCCAATTTTTTTACTTTTGAACAACTTTGGAGGGATTGGCCTAATCAAGAGGGTGTTGATCATTTTATTAGGCGAGTAGTTTGGATGGGTTCTACCATTCTTCTTTGGAATATTTGGAATGAAAGGAACAGCCAAATTTTTAATCAAGATAGGAAGGATATTCACTATATTTGGCAAAATACCATAGCCAACTTAGTTGAATCAGTCCATCAACTCCTTAATCACCCCCAAAACTCCCACCAAAGATGGGATCAAGTGATGCAAATATTGAAGATTAAATCTTCTAAGGGCAACCAACTTAAAGGGAATGTGAGTATTAGTAAGATGGATAGGACTAGAAATTGGCAACCTCCTCCTAAGGATTTTGGAAAAGTCAATACTGATGGAGCCTCTAGAGGGAACCCTGGAAAAGCCGATGTGGGAGGAATTGGTAGACTTTCAGATGGCTCCCTGGTTTTTACTTTTGCTGAGAATTTGGGTATTCTTTCCAATAACCTTGCTTGAGGGGTATGGTATCCTCGGAGGCCTTCAGGAGGCTACTAAGGTTGGATGGGAAAAGGTGTTAGTTGAGTCTGACTCTCAACTTATGATTAATCTCTTGAAGACTCCTTCTAAGAATCATAAGGTGGATTGGAGAATAAAAAGAATTATTGAGAAGATTCAGTTAATCCAGATGGGATTTTTGAAAGTTGATTACAATCATGTGGTCAGAGATCAAAACAAGAGTGTTGATGCTTTAGCTAATTGGGCTTTGGACAAAGGTGATCTTACTTGTTATGGCCACCCTCCTATATGGTGGGCTTCTCAAATTAGGGAAGCTCTTCTTTCTATCATTTCTTTGGATGGCTCCAGTTCTGAAGGTACCTAGTTTCTTCTTGTTTTTTTTTTTTTGCTTCTCTTTGGTTCATTCAGTTTTTTTTAGTTCCCTAGCTCATTCTATTCTTTATTTTGTTTCCTCTGTTGATTCTTGCCTTAATAGTCTTGGTCTAGATAGGTCATTGTTTTGTTCATTTTTTTTTTTTTTTTTTTGTTTAGTTTTTTAAGGTGGGTGGGTTCTTTTGTTTTGTTTTGTTTTTGTGTTCTTTGTGTTGTTTTTTGTTGTTCTTGTGTTTTTTTGTTTTGTTTTTTTATGTTTTTTGTTATTGTTCTTGTGTTTTTTTCGTTCTTGTTCTTGGGTTTCTCTTTGTTTGTGTTATTTCGTGTTTTTATGTGTGAGTGTTTTCTATGTTTTTTGTTTTTGTTTATTGTCTGTTGTTGGTTGTTTTTTATTTTTATTTTTATTTTATTTTTTAAATTTTTTAGGTTTTGGTTGTGTTTATTTTTCATGTTTTTTTTGGGTTATGTCTTTGTAGTGTTATGTTGTTTTTTGTCTTGTTTGTGTTTTGTTATGTGGTTCTTGTGTTTTTCTATGTGGTTTGTGTTGTGGTTTCTTTTATCTTATTGTGCGTGTTTGGTTGTGCTTTTGTTTTTGACACACTCAAGGAGCATGTTTTTTATTTTATTTTATTATTTTTGTTGTTATTTACTTATTTTTAAATTGGTTTTGTGTGTTTGTTTGCTCCTTGAGTATGTCAAAGGTGGTAGGCCAGGTCCGAGTCCTGGGCATTTTTGGCGGAATGGATACCCCTGCCTCCTTGGGTCTTACCCGAAAGTGGCATCCCTTTTGGGATGTTTTCCACAAATAAAAAAAAAAAAAAGTTTAGGAATAGTTATAGGTAAGAAAAAAATAATTGTAGTTAGTATTTGTCCCAAATTGTAATTTTAATAAAATATAGTTTGTGCAAACTAAAATAAATTCTCTTTTAATTATTTATTTTTTTACTAGAGAAAAAAGGTTGTAATCGGGTCTCCTGCTCTGGACAAATCACAACCCTTTCCTTTAGAGCTTGAGAGTTTACAAACATAATCAATTTTCATCTCAATTGAGTTACTATAGATAGATACCTACATATTTTTTTATAAAAAATATTCATCTTGATTTTCATCTTTTGGATCTTCTTCAATTTTATTTGCAAATACAAATACTTAAAATTCAACATCCATATTTTCCTATAGCAACCTTCACAATACCAAAAATTTACATTATCACAATATGCTTTACCAGTTTTAGACTGCTAGTTTCCCTCCTGATGCATAATTACAACCACAAGAACTATAATAAATAGTTAGCAGTCTCAAAAAGGTGAAAGTACAGATACCTAAAATGTGTCATGCTTAAGGGAGCTACTCACATAGACACATTCATAAGATCAGATGACATAATATTGGACTTTCCAAGAATCAACAATGGTTCTCACCACTCATTTGGGACCTTTTCAAGCCATCCAAGCCTAGCCTCTCAAGCCAAAAGTAACCGGATAGTAGCCGCTCGATCCTAGAGCAGCTAGACCTTAGCCACTATAGATAACAACAACCAGATATTAGTTGCTATAGACAACAATTGCTAAACCATAAAACCAGTTTTATAGACAAACAAACCAAATCACAGGTGGAAGTGGCAATCTCCACGCAATAAAGGTGAGTGGGAGTAAATTTGCATTTCCTTTCATGACCAGTTCACATGGAAGACTTTAGTTTACATTTAGACTTTAGTTAACTGGTCTTTAAACATAGAAAAGATAAAAAGCTTCTTATGCTAACTCTCACTATGCATGAGGAGTTCATTCCTAGGGCTTGGACATAGACCTAGGGTTTCACACTACAAAAGGTGCAAGCCTAAGAGCACCAAGGATGGATATTTTATCTGTGGATATTTATCCAAGTAATCCAAATTTATTAGGATAGGTCATTGAGGAGAGCTTTCGAGACTTGGAGAGTTTCCCTTGGAGATCACATTTATGCAAAGACCTGACAAATTGGGGAGCATAGAAACCATTTCAAAATTAGATACAAGCTTTGGTCCATAGGTTTGGAGAAAAGAGGATGAGAGTCACTTTAATGGCCACTATATTGGATAGTGGCCCAAATGCTTAGCTTAGGGTTTTAGACATTAGATTCATTATTTTAGTATATCATTAGCATAGCATCATTTCATTCATTCATATTCATAGCATTAGTCTAATTTACACTTGATTTCATTTTTTATATTCATTGCTAACAACCTCATATGGGGAGGTATTATTAGACATCTAAGAGTGTGTTGTTTTATTGCTTATAGGGCCACAGGTTCATTATATGAAATTTGCAACATACAAGAGCAAAAGGGATCCCTCTAGGAAACATGCCTGGAGAAGGAGGCATTTGTAAGCCCTCATACATTTCCATGTGCAAAACTGGGAAGCTTTTGGAAGCGCACCACCTCTTTGCGAAAGATGCACTCTTTACCTATCTGTAACCTTATTGTATTGAAATGGGTATCCCTAAGAGGGAACTACATGTAACAGGGTTTAAATACAAATAAAAAGATCCATATTTGTTATTTTCGTGTTACACACTTTCCATTGTCTTCCATTTCATTTTTGGGTTTTAATACATTGTAAGTAGAGTAAAAATAGTGATGCATGCATCCCGGGGTCGCTATAGATGGCGATCACGATGGGACCTCCACTAATTTTTCATTTTTTGCCTAAATACTAACTTAGTTTTGTGTGTAGTTCTAGCCGCTCTGAGCTACAACGACTAGAAATCAGTCGCTCTGAGCTACATCGACCAACATAGATTTAGTAGCTCCCACTAATGGCAACCAAGAACCAACCTCTCTGGTCAACAGTGGCCAGAACTGGAGAGTAGCAGAGGATAGAAATAAGGTTTCTAGAGTTGGATTAGAGGTTGGTACAACCTCTATTATATTTTACAACTTTCTATTTGCTTCTATGTGTCTAAAATAGATAACTTAAAGCACATTTATGTTTAGATATTGAAATAATAAAAGGAGAAAGAATTAAGCATCTTGCATATCTTAGATCTTCTTTTAGATTTCCACTAGGCGTTGTTAGGAACAATGACTTATGCCTAAAAAGTTAGTCCTAGAATCCAATGTGCTAGACATTGTATGTTGTTTTCTTGCTTTGAGGCCCTACAAGAGGCCATAGCTATACAAAGTAAAGTGTGCTCATACAAATCATAGTAGTTCATGTATCTTTCTGAATATTGAAATGTATTTTTGCACTTAGGCATATAGGAAAGACTCATTGCTGCTATATGATGCACTTTATGTTACGCAATCTTAAAATGAATACCACACACACACATATAATTTAAACATTGGGGAGTTGGATTTCATCACCAACCCTCAATTCAGTCTAGTGATGTTGGAATTCATCTCCTTCCACTGGTTTTCCCCCTAGAGCTTCCTAGAAACGGATTGAGAAACTTACTTATAGTGATACTAAGTTACTTGTGCTCAAAATTTCTCCCACTATTGGAAAAATCATTGGTTTAGAGTGGAAGAGCTAGGCAAACCCCCCACTGGGACTTCAACGGTGTACCCTAGCTTCTTTTGAGAAAATCATGTTTGGAACGGGTGTACTTGATTGTCACTATGGATGAGTCTTCTCATTCTTAATCCAAGAACAAGAGCAAGAAATCAAAAGAACAACACATCAAAACACACCAAATAGTTTAGGGCACACTTAAATCGATAATCAAGATAAACATTTGTTTGGTATTGTGTGGCTATTCCTAAATTGCAACTCAAAAAATTAATTCATAGACAAAATGGTCAAAACAAGAAGTAAAAACCCTTGATATGATACCAAGGGAGAGACTGAAGCAACTCATACCCATAGGTAGAGTCATAGTAAAATTGAACGACCTACCCGTAAGATCATGGGACGTAGCTCCACGAGCCTAAGGGGTGATAACTAAACCCTTGGTGGATCTCCTAAAGAAACCCCAAGTAGGGAACCACATCATGGAACAAAGTCACATAAAAAAAAGAGGCTTCATAACCATCCTCATCAAGGAGACATGAGGAGACCTCAAGGGCCTCCTCTAAACACATAGAAACCTCTCAAATACGTGAGGAAGCTTCAAGGGCTTCCTCCTCACATGGACATAAATAAGGTTCTAAAACTAATTCTTCACATAGGGATGATGAGACTACTACATCTCCATCCACATGGAGAAAATATGTCACCACAAAGCCCTCTTCATCAAGAAGGCAAGCAAGAGTTGCAACACCTCAAGATTCACAAGAAACATATGAAACAGGTCTACCCACTTAAGGGCAAGAAACTAGAGCTACATCTAGTCATGGGAATCAGATAGAAGAAACCCTTCACACAAAAGGAAATATTCCTATATACTATGATCTCATAGGAGTGAATGGCACCCCATGAGACCAGCCATGGAAAACAAGAAAACTAGATGAGTTGGATCGGTTTCCTACACGACCAACTCAAAGAACTATAGCTACTGAGAACTCTACATATGGAATCTCATGAAATATGACTTCTAAGCACACCTCTTAGTTTGGGGGTACCTCAAAGTGACCCCATAGTAAATGTATAAAGTCTAATCATAGAGATACTCAATAGTACATTGAACAAGTCACATTAGCTAGCAAGAGTACAGGTACAACAAAAACCTCCTCGAGGAATCTATGAGTCAAGAAAACAAGAAAAGAGTTAGATAAACATGAGTCTTCTATGATAGCACAAACTAACCATGTGAGACAGTTAGAAAATGCATTACATAAGGAGTGAGAGCTAGTGGAAGCTCTAAAATAGTATAAACAAAGAGAAAGACTCTTGTGCCAACATGAGTAGTTCTTAAGAGAGCAAGCTGAGCGGCTAGCTCTTAGTAATTTACAGAAAAATGGTGGTGACCACCAAAGAACTAGATGCACTGAATCACCTAAGGAGAGGCACACTAGAAAAGATATCCCACAACAAAATCACCCACCAAATCATGAACAAAATCCAACTAGTGGGGAAAGGGCAAACATAACAAACCAAGATCATAATCTTGAGTCCCCTCATAGGAGGGAGGAAAATGGAACAAATAAAATGGATAGAGAGTTACCTCCATTGCCACTATGAGTAGGCCTACAAGAGGAGGAAATATGTGCATCAAAGGCATTTCAAGAAATTGTTGAAAAGATAAAAGCCTTTGAGAAACAAGAGGTAGCTGGGAACTCGCCAACATTGAGTAAAATACACAACCAACCATTGTGCCCATAAATCCCTAGCCCTCCATATCCTAAGAACTTTGAGATGCCTAGTTTAGAAAAATTTAAGGGTGAAGAGGATGCACAAGAACACATCACCAATTTTATCAATGCATATTTTCATCTTGAAGACAATGACGCTCTCATGCTAAGAAAATTCATAATGACATTTTTAGGTGCTGCCACTCAATGGTTCAACCAACTACCTAAGCATAGCATAACCAACTTTGAACAACTAGTAAATGCATTCCTAAAGCATTTCTCCTTTGGTGCTAAATTGAAAGTGAACCCTTTAGACCTGGCCAACTTGAAATAGTATGATGATGAACCAACAATGGATTATGGGAATAGATGGAGAAAATTTATGGCAAAATTATCATTCTCCATTCCCATAGAAGAGATCATTCGCATGTTCACCAAAAGTTGTTCTAAACACATCTCCCTCTTGCTACAACTTTAGAAGTATCCTTCATTTGAGGAATATTTGGCACAAGCCAAACTCATCGAAGACATAAAAGTAGATGAGGGAACCATTAAAATCTGAAACAAAAAGGAGTGGAACAAGAATGGTAAGAATGACAAGTACAAGAAGAAGTAGGGCAAACCTACTCTAGTCAATCAAGTTTTATTGGCTACACCTAAGCATGGGGGTGCACAATAACCCCAGAACTATCAAGCACATCCCCCACTAGCCAATTACGATCAAAGGAATAATTAGAGGCAAAAAAAAGAATGCAAGCCGCCTTGCTATTTCACGCCTCTGACAGAATCAATGCAATAAATATTTAATCAGCTGAGTGAGACCAGGAGGATCAGATTTCCTGATATACCTCTTATATATCCCAACCATCCTAAGCCAAAAGGATATAGGGAAGATCAATTTTACCCTTATCACAGGATACCGGGGCATGACATTGAGGCTTGCGTTGGTTTTAAGCATCAAGTTCAAAACATGATTGAGGCAGGAGAACTCAAAGTTGACAACCCACTGGCTCTCGATAATAGAGATATGGGCATATACAGAAACTTATTTCCCAATCATGAGGCCCCTAGGGAGCAAGGGGCCCAAGTCAATCAGGTTCGAGTTGATATACCTACCCATAGATGCATTGGGATGGTTGATATTGTTAACATAGCAACTAGGACTAGGCGGTATGGTCAACCACAACCTCCTACAGCTCCCATGAATATCCCAACCGCACCTAGGCAGAGGTAGGACAACCTTCCAGGTCCACCAACATGACCTATGGTAACTATCCGAAGTAGATTGGAGCAAAACCTATAGACGACTCCAACTAAGTTATCCATCCATGAGCTCATACAATAGTCCCCAAAGCATAGGGAGACTTTAATGGAAATTTTAAGGACAATTGAGCTCCAACCACAAGATGCAAATGCATTCACTCATTTTGTGGGACAAGTACAAGAATTCCAGAAACCTCTAATTTGATTCTATGATTATGAGATTAAGACAGTGCCTATTGCCTTACTAGATACTCTACTAAAAATTGTGGCAGCAATAAAAAACTTACCTTTCAAGAGGGTCTATGTGGTTCCTTATATCTTGCACCAGTGTGTCAAGTATGTGCATGAAAATAAAGTCTACATGGTTCTGGTCAATGAAGAGCCATTTAAATACATCCATCAGGTGGAAATTCTAGGAGAATTTGTAATTCCTTCTACCCACCTGTACGTAGCACCTTCATATCCAACCACACAATTGGATAACAAAGACAAAAGGGTAAGAAAAGACCCATGCACATCAACACCTCCTGGTGCACTTAAAATAGTCAATGCTTCCAAAGTACCATCAACATCAAAACCAAAAGATAATCAAAAGCTAAAGGTACCCTTAGTCAAGGAAGAAAGGCCCAAGGAAGTGCCAATTGTAGCCATTGCTAAAATTCCAAGTCCTATGGAAGAAGAAGATCTTCAAGATCAAGATGAAGATAGCGATTACCATCCCACTTCACCAGTGTCATTAGTAGGGTCATCCACGTTGCATGCATCAATACACTTGGAAAGCATAGGCATAGGGGAGTACCTTGTGCAGAACATTACCTTTACACCTATAATTGAGTTTGCACAAGACATGGGAAGACATAAGGACTTGAGACCACCAATGGGAACAGTGGTTCCACTTGGAATCCCTCCCAACCAAATCAATTTTTTCTATGTTAGCCTAGACTGCACCCATAAGTCTTTAGACATAGAAGAGGATTGTGACAAATTATTCACGGTCAATGTTCGTTACCTCTCTAATACCAATTTTGATCTAAGCTACTTTGAGCATTACCATTGGCATGGCTATGGCCTTGGTATATATGAGCAGGGGCACAGGTGGCCATACAAGCCATAATATTAGCTCCCCTCTGATAGGTTTGGGTTAGGCTATTATATTGGAGGTCAAGATGACTCTCTTGTAGAAAAATTGGATAGATTAAGCTTAGGGTTAAGAGAAGACATCAATTTCATTCCTTATAACCCCCTAATAATAAGAAATTTGAGCAAAATATAAGTGGCCACGGTGAACATGTCGCCACAAAATATTTATCATCCAAACATCTCAATTGATTCCACCCCAATAGGATACAACTCATGGGATGAGGAGAATGTATATGAAGCAAGTGATGATGAGGTGCAACTTGGCTTAGACTACCATGGGCCTCACTATTTGCAAAGGTTAACATAGTCCATCCAAAATGACAATGTGTACATATCAGATGAAAGTGACTATGAATCAAAAGACTCAATAGAAAGAGCCTACTTAGGATTGAGCCATCACCCCATAACTTTGGGGCAAGAGACAAATGCAAATGGATTCTTCATAAGTGACAAAGAATATAAAAATGAAATGGAGATGGCCTACTTGGGGCCAAGGCATGAGCCCCTTGTCTTAGGACCTCATACCAATGCTAACGGTTTCTGGATAAGTGATGATGATTTTGAGGATGAAACCAAGATGGATTATCTTGGGCCTCACCACTTGTGGCAAGTCGACATGTTGGTAGAGAGAGAGGTGGCACTCCATGCCATGGACCCTCATCTATGATTTTTGGGGAGACATTTTGACCTAGATGCCATTCACCATATGGTCAATCCCCCTCTGCCTATATTTAGAGAGTGGTTAGAGCCCAATGATCCTATTATCCACCCTACTCATGGGCTAGATCCAAAAATTCCCATTCCTCCAGAGCCTCATCGTAAGTATGGAAGGGAAACCTCTAAGATAAGATTGCAGCCATGTGGTTCTAGAGATTTCATCCCATCCATCAACATGATCTCCATTGATTTGGCCACTCCACTTCATAATCTAGCAGATCCTACCAAATCATTGTATCTTGATGTAGAGGCTATCGATTGGGATCATGCTGATTCACCCATAGAGCCTGAAGACCTCTTCCCCAAGGAAGAGATTTTACAACCATTCCATTTTGCATCAAGTTGTGCGTATGACATCTTCCATGTTGGTTTGGATCCTGAGTCAGAAGGTCCTATAAATCCTAGTGATGAAATTCATTTGACCATACCTCATAAACTAGAGGATGGGTCACATATGGCTATAGAAGTGACTTTCGAGGTGGACATCAATGATGATCCTACCCAACCAAGAAAAGTCAAGTTTAGAGAAATTCTATCTCCAGAGGAACAAGCCATCCTAATTCCTCTCCTCAAGGAGAGGCCAAATATTTTTGCTTGGACTTACAAAGACATGCTAGGGATAGATCCAAAGTTAGTCATTCACAACCTTTCATTGGATCCCATGAAGAAGCCAATCAAGAAAAACCTGAGGAAAATGCATCCAACCATCGCTTTGATGGTGAAGAACAAATTGCAAAAACTATTGGATGTAGTGTTCATAGTTCCTATCGACTACCCTGAGTGGGTGTCAAACATGGTACCCATGGGAAAACCCGATGGAAGAGTTCATATCTGCATAGAATTTAGATATTTAAATAGGGCAACACCAAAGGATTCATTATCATTTCCAAACATAGATGCTCTTGTAGATGCAACCGCAGGTCATGAGATGCTCTCCCTAATGGATGGTTTTTCCGGATACAACCAGATTTGGATTAAGCCCGAAGATCAACATAAAACTGCTTTCATTACTCCATGGGGAACATTCTGTTACAAAGTGATGCCATTCGGTCTCAAAAATGCTGGTGCCACATATCAGCGGGCCATGACATACATATTCTATGACTATATGCATAAGATATTAGAGGATTACATGGATGACTTACTGGCCAAGTCCCTATTGTGAAAAGAGCACGTTGAAGTCCTTAGACAAGTATTTGACCACCTCATTGAACATAATGTCCGATTGAATCCTAAGAAGTGTGTATTTGGCGTAAATTTTGGCAATATTTTGGGATTCATCATATCCAAGAGAGGCATTGAAGTCGATCCTACAAAGGTAAAGGCTATATTGGAAATGGTCGCCCCTACCAACATTAGGGAGCTAAGGAGTCTACAAGGCAAGATAACATCCATCAAAAGATTCATCGCGTAATTATCAGATAAATGTCGACCCATGAATCGGTTGCTACGCAAGAAGGTCCCATTTCATTGGGACGAAGAATACCATCAAGCCTTTGCAGAGATCAAAACTTATCTAGCAACACCACCAGTATTGGCTCCACCAAGGCCAGACATACCATTTTTACTATATATATCGGCTACTGATTTCGCATTGGGCACCATGTTAGCCCAAAAGAATGCACAAGACAAAGAGCAAGCCATATATTACATTAGTCGCACCTTGGTGAGTTATGAGCTAGGATATGCATATGTCAAAAAGTTGTGTTTAGCAGTGGTCTTTGCAACTCGAAAGTTATGACACTACATGTTGAGCCATACGACCTACGTCATATAAAAACAAAATCCTTTATAGTACATGATGAGCAAGACATATCACAATACACGTACCATAAAGTGGATCATGCTATTGATAGAATTTGATCTAGAGTTCATAAGCCAAAAGTCCATCAAGGGATAAGTCATAGCAGATCAATTAGCAGAGGTGCCTCTTTAGGATAACAAGCCTCTCACCATAGAATTGCTTGATGATGCGGTCTTTGCATTATCAGATCTGCTAGAACTCGAAGAACCTAAAAAAAAGAGACATGTCATTTTCTTGAGTTGAAGGTGAACAAGGGGAGAGAGATTGATTTATCACACCGAGGCTCCATTGCCCTTATCATTCAAACTAGACTTCCCTGACAAACAAAACACAGAATATGAGGCATTGATCTTGGGACTCCAAACCAGAAGGGCAAAAAGATAAACTTTGGGCTCTTGCTCATAGTAACCAGGTCAAAGGCTTTAATGTAGGTCCCACTCAGAGACTTAAAGAACGTTGACACCTACTACCCTAGAATGGTATGACATTGAGGCAATCCCTCATACGTCAAATAGATTGATAGACACCATGGCCTCTTTGGGATCCTTAATCCCTCAGAATCCATCTACTGATTTTACAACCATTCATGTGAAAGTGCTTTCGCACTCAACAATACGCCGTGAAGCTTTTGAAAATCAAGAATCAGTCAACATGATCCACATCGAACCAAATCAGGATTGGTCCTTCGTAGCTAGAGATTTATTATAAATGGCACCTTGGGGGTCTTTGATCTCCCAAGGACCTATGGATTATGGTACAACCATACACCATAGATTTGTTCCTCAATCCATGTTCACCAGCTCGAGAATGCAAGAAAAGCAAGCCGTATTTTCTATAGAAGTCATGGCTTATCAAGATTGGATTTCCCAACTACGAGACTTCTTGAAACTTGGAATAGTACCTCAAGCTTTGTCGCATAATGAAAGTCAAACATTCAAATAGAAAGCAACAAGATACATATTTCTAGGAGAAATCCTCTATAGACAAGGATATGATGGAGTATTACTCCGTTGTCTTAAGCCCTAGGAAGCATCCTGGGAAATTTCGCAAGCTCACGATGGCACATGTGGAGGGAATTTCAGTGGCATGGCCATCGTTAAGCACATCTTGAGAATGGGTTACTATTGGCCCACCATGGAAAAGTATTGCTATGAGTATGTCAAGAAATGCATTAAGTGCCAACATCATGCAAATCTAATGCACTTACCATCGCAAGCCTTGCAACCCATCCAGGTAGCATGGCCATTCTTGCAGTGGGGACTAGACTTGATTGGGAATATCTCACCCCCATCCTCAGGTCGACACACATTCATCATAATAGCCACTAAATACTTCACTAAATGGGTTGAAGTGATCCCCTTAACATCAACAACTAGACCAAGGATTGTGGAGTTTATACTCCATAATATCATAAGTCATTTTGGGGTCCCTTCAAAGATAATATCGGATAATGGGCCATCTTTCAAGAACAAAAATATGTGTTCTTTAATGAACAAATACCATATTAAGCACAATTTTTCAACGCCTTATTATCCTCAAGCAAATGGGCAAGTAGAAGCCTTGAAAAAAATAATAGTCTCCATCTTGAGGAAGATGATGCAAGACAATCACAAGGATTGGCACATGTAGTTGCCTCTTGCACTATGGGCATACAGGACTAGTATACGGACTCCCACTGGGGCAACACCATTTTCACTAGTATATGGCACTGAGGCCATCATGCCACTAGAATTGGAAATTCCAACTCTACGCATAGCATTAAAGGACTTCATAGATGATGATGTCATGTGACAAGGCCACCTTGATCAGTTGATGCTTCTTGATGAACAACGAGTCAATGCTTTAGAGCATCTTCATATTTACCAAGATCGCCTTACGTGAGCTTACAATAGTAAATTCCACTTAAGAGAATTCAAGGTTGGAGATCTAGTGCTCAAAGAAAACCAACAAAATTTGAATCTACCATCGCACCTACGAGACAAGTTCATGGCAAATTGGATAGGCCCGTACATGATTTCACAAAGATTTGGTCCTGGAGCATATCGCCTTATATCATTAGATGGTGTTGAAGAGCCTGAACCTCTCAATATCATTCACTTGAAGGCATTCTACACATAAAATACAAAAACATTCAAATATGTCAAAAACACAAAAACATTCAAATATGTCAAAAACACAAAAACATTCAAATATGTCAAAAATACAAACAAATCATAAAAACATAAAAATTCAAATCAAATTCAAAATGCTCCAAGGGCATTCAAGTCGCTTGGTCAAAATCAAATCAAAATGCTCCAAGGGCATCCAAGCCACTTGGTCAAAATTAAATTAAAATGCTCCAAGGGTATTCAAACCGCTTGGTCAAATTCAAATCAAAATGCTCCAAGGGTATTCACAACCCTTGGTCAACTCCAATCAAAAACGCTCCAAGGGTAATTCATGCCACTTGGGTAAAATCAAAAAGCTCCAAGGGTACTTCATGCTACTTGGTCAAAAATAAAAAAGCCCCAAAGGCACAATAAGCCCTTTGGTCAAATTAAGCAAAAATACAAAAACAACATAAAAATATAAAATACAAAAACAATTGCATCTCACATATTGCATCCACATAATTGCATTGCATTTTCATATCCATTACATTCGCATATGTCATAAGAGCCTTAAAAGTGATGCCACAGTTTGTCTCACAAACCATTCAAATCCATACCTCCATCAACACATGTGTGTAATTGTGCTTTTCAACACAACCATTATCTGTTGCTATACATAATATACTAAGGTTTTTTGGTTATTCAACCACACCTAGTGATCTTATCAACTTTTGTGGAAAACCATCTTGGTTAGTAGAGAATAAGGTCTAGTGGTGAAAAAGCCTAGCATATCTCAGGATCCCACCACTAATTACAAACACTAAATTCTAGTTGGTACATGGGAAGATGAAATCCGTAAAGTGGTTAGGTTACATAAAGCGAAAATTGACATCCTTGCTTATCCCCCTTTGCAACCAATTCAAAAAAATGCTAAGAATTGACAAAAGGAAAAGCTCCACCCTACCCAGAAATCCCTTGCTTAAGTCAACAAACAAAAATCCTAGGTTCAAAGTTCAAAATCTTCAAAAGTCATACATCAACACCCATATGCATAGCTCAAAATATCAAAAGGACAAAAGCAAAATAAACAGTGATTATCATCACTACAAGAATCCCTTGCTCTAAAAAAAAAATCAGAAAAAAATAAACAGTGATTTTATCACTAAATACGAGCAAGTATCCCAAGTCATAATGAAGAAAAGAAGGGATTGAAGCTTGAATCCCTGGAATTCTTAGCACTATACAGGATTGGAAGGAGAAATCCTTACGCATGACGATATGTCTATCACAAAAGCTATGCATTTGTATAGACCAATGTTTGAATGTGGATGAGCTAGCTTTAGGTAATCCAAAACTACCTAGTGGTATAGTCCAATTGAGTCCAACATAAGAATAATATGAACACTTGAGGATCCCTGATCTTAGAAATGGGCTGAAAGAATCCCGCCTGAAATTGGAGGAAATACATGGGTTCTATCTAAATATATTCATTTGCACACACAAGGAGAATGAGTATCTAGGACCATGATGAAAGCCTAATTTTCAAAAGCCTTAAATGATCAGTACACAGTCATTGATAGGGTAACTAGAGTGTTTGAATCTCTGAAAAGCCCCAAAATTATTACATAGCAACAAATCATATCATCATTCACACCATCACTTTCTTTATAAGATTCTATAAATTAGGGGGTATCAACATAGTAGGACAAATATCGCATATATATTAGAAATAGTATATAGACAACCATGACTACTTCATATCTTTTAATTTATAGAAACTTATCAAAAAAATACATCTCACACCATTACATCTCATATATGAATACTTAATCAATTCTTATGATAAGAGCGATTATTTAAATTCATGATTATTTTTTTACTTTTTGTGGTATCACCCATTAAGATTGTCAATTTCATATGCATTCCTTATGTTTTAAGTGATTAAAGCATACAGGTTCATTTATACCATCCCATCACATAAGTTAGATGCATACAATTAAAGCAAAATTAGACATGCATCCATAAACACAAAAACCAAATCACCCATCATTACATCATAAAGCACATCATAAAACATATAGGCAATATCCATTTGCATACAATCATAAATTCATCATTTATCAACTCAAAATACATCACATTATATCATCAAATCATATAAGCATCTACACATCCATATAAGCATCTACAATATCATCTATCATCTAACATATACATCAAGTCATCATAATGCCATCATCACATCGCATCATAAAATAAAATAACAACAAAAACATGAGTAATAAATGATACACATAATGAGTCATAATGTAAATATATCATAAAAGTATGTGTGTCAAGTCCATGGATATATAAAAATACCCATGGGCTATAGTCATATAGGTCAGCTAACCTCAAAAACAAAACCAAGAGCACCATAAATCAAAATACTAGGCCTGTACCCCTTGCAGCACCACCCCCTATGGCTGGATCTCTAGGAGAATGGTGTGAGTTGGACCCTGCTAGTCTCTCAGTATGATTTTGGGCCCCATGACCAGGATGGATGGAAGACTACCCTACTATAGAGCTCCTGTTGACCTATGATCCACCTGTGGCTCCTCTCTCCCTAGGGATGGCTCCTAGCCTCCTGATCTACCTCGAGAGAGCAACAATATGGGTTGTATCCTCGATAATTTGTACATCACTGTCATCCAATAAACCCTGTAGATGCCTGATCTCATCCTTGAGAGCTTCCCTCAAAGGACCCTTAGGAGCAGGAGGAGCAACAACAACCTGCATCCAGGCAGCTCCTCCCATAGTAGCTTGCAAAGCCTGTATCTGGTCTGAAAGCTATGCTATAGTGGTATCTCGTTGAGCTATGATGGCATCACATTGCTATACCTGTATCTTGGATAACTGGAGCTCGGCCTCCACATCATGTAGTTGTGTCCTGAGAGGAGAATCTCTCTCCTTAGGCTCCATCTCCTCCTTCACCTCCTCAAGAGCCTCTTGCTCCTCCACTGCCACCTCCTCTACCTATTGGCCCCATGTCGTAGTCCTAGCATGAACCCTGCATCTCGATGGATTTGCCCCATCTTCGCCATCATCCTATTAGTCTAGACTACCCTTAGCATGCTATATAAGGTCACCCCACCACTGTAAAAATACATCTATGCTTCCACCAACCACTCCAGGATCAGCAATTGGGGCATCCTCCTCATTGTCTAACTCTATAACCTATCAAGGAGGGAGGTCTCTCTCTACTATGATGCACTTGTACAAAAATGGTACTTGTGGCACATCTTGCTACAAACCGTACTAACAAAGAACCTAAGAGTAGAAGAAGTGCTCATGGATGCTAATATTATGGCCAATGAGCCATCACTCATGTCGCATCCTAGTAGTAAAACTAGTTAGGTCATCCCAAGTAGGACACTCATGATACGAGTGCCATATGACATCTCCAGCCCGAAGTCTAGTGAAAGTATCAGTATAATGAGTCAACTCCCCTATAAAAGTGTAGCTCTTGCACTCCTCACTCTCTCTAGCCCATCTAGTGGTATAACACTACATCTGCCCATCCACACCTATGATCTCAACAGGAAGCCCCTTGGGATGATCTACCTTAAATGTGCTCCCATCCCCATATCTAAAAAAGCAACCTACATGCGATGCTGACACAATCCCTATGGCAGATGTGGTATAGCTCATCATAGCACTAAGCCAATAGAGACCTACCCCACACATATCTAATAGGCTCCTCGCTATCCATCAGGTCCTAAACCATCACAAGGAGGTTCCAAGGGAACCTCAAGCCTGAGCAATCTGGGATAAGGACCTTGTTGATGACCATTAGCAACATTGCATGCCTCATTGTGAAAACATGCTCTCGATACCAATGGATAATGGACACTCCCCTAGACTTGGTGTTCTTGAGAGAATCCTCAGAGCACCCTTCGAACACCCAATGGAAGACAACCACCTGATCATTAGTGGTCGAAGAAATAATGGCCACTCCATCAAAAGGGATTCAAAATATCCTATACACATCCTTTAGCATAATGGTCATCTCGCCGATCAGGAGGTGGAAAGTATTAGTCTGAGGGTCCCAACGATGGGCCAAAGCCATAAGGTAATCCTGATCTGACATAATGTGAGGCAGTTTGGTAACATACTGGAGCCCGTGAGCCTTAAGCCACCTCCAATCTGTGTCATCTAGAAGAGGTAGAAGGTCATTCATGAGCCTCGGGTCCTGAGCCCGAGTAGTAAGGATCTAAGCAAAGCAAAAGAAATATGAAACATAACTACAATGCATCTAAGGCATAAATCCTAATAAAACATGAAAATCTGACATTCTCCTAAATCTAAGCAAAGAGGGGGGATAAATACACCTAGGCATGCAATATATGCTAAAGAGTAGTTCAAAAGTCCAAAAAAAATTAAAAACTATCTCAGGAAAATCCAAAAATAAAATAAAATAATAATAATAAAATCTTTGCAAAATTGGCTAAGGGATTTAGTCGCTGTCGCCCATAGCGGCCAGAATCTAGCCACTGGAGATAGTAGTGACTAAAGCCCAATGGTAAAATTTACCATTGGGGTTCAAACCTAGCCGCTCTGGGTGACAATGGCAAAAATTTTTGTCGCTCTGAGTGACAGCGATCGAAGGGCGATATGACAAACCCGTGAACCCTAGGTCATAAAATGTAAAATTATTAAAAAAATTAAAAATGGGGACCAACCCACCACATAAAAACCTATACTAAGCCTAGCTATGGATTCCATTCATTACCAACAGGTTTAGTGAGGTTCATTTACTAGTTACTTAGTGAGGTTCAATTTTACCCAAAAGAGGAAAAGAGGTTAGGGTTTGAAAGAATACTCAAGAAGCTCCGACTCCTCTAGCAGCTAATACCTCACCCTACACAACCATATCCTCGACGCAAGTATCTTTCGCAACTACAACTATCGTTGTCTCACCAGAGCTATGAAAAGTGAATTGTCAACAAAGAAAATGATAGGTCAAAAACCCTAAAAGTGCATTTTTATATTTTCAAATTATGCCTTAGCCACTGCTAACGTCAACGGCCCAAAATTTGTGGTCGCTCAAGGCGACAATGGCCACAGGCAGAGACTCAGAGGCCACTGGACCTAACAACGGCTTGCTCCACAAATGAAAAAAAAAATATTCCTTCCATGGGGATAACAAAAAAAATATTAAATAAATGTATTTTGATGAATTAAAATCATCTTGATGATCAAAATAACAAAAAAAATCACATAAAAGCATAATATCAAGCAGGCCTCGTACCTAGTTACTTACTCTATCCACTCGACGATTGCAACGATTCACACTCCATGCACTTCGATGAGATGAGTAGGTTACCATAAGGCCACTTGGGGCAAAAAAATTTCATTTTGGAATTACGATGTGCCACCCTTCAATCCCAAAGAATACCAAGATGGTCGGATTGCTCCACGGGTGCGAAAGGATCATCCTAATTCCCCTATGATACCTAAAATATTAAGCCAAAGTGATACAATATGAAAATAAATAAGAATCACTCATCCTAACTCCCTAAGAAGGCTATTGATAGCTGGACCTCTCCTCGGGATAGGGATGGATGATTATCATAAACAATTGGAATCACACTTGGATGTGGGATTGCCCATTAAAAACAACAAATGCTAGAAAGGAACCAGATTAGTCATATTGGTCAAGCGACTTGTCACTTCATTCATTGTCATTTCTTCACCAATCCATTGTGTGAGGAAGTAGTTCAAAACTTCAACATAATCATAATAAAATCAACAAAAGATCACTCGATCACATCAAAATCGTGTTCATCCTACGAATCATTGCATACAACAATCACAAATTTTCCTTGTTTGCTGGGAATGTAAGCAAACATGACATCTTCAATTGTAGCTCTCCTACCAGTTAGAACTATTGTAGCAGCTAAAGCTACCCGATTGAGTTTGAGGAATGAGTGCAATTTAATATGCCCGAGCCACTGAGCTAAGTCCTTAGAACGTTGAGGAGATGATTCGAAGGATGAGCGCCATCTTGCATGATTGGGCCATCCGACATTGATCAAACCCTTGATCATCGTACACCTTACAAACAGATTAGTCTACATTTTTTCTCAGAATTGTGTTTTCCACACATCATGTCATAAAAGGGGCATCTATAGACACCTAAAATGTGTCATTCTTAGGGGAGCTACTCAGAAACATTCATAAGATCATATGACATAATATTGGACTTTCCAAGCATCAACAATGGTTCTCACCACTCATTTGGGGCCTTTTCAAGCCATCCAAGCCTAGCCGCTCAAGAAAAAAGTGACCAGATCTTAACCGCTTGAGCCTAGAGCGGCCAGACCTTAGCCACTGTAGATGAAAATGACCAAATATTAGTCACTGCAAATGATAATGGCTAAACCATAAAAGTAGTTTTGCTGACAAATAGGCCTAATCACGGGTGGAAGTGGCAATCTACATGCAATAAAGGTGAGCGGGAGTAACTTTGCATTTAGCCATGAAGCAACAACCAACAACTCAAATAATCCATTTAGCCATGAAGCCCGTATAATATCATCTTCTTCTACTCAACATACAAAAGTTCTACTTGCTTCACAAAATCATAGTGTGCTTTACCATATGTGAACTTCTAGTTTCCTCCAATGCATTGATCTATAAATGAATCCCATGAAATAGTTTGTAGTCCTTTGGAACATTATTTTGAATTTGATCCTTTCAAATTTTTCTTATTAGCTTTAGCTAAACTTACTACTTCCTCTAACCATTGAAAAGAGAATTTAACTTCATTATCCTCTATTAAAACCCCTCTATTGGCTGGCCTATAAACACATTTATTCCCTTCCCTTTAACATATGTGTAAGCTAGATTTTTTTAAACTATGTAGCAAGGTCTTATATTTCCATAATGATCTCTTGTATGTTCCATGAAGTCTTTTCTTTTCTCAAAATTAAATTTATTACTATTAGTGAATCACCTTCCATCCATACTCTATTCCATTCATTTATTTTTGTATTTTAATCCTTCCAAAGTTGACAAAGATTTAGCTTCATTATTTGTATTAAATCCACTACTAAGATCATACTATGACAAAATCTTACCCTTTTTGCTTCTATTTATTCCTCCTCCCCTATCAGTCCTAGATTTTCTTCAGATGCTCCATATATCAAGGATTTTTACATAAATATTAGGTATTGGATGAGTTTATAGGGTTGGTTTAGACTCCTCTATGGCTAAACAAATCTTCCTTTTCATTACCTCTAAATTAATTTTATTTTCTTTAAATATATTTTTTTGCTTTCTAACCATACAGTCCAATGTATTGTATCTTTTATTGTATCCTAAATTATCTGTAATACCTCACTTTTAAATGTGCTTTAACCATTCTTTAATTTTTCCATTCATCACCATGCACTTACTAAAAATATTAAGAATTTGTTTCCATAGTTCATAGACTTTTGAACAATGTCCCAGGATATGGTTTAGAATAATTCTTATCCATTATCTTTGAATCTCTTTGTACAATATCCAAATCAATTTTACCCATAGAGCTAAGTTTTCATCCATAAGAAATCTTAAATTAATACATACCCTAGTTTTATCATCACACACCTTGCTCTATTGCATGAAAGAAAATTTCCTTTTATAATGTAATCTTGACCACAAAAATGATCGCATAATACAGATTAAACTTTTTTCTATAGATTTTGGCATAATATAAAAGGATATATAATATGTTGGAATGGTCTATAAGACTAATTTAATTACTTGCACTCTTCCTTCTAATGATAACCATCTACCTTTCCATATTTGTAGTTTATTGTTAACTTTACTTAAAAATTAATTCCACAATTCTATCCTTATTCTCCCCTCAAATAATGGCATCCCTAGATATGTTGCTGGTAAATTTACCTCTTATATTTGAAGTAACCTACGTATTTCTACTCTAATTCTAGATAGAGTGTTTAGGAAGTAAATTTTTTATTTCATCCTATTAACTTTTTGCCTCAAAATTCTTTCGTATTCTTTTAATAAATTATTCATAGCTCTGGTCTCATTTTTTCTTGCACTCCCAAAAAGGGTTGTATCATCTATAAAATATTGATGGGTGATGTTGTGAATGTTATTACTAGCCTTAAGTCCACTTATTAACCCATATTTGTATACCTTCTTCAAGTTCCTTTCCAAAACCTTTGCCATAATAATGGATAAATATGGTTATAGAGGATCTCTTTGTCTAAGGCCTATCTTGGCTTTAAAAAGTTGTGTTACTATCCCATTGACTACTATTGAATATGATACTAACACAAGATTTAATCCATATGACCCATTTATTCCCAAATTTAAACTTTTCTAATATTGCAAAAAGATAATCCCTAGGCTTTATTAATATCAAGTTTTAAGATCATTGCTCTTTGTTTCCTAGAAGTTGTTGAATGCATTACTTCATGACCTAGTATGATCTCGTCTAGAGTTTGTCTCCCATTCACAAATACTCATTTATTTTCTAAAATAGTTTTTTTATAATAGTGGTCTTAATTGATTTACCATCACTTTATATATTATCTTATACTCTATATTACATAGGCTTATGGGCCTAAATGAATCAAATAATTTTGCATCCTTCTTTTTTGGAATCAGGATAAGATATGTTGCATTTATTTTATAAGGCATGTACTATTTTACCCTAGACTATTCCACTACCACCAATAAATAATCCTTCATAATTTCCTAGTTATTCTAATAGAATGCTATAGATATTCCATCTATACCTGGGGATTTATCCTTATTAAAAGAGAAAATATCTAAATACAATTCTTCTAAAGTAATAGGGTCCATTAGTTTTCTATTGCCTTCATCTATTATAATTGAAGGTACTTCTTGTGGTAGTGTATTATTAAGAACTTCAATATCCTTTGATCCTAGAATATTTTGGTAAAAAAATTTTGCCTCCTTTTTGATTTTGCTCTATTATTCAATCCAAAACCCTTATATTAATTTTAATTCTACTAATAATAGATGTTTTTATCTCCTTTTAACTAAGCCAGTCTTGATTTTTAATCTACAAAATTTCTCTTCCTTACAATATTATGATCTTCACTATTATGATCTTCACTAAGAAACTATCTTTCCTCTGAGTTTGGATTATTATGCCCATATTTTGAAAATTTATCTTTTAGTTCTTCTTTCTTCTAAAAAATGTGTCTAAAAGTTTTCTTGTTCCATTCTTTTAATCTAGATGTCATTGATTTAATTTTTTTGAAAGTGTATACAACCCATCATTTTCTGAATAGTTCCATGTTTGTTCTATCATATCAAAAAAATGACGATAGTATTCCCACATCTACTCTTATTTAAAATATGATTTTTTTTAATTCACTCACCACCATTTTAATTTTTATTGGCCAGTGATTTGAACCAATCCTTGTCAAGAAATTAATTTTAGCACAAGTCCCTTTATCTTTAATAATATAAGAGTATGAATCTATCCATTTTTTTCCTATCAGGTTTTGGCCTATCATGTTGCTGGTCAATGTATAGTTGTCCTCTTCAAATTCAACCTCCCATATATTATTGTTTTGAATGAAATATAAGAAATCTCTCATACGGGTTATTTTCCTAATTACTCCAAAATTTTCATCCAACTTGCTTATGACATTAAAATATCCTATGATTAGGAATTGGGTTTTTTGGTCTTTACTTATCATAAAGGCTTCAATCCCATCCCATAATTATGATTTGCTTCACTAATTTTTAGGTCTATAAACATTGATAAATATGAAATGAATATCTATGAAGTAGCATGTGACTAATAAGGCTATCCAATGATTAGTTTTATGAATGGCTTCATAGGAGGTTCTAACTGGATTCCAAAAAAGTTAGAATTACCCTTGCAATTCCTTCCTAATCCATAAAATTCTATTCAAATCTTGCCCATACTACCTTCATAGTTTTGGAAACTTCTTCCTTTATCATTTTATTTTCATGGATACAAAGAATGACAGGCTTATTACTTAAACAAAGGTCCCTAATACACCTCTATTTTGAGGGGATATTAGCAACCCTTATATTCCATGAGATAGTAATCATATTTTCTATGTTTTCTCTTTCTTCCCTAGCTCTACTTGATAATTTAAAGTTTTTCCTCTTTTTTCCTTGCTAGTACTAAGGGTAGGCCTTATTATTATATTCCTCAATATTCTATTACACCTTTCATTTTCATTAGATTTATCCTCTCTTGGCTCTACTAAAGAAGCTTTTGACTTATGTTGCTTATTTTCTAATATCTTCTTATTAATGCTAGAGGTATTAATATCTAACAATTCTTTTTATCTACCAATTTAATTCTCCTAATAGGTGCATGGTACTTGAAGAGAGTTCAAAATCTAATGAGGCACATTCCTTAGGTTTAATAGGAATGTTCATCCCTAAATTGGGTTCAAACTTAGTAGACTATTCCTTGTTAATATTATGATCCTATTGTACCATGTCATCTAATCTTTGATATATTTTTTATTCATAGGCTAAAGCCTCAATAAATTGGTGTTTCTTCCAATATCCTTATTGGTCTAGACCTATTTTTTGGAAGGTGAAAATGATCATCATCAATATCCATTTTTAAATTTCTCTTATGGTTTTCTACATATGTTTCTATTAGAATATTCTTAGGGCATGATATCTCAATATGCCTCACCTTGTGACATCTTCTACATATGAAAGATATATTTTCATAAAACATGGCTTGGGTCCACAACTTACCCCCATACTTAAGAATGTTTGATTCTGGTAAAGGTTTACTAATATCCATCATGACCAATATTTGGGCATAAATACCCAAAAATCCATATTTTCTAGTTTTTAAAATTTTAAGGAATTCTCCTAGAGTGTTTCCATAATTCAATAGGTAACCTATACATCTTGATATATATTGGTACTAGGGATAGATTTATATTTTCAAGTGTAAAGCCTTCATACGAGTGGGTAACGAAGATTCATGCTATTCCCATAAATTAAGGAATCCATTTCAATATTCTATATATTTAATCCCTAGAATATAAAATATATAGGAATAAACCTTTATAAATAAAGGATAGAATCACTCTTGGAGACTTCCATCTCTTATCAATCCACTCTCTTAAAGTTGAAGCCCCCTACAAATATTTAGAATTTTGTTTTCCCATGATTTAAAAAATAATCACTACCATTATTTTAGATGACTAACTTCACATGGTTATATCTCCTTCAATACTGATCACATTCTTTCATATTACCATTGAATTTAAATATCTTCAAATAATGCACAAATTGATCCAATAATCATATAAATCGGAAAACCCTTTACAAAGATGTGGTTCTTAAAATATGAGACATTTTTTTGGAAATTTTTCCTAAATACACCCTTATTCGAGATGGCTATATTCACACACACACACATATATATATATATATATATATATATATATATATATATATATATATATATATATATATATATATATATATCTCAATCAATACTACTTGAATTATTTTGTATGATAACTCATTTCAAAGATCTTAAAATTCCTTATAAAATATCAGAAGAATCATTTGAATCAGACAAATTTGTTTTCCCATGACTTGAAAAATCATTACTATCCTTGTTCTAGATGACCAAATTAATAGGGTTATATCTGCCTCAATTCTACTTAGATTCCTTCATATGACCACTAATTTTAAATCTCTGACCACTAATTTTAAATCTCTTCAAATTATGTATAAATTGGTCTAAGAATCATATAAATTGGAAAACCCTTTACAATATATGGCTCTTAAAAAATGAGATTTTTTTTGGAATTTGTTTCCTAACTCTACCCTTGTTCCAAAGGGCTATATTCACATGGATATATCTCCATCAATACTACTTGAATTATTTCATATGATATATCATTTTAAATATCTTAAAATTTCTCATAAAATATCACAAGAATCATATGAATCAGACAAATTTGTTTTCTTGTGACTTAAAAAATCATCACTACCTTTGTTCTAGATGACTAAATTCATAGAGCTATATCTCCCTCAATGCTATTCAGATTCCTTCATATGAAAATTTATTTTAAATATCTTCAAATTATGCACAAATAAGACCAAGAATCATCTAAATTAAAAATTCCTTTACAAAGATATGGCTCCTAAAAGATGAGACATTTTTTTAGAATAATTTTCCTAACTTTACCCTTGCTCTGGATGGCTATCTTCAAATGGATATATCTCCATAAATACTACTTGAATTATTTCATATGAGAAATAATTTCAAATATCTTCAAATTCCTCATAAATTTTCACAAGAATCATTTGAATCAGACAACTCCATGCAAAAATATGGCTCTTGAAATATGAGATATTTTCTTGAATATTTTTTCTTGACTGCAGCCAGATGAAGAATCCTGACAAAAAAATTAAACTCTATTTTATTTTTTATTTTTTAAATATATGTAAATGAAAATATGGTTCAATTCCATTCAATATGAGGGGACCATGACCCTTCATAAAAACATGTGTAAAATTAAAAAAAACCCATTGAAAAAAAGATGGTTCAATTGAGTAAGAGTTCAAGAACATTTATAGGTAAGAAAAGATTATATTTAAGTAATATTTATCCTAAATTGTAATTTTAATAAATATAGTTTGTGCAATCTAAAATAAATTCTATTTTATTATTATTTTTTAAAATATATATAAATGAAAAAATGGTTTTTATAAATTATTGATATCATGTTTTTCACTTATCTCATCATTCACTTTAACAATGTACACACAAATAAAATGATGGTTATAAAAATGTCAATATCATGTTTTAAAAATATGATTCCATGTGTATTGGTTCATATTTTTTTGAATTAGCTATTTACTACTAGGGTTATAGAAATATATCTCATACTCATTATGTCTAGGTAAAGTTTTTTAATCATGATGATTAACAAGTGTGTCATGTGTGACCTAAGACAATAGAAGGGAAGACACCATTTGAATGATATACAAGGGATGTTATTTCTTGGAGCAAGAAAAAGCCTACTCCAAGCTTTGAACTTGACACCTTCTACCTACAAGTGAACTAAGAAAAATACTGTACCATGTAGTAATTTGACACATATGAATATCACCTTCCCCTAGTACATATACCATTCATCAATAAAAAGAGGATAGTAAAAAAATTGCTTGTGGGATTTAACCTACTAACCTTACTACAACAAACAAGATATCCAATTGTTGCACTATACTATTAGATGCATATTTTTAATGATTGAGCACTTTTATGTCTCCTTTTTTGAAGATCCACAAATAATAGAAAGAAGGTTGCCAAGTCTTGAGCTAGAGACCTTTTTTGAGTAAGCAAGAGGTTGATTCACTATGCCAAGTTACCATGCTTGGAGTAGACCTATAGACACTTTCACTTAGTATGTATGCCCATTGGATCAAGCAAATGCATTTGTGATAGTTAAGGCTCAAGGATTTGATCCTACAACCTTTATTATAAAAAATTATTGACCTCTACCATTGTTCCATTACTATTTGATGCAACATAGATGGTGAAGATTCATTAAACCCTAGAAACACCAACAAAAAACAAAGATGAAGTGACATATTTTAAACATGATACCTCATGGATATGAACATGTAGTCCTAATATTACATCCAAAATGCCAATGTAGGTACTTATTTATCATTGTATTCACTTAGATGCATGGGAGCATGAATATATGGAGCCACATGTGAAATAGATAAACCAATTCATTGAGAAGGAAAAAGGGTGGTAAAACTGATTGAAAATTTAAATTTAAAAATTCAAAAAGATATGAACCTGAATGCGATACCCTTAATCACTAGTGAATAAATATCTTCTATTTTATGCGTTATGTAGCTCTATAAACTACTCTAATTGGAATAGTTTCCAAAAATTAGAAACATTCCAAAACATGCATTCACCATAATTATATGCTAAAAATAAGAAACAACAGTTAAAAGGTAGTAATAATAAACAAAGTAAAGAAACAAAGGGAGACAAAAAGAAGTATAGGGTAGGCTCCCATGGATACTTCAAAATATCATATTTATTAACACTTATAATACAAATGGATCCTAATTGATAGGTATTTATGGTGATACCAAAATATTAATGCGTAGTTAACCTTAGGCAACCATTCAGTTAACCTTAAGATTAACTTTACAATATAATAATAATAAATTATCCTTTAAGTAAGTTTATTTATAAAGGTGGATTAAACAATACCACAAAGGGTGAAATATGAAAAGGACCCTTAGGCTTACATGAACATGTATGTAGATTTAAAAAAATAATGAATTCCTACAAGCTTACATAATCACATGCCCGTAAGCTACATTAATAGTGCTCATAAGCATTTCTTCACACTTTTATCCTTGGCCTAAATAAGTTTTGATTACATATATTTTTTTCAAGGGGATGTTGATTACTCAATATATGGTTATCCAACCATACTGTGGTTATGAATGCCTAGTGTACAACCCTACTCCTTGCAGGATTTAAACCTTGGATCTCCTCTTTAGAGTTCCATAGTCTTCACTGTTAGGCCCACTCAAGTTGTATTTTTAATTTTTTTACCTTTATACTTAATTATTATATGTTGCATGTATTTCTTTTCTTTATGGGTAAAAATTTATCACTTTTTAAATAAAAAGTTGAATGAGTTTCCATTAAGTTCAAAAATTAAAACTAATATTTAATTTTTTTACAAAATATAATTATAATCTCATCTCATTTAAAAGAAAAATGGGACTTGAAGATATATTAATGATGAGTGTTGTCAATCACACCATTTAATCATTATAATTGTCAATCCAAGGTGGTGTCCTGATGGCTGTATGTGATAGTAGAGGTAAGCAACTTGAAGGTCAGTCTACTCAAGAAATGGCTTTATTGATAAAACTAGTCAATTTTTGGGGGTTTTTGGTGTCACCTCTAATCCTATGAGCTGAATTGAACTCTTAATTACAATTGTTGAAACAAAATTGTAGAAATGGAAACTAATTACTCTTGCAGAAGATGGAAACTAATTACTCTTACAGAATAAAAAATAACATAAATGAAACCTATTTATGGTTGCAAAATGAAAATAACAGAAATAATAATTTTATGGAAAGTAAATCCTAATTACATTAATAGAATTAAAAGCCTAGAATAAAATGTTGCAGAAATGAAACAACTGGAAATTAATTAACACAAATGGAAATGATAAAAACTGGAAATAATTGTTGAAAATATAGAAACTTCAATAATATTGTAATATTCAAAAGCCTATGTTATATGATCAGCAATCTTGCATCTACATTTACAACACAAATGTTTCATGCATCTACAAACAACACAACTAACAAATAAAATAGAAATTGTCAGGTTTTTGCTAATTTGTTGCAGCAAGAAACAACCCTTGCTCCCTGATATAGAAGAAGGCAAGAAGTTGAAATCTCTAAATATGAAGAAGCAGAAATTGAAAAATCTAAACCTGAAATCAAAATTGAATCCTCTAAAAAAGAAATTCCCTCCTCACCACAGGGACCCCCATCATCTAGGACCAGGAAGCAATAAGAGAGACAATCTAAGGCTGTTCCTAAAGAAAAAATAAGGAAAGTTACATTTTCTAAAAAATGTAACTATTTGTCCAACACAGCCCACTAAACAACTTGGAAGTTCAAGCAGGGAAGAGCAGATGGAGGAGGAAACACCTGAAGCAGACTCTGCTCCTGAATTATCAAAATTTGTTCCAAAGCTCCCTAAAAATGTCAAAAAAAAACAATATACTATTGGGTTGTGAAGGTCCTCTAGACTTCAGAAGTAGAAAGTAATGGAAGAGATAATAGATATGGAGGCAGTATCACTATCCCAACAAGTGAGTGCAGAACAAGAAAAATATATTGATACATCTGCTAAAGGTATATTACAGGGAGAAGTGCTTATAGATGAGAGTGTATAAATTAGTATAGAAGAAAGATATATAGGCACAGAGGATGCAGAGGTAGGCACAACAATTACAGACATAGATACATCAATGCCTACAAAGAATATATCACTTGTTGATTATTCTGATTCTAATTCTGAAGAGGAGTTCATAGTAGAGGAAGAAAAGGAAAATATACAAGAATAGTTGCGTGCTACTAGAAGTGTCATTAGGACATAGATGGGTTGGATTGAACAACATGAAGCCTCTATCAAAGATAAAAATAAGCTTATTATTGGTTTGTAGTAGGAGGTAGATGAATTAAGGGCTAGGTTGTCAATTCTAGAGCAGCAACCTACACAATTTTATTTTAAAGATGAGTTGGCCATGATGTGCAAGGTGCAGCCAAAGTATTGTCATTGTTGTCAACACAGACAGATAGATCAGTTGATGCAATGGACAGGAGTTCAGAGGTTAGTCAGAGCATGTACAATGAATTTTAAAGAAGACAGAAGTGGCCCAAATTCAAATAATCAAAGAAAAAGACAAGTAAGAAAACTGTCACGATATCGCGACATGTTTTCTGTCGTGATTGCGTGACATGTTGGCAGAGAAGAAGTCAAGTAGAAAAACTGTCATGATTTCATGACATGTTGGAGGCAAAGAAGCCAAGTGGAAAAACTATCATGATTTTGTGACATGTTGGCAGAGAAGAAGGCAAGTAGAAAAACTGTCACGATTTCGCAACATGTTGGAGGCAAAGAAGCCAAGTGGAAAAACTGTCACGATTTCACGACATGTTGAAAGCAAAGAAGGCAACTAAGAAAACTATCATGATTTTGCAACATGTTTGGAGAGAAGGCACAGGCAAAGAAAACTATCACAATTTTGTGACATGTTTGGAGAAAAGGCGCAGGCAAAGAAAACTGTCACAATTTCGTGACATGTTTGGAGAGAAGGCGCAGGCAAAGAAAACTGTTGCGATTTCATGACAATATGCAAGAGAGGCAGTATGGATGAAAATGTGTCACGATTTTGTGACATGTTTGAGAGAAAGAGCTGGCAAGGAAAAGTGTCACGATTTTGTGACAATTTGCAAGAGGAAGCGCTAAGGAGAAAAAGTGTCGTGATTTCACGACATGTCGGGTTTTCACGATCCGATGAGAAGAAAAGTGCTAAGGAGGAAAAGTGTTGCGATTTCGTGACATAATGCAGGAGAGAGAGTCTGATAGAAAAAGGTGTCATGATTTCATGACATGCTTCATTTTCATGGTCCAAAGTGAAGAGAAAGAGGAGAAGGATGAAGTGTCACGATTTCACGACATGTGTTTTCGCAGGCCAAAGACAAAAAAGGGACAAGGCAGCGAAAGGGTTGCAATTTCATGACATGTTCCGTTTTCATGGGCAAAAGGCAGAGGAGGAAGCGAAAAGTATGATGATTTCGTGACATGTCTAGTTTTCACTGGTGTAAGCCAAGAAGAGTGTACGGTTGCAAAAGATGTCACGATTTCGTGACATGTCATGTTTTCGCTAGTGCAAGCAGAGAAGAGTGCAAAGAAGCGAAAGTTTCACGATTTCGTGACATGTTCTATTTTCACAGGTACAAGCTAAGAAAAGGACAAGGAAGCAAAAACTATCATGATTTCATGACATGTCATGTTTTTACGGGTAAAAGGCGAGAAGAGCAAAAAGAGACAAAAGTGTCACGATTTCGTGATAGGTCGCAACAGCACGATTATGGACAGTTAACTACAGTCAGTGTGACAGTTATAGGTGCAGTTATAGATAGAAATCATGCAAGCTATTTTAAGAACTATCGAAAAAGGAGAAATCGAACAATCACATAAATAGAATCAAAAAATGCATGCATGCACAGAAAAGGATACGAACAATCATGACCAAGAAGACGAACAGTCATGGTAGAGATATACGTTGCATGTAACATAATGCCCACACTATATATACAAAAGGAGTTACATATAGAAGGAGTTACAGTTGACAAGTGGCAGAAAAGAATATTAATAGAACAGTTACAACTGGTAAGTGGCACATGAGAAATAAAAGATGGAGTTACAACTGGAGTTACTGTTAGAAAATTTGATTATAAAAGGGCAGTTGCATGGAGAAATAAAGTTGTCGCTCAGAGTGAAAAGGTGCTGCAGAAAGAGTGTGAAAGTGTTGCTAAAAGAGAGTGCACAGGAGGCGAGTGAGCAGGGTGTGTGCTGTGTAAAGAGTGGGCAATGTTGAGAAAGCAATAGACCAGTCAGGGTCTTGTAAAAGTGAAGGCATTTTTATGTCAAAAATATTCAAAATAGAATTCTGAGTTGGTGCTTGGAATCAGGGGTTGGTTCTCCTTTTTGTTGGTGCAGATAAATTAGGGGTTGGTGCTCCTTCCAGTCAATGCTAGTAAATTATGGGTTGGTGCTCCTTTCTGTTGGTGCAGATAAATTAGGGGTTGGTGCTCCTTCCAGTGGGTGCTGGTAAATTATTTGTAAAGTTGGTGCTTTGCAAAGGCTAGATTTGAATGGGTGTCCAAGCAGTCTATTTTTGAGGAGTAGCCAAAACTGATGAACCTCGTTACATCTTGTTGTTGAGAAGCAACACACCCCCACTAAAAAATGAAGTTCCATCCTTTGAAAATTTTTACTTTGCATTTTTTTTAGCAGGGACCCTCTTGAGTTTTCGGGTTTTTAAATTCCAAATTTTGCTTGCCTCCTTCTTCAAGTTGTGCATTTATCAAAATATCTAAGTAGGCTTGCATGGGGCATTGTTTTCAATTTAAAACTTTTGAAAGATTGCATGTAAATGCATTTTATCTTAATCCATGATGAATTCTAAAGTTCTATTTGTAGATTTGGGTACCATTTTGCCTTGTTTAGATCTTTGCAAAGTTTCATCAAATTCTGGGCACTTTGAGTTTTTGTCATTTTTTTTGCACCAAAAGAAGCAAGGCATGAAAGTGTCATGAAATCGCGATGTCGCGATTTCACGACGTCGCGAAATCACGACACGGTTGAGAGAAAAGGGGAAAAATCCAGAAGGTGTCACAAAATTGTGACACAAAGCAACAAAAGGCAAAAGGCACCTAAGGCAAAAGGCGCTTAGCGCAAAGACCCAAAGTCCTGAAAGTGTCACGATTTCGTGACACCTTTGGGACGTCGCGAAATCACGACAAGAAAGGCGCAAAGTGCCCAAGGTCCCGAAAGTGTTGCAATTTTGTGACGCCTTCGGGACATCATGAAATCATGACAAGAAAGGCACAAAGTGCCCAAGGTCCCGAAAGTGTCACGATTTCGCAACGCCTTTGGGATGTCACGAAATCGTGACAAGAAAGGCGCAAAGTGCCCAAAGTCCCAAAAGTGTTGCGATTTCACGACACCTTCGAGATGTCATGAAATCATGACGAGAATGAGAAAGAATCCAGGGCCCGATAGCTGTCGCAATTTTGTGACATGTCACGAAATCGCAACATGTCACGTTTTCGCGACATCGACAGTAGAAAGAAGCCAAGGCAGCGTCGCTGTCGCGATTTTGTGACATGTCGTGAAATCATGACATGTCGTGTTTTCACGGCAGTGACAGGAAAAACAGCAAAGAGACCACAAAATAGAAAATAGCTAGAAGCAAGTACGAGAACGTCATGTTGTCGCGACACGTGTCAAATAAATAAAACCAACATGTAATAAACATTAAGGTTTTAATTTAATGATTTTAAAATGCTGACCCTTGCTTTTCTTTTGCAGAGAGCAATACAATTGCATGATGGCGGAAGTAATGACGAGAAAGACAAAGTTAAGTACAAATTAATCGAGGACCGTCACATTGAAATGGGAGATGCCAGGAATTGCTGGTTCATCCAGATTTTACGGATCTGGCCGCAAAGAGACTTTACGGTGACTAAGCAGCTGCCCATTTAATGGAATATGTCGACAATTGACCAAAAAATGAAAATATCTACACACGGTTACCGAAATTTGCCGATGGACGCATTTAATGAAAATTTATGGCAGAAGTAATGGCGTGCAGAGATTTTCAACTCAGAGACGGCTCTACGAAGATGAAATGTCAGAGAAGTGGTGACTCATCCAAATTTCCCAAGGGAATTAATGAAGACATTTACACACAGTTACAGGTGGATGCAAATAATATCAAATTCTGCCTTCTCCATTTATGGCAAGTAACTGCACTGAGATTTGCGAAATGGTTAAGTTTTATCAAGACTCTATTTTAAAAGGCCTTATATTGTAAAACCCGGGTAGTAGAGTTTAAGGTGATAAGATTTAGGGTTTGAGAAGAAGATATTTCTAAAAATATCAGGGTCTATCCTGAGTCTATAAATACTTCTTATGAATGTAATCACGGGAGGCGGAGACTTAGAAATAAAAGCTATTGAGAGCAATTTCCTACAAATCTTGTTTGAATGCTTTGTTTTGGACTTAGAGTTGGTGTGATTTTTCTTTTCTGTGATAGCATGGCCAGGAGCCTAATCTGTTTTAGATTGTGATAAGTTCATCTTCTTTTGTTTTCGTTTCATTAAGGTTTATTTAATTTATGTTGTAGATCCGTGTTACCAGGATTGGATATGTTGTTAGGCTTCATTTTCTTTATTGTATGTTAGGGAAAATTATAGATTTAAGGTTCAGGCCTATTCTAATTGCTCTGTCCTCACTGTGCGAGCTAGGATACTGGTGAGAGATACCAATTTTAACCGACTTCCCTTCTATTTATAATTTTTTATTAGATCTGTTTCATCTTTGTCTTATGCTCTTAGTTGAAAGTGATCTTAGAAAGCTGGACACTTTCCTCTTTGATTTGTTCTATTGTGAAGCTAACCAGTATAACTAAAATTGGTAGTTTTGGTTTTGCATCTAAGTTAGATAAACTTCTCTTTCTGCCCTACCCTACTCTCTCTGTTCCACCATGAAATGATCCATTTTTATCTTTCTTTAAACTTGTATTTTATTTAAATCTGCTAAAGTATAAAGAGCTAGATCAAAGAACTGATTGTAAATCTGATTATCCACAAAGATAACCAACTCCAAGAACATTACTGAACCGAAGTCCCGAGCCCGTTGTAAGGTAACAGACAGTCCACTTGAAACTATTCCGAAGTGGAAAAGAGTGAATAGACATTCAACCCAACTCTGTAACTCACACCTTGGATATCCAGCAAGATCCTAAAGTGAGTGGGATTTATCCCATATAAGTGTTATCGATATTTTATGCTCATTCTTCACAGGGTGTGTATAAAAGTCGAACCAAAATTTAAAATTGGCGCTAGAAGGAGGGCCTCATTGAACTCCGTTCAGTATTGTAAGTTGTCTGTGCAGAGTCTGGTATTTTATCTTTTGAATCCTTTTCCCTCTTCCTTAGCCTTTTAAAACTTGTTTGTTTGAGTTTTTGCCTAAATAGCGAAACTCAACACCAATATTTAAAATTGCTAGAAAAGAGGACCCGAAGTTCAGTAGTCTGTTAAGGATTGTAAGGTTGTAAGTGCTGGTGAAAAGCTGGATTCTAATTATAGAGTAACAAGGTCCCACCCCAGAGCTGGAGAGCTCCTTGTGCCTGAGTTAGAAACTCCCAGAAGAAGCAGCCTCAGAAGGGCCAAGTCCTTGTATGAAATAGTTTTGTCACCACTTGTAGTTACTCCAAATGCAACTAGAAATATCATTGTCAATCAAGTAATAATGGCAAACTGGTTAGGTTCCACTACCTTAAATATCTCGGGTGCAGCCCATGACCTGCCCAGAAATCTTGAGAGGTATCTTCCCAGATATAAACATGATGGAACTAGGACAACAGAAGAACATCTAGTAGCATTCAAGAATGCTCTAAAATTGTTAAATGTACAACATGAAGATGTGGCTTGCAGATTGTTCCCGTTCACTCTCTAGGAGGGAGCTTACGACTGGTTTCTAAATCTCACTAACGATTCTATTACCAGTTGGAATGACTTGGAAAAGGTTTTTGTATCACAGTTTGGTGAGGTAATAGATCCCAGTGTATTATATCGATAGTTTTCTGGTATTAAAAGAGAAATAAATGAATCTGTCAGATCTTACAATGTTAGATTTCAGAAGGCTTATGGTAGACTGATCTGGTTATTATGTGCCAAATGCAGACCTGGCATTAGAGATTTTTAGGAATTCTCTGGATCCAATGACTTATGTTTTCTTGAAAAGAGATCCCTCTATTACCAATTTAATAGAGGCTTACAAAGAAGCTTTGGTTCTGGAAAGATAGTTGGGACCCCAACCTTTAAATGCTCATAAAATTCCTTTGGTCACATAAGCTACCCTTGTTTTCAATCCCATACCACATCAGATGATGTTGCCAGTGTGTCAGACTCCACCATCAGGAAATCCATTGGCTGTAGCACCTGTTGAAAATGTACAGAATCTAGGTAAAGAAGCTGATAACACAAGAGTTGAAGAAGTTTCAAGGGTAGTCCAAAAGTTGGCAAATGACTTTTTGACTTTCAAAAGGCAAGTGTCCACCGGAGAAAACCCAAACAGGTTTTCTTATCAGCAGAATAGATTCACTCGGCCCCCATACGAGCCCAATAAAGATTATAAAGGTAGAGGGCATGATGTAAATATTTGTGATTTAGCCTTGCCTAACTAGTGCAGGATTCATGGAACGTCTCAGCATGGGGAGTTAGATTGTTTGGAATTTTGTAATGCCTTTGAAGCTCTTTCTGGTGAGTTGGTTTCTCCTGAACAACAAAGGACTACGGATGCCCCAAGTTCATCCAACCATAGTGCAGCTATGGTCTTAGATTCTTTCACTTTCCCAGAAGAATCAGAGAATGTTGTGGAGCTACCCATGGATGAAGTACAGGCTTTTCAACAGTACAGGAGGGACAACTACAACCTCAAAAATAGAAATTCGGAGCCCAACACTACATCTACCCCTCCGGACAACTCACACAGTGTTCCTCCAGATCCATCTTCAAGCAATAACCCATCCCCACCCAAGGGAGGAAATCCAAGAGGACCAGATGCATTTGTCCCTCCACTCAATAAAGGATATAATATAGTGGAGGACATGAAAAAAATCAAAGCCAACATCACTCTTCATGAGCTGGCCCAAATTTATGAACAAAGGGATAACTTGATCAAAACATACTCTAAACCTACTGCTAAAACTTTGGAAAAGGGGAAGAAGATAGCTAATGCGAATATGGCTATGTACAAAGAGAAGACTGAAGTTTCGCCTTTTCTACTGACTGTCCGAATATTTGGGAAAAACTTACACAACTGTCTAGTAGATTCTGGGGCTTCGACCAATGTCATGCCTTTAGCCATTTGTCAGCAGTTGGGTTTGACCCCCATGAACTCCGAGATGAGAGTCGTCCAATTGGATAAGTCTAAAGTTAAAGTGGTAGGTGAAATTCAGAATATACATATCCAACTAGCATCTGAGCCAAGAGCGCAGCACATAATTGATATTCAGGTGGTGGATATTCCTGTAGGATACGGGATGCTTCTGAGCAGGGATTGGTCAAAATCATTGAATGGGTATTTGGCTACTGATTTCTCGCATATGTGGTTACCTTGGAATGGGTTTGCAAATAAATTAAGAATCAACAGAGAACCAAGATATAAACTCATGATTACAGAGTATAATGCCAAAAATGAGACTGTTAATCTTGCTGAGGGCTGTTATATCGGGGTTTATAATTTAACAACTACTCAAAAGGAGAAACCGGTTAAAGCTCACCTTAATCATGATAATGAAGTTGGGATACTTCATATTGATGCAGCTAAGTCTGAGCAAGGTTATGGTACAAGGGCTGTTCTTAAAGGACCAAAAAATCAAACCGATTTTATGTCTTATCGCTTGCAGTTTCCCTACACTAATAATTTGGTAGAATATGAAGCATTAGTACCAGGATTAAAATTTTCTTTACATTACTTTGATCATGCAGATACGAAAACTCGTATGTTGGACTTGTTTGGTTTGCAGGGTGGACGACTTCAAGCCGTAGAGCATTTTAGTCGGCACCAAGAGACAGTCAAGCACTGGCTTGACGAGAGGGCCAATTCGAAGGTTTTCAAACTTGCGGACCTGGTGTTTCTGTGGGACAAAGCCCATGAAAAGAAGCGTAAAAACACCAAGCTACAACATTTATGGACAGGGCCATACCAGATTGCCAAAGCCCTGGGTAATAATGCATTTCTTCTACAAGACCTTGAGGGTAATTTTTTGAACCTTCTTGTTAATGGTCAATACTTAAAGCATTATTTCTCAGCTGTTCCATCCAATATATCATTTGAATGAATCACAAAGAAGTTTTAACATGTGTATACATTATAAATAAGCTTTGAAGTAGTTGGTTTTCACTTTATTTTGTGTATATATTGTAAATAAGCTTTGAAGTAGTTTGTTTTATTTTATTTTGTTTGATTTTTAAAGGTCTGTGTTTTATCCTTTGGGGTCTATACAGTTTTATTTTATTTTATTCCTTTGGGGTCTGTATAGTTTTATTTTATTTTATTTTATTTTGTGTTTTATTCCTTTGGGGTCTGTACAAAGTAGTCTATTTTATTTTATTTTATTTTATTTTAAAGTTCTGTGTTTTATCCTTTGGGATCTGTACAAATTTCTTTAGCTTTTAAAATTCTTTTTTTAGTTTTGCCTGGGCAGCAAAGAAAAAGTCAGCCTTCTAAAAATTGTTTTATTCTGAGTTCAAAATCCAGTGTTCATTATTCTAATTGAGAGATAGTCTGCTTTAAACTGAATAGTGGAACTATTTTGTTATTCAGAACAACAGTAGAAAGATGATTGGATTTTGTGTCTTGCTTGCCACAGTTATTTTAATTATAAAGAAACTGCTATACTGTTTGGCTGGAGAAACTCCTAGGGAATCCAAGAAAAGTTGGTCATAAGAGGGGACTATGATTCATGAAATTATTTGAGTATCCATAGAGGCTATCAGTACCCAGGCTGAAGCAGTTCTAGATTGATGAAATATTAAAAGAAAAATTGTTGTTCTTTTTTAAAGGCTTTTCAGATTTCGGTATATTTCAAAGAAGAGAGAGAGAAGGTGAAAGTTGAGCAAGACAACATAAAACTGGCACTCTGTTATTTCCTATATATATAAAAAAAAAGGAAGGAAAAAGTTATGTAATGAAAGAGGTAGCCAAGGCTTTAGAAGATGTTTTCTTTTACCAAGTGGTAGATACTACTTCACAGTTGTGGATCGAGGTCGTGTAAATCTAAAGAGTAACTCTGTCGAGGCTGTAAAAGGCTAAACTAGTAAACAGAGCCCTACTCGGTTTCCCCTTTCACAACTCGGTTTCCCATTTCTAGAAAAGTTGATCAATCTAGAGTACAACATTCGAAGGCCTAGTCATTCTTGAAGAAAGTTTTATACGCTTATAATTGCACATCAAAAATCTTTCTTAAGTGATTCAACCTAGTATGTCCTTGGGAAATTTTAACAACTATCAAGTAGTAGTTAAATTATTTTGAAGAATATTTGTGGCAAGGCATGGTACATGGTCTATGTTGTTTTGAAACTAGAGTCCTGGATTCTAAAATAGTGCTACTATTTTACCCACAGATATCGCCATTTGTTGAGAAGCAACACACCCCCACTAAAAAATGAAGTTCCATCCTTTGAAAATTTTTACTTTGCATTTTTTTAGCAGGGACCCTCTTGAGTTTTTCGGGTTTTAAATTCCAAATTTTGCTTGCCTCCTTCTTCAAGTTGTGCATTTATCAAAATATCTAAGTAGGCTTGCATGGGGCATTGTTTTCAATTTAAAACTTTTGAAAGATTGCATGTAAATGCATTTTCTCTTAATCCTTGATGAATTCTAAAGTTCTGTTTGCAGATTCGGGTACCCTTTTGCCTTGTTTAGATCCTTGCAAAGTTTCATCAAATTCTGGGCACTTTGAGTTTTTGTCATTTTTTTGCACCAAAAGAAGCAAGGCATGAAAGTGTCACGAAATCGTGACGTCACGATTTCGTGATGTCACGAAATCGTGACAGTTGAGAGAAAAGAGGCAAAGGCCATAAGGTGTCATGATATCATGACGTCGCAAAATCGTGACACAAAGCAACAAAAGGCAAAAGGCACCTAAGGCAAAAGGCGCTTAGCACAAAGACCCAAAGTCCCAAAAGTGTCACGATTTCGCGATGCCTTCGGGACGTCGTGAAATCGCGACAAGAAAGGCGCAAAGTGCCCAAGGTCCCGAAAGTGTCGCGATTTCATGACGCCTTCGGGACATCACGAAATCATGACAAGAAAGGCGTAAAGTGCCCAAGGTCCCGAAAGTGTCACGATTTCGCGATGCCTTCGGGACGTCATGAAATCGCGACAAGAAAGGCGCAAAGTGCCCAAAGTCCCGAAAGTGTCACGATTTCGTGATGCCTTCGGGATGTCGTGAAATCACAACAAGAGTGAGAAAGAAGCCAGGGCCCGGTCGCTATTGTGATTTTGTGACATGTTGCGAAATCACGACATGTCACGTTTTTGCGACAGTGACAGCAGAAAGAAGCCAAGGCAGGGTCGCTGTCGCGATTTCGTGACATGTCATGAAATTATGACATGTCGTGTTTTTGTGGCAGCGACAGTAGAATGAAGCCAAGGTAGGGTCACTGTCGTGATTTTGCGACATGTCACGTTTTCACGACAGCGACAGGAAAAACAACAAAGAGACAACCAAATAGAAAATAGCTGGAAGCAAGTACGGGAACGTCATGTTTTTGCGACACGTGTCAAATAAATAAAGCCGACATGTAATAAACATTAAGGTTTTGATTTAATGATTTTAAAATGCTGACCCTTGCTTTTCTTTTGTAGAGAGCGATACAATTGCATGATGGCGGAAGTAATGATGAGAAAGACAAAGTTAAGCGCAGATTAATCAAGGACCGTCACATTGAAATGGGAGATGCCGAGAATTGTTGGTTCATCCAGATTTTTATGGATCTGGCCGCAAAGAGACTTTACGGTGACTAAGCAGCTACCCATTTAATAGAATATGTCGACAATTGACCGAAAAATGAAAATATCTACACACAGTTACCGAAATTTGCCGATGGACGCATTTAATGAAAATTTATGGCGAAAGTAATGGCGTGCAGAGATTTTCAACTCAGAGACGGCTCTACGAAGATGAAATGTCAGAGAAGTGGTGACTCATCCAAATTTCCCAGGGGAATTAATGAAGACATTTACACACAGTTACAGGTGGATGCAAATAATATCAAATTTTGCCTTCTCCATTTATGGCAAGTAACTGCACTGAGATTTGCGAAATGGTTAAGTTTTATCAAGACTCTATTTTAAAAGGCCTTATATTGTAAAACCCGGGTAGTAGAGTTTAAGGTGATAAGATTTAGGGTTTGAGAAGAAGATATTTTTGAAAAGATCAGGGTCTGTCCTGAGTCTATAAATACTTCTTATGAATGTAAATCACGGGAGGCGGAGACTTAGAAATAAAAGCTATTGAGAGCAATTTCCTGCAAATCTTGTTTGAATGCTTTGTTCTGGACTTAGAGTTGGTGTGATTTTTCTTTTCTGTGATAGCATGGCTAGGAGCCTAATCTATTTCAAATTGTGATAAGTTCATCTTCTTTTGTTTTTGTTTCATTAAGGTTTATTTAATTTATGCTGTAGATCTGTGTTACCAGGATTGGATATGTTGTTAGGCTTCATTTTCTTTATTGTATGTTAGGGAAAATTATAGATTTAAGGTTCAAGCCTGTTCTAATTGCTCTGTCCTCACTGTGCAAGCTAGGCTGCTGGTGAGAGATACCAATTTTAACCGACTTCCCTTTGTTTATAATTTTTTGTTAGATCTGTTTCATATTTGTCTTATGCTCTTAGTTGAAAGTGATCTTAGAAAGCTGGACACTTTCCTCTTTGATTTGTTCTATTGTGAAGCTAACCAGTATAACTAAAATTGGTAGTTTTGGTTTTGCAGCTAAGTTAGATAAACTTCTCTTTCTGCCTTACCCTACTCTCTCTGTTCCACCATGAAATGATCCATTTTTATCTTTCTTTAAATTTGTATTTTATTTAAATCTACTAAAGTATAAAGAGCTAGATCAAAGAACTGATTGTAAATCTGATTATCCACAAAGATAACCAACTCCAAGAACATTATTGAACTGAAGTCCCAAGCCCGTTGTAAGGTAACAGACAGTCCACTTGAAACTATTCCAAAAGTGGAAAAGAGTGAATAGACATTCGACCCAACTCTGTAACTCACACCTTGGATATCCAGCAAGATCCTAAAGTGAGTGGGATTTATCCCGTATAAGTGTTATCGATATTTTATGCTCATTCTTCATAGGGTGTGTATAAAAGTCGAACCAACACTTGTGTTATGTGATGCTCTCATGTGATATTTTCTTTATCTGGTTTTAAGTTTTCATTGCTTCAGATTTAAGAGTTAAGTTTTTAAGTTTGAAATAGCTACACTGATTCACCCCCCTCTCAGTGCCATTGTAAGACTAACAATTGGTATCAGAGCCAAGTTCCTAAACAAGCTCAATCGGCTAAGGTGATCTAGGAAGTGCCACAATGGTAGTTGGTGAAGGATTCTCATCAAACAAAGCTCCATTGTTTGATGGGACTAATTACGCATTTTGGAAAATCAGGATGTAGACATATCTGTGTGCATTGGGATATGACATATGGGACTCAGTAGAAAGTGGATACATAATACCCACCACTCCTCCAACCGATGCTATCGATAAGAAACTGTTTGAGAATGACTCAAAGGCAAAGAATGCTATAATGTGTGGTGTAGCAAACAGTGAACTGGTAAAGATCATGAGTTGTAAAATCGTAAAAGAAATTTGGGACAAATTGAAGAGCATTCATGAAGGAGACGATAAGATCAAGGAGGCCAAGTTGCAAACTCATCGAACTCAGTACAAAGCGTTAAAGATGAATGACGATGAATGAAGATGAGAACAGAGCAACATATATGCTAAGAGTAAATGAAGTCATTAATGCCATTAGAGGACTCGACAAGAAAATCGAAGACCCTGCAATCATAAAAAAGGTATTAAGATCTCTTCCCAAAATATTTGATTCTAAAGTATCAGCTATAGAAGAAGCCAAAGATCTAAATATGTTTAGTATGGATGAGATGCATGGTTTGTTGACTGCGTATGAGATGAAAATAGGAAAGTTTGATCCCATAGATAGAGAAGCTACATTTAAAGCCTACAAACATACAAAAGCAAAACAAGAATCTGAATATGAAGAGACATTCGATGATATGGAAGCAAACTTTGTCCAAAAACTAAAAAGGGGACAAGGAAAATACAGAGGAAAGCTACCATTTAAATGTTTCAACTGTGGAGGCATTGGGCATGTTGTAGCTAAATGTCCACGAAATAAGGAGAATGAAAGTGATGAAGAATCACACCAAGAAAGAAGTGACTGGAAGAAAAAGATGAAGTTTAGAAACAATCACTTCAAGAAGAAAAGTTTCATATCCAAGAATGTTAGCTCCTCTAAAGACAAATCCGGTGAGGATTCTAAAGAAGAAACAGGTGAAACTCTGTTCATGGCATTCGAAGAAGAAAATACAAAAGAAGAACAGGAAAGTGATGGAAACCTTGAGGCTGAGGCTGAAGTAAATCTAAGAGGTGAGTTGATTGCTGCACTTGAAGAATTGAGGATAGAAAAGAAAAATAACAAAAGACTATCCAAGAAATTGGAAGAATATGGAGATGAGATTGAAGATCTCTTCTTATAGGTTCAAAATGCCAAGAAATCAGAAGAAGCCTTGAATACACACTTGGATGATGAGAATTATGTATGTAGCACAAGTGAAGAGGAATCTAACAAAGTTATTGTTGATCTAAAGCTGCAAGTAGAACAGTACAAAAGGATTGAAGATATTCTCAGGTCTCAAATCAATGAGAAAGAGACTGTTTGCTGCCAATAAGAAGAAGAGATTATTTCATTGAAGAAACAACTAGTAGAGGCCAATGTAAATCTCAAATATAAGAAGAGCACAAAGTTGCTAGATAAAATGATAAAGCAACAAAGAAGCTCCACAACTAAGCTTGGTCTTGGATATGAAGTTGAACAACCATCATCTTCCAAAAATGCAGAGAAGAAGAAGTTCACTGATGAAGGAAAGAAGAAACAAAAGTTTGAAGCTGAATCTTCAAAAGGAAGAAAATATCAAAGAAGATCTATAGCAAATCAAACACCACAAAAGAGGTTCTCTCATTCTCACTCTTCTCATAATAATGCTTTTAACGATTATTGTTTTAGATGCAGCCATTATGGTCACCAAACAATTTATTGTGGATTGAATAATAAATCAAGGAGTTATGCTAGTAGAAATACATCTGCTCTTCTAAGTGAACACCATGTGCAATGTTTTAAATGTAATGGTCATGGGCACATAGCAAGGTTTTGTCCAAGCACCTCTGCATCTAATATAATGCAAGACCGCAGATTCCATCAGACACAAAGAGTGCAACATAGACAGGAAAATAATTATCCATCAAGAATGCACAAGAGACAACCACCCAAGATAAAAGTTCAGGTTCATGAAAAGGTTCAAAATGTGGATGCAGGTGAAAATTCTTAGCCTAAGTTCAAGAAAAACTGGAGAAAGAAAGAAGAGAGGAAATCGTGTCTCCTTGGACAGAAGGAGATTACTCCTCTATTGCACTAAGTAGCTCCAGGTAGCACATCCTCAGGGGTAGCAATGTTAATGTTTTATTTTAATGCTCCTATGCATTTGTGTGGTTATCTAAGGATGAAAGGAAAGTAGTCGGGGAGTTGTTGTATAGCTGTCAAAGTGTGTTGTCTATTCTTACAGTTGTTTGTGTTAGTGCCGTGAAGGGTGGTGATTGAATTGAGAGTTGTCATTATTGGTAGAATTGTTGTATGTCATTATTGAACTGGTGATGGTTCTTACTACCACTGTCATAAGTTAAAGATTATAACAGTTCAGATGATTTGGTTGGTTTTATGGTACTGTGTTTGATGTTTGCACAGAGTTGGCAGTAAAACTGTAGTGTTGGTACAATGTTGGACAAAAGTTGGTACAATTGTGAGTCACTTGTCAATTTTGTTGATAGATGTGAAATCAGCGTGTTGAATGGGAAGATGGAAGAAGAGGTTTATAGTGAGCAACCAGATGATTTCTAGCCTGGTGATGAATGGTTGAGTTGCTTTCATAGAGGCTATTTTGATCAAGTTAATGCTTTACTTGATACATGATTTGAGCAAGTTATTATTTGCATTGGTGATTTATGTTGGTGGCTGTTTTGTTCAAATACCTTTGGAAGGAAAAAGATGTCTACTAGTTTCCTTTTCATGTAGTGATTGGTTGAATGCTTCAAGATCAATCTTGAGTTGAATGATGTTGGTTAAACCTTGTCTATAAGCATTATTTTTAAAGCCTTAATTGGTTGAGAAAATATATAGGTTGTGAAAAGAACATGAGTATCATTGTTATATGAGTTATTGCATGGTTGGCAATTGTTGGGTTGTGTTGCATGTTCTTGAGAAAAGCATACTACATCTATCTTATTCTTATTGAGTTGAGATTGAGATTGGGAGTTAAGTATAGAACATATTGAGTCTCTAACAATTCTCTTTATGCTTCTATGAGGGTGATGAATCACATTGGGTCTCTAACAATTCTCTTTGTGGGTTCATGCTAAGCAAGTTTTTCTTGATGAACTTGTGATCTGATTTGAAGTCAATGCTAGGACAAATTTGAGGACAGTGTTGGGATTGATTTCCAGATGTAGATTTGGGTAGGATGTGTAGAGGATAGAAAGAGTACCAGTGGAAGTGCATTCTATCATGGAGATAGATTGGTCACGTGGAACAACAAGAATCAAGAATCAATTTTCTTATCCATAGTAGAAGCAGAATATATTGCAGTGATAGTGTGTTGTACGTAGAGGAATAATTTATATATTTAATTATCTTTGTGCTCATATTTGTAATTTTTGCTAACTGTCATAACGTGTGCCTAAGAATGTTGTGCATGGACTCAGGGGGAGTTTGCAGTAGCCCTTTGGTATTATTGTCAAAGGGGGAGAAGAATTACAGGAGATTGCATGAGTGTTGCCAACAATTCCAAAGGGGGAGATTGATGTGCAAGGTGCAACCAAAGTATTGTCATTGTTGTCAACATAGAAAGATAGATCAGTTGATGCAGTGGATAGGATTTCAGAGGTCAGTCAGAGCATGTATAGTGAATTTACAAGAAGACAAAAGTGGCCCAAATTCAAAGAATCAAAGAAAAATATAAGTAAGAAAACTATTGCGATATCGCAACATATTTTTTGTCGTGATTTTGTGACATGTTGGTAGAGAAGAAGGCAAGTAGAAAAACTGTCATGATTTCACGACATGTTGGAGGCAAAGAAGCCAAGTGGAAAAACTGTCATGATTTCATGACATGTTGGTAGAGAAGAAGGCAAGTAGAAAAACTATCGTGATTTCGTGACATGTTGGAGGCAAAGAAGCCAAGTGGAAAAACTGTCACAATTTCGCGACATGTTGAAAGCAAAGAAGGCAAGTAAGAAAACTATCACAATTTTGTGACATGTTTGGAGAGAAGGCGCAGACAAAGAAAACTGTCGCGATTTCGCAACATGTTTGGAGAAAAGGCGTAGGAAAATAAAACTATCATAATTTTGTGACATGTTTGGAGAGAAGGCATAGACAAAGAAAACTGTCATGATTTCGTGACAATCTACAAGAGAGGCAGTATGGATGAAAATGTGTCATGATTTCACGACATGTTTGAGAGAAAGAGCTAGCAAGGAAAAGTGTCGCGATTTCGCAACAATTTGCAAGAGGAAGCGCTAAGGAGAAAAAGTGTCACGATTTCGCAACATGTCGAGTTTTCACGATCCGATGAGAAGAAAAGCGCTGAGGAAAAGTGTCACGATTTCGTGATATCATGTAGGAGAGAGAGCCCGATAGAAAAATGTGTTGCGATTTTGCGACATGCTTCATTTTTGCGGTCCAAAGCGAAAAGAAAGAGGAGAAGGATGAAGTGTCGTGATTTTGCGACATGTTATGTTTTCGTAGGCCAAAGACAAAAAAGGGACAAGGTAGCGAAAGGGTCATGATTTCACGACATGTTCCATTTTTGTAGGCGAAAGACAGAGAAGTGCAAGGAAGCGAAAAGTGTCACGATTTCACATGTCTGGTTTTCACTGGTGCAAGCCAAGAAGAGTGTACGGTTGTGAAAGATTTCACAATTTTGTGACATGTCATGTTTTCACTAGTGCAAGCAGAGAAGAGTGCAAAGAAGTGAAAGTTTTGTGATTTCACAACATGTTCTGTTTTCGCAGGTGCAAGTTGAGAAAAGGACAAGGAGGCAAAAACTGTCGTGATTTTGTGACATGTCATGTTTTCACGAGTAAAAGGTGAGAAGAGCAAAAAGAGACAAAAGTGTCACGATTTCGTGATAGGTCACAACAACATGATTACGAATAGTTAACTGGAGTCAGTGTGATAGTTACAGGTGTAGTTATAGATAGAAATCATGCAAGCTATTTTAAGAACTGTCAAAGAAGGAGAAATCGAACAGTCACATAAATAGAATTAGAAAATGCATGCATGCATAGAAAAGGATACGAACAGTCATGACCAAGAAGACGAACAATCATGGTAGAGAGTTACATATAGAAGGAGTTACAGTTGACAAGTGGCAGAAGAGAATATTAATAGAATAGTTACAACTGGCAAGTGGCACATGAGAAATAAAATATGGAGTTACAACTAGAGTTACTGTTAGACAATTTTATTATAAAAAGGGCAGTTGCGTGGAGAAGCAAATTTTCCCTTCAGAGTGAAAAAGTGCTATAGAAAGAGTGTGAAAGTGTTGCTAAAAGAGAGTGCGCAAGAGGCGAGTGAGTAGGGTGTGTGTTGTGTAAAGAGTGGGCAATGTTGAGAAAGCAATAGACCAGTCAAGGTCTTGTAAAAGCGAAGGCATTTTTATGTCAAAAAGATTCAAAATAGAATTTTGAGTTGGTGCTTGGAATCAGGGGTTGGTGCTCCTTTCTGTTGGTGCAGATAAATTAGGGGTTCGTGCTCCTTCCATTCGGTGCTGGTAAATTAGGGGTTGGTGCTCCTTTTTGTTGGTGCAGATAAATTAGGGGTTGGTGCTCCTTCTAGTGGGTGCTGGTAAATTGTTTGTAAAGTTGGTGCTTTGCAAAGGCTGGATTTGGATGGGTGTCCAAGCAGTCTATTTTTGAGGAGTAGCCAAAACTGGTGAACCTCGTTACATCTTGTGTTATGTGATGCTCTCATGTGATATTTGCTTTATCTCGGTTTTAAGTTTTCATTGCTTTAGATTTAAGAGTTAAGTTTTTAAGTTTGAAATAGCTACACTGATTCACCCACCCCTCTCAGTGCCATTGTAAGACTAATAGGCCAAAATTCTATTGGAATTAGTAGAAGAGTATAGGGAGGCAGCCCTACTCGAATAAGAATCACCCATCAAAGGAGTAGAAATAGAAGAGACAACAACACAAATTTTCCTAAAGGATGTCAGTATAACTATACATGATTATTCAAGTGCTTCTACAGAACATTTTGACAATTTGTAAGAATAGGAAGCACAAATATCACAAGAAGTTGAGGAGGCCAATGAACAAGAGGAAGTGTAGGAATAGGTAAATGTGCATTCCCCTCAAGTTTCTATTGAATTAATTACATTCGATTCACATCAAATTGAAATAGTAGAATTTGGGGTGCAAGTGGATTTACCCCTTGTGGACACATCAAAAATTAGAATACAGGTGGATCTACTTCCAAAAATGTAGCAGATAGCCCAACTCCCACAAACAGTTACACTAACAAAGTATAATGAGGATATAACATGTTGGATGATGTAGTGTCAATAGATAGAGGCACAAATTTTATCTTTGAAACCTTTGAAGTAGAAGCTGGAAACCCAAAATGCAGACATAACTAAGTTATAGGAGTAGATACAAGATATGAGCCAAATTACAGAGTACTTAGTTCAATGCAGAAGGCCTGCAAGATTTTATACTTTGATCTTCAAAGAAAAATACCTCCACTGGCAGTTAATGAGGATTATTTTCAATCTTCTTTACAAATTGGACACTGCTGAAGAATTTGTAGAGACATATCTGCATAGTCCAAAGGAACCAAAGAATTTACTTTGTGAGTTGTTTTTGAATAACTTCTTCATACTTGAGAATGTAACATTCTTACCAAATATCTTCATAGAAGATATCCAGTTGAGAGCCTTCATATCTACATTTCAAAATTAGATGCATTGGGAGGAGGAGAAAAAGACAAGCAAAGAAATGGAGTTGAAAGCTGAACTACTAATAAGACCTTCCCATGCCAATTATAGGGTATCCATAAATGAAAATTTCACTATGATGCAGAAGCAGAGAATCAGATAAGTTTATAGAAGCAATCTTACTGATTTTATAATAATTTTTCAGGTCTTTTGTAACCAACATTTTAATAATGCTTTATCAGCTTATAAGAGCAGGTGGGGAGAATTTTCAATATCACTTCAGAAAAGGGAACCTATATTGCCCAACAACTTGTTATGGTGGAGGAGAAGAGTTGAGGGCATTGTACAGATCATCCAAAAACTAAAATATTATTTGTTAGGTTTGAGATATAGGTTGCCAACTGTTATAACTCTTGTTCCATATTTATTTGATAATGATCCCTATCCAAATGAGCAGTTCTAGGAGTGGCTCAAGTAGATGCAGAAAATCCAAGAATACTATCAGGTTCCAGGGTTAAAATTAAGTTATGAAGAACATAATCTAGACATAGATCTTTGTGCTATTGTGGCTTCATAGAATGCATGAGGACATAGCTTATAATAGGTTGGGGGGAAAATGACGAGGCCAAAAATTGCATCACTCATAGACCATTTTTGGATATTTCATAAGCTATTTGATAGACCTTCTATTATGTTTTTGTGCTAATTTTGATGATGGAATGCATTATGTATTACTATTTACATGTTTAAATATTCAAGAGCATAGTATTATGTTTTGACCATTTTTTGCATTTTTTACACTATTTTAGCTGATTTACTTAGCAAATAAACATTTATTTTGAATATGCAATAATGTATGTTGATGTATATTTCATTCTCAGATCATGTTATTTGTTTTTCTTGCCTTCTAACTTGTTCAAATTTTAAAAATACACCAAAACCTGTTCAAACTGGTATGACTGTGTAGAAAACAAAGTTTGACCATACAAATTCCAACCAGCTATGCATAAACAACATGGATTGGAATTTGTCAATGCCAACATGTAAAACTCATGGAATTTGTCTTCTAAGGAATTTAGAAGACTACCTAGCTGGTCAAACCCATTATCTTGAGTAATTGGTGCATGGATAAGTGTTAGAACTGTTACACTGTCTGATATTTGAGAGCAGTTCCGGAATGAGTAGAACAAAACTAGTTTTGGTCAAAATTATCAATAAAATGGTCAAAAAGGTGGTAAATGGCAGAATGAGGATGGATACAGTTGCGTGAGGGATTTTATCACCTCTTTCAATGTATTTCTTCCAGTGGATGACACCCAACAAGGAAAATGGATATGATGTAGCAGAATAGTTTCCTGCATTTCATGAAGACAACTCCAGAATGTTCCAATGTGAACATATACTAATGCAAAGCTGGCAAGAAATGACCTGATCAAGTGTGAACACAAAGAGGGTTTGGAATTTTGGCAAGTGCATCATTTTATTTTTCTCTCCTCCCTATTCCTTCTCTTATATTCCCTCCCATTATTCCTCCTACCTATCCCCTTATCCCTCCTTGCTTATTCCCTTATCTCCTATTATTATTCCAGTAGTTGTGTGCTTTAGTTTTAAATTACATTATATATACCCTATGGTTGTACTAAGATTTTATTTAATTGAAATAGAGATTTCATTGCGCTGCGTTTGAATATTGCTCTCAATCTGGTATCAGAGTAGTAGGAGGCTCAATTTTTTGAGGAGAGCTTAAGGTCCACTATGTTTGAGGGTACGCTTCTTAAGAGATTGATTGGTGACCTGACAAGGCACAAATTTTGAGGTACAAGTAGGAGATGAGGTGGAGGTGCTGATAGAGCAACATGTAGATCGAGGTAGAGATGTGGAGACTTATGGTAGGCGTTGGATGAGCATGACGTGGATGTAGAGGAGGTGACACGTGGCAATGACATGTGGTAGCAGTGAGTTGGTTGACATGGACACTAGTAGGGCAAACACATGGTAAAAAGGGAATGGTGCTAAGTTGGCATCATTTGATTTGTTCTCGTGCAGCAAAAGGGGACTTGATGATTGCCCACAGGTAATCATTTTACTTCACATGCATTTGCCCTTAAAAAGCCTCCCGCAGTCTGCATCCTAGTGCATGTGGGATAAATGAATTTCATTTAAAAAAAATAAAACACAAGCACATTGATAAATTTACGTCGAGTGAAAAATATTTTGCATCAGACGTGTAGCCCGAGCGACTAACGAGGTTTCGCTATAGACGTCAGGTCCCGGGTTCGAAACCCATTGGAGGTATATTGCAATTTTTTTTTTTATTGATCAGCTTTGGAGGATAAAAGGCACGTTGTGCCTTAGAGGTTTCAATTGTGTCCGCAGCCACGTTGGCTAGAGCGCTTGGCGGAGTTGCTTGAGGTCACGTGTTCGAGCTCCAAAAAAAGGTTCACATTTTTTATTTAATTTTTTCTTTTAAAGTTAAATTAAACTTTATTAATTTTTTTTTAATATTAATTTAATAATTAAAAAAAATGCTTTATAATTATTTTTAAATTTTTTTTAATAGTTTTAAAGCATATTTTAATTATTAAATTAAAAAAAAATAAAATGCTTTAAAAGGTTTGATTTTAAAAATTTATAAGAGAAATTTTGAACCTATTGTCCTAGAGGTAAACTGTAAAATCGCCCAAGAGGCTTGAAAAACCTTGCAAAATTGTGTAATAGCCTAAGAGGTAAGCTTTGTAAAAAGGGAGCAAAAAAGGTGATGGGAAGCCTTCTGGAGAACTCATTTAGCGCTTCTATAATTATCAAATTTTGTTCCAAAGTTCCCTAAAAAGGTCAAAAACAAACAATCTATACTTGGGTTGTGAAGGTCCTCTAGACTTCAGAAGCAGAAAGTAATGGAAGAGATAGTAGATATGGAGGCAGTATCACTATCCCAACAAGTGAGTGTAGAACAGGAAAAAGATATTGATACATCTGCTAAAAGGTATATTGCAGGGACAAGTGCTCATAGATAAGAGTGTAGAAATTAGTATAGAAGAAACATATATAGGCACAGAGGATGCAGAGGGAGGCACAACAATTATAGACATAGATACATCAATACCTACAAAGAATATCTCACTTGTTGATTATTCTGATTCTAATTCTGAAGAGGAGTTCATAGTAGAGGAAGAAAAGAAAAATATACAAGAATAGTTGCGTGCTACTAGAAGTGTCATTAGGACATAGATGGGTTGTATTGAGCAACATGAAGCCTTTATCAAAGAGAAAAATATGCTTATTGCTGGTTTGCAACAGGAGGTAGATGAATTAAGGGTTAGATTGATTCTAAAGATGAGTAGGCCAGAAATCTATTGGAATTAGCAAAATATTATAGGGATGCATCCCTACATGAATAAAAATCACCCATTAGAGGAGTAGAAATAGAAGAGACAACAACATAAATATTCCAATAGGATGTCAGTATAACAAAACATGACGATTCAGGTGCTTCTACAAATTTTTTTGATAATTTGCAAGAACAGGAAGCACAAATATCATAAGAAGTTGAGGAGGCCAATGAAAAAGAGGAAGTATAGGAATAGGTAAATGTGCATTTCCCTCAAGTTTTTATTGAATTAACTATAGTTGATTCACCTCAAATTGAAAAAGTAGAAATTGGTGTGCAAGTGGATTTAGCCCTTGTGGACACATCAAAAATTGGAATACAGGTGGATCTACTTCCAAAAATGCAGTAGATAGCCCGAACCCCACAAACAGTTACACTAACAAAGTATAATGAGGATATAACATGTTGGATGATGTAGTGTCAATAGATGGAGGCACAAATTTCATCTTTGAAACCTTTGAAGCAGAAGCTGGAAACCCAAAATGCAGACATAACTAAGTTATAGGAGCAGATACAAGATATGAGCCAAATTGCAGAGTACTTAGTTTAGTGCAGAAGGCTTGCAAGATTTTATACTTTGATATTAAAAGAAAAATACCTCCACTGGAAGTTAATGAGGATTATTTCCAATATTCCTTACAAATTGGACACTACTGAAGAATTTGTAAAGATATATCTACATAGTCCAAAGGAACATAAAAATTTACTTTGTGAGTTGTTTTTTCATAACTTATTCATACTTGAGAATGTAACATTCTTCCCAAATATCTTCATAGGAGATATCCAGTTGAGAGCCTTCATATCTACATTTCAAAATCAGATGCATTGGGAGGAGGAGAAAAATGCAAGCAAAGAAATGGGGTTGAAAGCTGAACTACTAATAAGACCTTCCCATGCCAATTATAGGGTCTCCATAAATAAAAATTTAACTATGATGCAGGAGCAGAGAATCAGATAAGTTTATAGAAGCAATCTTACTGATTGTATAATATTTTTTCAGGTCTTCTGTAACCAGTATTTTAATAATGCTTTATCAGCTTGTAAGAGTAGGTGGGGAGAATTTTCAATATCACTTCAAAAAAAGAAACCTATCTTGCCCAACAACTTGTTATGGTCCAGGAGAAGAGCTGAGGGCATAGTGCAGATCATCCACAAACTAAAATATTATTGTTTAGGTTTGAGATATAGGTTGCCAACTGTTATAACTCATATTTCATATTTATTTGATAATGATACCTAGCCATATGAGCAGTTCTAGGAGTGGATCAAGCAGATGCAGAAAATCCAAATATACTATCAAGTTCCAAGGTGAAAACTAAGTTATGAGGAACAAAATTTGGACATATATCTTTTTGTTATTGTGGCTTCACAGATTGCACGAGGACATAGATTATAATAGGTTGGGGGGAAAATGATGAGGCCAGAAATTGCCTCACTCATAGAACATTTTTGGATATTTTACAAGCTATTTTATAGACCTTATGTTATGTTTTTGTGCTAATTTTGATGATGGAATGCATTATGTATTACTATTTACATGTTTAAATATTCAAGAGCATAGTATTCTGTTTTGACCATTTTTTGCATTTTTTGCACTATTTTAGCTTATTTACTTAGCAAATAAACATTTATTTTGAATATGCAATAATGTATGTTGATGTGTATTCCATTCTGGGATCATGTTATTTATTTTCCTTACATTATAACCTGTTCAAATTGCAAAATGGCACCAAAACCTGTTCAAACTGGTATGACTGTGTAGAAAACAGGTTTGACCATACAAATTCCAGCCAACTGTGCATAAACAACATGGCTTGGAATTTGTCAATGCCAGCATGCAAAACTCATGGAATTTGTCTTCTGAGGACTTTAGAAGACTACCTAGCTGATCAAAACCATTATCATGAGTAATTGGTGCATGGATAAGTGTTAGAACTATTACATTGCCTAATATTCTAGAGCAGCTCCAGAATGAGGAGAACAGAACCAATTTTGGTCAAAACTATCAATAAAATGGTCAGAAAGGTGGTAAATGGTAGAATGAGGATGGATATAGTTGTGTGAGGGATTTTATCACATCTTCCATTGTATTTATTCCAATGGATGACATCCAGCAAGGAAAATGGATATGCTGTAGCAGAATAATTTCTTGCATTTCAGGAAGACAACTTCAGAATATTCTAATCTGAACATATACAAATGCAAAGCTGGCAAGAAATGACCTGATCAAGTGTGAACACAAAGAGGGTTTGGAATATCGGCAAGCACATCATTTTTAATTTTCTCTCCTCCCTATTCCTTCTCCTATATTCCCTCCCCTTTTTCCTTCTACCTATCCCCTTATCCCTCCTTCTTGCCTATTCCCTTATCTCCTATTATTCTTCTAGTAGTTGCATGCTTTAGTTTTAAATTACATTATATATACCCTATGGTTGTACTAAGATTTGATTTTTTAATTGAAATAGAGATTTCATTGTGCTGCATTTGAATATTGCTCTAAATCTGGTATTAGAGCAGCAAGAGGCTCGATTTTTTGAGGAGAGCTAAAGGTCCACCACGTTTGAGGGCATGCTTCCCAAGATATTGACTAGTGACCTGAAAAAACATGGATTTTGAGGTACGAGTAGGATTTGAGGTGGAGGTACTGATAGAGTGGCACACAGATCGAGTAACAACATGGAGACACATGGCAGGCACTAGACGAGCATGACATGGATGTAGAGGGGTGACACGTGGTAACGACACATGGCAATAGTGAGTTGGCTGATGTGGATGCTAGCAGGATAGACATGTGGTGAAAAGGGAATGGTGTTGAGTTGACATCATTTGATTTGTTTTTGTGCAAAAAAAGGGGACTCAAAAATTACCTGAAGGCAATCATTTTACTTCATGTGCCTTTGCCCTTAAAAAGTCTCCTATAGTCTACATCCCAGTGCATGTGGGATAAATGAATTTTGTTTTAAAAAAAAACAAAACGGAACCACATTGATAAATTTACGTGAAAAATATTTCACATCGGACGTGTAGCCTGATCGGCTAAGGAGGTTTCGTTACAGACGTCAAGTCCCGGGTTCGAAACCCGTCAGAGGTATATTGCAAAGTTTATTTTTTTATTCATCAACTTTGGAGGATAAAAGGCATGTTATGCCTTAGAGGTTTCAATTGTGTCCATGACCGCATTGACTAGAGTGCTTGGCAGAGTTGCTTGAGGTCGCGTGTTCGAGCTCCAAAAAAAGTTTCACATTTTTTATTTAATTTTTTTTTTAAAGTTAAATTTAACTTTATTAAAGTTTTTTTTAATATTATGAAAAAAATGCTTTATAATTATTTTTAAAAGTTTTTTTAATATTTTAAAAGCATATTTTAATTATTAAATTAAAAAAATTAAAATACTTTAAAAGGTTTGATTTTAAAACTTTATAAGAGAAATTTTGAACCTATTGTCCTAGAGGCAAACTGTAAAATCACCCAAGAGGCTTGAAAAACCTTGCAAAATTGTGTAATAGCCTAAGAGGCAAGCTTTGTAAAAAGGGAGCAAAAAAGGTGACATGAATCCTTCTGGAGCGTCCGTTTAGCACTTCCAAAATTATCAAAATTTGTTCCAAAGTTCTCGAAAAAGGTCAAAAACAAACAATCTACTATTGGGTTGCGAAGGTCCTCTAGAATTTGGAAGCAAAAATTAATGGAAGAGATAGTAGATATGGAGGCAGTATCACTGTCCCAGCAAGTGAGTGCAAAACAGGAAAAAGATATTGATACATCTGCTAAAGGTATATTGCAGGGAGAAGTGCTTATATATGAGAGTGCAAAAATTAGTACAGAAGAAACATATATAGGCATAGAGTATGCAAAGGTAGGCATAACAATTATAGACATAAATACATCAATTCCTACAAAGAATATCTCACTAGTTGATTATTCTTATTCTAATTCTAAAGAGGATTTCATAGTAGAGGAAGAAAAGGAAAATATACAAGAACAGTTATGTTCTGCTAGAAGAGTCATTAGGACACAGATGGGTTGGATTGAACAAAATGAAGCCTCTATCAAAGAGAAAAATAAGCTTATTGCTGGCTTCCAATAGGAGGTAGATGAATTAAGGGCTAGGTTGTCAATTCTAGAGCAGCAACCTACAAAATTTGATTTTGTAGATGAGTTGGCCAAAATTCTATTAGAATTAGCAGAAGAGTATAGGGAGGCAACCCTACCTAAATAAGAATCATCCATCATAGGATTATAAATAGAAGATACAACAACACAAATCTTCCAGCAGGATGTTAGTATAACAAAACATGACAATTCAGGTGCTTTTACAATATTTTTTGATAATTTGTTAGAACAAGAAGCACAAATATCACAAGAAGTTAAGGAGGCCAATGAACAAGAGGAAGTATAGGAATAGGTAAATGTGCATTCCCCTAAAGTTTCTATTGAATTAACTACAGTTGATTCACCTCAAATTGAAACAATAGAAATTGGGATGCAAGTGGATTTACCCCTTGTGGACACAATAGAAATTGGAATACAGGTGGATCTACTTCCAAAAATGTAGTAGATATCCCGAACCCCATAAATAGTTACACTAACAAATTATAATGAGGATATAGAATGTTGGACGATGTAGTGTCAATAGATAGAGGTACACATTTTATCTTTGAAACCTTTGAAGCAGAAGCTAGAAACCCAAAATGCAGAAATAACTAAGTTACAAGAGCAGATACAAGATATGAGCCAAATTGCAGAGTACTTAGTTCAATGTAGAAGGCCTGTAGGATTTTATACTTTGATCTTAAAAGAAAAAAACCTCCACTGGTAGTTAATGAGGATTATTTCCTATCTTCCTTACAAATTGGACACTGCTGAAGAATTTGTAGAGACATATTTGCATAGTCCAAAGGAACATAAGAATTTACTTTGTGAGTTGTTTTTCCATAACTTCTTCATACCTAAGAATGTAACATTCTTTCCAAATATCTTCATAGGAGATATCAAGTTGAGAGTCTTCATATATACATTTCAAAATCAGATGCATTGGGAGGAAGAGAAAAAGGTAAGCAAAGAAATGGAGTTGAAAGTTGAACTACTAATAAGACCTTCCCATGCCAATTATAGGGTCTCCATAAATGAAATTTTCACTATGATGTAGGAGCAGAGAATCAAAGAAGTTTATAGAAGAAATATTATCGATTGTATAATAAGTTTTTAGGTCTTCTGTAACCAATATTTTAATAATGCTTTATCAGCTTGTACAAGCAGGTGGGGAGAATTTTCAATATCACTTTAGAAAAGGGAACCTATCTTGCCCAACAACTTGTTGTGGTCCAGGAGAAGAGCTGAGGGCATAATGCAGATCATCCAAAAACTAAAATATCATTGGGTAGGTTTGAGATATAGGTTGCCAACTGTTATAAATCCTATTCCATATTTATTTGGTAATGATCCCCAACCAGATGAGCAGTTCTAGGAGTGGCTCAAGCAAATGTAGACAATTCGAGGATACTATCAAGTTCCAGGGTGAAAATTGAGTTATGAAGAATGAAATTTGGACATAGATCTTTATGCTATTGTGGCTTCATTGAATGCATGAGGACATAGATTATAATAGGTTTGGGGGAAAATGATGAGGCCAAAAATTTCCTCACTCATAGACCATTTTTGGATAATTCATAAGCTATTTTATAGAACTTATGCTATGTTTTTGTGCCAATTTTGATGATGGAATGCATTATGCATTACTATTTACATGTTTAAATATTCAGGAGCATAGTATTCTATTTTGACCATTTTTTACACTATTTTAGCTTATTTACTTAGCAAATAAACATTTATTTTGAATATGCAATAATGTATGTTGATGTGTATTCCATTATGGGATCATGTTATTTGTTTTCCTTGCCTTCTAACCTGTTCAAATTGCAAAAATATACCAAAACCTATTCAAACTGTTATGACTTTGTAGAAAATAGAGTTTTACCATACAAATTCCAACCAACTATGCATAAACAACATGGCTTAGAATTTGTCAATGCTAGCATGTAAAACTCATGGAATTTATTTTCTGAGGACTTCAGAAGACTACCTAGCTGGTCAAACCAATTATCCTAAGTAATTGGTGCATGGATAAGCATTAGAACTATTACACTGCCTAATATTCTAGAGCGGCTCAGGAATGAGCAGAACAAAACCAGTTTTGGTCAAAACTATAAAAAAAATGGTCAGAAAGGTGGCAAGTGGCAGAATGAGGATGGATACAGTTGTGTGAGGGATTTTATCACATCTTCCAATGTATTTCTTCCAGTGGATGACAATCATCAAGGAAAATGGATATGCTGTAGCAGAATAGTTTCCTGCATTTCAGGAAGACAACTACAGAATGTTCCAATGTGAACATATACTAATGCAAAGCTGGCAAGAAATGACCTGATCAAGTGTGAACACAAAGAGGGTTTGGAATGTCGGCAAGTGCATCGTTTTGTTTTTCTCTCCTCCCTATTCCTTCTCCTATATTCCCTCCCCTTATTCCTCCTACCTATCCCCTTATCCCTACTTCTTGCCTATTCCCTTATCTCCTATTATTCTTCCATTAGTTGTGTGCTTTAGTTTTAAATTACATTATATATACCCTATGGTTGTACTAAGATTTAATTTTTTAATTGAAATAGATATTTCATTGTGCTGCATTTGAATATTGCTCTCAATCTGGTATTAGAGTAGTAAGAGACTCGATGTTTTGAGGAGAGCTAAAGGTCCACCACGTTCAAGGGTGTGCTTCCCGAGAGATTGACTAGCAACCTGACAAGGCATGGATTTCAAGGTACAAGTAGGAGTTGAGGTGGAGGTAATGATAGAGTGGCACATAGATCGAGGCAACAACATGGAGACACATAGTAGGCACTAGACAAGCATGACGTGGACATAGAGGGGGCAACATGTGGCAATGACAAATGGCAATAGTGAGTTGGCTGACATGGATGCTAGCAGGGTAAACACGTGGTGAAAGGGGAACAATGCTGAGTTGACATCATTTGATTGGTTATCATGTGGCAAAATGGGACACGACAATTACCCTAAGACAATCATTTTACTTCACGTGTCTTTACCCTTAAAAATCCTCCTTTAGTCTACATCCCAGTGCATGTGGGATAAATGAATTTTATTTAAAAAAAACAAAACACAAGCACGTTGATAAATTTTCGTTGAGCAAAAATGATTTCGCATCGAACATGTAGCCCAAGCGACTAAGGAGGTTTCGTTGCAGACGTCAAGTCTCGGGTTCGAAACCCATCGGAGGTATATTGCAAAGTTTTTTTTTTTTTATTCGTCAACTTTGGAGGATAAAAGGCATGTTATGCCTTAGAGGTTTCAATTGTGTCCATAGCTACGTTGACTAGAGCATTTGGCAGAGTTGCTTGAGGTTGTGTGTTCGAGCTCCAAACAAAGGTTCACATTTTTTATTTAATTTTTCTTTTAAAGTTAAATTAAACTTTATTAAAGTTTTTAATATTAATTTAATAATTAAAAAAATGCTTTATAATTATTTTTAAAAGTTTTTTTAATAGTTTTAAAGCATATTTTAATTATTAAATTAAAAAAATTAAAATGCTTTAAAAGGTTTGATTTTAAAACTTTATAAGAGAAATTTTGAACCTATTGTCCTAGAGGCAAACTGTAAAATCGCCCAAGGGGCTTGAAAAACCTTGCAAAATTGTGTAATAGCCTAAGAGGCAAGCTTTGTAAAAAGGGAGCAAAAAAAGTGACATGAAGCCTTATGGAGTGCCCGTTTAGCACTTCCAGAATTATCAAAATTTGTTCTAAAGTTCCTGAAAAATGTCAAAAACAAACAATCTATTGTTGGGTTGCGAAGGTCCTCTAGAATTCAGAAGCAAAAAGTAATGGAAGAGATAGTAGATATGGAGGCAGTATCACTGTCCTAGCAAGTGAGTGCAGAACAAGAAAAATATATTGATACATATGCTAAAGGTATATTGTAGGGAGAAGTGCTTATATATGAGAGTGCAAAAATTCGTATAGAATAAACATATATAGGCATATAGGATGCAAAGGTAGGCACAACAATTACATACATAGATACATAAATTCCTACAAAGAATATCTCACTAGTTGATTATTCTTATTTTGATTCTAAAGAGGAGTTCATAGTAGAGGAAGGAAAGGAAAATATACAAGAATAGTTGTGTGCTGCTAGAAGAGTCATTAGGACACAGATGGGTTGGATTGAACAACATGAAGCCTCTATCAAAGAGAAAAATAAGATTATTTTTGGCTTGCAATTGGAGGTAGATGAATTAAGGGCTAGGTTGTCAATTCTGGAGCAACAACCTAAAAATTTTGATTTTGAAGATGAGTTGGCCAGAATTCTATTGGAATTAGTAGAAGAGTATAGGGAGGCAACCCTACTTGAATAAGAATCATCCATAATAGGAGTAGAAATAGAAGAGACAACAACACAAATATTCTAGCAGGATATTATAATAGAACATGACGATTCAGGTGCTTCTGCAAATTTTTTTGATAATTTACAAGAACAATAAGCACAAATATCACAAGAATTTGAGGAGGCCAATGAAAAAGATGAAGTATAGGAATAGGTAAATGTGCATTCCCCTCAAGTTTTTTTTGAATTAACTACAACTGATTCACCTCAAATTGAAATAGTAGAAATTGGGGTGCAAGTGGATTTACCCCTTGTGGACATAGTAGAAATTGGAATACAGGTGGATCTACTTCCAAAAATGCAGCAGATAGCCCGACCCCCATAAACAGTTACACTAACAAAGTATAATGAGGATATAGAATGTTGGATGATGTAGTGTCAATAGATAGAGGTGCAAATTTCATCTTTGAAACATTTGAAGCAAGAAGCTTGAAACCCAAAATGCAAACGTAACTAAGTTATAGGAGTAGATACAATATATGAGCCAAATTGTAGAGTACTTAGTTCAGTATAGAAGACCTGCAAGATTTTATAATTTAATCTTAAAAGAAAGTACTTCCACTGGCAGTTAATTTGGATTATTTCCTATCTTTCTTACAAATTGGACACTACTAAAGAATTTGTAGAGACATATCTGCATAGTCCAAAGGAATAGAATAATTTACTTTGTGAGTTGTTTTTCCATAACTTCTTCATACCTAAGAATGTAACATTCTTTCCAAATATTTTCATGGGAGATATCCAATTGAGAGCCTTCATATCTATATTTCAAAATTAGATGCATTGGGAGGAGGAGAAAAAGGTAAGCAAAGAAATGAAGTTGAAAGCTGAACTACTAATAATACCTTCCCATGCCAATTATAGGGTCTCCATAAATGAAAATTTCACTAAGATGCAGGAGCAGAGAATCATAGAAGTTTATAGAAGCAATATTACTGATTGTATAATAAGTTTTCAGGTCTTCTATAACCAGCATTTTAATAATGTTTTATCAGCTTGTAAGAGCAGGTGGGGAGAATTTTCAATATCACTTTAGAAAAGGGAACCTATATCACCCAACAACTTGTTGTGGTCCAGGAGAAGAGCTGAGGGCATAGTGTAGATCATCCACAAACTAAAAGATCATTGGGTAGGTTTGAGATATAGGTTGCCAACTGTTATAACTCATGTTCCATATTTATTTGGTAATGATCCCCAACCAGATGAGCAGTTATAGGAGTGGCTCAAGAAGATGTAGACAATTCAAGGATACTATCAGGTTCCAGGGCAAAAACTGAGTTATGGAGAACAAAATCTGGACATAGATCTTTGTGCTATTGTGGCTTCACTGAATGCATGAGGACATAGATTATAATAGGTTAGGGGGAAAATGATGAGGCCAGAAATTGCCTCACTCATAGACCATTTTTGGATAATTCATAAGCTATTTTATAGACCTTATGTTATGTTTTTGTGCTAATTTTGATGATGGAATGCATTATGCATTACTATTTACATGTTTAAATGTTCAAGAGCATAGTATTTTGTTTTGACTATTTTTAGCATTTTTTACACTGTTTTAGCTGATTTACTTAGCAAATAAACATTTATTTTGAATATGCAATAATGTATGTTGATGTGTATTCCATTCTGAGATCATGTTATTTATTTTATTTTCCTTATAACCTATTCAAATTGCAAAAATATACCAAAACATATTCAAACTGGTATGACTTTGTAGAAAACAAAGTTTGACTATACAAATTCCAGCCAGCTGTGCATAAACAACATGGCTTGGAATTTGTCAATGCTAGCATGTAAAACTCATGGAATTTATCTTCTGAGGACTATAGAAGACTACCTATCTGGTAAAACCCATTATCCTGAGTAATTTATGCATGGATAAGCGTTAGAACTATTACACTGCCTAATATTCTAGAGCAGCTCAAGAATGAGCAGAACAAAACCAGTTTTGGTCAAAACTATCAAAAAAATGGTCAAAAAGGTGGTAAATGGCAGAATGAGGATGGATACAGTTGTGTGATGTATTTTATCACATATTCCAATGTATTTATTCCAATGTATGACAACCAACAAGGAAAATGGATATGTTGTATCAGAATAGTTTCCTGCATTTTAGGAAGACAACTCTAGAATGTTCCAATGTGAACATATACTAATGCAAAGTTGGCAAGAAATGACCTGATCAACTGTGAACACAAAGAGGGTTTGGAATGTCGGAAATTACATTGTGTTTTTTTTCTCTCCTCCATATTCCTTATCCTAAATTTCCTCCCATTATTCCTCCTACCTATCCCCTTATCCCTCCTTCTCGCCTATTCCCTTATCTCCTATTATTCTTCCAGTAGTTGCATGCTTTAGTTTTAAATTACATTATATATACCCTATGGTTGTACTAAGATTTCATTTTTTTTTATTGAAATAGAGATTTCATTGCACTGCATTTGAATATTACTCTCAATCTGGTATCCGAGTAGTAGGAGGCTCAATTTTTTTAGGAGAGCCGAAGGTCCACCACGTTCGAGGGCACGCTTCCTAAGAGATTGACTGGTGACTTGAAAAGGCACGGATTTCAAGGCACAAGTAGGAGCTGAGGTGGAGGTGTTGATAAAGAAACACATAGATCAAAGTAGCGATGTGGAGACATGTGGTAGGCACTGGACGAGCATGATGTGGACGTAGAGGGGGCAACACGTGGTAGCAGTGAGTTGGCTGACGTGGATGCAACAGGGTAGACACGTGGTGAAAGGGGAATGGTACTAAGTTAGCATCATTTTATTGGTTCTTGTGTGGGAAAATGGGACTTGAGGATTATTCGAAAGAAATCATTTTACTTCACGCGCCTTTGCCCTTAAAAAGCTTCCTGCAATCTACATCCCAGTGCATGTGGGATAAATGAATTTCATTTAAAAAAAAACAAAATTCAAGCATGTTTATAAATTTGCATCCAGCAAAAAATATTTCGCATTGAACGTGCAGCCCGAGAGGCTAAAGAGGTTTTGGTACAGACATCAGGTCCCAGGTTTGAAACCCGTCGAAGGTGTATTGCAAAGTTTTTTTTGATTCGTCAATTTTGGAGGATAAAAGGCACATTGTGCCTTAGAAGTTTCAATTGTGTCCACGACCGCGTTGGCTAGAGTGCTTGGTGGAGTTGCTTGAGGTCGCGTGTTCGAGCTCCAAAAAAAGGTTCGCATTTTTTATTTAATTTTGTCTTTTAAAGTTAAATTAAAATTTATTAAAGTTTTTTTTAAATATTAATTTAATAATTAAAAAAAAATGCTTTATAATTATTTTAAAAAGTTTTTATTAATAGTTTTAAAGAATATTTTAATTATTAAATTAAAATAAATTAAAGTGCTTTAAAATGTTTGATTTTAAAACTTTATAAGAGAAATTTTGAACCTATTGTCCTAGAGGCAAACTGTAAAATCGCCCAAGAGGCTTGAAAAATCTTGCAAAATTGTGTAATAGCCTAAGAGGTAAACTTTGTAAAAAGAGAGCAAAAAAGGTGATAGGAAGCCTTTTGGAGTGCCTATTTAGCGCTTCTAGAATTATCAAAATTTGTTCCAAAGTTCCCTAAAAAGGTTAAAAACAAACAATATACTATTGGGTTGTGAAAGTCCTCTAGAATTCAAAAGCAGAAATTAATGGAAGAGATAGTAGATATGGAGGCAGTATCACTATCCCAATAAGTGAGTGTAGAATAGGAAAAAGATATTAATACATCTGCTAAAGGTATATTGCATGGAGAAGTGCTTATAGATGAGAGTGCAGAAAATCATACAGAAGAAACATATATAGGCACAGAGGATCCAGAGGTAGGCACATCAATTATAGACATAGATACATCAATGCCTACAAAGAATATCTCACTTGTTGATTATTCTGATTCTGATTCTGAAGAGGAGTTCATAGTAGAGGAAGAAAAAGAAAATATACATGAATAGTTATGTGCTGCTTAGGACACATATGGGTTGGATTGAAAAACATGAAGCCTCTATCAAAGAGAAAAATAAGCTTATTGCTAGTTTGCAGTAGGAGGTAGATAAATTAAGGGCTAGGTTGTCAATTTGGAGCAACAACCTAGAAAATTTGATTCTGAAGATGAGTTGGCCAGAATTCTATTGTAATTAGCATAAGAGTAGAGGGAGACAGCCCTACCTAAATAAGAATCACCTATCAGAGGAGTAGAAATAGAAGAGACAAAAACACAAATCTTCCAATAGGATGTCAGTATAATAGAACATGACAATTTAGGTGCTTCTGCAAATTTTATTGATAATTTGCAAGAATAGGAAGCACAAATATCACAAGAATTTGAGGATGCCAATGAACAAGAGGAAGTATAGGAATAGGTAAATGTGCATTCCCCTCAAGTTTTTGTTAATTTAACTACAACTAATTCACCTCAAATTGAAAAAGTAGAAATTGGGGTGCAAGTGGATTTACCCCTTGTGGACATAGTAGAAATTGGAATACAGGTGGATCTAATTCCAAAAATGCAGCAGATAGCCTGACCCCCACAAAAAATTACACTAACAAAGTATAATGAGGATATAGCATGTTGGATGATGTAGTGTCAATAGATAGAGGTACAAATTTCATCTTTTAAACCTTTGAAGAAAAAGTTCAAAACCCAAAATGCGGACATAACTAAGTTACAAAAGCAGACACAATATATGAGCCCTTTGGAACCCCGTTCAAGGCTGAAAAAATTATGTAATAGCCTCAGCAGTTGTAAAGGAGTGAAATTTGTAAGACTTGAAGAGTAAACATATGTAACCTCAGAGGCCCTAAGGGGAATATTTTTGCATTGAAAAAACTTCATGATACAATCTATCGGGTGCTATCATGCACTGTGCTCTCTTTTACTAAGAGAGAACGCCGAATCATTTCATGAAAAATTTTAGAGATATGGTTTGCACACTGTGTTCAATCTATTACAAAATGTCATCATAGCTCATCAGAGACACCCCAATTCTGATTACAAGGCAGATCTGAGGAAAACTCCTTTGGACATCGAGTTGAGGAGTCATATTCAGTGGAAATCATACCCCAAGAACCAGCAAACCCATAGACCAGCAACAGTGATTCCATTGAAATACTGGAGTGAGCTTCCCCTGAAATTATCCTCATTAGTGATGACGAAGACTTTATTACTAACAACTTTGGGAACCCAGTGCTTGGAGAGTCGCAGCAAGAAGACCAAGCTATAAGTGAAAGAGTAGAGAGAGCAAGATTTGATTTAAATTTGTAATTGCTTTTCTTTGAAATTGATTGTACTAGAAAAATAAAAGTTTGTTTCTACTTTATTATCAGTAGCTATGGCCTCGAATGCTAATATACCCATTCCAAAATTTAATGGGTACAATTATGAGTACTGGTCTATCAAAATTAATACCTTAATCATAGGTTAAGGGTTATGGGACATAGTAGAAGAGGGTTACTCAGAACCCTCTTATTGGACTACATTAAGTGTAACTGATAAGAAAGCAAAGAAGGAAGCACACAAGAACAATTCATTTGCTCTTTTTCATCTTCAAGAAGCGTTGGATAAAAGTATTTTTCTTAGAATTGCATCTTGTATAACTTCCCAAGATGCATGGAATGCCTTAAAAGAAGGTTTCCAAGGAAGTGATCAAGTGAAGCAGGTCAGGCTTCAGACACTAAAATGAGATTTTGATAATCTCAAGATGATTGAAAATGAGAAATTTGGTAACTACTGCGTTCGAGTTAAATCAGTAGTTGACAAGATGGTAACACTTGGAGAAGAAGTCAAACCAGAAACTGTAGTGAAGAAAATATTGAGAACACTTCTTTCGAAATGGAATCACATAGCAATCATCATCGAAGAATCAAAGGATTTGTCTACACTATCATTTGATGCTTTAATTGGTTCATTACTTTCACATTAAGAGAAATTACAGGAATCTCCTTCAACCAGTTATGGAGGTGATGATAAAGCCTTTGCATCTCAGGAAGGTTTCAAAAAAGGACAAGGTAGAGGCCAAGGCAGAGGTCAAAGAAGAGGTAGAGGCAAGAGCAGCTAAAGAGGTGGAAATCCTAGCAGAGGAGGAACTCCCAGCAGAGGTGGAAGTCAAAGAAGAGGCATTAAGAAAATAAGAGGTAGAAATCAAGGTAAAGGAAGAGGAAGTGACAAATCCAAAAAGTCTTGTTTCAATTATGGCAAACCATGTCACTTTGCTAAATACTGTTGGTCCAAATCTTCTCAGGGAAGCAGCAGTAAAAGCAGTCAGTATGGTCATTTTGGTGAAGAATAAGGGACTTCTAATATCTTTCTTTCTTATGGGCAATCAGATCAAAATTTGAATGATTCTTGGATTTTGGATACTGGTTGTTCCATCCATATGAGTGGTAAATATGAACTCTTTGCTACAATATATTCCACCTATAAATCCCAAATCAAGTTTGGGGACGATAAAGCATTGCAAGTTGAAGGAATTGGAGACATGGAGGTTCCAACAAAGGAAGGCCTCAAAAAGGTGAATTATATCTACTACACCCCTCAACTCCAACATAATCTGCTAAGTGTTGGGCAAATAATGGAAAATAATTATAAACTTTTTTTTTTATGAGGGAAAATGTATAATATTTGACAAGAATAATTGTAATAGAGTCATCATGCAGGTACCTATGACCAAAAATAGGTTATTTCCCCTTAATTTTGGATAGTCAGGGGGAACTCAATTTGCAAATATTGCTATTGCAAATTCAAGTGTGCTTTGGCACTTGAGATATGGTCACCTGAATTCTGCTAGCCTGAAATTGTTGACTTCTCAAGAGATGGTGACCGGACTTCCTAAAATTTAGGATCATGAGGAGGTCTGTGAAGGATGTGCTTTGGGAAAGCACACCAGGTCCAATTTTCCAAGAGGACAAGCATGGAGGGCCAACTATCCACTGCAATTAGTGAATTCGAATATTTGTGGTCCAATGCAGACACAAAGTCTTGGTAACAATTATTATTTTTCTCATTTTTATAGATGATTTCTCTAGAATGTGTTGGGTTTATTTCCTGAAACACAAAGATGAAGCTTTTGATTGCTTCATTGATTTCAATAATGATGTAGAGAAACAAAGTGGATATCATGTAAAATGTCTCAGAATAGATAAAGGAGGAGAGTACTCTTCCAAAGAATTTTTGCAATTTTGTAAATAAAGTGGGATAAAAAGGTAGTTCACCACTGCCTATACTCCACAATAGAATGGTGTGGTAGAGAGGAAAAATCACACCATTGTAGAGATGGCTATATTGATGCTTCAAATAAATCATCTAAGTAATATGTATTGGGTTGATGCTGTAAGAACCAGTGTATACATTATAAATAGGAGTCCTACTTTGAGTTTGAATGGGATCAATCCTTACCAGACATGGTATGGCAAGAAGCCAAATGTAAAACATTTCAGAGTTTTTGGTTCTTTAGCATATGCACACATTCCTAATAAAAAAAGGAAAAAGCTTGATCCCAAGAGTCAAGTATGTATTTTTATAGGATATTGTGAGTCTACCAAACCCTATAGACTCTACAATTCGAAGACCCATAAAATTGTCCTTTCCAAGGATGCAATTTTTGATAAAGGGGGAGAATGGGGTCATCCAAGAATTTTTGTTGATGATGAATCCCATGATGCAGGTTCTTCACAAATTCAGTAGGTCTCACCCAAGAAAGGCAATGGCACACCTCCTTCAAGCCCAAGCAAAAGTGCTACTTAAAATTTGTCAACACCTTCTCCAAGTCCTTCTCTACAATGATCAGTTAGTTCTTCACTGATGGATATTGATTCTCCATGTAAAGAGAAGATAACATTACAAAATCATCCATCTTATCAAATGTTGGATACAATTTTTTAGAGAAGATATACTAGAAGTCAAGCTAGTGAAATGAGTTTAGTTTTACAATGACTTGAAAATCTATGTTTGTATGGATATGATGACTCCCAAGAGCCTTAAGGAGATGTAGTCAATTATGCTTTATTGACTAGTGCACATCTTGAACCTTCTAGCTATGAGAAGTCTTGTACTCAGAAGATATGGCAGGATGCCATGGAAGAGGAGATGACCTCTATAGAAAACAACGATACTTGGGAGCTAGTACAACTTCCTAAAGGGAAGAAATGTGTTGGATGTAAATGGGTCTACAAGACCAAATTCAATGCTAATGGGAGCATTGAAAGACACAAAGAAATACTAGTAGCAAAGGGCTTCACACAAAAGTATGGCATTGATTATGAGGAGACCTTTGCACATGTAGCCAGAAAGGAGACAATCAGAATAGTTCTTGCCTTAGCTGCCCACAAAGGATGGAAAATCAAACACATGGATGTAAAAAGTGCTTTTCTCAATGGGTACTTGACATACAAGGTTTATTTTGAACAACCTCAAGTTTTTCAAGAATAGGGTAAGGAGCACTTGATTTATAAACTAAAAAAAGCACTATATGGCCTCAAGCAAGCACCAAGAGCATGGTACTCTCGTATTGATGGCTATTTCAAGGAATATGGGTTCACCCGGAGCAAAAGTGAACCAACTCTCTACTACCTGAAGCAAGGGAAAGACATCCTCATAGTATGTTTATATGTGGATGATCTCATATTTATGGGTAGTAATGATAATATGAATATGGAGTTCAAACACTCCATGATGAAATAGTTTGAGATGAAATATCTAGGTTTAATGCACTACTTTCTAGGCATGGAAGTTCATCAAAAATATAGAGAGATCTTCATCTGTCAACACATGTATGCTTGGGATATGATTAAGAAGTTTGCCATGGAACATTGCAAAGCAGTTGTAACTCCAGTTGGACATGAGATCCAATTGAGCAAAAATTATGGAGCAACAAAGGTTTGCATGACCACTTATAGGTGAATGATTGGGAGTTTGATGTTTCTTACCAACAAAAAACCTGACATTCAGTATGTTGTTTCTATTGTATCAAGGTTTAGGGCTAATCCATCCGATCTGCATTTGCAAGCAGCTAAAAGAATACTTAGATATGTTAAGGGTACATGAGATTTCAAAATCCATTACCACAAATGTAAGGTTGTCAAGTTAGTTGGTTTCAGTGATAGTGATTGGGGCAGCAACATCGATGATAGGAAATCTACATCAGGGAACTGTTTTAGTCTAGGGTCAGGACTAATTACATGGAGTTCCAAAAAGTAGTTTGTTGTAGCATTGTCATCTACTAAGGCTGAGTATATAGCCATCACATATGCTAGTACTCAAGCCCTATGGTTGAGAAAAGTCTAGAAGATATTGGAGAACAACAATGTAGTCCTACAAGAATCTACTATGATAATATAAGTGTCATTCAATTAGCATATAATCCAATCCACCATAGTAGAACAAAACACTTTGATATGAAGTATCACTTCATTCGAGACATGGTGGAGCAAGAGATTGTTGAGCTTAAATATTGCAGCACTTTGGAGAACATTGCAGAAATCTTCACCAAAGGCATGGCTAAAGCTCAATTTATAAAGCTGAGAGACTGTCTAGTCAGTCCTCTCAACTTTAAGGGGGAGAGTGTTACAATGTGAACATATACAAATGCAAAGCTGGCAAGAAATGACCTGATCAAGTGTGAACACAAAGAGGGTTTGGAATGTCGACAAGTGCATCATTTTGTTTTTCTCTCCTCCCTATTCCTTCTCCTATATTCCCTCCCCTTATTCCTCCTACCTATCCCCTTATCCCTCCTCGTCTATTCCATTATATCCTATTATTCTTCTAGTAGTTACGTGCTTTAGTTTTAAATTACATTATATATACCCTATGGTTGTACTAAGATTTGATTTTTTTTAATTGAAATAGAGATTTCATTACGCTGCATTTGAATATTGCTCTCATAGAATAGTTGTTGAATCCCTAAAATGCAACAACAGAACAAATAAACATTTGTAATAGAATAGTATAAATAACCTAGCTCCCATATTGGTTGAGCATATAGGGAAATAGGGATAGAGAAATAGATAGATGTTTTTGTTTTAGCTATAACAGAGCAGTAATTCTACAGGATTTCTCTTGCATTGTTGTAATGTCATGTCATAATCAATAAAAGGTGTAGTTTCTCCATTCAATTAGTTTCTTGAGTGAATGTGTGAGCATTAGGTAGTTTAGAGCAGTCTTCTTGCCTTCTTCTAGATCAGGGAGCAAGGGCCCACTTCCAGGCCCAGGAGAAGGATCAACTTTTGATAGGTTTTCTGTTCATTTCTTGCTGCAACAAATTAGTAGAAACCTAACAATTTCCATTTCATTTGTTAGTTGTGTTGTTTGTAGATGCATGAAATATTTGTGTTGTAAATGTAGATGCAAGATAGCTGATCATATAGCATAGGCTTTTGAATCTTACAACATTTTTGAAGTTTCTCTATTTTCAACAGTTATTTCCTAGTTTTAGCATTTCCATTTGTGTTAATTGATTTCTAGTTGTTTCATTTCTGCAACATTTTATTCCAACCTTTTAATTATATTAATGTAATTAGGATTTACTTTTATGTAAAATTATTATTTCTATCATTTCCATTTTGCAAGCATAAATAGGTTTCATTTATGTTATTTTTTATTCTATAAGAGTAATTAGTTTCCATTTCTACAATTTTGTTTTAGAAAATGTAATTAGGAGTTCAATTCAGTTCATAGGATTAGAGGTGACACCAAAAACCCCCAAAACTGACTAGTCTTATCAATAAAGCCATTTCCTGAGTAGACTGACCTTCAAGATGCTTACCCCTACTATCACATACAACCATTGGACACCACCCTGGACTGACAATTATAATGATTAAATGGTGTGATTGATGACACTCATCATTTTTGGCATCATTTTTGAGGACACCAAGGTGTTGTTAGGAGAAGTAAAGCAGGCCAAGAATTGTTATTTGGATACAAGTAATAGTTCTTGGAAACTTGTACTTCAGTTCATTCAGAAAATGAGCATGAATGCATAGGCCAAGAGATGAAAGAGGGAGGTTTATCAGAACCAACTCTTTCCCAGAAAGACGTTCTTCATGATCAGACTTGCCTATGTATGAAATCCCTGAAAGACTTAAACGAGAATCATCTTCTTCATCAACCAAAATCTTGGGACCTTTGGAGGAAGAACTCTTAGAAGCACTTGCTTCCAGACATCCCTCTAGACCTGGTCCATATGAACAAATTATAGAAGTCAAAAGTGAGGGGGACACTATGGCAGAAGAACATGATAGGGATGTTATAGTTCAAGGTGAAAACCCTACTAGGACTTTTGAATATCCTATTCAGTTGAATCCTACTCAGAATGCTCCTATGAAAACAATTTCACCTTCTGTATTGCCAACCTTTAGGGGAATTGTCTCTGAGGATCCTGACCAATTCTTGTTTGAATTTAAGGTTCTATGTCAGACTTATGACTATGTAAATGATAATCAAAAACTGAAATTGTTTCCATCTACACTTAAAGATGCAGCTTTACGTTGGTTTATGAGTCTTGAACCTGATTCAATCCACACTTGGGAACAAATGGAAACTGTATTCTTGGATAAATATCAGGAATATTGTAGAGTGCAGAATAGAAAGGATGAATTATTTCGGATTAAACAAGAGGAGGATGAGAACTTGGAGGACTATCTTGATAGATTTACCTTTATCCAAAAGAGATGTGGTCCTGTAGAATCCGATTTGTTAAAGACCATATTCTTAAGAGGTTTGCAGGATGATTCCAGGGAAGTATTAGATTTAATGGGAAAAGGAGATGTGAACCAACTTGACATTAATGATATTGTAGAGTTATGCAGAAATTATTCTCGCACTAGGCAAAGAAGAAAGAAGCGGAATTCTAATAATAATGATATCAAATACTTAATGGAAGAAATGGCTAACATGAAAACTGATATTCTTGTCCAGTTGAATTCCGCATTAGGGGAGAGAAATGTAAAATTTGACTCTACACCACCATTGGCTATCTATTGCCCAAGATGCAGAAACAAGCATGCTTTACAAGATTGTCCCTTAAATAGAACTTCTATCTCAACTATTTGTGGTATTTGTTCAAAGGGACATATAACTGATAAATGCCATCTGCTGCCTCAACTCAAAAATATTTTGGAAACCTAGACTGAAGAACTTAATGTTATTGGACAAAGGCAAGGAGGCAATTTTTCACATTATCAAAATACCCCTCATTTTCCTATAGGATGGGGACAAAATCCTTGGAATATGCCATGGGGGTATGCAGAACCACCCTCACAACCTTGGAATCAATCTTGGACAACTCCTCAAGATTGGTCACACTCTGGATGGACAAATCCACCAGTTAATCCACCTTGGACACAAAATCAACAATATGGGCAAATATGGGGGCAACAATACCCATCATATCAAGGGCAACAAAGGTATCAAGGACAAACTCAAAACCTGTTGCCTACTCCTAATCAAAATTTTTAGGGAAGAGTGCAACCACAACAAGCACAACAGGTAAAACAACCTCCACTTCCAGCTCAACCTATGGCTAACCCAAATAATGACAAGCAACCCCTATTTATGGAGCTGAGTCTGAAGAAACTACTACAGTTCATACCCTTGACTGTAGTAATATCCAATTGCATTCAGGGAAGGTCTTACCTAACCCTACTCCACCCACCATTGAAGAAATTGATGGAAAGCAAGAGTCTCCAAGTCCAAAACAAGTGCAAACAGAAAAAGAAAAACCAAAAAATGAGCAAGAAAAACAAGTACCCCCTGTAGGTATAATACCATACCCTGAAAGGTTTGATAATACTACAACTATCCCTGAATCAGAGTTAGTCATAGAACTAAAGAAAATGACTATATCCCTTCCTTTGTTGCAAGCAATAAAGGATGTGCCATTAATTAAGAAAACCATTCAGGAGTTGTGTATTCAGAAACCTGGTAGAAAGAAGAAGTCTTTCCCTAAAACTGTGCAAGTAGAAGGAAAATTGGCTGACCTGTTATCTGGAAAACTTGTTCCTCCAAAATATAGTGACCCAGGAAGTCCAGTTGTTACAGTCACTATTGGTCTAGTTCAAATTCCAAATGTGTTGATTGATCTTGGTGCTGCAATTAATGTAATGACTAAAGACACAATGCAAAAACTGTAGCTCAATAATCTCAGTCCTACAACTACAGTTTTGGAGATGGCAGATAGGTCAGTTGCCAAACCAGAAGGAATATTGGAAGACATTTCCATTGAAGTTTCTTCTTGGGAATATCCTATAGATTTCCTAGTATTGCAGCCTAGAAATTTAGTTAATGGCTATCCCATCATTCTAGGAAGGCCTTGGCTTGCCACTGTAGCTACTTTTATAGACTGCAGATCTGGGGAAATGACTATTTCAAATGGCATTGATCTTAAAAAGATTTCCCTTTATCCACCTGCCCAACCTTCAACCAAATTTTTTGGACAGATATGGTTTCCTGAGTCTGATGAAGAACAGGAAGAAACTATTTCCACTCTAGCCACAATAATAGTAAAGGAACATATTGAGGAAATCAACTCACAAGAAAGAGAAATATTTGAGGATGAAACTATCCTAGTTGAGACATTACAAGAAGGACTTAAAGATGATCAAATCATTGTTCATCGCTTGCTATGGAAGGATGAAGAGCATACCTCAGAACATCTATCATCCATTCCAATACAAGAAAGCTCTTTCACACTACCACATGGATGGCATCAACATCTTCTTACTTCTTTCACATGTCCTATGCAAGGAATGATTCCATCAGGTATTACTTTTGAAATAGAATCCAGAGTATTTCATACTTTGCAACCACATCACTATCCATTAAATTCTTTGATCAGCAAGTATGGAGCAGTCAACTCCATTCATCCAGGGATTAAACAAATAGAAGTACAACCAGGTAAAATTTTGAATATTAATAGTTGGTTGACTGATGAACAGGAAGCAAAGTTATTTGTTGTCCTACAAAAACATGTTCAAGCTTTTGCTTGGAGTTATAAGGATATGATTAGAATCCACCCTGATGTGTGTACACATAGGATATACACTGAAGATGTTAAACCTGTGAGACAACCTCAAAGACGTTTGAATCCTGCTCTGAAAGATATTTTCAAGGAAGAAATTGAAAAACTTTTAGATGTAGGGTTCATTTATCCAATTTCAGACAGTCGGTGGGTTTCTCCATTGGTTATTGTTCCAAAGAAAAATGGGAAAATGAGAGTGTGTGTAGACTACAGAGAGTTGAACAAGGTCACACATAAGGACCATTTCCCATTACCTTTCATAGACCAAGTGTTAGATACCCTTGATGGCAAGAAATTCTTCTATTTTCTTGATGGATTCAGTGGATATAATCAGATACAAGTTGCACTTGAAGACCAAGAGAAAACTACTTTCACATGCCCTTGGGGAACATTTGCTTATAGGGTCTTGCCTTTTGGTTTATGTAATGCTCCAACAACCTTTCAAAGAGCTATTTTGGCAATATTCTCTGATTTAACAAATGAAAGTGTGGAAATTTACATGGATGATTTCACAATATGTGGGGAAACTTTTGATTATACTTTAGAACAACTTGAAAAAGTTTTAACACGTTGTGAAACATACCATTTGTCTTTAAATCCTGAAAAATATTTTCTCATGATGGAGGAAGGGATTGTCCTTGGTCATCATATTTCCTCTCATGGGATTAAGGTTGATCCCAAGAAGGTGGAAGTCATCAAAGAACTTCCTCCTCCAAAAACTCAAACTGATGTAAGGAGTTTTTTGGGACATATTGGTTTCTACCATAGATTTATTGCAAATTTTAGTACCATAGCTAATCCAATGTTTGCATTACTGACTAAGGATTCTGAATTTACTTGGTCTACTGAATGTCAAAAGTCTTTTGAAGCATTGAAAGAGAAATTAACAACTCCCCCTGTGTTGAGAGGACCTAATTGGGAACTGCCATTCCATATTCAGACTGATGCTTCCAATATTGCTATTGGAGCAGCACTAGGTCAAATTGAAAATGGAGAACATTATGCCATTTACTACATTAGTAAAAACTTGACAGGAGCTGAAAAGAACTACACCACTACTGAGAAGGAATTCTTGGTTGTGGTATATGCTATTAATAAATTTTGACACTATATCACAGGATATCAAGTGTTCATCCACACAGATCATGCTGCTATTAAATACTTGATGAATAAACCTCTGGTTAGTGCAAGAATTATTCATTGGTTAATACTATTGTAGGAATTTGATATCACCATAGTTAATAAACCAGGGAAGGCTAATGTAGTAGCAGATTTTCTATCAAGATTGCCAAACACAGACATAGGGGAATTGGTTGAAGATGCTTTTCCTGATGAAAAATTATTTGCTATTTCTGTACAATCTCCATGGTTTGTAGATATAGCTAATTACTTAGCTACAGGAAAAATTCCTCTTCACTTCACTCCTAAACAAAAGAAATAGTTAATCAAGCAAAGTGCTTCCTTTAAATGGATAGGAGGTCTACTCTTTAAATGCAGTCCTGACCATGTTCTACGCAGGTGCATCCACAAGGATGAAGTGTATGACATTCTTCGTGCATGTCATGATGAACCATCTGGAGGGCACTATTCAATACAGAGTACAATTCAAAAAATCTTGGGTGTTGGCTACTACTAGCCATCCCTGCATAAGGATGTAAAGAAATATGTCAGACATTGTGATGCATGCCAAAGAATGGGAAAGCCTACCTATACCAGTGAAATGCCATTGCAACCTCAAGTAGGTATAGAGCCATTTGAGAGGTGGGGGCTAGACTTTGTAGGACCTATTGACCCACCTTCTCAAGGGAAGGTGCACATTTTGGTATGTACTGATTATGTGACTAAATGGGTAGAAGTGCGAGCTTTTAAGCATGCACGAGAAGAAAAAGTTGCTGATTTTTTGTATTCCCAAATTCTTCTACGTTTTGGAGCCCCACATTCTATCACTACAGATCAAGGACCTCAATTTACATCAAAGGTTGTTGAAGCCTTCACCAAACTATATGAAATCAAGCATAGGAAATCCTCACCTTATCACCCTCAAGCAAATGGTCAAGTTGAAGTAACAAATCAGGAATTAGAAAGAATCTTAACCAAAATAGTAGCTTCCCATAGGAGAAATTGGATGGATAAACTACCTGAAGCAGTTTGGGCTTACAACACTACCTAGAAATCTACCACTGGATTTACACCTTATGAATTGGTTTATGGTAAAAAGCCTCTTTTGCCTATTGAATTTGAATTACTAACACTTCGAACTACTTTGGAAGTTGGTATTGATTTGTCACAAGCACAAGTAGACTAAATTTTGCAACTCAATGCATTGGATGAACTACGAATGGATGCATTGCACCAGACTGAGATGATTCAAGCACAACGAAAGTTGTGGCATGACAGTCACATTCAACAATAAAAATTTTAGCAAGGTGATTGGGCTTTGTTGTTTGACTCTCGTTATGAAGACTTTCCTGGGAAGTTGCAGACTAGGTGGCTTGGACCATATCAGATCGAAGAAGTGTTTGAAAATGGAGTTGTTCGCCTTTCACCCATTGATGATTCACGTAGAAAGTTAGTGGTTAATGGGCATCATCTTCGGATATATCATAAACCACTAACTAAGGATGAGTTTCTAAAGCAAGTGGAGCAATTGGATGTACGCATGTTGGAAGGAACCACTTCTTCCACAATCAATTCAATAGAATAAAAAAATGATTAAAAAAAAAATGAATAATTCAGAAAGTGAAAACCTCCTAGGAGGCACTTCTGAATTGGCTTGCATGAAAACCGGTTGTCCGACATGTTTGCCTTGTCATATTCACCATCATTGTCCCATATGTTCTCACAAACCATTATTTTCTCTATTCTCAGAATTGCACCTATCTTATTCAGTAGAAGAGCCAACTAGTAGTCAACAAAAATAACCATCTGTACAAATGTAGATAAGTGGTTAAATCAGGTATGTGCCCTTTATATTTTAAACATTGTAGATAGTTAGTATGTAGTGTGTAAAGTCACTAATTAGTACATAAAGCATTCATAAGGTTTGATCCAAAAGATATCCATCTGGTCAATGAGAGATAAAACATTTTAGGTTGTTTTGAGGGGATGAAGGAAGCAGATAGAGTTGGAGAATTGTAGCTTGAAGGAGCTTCAGAATGATATGATTCTCTAAAATGAGAATATTTTTTAGCTTTGGAATGATGAAAGCTCCAAAATAAAACTATTGTTTCTAAACAAAAACAACTTCAAAATGAAAAGGGTTTGTGCTCTAGAATGAGGAAGGATTTTTGACCTTCGAAATAAAATAATGTCACACGTCAGAATGAAAAATAAACTTCGGAATGAGCAGGGGCACAGGATGAAGTGTCACATGGCACAAAAGTGTTTTAATTTCATCATTTGGAGTTGGAAATAACAAATGAGGGCACACATTCCAAGTTACGAATTTCAAGGTTGCAATGAGAAAGAGATCATGGGGAACCGTTGTGTGCTTCATGCTATGCAAAATCATGGGCACATGCAACAAGGCACTTTGATAGAAGGAAACTCTACACGTTGTACATGATGAAGCCAATAATTAACTACCACCTCAGCAAGCCATAACCATTTAATCACAAGCAGTAGAAAAAGATAAATCATGTTCCTATAGGGAATAGGAGTCTGCCACGTGACAAGTAAAAGGGGATTTAATTTTTCAAACACTTCGACACATTTCGAAGTTGGTTCCTACGCTAAGAAAATTAAATTCCATAGCCAAAATATTATAGCCCCTATAGATGCAAATTGTTTAGATCAAACCTAAAAAACAACCTATTCCAGAAGGTTGAGAGAAAACAGAGCACAAGAAATTGAAGATGGGAGGAAAGAAAAATAAAATTGAGCCAGAAAATGTAGACTATCTACGGGGAGATCCTGAGTCACTCCATATTTTTAAGAAGGAGGATTGATGCCATTTCTACATAAATTCGATGGACACTCTAAAGGATTGGTGATAGAATTTGTGTGCACTCTCAAAAACAACCAGGCTCACATTAGTGGCATGGCAATCCAGGTAACACCAAAAATCTTAAGCCACATTACTGAATTACCTCTACAAGGGTTACAAATTTTAAAAGCTAGTAAAAATGCCCTAAGTAAAATAGTTAACCAATTTAAGGAAGAAGGGGATAAACCAATTGAGTTTTTAATGAACAATAATATCTACAAAGGGGTAAAAAGAACCAGTTTACAACATCCTTGGGAGAATGTAGTAGTCTGGGTAATCAGATTTCTAACTTGTGATGGGCAATTTGTCATTTTATCTAGACACCATATTAGAATTTTAAACCATTTGAGGCATGGTGGTTCAAATCCAGAAGTCAGAGTAAATCTCCCTCTATATTTATATCAGGAGTTACAAAATATGGCCAAATGATACCAAGCAGGGAGAGGGACTCCTAAACACCATGGGCTCATTAAGTTAATTTGTAAACATCATTTTAGGGGAAACCCTAGAAGTTTTGATAGGTTTTTCTCTGCATGGAATGAGTTAGAAGTTGAAAGCCCTGAATCTGAAGAAGAGGCAGAGGTTGAAAGCCCTAAATCTAAAGAAGAAGCAGAAATTGAAAACTCTAAACCTAAAATTGAAACTGAATCCTCTGAAAAAGAAATTCCCTCTTCACCATAGGGACCTCCATCCTCTAGGACCAGGAAGCAAAGAGAGAAACAATCTAAGGCTGGTCCTGAAGGAAAAAGAAGGAAGGTTACATTTTCTGAAAATGTAACTATTTTTCCAACACAACCCACTGAGCAACTTGGGAGTTCAAGCAGGGAAGAGCAGATGGAGGAGGAAACACCTGAAGCAGAATCTGCTCCAGAATTGTCAAAATCTATTCCAAAGTCCCCTAAAAAGGTCAAACACAAACAATCTACTATTGGGTTGTGAAGGTCCTCTAGACTTCAGAAGCAGAAAGTAATGGAGGAGGTAGTAGATATAGAGGTAGTATCACTGTCCCAACAAGTGAGTGCAGAACAGGCAAAAGACATTGATACATCTGCTGAAGGTATATTGTAGGGAGAAGTGCTTATAGATGAGAGTGCAGAAATTAGTACAGAAGAAACATATATAGGCATAGAGGATGCAGAGGTAGGCACAACAATTACAGACATAGATACAACAATGCCTACAAAGAATATCTCACTTGTTGATTATTCTGATTTTGATTCTGAAGAAGAGTTCATAGCAGAGGAAGGAAAGGAAGATATACAAGAATAATTGTGTGCTTCTAGAAGTGTCATTAGGACACAGATGGGTTGGATTGAACAACATGAAGCCTCTATCAAAGAAAAGGATAAGCTTATTGCTGATTTGCAGTAGGAGGTAGATGAATTAAGGGCTAGGTTGTCAATTCTGGAGCAACAACCTACAAAATCTGATTCTGAAGATGAGTTGGCCAGAATTCTATTGGAATTAGTAGAAGAGCATAGGGAGGCAGCCCTACCTGAAGAAGAATCACCTATCAGAGGAGTAGAAATAGAAGAGACAACAACACAAATCTTCCAGTAGGATGTCAGTATAACAGAACATGAAGATTCAGGGGCTTCTATAGAACAATATGATAATTTGCAACAATAGGAAGCACAAATATCACAAGCAGTTGAGGAGGCCAATGAACAAGAGGAAGTACAGGAATAGGTAAATGTGCATTCCCCTCAAGTTTCTATTGAATTAACTACAACTGATTCACCTCAAATTGAAACAACAGAAATTGGGGTGCAAGTGGATTTACCCCTTGTGGACACAACAGAAATTGGAATACAGGTGGATCTACTTCCAAAAATGTAGTAGATAACCCAACCCCCACAAATAGTTACACTAACAAAGTATAATGAGGATATAGCACATTGGATGCTGAAGTGTCAAAAAATGGAGGCACAAATTTCATCTTTGAAACCTTTGAAGCAAAAGCTAGAAACCCAAAATGCAGACATAACTAAGTTACAGGAGTAGATACAGGATATGAGCCAAATTGTAGAGTACTTAGTTCAGTGTAGAAGGCCTACAAGGTTTTATACTTTGATATTAAAAGAAAAATACCTCCATTGGCAGTTAATGAGGATTATTTCCAATCTTCCTTACAAATTGGACACTGTTGAAGAATTTGTAGAGACATATCTGCATAGTCCAGAGGAACAGAAGAATTTACTTTGTGAGTTGTTTCTGCATAACTTCTTCATACCTGAGAATGTAACATTCTTGCCAAATATCTTCATAGGAGATATCCAGTTGAGAGCCTTCATATCTACATTGCAAAATCAGATGCATTGGGAGGAGGAGAAAAAGGTAAGCAAAGAAATGGAGTTGAAAGTTGAACTACTAATAAGACCTTCCCATGCCAATTATAGGGTCTCCATAAATGAACATTTCACTATGATGAGGGAGCAGAGAATCAGAGAAGTTTATAGAAGCAATCTTACTGATTGTGTAATAAGTTTTTAGGTCTTTTGTAACCAACATTTTAGTAATGCTCTATCAGCTTGTAAGAGCAAGTGGGGAGAGTTGTCAATATCACTTCAGAAAAGGGAACCTATCTCACCCAACAACTTGTTGTGGTCCAGGAGAAGAGCTGAGGGCATAGTGCAGGTCATCCACAAACTAAAATATCATTGGGTAGGTTTGAGATATAGGTTGCCAACTGTTATAACTCCTATTCCATATTTCTTTGATAATGATCCCCAGCCAGATGAGCAGTTCCAGGAGTGGCTCAAGAAGATGCAGACAATCCGAGGATACTATCAGGTTCCAGGGTGAAAACTGAGTTATGAAGAATGGAATCTGGACATAGATCTTTGTGTTGTTGTGGCTTCACAGAATGCATGAGGACATGCATTACAATAGGTTGGGGGAAAATGATGAGGCCAGAAATTGCCTCATTCATAGACCATTTTTGGATATTTCATAAACTATTTGATAGACCTTATGCTATGTTTTTGTGCTAATTTTGATGATGGAATGCATTATGTATTACTATTTACATGTTTAAATATTCAGGAGCATAGTATTCTATTTTGACCATTTTCTGCATTTTTTGCACTGTTTTAGCTGATTTACTTAGCAAATAAACATTTATTTTGAATATGCAATAATGTATGTTGATGTGTATTCCATTATGGGATCATGTTATTTGTTTTCCTTGCCTTCTAACCTATTCAAATTGCAAAAAGGTACCAAAACCTATTCAAACTGGTATGACTATGCAGAAAATAGAGTTTGACCATACAAATTCCAGCCAGTTGTGCATAAACAACATGGCTTGGAATTTGTCAATGCCAACACGTAAAACTTATGGAATTTGTCTTCTGAGGACTTAAGAAGACTACCTAGCTAGTCAAACCCATTATCCTAAGCAATTGGTGCACGGATAAGCGTCAGAACTGTTACACTACCTGATATTTCGGAGCAGCTCCGAAATGAGCGGAGCAGGACCAGTTTTGGTCAAAACCATCAACAGAATGGTCAGAAAGGTGGAAAATGGTGAAATGAAGATGGATACAGTTGTATGAGGGGTTTTATCACCCCTTCCAATGCATTTCTTCCAATGGATTATGCCCAACAAGTAAAATGGATATGCTATAGAAGAATAGTTTCCTGCATTTCAGGAAGACAACTCCAGAATAGTTGTTGAATCCCTGAAAAGCAGCAACAAAACGAATCAACATATGTAATAGAATAGTATAAATAACAAGCTCCCATATTGGTTGAGCATATAGAAATATGCATAGAAGGATAGGAATAGAATAGTTGTTTCAGTTGTAACAAAGCAGTAATTCTGCAGGATTTCTCCTGCATTGTTGTAATGTCATGTCCTAATCAATAAAAGGTGCAGTTTCTCCATTCAATTAGTTTCTTGAGTGAATGTGTGAGCATTAGGTAGTTTAGAGTAGTCTTCTTGCCTTCTTCTGGATCAGGGAGCAAGGGCCCACTTCCAGGCCCAGGAGAAGGATCAACTTTTGACAGGTTTTCTGTTCATTTCTTGCTGCAGCAAATTAGCAGAAACCTGACAATTTCCATTTCATTTGTTAGTTGTGTTGTTTGTAGATGCATGAAATATTTGTGTTGTAAATGTAGATGCAAGATAGCTGATCATATAGCATAGGCTTTTGAATCTTACAACATTTTTGAAGTTTCTCTATTTTCAGTAGTTATTTCTAGTTTTTGGCATTTCCATTTGTGTTAATTGATTTCTAGTTGTTTCATTTCTGCAACATTTTATTCCAGCCTTTTAATTCTGTTAATGTAATTAGGATTTACTTTCTGTAAAACTGTTATTTCTGTCATTTCCATTTTGCAAGCATAAATAGGTTTCATTTCTGTTATTTTTGATTCTGCAAGAGTAATTAGTTTCAATCTTCTACAATCTTTCCATTTCTGCAATTTTGTTTCAGCAAATGTAATTAGGAGTTCAATTCAGCTCATAGGATTAGAGGTGACACCAAAAACCCCCAAAACTGACTGGTCTTATCAATAAAGCCATTTCCTGAGTAGACTGACCTTCAAGTTGCTTACCTCTGCTATCGCATACAACCATTGGACACCGCCCTGGACTGACAATTATAATGATTAAATGGTGTGATTGATGACACTCATAAATTAAGATTGTAAATAGTAATCGTTATAATGTAGCCATGTGAATTATCTTCATTTGATTGGCTTGGGCCCTCATGTTAGAATTAGTTAGTCCTTAAGTATTAGGGTTAGTCATTATTAATTTTAAACTATAAATAAGAAAATATATATGGTAGTTGAATCAACAATTAGTTATTCTAAATTCTATCACCCCTTGTGTGTATAGTAAAATTTACCCTCCATAAGTATTTATATGATTTAGAATCTATATTTGTGATATTTTTCTAGATTTACTATTTTAGATTATATGAGTCTAATTTTTGTCATGAATATTCTATTAAATGTGATGAAAATAATTGTTTTCTTATTGTTGTTTCATTACTATTTGCATCAAAGAGATAAATTTGACTCACCATGGCAATGAAAAGTGATATTAGAATCATGATCATGCCAATTTTAGAACCTTTTTAAAAAAATTGCAATAGCTAATAGTGTAACTTTTGATAATTTTTTATACTCTTTCTTTTTATGTAAGAATCTAACATTATATTGTGATAAAGGAAAAACTACTTATTAAACTCTAGTGAGACACCTATATCAATTAGATTATCTCAAAAAGATAATTAAAACATGATGTATCTCTACTAAATATTTTTGGGTAGTTTTAAGCTTACTATCGGGCATCATCGTTCAATCAGTCATGCATGTTTGATCCTTTATTTTCCAAAGGTTTAGAATCGATCCATAAACACTTGAGAAGGAATATTATGACCAATGATGAGTGTATAATCCATAAGAATAATTATTTAATGAATCAAGAAAAACATCATAACATCTTAGAGGGTATCAATAGTTTCAATCATCACACTCATTTACCCCTTACCACCATAAGATTCCCCTTCATCCCTCTTCTAGGAAATAATCCCCTCCAAATTAAAAATAGATCTAAATATTCTCAAGCACATTGGTATAATAGAATCCAAAGTGGATAATAGGATTATAGTTGTGGATGGAAGTGTACAAAGGATAAATGCAAATATTGATTGAGGATAAATTATATTGAATAAGATTACTGTTAATCTCATTATAACAAAGATGAAATCTAAGATCCTTAAAATAGAGCTAGCTCTTGACAAGGACTTCCAAAAGTTTCTTTTGATAGGATTAAGGATGATATCATGGGCATAAGAACCCTAAATCTAATTGTACACTCAAAGAGGACTTTCAAAGGGTTAATTTTGAGGAAGATCTAAGGAAATCCAACTTTGTTAAAGTATATATGCATCCTTTGCTAGATGGTCATAAAAGCAATATTACTAATGAATGGGCTTTTTCTTTTGATTTAGATATTTCAATTGATGGTGTGAGTTATATCCTAGAATGACCTCATGATTTTTTTGTCCCTAGGAATAATCTGATGCATTTTATGGAGAGGACCTTAAAGGATGAATTTTTAAAATGGAATGGATCCTAGATTTGCATAGAGTGTCTAAGTAGGGGAGGATCACTCTTTTTCCTCATAACTTGGTAACCAAGTTTATCAATGGATATTTTGGGAGTTGATACATTGATGTTGTCCTTTTACTTGACTAGAATTTTATAATATGTTCCTAATGAAGTTCAATGCGGTACCATCTTCCTCTTATGTGGTCAGGTTATAAAATAAGAAAATAAAGACTATTGATGATTACTACATTAAATTCATTAGCCTTCTTACCTATACATACAACTTGGATCCTTTGATGGTTAGTTATGCATTCAAACATAGGCTTAAAAAAAGCATATGATAGGAAATTTTTATTCATGATCCTTACACACTCCATGATGCTAAGCATTTAACTAGGGAGATAAAAAATAAAGTTTTAGTGTTTAGATTACATCCTCAATGAAAATTTAATCCTTGCATGAATTACTTAAATAATCATAATAATGACCACCATTAAGTATTTTACTATTTTAGATGTAGATATTAGTATGCATGGGTTCAAGAATGTGATAAGAAGAGGAAATTTCACATGGAAGCTAAGGAAGGTTGTTCTCAAAATGAGGGAATACCAACCTCTCCATATAAAGAAGAATTTATTAAAACTAGGGAGGCTAAACAAGGTATAGATTAAGTGGACCTCTTAGATTTTTCCTTTATGGGTATGCAATTCCATCAGATCATAGAGGTTTAGGGTTTTGTTAAAAATTAGTAGGTCAGTATTTTGATTTATTTTAATAACAATCATAATTTTATCAACCGTCATATGGTCAAATCCAAGATCTATATGCCAACTATTTTAATAAATTCAATGTTGTGACTACCAATGGTGGTAATGTTCCATGTGTGGTCCAAGTTTCTAATGTCAATTTATATCTGGGTAATTATTCTTGGATTGAAAACCTTTATGTGATAGAATTGAGAAATGCAAATGGTTTTTCTTAGGGCTCAATGATTTTTTGAATTGTATGATATTACTTTGAATATATAATAGTTACATGTAAAATGGGTAAATAATGAAAGGATCATATTTTTATAGGAATTATAACCCCATCCTACAAGATGATAGATTCTCATAGATAAAAAATTCTTCTAAATAACTAAAAGAGGGGTATCTTTGTACATATTTGTTGCATGGAAGTCCAGACCACCAAGTAGATTTCTCCTATTATTTCTTCTAAGATGTAATTCCTCATTAATAAAATATTGATATCTTTGACAAACCTAAAGTAATTCCTCATAAGCATATATATTATCATATTATATAGATGATTATGGGATGTCATATATCAAATGCATGCTCTAATTACTATCCTCAACCATAAAAGATATAAATTAAAAAATTGATTCAATATGCTGCAACAAGGAATAATTTCCCTAATACCAATTCCTATTCCTCCTCGAAAGCTATGGTGAAATATAAGGATGATTTTTGGTATATGTGTCCCAAATTTTGAGCTTTGAATAATATTAGTTAAAGATAAGTTAATTATTCCTATTAGTAGTGATTTGTTGGATGAATTATATGGTGCTTAGTTTTTTACTAAGCTAGAATTGTGCTTTAGGTTTCATAAAATTAATATTAGAGAAAAGGACATTTATAAAGCTAATTTGTACACTATTGAAGATAATAATGCGTTTTTGACCATGGCATTGGTCTTATTAATTCCCCATTGAACTTTAAAAGTTTAATAATTTTTTTCCATCCTCTTGTAGAAATTTGTGTTGGTACCTTTTATTTTTATGAAATTTTAGTCTATGATAAGTATTGTGAATCCCATTTGCACCATGTGGAACATGTGCATGAATTTTAGAGCAAAAAAAATTATATATCAAGATGTATAAGTGTTCTTTTTGGTTTTCTAAAGTCAAATACCTATGTCATATTGTGTCTCATGAAGGTGTATAGGTGGATCCTAACAAGATTACACAAATACAATATTGGTTAATATCTAAATCTCTCAAGAGTATTAGGAGTTTATAGGTCTCATAAGATATTATAGAAAAGTTGTTAAATTTATGGGGGAAAACAACTCACTTAATGAATCATATGATGCTTGTTTAGATTGAAGAGGATACAAGAACCTTTATATCTCTGAAAGAGGATATGTATTCCACTTAATTTTTGGTTTGTCTTAATTTTATAAATTTCTTTATCATTCAATGTGATGCTTTAGGAACTAATATAGGTATTATTTTAATTCAATAAGGTCATCCCTTAGTTTATGAATATAAATAACTCTTAAATAACTACTTGAGAATATTTAATTATGATAATAGATGTTATCCATCCTACATGCTAAGGAAAAACAAAATCCTTACTTGTTGGGTTGACATTTTCTTCTAAAGACTATCATTATAGCCTCAAGTATTCTTTGGAGCAACGTATATCCTATTCAGAGCAAATCACATGGTTGGAAAAACTACTAGGCTATGATTATGCGAATGAGTATAAGAAAGGAAAGGAAAATATGATAATAGATTATGTTTCTCATAAGTATGAATACTCAATAGTTGTTCATGATCCATCCAACCAGGGTTATGCATATCGGCTAATCATCTTTAATTAATGACTATTTAAAATTTTGAAATTTGGAATTGGCTAATATTGAGGATCCTTGACTAGGACCCATTAACCAAAATAAAATTAGGTGTTAATTTTTTTTGTGTAGAATCATCCCAATTTTATAATAATTGGACCATTTTAAGTTTAAATCTCCAATATTACCCCTAATAATAGGGGACCTTTTCACCTTGAAATTATAAATAATTTTGGATTTTGAAATTGATTCACCCTATTTTTATAAATATATTTTAGGGTCAACCCCTTACGCATAACCCTGCATCCAACCATTTTATTCTTTGGAACACTCATATTTATGAAGAATGATATGTAAATCTCAATACTAATAACCTAATTCATAATCTTGAGGTAGGTACCCCATGTAATCATGTTCTCTTGGTCTAATGGGATTCTATGGAAGAAGGATTAAATTTATCTAATTAAATCCTCCTAGGTCAAGAATAATATCCTTTAGGAATTGCATTCCTCTCTTTTAGAAAGACATTAGGGGTTTTCTCAACATTTATTAAAGGTTCAAACTATATTTTCTTAGAAAGGAATGAAAGTTGATATCAAACAATTTTCAAATTTAAATTTTGCTAATAGAAATAAGGTGATGTTGAGATATGTGGTGGTTAAGATTCACTTGAGGCTGAAATCAACTTTATATTGTATTTTATATATAAGTCCTTTGGTCCCTCAAAAACCTTGTAAAAGGAGTTTTGTAATATTTTAATTATTTAAACCTAAATATTAGTTACTTAACCTTGATGTAAAGGTAGGTTGTTATTGGTTATAAATACTCCATCATACCAATTAATTTAATGAATAGTTGGAGTGTATTATATTTTGCTATAGTGACATTATTTGGTATTTAATGATGCCCTCTTCTATCATGTGCATTGCTTTCTTTGTATTTATCTTATAGTAATACTGGTTAATATGTTGATTATGATTTTTTATAGAAACTATTATAAAATCCAACATGGTATTAGAGTGGGTGTGAATCTCCTTTGATTGATTTTTTCTCTTTGAAAAATCAACTTTTTTGTCAACAGGAAATGTTTGATAACTAGTTTTGGTTATACGATCTAGGCACAATGACCACCTATTATGATTGCGAGGTGTGTTCGATGCTTCCACCTTATATGAAACACATACTCAGGAAGTATAAGGAGCATGAGATATGACTCCATGGATTACCTTTCATATTTTTACCAAGGACTACTTGTTTGGATGTATTTTTTATGCTCTCTTCCTAAGCAAGCCTAGTCTACCAAGTTTTGATCTAGAAAAAGGATGAGAGAAAAATCAATAAAACTAACTAGCCTAAACTATGGGTGGTAATTTCCCAATGATTACAAGTTTATTTTGATTACCAATGGGATTAGTGAACACATGCATCAAAACATGATGGTTAAAAGTGAACATAGTTTCAAGTCAATATAATCATTCTTCTATTAATCTTAGGTGATGGCTAGGAGTGATACTAGTCATAGCCCTTCATACAAATATACATACATACAAATACTAGGATATAAATTTAAGTAGTCATAGCTCATATTTATGTTTATAAACTCTTTTAAAATTATATAGAAATTAAAGAAGCTCAAAGGCTTTTACATGCATTGACTAAAGGATCAACTTCATATTGGTACATAGAAGGAGATAAGAGAAAAAATATACCTAAGGCAAAATATTAGGCATAAAATAATGTTCTTATAACCACTTTTTAGATATAAATTTGGCCTATTTATTTAGCCTAACCCCTCAAAATTCTCTCAAATTATCTTGAATGAGGACACTTATGTCCTTTAGGGATGGGGAGATTTTGTAGCATAGGGGTGTAGTATTCCCAGTGGGGAGGTGGTTTTCAAGGGCTTAGAATGATCAATTTGCTATTCCCAATCGATGGACCAAATCGTACAATCGTACAATCTTTACAACTATCAATGTGCGACAACAGAACAACTTGTACGAAACCCAAATCGTACCACTGTACGATCCCAAATCATACAGTGATGGAGCTTGTACGATTTCACACTCAGCCAATCCTTCAGATTTGGTTTTGCAAGCTATCGTACACAGTTTTGTAACTAAACTGTTCGATTTCCCAATGCTGCCAAATCGGGTAAATTTCCCTCAATCGCATAAACTACCAAATCGGGTAAGTGTCTTCTGTATGATTTGTAAGAGCTCTGGTGTACGATTTGTATGAAATGAAGGTACAACCAAGTGCCAAATTGGATATTATCCTAGACCAATATCTCTCAGATAAGTTTTGTAAGGATTTAATATGGCAATTAATCCTAATTCTACCAACATGCAAGTTACTTTATCAAGGTTTGAGAGAGTTCTATATCCAATGGCACATCCAAAAATCATACAACAACCTTCAATACATCTTCCTTGATATCATCATCATCACATATCATTCATCAGGTCCACACCAGTGTTGGTTTAATCCAATTCCTCCATAGCAATGCATTAAGTAGCAATAACAACCAAAAATAAGTACATGCAATAGAGATAAACTATAAAATACTATTCTACCATTCCAGGATCATACAATACATGAGAGAAACTATGAATTATGATTATTCTTCATTACTATTCAACAATGTCATACAATATATCCAACAATCATAGATATGCAATAACACTTCACATCAGAACATAGCCAAAACTCCTAGCATTCCCAGACTAACCAGACTATCAAAATTGAAAATGGGGCCTTATATAATATTGCCTAGGCCATTCCAAAGTGGTTCCTAAGGAAATTCATTATTCACAACTGCCCATGCATAACGAAATGCATAATTATGACTTTTACTAAGTCTAAACACCTTATTTATCAAATTCATGTGCAATTACAACTTAAATTGCATTTCCCATGCATTTCATTTCATTTCATTGCACATTGTATGGTTTACCTTCACTTTGTATGGTTTGCCCTTTAGGTTGTATGGTTTACTCCTACCTGTATGATTTACAAAACTTGTCAAAATTGTCAAACTTGGGCAAATCCTCTTATCACTTCTTCTTTTGGGAGGTGGATTTGTTGCCTACATCTGCCCTCCCCTTTACTTTGGTCGGTGTCCTCACCGACTCATATTTCTATTTTAGCTACACCTCGTAATCCATGACTACAAATTTTAGGTCTTCCACCTAGGTGTGAAGAATTACACGTTGATTCTTCAACTTGGCTGCGTAGTTGCCCATTTCTACTACTTTCAACCCATGGTGATTGGCTTTCTCTTCGGTAATCTTCAGGAGTTCCCTCAATTGTTTTTCATGATCAGTGGCACTCTTCTTCAGCTTCTCCTACAAATGTGCTTCTATTCGAGCTACTGCTTGTAATTCTTCATTCTTATCTATAATGGTCTATAGATGGTGATTAATATCTACCTCCAAAGCATGAACAGTATCTTCCTTAGCACTCAACTATACTTGCTTATCCAGGACTATATCATTATACTATTTTATTGTCCTGTGTGAGCTCTTCTATCTTCTTAGCCTGCATCACCAGTTGCTCATATTTCTCAGCCAACTACATTTTTAGTTGTTCATCCTTTGCTCTGAGTTGAGCTTCCAACTCCTTAATCTTATCTTCTACCATTTGTGAGACCTATCACTTCTCCTCTTCAAGCGAACTAATTATAGCCTCAAAATCAGCCCTAGTACTTAGCAGTTCTTCTTCCAATTTCTTTAATTTCTCTTCTACCATAACCTTACTCTTCTACAATTCTTCCTCCATTACAATCATTTCTTTTTGAGTGGCCTCTATCTCCTCTTTCTGAGCTTCCTTGAGCTGATAGATCTGCTCCAATCCTATGCTCAACCACTCTATCCAATGTGTTAGGAAGTTCAACTTCCTCAGAGTGATAGCCAATCCTGTAGTGACCCTCTTATGTTCCAACTCTACTGTATTCATGGGACAAGTCGGATAATTGGCTCTATCTAGGTACAACCTCGGATGCTACCTGTAATTGGTTCTCACTCCATCTAGCAAGTCATCTCTTCCCAACATCATTGTTACCTCTTCCTTAGGTAACTTCCATGGGTGTTGTACATGAATATCCACAATTCTCCTTGTACACTCCTCATTACTCACCCATTATATTATCTTCTCCAACTCGATAAACACTTGTTCTTCCCACAACTTCAACTCTCCCATGCATCCAATACAAAACTATAATTTGGTGCTAGCCATGACATTGCCTATCTAAGAGAAGAAGTGTTCCACCTGGTCTTCTACCCTTTTTGCATCCTCCTTAGTTTCAATTTTTGTGAACTATGGTACCTCCAAGAGATAACTTGTTTGCATCCTCCATAGTTCCTCATATGTAGGAGTTCATTCTTCCTCTTCTTCCATGTGGTGGCCAGAGCTTCCCCCAAGCTCTAGTAGTGCTCTCTCTATGTTTATATTTTCCCGTGGTGGAGTCTGTTCCACAGTCCTCTCCACCTCCACATCTTCTTCCACATTCACAATCTCCTATTGATATTGTTGTTGTTCTATCGATTCTTGGGCTTCTTTTTATTTAGTCAAGCCCACCTGTTGTTCTTCTGTCACCTACTCTTCTTCCTAATTCTATTGGGTTTCCATTGTTGTGACTTGTTCAACAATAGGTTCTTCTTGTTCTTGTGATGCCTTCATATCTTCCTGTGCATCACTTTGATTATTTTGATTCGAACTTCCTCCCATCACAAATTTGAAGTGAGGCTTCTTCTTTTCTCTAGACTCTTCCTCTAAGGCTTCCACTCTCACCTCGACTTTCTCTTTTTCCTCCTGAGTAGTGGTTGCTACTTCCTATGCTATTTACCTCACTTATGTATCCTCCAACATTTTTGAAGAGTCCAAAATTTCAAATTCATCATGCTAGAAAATCTATGGGGATTCCAACATCTCTTCTGCTCCTGTCCAATTCCAATCATGCAAATCCAGCTTCTCTGAGTCTGATTGTTCTTCTTCTTGTTGATTCTTCTATACAATCTCAACTTGTTTTTTGGAATGGGATTATTCACCATTCTTTCCCATTGTCTCCTTGTTCTTACTCATACTAGGCTGGATTGCCTCCCCATAATTTCCTCCCTTTCTTGAACTGATGGCTGCTCCTACTACCATTGCTGAAGTGCTTGTTGCTCCAGTTCAGGTTCCAACTGTCTAGGCCTTTTCCTTTGATGGTGTACATCCTCATCCGAGGAAGTATCCTCCTATACTATAGTGGCCTATTATTCTTTCTTTGTTTGAGACTTCTCTAGAGTCTCCTTCTAAATCGGTACTGACTTTACCCACCTCAAAATGGTTGGTTATCCTACCTCAATATTCCTAGGTTCTATCAAACCTGGAAAGTGGATTCTCATATCTATAATAACATTTAATAACAATCCAATGGCATGGAAAGTCATCCCAAAATTCTTAGGCCTCTTTGTCAGTACTTCATGCATCTTTTTCTCTAGATAGGTACCCCAATCATACCTAATTCCTTTGGTGATACCCTCCACATACTGAGCCATCCATATTGGCATCTTCATGGCTCGTGTATCCCTTGATAGTCGAGCCATCACAATATTCATAGCGCATGGTCAATATTTCCCTTTCAACTAGCTCTATTTAATTCCTCGAGTCCCTGCACCCGAGATCTTTGCATCGATCGATGATTTCACATTGGTAAGTGAAGTGATGATGCGATGTGTCTCAATCAGATCAACCAACTTCTTAACTACCTCCATGCCATATGCTGGCAATCCAAATATTTTCTTGAATGCCTCTATTGTAACTTCTACTTTCACTGATCGCTTGCCCACATTGACATAGGTAATTCTGGTTGCAGGATTATACGCCTGAACCATCTGCAATAGATAATTGTAGAAGAAGGTCTTCTGGTGTGGTGGCACTTGTGCTATTACAGCTACACTAACCTTCTCAAACTATTTCCTCCATGGGTGGTTCTTGTTTTCTTCATTACTCCACCACTTCTTGCATGTCTCTCCTCCATGTTGTACGAATGATATATTCGTTATCTCAACCTAGCTCTCCTCAGGTTCACTGCTTAGATCCTCATCGAGATCTGGGTAATGTACTTCACTCCTCAAATCCCTCCTTGAGATCCTCTCTTATGCCATTTCCTCCTCTCAAAATCTTGGTGGTGTCCTTCTTTGATCAACCCTCCAATACCTCTGCCCTCTCCATGGCCTGTATCCTCCTCTCCTCCAAGGATGAGTACCACACCAACCATAGGACTAAAACTATCACCCTTGGTATTGCCATGGATGTGACTCTCTCTCGTGTAGGGGTCCTGGTGACCATTCCACTCTATTGGCTACAATTCTTCTTAACCGATATCCGAACTCTTTGGTTGAAATCATTTTCCTGCCATTCCTTCGATTAGCTTGCTACTTGAACATCACCTATTCTACAATTAGAAGTGTTCTAGAAATCATACAGTCTACTATAAATCATACAGTACGCTCTTCAACTTGCTCTTGTATGGTTTCCAAATCAACAACCACCTCTAGATCGTACAATCTTCATAACTACTTCAAACTATTCAATATTCTACAAATCGTACAACTACTGCACAAAAATGTATAGGGTCATACCACTCCATACAATATCCCTATCTAGCTGCTCCCCTTCATCAAATTCATACACTTTTGTATGATTTCATATGATTTGCTCAAAAATCTTAAAACAACCCCAAATTTACCTGAAATCGTATAATATTTTTCTCGAGATCGTACAATCTACCCTCCAAATCATACAATACATCCTTTGAAACCCTTGTTCACCTGAAACTCATATTTTTCACTTCTCCTCCATGATTTCTCATCGACCCAGTTGTCGAAATATCTTGATCTATCTTTTCAATACCTTTCTGGAGCAATTCTTCAAATTTTCCACACTTGGCACAATTTATCCCCAAAAACAAAATTTCTTGGCTATTTAATAGGGTTGTACAGTCTTCTCCTTCCTTCCCTCTATCTTCTCTAGTTTTTTTTGGTCACTTTTATCAGATTAGGGTTTGTAATCTTCTTTCTCCTATAATTTCTCTACTCTAGCTCCAATCCACAACTTCCTCGAACCCTGGTGTACATTTTTCCACAATCTGGTTCATACTTGGATGCCTTCTACTACAAACCCTCATTTTCCTTTAGCTGAACTTGAAATATACTTTTAATGGAGTCGAACCCTTTGCTTTTCTTCTCTAGTTTGATTTTCTTGAATGCGAAAAGTCTCCCTGGTGTGAATTTAAAAATGGGTCATGCAATCTTGTAGTTCACTGATGAATTTTAATGCCCATGCAGTTGATTCCATTCAGTTGCATACTTTTCACCTTCATTCTCCTAAAAATTTTGAATTCCTCCTTGTACGGTTTGTAAAATTGCTAAGGTTAGCCTTGTATTTAAATTGTTCTCAAACCCTAACCGCTCCAAATTTGAAATTGTACCACTTTGCATGTCTTTTCATCTTCCTTTCCTAGATGATTGACAACTCATCACTTTCCCATGCGATTTTAACTTTTTCCCATGCTTTTTCGACAACACATCATTCCACACATGCGAACATTAAATGCGATGGTTGAAAATCATACAATTGCACCCAGAATCATACATTGTACGATCTAAATCATACAACATGCCTCCTTGTATGATTTTGCATGTACTTTTTCCAATTTTGCTTGTACGATCTCCCACTTATGCTTTTTCAGCTTTAAATTTGACTTGTACGATCTATCACTTAGAGAAATTTTTCTATTTTCTCTCTCTTGAAGAGGTCATCATTTCTAGTTTTCAACCCACTTCCTTCTTAATTGCATCCCGAGGGATTTTCACAACTAAGGCATTTTATTTTTTCTATTTTTTTCTTTTTCTTTTTCTTTCTTTTTTTTTTCATTTCCTAACCTATTTACACTTACCATCATGGGAATCGCACAATGACATTCACTTGTACGATCCCATATGATTCTTCTCTTGGAGGTTCGACCATGACATTCCAAGTGATTGTGTCATCTAGTGCCACTTGCTCTCTAGGGTGATTCATCTCCACTTGTGATGTTACCGAGTTCCCTGGCCTTCCAGTACCATGTGTACAATTTGGGATTGTACAATTGCAAGTTGGAGTATCTTCACCTAGTGTCCCTTCCTCTTGTCATGTAGGTGATTGATCCCTTGGTAGCGGTGTCCTTACTACTCTACTATCATTCAAGTGACTTCTTCACCTATCTCCTCAGATCAATTCTTGCTCCAGACTTGGTGATCAGATCCTTTGTTGTCCTTAGTTTCTTTCATCTACAAAATGCACTCTTCCTCTACCAGCAAGGCCTCTACCATGCGAGTGTCTTCCCCATCCTATTCCTCTTGACATCGGGCTTCTCTATGCTAGTGGTGATTCCTCCATTTCTTGGAGTAATCCTCTACCACCTACCACTCTTTGAGGTCCTCATTAGATTAGGGGTGGTCATCCCAATGGATACTACCTTATGGGGTTTGGTAAGATCCCTCTCATCCATGGTATACCTTGTAGATTCCTTGTCTAGTTCAAACATGCTAAGGGTGCATCTCCTAACCATCTAGGAGTAGGGGGTCGAAACCTTCCTCATCCTCTTCCTCCTCTAATTGTAACATCACCTTGTCCTCATTCATTCCATGGTCGAATACCTCCTCCCCTTCTTGGCTAAAGCCTTAGGGGTCCTTGTCTATTCCTTCCTCCCATTGCTTGGTTATCAGGAGTTATCTCTACCAACTCAATGTTGGCTAGTGGACTTCTACTTCATATTACACTTGGTGATAATTATCATAGTGCTCTGATTCTATGATCTGCATGTACTAAGTGACATCTCCATATTCTTTCCTTGAAGCATATTTGTGGAGATGAGGTTGCCAAGATCTCTCTATATGCATAGAAAAAATCTATCTCAGAACTTGAGTCATTCCGATTATCTTCTCTCTGTTTCACCCAATCTATTGGTAAATTCATCAATCTCTCCAATCTCCTTACTTCTCTCCTTTGTCTTCTTAACTATCAATGGGCTATTATATATGCTTGTGGATCAAGGTTGGTTTGATGCTCCTGTGATCTCCCTAGTTGTCGATGTGTTGTTGTACATGTTGGGGGATCATGATCATCTTGAGGATTCTAGGGATTCCCTGGGCAATCATCATCATCACTACTTTCTATGCTAGGTTCCCTTACTAGCCAAGGCATTCCTTCATCATTGGAGTCACTCAAATCCACTCATGCATTACCTTGTGATTCAGGTGATGTGGTTGCTTCCTCAATGTCTCACCACAACATCTCTGCATCTTCATTCATCATTGGTGGATCACTTGGTGGTACTTGTGAACTTGTGCTTGCACCATCATTTCTTATACCACTCCTTGGAGTTATCCCCTCATTATCCTCAGCTTCCCCTTCTAGTTCCTATAGCCTAGATGTTCTTTGTTCATCCAACCTTCGTATTGTGCTATCCAATTCCTGGATGGTTTGTTCTCTCAACCTTGCATTATGACCTCACAATGTCTGATATTCCTCCTATAGTTGTTGAGTCTGTAGTCACATTCTCTATTGTAATAGCCCTATCTAAGCTAATGGAGTAAGTCCAACCAATTCTTCATCGATGGTCTCATTCCTATTCTCTTCTAGAACTTCCATTTCAAAAGTGTCCACTCTATCCTCATATCATACTATTAATCGTATCCTTCTTCATCCTTCAGCTTGTTGGGGTAGTTCTCTATGCTCCACCCGAGGATACATCATATTCCTATTTACTTGGGGTGCTTCTTCTTGCCTTCCCCTATTTTTGGGTAATAGTACTATCTCCTGATATCCTCTTTCATTTGGAGGAATCCATTCTTCATATTCCTATATTACTTGTTTGGTCCCATCCGCAAATCTGACATGCACCCACAATCTTCTTCTTTCTCTCGAGTCGAGGTGCCAACTCCTATTATTCTATGGTTGGTCTTGTCTCCTCCCCTTCTAAAAATAAATGTGTGAGTCCCATGTCAGGCTCTTCCTATGATGGACCTTGCTCACCTTGAGTCCTCCATTGAGCTTCTGCTCATCTTCTTCATTCGATCTCTTCTGAAGAAATGAATAAGCACTGTACTTTGTAAGGCTTCAACTTTGAGCCATTTACAATGTTGGGTACCTCAATCCCATTCAAGTTTTGCAACTTGACTGCTCCATTATTCATTACTTCTACCACTTTGTAGGGACCAAGCCATAAAGTCTTCAACTTACCGGGCTTGATTTCCCGCTTTCCATTAAACTTTAGAACCAAGTCACCCGGACTAAGTTCTAACTTCCTCAAGTGTTTGTCATGCCATGAATTCCTTATTTTTTGAGCTACCTCAATTGCCCATTGTGCCATGACTCTTCTTTCATCTAACTTGATCAGTGCTTTTAGTCACTCTTCCAAACTTTCTTGATCACCCAAGCGATGCTCCACCGTGACTCTCAAACTTGGTATCAAGAATTCAACTAGCACCACTACCTCCTATCCATACATCAACTAGAAAGGTGTATGCTCTATTGTTGGTTTAAAATTTGTTCTATATACCCACAAAATAGATGGTAACCTTTCCTCCCAATCTGCTCCTTCTATTCCATAGGTTTTATACAAAGTAGATACCAGGACTTTATTTGTTGCTTTCGCCTACCCATTTTCTCTGGGATAGTACGGACTAGACAATGAGTGCAAAATCCTGAATTTTATTGTCAGCATCTTGATGATTTCATTGATGAAGTGTCCTCCTCGATCACTCATTATCTGTAGTAGAATACCAAATCTTGTAATTACCTGCTCGTACAAGAATCTTGTTGTACTTTTAGCTGAGTTGTCAGGTAATGCTCTCACTTTGACCCACTTTGTCAAGTACTCCATTGCTACCACAATGTACCTACACTTCCTTCTTCGAGATGTTTTCAAAGGTCCGATGAAGTCCAATCCCCATATTTCAAATAATTCCTGGGGTTGTGATGGATGCAATGGCATAAAGTCCCTCTTTACTGGCTTTCCTACCCTTTGACAAGTATCACATGCTTTCACATACTCTTTTGCATCATTATATAGTGTGGGCCACCATAATCCTGCTAGTAATATTTTTCTAGTGGTTGCATCTGGTCCCATGTGCCCTCTTGCTAAGCCTTCATGAGCTTCTTTCAATGCTACTTTGACTTCTTCCTCCATCACACATCTTCGTAAGATACCATCACTTCCCATTTTATACAGCAATCCTGCTATTAACTGGAAGGGTGTTGACTTCATAATCACTTTATTTTTCTTGGTTGCCATCATTTCTTGTGGCAACTCTCCTATGGAAAGGTAGTGGCCAATCAAATTGTACCATGATGGAAAATAACTACACATCAAGGAATTCATCCGAAACCCATGTTCATGTAGGCTCTCCTGATCGTATCCAAGATAACTAGTCTGCAATTACATGCTTCTTACTAGGTCTCACTACTACTCAAAATATGAACTCTTGTAGGGTGATGAGCCACCTGCTGACCCATCCTTGTATCACCGATTTGTTTATCAAGTACAATAGGGCTTGGTGATCTACATAAAAAGCAAAGGGATTTACCAGTAGGTAATGCCTAAAATTTTGGACTGCATATACCATTCCCAAAGCTTCTCTTTCTATTGTACTATAATTTCTCTCTACCCTTGACAATAGGTGACTAGCAAAGAAAATAGGTTGATCCAACCTGAACTATCCTTCTTGTGCCAAAGCACATCCGATTGTAAAATTTGAAGTATCAATATGGACATGGAATTCCTTATCCCAATTCAAGAACACCAAAATCGGGCTACTAACAAGCTTAGCCTTCAACTCCTCAAAGGCTCCTTGGTGCTCCTCTATCCATCTGAAAGGAATATTCTTCTTCATCAATGAATCCAATGGATAGGATACATGTGCATAATTCCTGATAAACCTTCGATAATACCCCATCGATCCAAGGAAGGTTTTAAGTGAACTCACATCATATGGTTCTTCCATGTGCAATATCACATGGATCTTATCAGGATCTATTTTTAATCCTTCACTGCACACTATGTGTCCTAACAATTTTCCATATGGTACCATCAAGTAACACTTTCCAGGGTTTAATGATATCTGTGCATTTTTGCACCTACTCATGCATTCACTGAGGGCAAGAAGATGCTCCTTGATCTTCCCATAAATGGACCAATCATCCAAAAATGCTTTGAAGTTCCCTATTGCCAACTGATCAAATATATATAGTATGATGTGCTAAAATGTAGTTAGGGCATTACAGAGCTCGAATGACATTTGATTGTATACATAGATGCCATTCTCCACAATAAATGTGGTCTTCAGCTTATCCTCCTTAGCTATACTTATTTTATTGTAACCCAAAAATCCATCCAAAAATGAATAGATCTCATGTCCTACAACTTCTTCCAAGATGGAATCTATGAAGGGAATAGGGAAGGGGTCCTTGATAGTTACTACGTTTAGACTCCTAAAGTCCACACATATTCTGATTTTGTCCACTTCCTTCTTCAAGGTGACCACTATAGGTGATACCCACTCACTAGTCGTAACCCTGAAGATGATTCCTACCTCCAACATCTTCTCTATCTCTACGTTCACTAATGCAACATATTTTGGGTTCATTCTATACGGTCTCCTCCTTACGGGTTGTGCTCTAGGCATTAGTGTAATCTTGTGGACACATAACTCAGGTGGTACTCCCTTCAAGTCCTTGTATGTCCATGCAAAGATATCCTTATATTCCAAGAATATCTTAAAAGTTACTACTTTCAGTATAGGGTTCCAATCATCACCATAGTGAATCATCCTAGGTTCATCCTCCATCCCTAGATTGATGTCCACTATCCGAGGTCCTTCATATTTGATATTCTTTGGCTCACTTGCTGCTTTCTCCACATTCTTTGGGTGTGTTGGTCTTGCATCAATTTTTGCATCTCCTACTGTATACTCTACAAAACTTTTTGGAAATGTCCATTTCTCTTCCATCTCCTTCTTAGGTTCCTGGCTGACTTTGGTTTCATCTTGTTTTTCCTTGATCTCCTCTGAGTCAATACAGAGGCAGTTGGGCTAAAATATTTTGTACTCCTCCATTTTCCAATGAAGAAGTCCACTATCAGATCTAGCTTCATCTTCACTACATTCATCCAGGTACAACATTCCTTCTCCATCTAGTTCATATCCTTCATCTCCTGAGGAATTTTTTGATTCATCGATCATAGCTACATCCTCACTGACCTTTTGATTAGTTAGATTAATCATATATTTGTGTTGTCCCTTCTTGAAAGTGATCTGATTCTTTCCCTAGTTGTGATTAACTTTGGCTACACGTAGCCATCCTCTTCCCAATAGAGCATCGTATGCAGGCTTCTACATAGTAATCACAATGAAATCCAAGACAAAATCTTGGTCAACTATCACCACTTGTTGTGCTATCAAGACTCCCTTTGTCTCGATACCATACTGGTCAACACCATATAATTGGAAGCTCGATGCCCATAGATATGGAGCACCTAGTTCTAGCCAGGTCCTTTCAGGTAGCACATTGACGTTGGATCCTCCATCCATAATAACTTGTGTCAATTTGTGCCCTAGGATCTCCATATGAACTAATGCAAGTTTCTTTCCCACATCAATCATCAATATAGTAGGATCCATGAATTGGTCTTTTTATTTCTTTTCCTGAATCAGTTGACTCTGCACTTCCATCACCTTATGCGGTTGTATCTCTTCCACCATCACTTTCTATAATGATGGGATAGCTTCCAACAAGTTAGCCACTTTGATCTCTACTGTGGTGTCCAAAACCTGTGCTACCAGACTCTGCACAATTGCCTTCTCTTCTGATGGATTTTTTAGTTCCTTTTCTTCTGCTAACTTCACTTGTTTAGCCTTTTGTGCTTCATCCTGTAGTATTTTCTTTGCTACTTGCCAGCACTACTTTTCCTTTGTTGGCTCTAGATACTTATCCTTTTTAGCCTGATTCCTTGTCATGGCTAAAACTTCTTGGGTTTCCTCCTTAACTTGAGGAACCTCAATATCTAAATAATTTACATTTTATGGGTTACTTGAACTCGCCTGCTTGGGGTAATTTTCTTCCTTGTGGTTACCCGGACCACACCACCTACACATATGTGTAGTATTTGCTTGCTATGTTTCTTGTATTTGAGGTGAAGGATAATTTTTTATGAAATGCCCCCACTCTTGGCAATTGCGACATTGTATGATCAGCCTCCCTTTCGAATCATACTACAAATGGCTCTGTCCTCCTTGTCGATTGCCCTAGTTTAGCCTTCCACCTCATCGAATATTTCTATAACCACCACTTGTTGCTTGTTGCCCACTTCCTAGGGTCTTCGATTTCTCTTCCTGCTCCTGGATTGTCAGGACCTATGGATGTACTCTTGCATTATATGGACATAGCATCACCTCATGTCCCATCACGTTATAGATATGACAATAATCATTCCATGGATACTTTACATTTGTATGACCTTCAATCTTGCATTTTGTGCACCAAATGTCATTCCTATCAGGTTTGCTTCTTTGTTCTTTCATGATCTTGTCGAACTCCTAATGAAATGATGCTACTATCCTCTATATAGTGTCATCTTCTCCACTATCTAAATCATTGGACTTGGGATGAGATAAAATTCCTATGTACATCTATTTTGATTCACTTTCAAAATTATTTGCATGCTTTATAACTTCCTCATACGTTTTTGATGGTACTGCCTTCATATTTTTCTTATATTTTGGTAGCAATCCATCTACAAACCATCGCTTCACCAATACATCTACCAAAGGCATCTGCATCTTATCTACTAACTGCTTTAGTCTGTGGTTGTATGATTTTACATCTTCATCAGGCTTTTGCTTCGTCATACAAAGTTCAGTAACAATGTCTCCATCATCCTTCAAAGGGTAAAATTCCTCAATGAATTTCTCCTTCACTTGATTCCAAGTCCGAAAATCTATTGTATTTTCCCTCTTCAGATACCAATCCATCGCCAATCCTCTCAAGGTAGCAGGAAATAAAGTTACCCAGTCATCTGGCTGGTCTACACCATTTTCCCTCCAAATGGTTATACAGGTTCTGATATGTCTTGTGGGGTCTTCCTTACCCTCACCTATAAAATGTGGACATCTCTGCTTGGCTACCTTGTTAGCCATCTTCGGAGAATCATCCTCATCACTTGAGGTCTCCCATGGAATATCTGTCTGATTCCTCCTTGGGGGTGTTTTACTACACTCGTCGTCAAAAGTTTCTATCCGAGGTATCTTATTCTATCCCACCAATCATTGACCAAACTCATGTGCATCTTCACTCCATGACTTCCTTCGCTGATGTGAGGGAGATGGTCTTGGTCCTTCCTCTTGAGACCTCATGCCCTGTTGCCCTGGTGCCTGACTCCCATCCTCTACACTCCCTTGCAACCCTTCCATCACTTTCTCAGGTGTCACCATCCACTCTCCTTCCTCATGCACTACTTCTCTATCAACTTGCTCCTCTACGCTAGGTGGTTCTGGTACCTCCTCTTCTATCTCTATCAATAGCGCTTCAAAATATCCTTCTTCAGATGCCCAAACTTGCTCTATTTTTGGTTCATGTGTACTATGGTCTGAGTTACTTGCATTCTATATTCGATAAATTCTTGTGCTCCTTCTTACTAGAATTTTCTCTCATACTTCCCATATCCTATGCCTTTGCACACTGGTGTCTATCATTCACCTCCAATTTTGTAGTATTCTTTACTTGTCAATTTGACCCATTTTAACAAAAATGCCAAGTTTGATAAGGAAATGACACAAAATGTAGCATAGGGGTGTATTATTCCTAGTGGGGAGGTGGTTTCCAAGGGCTTAGAATGATCAATTTGCTATTCCCAATTGATGGACCAAATCATACAATCGTACAATCTTTACAACTATCAATTTGTGACAACTAAACAACTTGTATGGAACCCAAATCATACCACTATACGATCCCAAATCATACAGTGATGGATATTGTATAATTTCACACTCATCCAATCTTTCATATTTGGTTTTGCAAGCTATCGTACATAGTTTTGTAACTAAACTATTTGATTTCCCAATGCTACCAAATCGGGTAAGTTTTCCTCAATCGCATAAACTACCAAATAGGGTAAGTTTCTTCTGTACAATTTGTAAGAGCTCTGGTGTATGATTTGTATGAAAAAAAGTACATACAAGTACCAAATTGGATATTATCCTAGACCAATCTCTCTTAGATAATTTTTGTAAGGATTTAATATGGCAATTAATCCTATTTCTACCAACATGCAAGTTACTTTATCAGGGTTTGAGAGAGTTCTATATCCAATGGCACATCCAAAAATCATACAAAAGACTTCAATACATCTTCCTTGATATCATCATCATCACATATCATTCATCAGGTCCACACCAGTGTTGGTTTAATCCAATTCCTCCATAGCAATGCATTAAGTAGAAATAACAATAAAAAAAGTACATGCAATAGAGATAAACTATAAAATACTATTCTACCATTCCAGGATCATACAATACGTGAGAGAAACTATGAATTGTTATTATTATTCATTACTGCTCAATAATGTCATACAATCAATAAAGGTATTCAAAAATCATAGATATGCAACAACACTTCATATCATAACCAAAACTCCTAGCATTCCTAGACTAATCGGAATATAACCAGACTATCAAAATTGAAAAGGGAGCCTTATATAACATTGCCCAAGTTATTCCAAAGTGGTTCCTGAGGCAATTCATTATTCACAACTTCCCATGCATAATGAAATGCATAATTATGACTTTTACTAAGTCTAAACACCTTATTTATCAAATTCATGCACAATTACAACTTAAATTGCATTTCTCATGCATTTCATTTCATTTCATTGCACATTGTATGGTTTGCCCTTCACTTTGTATGGTTTGCCTCCTGCTTGTATGGTTTACTCCTACCTGTACAATTTACAAAACTTGTCAAAATTGTCAAATTGGCAAATCCTCTTGTCATTACTTATTCTGGGAGGTGGATTTGCTACCTATAGGTTTGATACATTGTGTTTTGTTCACTTCCTAGTATATCTAGAGTTGATAAAAAGTATAGTAATAATAAATTCTCTATAAGTGGAAGTGGCTTTCTCCATATGTGATATTAATGAGTCTTACTTATCTTAGAAATTCAAGCGTAGGTGGGGATTTTAAAAGTAGCCTTTGATTATTGGGGATACCTCCTTGTTTATTGTAAGGTTACTCTTGATCATAAATGTCCCACCTTCATGACTATCTAGTTTTTGAGCTACTATTACATTGGGATCTTTACTAGATTTTGTCAGTGCTTGCCTCACCTAATCTTAGTTTGGGTCCTTGGTAACTAAAACCTTATGCAAGATGTAATCCTTGATATGTTGTTTATCTTTAATTATTTTCTTCATCTACCTCTGAGGGTCTAGGGATTTAGTTATTGGGATTTGGTAGTGTATTTTAGCATAATATCCCTTTTGAGTGTTTGGTTGTCATGGTGTCGTGCTGCCATTGTACTAGATTTCCCATAAAAATATGGTTTGAGTGGGAAATCATCACTAGGTTCTACATGTAGTAAGATTAACTACAATAATTGTGGCTCCCAAGGGATCTCTAGCTTGTTGGAGATGAAGAACCCAAAATAACTAGTGTTATCATTTAGGTATAGAGTCATAATTAAAGTTTTCATGGTCTCAATGAATTCCACCCATTCTTGTTCAAAAGATAACTTTATGTAGGTGAGTTGCAAATAATATTTCTTCAAATCACTCAATTATTCCATAAAAAGGGAGATGAAATCACTATTAAATTTTAGGAGGAGAACTTCAAGCTTAACTATAAATATCATAGCTTGGTTCACCCTATCATCAAAGTATGAACTAGGTGGTACTAGAATGTTTACCTATTGGGCCAGTCATAGTTGATACTCCTATTCAAGGAGAAGTTAGCCATAAAAATCCCAAGGGGAAGGGAGGCTATTTGATACTAGTTGTAGACACCAAATTTCAGCCATTAATCATCCATAATAACCATTCCACCAACCACTTGTCCACCATACACTTTTCCCACCTTCAAAAGGCTCACTTTAGCCTTTTCCCACCATTTCCTAACCCAATTGGGATTATTTTAATATTATTTTATATTTAATATAATATTTTATATTAGATTATAACATATTTATTATAAAATATGTATTTATAAACCCAATTAACCATAGTTTTCTGATCCAATCTAATATCCACCATCCATATTCATTAATCCATGCCACATCTAGAAAGTAATCTCAACCTTAGGATTTGATTTAATATTAGCCACACAATTAAAAGTGTAAGGCTAAAACCCTAAGAAAACCCTAGGTTGGATTATAAATAAGGGCATTTGTAAATGCTAAAACCTTGGAACTAGAACCTTGAGATTAGAAGTTGCACCTTGGAGGAGTCATTGTTGAAACCCTAGCAAAGCAGAGAGAGATAGAGTCTAAAGATCTAAAGCCCTAGTTAGTCAACAAGACTTCTATTATTCCAGTCATCCCCCATTCATCCTCCATCATCATCGCAACCCCCATCCATCCACCGCATTCATCGCCACCCCCTCAATCTACTTATGTAGATTCTACCCTAACCTGTAGATGCCCTCTAGAGCTTACGAGGCTCATCGTAGAGCCTGCAAAGCACTCACCAGAGCCTACTATATTTTGTAGGTGATCTCTAGAGCTTGTTGTATCCTAAAGGTGCACACCAAAGCTTGTGAAGCTTGCATCAGAGCCTGCCAAGTTCACGTATGAGCCTACTATAGCCATAGAAACATGAATTAGAGCCTACTACATCACACCATTTGCTATCAAACTACAAAAATGAAGTGAAGAAACATCACAAGCAAGGTATAGCTTTATTTGGTTTTATTATGTTACATAATCTATTGATTTTGCATACCTTTTAATATATTTTTTTAGTTAGGGTTTACTGATGTCTGAGGGTCTCACACTGTGGAGCCCTCATAGGTATTATTAGCCTCTCTCTATTTTTGTGTATGTAGATCTGTAGATTTCACATATTGTTGAATGGTTTTTGAATCTGGAGTGGTCTGCCATAGGATATCCAAAGCCTACTCACCCCATTGGAAGCAATAACACATCAATCTGAAGACACTTCATTATTATAGCTAGTGTTTCAGAGAACCCTAGTATTTTTTTCAAATCATTGTATAAAATACTCTCATTGAGGGCATATTGTATCAAAGGAGTTTATTAGCTCCCCCCTGTTTTATCGAATATATCCATTTGTACAATATTTTGTTTCAGTGTTATTTGATTTCCTTATTTTATTTAAGTATTGTGTTATTGTCTTCACAAATGGCGATCACGATGGGACCCCACAAGGGTTTCATTATTTAATAGATCTACCTTTCTAACTTAATTTTATTCCTATTTGTTACAAAATTTTTTAGAAGCATAGAGCTCACCAATTTCATTGCTAGGATTTTTGAATTAGTCTACAACATTTTCAGAGATTACGCAGGCATTCGAGAATGTTCGTAGAGCGTTCGGCAACATCTACAGACAACTGCAGGAACTTTGTTGTGCCTACACAAGTGCTCTACTGTGCCTATGCAGGCGCTCAACTACACCTGGCAATGATTTGGAGCAAAGCTAATGCTTCCAAGTAAGTTTAATAATCCTAGGTTGCCATTTGGCTATTTACGTATTTTGCATGTTGCTGCTATTTTTCTCTATTTCTAGGTTTAACATTAAGCAATTTGGGAAAGAATCGGTAGCAAGTTACATTTAGGGTTTGTGTGTGTTTCATTATATCAAATTCATTTATTGTTTTGAAATTTGTAGATCTATGTGATTGTTTGCATTTTTGAGTGCATATGAAATAGAAACGCATCCTATATTTTGCATTTTAGGGTTAAAGATCACTTTAATTTTGCATATCTAAATAGGAACAACAACTTGAAGCATAAATTAATTTTGCCCTAGGCTGGCCCCTTTGGCAAAGAGGTGGATGAACCCTACGGTTTCTCTTGTGATTTTAATTATTTGTAGGTAGGGGGTTTTGAGCAGTGTACTCCACTCTCTTTAGGTGAAATTTGCATCTTTGTGTTGGATTATGATTTAGATTAGTGAAGTTAGTAATCTTTAATATTGTTTGCACACCATAGAGAATGAGAAATCTAATAAAATAAATCACACACACTTGCACGATTCACATTTTTAACAGTAGTGGCTGGATTTCATCACTAGCCATTGCTTGAGATTTGGTGATGGTGGCCATGATTTCCATCCACCAATATCTACCCTAGAAACCATAGGACTACTCTTGAGAAAACTTATTGGAGGTCATTACCAACAAGAATCTCATTGCCTTGGATAGCCTTAGTTTTTACCTTTGTTTTTCATTAAACAAGATTAAGTTACATAAAAACACACAAGCCAACAATTCTAAAAGGAACTTCACATTAATGAAAGAAAATAATTAATGAATAAGGTAAGCCACACATGGTGAAACCTAGGACTGATTGTTTTCTTTGCTTTAAATTTTGGAAAAGTTGTTAATTTGTGTGATTTAGATAAGCTTTGAATATTTGGTTTAACTACTTTATGGTGCTAACACGACAACAAAAGAAAATAATAAACTAAAGTAGTTTAATGGAAATAGTTCCCATGAGCCCGCTACTTCGGTAGCCCCATCCAATATGGTTTAGACTACTTTGTCTAGATCATCCCATCCACCCCTATCAAGTAGAGACACATTCACACAATGTGGAGACAACCACCACCTACATAGACATGGATAGAGTACAGGCCCTTTACAAGGCTTCTAACTATGTCTTAGAAACCCTTAGCCAAGAAGGTTTTGAAGAGTATGAATTGGCTACCACCTACCTTTGCCAAGGATATCCTAATTTGAGTTATGAATATGGTATGCCTTCCTCCATGATCCAACCACCACAAAGCCCAAGTGTTCCAAACACTTATCTCACATCCACCTATACCAACCTCTTGTATGGGGAGTATGTCAATGTTGCCTCACAAGTCCCTAGCCTCCAAGTTGTAACATCAAATGCAACTTGCACCATACCCATGTCCTATCACCATCATCATACACACATCCATCATCTCACTTAGCCAACATGACCATGTCATTTACCCCTCCATCATCTCACTTAGCCAACATGATCATGACTAATCATCCATCATCATCAAATCATCCATCATCTCATCCAACCACAACCCCATCATTCGACACATGGTCAAATCGATAACTTACGGATACATTAGGGCTCATCAATAGACTATTTTCATAATGAACAAAAGAAAAACAATCAGCTTACATAGACCCTATGACCCAAGGATTTCCAAATCAACCTCTGCTCACCGATAAAAATTTAGCATATGTCTCTTAATCTTCCATAGTGTCCATCCCTAATCCACCACAACTCCATACATCCACCATACCAATCAACATTTCCACTAGCCAACAACACAACCCATTTATCCATTATCATCCTCATAAATCATCCCCATATTTCAACCATTAATCTTCTCCACATACCCAACCCAATCCATTCCACAAAACCATGTTGGTGACACCCCAAAATCTACCGTCCAGCCCTTCAACCAACCATCACATAATTCAAGGTCCTCATATTCCAGCAGAAGATCTTAGATTATAAGCAATGCAAAAGCAAATCGATTAGTTGATGTAAAACTCACCAAGGATAACAAGCCAAAAGCTTACGTTAAGCCAACTAATTCATCAACCAATCCACCCTTGGGTACCATCACCGCCATATCCGATAAATTTTACGATACCAAAATTTGACAAGTTTAGAGGAATTGAGGATCCTAAGGATCATGTGAGTTCATTTGTCCACGTATATTTTTGGATTAGTGATGATAATGCTCTTATGCTCCAAAATTTTTCCTCAAACATTAGGGGGAGATACCATTGAATGGTACAATCAATTGCCTACACATAGTATTTATAATTTTGATCAATTGATAGATCTATTCTTGAAATGCTTCACCCTTAATATTAAAAATAAGGTGTCCTTATCAAACATATATTATTTTAAACAATGGGATGAGGAACCTATCTATTATTTTGGAAACCATTGGAGGGCAGTCATAACCAAGTTGCCATTCTCCCTCCCAATGGAAGAACTTATCAAACTTTTTACCAAGAGTTGCTTAAAATCCATATCTTGGATTCTTCAGCTCAGTACTTATAGAACATTTGAGGAGGCTTTAGCATAGGCTAGTGTCATTGAGGAAATAAAAATCCAAGGGGGTGTCATTAAGCCTAAGAAGAAAGAATTGCAAAATAGGGGCCAATACCAAAATAATAAATCTAGCCAAACCAAATCCACACAAGCCTCAACGGCTAACACAACTAATCAAGTCAATCAAGTGGTCATGAGCCAGCTCGTAATGGCTCAAAAACCAGTGCAACAAAAAAATTTCTATCATATGGTCCCATCAGTAACCCAAGCACCAATGATACAAAACACAGTACCAATTGTGGAACAACCTACCCACTACCAATTCAATCGACCCCAATGTCAATACACTCCCTTAGCAAAATTATATTCATCCATATTTCAAAGGTTGTATAAGATCAACAAATTATCCTTGCCAGACATAAGGCCCAATGATCCCACCAAAAGACCTAAAATTTATAGAAAGCACTTATTTTACCCATACCATCGGCAATCCTATCATGTGTTCAAAAATGTAGTGCAAGACCTCATAGATTTAGGGGCCATTAATGTGGATAACCCCTTGGCTCCACAAAAGCAAAATTTAGGCATATATCAGACACCTCTGCCTAACCATGGGGATGTCCAACATAATATAGGAGGTAACAATCAACAACCACCTCCTAATCAAGTAAATCATGTCCAAAAATACCAAAAATTTGTAGGAGCAGTCCATGTGGTCACTAGAGGGCAAAGGCAAAATAAAAAAAATACTCAAAAAACTTCAAACCCACCTCCCATCCAAACATCACCAAATCTATCTCCACCAATCAATCTATCCAACCCATATAATCTGCCCATCCTTCATCCAATAAGGCCAGTGGTAACCTTAACCAGTCGGTTAACCACTAGTTTGAAAATGACATCAGCCAAGCTTTCTATGTATGAGCTTATCCAACAATCCCATAGGCATAGAGAAGATTTAATGGAAATAATCAAGTCAATTGAGTTAGAATACCAAGACTCTAATGCCTTCAACAACTTTGTAGAGAGTTTTAGAACGTGCATGGAACCATCAATTACCTTCTACAACTTTGAGATAAAATCAATGAGTTCAAAATCGATGGACCCTCCATTGCACATAATGGCATTAATAGACAAAAAGCCATTCAAAAGAGTATTAATTGATACTGGATTTTCAATCAATATCATTACTATTGCTGCCCTTATCCACCTCAAATTACCTCCATCCCACATTTCAAAATCATCATTCATCCTCAAAGCATTTAACGATGCTTTGTGTACCACAGTTGACATTGTTGTTTTACCTATAGAAGTAGGGGCTATAATATTGCACACAATGTTTCACATCCTGGAAGGAACCATGGCGTATAATATACTCCTTGATAGGCCTTGGATGAGGGAAATGAAATGTGTTGCTTCAATTCTCCACCAATGCTTGAAATATGTTCATGATGGACAAGTCCATTGCATCCTTGCGAATGACAAACCTTTTAAGTATTATAATTTTATTTCAAATTCTTATGAATCCATGTTACCTTCCACCCATCTATTCTTGGCACCATCATCAAATCCACCCACATCATCTTTTATTCTACCTTCTTCTAATCCATATCCATATTATTCTAGGGCTCCCATCATAGAGGAACTACCCATCACATAACCTCCTCAAACATCCATTTATTCTTGTACATGTGGTCATAGTAAGTCTACTATTAGCACATCATACATCACATCTACCCCTTATTCTACAACCACTTCTTCTGTTTCATCATTATCCCATCCTCCATATTCTAATTCCACAATGCCATCCAATCCCACTCCATCAGTCGATGTGTCACAAGTCAAACTTTTAGATTGTGACATATTTAACTCACCATCGTCCACAACCAATCCAGAGCCACCTAAGCCTTCACCATCCACCTCATCAACCCAAGTCGTAGTCTACATCACTAATCTGAGCATTGGTGAGTGTGTGGTCCAAGACGTCACCATTACACCACTATCCATTCCCAAAACTAAGTATTTTGGACATCCTCGAGATCATTATTTATCCATAGGCATTGTTTATGATATGAGTGCCACTCCAAACAACATTAAATTTCTTTATGTAGGGTTGGATTTATCAACTGGGGCAAACCCACCCAAAGAACCACATGAGACTAGGCATGCCAACATACCTAACATAGAGGAATTTGTAGCTCGATACTTTAATATGTTCCATTGGCAAGGTCAAGGTCTAGGTTCCCATGAGCAAGGGATACATGATATCTTAGAGGTCCCATATAGAGGCACCCATGATAATTCTATTTTAGGCTATGCCCTGTTGTCTTCCACCACTTCTCTTGAGCAAGCCTTTAAAAATATTACACTCAATGATGAAGATCACCTCATCCAACCATTATCCTCAACATCTTCTCTTGAAAAATCCCTTCAAGAACTTTGCATGGACAAAGTAAATGAAGATGATCCCATCAACTTGACCTATCCTATATTTGATTTTGATAATGAAAGTTATGAAGAATTTGAGGTCATGTCAAATGATTCTGATGATTCTGAAGAGGAGTCACAAACCATTGTCCCCATCTCCCAACAAGAAGAGTTTTACCTTCGAATGTTTCCCATCCATCATCCCATTTTCCGCTTGCTTCTTCCAAAAGAACAAGATGATCCACCTGGTAATATGCCTTGAGCCACCCACATAAGCCAAGAATTGTAACATATATACATATTTCAAAAAAAAAATCAAAATAAAAAAAGAACATTTCAAAAAAATCAAAATCAAAATCAACAAAAACATTTCAAAAAAAAAATGTTGCTTTGATGTTTTCACATTCACTATTACAGGGATACCATGCCTCAACATCAATTTTGATTCAATTGTTCCATCTGCCCATTTGGCCAAACCATCCTACCTTTCACTAGGTCAATATGAATCCTATTGACTTATTTACCCCACTTTGTAATCCATACGATTTGGCTAGGCCAATTCCAATTGACACTAGCCTTATTGAATTGAACCAGATTTCCACCACACCCTCCTCTTTGGAGTTCACCCTATCTGAGGAATTGATAAAGGCTTCGGCCCACTACATTCCTCCTTCATTGCCACCTTCACATTTGTCACTTTTTACCAATGGTCCCAAGGTCTTTCAGGTAGAGTTAGGCAATGATAAGCAAGAAGAATTAGATGACACCCTAGACTATCCCGACTGGCTCTCAGGACTAGTACCCATTCGTAAGCTTAATGGAGCAATACGTATTTACATTTATTTTTGAGACCGGTCTTAGCTCTTCCTTATCTGGGGGTCCTCTTCTATGCATGACTATATATATGTATATATACATGGCAAAAAAATAAAAAAATCATCATCCACATAGGCATATCTACATTGCATACATTTCATTTACATTTAGGCATTTAACATACATCTTCACTTTTTGCATTCATGCATGGTTTCATTAAATCATACATATTCCATTGCATTAGGCATATACATTTGCATTCATCCCATCCCATGTTCAATGATCTGGAAAAGTAATGATGATATGACCATAAAACAAAGAGTCAAGTTATAATTATTGGGGGTACCTAGTTTGAAACATTTATGCAACTTTAACAAAAGTCATATGTCAACCACATCACGTGTCACAAAAACATAGATTTTTAGTCACTCAGCCATTACTAGGGTAGCAAAAAACCTCCAAATAGATGTCCAATTTTCTTTAGGACCAAAACACACTTTTCACACTAAGAAAGTCTTGAGCATTGCCGATTGATCCCTGTAGCACACTAAAATTGGCACAGTTAAACCCTTAGTAAAATATAAAAAAATTGAATTTTAACCTTGAAACCGCCCGTTAACCGCTCATCTCATTTTTTGTGCCATTTTTAGAAGTTGTTTGATCGTTGGACGATATCATCGCCAATATGATGATATCGTCCCAAATCGGATGAATTCATCTGGAACAGAACGTCCAAATGATTTCATCCCAAAACCAAATTTTCATAATTAGATTCCATTTCAACAACTTCTCCAACTTGGGCAAAAGCGTGTCTACATGGTTGGATATTCCTATGTTTGATATCTCCCAGATTGGGATGATCCCCAACCTCCTAACCTCCTCCTAATCCTATATAAACTTGGGATTTTCCCAGTTTATCCCCCTGGCTGATCATTTCCCTGCAACTTTAGTTTTTGTTATGTTAGAACATCCTATACCCCATCATTTGCATTTTTTTTTTCAAGTTTTATTGCAAGATCACTGTGTTTCAGCCAGAGGAAGCTCAGATCGTTGTAGGTGATTCAACCTCAATTTTAAATGATCCTATCGAGATCGACGATGATCTCGTACGATTGAAGATGATTTTGACTGCAGTTTAGATTGGGGGCAATCAGAGCCCTGAGTTTGCATTCTCTCTCTTTTTATTATTTAATTGTGCATTATATTAATTCACTTCTATTATGCATCTTGGAGTTCACCTCATTTAGCATATTTGCATGATAAAATTCAAAATAAATTATTAAAACATTGCATCCCATTTGATTTGATATCAGGATTTATCATTTGAGCATTTATATTCTTATTTCTATCGTTTTGTATCATTCTTACAATTGTATTTTTGGTTTTTGGTGTCTGTTTTCATAATTATAGGTTTTTGACAAATTCGTCAGGTCATTGACGATCTTGGCTGATCTCAGATGATCTCTTGTGATCTGGATGATTCTATACAATTACAGACGATCTTGTCATATCCAGGATGATCTGGAATCCTACAAGCTTTAGAATCTTCATCAGACATCAAAAATTAGGTGCACTCTTCTCCATCTTAGATATTTTCTGTATTTAGGATTTATTTATGTTTTTTGCTTCCATATAAACCAAAAATTTCATATAGAATAGCTTAGATTCAATGGCCAACCTAGGAATCTGAATGATTGAACATAAAATGAACACATCAAACCCATTCTCGACCTAGGTGTGGAAACTACCACTCAAAGTTTCCTAGTGAACCCCACCATCCATCAAAAATTCACCCTTATACCCCTCCCCCGAGAGGTGCGACCTTCAAAGGGCCTCTCCATCCGAGGTATTGTCCCATCCTTCTCGCATCCCCATTTTGGGCACGAATCCTTTAGCCTGAAGGTAAGGGTGTGAAAAATTTGGGCGATACATTTTGGTGAACCCGATGTGAAACTAAAACACCTTTTGAAAACAATCCAAAAAAAAAAAAAAAAAAACATTATTAAGAACATCTAGAATCATTAGAAAATAGTTAAATTTGCATATCATATTTAGATGGTAGATTATAATAGAAGATGAGTTGTCACCATAAATTTTGAAAATCAATTAATAGCCATAGAGATTACTTCTCTGCTTAGAGTACCTCAAAAAAATAGAGCCCAATCTTTGTGGGATGAACTTGATAGGAAATTAGGTATTATTGAATCCAGATCTATAGAACTTAGGCAAATTAAGAGGTTTGTCCTAGATAGAATCTTGGATCCTGATCAGGTGACTTTGTATCATGAACTTCAGAGAGCTTGCCATAGGTGATTAGCAGATAAAAGAGCACTTGTGTATTCAGAATTATACACCTTTGAGGAGTACCTTGAGAATGCAGTTGTAGTACATAAATTTCTATCTTGTATAGAGTATCAAGAAGTCATTCTTATAGATAGAAAAATATGGAATAACATTCATAGAGCTGTTTTGTATTGAGAGTATTGCCATGAAATTTATTTTTACAAGTTAGAGTCTAAATTAGATCATATTACCATAGCACACTTTTTCAAATTCTTGAAAAACCACTTCCAATTTGAAGAGGAGCATTTCATGACTCTTGATGAACTTGACCCTATCAATGATATCCATAAACTATTCATAGAAAACTAAGTCATTCTTTTTACTATTATTATTTCTTGCAACTAGCATGTTGTTTGTTATTTTTATTCTCGTAAAATAATAATATAATATAAAAAAAAAAACAAAATATTTTCCTTTTAAAGTATTATAGTAGGTATATAGTTAAAATATATACCTCTCAACCCTACCACATATATATATATATATATATATATATATATATATATATATATATATATTTGCTAAAACCTAAGTTTAGCACAATGCCTAGACTTAGGAATGGAAAAAAAACCGAAGAAGATGAAGATTGGTTAGGAAGACCATTAACTAACCAAAATGTCCCTCTTGAGGACCAAGTTCAGGAAGAAGAAATCCTAGACCAGCAAGAAGAAGAGCTTGCTATAGGAAATGAACAAGAAGAAAATGTTAAAGAGGAAGGATCCTCATCCCCTAAAATGTCTCCGGGAGGAGCTATCACTTTTGAAAACATGGAAAAGTTTTGGAAGTTCATTAACACTAATATTGGTGTTTTTAATAGAGCAGTCCATATGGACAAGGATTGAATTAGTGACACTCAAGCAACTCTAGAAGATGTATTTCAAACATGGACTAATCCCTTGTCTTTTATTGATCAAGAGAGTGATATGGCAGCTGTGATCCAAAACATGCAACAACAATAGGCTACTAAAAAATCTAAAGTGCCTGTTAACAAGCCTAGGGAAATTCCCACACAAAAGAAACCATCATTTACTACTCTATTTTGCCAATATATTGATCAACATACCTCAAATCAACAAAAACCCAAAACAAAACCAAACACCAATTACCAACAATCTGGGGTACAACATAATACTCTTACAAATCCTCTTCATAATACTCTTCCTACCAACACTTTGCATAATAGCAATATAACATCTAATCCTTATGTTACACCATCATACACTCATAGATCCCATAACTATGTCCCACCGAACCAATATGGTGGATAAACTAGTAATATTGAAACCATGGTGAAACAACTAGTTTCCCGCATGGACCAGATAGATCCCTACCATCCCTCGTACAACTATCAAGAGATGTGTAGTCAGCATTTAGATCCTATAGTCATAGCATAGCCGTATCCTAAACATTTTCCTATGCCTGTTCTTCCCATATATAAAGGAACCGAAGATCCCATAGAGCATCTTCATATGTTTAGGATAGCATGTCATGATATATCACATGATGACTTGTTATTACTAAAAATGTTCCCGAAAAGCTTGGGAGGAATGGCATTAGAGTGGTATTATCAATTACCCACTAATTCTTTGAGAAATTTTGAAGAAACTGCCGAGTCTTTTGTTCATCAATTTAGTGCCTACATCGAAAGACATGTGACCATTAAATATTTGTATAACTTAAAACAAGACAAAGATGAATGCTTTGTTGATTTCCTAGCTAGGTGGAGACAATTGATAGGAAAATTGCACTTTGTGTTACCTTATAGGGAGATGTTGGACATCTTTATTAATAATTTGCAAGAGCAACTATCTTATGAATTAACAACTGCTACCTTGACCACCTTCGATCAGGCTATAGACTTAGCCCGAAGAGTGGAAGATGCTCTCATTAGGAGAGGACAACTTAAAAAGAAATACAATGAAAAAACATCCAAAAATCAATACAAGAATAAACAAGTTGTGGATGATGGAGTCACCAATAGCCAAAATATTGCTAATGTTAATGCTGCAAAGACAGAGAGAAGTTTGTACTAAAATCTCCTGATAAACCTCCTCGAGAATTTATTAGGTTAAATCAACCTTTATCAACTATTCTACTACAATTATTAGAACGAGGTTTGATTCAGTTACCAAATATCTGAGAACCTAATCCAACTATACCTGGATACCGAGCAGATTTACACTGTGACTTCTATAGAGGACCTGGACACACTACTAACTCTTGTAAAATATTAAAACATAAAATACAAGACTTGATTGATAACAATGAGATGGAGGTGCAAGCCTTTCAACCTAAGCAAAATCCTCCTAATAATGTTCAAAAGAACACCCCACAAAACCCAAATCAGAATGCCAATCAGTCATTGGACATATTTCAACATCCCTTACCAAAACATGGTAAGGAGGTGGCTAATCAAATTGAACATCATAATGTCCCTCCTCCTACCCGATATGTAGGAACTATTAGCGAACATTTACCTGCTCATGATCTGGAAATCTTCGACACTACTTTATCCATGGTTACAACCAGGCCTCTATATAATATTCAGATACCTGATCTTAGTGATATAGAATATGAGACTGAGAGTGATATGGAAATCACATCAAATCAATAGAATAGTTCAGAAGATGAATCAGATACTATTCACCCTATCACAAGTTATATGGTTCTACAAGAGCCATTTCCAAGAAGAGTCACTACTAGACCATCGTCTCACTAATTACTTTCTAATGAGCTAGCTATAAACGCTAGAACAAGACCCATTCATCATCCATAGAATAATATTGTGGGTACCATCAGAGCTGTTACTAGACAACAGGATCAAAATTATCAACAAGATCAAATTTAGAATGGTGGATCAACTCCATTTGTTTTGAAGGTTCCTAATAAAGGGAATCATGCACCTAATGTTCAACCTAAACCTCCTTATAATATTAATGAACAATTATCAAATATCACAGCTAGAATTTCCCTCTTGGACCTTTTAAGATCTCCTACACATAGATGAATTAATGCTCACATTAAACCAGATGATGGTACCACAAGACATTCAACCTGAATCCATGGACAATACTTTAATAACTCGTGAAGTTGATTGTATTTACTTTCGGGATAGAGACATACCTCAACATAGTTTACATAAAGATAACCCCTTGTATATTACTGCTTTAATTGGAGATGTAATAGTCAAACGATTTTTGATTGATAATGGTTCATCTTTAAATATCTGCACTTTTGACTTCTACCAAATATTTGGGTTTAGAAGTGAGGAAATGAAAATAACTGATATGATCATAAAAGATTTCAATGACGAAATACAAGAAACGTGTGGAGTTATTACCATTCCATTGCAGGTTAGTTTGAGAACCTTGGATATGACTGTGTTTATTGTACATTGCCCTGCATCACACAATATACTCTTGGGTCATCCTTGGATCAATGTGATGCGATCTATTCCCTCAACCTTACATCAATGTGTTAAGTTCAAATTTAAGAATTAGTTGGTTACCATTCATGGTGATCCAAGACCCTTTGATATGTGTGCTTTGGTAGAACCTATTGGAGTTCAATTTTGCCCTACCCTTTCATCCACACATCATAATTATCATTATCCATCTAAACATGTAAAAATCACACCCACAAAGTCATATACTTCTTCTCCATCAGTTGCACCTTCATATATAGATCAACTATCTTCTAAACAAACCACATTAGGACCTAAGAAATATCCTAATATCACAACCAATGTCTCTTGTTCTACTCCTATAACTTCCATACCTATAATAGACCCATCTATTGACACCTCTACATGGTCTACATCCACCAAAGTCATATTTTCAACATCAAAATATGTAGGGAATGTTCCTTCTACCTCTTATGCTCTCATTGACGAGCTCTTACCCGATCTATCTAAAATCCTTATATCAGAAGAAATGAATACTTCTATGCAATATTCCCTTATTTAAAATAATTTGTCGCCATCTCCTCATACCTTGGGCCTCCCACAGCCTATGGGAAGTATTTACCAAGTTGGGAGTTGTGCCTTTATTTATAAGGGATATTACTGGGGTAGAATACCCAAAAATATCAGAACTCTTTATTATGGATATGCTCGATGTTATTTTACTAATGAATATATTAAAGCCAAACATATAATGCTCAAATTGGGATATAAAGGGAAAGGTTTGGGACCTTTCCAGAATGGTATGCAAGAACCTTTTGAGGTAGAAGAATGGCCCACCCGATGTGGTGTAGGCCTATTTCCTAGTAAGGGTTAGCTATTCCTATTTGAGGATGATGACCAACTTATATGTTACCAAGATTATTTAGATGTGCACGATGCCTTGCGTTTAATAAATAAGACATTCACATGTAATATGCTATCTATAGCTTATCCTGAGATGATCGCTAAATCCGACAATGAGTTGGAGGGAGATATTTTTCACGATGTCTCCGTTGAGGAATTATTACATAATGGATTTTATTTTGATGGCTCTATACCTAGTATAGCCCAGCTTGAGGCCATGACTCCTCAAGATGAATTATCCAAGCTAACCTTGGAAGAATTACAAGAATTGGATATTTCACCTGCCCCATCTAATTTTGAGAGAGATCTACATATGGAAGTAGAAAATATCATAAAAATTAACATTGGAACCGAGGATAACCCTCACATAATCAACATTGGATCAGAATTGAGTTAAGAAAAATAGGATAAATACATTGCATTTCTTAAAGAATATGAAGATTTCTTTGCTTGGACATATGAAGATATTCCAGCTTTAGACCCTTTTGTACTTATGCATCACCTAGTAGTGCACCCGGATGCTAAACCTGTTAAACAAAAACTTAGGAAAATGCATCCTAAAGTGGCCTTACTATTCAAAGGGGAGTTAGAAAAACTCTTGAATGTTATTTTTATACAAGCCATTGATTATTATGAATGGATCTCGAATGTAGTTCCAATAGCTAAGAAACTACTAAGGTTAGGGTTTATACAAACTTTAGAGATATTAATGTTGCATGCCCTAAATATGATTTTCCCCTTCCCAATATGGATCAGATCATTGATTTTACTATTGGTAGTGGAATGATATCCTTAATGGATGGATTTTATGGTTATAATTAGATCAGGATAGCTCCTGAAGATCAGGCTAAAACAACCTTTATTACCCCTTGAGGGACTTTCTGTTAGAAAGTGATGCCATTCGGGTTGAAGAATGAAGGTGCAACCTATCAATGAGCTATGACTTATATCTTTCATGATGCATCATATACTACATGATTATTTAGATGACATTATAGCATGTTCTACTGAAGAAGATGACCATTTAGATGACTTGAGAAAAATATTTGATCGGTTAAGGGAATATCTTATTCAATTGAATCCAGCCAAATGTATATTCTGAGTTAAGTCAGGTAAATTATTGGGGGTTATAGTTTCTTTACGTGGCATCAAAATTGACCCTCTCAAGATTATGGCTATCACTGATATGCCTGCACCTACAAATATATCTAAATTATGGAGTCTACAAGGTAAGCTTCAAGCTATTCGTCGCTTCATCGATAAGCTGGCGGATAAAACTGGACCCTTTCTTAAGCTTCTTAAGAAGGATGTCTCTTTCCATTGGGATGATGAATGTCAAGCAACATTTTAAATCCTCAAACAATATATTCTTAACCCACCTATACTTTCACCACCTAAACCTGATTGCCCATTTATCTTGTATATTTTTGCTTCAGATTTTGCTTTAGGAGCTATGTTAGCTAAACTTGATGATGAGAAAATAGAGCGTGCTAATTATTACATTAGCAGAACATTAATTAGTTATGAAACCTACTACACAGTATTAGAGAAGTTATGTCTAGCAGTCATATTTTCTATACAGAAACTACGCCATTATATGCTCAGTCAGAAAACATATGTTATTGCTAAATTCGATCCCTTGCAGTATCTCATGAGTTGACCTTATTTATCTAGTCGCACACTAAAGTGGGTTCTTGTGCTAAGTGATTTTGAACTCACGTTTATAGGACAAAAGTCTGTTAAGGGTCAAATCATAGCAAATTAATTAGCTGCTGCACCCTTAGAATCCACCCATCCCCTCGTCATTGAGTTTCCTGACGAATGCCTTAAAAAGGAGGCAAATCATTCAGAGCAATGGTCCTTATACTTTGATGGAGCCCGATGCATGAGTGGGACTAGTGCAGGTATTATTTTGATATCTCCACAGAAACATCTCATACCTCTATCCTTTAAATTAACGTTTGTCTGTACTAATAACACTATTGAATATGAGGCTCTCATCCTTGGATTACGAGTAGCCCTAGAACTAAAAATTAAAATTCTATTAGTTTTTGGTGATTCTCAACTTGTTTTAAATAAAATTAATGATGTTTATCAGACCAGAGATGATAAATTGCACCCATATAAAGCATATGTATTACAATTAATATCTTTATTTGATCAAATTACCTTGGAATCTATTCCTATAACTAGCAATCGTGCAGCTGATGCCATGGCCGTAGCTACATCTCTTTTACCCTTGGAGTTAGATGATGAATATGCTACCGTCATTATTCATCGACTCTTGGAACCCGCTTCAATTAAATCATTCTTGGAACCTTTGGACGTGTTCCTAATCAACGAATCTACTTATAAACTTTGGTACACTAATATTCTCAATTTTCTTCAAAATGGGAACTTCCCTGAAGGTTTTAATAGAAACTAGCATCGATTATTATGTAGACGAGCAAGTCACTTCGTCCTAATTGGCAATACCTTATATAGGAGATCTTTTGAAGGTATCCTACTGAGATGTTTGAATCTAGAAGAGTCTAGATCAGCTTTGAGTAAAGCACATGATGGATCTTGTGGGGGAAACTTTAGTGGTAGCGCCATTGCTAAGAAGCTCCTTAGGATAGGATATTTTTGGCCTACCATGGAGAATGATGCACATGATTACGTGCACCATTGCGACAAATGCCAGAAACACGCTGAGCTTGTCCATGTGCTTGCACAAGAATTATAGGCTATTTCATCTCCTTGGCCCTTTTCAAAATGGGGCTTAGACATCATTGGAAAAATCAATCCCATGTCATCTGATGGACACAAATTCATCATAACCACCACCGAGTATTTTACAAAGTGGGTTGAAGCTATGCCCTTAGCTTCTTGCACTAGAACTCAAGTTTCCAAATTTATTTTTAATCAAATTATTTGTAGGTTTGGAATCCTTGCAAATCTCATCTCGGATAATGGAACTTATTTTAAAAACAAAGATGTAAAGAAACTATGTCAAAAATATAAAACTAAACATCGTTGGTCCACTCCCTATTATCCTCAAGGTAATGGCCAAGCAGAAGCATCTAATAAAACATTAATTAAAATCCTCAAAATACTAGTCAATAAATTTGGCTGTGATTGGCACATTCAATTATATCCTGCTTTGTGGGCTTATCAAACTAGCATTCGTACTCCCATGGGAACTTCAACTTTTGTTTTGGTTTATGGCGTTTAAGCTATTTTTCCCTTTGAATTAGAAGTTCCTTCTTTGGCTTTGCTACTTCAAGATACTGAAGTAGGAGATGAATACCTTGTTGATAGATTTAGTCAGCTAGAAATCCTAGATGAGAAGTGCATTAATGCTTTGGAGCATCTTCGTGCCTACCAGAATAAGCTCAAATGAACATATCTCAAGAAATTTCATCATCGATCCTTTGAGATCGACGACCTCGTCTTAAAAGAAAATAAAAAAAATACTAATGCAACTAAAGACCTTAAAGGCAAATTTGAGCCTAAATGGCTTGGGCCATATATTATCACTACTAAATTTGGATTGGGAGCATACAAATTAGCTACCTTATATGGTAAAGATCTTAAAGAACCTATGAACATTATGCATCTTAAGCGCTATTATGCATAATTCTGGTAATTTTGTCATTGTCTGTATTATACATATTGTCTTATTTTAGTAATTCATATAAAAATTTCACAAGTAGTAATATTATGTATTATCTTAATTCATCAATTAAAATTAAAATATATAAAAAAAAAAAATCAAAATCATAAAAATCCTCAAAAAAATCTTCTATTTTTGCACCTATCGATTCTTGAAGTATTGCAGTTATATTTTCAGTTATTTTGAATAAATTAGCATTTATTTGGAATTCCTCACTTTCACACTCACAAGAATAAATATCTTGATATTATTTGGTATGATTATTAATCTCTCTTATATCAAAGTCCACAGTTGAATTAAATAAAGTTTTGAGCATAGAGAACTGATCTTGTTATTTACTTGAACCAAGTACACCTTTTCTCATTAAAATGATTTCATTGCAAATTCAAAGCGATGCTACACAATAGAAATGGTATCTTGAGCGAAAAGTCTCCCCTGCTATCCTATCATGCACATGGTCTAGTATCTTTGAGAATTGACAAAAGGACAAGCTCACCTCTACCCAGAATAAAAATCCCTTGCTCTATAACCAATCCGAGCAAGTATCCCTAGTATAGAAAGAAGAAAGAAAAAAAGAAAAGTCAAGAAAAATCATGAGAAAAAGAAGCATTATTTCAGTATCATTTTGTACCACCTCAGCAATATTTCAGCATTATCTCAGTGTCAAGCAAAAATACAAAAAAAAAGAAAAAAAAAAAAGAAAAAGCAAAAAGCAATAAATCCCTTCCCTTACCCTTTCAAAGAAAAGAAGGTTGAATGAGTTTGAATCCCTAGAATTCTCAATTATTCAAAAACTATGAGGTAAGCCCCATAACGGGTGGTTTGTGCCCAACCTGATTGGCCTTGGGTAACTCCTAGCGTGGTGATATGTCCGTCATATTAGCGACCTTTTTTTGTATAGACCTATGTCCGCTCATGGATTAGCTAGCTCTTGATGACCCAACTTACATAGTAGTCTGGTATGGTTACATGCATATAAATCATGGTCAATGAACACTCATTTGGTTAATTCAAATTACTTGTATCAATTTATCTTGCTCAAAATTGGTAAATGAACAATACAATTGCACACACATTTGTGTTTGAGAGATTTTGTATCATTATGATAGATCAAGATTGGCAATGAACTCACATATGCACATGGGGTTCCTTATAAATCTAAATTTTGTCTTTGAGATAATTTAAAATATTTATGCAAATATTCTAAAATAATTTGATTTTCTTACTTGAGAATATTGGCTTAGCGTACAAACAATTAAATACATTTTTTCAAAAATCCAAAATTTCTTTCAAAGCATGTTCAAAAATCTAGCAATAAAGTCACATTTATATTTTCGACTTTCGCAATGATGGTATAGTTCCTAAACCTAAATTGGAATCTATGCCTAGTGCAAGTCCTCATTTTATATTTTTTATCTCAAAATAAAAAATCAACTATGCAATAAAACTATTACATCAATTTCTTCTTTTGGATTTCGTGATGATGGTATAAGTCTATACCTAAAATTCTATGCCTAGCGCAAACCATCGTTATAATTTTATTTCCCATTTATTTAATCCATAAAAGCATATGGCTTAAATCATTATGTTACACAATTATGCTTTAAAAAGAATGAAAACTTTTCTATTTCATTTCATTTGTCAAACATTCAGTTTTGTGATGATGGTATAATTCCTAGGCAATTGTTCAAAATTCTATCACACTTAGGAAATTTATGCCTAGCAAAAATCATATTTTTTAATATTTCATGCATAATATTTTCATGGAAATTTGAAAACAAATCATCACCATCATTATTTTTCATTATCACAACACAAAGTCTTAAGAAAGTCTCTTAAGCACCCTTTTAATTTTAGCAATATTTCTCTCATATCGGGATTAGCTTGATGACCTAGCGAGCGACGACTCCATGAAATGGTCATGTAATAGCGACAATGTCCTTTGAAATTATTGTTAGAATTCACTTTATTTTTCATCAAATCACACCACAACAACCAATTTTTTTACATTGGATTATTTCATTTAATTTTATAGCATGACATAATATTATAATATTTTCAATGACATAATTACATGAATAATCAATCAACAATTAAAATATTAAAGCATCATAAAACATATGCATAAGTCATATCACAAAAAGAAAAAAAAAAAAAAATATATATATATATATATATATATATATATATATATATATATATCAAGAAGTCTATACATCATATCAAAATGGATTGGTATGCCACAATCTATACCCTGGCATACTCAATCCTCTAAAAAATATATGGTCTATGTACAATGAGCAGCTAGTCTCAAGAAGCCCTTGAGCTCTCAGCCTCATCTCCTCTCCCACCCTAAGGTGTAGGAGGTGGTCTCATAGAGGTCCGTACTGTATCATGGGTCCTCGACGTTGATCATGATGATGTCCTCAATGACCCCATCCTGATTAGCTCTGCAATGTTGGCTGGCAGTGGTATCCTCTGCCCCTATAGAACCACATGATAGTATAACCCCTAGTAGAATGCAGTCTATGCAATAGCCCATGCCAACTACAAAATGCTTACCCCTCTACTTCGAGCACTGAGCCATGTAGCCTCATCCTAAAGAGTCTGCATTTGAGCTCGTAGGTGGGCATTCTCCACCTAGAGATCTACCATCTCGTTGCTCTCCCCCATCTCAACACCCTTGCCCTTATCAGGTGATGGTGGCCTATTCCTTTGCTAATAAGGGAGTCTATCCCTCCTCTTTGACTACTATTGTCTCTCCAGAGCCTGTGGTACTCTCTAACATCTCTCCTAAGGAGGTCATCATTGATCCCTCCCTCCGTGACCCCTCACTACATCGATGGTAGCCTAGAGCTACCTCTCCATCCGTTGCACTATAACGTGCATCGGACCTTGTGCCCTCATCATCTAAGGAGGGTGGATGCCTACATACCAAGCATCATACCTATCTGCTACCCCCGTGTCATCCCCATCCACTAGTTGAATGGGGGCATCATCAGTGTCCTGACTCCAAAACCACTGTATGTCTGGAGCCTCGCCCAATATGGTATTATCCCACATAGTCTGGGAGTATTCGTAATCTCTAAGAGAAGGGATCCCCTATTGTAGACCAAACTACCTCAAAACTCGGTCATAGTGGTGGAGCTCTACCTCTCCCTGCTCTGTCCTCAACCAAATGACTCACCTAATGTGAGCCAACTCCTGTCTATCCTCCACCCACCCTGGATGATCTCTCCATGATCTCTAGGTGATTTGATCTGGGATGAGGTCGTCTAGTAACCTTCAGGACATTAGTAGATCTATCCGCCATTGTGACCCTCTCTAGAGCCACCAATAGAAAACCCGGGATCTCTCCCGATCAACTCCTATCAGTGGAATCCCTACCAAACTCTGCACCACGATGTGCTCCCAACACCAAACCTATAGTAGTGATGTTAACACTAGATATCGACCTCCCTTGTATATGACCCCATAAAGGATCCTATACAAGTGACACAGTACAAAGATGCCCCAAGAAAACCTGTATTCGTGGTCTCTCATGTCACAGACCACATCTGAGAGGAGCCATGGTAACCTGCATCCACTTTGGTGGCATAGAAGAAGGCCACCCACCACCCCTGCCAAAACCTAGGTCAATCGAGACACCCCAGGCATCTACCTCAAAGCCTTGATGTTCACTCCACCTTTCTCTAGGGCGAAGCTTGGGTTACTGTACAATCTCATCATGGCATGGCCCTGATTTGCCGAAGGATTCATAAACTACCCATGTATGGGGATCCTCAAGATCCTCCATACATCCTCTAGAGTGGGAGACATCTCCCCTATCGATAGCCAAAATTAGGACGACTCTGGATATCATCTCTCTACTAGGGTTGTTAGTAGCCCCATGTCTATGGGAATTTGTGGCATCTCTGCCACATGCTACAGTACAACCTCTGCTAGTATGTCTCACTTGGCCTGATCAATCATAGCTAAGTCATCCCTGAGACCCCCATATTTCCACTCTCGAATCTTTAGTAATCCCATCTACAAAATAAACAACAAAACAACAAAAATCATTAGTACATTATCATTAAAATTAATTAAAATCAGTTTCATCTAATAAAAAAAATGATATCGCCCATTATTGGATGATATCATACCAAATTTAGCAAAATCATCCTTAATAGGATGAAATCCCCTCCTATTCTTAAATTTGGGGATCACCTCTTATTGGATGGGATCGCCCCTATTTCTCTAATTTCGTCTTTAGACGAAATCGGTGATTTAGGGACGATTTTGGCAAAATTGGGATGATTTCGTCCTGACGTCGTCGATGCCTAAAAATGGCCGCGATGCCCAAAAAAAATTAAAAATTCAAGTAAAAAATTAAACAAATCAAGCTACAAACACAGTACACTAGGTTTAGATCCTTACCCGCAACCTACACCGGACCTCTATCGATCTGTGTGTCATTTCCACCATTTTTCCTGTAGAGCTCTGAAACAGAAAAAGTGAACAATAAAAATGAATTAGGGTTTTACCCTTTTTTCTTATTTTTATTTAAAAACAACATTTTTTAATTTTTGCTTTTCTGCGCTTTTACCTCAAATGTTTGATTTGGGTAAAAACTCGGAGGGGGCACCATAGCAAAAAGTTGTACGATTTGATCTAGAATCGTTGGCTAAAAAATGGAATAAATTTTTGTTCTCGTAAAGCATGAAGAACTCGTCTTTAACACATTTTCTTTAGAAAATTTACTAAAGAAGGGGCAAAATGTAGCACCCTAAAATTGGCGCAGTTAAACCCATAGTAAAAGATAAAAAAATTGAATTTTAACCCCAAAATTTCTCGTTAACCGCTAACCTCATTTTTTGTGCCATTTTTAGAAGTTGTTTGACCATTGGACGATATCATTGCAGATCTGACGATATCATCCCAAATCGGATGAATTTGTCTAGAACAGAACATCCAGACGATTTCATCCCAAAACTAAATTTTCATAATTAGATTATGTTTCAACAACTTCTCCAACTCAGGCAGAAGTGTGTCTACACGGTTGGAGATTCCTACGTTGGATATCTCCTGGATTAGGATGATCTCCAACCTCCTAACCTCCTCCTAAACCTATATAAACTTGGGATTTTCCTAGTTTATCTCCCTGGCTGATCATTTCCCTGCAACTTTAGTTTTTGTTGTGTTAGAACATCCTATCCCCCATTATTTGCATTTGTGTTTTCAAGTTTTATTGTAGGATCTCACTGTGTTTCATCCGGAGGAAGCTCGGATCATCACAGGCGATTCAACCTCAATTTTGAACGATCCTGTCGAGATTGACGATGATCTCGTATGATTGAAGGTGATTTTGACTGTAGTTCATATTGGGGGCAATCAGAGCCCTGAGTTTGCATTGTCTATATTTTTTTCTTATTTAAGTATGCATTATATTAATTCACTTATGTTTTGCATCTTGGAGTTCACCTCATTTAGCATATTTGCATGATAAAATTCAAAATAAATTATTAAAACATTGCATCCCATTTTATTTGATATTAGGATTTATCATTTGAGTATTTATATTCTTATTTCTATCATTTTGTATCATTCTTGCAATTGTATTTTTGGTTTTTGGTGTCTGTTTTCATGATTGCAGGTTTCTGATGAATTCGTCAGGTCATTGACGATAATGGCTGATCTCAGACAATCTCCTATGATATGGATGATTATGTACAATTACAGATGATCCTGTCATATCTGGGATGATCTAGACTCCTAAAAGCTTTAGAATCTTCATCAGACATCAGAAATCAGGTGCACTCTTCTCCATATTAGATATTTTTTGTATATAGGATTCATTTATGTTTGTTGTTTTCATATAAACTAGAAATTTCATATAGAACAACTTAGATTCATTTTGGCCAACCTAGGAATCTAAATGATTGAACATAAAATAAACACATCAAACCCATTCTTGACCTAGGCATGGAAAATGCCACTCAAAGTTTCTTGGTGAACCCCACCATCCGTCAAAAATTCACCCTTATACCCCTCCCCCGAGAGGCGTGACCTTCAAAGGGCCTCTTCATCCGAGGTATTGTCCCATCCTTCTTGCATCCCCCTTCCGGGCATGGATCCTTTAGCCTGAAGGTAAGGGTGCAAAAAATTTGGGCGATACAATCCTAAATACAATTTTGGACCAATCACATCCCATAGTATTTTAAAAAACATTATGATACAAAGAGGGTTAGTACCATACTTGGTTAGTACCTTGAGGAAAAAAATAAATATCCCTCACTTGCCCCATTATGCAACATAGTCCAAAAAAAATAGTGGTTTTCACCACTACCAACATTACTCCAAACATAAAAATAAAAGCATAAGAGTAGTAAGGATAGGGTCAAAATTCTCATCACACTATGGTTGAGAATTTGATTCCCCAAAACTCTATACCAAATTAACAAATTAAATCCAAAATACCCCTAATCCCTAAAGTCGTATGGATTCATACTATATGCCCCTAAAAAGGATAGGTAGTCATCCCCAAGACCTGAAAGATCAATCTCATTGGACTATGGAGTAAATCTCCATCGGGGCTATAGATGCCTGACTAGTAGTGGATTAAGCTCATGCAGGGTGACATGTCTAATTGGGAAACAAGGAGACCTCTGACCACACATAAGGACATGCTAGCTTCAGGGTCATCTCCATAACAGGTCATACCCAATTTACTCATAATGGGTCAATGAACTTCACATGCACAGACACTAGTCCATGAATTGGATAGGGTCATTGTTACACTCAAGATTTGGTATATGAACATCACTTGCACACACATTGGTCCTAAATAAAGTTAGACAACCCAAGTGAGTTTGCTTGATAATACTAGTATGATTGAGTCTTTGAAAATTTTACAGTACTCATTCCATATCAACATCCATATCTACTTCCATATCAACATCCATATCTTCTTCCATATCAACATCCATATCTTATTCCATATACACAACCATGTACTCATAGTGAGTCAAATTGCAGAACACCACCAAATTTGGTACCCTCGATTGCCAAACAATGGACAACAAAAATGGTCAATAAAATTTTTGAACTATAAAAGATCATTTGAACAACATGCATTCCTCCCATATAGTTTAGATTCATTTACTTGCATTAATCATCCATAACACATCATCATTAATAACACATCACATAGCTTGCATTTTAGATTCATCATACATTTACTTGCATTAATCATCCATAGAATATAGCTTGCATACATCATCCATATAAACATTAGGCATATACATCATTATTAGCTTGCATTAAACATCCATAATATTCAAACATTATTCATAAACATGCATCAAACATTAATAAAATAAACATTGCATTCACACAAAATATAACACACAAATAAAAGCCATGTATATATATATATATAAGTGTCGAATATACAATAAATGCCAAAAAGGCTACAAAAGGGAGCACCAAGGCTCACATATACAAAATAGTGCATCTAAGAACTAAGCCTAATGTCCATGAGAGGACTCCTAAGACCTAGTAGGAATCCTCGGCCTAGTACTTTGCCTAGACTCCGTATGCCTAGATGACTTAGCCACAGAAGAATAAGGAGGATCCGATAATGTAATATGGTGTTGCATACACACATCCTCCAAAGAATGTACGTATGCCTCACTAGGCCACAGACATCGCAAGTACATATAATATTGATGCTCCTTCACAGACATCTCTTCCTCAAGCATCGTGATCATCACCTGATCACTAGCCACAACTACCACCTGATCTGCATCTAACCATGCTATATTGGCCCTTGACTCCCTATGAGTCTCGAGCATAGTATCACACTCCTCGCAAAGCTGCTCCAACTTAGCCCATAATATCACCAAATTGGAGATCTTATCTATCTCCTCATCATCCCCCCTCCCCTCATCCACCAACCCCATCTTCGAAATTAGCTCAACCAACCCCCTCAATCATCTCCTACTAGCCGCTCATTGAGGCCTAGTCCTCTTCGAGGTAGCCCCCGACCCCACAGCTACCACATTCGCACCTGCAACCTTTGGTACCCATACTGGTTGGGCACCAAACCACTCCACATACTCTGGAGTCACCTCGACATCATCCACATCAAGAACCTCCAGTTGCTCATCATCCTCTAGCTGCACCTACTATGGCTTCGCATAGGGAAGCATAAACTCATCTTGCTGATGTCGATACAAAACAGACTTATCTAGAACACCCTGAGGTAGGCCAAACTGCCCTAGCACCCATGAGTACTAGAAGTACTCCACATCCTCATCCCTCTGCCCAACCACCCACCAAGCCTACCTCACTCGACATAGCTACCTCCTATCACCATCCCACCTAGCTCCTCACCATGACCTCCATATAACATCTACCCGAGTCAATACTGACCACATATCACAATACCACTAACCAGTATGCATCTCTCAAGTTGGATGAACCTCCTCAACCACTACCCAATACCTAGCATAAGGCTCCCCCATCTACCATGACTCGCATGGCAACACCTCGGGCCGAGCTACAACAAAATGCTCCCATGCCCAACACTGAAGGAGGAAGCTACACTCAATCCCCTTACTATCCCTTTGAATCACCTTATACAACTCACGGTACAACTACATCAATAAGGCAGGCACCCAAACATACTTTTGAGGGTCTATTAGTAGATCCCTCACCAACCCCAATAGGTTCCATGGGAACCTACAACCAGTGCTATTGGGTAGCACTATGTTCACTAACATAAACATGATCAAGGCTGGGAGCACATCCAACTCCTTCGCCTTGTACATGCTCAAGTAGCATATACCCCCATCACCCATCTAGGCCTCCCCCCATCGATCCTCGAACATCCTCTCCATATCGACCTTCTTATCCTAACAAACCACCACCTTCTCTCCTTCTATTGACACCTTGAGAATGTGATACACATACTCAAGCATAATGCTAGCCTCCCCAGTCGATAGCTAGAATGTCCCCCTATCTGGATCCCATCTCTCTATCAAGGATGAGAGACACCCCTCATTAACTCTCACTACATCATGTCTCGCCACACCCTCCAAACCCACCCTACCCAAAAACTCCCACTCATCCGCCATCAGCTTCTTCCTCATCCCCGGAACAAGAGGAGAGAAGCAATGTCGAGGCTCAATATCCCTCAGCTGCAACAACAATCACATTTCTTTTAGTATTCATCCTATATTCGAAAAAAAAAAAAAAAAATTGCATAAGGAACAAACTGTCTTATTGGGACAAAGGGTGCCTCCACTCCACCAACAACACCAAGACCCTCTGCCACCATAGCCTCTGCACACAAAAGACTCACTAGCCTCACAAAGCTCACAAATGCACTCCACTCCTCAGACGTAGCTCCTCAAAGTCAACAATGCACGAACGAGACTAAATATTCACTCAAAAAGCTCTTTATAGTTTTCCTTATCTCATTCAGGTGCAGACCTATGCCTGCAAACCGCAAGTGTGGTTGTGCACCTGCAGGCGCACTCAATCAGTCATGTGTGCCTACAGAATACACCAGGCACAACCGTGCACCTTGCAACAAAAAAACATGAAGACAAAATCCCTTAAAATATTAGCTCCCTTCATCCAATTTGTACAAAATTTTATCCACACATCATGCACATCATAAAATTTGATTTTGTGAAAACACAAATAGTTTTGCATGCATATTTTGCAAGAACAGGCCAAATTCCTCAAAAATACATATTGCATTACAAAACATGACAATCAAGGTCAAATTTTCACAAAATTGACATTCCACAATTCTTCATCATATACTTCATCATCCCATCCAATTTCATGCATATTGGAGTTGATTTAACCGCTAAATCACTCATTTCGGCCACAAAGCGCAACAAATACCAACAAAACACTAAAGCACAAATCAATCAACTCCATAATATTTTATTTCATTGCATGAATTCATCACACATTCTTCCATCATCATATTTCATATAACACTCATAATATAGCATATTTTGCCTTGTTAAGTCAATAATAAGTGAACCTTGTACCTAGTGGGTTATCCTATCAACTTGGTGATTGCAGCGATAGTAATCCATGCAATTTGGTAAGATGAATAACCTACCATAAGGACACTTCAACATGATCATCATCATTATCTCACTATCACATATCACAATCACATCATATTTTGCCTTGTTAAATCAATAATAAGTGAACCCTGTACCTAGTGGGTTATCCTATCAACTTGGCGATTGCAGCAATAGTAATCCATGCAATTCAATAAGATGAATAACCTACCATACAGACACTTCAACATGATCATCATCATTATCTCACTATCACAGATCACAATCATATTGGGTACCGTAAATTTTAGAAAAAAACTTGCCAAGAACAATTTGCTCATAAGCAGTCATTGATGTCCTTTTTCGTGGGGTATAAAAACATGGATAATAAAATTCACAAACACTCATTCATTTGATAATAGTCAAAATATAGGACATACTGGTAGACTGACTGGTTCCATCATAGAATTGGTGAAGAAATTTCCACAGTCACTACCCCACCCCTACATTGACTTAGTCAACATGCATCTTCATATTTTGCATACTCAATGACGCCATTGCAGTAACTTTTTCAACAACATCAAATCATCCCAAAGTTTGGGGCAACCACATTACATTATGATTCTCCCACAATGGGATAACATCTTACATGATCATGACAATCTACACTTGGTAAAAACCCCCTTTCCACTGTTGGGGTAAAAACAATATCACATTTCACATCATTCATATCATCCACAATCACATTGTATTTCACACCATTCATTCATCAATTGCACAAATTCACTACATCATTAATTATTTGCACAAAAAATTTCAATTGTCTTGTGAGATACATCCGTAACTCATTCACAAATTGAGGGGGTAAGCTAAAAAAAATCCAAAATTTTTTTATTCTTTGGTCTTCAACATTAGTGCTCAAATCCAACAACATAGAGAAGCTACTTCTGTGCCCATAGCCCAAGCAGGTGTCTCGTATTTTTGTACCATATTGTGTTTCACACAACATGGTACAAAAAGGGGCATCTATAGACACAAAATTGCAACCATTAATCCTCCATACTAACCATCACACTATCCACTTGTTCACCATACACCTTTCCCACACTGTGGAGCCCTCACAGGTATTATTAAACTCTTTCTCTATTTTTATGTATGCAGATCTATAGATTTCACATATTGTTGAATGGTTGTTGAAGCTGGATTGGCCTGCCATAGGATATCCAAAGCCCACTCACCCCGTTGGAAGCAAGAACACATCAATATGAAGACACTTCATTGTTATAGCTAGGGTTTTAGATAACTCTAGTGTTTTTCTTTAAATAATTATACCAAATACTCTTAGTGAGGGTAGATTGTATCAAAGGAGTTTATTGGCTCCCCCTATTTTATCGAATATATCTATTTGTGCAATCTTGTGTTTCATTGTGTTATTTGATTTCCTTATTTTATTTAAGTGTCATGTTCTTGTCTTCACCCTAGTGAAAATACACTCTCTCTAATAATCTACCCTCTAGTCTATGCACTTGACTTGCTCATCACACTAATGTGTGCTATGTAGGACCATTAGGAATTTCATGATCACACAAGTCATGGCATCGTTGTTGTCAATTCCTATTGTAAATAACTGATAGAGGTTGATGAAGACTAAGGCAATTTGTAATCCTTGTGCCTCTTGAAGTTAGATTCTGGTCACCCTTTCAATATAATCAAATTCTTTATTGATCTTAGCCTTTAGAGAGGAGAATCCATAAATATGCTCAAGCACCTAAAAGAGTCCTTCAACCACTTGTATGACCCCCTTCTAGAGGGTCCAATTAATTTTTATGAATTTTTTAGTGCTACTTGCCCCCTATTCCAAATCTAATATCATCTTCTTCTACCTCTCTAGTGCCACATCTACTTCTTCTAAATGGGACATGAGATGGGTCATCTGGAACTTTTCCATTCTTTTTTTGCCTAGGAGGTCTTGAGCATATTCCTAATATTTTCTAATTTTTTATCCTTCACACCTAGTTTCCTTATAATCTCTATATAATTTTAGGTAACCAATTTGCTTGCTTGTATGGAGAATTCAATCCTTTCCTTCAGTTTGGCATTCTTGAATTTGAGATTGATAGCTAACACTTGGTAATATTAAGCTAGCATCTCTCCTTCTACCTTTGAGGAAGAAAGGTAATATTAGTCTATGAAGTGCCAAGTTGCATTACTTTCCATTCTATCTCCTACTACACCTATTGTTGCATTCTCATTCTTTTTGAAGATGACGTATTATCTATAGAATAAATGTAATAGTCTTGGGACTAGATGCTTGAAGTTGAATTGTTGGAGGTAGATGTAGGGGTTTAAAAAAATGGAGGGAGGTTAATTAGATTGAAGGAGAAGAGGCAACTAAGGCATAACCAACATTGGAGAAAGGGATGGAGGCTATTACAACTTAAGTGGGCTCAAAGGTGATACATGGTGGAGTGGTTGGGATTGGAGATGGTTATTTATTTGGTATGGATAGTTTGACCACATTATCTACTTTTATTTTCTATGCTCTATACCCCTATCCATATTTATTATGCATTGCATTGTCTCCTCATCATATTACTCTAAACTCTGTATTTTTGTGCTATTACTCTAGGATACTTTTGGCATAAATCAACTGTTCTTTTTCTATTATACCCTTTATCTATTATAATACCTCTTTTCTCTATGGAATGGTAATTGGAATCAAATAAGGATTCAAGAATGTCCAGGTGTTTTGGGGGTTTGTTACCTTTAAATTGAATAATTTGTTCTTCTTAAGTTTCTTATATCTCCAAAGCTAATTCCTTTGTAAAGTACACTCCCTATTTGAGGAAATGGACAACATGCTTATTACTGCCAAAAATCTACCTAAAAGCATCAATGTTCAATATAATTTGTTTGATGATAGTAATTTTCATGCTGAAAGTTTTACAATAAGTCTTCTACTAGGTTGATTTGGGTTCCATTGACTTCCATTTGGTGACCATCCATATTTTTGATTTGGAAAAATATAGATAGGTATACCACTTCAAAATCCTTATGTAAATCTTGGACCTGGTATTTTGTGGCTTTGATGACCTTGGGGATTCTTGGTTTTGAAATCCACATAGGTAAGTGAATGAATGGAATGTGCCCCCAATATATTGACCAGGAGATTGGATGGATCAAAAATAGGGGTCTCTAAGTCAACCTACAAAGAAGTCCAGTTTCTATGGCTAGCTAATCTATCTAAATGAGGGGTTGTAGACTAGAGTAATAAAAGCATAGGGTTAGAAAGATGAGCTAAAAGTGGTAAGAGTTTGACAACATAAAGAGACATAGTGCAAAGAATCTCATAATATAAATTTAAATTAAACCACCTAATATAGCAACCTATTTTCCTTATATATTCAAAATATTAATCTTAAATAACCCTAAGTGATGCTAAGTTATTTCAGAACTATAATGACAAATCCAAGTAGAAATCTAGAATACATAATAACTATAGTAGAAATATACATTATTATTTTTAAAATAAAATCTTTAGCTACTCAATATAACATACATACATATTTTGCATAAGAAGTTAGTAGGAGTCTAGACAACAATCCAATATTCATCCAAGAAGGTGTACAACCTTAGTCAATACAATTATACAAATTATAAATGCCAAAGATTCGACCATTAGAATATTTTGAATTTTAGTTTATATAGATATTTACAATGTATTTAGTTATCTAGGAATGATTGCTATTATATCATATTATAGGCCTTAGGGTAGGTGTAGACGATGGTTGTACTATTTGGCTCAGTTGTGCTTAACTACTTTTGGTATACTTTATTGATATGGATGATGTAGATTTTATTTTGATGATGGATTGCATGCTAAATGATTGGATTACAACCATCAGCTAACAATAAAATACTTTTTGTTATGCATAACCAGTTGAGTAGGGGTAAGTGTATGATATGGAGAGCTTCAACCATTGAGATCTTTTGATAGTGATGATTTTTGGTAGTTGATCGAAATGTGCATGCATACTAATGTGGAGCTATTTTGGATTAATTATGTAGAGGTTAGTGTCATGAAGTCACTTTGATTATGATAGAATGTTCATTAGTCATGTTGGAACCGATTCTTGCATCCGTAGGAAATCAATTGTCATGCTACAAGAACCCGTTTGAAACCAACGAGCTATTACAGGCTCTGGTCGACCTGCCTCATGTTCTGTTAAACCCGAATATTGCTATAAAAGATGGCAGAATGGGTAAGGAAACCCCAACGACAATTCTACAATTAAACTTCTAATTTGCACGCTCCAGATTTATATTAAACTATAGTATTCTTATTAAAATGACCAAGCATGAAAACAACCAACTGTTATGCCTTATGTAGACCTAGTGCCTAGATTCATTGGGCTGTTATAGCAATTTAACAACTACTTTAATCATGAACAGAAAGAAGGGGAGAAGGAAATTAGCGTTCTTGCTTTCATTCGAATATCGTAACAAAATCAAGAGTTAACTAACGAAAGAAACGTGTATAATGCATTCAAATAATGTAACCCATTATACAGATACACACAATACTGAGACAAAGAAATGACAGGAATAAGATTCAGAATTGTATTGATTCATGGAAAAATTACATGCAGAGTGGGCATAATGCCTTTTAACTCTGTTTTTCTCAAAAGAATACAACAATACAATAGAGAAGACTCTGTTCAAATGATGTAACAGGTCCCTCCTATTCTTCTTATTCCAATATGGTAATAGAAGAATCTCTGAATCCTAAGCTCAATAGACTAGAAATATTCTCAGCTTCTTGGGCACTTTCCTATCATACGATCCTGCACAACAAGGGGAGGAAGAAAGAGTGAATAAGAGAAAATAGACACAAAGAAATACAACAACACAACTAACAGGGCACTCAAGTATACCTCTTAGCAAAAATGCTATTCTCTAATTGCTTGATGCAGAATCTAAACCTGTCTGCTTCTACTTATAGCCTTGGGTTCTTGATTCTATTATTTTTGGTTGAATTTTGACTGTACACTTGTCAGCATCTGATTGAGGAGAAGGGAGAATTGTCTGTTATCAGCTAACCAACTTTTCCTTGCCTTTGTCCATAGTTGTTCCCATGGAGGTTGATCCTGTAACTGACTCATTAGCCAGTTTCTTAATTTTCTCTATGTCATCAGCTGTGGCCCCCACCAATTCAGCAATACGAAGCCATACTTCCATGTGGATGATTCTTTGCCGAGAGACCCTATCCAGCATTCGTGAAGCCTTGATTCTATTTTCTTTCAAGATCGAGGCTTTGTCTTGAAAGAAACAGACCTGACTGTGTATGTGTTCAGCTTCAGAAAAGAACTGGGCCACCAACTTGTCATCGTCTTGCTCATCAAAGTTGACTTCTTTCAGATGTTTTATAATGGTCTGGCTGAAAACACCTTGGCCCATTAATGTGGTTGGATCAATTCCTGACTGTCTCACTATGGTTATCAGCTGTTGTTCAACATTTTCCAGTTCTTTAATCATCAACTTATATTTGGATCTCTCATTGACGTAGTTGGTGATTTTTTCATGTTCATCCAAGCAGCTTCGACTTTGGCCATCTGTAGTTATTACTTCCTCGATCCTAATCTTATCGTATCCAATTTTACACAAATCATATATGGGAAGTATAATGGCCATCTTCTTATCAAGGTCTGCTATCAAAGGCCTTATTTTCTTGTTAGTTGATATCAACTCCCTAGCCTCTTTGCAACAACCATTTATTATCTCTGCATTGTCATTGATCAAAGTGATAGCCTTTTCTCTGTATTTTTCAATCAAGGTCTCCTTGGACCCCGTGGTGCTAGAGGCTATTACTTGTACTGGAGCTGAAGTAGTGATAACTTTCAGCTTCTCATTTTCTACCTGTAGTTCTACGGCCTTGGCTTTCCAAGTGGATATTTATGATATTACGGCTTCCATAGTCTGAGAGTGAATGTTCACTCCTTGTCTTAACATGGCGATGGTATCTCCTATCGCTTTTGCTATTTTGGTCTTTGGATCGATCTGCAGAGAAGTGATCCCTTGGGTCGACAAAGAGATGGTCGTTTGGCCACCTTCCTATGTTTGGACTTCAGGGAGCTTCTCCACCCTTCTCCCTTCACCGATGGCATCCAACTCGGCTTCTTGAGCCGGAGTGAATTCTGGTACTTCATATATTTTGACCAAATGAAGGCTTACTATGCCTTCGGCTCCTATTTCAATCCGTGGCTTCTTGGCAAGTGGTGTCTCATCATCATCCATATCTTTTGCCTGATAATTTTGGAATATTTTTGCCAATCCACCACTCTCTTCGATGGCCTTCCAGGCCCTTTTTGATATCTTGGCCTCTTTGTTATTGTATTTTATGGCCACTGGAATGGCCCGAGAGGTGCCTGCAACAACCACCTGTAAGTGTCTTGGTGCAAGTAAGGTGAGGGTAAGGTTGCCCGATTCTTGTGGGCCTGAGGTCGAAGCCTCGACAACAACTTGTTCTCCTCCTCTGGTGGGACTGCTAGCCTCGATACCAGGGACTTCTGGTGTAGGTGCTTCTACTACCTGAGCCACTATCTCCAACTGCTCGAGAGTGGCAGTAGTGATCTCTGCTAATGGGTCATTGAACTCTTCTGGAGGAATGACTGGTCGAGCTGGTGTAATCTTGTCCATAGTGGTTTGCCTGACCAACTTGAGTTCTGAGGAATACCATCCCACCATCTCCAACTGAGTATAGGGCCTTTGCATGCTCTTGTTTTCCTAGATAGCTTTCATCTCTTTTTCATCCTTGTTGGCCCATAGCAGAGCTTTCTCATAATCATCCTCATGGTGTTTCATGGGCTTCTTTTCTACCATGATGTCTCTATACTTATCTTTAGGATCATAAGGCCTCCACACTATTTTAGCGAAACAATATTTGTCCATTATGGAGATGGCTTCAACGAGGCTGGGATAGCCTCTGTATACAATGTGGCCAATCTTTGTTGGTGCGGATACCCATAGAATTCTGGTCTATTTTCTCAAATATCACAGCTTGGCCTCCTCGGTCGACTGTCGTACTATCTCCAGTACTCCTACTGACTTTGGGCAATAGGTGGGTAAGGCCTTTGGGGGCAGCTTTGCCCCGTACATTCGAATGAACGTAAAGTTCTCCATGAAAAATATGTCCCCAACTTCTTTCTCTCTGAGGTAACCCGCAACACCTAGGCTTATTCTGGGAGGATGTTGCTCGGTCAGGACATGATACATGGCTGGAAGAAAATGACCGCAAAACTCTGAGAATGAAGAAACATTCTAGTGAATGACCGAAAGCCGGTCCTATATCATACAGTCAAGGTTTCCCCCGAGTTGTGCTATTGCCTCTCTTCTGAATTGACCCATTATCAGGTGGATCAAAAAGGAATAGTGAGAGAACCGAGGCATTATATCTTTATCCTATTTTAAAGCCTCTTGGAGTTGCTTCAACTCCTTATCCATGGTGTTGCTCATTACTTCCTCCCATTGATAGTGAGGAAAGCATCATTTATTACATTGAGCAATAACATACATAACTAGCAAGCTCAACCAGTTAAGGTCCTCTATGCCTAAGGTGATCTGAATCATGTTTGAGTAATATTTTGCCCACCATTGCAGCAAGGACTTTGGGATAGGGAAATCAGTTGATACTAGCCCTTTGAACAAACCGACATAGAAAGAAGACCCCAACATGTGCTGAGCCTATAGTGTTACCACATTTTCATCATATAGTAAATCTCCCTTGGTTAACTCAAACACCATTCGAATCCGGTTAGGTGTGAGGTGGTAGAGAGCCTTTCCCTTCTCATTCACAATGGAATGGCTCCATGGATCATAAGAGATTGTGAGCCACGATAATAAGTCTGGAGAGAAATGAACCCGAGGACACAACTTCCAAATTGGTGTTCCAACGGTTGCTGGCAACACCCTTTTTATCTTTTGCCTCATAAGCCCTCAAAAAGACCATCTTTAATACATGATGGGGTCGGCTTCGATCTTCCATGTTGGCCTAAAAATAGAATTCAGCTAGCTCCTCTTCATTCTAGACCTCATTCCTAGGCTTCCTGGACATCACATTTTTAAATGACACTCTCTCTTCAAAAGCCTCAATTTTGCCTTTCTTAGCACTTGAACTCGAAGACGCCATTGCTCTCACTTACGTAAATTCTATCCTTCTAAGCTCTCAGAAAAACCCTCGGCTCTCGCACACTGCTCAATCACTGAACACTTCTGTAAATACATTGGTGATGGTTTTCTTTTGGAAATAGGGGGGGTTTTATAACCTTTCTTTGAGTCGAGGTCATTTAATGAGGGGAGCTAGTTGGTTTTTTATGACCATCCTGGGCTCGCCACCTTTTTGGTCTTTCGCACATTCTATTTGAATGATGTGCCATTGGTTTCTTTCGAGTGAACGTGCCTGCATGGATCCGAGGATGATCCTTACGTGTCTCGGCTCGCCATGATTGGATGAGAGTTCTACCATCGGGATTTGCTCTTTGGCGTAGATGCCTTGTCATTTTTACTCATTTTGAGACCACCTTGGTTAGTGGTCTGACTAAGCATTCTGCTACGTCCTTTTAGGCATGGAGGCCAACTGGCACCCAAATTTTAGCATGTGTAGCCATTTATTGCTCTCAACCAATTATTTTGGCTTCTCTCTGATTCGTGCTAGCTGATGGCAACAAATCCTCAATTGATCAGCCTCATAAAGTTGCCTGCACAAGAAACCACTAATCAACAAGGTTAAATTAATTTGTGGGATGGTTAGGCGTACCTCATGCTTGGTTCACATGCCAAGCTAATTTTTTGCATGATGGCTCCACTTATCGAGGCATCGATTGTCAAAATTCTTCGATCGATTGACTACTTTCTTTCTCGAGCTGATCGGTCATCGGTCTGGGAAGCTCGATCGAGTGATGTGTCGAAGGAGCCGATCGACTTCTATTTATCACTTATTTACCGATCGGTTTTGGCTCGTAGATAACTCACAAGAGTCGATCGACTTTCTCTTGTAATGCGTCAATCGATGATATTTTTGATGAGTTTTGGCCCATCCTTGTTACTTGGGAGCCGATCGGTTCCTTTCTTGTTTTCACCAACCGAGAAGGCTTCCTCCTTCATCGGCTTATCTTTTAAAGTCGAGAGTCGATCGATCAGCTAGTTAATCGAACAAGTTGATCGATCGATATTTCTTTTTGGAGTCGATCGATCGATGGACCCTTCAAGTTAACCGAATAGTTGATGGTCTTTTCATCATCGATGGATCGGTTGACTAGTTGTAATCGGAAATCGATCAGCTGGCCAGCACTGGTCAGGAGCTGATCGGTCAGTTAGTGTAGTCTGAGAGCCGATCGATCGGCTAGTGTTCAAAGGTGGCCAAAAAGATCTATCGGCTGGATTTTAGCATTTGTGAGCTGATCAGCTAACTTTCTTTGGCCCTGAGCTGATTTTTAGTCTTATTCTTTGGTTCGATCTTATTAATGCGCAATCGTCCGATTTCTTTGGATCGAGCGTGACCCTTAGATTAATTCTGAGGTGTTCGATTGTTAACTTGGTGGGGTGCATGCCCTTAGGTTTTAATTAATTATCATTTTCTTTAACCTTAGGCTTTCAGACTTTGAGACCATGGTGAATGCTTTAACCGACTTATGATTAAGGGATTTTATTAATCGGTTTTTGGCTTCAAGGAAAATATTATGAAGGTTAAACTTTGACTTGGGGAGTAAATCAAAATTTTTTGCCCTTACCACTTGAGGCACTTTTGAAAAATGAAGCCCACATTATTAAAGCTAAGGTTTAGACTTTATCAACCAACCAATGAAAAATTGAATTACTCACAACAACTTTTTTTTAGGCAAAGACCAACAACACTAACAATTTGATTGAAACCAAAAAATTTAAATTTGGGGGTTTCAAAGTTGAGTCAATTTTGGCTCCAACATAGGCTCTGACTGGGACAAAGTGTTGAAAACATGAAGCACTTGAGAACCACAGAATCTCCTGGTTTATAAGCAATTTTTGGACAAAAATTTATACTACCAAAAATGATGATCAAAGCTTTAAAAACAAAGAAAAATGACAATTTAATTTGAAAATTGTACATGCAACAGGATATCAAAGTAATAGAGTATAAAAAACCTAAAATTCCTTTTATTCACTTTGGAGACAAGAGTTAGATTCTTAGACATAGATGAGTTTTTAAATAATTTGTAATGCTTGTTTTAGCCGAGTCATAGGATATGTTTACACAAGAATTTTTACAGAGCTATTTAGCTTTATCATGTTCAAGCCCATGTGTGTGTTTGTGCATTCTTTTTTATTTCTAAATATTTCAGAACTTTGCCATATCTGAGCAAAATAGATAAGCTTAATATGTGATTTCACTCTTTAAAAAATTTCACCATTCTGTAGGGCTCCACTACCAGTCAAGCGTCTATAGCCCCGGTGGAGTTGCTTCTAATCCCATCTTGTTTTACTCTACTGCCAGTCAAGCGTCTATAGCCCCGGTAGAGATTTTGCAAGATATCTCAGGCAGTGACTCAATTTTACTTTATTGAGATTTTTCTTCTTTGTGAGAGAAGTATTTGATATAAGAAAATTGTGCAACAAGTATGCCTGAGTTGAGGATTAGTTTACGGCTAAAAAGGATGAGTGTAATGATTTTTAGCTTAACTACCCTCTCAAAGATAACTAGGTTCTTAGGACTCTTGAAATTACTTTAAGTATCATTAATATTGTGAGGCTTTAACATGATATTTTAATCTACTTTGTTTTTATTCTGTTTTATCTCATATCAAATGACTACTGCATAAACACTCATATTTGAAAAAATTGTAAACCTCATCAGAGTTTAAAATAAATCCTCTTTCTTCTTATTGCTTTTGGAGGAATTCAATAGTAAGGTGCATACTCATCAAACTAAGAACATCCTGGGTACGAGGAACTCAAAATTTTAAACCAACAAAAAGAAAAACTTGAAATAAAACACTCTGTTTTTGGGGTTTTTTGCTTTTCTAATTTTTATTTTTTTTTGTTGACCTTTAACAAGGATTGTACATTTTCAGGTGTTGGCCATTAATAGGAATAGCCATTATTTCACCCTGCAAGGTCTACAACTTGTATGTATTCTGACTGATAACATGGGCTATTTGATATGGGCCAATCCATTTAGGTTCAAATTTACCTTTTTCACCATGCTTATCATTTTTAGGATCCCAATAGATGACTATATCTCCTTGGGAAAAAGGAGTACCCTTAGCTTTCTTATTAAACAATTTAATGGTTTTCTGTGTTTGTTCCATCATTCTATTAAGGGTCTCTCTTCTTTGTTCTTCTAACAGGACAATTTGATCAAGCCTCCTCTGAATGGGATTAGGATCTTCATGGTCTTGTAATAGGAGGGAAAGTGCCAATTTTTCTATTCTTGGTGGTAATAGGGCTTTCTCTCCATATACCATCTCATAGGGGGTTCTTCCTGTATTTCTTTTAACAGACAACCTATCAGCCCATAAAGCAAATTTAAGTTCATTGTCCCATCCTCTTTTATTCTTTCCTAATGACCTCTTCATTCTTGTTATTAAGTTCTTATTTGATGACTCAGCAAGACCATTTCCTTGAGGGTAATAATTGGCAGAATGAGATAATTCAATTCCATATTCAACACAAAAACCTACCATTTCATATGAAACAAAATATTGTGCATTATCAGTAACCAGTTTTTGAGGAACTCCAAACCTGGTCAAGATGTTTTCTTCTAGGAATCTGATGATTGTGGCACTTGTAGATGTTCTCAAAGGTGCAACTTCTACCCACTTTGTGAAGTAATCTGTTGCAGTTATGATCCACTTGTGCTGGCCAGATGAATTGGGCTTAATCTCTCCAATCAAGTCAATGCCCCATTGGGTGAATGGTGCTTCAATGATTACTGGCTTAAGGGGCATAGCTGCCAGATGCTTCTTTCCTGCAAAAACTTGATAGTTATGGCAATTCCTAACATGTTTATATACATATTTAAAAATGGAAGGCCAATAATATCCTGCCCTCATAATTTTATTAGTTGTAGCTCTCGGAGAAAAATGTCCTCCACAGAATCCATCATGAAATTCATTGATTATTTTTGGGACTTCACTTTCATATAAACAGACTAATAAAATTCCATCAAGGTGTTTCCAATATAGCACACCATCCTGTATATAGTATTTTTGAGCTTGCAACTTGATTGACCTCATTCTATTTGTTGACATGTCTCTGGGAAATGATAGAGATTGTAAATATGACAATATTTCCTCATACCATTTGCATTCAATATTATTGATTCTTCTGATATCATATTCCTCATTTATTGTGAGCACATTTTCAAATCCTTCTTCCTCTTTCTTGGCCAATAATTTTGCTAAACCCTATCCTTTGACAATTTTAACAATTTTGAACTCAACATCATATTGAAGAAGTTTTACCATCCATCTAGTTGGTCTTCCTAATGGCTCTGATTGGGAAAAAATATCTTTTATTGCTATGAAAGGAATACAACAATAAACCTTATTTGAACCAAATATACCTTTAAAGTGTTCTAAAGATTGTATGACTGCATAAGCATATTTTTCTAATAAGGTGTATTTTATTTGTGCTCCATTTAGACCTGAACTCATAAAGGCTATTGGCCTTTCATTATTTTCATCATATTTCTATGAAAGAACTGCAACAATAGACTGTTCAGATGCATAAGAATAGATATTAAAGTCTTTTGTATAATTAGGGCAACTTAAGGTTGGTGTGGTTGATATGGCTTCTTTGATTTTGTTAAATGCTTCCATATTTTCCACTGTCCATTTTATTTCTCCTATTTTCTTGACCATGTCATTTATGGGTTTAGTCATCTCTGCAAAATTTGGGACAAATATTCTGATAAAATTTATTTTTCCAAAGAATGACCTGACTCCTTTTATGTTCTTGGGAGGGGGAATTTTGGAAATAGCTTCTATCCTTTCTGGATCAATACTTATCCCTTTTTCTGAAACTATGTGTCCTAGCAACTTCCCTTGTGTAGTTCCAAATATACATTTCTTAGGGTTCAAAGAAATTCCAAATTCCTTGCACCGGGCAAAAACTGTAGTCAGATGCTCTAAATGATCTTCTAGATTTTTAGAAAAAACTGTGATATCATCTAGATACACAACTACAATTTTAAACATTAATCCTTTAAAGGCAAAGTCCATAGCTCTTTGAAAGGTAGCCCCTGCATTCATCAATCCAAAAGGTATTCTTAAATATTCAAATGTGCCCCAAGGTGTAGTGAATGTTGCTTTGTGTCTATCCTCTGGATTTATCTGAATCTGATTGTACCCTAAAAATCCATCTAACAGAGACAATCTCATTGAACCTACCACTACTTGTAGCAGTTGTTCCATGTTAGGCAATGGGTAATTATCTTTTAATGAACTCTTGTTTAGGTTTCTGAAGTCTACATAGAGTCTAATGTCCCCATTATTTTTCCTGACTGGAACTAAATTGGATATCCATGAAGAAAATCTTACCTTTCTTATTATCTTGGAATCCAACAATTTTTGTACTTCTTTTTGCATTAATGGGTGCAAGGTTGGATTGTACTTTCTTTGTTTTTGCCTGAATGGTTTGGAGTCATTTTTCAGAGGTATTATGTGAGTTATTACATCTATTTTGAAAGTTTTAAGGTCTTCATAGGTCCAAGCAAAATTTTCTTTATTCTTTTTCAGGAAACTGATATAACCAGTTTTTCTTTAGCAGGTAATGTTATATCTACCTTCACTATTCTGGGTTCCCTCATTGAACCAATGTTTATATCTTCAGATATTACTTCTCTGCGTATAGGCTTATAAGCTTTGTCAAAATCATCAAATAGGCTTTCAAGAGACACTAATCCTTTGGGTATTCTATTAGTTTTTAATTGGATTACTTCTACTGGTTCTCCTATTTGATCTTTTAGCTTTTCTTCATATTTTTCATCACATATTATATCTGCATATTGATTTTGCAGAGTCATAAAATCTTTAATATCTATATCATCTTGAAAAACTTGTAGATATACTATATTATCTGGCACAGAAGGTTTAAAAACTGAGATAGTTGGGAATCTGTCCATATATTCTATAGTTATTTCTGGGTGGTCTAGACCTGAGGCATTTATAGCTAAAAGATCTGCAATATGATTCTTTTCTCTTGGAATGTATGAAATATTGAAAGCCAAGAATTTATCAATTTCTTCCAATACTACATTTCTATATTGCTTAAGCCTAGGATGTTTAGTTTGGTATTTACCTTTAATTTGTTGTATGATCAGTTTTGCATCACCTATTACAGACAAGTAACTGATACCTAATTCTTTTGCTTTTCTTAACCCTAATAGTAAAGCTTCATACTCAACAACATTGTTTGTACAAGGAAATTCTAGTCTGTAAGGAATACCAAGGTAATTTCCTTTTATGTCAATCAAATTAACACTTGCTCCTACTCTAGACTGAGATTTAGCTCCATCAAAAGACATGGTCCACATTTCTTGAGTTAAAATTCTATCTGACTTAGCATCTATAATTTTCATGAGTTCTGGATCCATGTTCTTTGCCTCTGGTACTTCAACCAGGAATGGGTTATGCCATATAGAGTAAACTCCCATCCCTTTTTCTTCCATAGAGTTCACTAAATTAATCATAGTTTCATCAGTTTGAATTAACTCTACAGAGTGTTTATTGAATGGTTCCCTTCTCAAAATTATGTTCTCCTTATCTGATATTGGGATTGTAGCATATGACCAGTCCAATTGGATTGAACCTCCTAATTGTTCTGCCTAGTGCCTACTGAGTAAAAGAGAGAAGAACGGGTCAACATCAACTACTGCTACATCCATGACTATGCCCTTCTTGGGGTGTTGATCTAAGTAAACCAATAATCCAGTTATCACCCCTACACAAGGGATTTGTCTACTCATCCATGACAGAAATAGGGGGAGAATCTCTAGTACATATTAATCCCATTTGGTCAACTATTAATTTGGGCATGATGTTATGTGAAGCTCCACTATCTAACATACAGTTATGAATGACATATCTTTCCCCTTCATGTGAGTTATACCTTAATGATACATAGAAGGGTCTGACAGAAGATGGTGATCTTGTATCATGTTGATTCTGCCTAGCTGCATGGCAAGTGGGATCTTCTTTTTGTTCCTTTAGTCCAAATGCTTTGCAGACCTATTCTCTGTATTGTTGAACTTTCATAAGTTCTCCAAATGTGATATTGACCTTTTGTTTACTGAGTTCTGACCCAACATCAAATTCTATCTTTTTTATATCCAATACCTTGTTAGTTTCTTCTTTAGGAATTTCTTCCTCTACTTCAATCACTTCAGGGATAATATTTTTGAAGTTTCTATCGGTTTTCTCATTACTCGATATTCTTATTAATGTAGGTTTGTTTTCTTGGTTCACTTGTAGAGGCTTTCTCTATTTTATCAGGGACAACTCTATTCCTCAAGTTAAGGACATGGACAACTTCTAATTCTTCAACTTCTTGAGTAGTGGGGATTATTTTTCCTTGCTTCATCCTATCATATCTTGACTCATGTGTCTTTTGCAAGATCTTAGTCCCCTCTGTTACTAAAATTTGAGGATGATGATTTGAAGCATATTTGTCCATATCCTCTTCAAACAACCTTTCTCTAGATTCATCTTCAATAGACCAACAAGCATTGATTCTTATATTTTCCTCTGATTCAGCATGTAAATCTACATTGCGTTGATCACTTAGGTGAATACCACATGCATCAGGGTTATGAGGTGCATCACAGGTAGAGAAAAAATAGGGAAAACCTTCTGATATGTTAACATTTGGCATGGGATTAGGAACATTATTCTGATCTCTATCAGGATCTCTATTTTTCCAGGTGTTGTTCCCATTACCTCTATTTCTATTTCCTTCATCAAAACCATTGTTGTTTCCCCAATTCTTGTTGAAATTTTTCTTAAAAGGAGGATGGTTGTCAACATGTGGTCGCTCTATTTGTGAAGTTTCACCATTGTTTCCATTTCTTTCAATTCTTGCTAACCTGTTATTCACATTATTTAGCATCTCTGTCATTTGACTAGCCAATTTTTCCACTAGATCAATTTCAACTCTTCTTTGTATATCAAATGCTACTTTTTTAGGCTTTCTTTCTGGCATGTTAACTTCTAAAGAGTAAGGCTTCATCTTACCACTGTCAAGCATATTTCTTTCTATATCCATTGCCCTTTCCATGCAATCATCAATAGTAGTGGATTGTTCTTGTCTTAGCTCATAGTTAAACTCTCCTTGAAAAGCATTTTTATAAAAACAAATAGACTGAATGTCACTTGGCCTAAGGTTGGCAGGGATTTTGTTTCTGGTTTTTGAAAATCTTCTATTAAAATCACTGACATCCTCATTTTCTTTTTTTTTCATGGTGGCTAATTCGGTTAACAGAGATTGTTCATTTTTCCTTTCACCATATTTCTTCAGGAAGACAGTTTCCATTTTGGTGAAGTTTGGAATATCATTATTAGGAAGAGAATTAAACCATTCCCTAGCATCCTTTTCTAAGGTCTGTAAAAATAGCCTTAATACTACATCTTCATGCTCAACTTCTAAACTATCCATAGCATACAAGAAACTCTTGATATGATCTTCCCTAGTTATTGCACTATTTCCAAAGAATTTAGGGAGATATTTGTGAGCTTTAGTAGGTAAGGTATTAAGATTTGCTGGTAAAGCAAAAGGCCTATACCTGTTAGTCCTCCATAAATGAACATTAGGTTGGGCCATAGTTACCGTATGATTTAAATTCATAGTGGCACCACCTACAGGGATATTATTCTGGGTAGCCTGAGTATAATCTAATTGGTTATCTACCATAATATTACTATTAATCTGATGGGGTGAATAATTGCATATATCTTCTACTACAGGATTTAAACATTCATCTACAGAAACAACAACAGTAATAATATCTTGATTTTTCTTAACGTACTGCTTCTTGCTAGAATTAGATTTACTGTAATATGACGAATTATTGAAAAAGGGAGATTTTTGGGTATGTATAAATACCTCTGGATCTTCAAGTTCTAGAAATAGCTCCTTACCGCTTCTCCTGGTGTTCGCCAGAACGTTATGTTCTCTCCTTTTTTAATTTTTTCTTTTGGGTTTGTCCAGTAGAGTCGCCAACACCATTGTGCAGAAAGAACAGAGTATACTCTTATCAAGAATGCTTGATATTATCACTCATCCTCATAGGAGTGGGTTCTTGGAGAAATTCAAGAAAATCAAGAAACAAGAATTATGTAAAGAAAGTAAAAAAACATGGGCAAAATAAAGAATGTAAAAATAGTGAACATTAAACCCAATGTTATTTTAATTTAAACTAGCCACCCATTGTTTAAAATAATTTCATTGAAGAAAACTCTCTAAGAAGATAATTGAATCTTTCTTAATAAGTCCTCCTCGGCAACGATGCCAAAAAACTATTGGAACCGATTCTTGCATCCGTAGGAAATCAATTGTCATGCTACAAGAACCCATTTGAAACCAACGAGCTATTACAGGCTCTGGTCGACCTGCCTCATGTTCTGTTAAACCCGAATATTGCTATAAAATATGGTAGAATGGGTAAGGAAACCCCAATGGAAATTCTACAATTAAACTTCTAATTTGCACGCTCCAGATTTATATTAAACTATAGTATTCTTATTAAAATGACCAAGCATGAAAACAACCAACTGTTATGCCTTATGTAGACCGGTGCCTAGATTCATTGGGCTGTTATAGCAATTTAACAACTACTTTAATCATGAACAGAAAGAAGGGGAGAAGGAAATTAGCGTTCTTGCTTTCATTCGAATATCGTAACAAAATCAAGAGTTAACTAACGAAAGAAACGTGTATAATGCATTCAAATAATGTAACCCATTATACAGATACACACAATACTGAGACAAAGAAATGACAGGAATAAGATTCAGAATTGTATTGATTCATGGAAAAATTACATGCAGAGTGGGTAGAATGCCTTTTAACTCTATTTTTCTCAAAAGAATACAACAATACAATAGAGAAGACTCTGTTCAAATGATGTAACAGGTCCCTCCTATTCTTCTTATTCCAATATGGTAACAGAAGAATCTCTGAATCCTAAGCTCAATAGACTGGAAATATTCTCAGCTTCTCGAGCACTTTCCTATCATACGATCCTGCACAGCAAGGGGAGGAAGAAAGAGTGAATAAGAGAAAATAGACACAAAGAAATACAACAACACAACTAACAGGGCACTCAAGTATACCTCTTAGCAAAAATGCTATTCTCTAATTGCTTGATGCAGAATCTGAACCTGTCTGCTTCTACTTATAGCCTTGGGTTCTTGATTCTGTTATTTTTGGTTGAATTTTGACTGTACACTTGTCAGCATCTGATTGAGGAGAGGGGAGAACTGTCTATTATCAGCTAACCAACTTTTCCTTGCCTTTGTCCATAGTTGTTCCCATGGAGGTTGATCCTGTAACTGACTCATTAGCTAGTTTCTTAATTTTCTCTATGTCATCAACTGTGGCCCCCACCAATTCAGCAATACGAAGCCATACTTCCATGTGGATGATTCTTTGCTGAGAGACCCTATCCAACATTCGTGAAGCCTTGATTCTATTTTCTTTCAAGATCGAGGCTTTGTCTTGAAAGAAATGGACCTGACTGTGTATGTGTCCGGCTTCAGAAAAGAACTGGGCCACCAACTTGTCATCGTCTTGCTCATCAAAGTTGACTTCTTTCAGATGTTTTATAATGGTTTGGCTGAAAACACCTTGGCCCATTAATGTGGCTGGATCAATTCTTGACTATCTCACTATGGTTGTCAGTTGTTGTTCGACATTTTCTAGTTCTTTAATCATCAACTTATATTTGGATCTCTCATTGACGTAGTTGGTGATTTTTTCATGTTCATCCAAGCAGCTTCGGCTTTGGCCATCTGTAGTTATTACTTCCTCGGTCCTAATCTTATCGTATCCAATTTTACACAAATCATATATGGGAAGTATAATGGCCATCTTCTTATCAAGGTCTGCTATCAAAGGCCTTATTTTCTTGTTAGTTGATATCAACTCCCTAGCCTCTTTGCAACAACCATTTATTATCTCTACATTGTCATTGATCAAAGTGATAGCCTTTTCTCTATATTTTTCAATCAAGGTCTCCTTGGACCCCATGGTGCTAGAGGCTATTGCCTGTACTAGAGCTGAAGTAGTGGTAACTTTTAGCTTCTCATTTTCTACCTGTAGTTCTGTGGCCTTGGCTTTCCAAGTGGATATTTTTGATATTACGGCTTTCATAGTCTAAGAGTGAATGTTCACTCCTTGTTTTAACATGGTGATGGTATCTCCTATCGCTTCTGCTATTTTGGTCTTTGGATCGATCTATAGAGAAGTGATCCCTTGGGTCGACAAAGAGATGGTCATTTGGCCACCTTCCTATGTTTGGACTTTAGGGAGCTTCTCCACCCTTCTCCCTTCGTCGATGGCATCCAACTCGGCTTCTTGAGCCGGAGTGAATTTTGGTACTTCATATATTTTGACCAAATGAAGGCTTACTATGCCTTTGGCTCCTATTTCAATCCATGGCTTCTTGGCAAGTGGTGTCTCATCATCATCCATATCTTTCGCCTGATAATTTTGGAAGATTTTTGCCAATCCACCACTCTCTTCGATGGCCTTCCAGGCCCTTTTTGATATCTTGGCCTCTTTGTTATTGTATTTGATGGCCACTGGAATGGCCCGAGAGGTGCCTATGGCAACCACCTGTAAGTGTCTTGGTGCAAGTAAGGTGAGGGCAAGGTTACCCGGTTCTTGTGGGCCTGAGGTCGAAGCCTCGACAACAACCTATTCTCCTCCTCTGGTGGGACTGCTAGCCTCGATACCAGGGACTTCTGGTGTAGGTGCTTCTACTACCTGAGCCACTATCTCTAGCTACTTGGGAGCGATAGTAGTGATCTCTGCTAATGGGTCATTGAACTCTTCTAGAGGAATGACTGGTCGAGCTGGTGTAATCTTGTCCATAGTGGTTTGCCTGACTAGCTTGAGTTCTGAGGAATACCGTCCCACCATCTCCAACTGAGTATAGGGCCTTTGCATGCTCTTGTTTTCCCAGATAGCTTTCATCTCTTTTTCATCCTTGCTGGCCCATAGCAGAGCTTTCTCATAATCATCCTCATGGTGTTTCATGGGCTTCTTTTCTACCATGATGTCTCTGTACTTATCTTTAGGATCATAAGGCCTCCACACTATTTCAGAGAAACAATATTTGTCCATTATGGAGATGGCTTCAACGAGGCTGGGATAGCCTCTGTATACAATGTGGCCAATCTTCGCTGGTGCGGATACCCACGGAATTTTGGTCTATTTTCTCAAATATCATAGCTTGGCCTCCTTGGCTGACTATCGTACTATCTCCAGTACTCCTACTGACTTTGGGCAATAGGTGGGTAAGGCCTTTGGGGGTAGCTTTGCCCCGTACGTTCGAATGAACGTAAAGTTCTCCATGAAAAATACGTCCCCAACTTCTTTCTCTCTGAGGTAACCCACAACACCTGGGCTTATTCTGGGAGGATGTTGCTCGGTCAGGACATGATACATGGCCGAAAGAAAATGATCGTAGAACTCTGAGAATGAAGAAACATTCTGGTGAATGATCGGAAGCCGGTCCTATATCATACAGTCAGGGTTTCCCTCGAGTTGTGCTATTGCCTCTCTTCTAAATTGACCCATTATCAGGTGGATCAAAAAGGAATAGTGAGAGAACCAAGGCATTATATCTTTATCCTATTTTAAATCCTCTTGGAGTTGCTTCAACTCCTTATCCATGGTGTTGCTCATTACTTCCTCCCATTGATAGCGAGGAAAGCGTCATTTATTGCATTGAGCAATAACATACGTAACTGGCAAGCTCAACTAGTTAAGGTCCTCTACGCCTAAGGTGATCTGAATCATGTCTGAGTAATATTTTTCCCACCATTGCAGCAAGGACTTTGGGATAGGGAAGTCAGTTGATACTAGCCCTTTGAATAAACCGACGTAGAAAGAAGTCCCCAACATGTGCTGAGCCTACAGTGTTACCACCTTTTTGTCATATAGTAAATCTCCCTTGGTTAACTCAAACACCATTCGAATCCAGTCAGGTGTGAGGTGGTAGAGAGCCTTTCCCCTCTCATTCACAATGGAATGACTCCATGGATCGTAAGAGATTGCGAGCCATGATAATAAGTCGAGAGAGAAATGAACCCGAGGACACAACAACTTCGCCAAATTGGTGTTCCAACGGTTGCTGGCAACACCCTTTTTATCTTTTGCCTCGTAAGCCCTCAAAAAGACTATCTTTAATACATGATGGGGTCGGCTTCGATCTTCCATGCTGGCCTAAAAATAGAATTCAGCTAGCTCCTCTTCATTCTAGACCTGGTGTCCGGGCTTCCTGGCCGTCACCTTTTTAAATGACACTCTCTCTTCAAAAGCCTCAATTTTGCCTTTCTTAGCACTTGAACTCGAAGACGCCATTGCTCTCACTTACGTAAATTCTATCCTTCTAAGCTCTCAAAAAAACCCTCGGCTCTTGCACACTGCTCAATCACTGAACACTTCTGTAAATACACTGGTGATGGTTTTATTTTGGAAATAGGGGGGTTTTATAACCTTTCTTTGAGTCGAGGTCATTTAATGAGGGGAGTTGGTTGGTTTTTTATGACCATCTTGGGCTCACCACCTTTTTGGTCTTTTGCACATTCTATTTGAATGATGTGCCATTGGTTTCTTTTGAGTGAACGTGCCTGCATGGATCCGAGGATGATCCTTACGTGTCTCGGCTCACCGTGATTGGATGAGAGTTCTACCATCGGGATTTGCTCTTTGGCGTAGATGCCTTGTCATTCTTACTCATTTTGAGACCACCTCGGTTAGTGGTCTGACTAAGCGTTCTGCTACATCCTTTTAGGCGTGGAGGCCAACTGGTGCTCGAATTTTGGCATGTGTAGCCATTTATTGCTCTTGGCCAATTATTTTAGCTTCTCTCTGATTCGTGCTAGCCGATGGTAGCAAATCCTCGGTCGATCGACCTCATAAAGTTGCTTGTACAAGAAACCACTAATCAGCAAGGTTAAATTAATTTGATGGTATGGTTAGGCATACCTCATGCTTGGTTCGCATGCCAAGCTTATTTTTTGCATGATGGCTCCGCTTATCGAGGCGTCGATTGTCAGAATTCTTCGATCGATCGACTGCTTTCTTTCTTGAGTCGATCGGTCACTGGTCTGGGAAGCTCGGTCGAGTGATGTGTTGAAGGAGCCGATCGACTTCTATTTATCGCTTATTTACCGATCAGTTTTAGCTCGTAGATAACTCATGGGAGCCGATCGACTTTCTCTTGTAATGCGTCAGTCGATGATCTTTTTGGTGAGTGTTCGAACTTTTGGCCCATCCTTGTTACTTGGGAGCCGATCGGTTCCTTTCTTGTTTTTGCCAATCGAGAAGGCTTCCTCCTTCGTCGGCTTATCTTTTAAATCCAAGAGCTGATCGGTCGATCGGTATTTCTTTTTTGGGAGCCGATCGATCGGTGGACCCTTCAAGTTAACCGAATAGTTGATGGTCTTTTCATCATCGGTGGATCGGTTGACTAGTTGTAATCGATAGTCGATCGGTTGGCCAGTGCTGGTCGAGAGTCGATCGGTCAGTTAGTGTAGTCTGAGAGCCGATCGGTCGGCTAGTGTTCAAAGGTGGCCAAAAAGATCTGTCGACTAGATTTTAGCATTTGTGAGCCGATCGGCTAACTTTCTTTGGCCCTGAGCTGATTTTTAGTCTTATTCTTTGGTTTGATCTTATTAACATGCAATCGTCCGATTTCTTTGGATCGAGCGCGGCCCTTAGATTAATTCTGAGGTGTTCGACTGTTAACTTGGCGGGGTGCATGCCCTTAGGTTTTAATTAATTATCATTTTCTTTAACCTTAGGCTTTCAGACTTTGAGACCATGGTGAATGCTTTAACCGACTTATGATTAAGGGATTTTATTAATCGGTTTTAGGCTTCAAGGAAAATATTATGAAGGTTAAACTTTGACTTGGGGAGTAAATCAAAATTTTCTGCCCTTACCACTTGAGGCACTTTGATTTATTCCATGAAGCCCACATTATTAAAAAGGCTAAGGTTAGACTTTATCAACCAACCAATGAAAAATTGAATTACTCACAACAACTTTTTTAGGCAAAGACCAACAACATTAACAATTTGATTGAAACCAAAAATTTAAATTTGGGGGTTTCAAAGTTGAGTCAATTTTGGCTCCAACAAGCCATTTTTTCCTAGATGGTTTAGAATCACAACATGAATACTACGTAGCATGCCCCTATGGGAGTCTAGCATGAAATACTCCATAATTACTTAAATAACTTGATTCCATGGGGACTTTAGATCCTTGGAACTATAACCATTCTATAACTTTAGTAAGTACTCATCCTCATCTAGAAAGAATCTTAGTTCCTTAATTAGAGAGTGCTTCTTCCTATTATGGTAGAAACCATCCATAGGGAGTCCTATCACCTTCCCAAATAGAGCCACCATTACTTTGAACTCCAATCCACCAACCTAAATCCAACATTTCCTCCAAGAGTGAGCCATTTGTCTAGTGAGCCCTCTATGATGCCCATGGAAATATTGGATGCAATTTAGCAAACCTCCTTTGCACAAAATATTTTTGATGTCATCATCCACCTCAAGGGAGTCCAATTCTAACAAAATATTCTACATATTCTACATGCTTTTGTGGCCCATATTTTGAATCCAGATAAATAAGGACTTGGATTTAAATTATTTGATCTTGTAAAGAGAAGTGGAGTAAAAAATATCCCTCAATGGTTTTAAAGAATAATTGAAACTATTTGGGCCCTAACAGGATTTTTCAATGAGATTTTTAAAAATATGCTAGGTTTCATGGTGCCATAGATTAAGAGGATGACCAAATGAAGGGATCACATTCAAAAACATAGCTTTCTAATAGGGCAAAAATTTTTCCCACTAATTAATATTAAAATCTTGAACTTTATATGATGTGGAAAACACTCTTAAAAGGCAACATGAAATGGCACATATGAAAACTAAGAATTACATTAATCAAAAACATATTTATAGGTATGTATACCTTTACAAGTTGGCATTTAATACGTATGATTTGTGTGAGTATTAAATGCAATATAATACTAATACCTATCATTCCTTCCCACTAAGGAAGCATTGGTCCCGAATGCATACAAGTGTGGAAGATAAATATAGGTAGCTGAAGAGTGTTGGGTACAACCAAAAATGCACTCTGGATACAAGGAGAAGACAAAAATGATGAATTTGAAGAGGTCTTCATAAAACAAAAATATAACACTAGATCTATATTAGGCTCAAAAAATTCTCTCCAATGACTATAAACACTACTATACCGATGGACAACTTAAATGGGTCCCTGAATTCAGCAGAAGAAAATAGCAACTAAAATGTCGAAGAAGATGCAATAGAAGATGTCTTGAACCACATGCCAAATGAAAAATTTAATTGTTGTAGCATTTAAGACAAGTGGACATGCATTGAATTGGTTGAGTTGTGCATTAATGGAGATGGAAAAATATTAAATTAAATTAAAAATAATTTAATTTAATTTAATTAATTCATGGTTAATTGTGGGTCACTTGCATTAAATTATTGGTGGACTGGGACAATGGTCAAGTGGACCGAAACAACGATCAATGGAGATGGAAGTGATGGATTAAATTAAATTAAATTAAATTTTAATTTAATTTAATTATGGGTTTATGGATGATGTGAATGGGCAACGATCAATGGAGAATATTTAATTTAACACATAATTATGGTATTTAAAAATAAGTATGATATTAAATATTATAATTCTAAATAAAATAAAATTTAATTTAATTTACAAATATCTCCAAGGGAAAGGGAGAAACGACTATTATGGAATGATAATGGCTAATTTGATGGCAACATAGGAAAGTGGTAAATGGTAGGTATGTTTTACCAGTAACAATGACTAGCAACCAAAATGGGGTGAGAGGGGGAGGCCATGGGGGTGCATAGGCTGGAGAAATAAATTTATGATCTACGATGGTAGGGAATGACCAAAATGGTGCTTGGGAAATCAAGAGCAGATTAGATCGGCATCGAACAAGAGAGATGGCACTAGTAAACATCATATCACCATTGAAATGTGATGCTGCACATATGAAGTGTGGAAGAAATACCCAAAAACATAGAAATATGTTGAAAATACATAGAGGAGTTGAGGAACCACCAAGGAAGATGACATGAAAGATATGGGTAGTGGATCATCACCTAGAATCAAGAGATCATCACTATAAAATAGTGAATCATGTAGCAGTAGCAACAATTCAATGTCTAAAAATAGGAGAACATCTCCAAGAGAATAGAAAGATCATAAAGTTTAGCAGATACAATGACAAGGGTAAAGAGGGTAGTGGAATTTTCAACTGTAGTAGCTTTTGAATATCTTGGGTCTACACTGTTTGAATGTGTCTGATCTGCAACAGAAGCCACATCATCTAGTGGAAAGACGTTGGGTATATCACCCAAATATCCTGGTTCAAATCCAAGTGTGGCTAAATTAGGGGTAGAATCCTGATCTTCTTCAATGATATCTTCATAAGCAGTGGCAATGGTAGTGATTTCAGCTTGAAGCTATTGAAAATTAGCAATCATTTTGACATGGAATTGTTAAAATTTCATGGTGAAGTCGATAAGTGAAATGGTCAAAATCAACATCATGAATGATGATCATGAACAAGTGAGGTCAATAAATGATAAATCTAATATGAATTCTTGGATCAAGAGTTGATGGTTGGGAGTCATAGGGACCCAAGCTAAGAGTTTTCAAGATCAAAAGTGCACAAAGGTGTTCACAAAAAAAGGAAAGAGTGTTCCTCCAAAGCCAACATCCACTGGTGGTTTTCTCATTCCTCTTTTGAACCAGATTGGTCTAGAGGAAGAGGATACTCATCTATCCAACTCTTTCTCTAATACCAATGATATGGAAAATACTCGTAAAAGGCAACACAAAATGACATAAATAAAAATTGAGAATTACATTAATAAAAAACATATGTATAGACATTTCTACCTTTACAAGTCAGAATTTAATACACATGATCCGTTGTGAGTATTAAATGCAATACAATACTAATCCCTATAATTCCATCTTCACACTTCTTCCAAAAATTATTAACTAATTTTACCCACCAAAGGTACCACAAGCTAAGAAAGTGGTTCATTTCCAAAGTGTGGAGAGTCATGCTATCATCCTACCACTTCATACTATAAAATATTGAAACCCAAAGAAAAATAACCTTACTCATGAATAATCATGATCTATAGGAACAAATCGAGTTAAAAAAAACAAATGGATCTCACCCAATCATCTTGGACCATACACAGGAGGTAAATGTTGATGTGGCCTACCACCTTACTGTAAGGTATGTCGATTAAGAGCCAATTTATCCATCTCATCCTTCCATACCAATTTAAGACCTTTAAAAATTTTCCCATAATCTCACACCCAAATGCATAAGTCTACCAAAAATATAAGCGATAACATCTCCTAAAGTTGTTGGCATAAAAACCCAAAACTTTGAAGTTGAATTTTAAAAGAAGTAATAATATTATTAGAATCTCACCACCAATTTTTATAACCTACTAGATCCATCTAAAAAACCTTTTCTAGAGTTTTTAGCACTAAACCCTTAGAATTTGAATTTGAATTTGAAAAGGAACAACACACCACTCACAAGAAGACCTGCAACAAACTCAAAATATTAATGGATCTGAAATTTTTTTAAAAGCCAATGGTCAATACCATCCATCAACCTTAGAATATGTTGAGGATAAATTGATATCCAAATAGAGAGATCTTGTTGAGATAAACATATATTTTCCATAAATTTTACCAACTTATTTCCTTCTCTAAATATGTGCTAGATCATGACCTCCTCTTTGGATTGAATAATTCTCATAGCCTCAATAAACAAGTTTACAATGTTCGAACTTGTGTTCTTAGCAGATTTAATCAAATTGGAAATATTCAAAGATTTGTCCTCTATAACCTTCTTGGATCCCAAATATTATAACAAAACTAGACCTTGGAGTAGGGCCCTAGACTCAAAAAAAATGGGAGGCCTAGGAGGATAGGAACTCTACATAGTCTAAAACCAACTCTCCTATTTTGTTTCAATGCTTTATCAACATTTAGCTTGACCTAGCTAATAGGGGTGAGGACCATAAAACTAGTTCTCTTTGATTCAGGTAAGGTCTGATTGATCTAGGGATTGGGAGGAAGCCAAGATTTAATTTGAAATCCACTTCAACTAAAATATCTCCACTTAGATCTAGCTAATAGTTGGGCATATTTTCAATAGCATCCCAAATCACCTTAGAAAAAACTACAACAACATCCTTATTTACACTCTTAAATGCCCTTTGATTCCTTTCCCATTAGAGACCCCAAAAGAGGTGGGATAAAACAAACCTCCACAAAAATTTTAGTTTCAAAGAATTTAATTTCAATCTCAGAGAATTTAATAGAGGTTTGCACTGAGAAAAAGCATCTACAAAAAGGTTTGGAAGGACCCAAAAAACACCCAAAGGAATGGATCACTCATCTTAAATATTTAGTAGAAAAAAGGCATTGAAATAATAGATGCATTCTAGTTTCTTCACATTTTCACAAAGATAACATCTATTAGGTAAGATCATTCCTTATTTTCTTAAATTCTCACTTTTTATAGTTTTGTTTTGGATGGCCATCTAATAGAAGATATTATATATTTGGTGTAATATGCTTAAAACATATCTTACAAGTAGTAATCCAAATGGGAGAGCACAAATCAAGAAGGGCATATGTTGACTTCACCAAAAAAGGAGCCATCGCTTTCCTCTTTCCACACAATAACATCCTTCAAGTCGTTGGTCCTTAAAATATAAAAATTTAGAGCCTTAAAAATAAAATCCAAAGCCAAGTTAACTTCTCTACTGTATATAGTGGCTAAAATAGCCTTCAAATATTTCCTTCTATTGGCATCTTAAATGAAATCAGGAACCTTGACCCTTTCGAAGTTCCTAGAAAGAGGTTCAACCATCACTAGATTGGGATCTTGCGAAAGGGGGCCATCATTAGCCAAAAATATTTCCAAAATTCTATGGATTTACTATTACCCAAAAATCCATATATTGCCTTTCACTAAGGTTGATATGGAATTCATCAAGTTCTACGAGAAAAGAGAGTCCATAGATGGGAGAGGATCAAAAAAAATATTTTTGGTCTGGTTTAAATACTTGGCATCAATATTGTGGATCCACTCCACATCTTCCCTCTTAATAAAATTTCCACCTATATTTTTCCACCAAGGCTTCATTCATAAGGTGCAAGTCTCTAAGGTCTAAATCCCTACAAGATTTCCTATTGTAGATCTAATTCCAGGTGACAAGATGAAATTTGTTATATCATAAAAACCAACCTAGAGAAATGCTTTTTGAATGCATTCCAGCTTAGATAAGACATTCATGGGGAGTCTATAAATTGACATAAAGTAGATAGGAATTATTTGCAATGAGGTATTAAAAAGGAGAGCCTTTCTTATTTGAATATGAAGAACACCTTTCCAACTAGAAACCTTCTTTTGCAATATCTCCACAACATGATCCCAAAAAGTTTCTAGAATTCTTCCAGGGAAAAAAGGTAGTATGAGGTAAACAAATGGAAACTCAGCAATACCACAACCAATAACATTCATAATATTTCTTTTCCTGGCCAACAAGATAATCAAAAAGTATAATTTACTTTTTAATAATTTTATCCTTTGACCTACTGCTCTCTCAAATAAAATCAATATCTTCATCACTCTAGCCTAGACAATCAATGCCAATAAGGAGATAAGGGTATTATCCATAAAATGATGATGACATATTGGATCAATTGAGGGGGATGATTTGAGACATTTTATAATTGGATCTAATGAAATTGATCCTCCCAAAGCTTCAGTTATGAGGATGAAAAAATATGGAGATAATGGGTCTCCATGGAGAATGCATTTAGTATTATAGAAATAATTGATTGGAGAACCATTAACCAGAACTGAGAATATGGTTGAAGAAATAAAAGTCTTTATTAAATTAATCTAGTTTTAGTTAAATCCAAAAATGGCCAAGACTTCCACCACAACATCCTATGATACTCTATTGTAAGCCTTGTTCATATCCAATTTAAGGAAAAGACCTAACCCTCCACTCTTTTGAACTGAGTGAATAATTTCATGAACTATGATACCATCCAAAATTTTCCTGCTAGCCAGGAAGCCACTCTATACCTTGTCAATAAGATGAGGGATGATTGTGTGACCCTGGGAAGCATGCACCTCTACTCTAATTGCAATATTATATCAAAATAAAAGACCATAAAAGAAAAGTGACATATGAAAGAAGTATCTTATATTCATTCATGTGGATCTTGATTACATATCGGTTTCTCTGAGGGATACTCAATTTTTCTACAATGAAATACAGGCAGAGTATGCAAATATGTCCCCTCACAAGGGGGTGGTGCTCTTCGTAGGTATCTTGATCTCGTACATAAACTTGCATGAGGGCTTATAGATGCTTCCTTCTCCTTATCTTACCTAGAGGTATCTTATGCATTGGATGCCTTGAATTGGTCTTATAAAATTGTAACCTACATGCAAAGAAACAACAACGATCTATTAGTAGCATGGGTAGCCTCTCGTGATGAGGTTTTATTAGCATATTCAATAAACATGATATATGAGCATAATAATATTAAAATGCAAGCAAAAACTAAGCAATAAATGCATGAAAAAATCATAAATAATGGTGTAAATGCATTACAAGAACCATATATATGCTAAAACTAAGTAATAAAGAAAAAAAATGACATATCTAAGCTAAAATAAAGGAAACAACACCTTAGATCCTATCTACTATTGCTCAGGGTGACTATGATTGTAGGGTTTTTTCGATGATAGAAACCACTAAACTAAAGGGTTTACATCAAGATCCAAAGGCTATGGCCATTGATCCCTTATTCAAATTGATATTCAAGGGTCACCTCTTGTGTATGATACATTGGTTGTTGGTGAAGAATAGGTGGATCTAAATATGGGTGCAAATTCATAGCTCAGTTAGACAGTGCTTTGTTGCTTCTCAAGGGGTATGGATTCACTCTTTGATCTGCCAAGGATAAAAATTGAATTCTATGTATGTATTTTTATTTCTAGAAGTCTACATATGTAACCTTCCTAGTTTTAGATCTAGATTTAGATCTTGGATTCTTGGGGAAGCCAATATCTAGATATGTATGCCAACTAATTGTTCTAGAGGAAAGGTCCAGTCATAAATTGGCATTAAAGGTGCAGTTAGGAGGAACTCTAGGATTCCACATGAAAATCCCTTTGCAATCCATACAAACTACCATCACTTCTCATAATTTGGGCAATCCCTCACGATAGTCTATGTTTTAGTTCTAGCCATTGTCATTGATAGTGACTAGGAGTGGCCACTCTGAGCTTCAGTGATCAAGATTGGTGGCTACTTTGGTCGATAGCAACCAAACATGAATGGGATAGAACTACCCTTTGTGAATGGTTAGGACTACTGCTAGCTCTTGGAAAGGTCTAATACCAATCATATGGTCTATGGATGTGCCCATATGAGTAGTCTCCTAAACATGATGCATTTTAGGTGTCTACATATAGCTTTTTTTGGGATGCATTAAGGGAAAACATAGCACTAAGAAAAAATAGACCACCTAGGGCCACATTTTAGGGTGTGTGATGATCATTGATATGATCAACATTGGATGCCCCAGTCATGAGAAAAGGTTCAAATCCTAGAATCATTGCTTCCAACTAGATGGAAGGCTTAAATTTGCATAAGACTTTGAAGTCCACCAGAGTCTTGGGTCACATTGCTTAGTGTTTGCAAAGGACCAAAATCCAGATCATAAAAGGTTTAAATCAACATATTTTATTTTACCCCAAGCAATAGGGTAAGCTTATGATAGTTGTTAGCAATTATTCATGAGATGAACACAATTTGACATGATCGAGTGATCTTTTGTTGATTTTGATTATGATTGTTTGAAATTTTTGACTACCCCCTCAAGCAATGAGTTACTTGATCAATATGATTGATTTGGATCCTTGAAGAGGGTCACTTTGTTATATGGTAGTTCCCATTTTAGGTGTGATTTCAACCATTTTTAGTAATTGTTAGGCACTAAATTGCATCAATATTTACTCAATACTATGACTGTCTATCTTCCTACTTTCTATCCAGGCTTACACCCAATAGCTATAGCTCAGCACTCAACATTGGATGGACTAAAATAGGGGTTTCAAATCCAACCTCCAGATTAGGTTGGTTCCTTGTCAACTCAAACAGGATGTTGACACAATTATGCTCACTTAGGGTTTTAGAGATTAGGGTAGGAAAATATTAGAGTTAGAAAATGTGGACAATAGTGGATGGATAGGCTAATAACATTGTTACTATAACAAAAATCTCCCATAAACCAATTTGAATGCACATTACTTAAATCAACATTATCCTAAATTAAATGCACTTTCATTCATTAAAGAACAATAGAGAAATATTGCAGACAATAATTTCAATATCTAAACAATGATAATCCAAATAGCATAATTAATCAGTATCTAGATTTTATAGAAATGCACTCCATAACAATAAATATCTAATTCAAAAGCATATTTCAACTACCCTAGCAGTTAGTAATCCATATATTTGGTATAAACTAATCATTCAAGTATTCATAGAAATACAACTTAGGAATTTGAACCTTTGATATCAAATTATGAAGACACAAAATTTAAGGTAAAAATCAATGTAATGGTCCTTTCATTAGCCCTTGGGAATATTTATAGTAGCACAGGAAAATACACTAGAGCCAATCCTTAAAAATGAGGGTTCGACCTCTATTTATAGTTTGAAAATTTAAAATAATAAGGAACATTACAAAGATTAAATTTTAATAGCTCAGTAGAGAGTTTTTGTTGGCATTATCTTATTGTTTCAACCTTCAATAAATCTACTGCAAGTGGACCGCCATGGCAACTTGAAACCTCTACAAATTACTGGTTGTTTAGTGCTAATTGTAGTTCTAGCCATTGGAGACTACATATGCATTTTTTATCTATCTTAAAAATCTCCTGCCATTGTCGATTTGCAATCGTATCTGGTTATTATCTTCTTGAAACCCTTGATACATTGGCTTCCTCCTCCAATTGATTGCACTTACAATTTTGGTGAGAGATTCCTTTTATATGCTTTAGAATTCTTGTCAAAATATCAACCATCAATCTCCCACATTGTATGACTATTATTTAATCTGACATAAGCTTGATATAATGGTGGGGAGAGAACACAATGACATTCCACTTTTAAAATTAATGATGTCATCTTTTATGTTTTAGAAACTATAGAACACCAATATCACACGAAAATGCATTTAAAATGAAGCAGGATGAAATCCGCTCCTTATCCTTCATTTTTTCTTCTTTGGCAATGAAGCTTTCACCAATCTGCACAAAAAAAGTCGATGATGTCATATCTCCTTTGAAAATTCTATGGATTCTATTCCATACCTAAGAAAGTTTATTGGGCTATGAACACCATTCTGGACCCATCGCAGTGTAAAGTGACTCTTCCTCCATTCTGCATTGGCTTTAGAGTAAAATGTTTTTTGTCACCATTCTAGAAGAAATTCAAAATGCCCTTCATAACTATTCAACATCTCTTATATTTTTCTTTCCCTCTTCTATCACCATTTTGAGCAAAAATGTTCTATGCGCCTCTCGAAATTGGGCTCTCCAACACTTAGCCACTCAAAATATATAAAAATAAAGCGGTTGCCAATCTGCACTTATTTTACATTGATGTCATATTTCCCCCAAAAAAATTGTGGATTTGGGACACATTGTCAGTTTGGAGTCAAAAACATAATAAACTATGCAAAATTGCTCCAAGTGCAAAAATTCACCAAATGTTGGGCAGATTTGTAATATTTGCTGTGGATCCACTCCAAAATACACTGAAACATGTATGGAATGAGATCTTCATGTCTTAGGAAAAAATTTCAAAATTTTCCTAAGTATGTGGCCATTTTGGGCCTACATTCTGGCACCTCCTAGGTGGATTTGCTTACAAAGTCGTAGAACTCATATTCTTATCCATTGGGCCTTGGGAGTAAAAAATACTCAACTTCAAAAACAATATGCTTTAAAGAATAACTTCCATATAAACACTACCCTTTGAAAAACTATTATTCTGCTTAGAGAGTAAAGGTTCATATGGAGACTATATAACATAGGTTTGATGCCACTGTATTCAAAAATTAGGTATAGCTCTACTCCTCTTCTAAGGCCTTATTAGAAAAATGCCTTCACACAAAATTTGTGACTCTTTGTGCCTCTTCAGCTTCATGCTTTTATTATTTATTTCTAATGATGTCTAAGAAAAAAATAAAAATACAAAACTTGTGCATATGTACAAAAACTAAAATGAACTAAGTGTGTACCCCTTCTAGGCCTATGATAGTTCCATCCTATTCTTCTTCTTCATGGGCCTCTTCCTCGGCCTCCTCTTCAAATTCTTCTTCTTCATTATCTTCCTCTTCTTCATCCTCTTAATCTTCTTTATTCTCTTCCTCTGAAGGGGATTTTTCTTGATTTATTCCTCTAGATCTATCACCAAGTACTTGAATCATCAATTTCAAAGTTTGTAAAGCCTATTTCTAGGATGCTGCAGAGGGATTTAATATTTCTTTGAGTTGCTTTTAAATATACCGTAGTTATCCAATATCCTCATAATTAGCAACAGTCCCTCTATTCACCAAATATTCCATGAGATCTCTTCATCTGGTAAAATCAATAATCAGTTGGAAAGCTTGCTCTTGGTTGAGTGGCTCTTTTAGGGAGTCAACTTTAGCTTCATTTTGTATATTTTCATCAATAATTTTCTAAATATCTTCCATGGATAGCAAGTTGTGATATTCCATGCGCAAGCTCTTGAAACCAACTTAAACCATTTCCTTGTTTACATTCACAACATCCTTAATCAATTTTTCAATTCTATCAAAAAATAGCCAGGATTTTTGAAGTGCCCTGTGATTTTTAACCACTGTTCTAGTAGAAAATCTAAAAATATTCCATTCCTTATTAGGAATTGGCTTAGTAGAATCACTGAGTCTACTATCAACTAGTTTATACATTTGCTCTTCTAGAATCATCATAGGCTGTAGCTCTCTAGTGATTCGATCTAAATATTTTTGTACATTATGGAGTAAGAAGTTGGTATCATCTAGGTATTAAATGATGAGATGAATCCCAGAGCATTTCTCTCAGACCTCAGATAGAAATTCTTTTCTAATATTCTTTAGTCCAAATTTTAAAAATCTAGAAGACTTAGCTTTCTCCATTTGAAGTTGTTATTTCAAACTTTGAATTTATTTTTCTTGTTCTTAATTCAACTTATTTTTCTCTCCTAGTTGATATTTGAGATTATTGTCTTCTTGGAACTTTTCTTGCTAGCCCTTGGCCTCTTTTTTCAAAGCATTTTCCACTTCATTTTTATTGTTCACAATATTTTGTAGATTTTCAATATGTTTCTCCAATCTACCCACCTTATCTTTGAATATATAATTTTTCACATAGAAGGTGTCTAAGTAGGCTCTGGCTATTATCATATCATCTTCTTAAATAAGCTTTTCAATATCTTCTATGACCTGTTCCACTCGATAATCTTAGATAGTCATATGCGTCTTAGGTTTACTTAGAAGTGGGGCCATGGATCTAGATATCCTCTTCCTAGAAACTGGATCAACATACATGCTTCTTCTTACAACCATCCTACTAGAAGGTTTAGAAAGCTTATCTACCCAGAAATAATTTATTTTCTATGTGGCTACCTGCCCTTTTGGCAAAGTTATATTAATTGAAAAACTAGCAGCCAGGGGATACAAAAATACTAGAAATATAAGAGTGGACTCAACCATTGACACTGGTGATGTGGAAGTAGTTACAATAGTTTTGTGACAATAGTGGACTTTGTAACTATTACTGTGGTTAATACTAGTAAACTCATAGGAATTGAAGCAAGACTAAAAACTGGATGAATGGGGTGCTTGGAACAATTTGCTCCTTTGATGGTGGTGGTTGTAATGATGAAGGTGTAATTATGGGAGATGATGAAGTAGGAACTTCAAAAGATGAAAGTGGAATCTGGGATGACTTTGGGGAAGAGGTGACAACCTATACCTCATTGGTGACAAATGAAACATGGGTTGGACTACAAGATGGGGAAGATACCTTTGTAATATTTTCTTAACCAGAAGGGGAGGGAGACTTCCTTGGGGTTTCAAAAGGAGAAATAGGATAAGAGGGATTAGAGAACATACCTTTGCCTATAGATGTAGGGTGTTCTTGTTTTGTCTTTGCATCTTGTTGTATCAATTCTTGTGCATTTTAAAAAACTATCTCTTCAACAATCTCTCCTCTATCCATCCTTTGTTTCTTAGAGACTTCTTTCCCTTCCCTTTCTAGAGCTATTTTAGCTCTTCTATGAATCAATTGAAAGGTATCCAATGCACTCTCTGTATCTTCCTCAGATACCTCTTCTTGTGCTACTTCTATGAGTAATGCTTGTTCAGAAATAAGGTGTAATTCTACTAATGTTGTAGTGGTGAAATTAAGGGGTGTAAACTTGAAACTCTCATCCTTCTTTATCCAATCAATATATATGTCTGGAGGTTGTCCCCCTAGAGCTAAGATTTTAGGCCTAGTCACTGCTTCAATGACTAAAATATTAACAAAATTTTCACTTGAATATTGTATTTTACTTAAAAGTTATGCTCCTTTAGGAAATTTCTCAACTTGTTTAGAAGTGGGGAGAAATAATTTTAATACCTCAGTTTCTATCAAAGGAGTTTCATGATCCTCTATCGAAGCCTCTTGATCTATAGGTGAAGAGAGAGATTTAGTATCAACGTAGGATTTTTCAATGGTTAATACTATGTTTTTGATGTCCTTAGACTTCCAGGTTTTTATATTTTTGTCATATTTCTCGAAAAACTCATTATCAATATTCATTCCAAACTTGGACTTAAGTTTTCCAGTCTCAATCCTCATTCTCCACTAATATGAAATTTTTGCTACGTTCCACGGTTCTACTTTTTTCTCTTCTTTAAAAGTGTCCACATCAGGTTGAGAGTCCATTTTATTTCTATATTTCTCCTCAATATCACAAATGATGGCCTTTGTCAGATGATTATTTATCTTTTCTTGGAATCATAGTCAATAATATGCTCATAGAAATCCAAACATGAGGGTAGTTGGTCCATTTTTTACACATTCCACTCCAAAAGAGTGATCTCATCATTATTTTTGCCTTGCTCAAAATGAACCCTAGGCCTTTTGTCAAATTTATAAGCCTTGTCTCCATTTAAGGCAATATTAATTATAGTGAAAATACCATCAGGATCATAACTCCACCTTTGAGGGATATAAAATAGACCTAACATATCTAGGTATTGGTCAATCTATTTATTCTACCAAACCATAATTTAAATCAATGTATTCTGATTACCTCAAATATTCTAAGACAAAGAGCCTATCTATGAAAAAATGAGGTAGGAGAAAATGTTTCCCCATTAAACCATATAATCTAATTATTGTGCCCTCAGTCAACAAATACCAATATCCCTCTTCAGCATCCTCTGTTCTTATAATTTTATTGGCTCAGGGTGGTAATATGGGGCACTCTCCATACATTATCTTTAGAGCAGGTCCTAGAAATTCTAAGTTAAATCTATAAAAATATTCATTACTTCTCAAATGACTAGTCCAATAATAAATTGGAAAGGGTTCTCCATCATTGGTTTTATCCTTAATCAAAATCTAGGGCATATTATCCCTTACAACAACATAAAAATCCATACTAAACTTAAGCAATGTCTGAATCCAAGAGCATCAGAGCTCCTCTTCATCCTTACAAGTTGTTCGTGTATCCTCTAGATGAGAAAGGTTGGCCAATAAAAATAGATCCCTAGTTCCATTTTCTTCAGCCCCTTCCTTGTACATCTTCTCATTAGAAATGCAATACACTGCAAAAATTTTCCATCCATGCACCATTTTATCAAAGTTCATACCATCTATACAGGCCAACATAGAAAACAACATACGATTGGTAAAATGTTCAATAGGTATGGGACCTCGAGAATTTATTCTTAGGTTTGAAATTAAGCTACTTGTAGACCCATCTCTTGAATGAATTTCCATAATTAGCTCATTTTTCGAAAGAATAATACCTAGCATGAGCAGTTACTTTAAACTCTTTAGGTTTTATAGAGGGCTCTGACCTTAAATCAAAAAGCCTATGACAGTATGTAGTATTAACACTAAATAGGGTTTTAACTTTAGACGTCTTTACTACTTTGGCCATGGGGTTGTAAAATTTAACTATGGTCACTATTAATTATAGATAGGGATGTACAAATTCATAGATGTAAAATGACAATAAAGAAAGCATGACATATTTACCTTCCACCAAAAGGCTACCCTTTTATTGAATTTGTCATTCATGGTCCTCTTGAGCTTTGTTATTTTAGTGAGTACCACCTCAGTATTGGCCACAACTTCTGCCCTATCAATGTATAGGATCACTACTCTCCTCTTTGAGGTTTTAGATTTTGGAATCTCTTTTACCATTCTGCTAGCAACACTATGAATTTCTTCCACAATTTGTAATAACCGTTTCTAGGTACTACGCTCACTCTTTTCTCCTATATAAATGTGGTATGCTTTAGAGTGAAAAATGATCATGCTTCAATGCTTTTATTTTCTGGTGTATGCACGTATTTTACCATCAAGGTTGCCACTATGTGATCTACCTACTAGCATGCTTTCCAAATTTTACTTATTTCTCTTGGTGGCTCAATTATGGTATTCTAAATTTTTATTGGTCAAAAATTCAAATTGCACTACCACCTCACTACGTCGCTTTGTCTACTCTTTGGTTTGAACACAAGACATTTTGCATTAAATGTAGGAACATTTACTTTTATCTATGTGATACAATTGCTAGGTCACTATTCCACTATGCCTTAGCTTTGAAAATCCCTAGATTGGAGACGTTTTCACTTATTTTGACACTTGGCTCTTTTCATCACACAAAAAAATACTTGCAACATTTTGTTGGAACTTTAGTGTATTTTGGTGCGGATTTAGAAGCTCTCATTGTTCCCCTACACTTTTAGCATATTTACATGTGAAATGGAACCTTACGATATCCCTTATAAACACTTAGCTATTTTTTGCAAAACCTTTTTCTTTTTTCAACTATTAAAAGAAACTGAATACAAAGTGCAAAAAAGAAAGGGAAATATAATATAGTGTATATACATATATTACAATGAGCTTATAATTTCAATCATAGTAGAGTTTGAGATGGAAAAAATTTACTAGAATTGGATGTATGTTCCCTTATGGATTTTCAAGTTGGAACACATTGGACTCCTTGGCCTCCACTATTTTAAAAGGGCCATCCCAAAAGGAATCAAACTTTTCATGTTTGCCCAATTTTTCTCTATCAACATTCCACCTAATAACTGAGTCTCCAACCTAGATTTTTTTGAATTTGGCCTTCTTATCAAATCATGCCTTGATATCTAAGGAATTATTTTTAAAATTTTCATATAACTAAGCTCTATTATCTTCAAGTCACATAGTAAGTGGGTCAACCTATTTTTTACCAGATTTTCCTCTAACTCTTCCTCTGTATTTATAAGATTAAGTTTTGGAATTTCAAAATGGATCTGTAATACTGTCTCTTTTCCATACACCAGAGCATAAGGAGAATTTTTAATGGAATTTTTAATAGTAATCTTGTTTACCCACAAAGCTCGGTCCAGTTGTAGGTGTCGACTTCTTTTATTCTCTTCAAGCGACTTACTCAAAATCCTTAACATGTTTTTGTTGGTAGATTCAACAAGTCCATTACCCTATGGGTAATAATTGGAATTATTCTTTAGAGTGATGTCATAATTGATGGAAAACTCAATATACTTGGCTCCTATGAAATTTGGGTCATTGTCACTCACAAGGCTTCTAGAACTCCAAACGTTTAAATCATGTTTTCCATAAAATTGATCACTTCTTGATCTGATTTCTTTGTAGGAATGGCCTCTACCCACCTGGTAAGGTAATCTATGGTAGTTAAGATAAACTTATGCTCTATTGAGGAATTAGTTTTGATGACCCCTATGAAGTCCAAACCCCATTTTTTAAAAGGCTCTTCAACATGTATCAGCCTGAGGGTGAATGAAGTGTTCCTTGTCCTTCTAACATATCTTTGATATTTATCACAGACCCTAGTAACCCTAAAAGTATCAAAAAATATAATAGTCCAATAATAGCCTACTCTTATAATTTTCAATGTTGTAACTCTACCTGAGCTACGTCCTCCAGCTAGTCCTCCATGGAACTCTTAAATGACCCTATTTTGTTGATCATATTTTAAGCATTTTAGAAGAACTCCATCCAAATTCCTTTTGTACAAGACTTCTGGTAGTAAAACATATTTCAAAGCATGAAGCCTGTATCTCCTCCTTTGGGATGCATTTATATTGGGGGGCATACTCTAGTTTTAAAGTATTTGATCATTTGATAAACCCAATCAGATTATACTATTTGTACTCCTTCAACCAGATCCTCTTTTGCTTTTTGGCAAGCTATCACTTTTTTTGATGTTGCTGCCTCTATTAGACATTGGCACAATGCCCTTCCCATCACCAACTTGGTGGGATGTATCTCTACATCATATTCCTAAATTTTAGTAATCCATATGATCCTTTTATCTTCTAGTTCCTCATGTAGAATGAAAATTCTTACATCTGGATGAACCACATATACTAGGGTCTTACTATGTACCAAGTACTATCTGAACTTCTTTAGTGACTTCATCATACAAAATACTTGTCTTTCAATAAAGTTGGTACTTGACCTAGTAATCATGGAGAGTCTAGATCCAAAATAATATGGGATGTTCCTCACCTTGGTCATCTTTTTGAGTGAGCATTGAGGTGTAACTTTCTTCAGCCACATAAGCATAAAGAATAAAATCCTTACTAAAATCTAGATTTACCAATACTAGGGATATTACAATGGACTACTTGATTATCTCAAAAGCTTATTTTCTCACTTATTTCCATTTAAACTTGGAATTTTTCTTGAGTAAATAAAATATAGGCCTTACTTTCTATTCAAAGTTATAAATGAATTTCCTAATAAAGTTAATTTGACCCAAAAATGACTACAAGCCCTTCTTGTTTGTAGGCAATGGGAGAGCAAGAATGTACTTGATTCTATCTAGATCTATGGCCATACCTTCTTTTAAGACTACATGACCTAGCATATTTCCTTCATGAACTACAAAGAATTATTTCTTAGGATTGAGTGAAATACCAAATTCTCTACACTTTTGAAAAACTTGCTCCAGATGTGATAGGTGATCATGCTTATCATGGTAAAACATAGTCATGTCATCTAAATAGATCAGAATGAATTTATTGAACAGTGTTCCAAAGACATAATCCATGGCTCTCTAAAATATGGCTCCCACATTGGATAGCCCAAAAGGCATTCTTTGGTAGGCAAATGTGCTCCATTTGGTGGTGAATTCTATTTTATACTGATCTTTATATTTTACCCAAACTTGATTGTATCCAGAGTAGCTATCTAATAATAAAAACCTTTATACCCCTGCCACTATGTATAATATCTGATCAATCTATGGAAGGGTGTAGTGATCCTTAATGGATGCTTGTTTAAGATTTCTGAAATCTACACACAAACGAATATCCCCATTCTTTTTTCTCATGGGTACCAAGTTGGCTACCCAAGTTGAATGTTTTATTGGATATATGATATTAGCCTTTAATATCTTTAAGAGATCCTCTCTCATAATGGATTCGATCCTTGGATTTACAGTCCTTTGCTTCTACCTAAAAGGCTTTGCATCAAGCTCTAGCTCAATAATATGTTGGAAAATTTTCTTATCATATACGTTGAGGTCTTCATATGACCAAGCCATAGTATTTTGGTATTTTAGGCATAGAGATTTAATATCTTCTACTTCTTATGGTGAAATTGAACACCAAAATTGAGCATATTTTTAGTATCAACTTCAACTTATTTATAAATATCTTCATTGACCTTCATAACTCTAGTATTTTTCTATCCTCATTGTCAAATAAGCTTTCTAAGGTGACCAACCCTCTAGGAATGTGATTGTTCCTAAGTTGAATAACATATTGTTGATCAATATTTTCTATATTATCTTCTTGGATAGTGGAGAGACACGCTTCTCTTACCAAAAAGTCAATTATTTGTTCATCACTTTCAAAAACCTACCAAAAATTCTGGTTGTTTGGTACTACAGGTCTGAAAATCATTTTGATTCCCTTGGATTTCTTGATTCCAAAGTCTATAGAAGGATTGAAGTTAGCTCTCTTTATTGCTAATGAATCTTCCAGAGTATTCTTTTCTTTGGGAATAAAATTTATATTTAGGGCATCAAAATATTCCATCAGATCCCATACCCTATTTCTATAAGCTTTTAGGTAATGGTGCTTATTGCTGCACCTATCTCTTAGTTGATGGACGATCAACTCAGATTCACCATATATGTTTAAAATATTAATGATCGTGCTTTTTTCTTGTATGAATTTGAGATACATGGCTTCATATTCTATAGCATTATTTATGCATGCCCATGTTAGTCTATAAGAAAAATTCTTTGTCCCCTCTATTTGGGACTGTAAAACCACACCAACTCCTACACCATTTTTGCATTTAGCACCATAAAAGTACATTATCCATGTTTATTTTTCTCTCAGAGATTGATTGGATATAGCAAGGATTTTCTTCTCTAATTCAGCTGAGATACTATATGTACCCATACCAATTTCAAACTGACTATAATCCTCTCTGAAGGGCAATTCATCCTCTATATCCAATTCATAAAAATTATCAACCAGCTAAAATTGCTCTAGGGGAGTAGGATTGTACATGTCTTCTTCAATATTTTCAATATGATAAGCTACTAGATTTTTAGGTGTTATCCTTATTATCTTTCCTTTGAAAGGGATTACCATACTAAAATAATCCATGTACATACATCCACCCATTTTTGTAGTAAACTTCCTTGAAAGACATAATACAAAGTAGGGTTCTAGGTCAACCACTACTTTTTATTGTACTATTGTAATCTTAGGTGTTCTATGTAGCCTCATTAAAACATCCTCTATGACTCTAACTATCTTAATAGGTGTCTCATCCAATTGTAATACTCCAGAACAAGATCAAGTATACTCCATACCCATTTCTTCACATACGACTTTAGGTATAACTATGGTTGATGCTCTTGAATATATCATAAAATTTCAAAATACCCAACCTTCCATCCTTAGGGATATATAGAAAGAAGAGGGTTTATTATTTAAAATAGTAGGTGACATTTCTTTCTTTTTCGATGGTATGCTAAGGATTGTAGTGGCCTACCTATCTTGTGGATACTTGTTGAGGGAAGCCTTAAGTAGATCTATCTAACCAGGAATGAATAGAGTGTCATACAAAATGGCTTTTGATGGAATATTTCTCATATTTTCAACAATATTATACTCAGAATTATCCATGGTAGGTCTTTTAGGTCTTATTTTTGGCTCACCATATTTTTTTTATACTATTGAGTGGCTTCTATTCTTTGCCTTTAGGTAATAGAGGGGAATCTAAGCCTTTCTTGAGCCACATATTTAGATTTCATCTAGTATCCTTTAGTTTCCTTTTCTAATATTTTAGGAAGACTATCTATCTTCTCTCTCCATTTAGCCCGAGGAATGGGAAAGTGTCACTACTCTAGGAAGGTGGGTCATTTCCTTTTTGAGAAGGGACTTGGAACTACCCCATCTTTTGGGGATCTACTTGCAAGGTTTTATTTCCAGACCTAGGCATAATAGCAATTGGAATTTCTTCATCCAGATATTTTCCAACCATGAATTGGTCAGACTGCCATAACATGTTTACTCTCCCCTTTTGATTTCTTTCAACTTGATCCATAGCTTGTTGAACATGGTGTTGGTACATAATACAAGACTATGAGTCATGAGGATCATTACATACTAGATACCAGACATTTGCAAGAGTAGTATCTAAAGAACACTTAGGCTCCTCATATGATGCATTCACTCTGATACCAGTACTATTACTAGGACCAAGTCTTTGATATTTATTTACATATGGAAATATCCTTTGCTGTGACATTTCTTGGTCTCTCTTTTCCATTGAATTCATTCTATTACTTAGAGTTTTCATTGTATTTTGTATATCAAGAATAGCTAAAAACTCTTGGGATGTTTGAGAAGGAAGGAGAGGGAAAGAAACTATAGAGTATGATGGATTCGTTTGAGGGATTGCATTCATTTGTGGATATGAGAATGATAAAGAAAGGGAATCCATATAAGATGGGTTTGTAGTTTGGCTTTGGCTATTAGTGGATTATGAGTTATAGGGAAGCATTATTTTTAGGGGTAATATTCCCATATTAATTATGATATTCTCAGCATGAACTACTGCATTATAAACTTGGGGGAAGGTTTCTACTATAGATTATTGAGTCTACAAGCCTAGATATAATTACAAGGCTATGATATAATACATATAGGCCAAACATGCAATTGTTCTATCTATAGGGGGAATTCTCTTCCATGTTCTACTAAACCTCAAATTTAAATCTAAGACAGTTTCTTGTTGATATTTTTGCATGGATGTAAACTAGTTGATCAAGGAGAAGGGGTCTGCATTTTCATTAATTTTTTCCACAAACAACTCATCCAATGCTTACCATGAAGTGATGGTGTTATCTTCTATATTTCTAAACCAATGCAATATGTTTTATCTAAAGAATAGGGCTAGGATTATCATAATAATATCCTCCTCTTTTATGTTGTGGATTGCAACCAAACTTAAAATATCTTGACAATGCTCATAATCTATCTTACCTGATCCATAATAAGTGGGGATATCCTTGGATATAGCCTAGGGAATGGCATTCATTTAGGCTAATCTCAGAGGACCAACTATGTTCCAACTGGGGTACTTCTGTAATGGCTAATTAGGGGCCATATTTGGTGCCATATTTCCAAGTGCAGAAGGGGTTTTTGGATTAACTGCAAGGTTTTCCTCAAGAAGCCCTTCTTCTGAGAGGAAATCTTGATCCAAAATTCTAATAATAGTAGACCTTGTATAAGGTAATTTATAATAAAAATAGGATTTAGGGTTATTCCTTTTGAAATACCTGGTATACATGAAATGATATTGGTCTACAGGGGTATTTATTTTATAGGTTTAAGGACCAGGGATCACTAAGTGAATTTTTTATCCTCCACTTCACAAGGTCAAGATAATTCATCAAATATTGATTTCTTTAGGTAGATATAAAACAATAACTCATATGATGGGTTTTCATTTTCCTTGTGAACTCGTCCCACTAGGAATGCCAAAAACTATTGGGTATTGAATTACATAAATATTTACTCAATACTGCGACTGTCTATATTCCTACTTTCTGTCTAGGCTTACACCCAACAACTAAAACTCAACACTCAACATTGGATGGACTAATACAGGGGTTTTAAATCCAACCTCTAGAGTAGGCTGGTTCTTTATCAACTCAAATAGGATGTTGACACAATTATGCTCAATTAGGATTTTAGATATTGGGGTAAGAAAATATTAGGGTTAGAAAACATGAACAACAATGGACAGATAGGCTAAAAATATTGTTACTATAGCAAAAAACTCCCATAAACCAATTTGAATGCACATTACTCATATCAACATTATCCCAAATTAAATATACTTTTATTCATTAAATAATAGCAGAGAAATATTGTAGAAAAAAATTTCCATACATAAACAATGATAATCAAAATAGCAAAATTAATCAATATCTATATTTTATATAAATCCACACCCTAACAACAAAGATCTAATTTAGAAGTAGATTTCAATTACCCTAGCAATTAGTAATCCATAAATATGATACAAACTAACCATTCAAGTATTCATAGAAATATAGCTTAGGAACTTGAACCTCTAATATTGAATTATGAAGGCATAAAATTTGAGGCAAAAATCAATGTAATTCTCCTTTCATTAGTCCTTGGGAATATTTATAGTAGCACAAGCAAACACACTAGAGCTGACCCTTAAAAATGAGGGTTCGACATCTATATATAGTTTGAAATTTTAAAATAATAAGGAACATTACAAAGATTAAATTTTAACAACTCAGTAGAGAGTTTTTTATAGCATTATCTTACTAGTTCAACCTTTGATAAATCCATTGCAAGTGGACCACCATGGCAGCTTGAAAAAACTGCAACTTGCTGGTTGTTCAGTGCTAACTGGAGTTCTAGCCATTGGAGACTATACATGCATTTTTGATATATCTTTAAAACATTTTACCATCGTCGATATATAACCATCTCTAGTTATTTTCTTCTTAAAACCCTCGATGCTTTGGCTTCCTCCAACTGATTGCACTTTCAATTTCGATGAGAGATTTCTTTTATATGCTTTAGAATTCTTATCAAAATATCAACCATAAATCTCCCCCATTGTATGACTATGATTTAATCTGACATAATCTTGATATAATGGAAAGGAGAGAACACAATTCCATTCCACTTTTAAAATTTATGATGTCACCTTTTATGATTCAAAAACTATAGAACACCAATCTGGAACTAAAATGCATTGAAAGTAAAGTAGGATGAAATCCGCTCCTTAAATTCATTTTTTCTTCTTTGGCAATGAAGCATTCACCAATCCGCACAAAAAAAGTTGATGATGTCATATCTCATTTGAAAATTCTATGGATTCCATTATGGATCTAAGCAAGTGTATTGGCCTGCAAACACCATTCTGAACCTGTCCTAGTGTAAAGTGACTCTTCCTCTATTCCACATTGGCTTCAGAGTAAAATGTTGTTTGTCACCATTTCGAAAGAAAGTCAAAATGCCCTTCATCACTAATCTGCATCTCTTATACTTTACTTTTCACCTTCTATCACCAATCCCAGCAAAAATGTTCTATGCACCTCCCAGAATTGGGCTCTCCAACACTTAGTCGCTTATATCAAAAAATATAAAGTGCTCGCTAATTCGCACTTATTTTACACTGATGTCATCTTTCTCCAAAAAAAATTGTAGATTTGGGACACATTTCCAATTTGGAGCCAAGAACATAAGAAACTATGTGGAATTGCTCCAAGTGCAAAAATTCACCAAGTGTTGGGCAAATTTGTAATCTTTGTTGCAGATCCACTCCAAAATGCACTGAAATATGTGCATAATGATATCTTCATGTCTTAGGTAAAATTTTAAAAAATTTCCTAAGTATGTGGCCATTTTGGGCCTAAAGTAACTGTACATCTTTATCCCATAAAGTAGTTTGATCACAATGACCTTCTTAGAGAATCAAGATGATAGCAGTTCTATTAGAGCTTGTGTTGAATCACTTCATTCAATTATTTACTAAAAATATCATAGAAAAAATGAAATGAATACCTCATTCCCATGGGGTAGTCCAGCTGCCTTGGCCTTCTTCGGGATTGAAGTGCAACCTTTCAATTCAACGGTGACTAAATCACCCCAAATAGCCTTATGGTAATTTACTCATATTTCCAGAATGTATAGAATGCAAGTTGCTATAACCGCCAAGTGTATAGAGTAGATAACATAATACAAGGCTCAATTGAGATTTTGTTATTATTTTAGTTTTTTGTTATTTTGGATTTTATATTATTTTTTATTTCTGATTTATGTGATTTTTTTTGGTATTTTACATTTTTGTTAATTCTGGACTATCATAGATGCTTGTTTGTCAATTTTGAGGTTCCATTTATATATGTTTTCTAGCCACTATCAGCAGTAGTGACTAAATCATGACCCCTATCAATGTTAGTGGCCAAAGTACGCAGGTCGCTGACACCATCAATAGCCACAAAAAAATTGGAAAATATAAAAGAAAAGTTAGGGTTTTGACTTTTCATTATTTTCTAGCTAAAAATTTGCACTTTTAAACTCTGAGGTGAGAGAGAGTGATTGTGATCCGAGATGATGCTGAACTCTAACACCATGGTGGAGCAGGACAAGGCATCAAAAAGTGGAGTCGATGACTCACGGGTACTCAGACACTACTTTTTCTTTGTTTAATTAACTAGTAAAATTAACCTCATTAATTAGTTGGTAAAAAAACCACATTAAACTCATTGGAAATGAACCATACCAGTAAATAGGCTTAACTTAGGGTTTTATTATATGGGTCTAGCTTAGTTTTATATGTTTGCAATTTTTTTGTGTTTTTGAATGAGGGCGAACACCGTTGGTGTGTCGCCTTGTGGCTGCTGACACTAAGAATGACCCTTAAATGGTAAAGAGGGGATGTTGTCACCATAAGTAGGTAGTTTGAATGTCAACAGTAAAAAAATTGACTATTGGCAGCTAGACGTTGTTGGCGCGAGTGGCCTCAACACTTTAGGAAATTTTATGAAATTTTTGATTTTTTTATTTTTATGGAAATTAATTGATTTTTTTTTCATTTTTGAAGTGGGCATTTTGATTTTTTTTTTTAGGGGTCCATTTAGTCATTGCTTTCATATGCTTAGGATTATCTTATATTATTTTGCATAAATTTTGGATTTTATTTCTCTTTCTGCTTTTAAGTGTATTTAATTTAGGCATTTATCTTGTACTTTAGCTCTTGACTGTGTGGGCTTAGGACCCTACTTTGCTCATACGGTTACTACCCTAGATGGATGCCATAGATTAGGTTTGTCTTAATACCCATATAATTTAGTACATCACAAGGCCACCGACGATCATGTCGGACCAAGCCTACCTCACTACCCTAAAACATAGGTGGGATTCTCGGACTAACACTTTCCATCCCCCTACTAGTGAGATGACCATTATGTCAGAGGATGTATATAGTATTTTCTATATTCTATTTTATGGATTTCCTATTGTGTCCTCTTCTACCGATTGTAGAGATGCTATATTTTTGAGGGTTATTGGAGATCATGCAACTGCAACATTTGGTAACTACCATCATGGTGGGATCTTCATGGCCCTATGGCACTGAGATAATGTCTTCTCTCAATGGCAGGTAGTTTTGATGCATGTTATATGTAACATGCTTTTCTATATTGCTCAGGAGTGATGTTCCCATGGAACCTCTTAGCTATGGTTTAATATTTTATGGATAGTGAGGAGCCTATAATCATGGCTTATGGGAGCGCACTGCTAGCCCAATGTTATAACAAGATTTACAAGATTCAGTGATGAGGATGAGCCAGTATTGCTTACAGCCTACTCCTATAGATATGGAGCTAGGATCACATCAGGGTGGACCACCTAGGAATATTTCCTATAAATATTACTACCCTTGCAAATGTGACTTAGTGTTACGGATGCAGGTGGCCTCGAGAGCATGATGAGTTCAAGATTTGGTGTCACACAAGGGATATTTCTCATTATACAATGACTCTGACTGGCCTGTAGGCTAAGGATATTATATGGAGGTCCTATCATGAGTGACCCACTTGGGAAAAGGTAAAAAAAACTACTACTCAGACTAGATGTGACTGATGGGTTATTGATTGCAAGGGCGGTATTAGAGAGTTCTTTCATTACTTCAAGGTGCTTCGACTGTTTGGTCTATAGCATGATGCACCTCTTTAGTCATTTTTTTATAGGTGGGTCATCGTAGAGAGGGATATTCCACTACCTATAGTTATAGAATTTACAAAGAATGATGACCCTTCAATAGTGGATGTTGGTATAGCAGATGCCAGGATTATAGATGCATATCCAGTGGTGGGTTACACAACTATGGGAGGGTAGTGGTAGCTTAGGTCGAGACCAAGATGAGGTAATTGCAAAGGATCCTAATGGGTGTAGAGTACAAGTTTAGATAGATGACTAGAGATAGACTAGAGTAGAGTAGCCAATAGAGGAGTAGGTTGCTCTCGAGGAGGAGGAGTTAGCCCTAGATGAGTAGGAGTCTCCTCTTTGGACTCAGTTATACCACATAGAGGCCAAGCTTTAAGCAACTTAGATTTAGATATTTAGTAGAAATATACTATTGCTGGGCTTCAGACATAAGTCAGGATATTTGAGGGGAGAGGACCACCCTTTAGACATAGATTGAATCAACACATCTCAAGATAGAGTAGCTTATTATCAAGAGGGATGTTGCTCAAGGACAGGTTGCTCCCCTTATACCGATACCTCAGATACCGAGTGAGCTAGATATATATGCAGATATCAGATGTCTACATAAACTTCTATTAGAGTGAAATTGGTAGAAAATGACATTTGATAATTTAACACAAACATAAATTATGCATTAAATAGATAAATTGTATTCCATTGATATTAATGAGCATGTGTTACAAGAGGGTCTTGATGCCCTTTATCCATCTCTATTCCTAACAAGGTTACAATAAATTTGATGCCTTCTCCTATCATCCCTCAGTGTAGGTGGGTTTTTTTTTATGTGTGCCACCGTAGGGTTGTTGTTTGTATGATGTTCCTCTTCCTTAGATCTACCAGATAACCTATGAAAGACCTGCAAAATGGGATTAGTGTGATGGGGGGCTTGCCTTAGTTAGGCCCCATGTTTAGAAAGATGAATTAACTATAAAATCATGATAGAAACTAAAATAAAATGTGCATAAGGTAATAATATGACAAAATAGAGCTTACCTCCCAAATATGGGGTGATTTGGGGCCTATAGACCCAATTAGTGACCTAGTTTGTGAATTTAGGCCGAATTCGTGACCCAAGTAGTGAATTGAGCTTTGATGCTCCTTTTGTAAAATATCTTTGATAGATCAATCCTAAGGTAGCTGGGGTGCCTCTGTATGCTATTAGAATCCATCTGTGTGCATAGGGAAATGACTGTTTAATATTGGCTTTCCATTTTTGTAGAGTAACTATACTTTTTTGAATATGTGAGAGAGATATAATTAGGGGTTTAGGACCCATTATTTATAGGCAAATGCAAGGTGCAGGGGGGATTTAGATAGACTAAACCTAGGTTTTATTCTGACTAGGGTTAGGTTAAGAAATTCTATGTGGCAAGATCACATTCCTTATGAGAAATATCTCATCCTCACACATGTGTGAGGATGGATTAGGGCTAATTATGATTAGGAGGTGTTCCAATTTAAACATGATTAAAGAAATATCTCAACAAACCCTAATATCACATATGTGGGAGGATTTGATTAAGGCTAATCAATATTAAAGGTTCTTTTAATCAAATTTATCCTAAAAAGTGACTTAAGTGAAGTCAACATTAAATTAGTATTTGATAATTGACTCATTAATTAATTTGGTCAACTAATACCCCGTGGGGGTCTTAATTGTGTGTGAATAGACTGTTGAATGATATTTTTATGTTTCAAATATAATTTGGAAGGCTTGCAAGGGTTTAGGACCTAGAATCTAGTGAAGTAGTATAAAGGAGTCTACATGATGCTATGATAATCTATGTTGATCTACGTACGACTACGACCATATACGTATGACTACGCATGACTACAACAATCTACACAAGTATAGGATGATCTACAATAGTCTACGCTGGTCTATGATAGCCTAGGGATACCTATTATGGCCTATGTAAACCTACAAGTGTATAGAAGGATCTACAAGTACATAGGGATAGCAATGTGCAACTTTTGGGTGTCTACATTTACCCCTTTTTGTACTATAGTGTGTGGAACATAGTTTAATACAAAAATATGAAGGGTTTGTGTAGAGGGAAAAGGGATAGAAAGGGAATGGGATCTAATCAAATATATGTAGCCACTTAAAGCATGACCATACAACATTGATTGATAGCCAAGAAGAGAATGGAAAAGAATGGGATCCAATCAAAGGTATGTAGCTGCTCAAAGTGTGACCATACAACATTGACTAGATAGCCAAGAAGGAGAAGAGAAGAGAATGGAATCCAATCAAAGGTATGTAGCCGCTCGAAGTGTGACCATACAACATTGACTAGATAGCCAAGAAGGGAAGGGAAAATAATGGGATCCAATCAAAGGTATGTAGCCGCTCAAAGCATGACCATATAACATTGACTAGATATCCAAGAAAGGAAGGTAAAAGAATGAGATCTAATCAAAGGTATGTAGCCACTCGAAGCATGACCATTCAACATTGACTAGATAGCCAAGAAGGAGAAGGAAAAATAATGGGATCTAATCAAAGGTATGTAGCAACTTGAAGCATGACCATACAACATTTACCGATAGCCAAGAAGGAGAAAAGAAGGAAAGGAAAAGAGGAAAGAAATAAAAATAATATCGGTAAAAGGAAATGGATGATTGTGAATGCAATGAAGTGAATTTGCTGAGTCCGTATGATAATTATGTTGCTATACTAGTTGCTTGAGAATGACAACTTTTGACTGCTTTGCTTTTGCAACCAGATCAGTGTGGTCCAAAAGTATGATTAAGACAAAATCCTAACTAAATATTTGCTATTGATCGATTGATGAGAACATGGTGACACGTGTCAAACCATTTGAGTTAGTTAACATTTGAATTATTCAAACATATCATTCATTGTGCTCCATGAATGCTAGAGTGAAGTCTTCCAAATGTTGCATTGAATTAGTCACCCATGTCATTAATTGTGCTCCATGAATGCTAAGATGACCTTTCCATTGTCACGCATAACTCTCTTGATGTAACCCATGTCTGATTGTGATTGAGATTATTTTGTATGATAATATTCAGCAAAAAAAATTGTAGACAAATGTGCTAATCATGCTTTTGGATTTTCGATGTTGTGATTGCATGCAAAGTTGACTTTGGATATGAATACCCCCTCAAATTAGGAATCAACAATGAGGCGAATGAAGTGTGATGATTTTATGATGTAGTGATTGATAAGATACCAATGCATGATGTGTATGATTGCAAATTGAATTAGAAGAATTTTTTTTTGAGAAGTTCCTAGAGTTGTAGAAGAAGTTTGCATGATTTCCTAGGGTTTTGGGAGCAGTTTGATTGATTTTGGAAGGTTTGAGCTGAATTCACCACCCAAGGGGTAATTTTGACCTAAATTGCCACCCAAGAGGCAAATTAGGGTTTTGAACTATTTAACACGTGTAGTGTTTTGGTAGTTTTGGGAACCAAATGATGTCAAAATTGGACAAATATTTTACTGTTGGAAAGTTCTTTCTAATCCTGATACAATGGTGAAATGTTTAGGAAATGTGGAGATGATTTGATAGGTAAAAATTTAGACCAAAGATAACCCTACTTTTAGAAGTGGTGAATGCACAATCTCAAGCCTTGGGAAGGTTACACATGGAAGCAAAATATTTGTAAAATATTGTTGTGTTACACTAGGCTATGCTAGGCTACGTATGATATGTATGCTAGGCTAGGCTAGGCTATGTATGTTATGCTATGCTAGGCTAGGATAGGCTATTTTGCTGAGGTTTTGAGACAAACCTATCCAATTTTTTACTAAGGTTTTTGGAGAAACCTATCCAAATTTTTACTGAGGTTTTTGGGGAAACCTATCCAAAGTTTTACTGAGGTTTTTGAGGAAATCTATCCAAATTTTTATTGAGGTTTTTGGGAAAACATAATTTGCTAAGAGATTTTTTAAAAAGTATGTTCAAAATTTTTTCTCAAGATTTTGGAAAAAAACTTAGTGTGTTAAGACTCTAAAAAGAATATTTGTGATAAAATGTAAGGCAAAGGGTGAAACCTTTTGGACCTAGTGATTGATTTGATTTGATTAAGGTGAGGTAAAGGATGCGACCTTTTTAACCTGGTGATTTGATTTGACAAGGGCAAGGTGAAGTTACCCCAATTTTGAATGATAGATGAAACATATACATACCTTTTTTTTCGATTGTTACATATGCGTGTGTGATTTTGATGGTTTGGGATGTATTGTGTTTATGTTTGCATAGGTAGCACAATATGATCTATAGGTATTGTATCGCTCCAAATTTTTTGCATCCTTACCTTCAGGCTATAGGATCCGCGCCCGGAAGGGGGATGCGAGAAGGATGGGACAATACCTCGGACTGAGAGGCCCTTTGAAGGTCCCGCCTCTCGGGGGAGGGGTATAAGGGTGAATTTTTGACGGATGGTGGGTTCACCAGGAAACTTTTGAGTGGCAGTTTCCATGCCTAGGTTGAGAGTAGGTTTGATGTGTTCATTTTGTGCTTTAATCATTCAATTCCTAGGTTTGGCCAAGATGAATCTAAGCTATTCTATATGCCAATGCTGATTTTTATGAATACAAAAAACATGCATAAGTGCTAAACACAGAAAGTAGGCTAAATAAAATAGAACATACCTGATTCCGGATGTCTGATGAAGATTCTAAGTTTTGTAGAAGTCCAAATCATCTCAAATCATACGTAATCATCTGTAATTGCATAGAATCATCTCAGATCTCAGTCGGTCATCTGAGATCAGACGAGATCATCGTCGATATGATGAATTCATTAGACGAATTCATTTAAGAAACCTGCAATCATAGAAATAGATACAAAATACCAAAAATGCAACTGCAAAAGCAAGGGGAAATGATAGAAATAATAGTAAACTTGCCCAAATGATAAATCCAGATAGCAATTAAAAGGAAATGCATCAATTTGATAATTTATTTTGACTTTATCATGCATCTATACTAAATGAGGTGAACTCCAGGATGCATAAATATAATAACTAAGATAATGCATAAAGAAATGCAGAGAAACGATAAGAAAATGCAAACTCTGGGCTCTGATTGCCCCCAATCTGGACTACAGTCGAGATCGCCTCCAATCGTACGAGATCATCATCGATCTACGATAGGATCATCCGAAATCGTCTGGAATCGCCTGCGACGATCCAAGCTTGCTCCAACTGAAAAATAGTAAGATTCCTGCAAGAAAACTTGAAATACGCAATGCAAACAAAAGTATGAAGGTGTTCTAAGGCACAAGGAACTAAATTTGTAGGGAAATCAGTCAGCTAGGGGGTTCAGGGGGATAAACTGAGAAAATCCCAATTTATATAGGATTAGGGAGAGGTTAGGAGGTTGGAGATCATCCCAATTTGGGAGATCTCCAATGGGGGAGACTCTAACTACGCAGACACGCTTTTTGCCCAGGTTAGAGAAGCTGTTGAAACAGAAGCTAATTATGAAAATTTGGTTTTGGGATGAAATCGTCTGGACGTTCTGTTCTAGATGAATTCGTCAGATCTGGGATGATTTCGTCTGATCTGCGATGATATCGTCCAACGGTCAAAACAAATCCTAAAAATGGCACGAAAAACAAGGGAAGCGGGTAACAGGCGGTTAACGAGCGATTTGGGGTTAAAATTCAAATTTTTATCTTTTTACTAAGGTTTAACTGTGCCAATTTTAGGGTGCTACATTTTGCCCCCTCTTTAGCGAATTTTTTGAAGAAAATGCGTTAAAGACGAGTTCTTCCCATTTTACGAGAAAGCAAAAATTTACTCAATTTTCTAGACGACGATTCTTGGTCGAATCGTACGACTGCTGACTATGGTGCCCCCTCCGTGTTTTTACCCAAATCGAATGTTTGAGGTAAAAGCATGGAAAAGCAAAATTAAAAAAAGTTGTTGATTTAAAATAAAATTAAGAAAATAGGGTAAAACCCTAATTCATTTTTACTATTCATTTTTATTGTTTTAGAGCTCTACAGAAAAAATGGTTGAGACAGCGCACCGATCGACAGAGGTCCGACGCGGGCTACGGGTAAGGATCTAATCCTAGTGAATTATGTTTGGATTTAATTTGTGCAATTTTTTGATTGAAATTTTGACTGTTTGGGGCATCACGGCCATTTTTAGGCCGTCGACGACGTCGGGATGAAATCGTCCCTATTTCGTCGAAATCGTCTCTAGATCGTCGATTTCATCTGAGGGCGAAATCGGTGAACTAGGGGCGATCTCGTCCAACAAGGGGCGATCCCCAAGTTGTGAAATAGGAGATGATTTCATCCTACAAAGGATGATTTTGCCCAATTTAGGACGATATCATCCAATAGTGGACGATATCATCATTTGATGAAATTAAGTTTGTTTGAATTGCATTTAATTTGATTTTAATAATTGGTTTATTAATGAATTTTATTGTTTTATTGTTTGTTTTGCAGAGGGGATTACTAAAGAGTCGAGAGTGGAAATACGAGGGGCTGAGAGATGACATAGCCGTGCTCGACCAGGTGGAGCGTGACCGACTAGCACAGGTCGGTTTGTAGCATGTGGTAGAGATGCCACAAGTACCGACGGACATGGGGCTACTGACAGCCCTAGCAGAGAGGTGGTATCCGGGGTCGTCCTGCTTTCGGTTACCGATAGGGGAGATGGCTCCCACACTAGAGGACGTATGGAGGATCTTGAGGATCCCCATACAGGGATGGCTGATGACTCCTACGGCCAATCAGGGCTAGGCGATGATGAGGCTGAGCGGAGACCCGAGCTTCACCCTGGAGAAGGGCGGAGTGAACATCGAGTCTCTAAGGCAGATGCCTGGGGCATCTAGGCTGACTCAAGTTTTGGCAGGGGTGGTAGGTGGCTTACTGTTGTGCCACCAGAGTGGGTGCAGGCTACCATGGCTCCTCTCAGATGTGGTCTGTGACATGAGAGACCACGGATACAGGTTTGCATGGGGCAGCTTTGTACTATGCCGCTTGTATAGGATCCTGCATGGGGTCGTATACAAGGGAGGCCGATGTCTGGTCTTGACATCACTACTACAGGTTTGGTGCTGGGAGCACATCATGGTGCAGAGGCCGGTAGGGCTCCCACTGATAGGGGTTGACCGAGAGAGGCCCCAGGTTTTCTACTGGTGGTTACAGAGGGGGTCACAGTGGTGGATAGATCTGTCGATGTCACGAAGGTTGCTAGATGACCTCATCCTAGACCAGATCACCTAGAGGCCATGGAGAGAGCATCCAGGGTGGGCAGAGGATGGGCAGGAGCTGGCTCGCATCAGGTGAGTCTGCTGGCTGAGGATGGAGCGGGGAGAGGTAGAGCTCCACCGCTATGACCGAGTTCTATGATAGTTCGGTCTTTAATAGGGGATCCCTTCTCTTAGGGATTACGAGTACTCCTAAACTATCTGGGATAGTACTACACTGAGCGGGGCTCCAGACATGCAACGGTTCTAGAGTCAGGACATGGATGATGCCCCCATCCAGCCAGTGGATGGTGATGATGTTAGGGTTGTCGATGGATATGATGCCTGGTACGTAGGCATCCACCCTCCTCGGATGATGAGGGCATAGGGTCCGATGCATGCCATGGTGTGATGGATGGGGAGGCGACGTCAGGCTACTATTGAGGCAGCATGGGGTCACGACGGGAGAGAGCAATGATGATCTCCATAGGAGAGATGCCAGAGGATGGCACGGGCTCCATAGAGGCCACAATAGATAGGGAGGAGGGAGGAGAGATTCCCTTCTCAATAGGGGGAGAGGCCACCATCACCCGATAAGGGCAAGGGTGTCGAGGTAGGGGAGAGCAGCGAGATGGTGGCTCTCCGGGCTGAGAATGCCCACCTTCGGGCTTAGGTGCAGACACTACAGGATGAGGCTACATGGCTCAGGGCTCGGAGTGGAGGGGCGAGCATGGAGGAGCTAGTGTGGTCTATGATGCAGACCATGTTCTACCAGGGGGTATACTTCCAGCTGGTTCTAGAGGGCCAGAGGGTACAACTGCTAGTCGGCATTACTGAACCAATCAGGATGGGATCGATGAGGACATCCTCACGATCGATAATGAGGACCCGAGACACAGCACGGACCTCTATGGGACCACCTCCTCCATGCCAGGGTGGGAGAGGAGATGAGGCTGAGAGCTCGAGGGCTTCTCGAGACTAGCTGACTATAGACTGCACAGAGATTGTATAGATTTTTGAGAGGATTGAGTATGCCAGGGTATAGATTGTGGCATACCAATCCAGTTTTGATATGATGTACATAATTTGATATATATATATATATATATATATATAAGTCTTGTTTTTGATGATATGACTTGTGTATATGTTGTATGATGCTTTAATTTTTGAATTTTGGTGATTGATGATTCATGTAATTATGTCGTTTGGAAATAAATTATAATTTTTATGTCATGGCATAAAATTGTAAATGAAATAATCTGATGTGAATAAATTGGTTGTTTTGTGGTGTGATTTGATGAAAAATAAAAGGGACTTCTAACAATAATTTCAAAGGACATTGTCATTGTTATAGACCATTTCATGGAGTCACCACTCGCTAGGTCATCAAGCTAATCCCAGTATAGAAATATTGTTAAAAGTAAAAGAGTGCTTAAGAGACTGTCTTAAGACTTTGGGTTGTGATGATGAAAAATGATGATGGTGATGATTTGTTTTCAGATTTTCATAAAAAATATTATGCATGACATATTAAAGAAATATGATTTTTTGCTAGGCATACATTCCTAAGTGTGATAAAATTTTTGAATAAGTCCCTAGGAACTATACCATCATTGCAAAATTGAATGTTGACATAATGAAATGAAAAAAATGTGTTCGTTCTTTTTAAAGCACAATTGTGTAACATAATGATGTAAGCCATATGTTTTTATAAATTAAAATGAATGGGAAAATAAAATTAGAACAATGGTTTGCGCTAGGCATAGAATTATAGGTATAGACTTATACCATCATCGCGAAATCCAAAGAAGAAATTGATATTTTAGTTTTATTGCATGATTGATTTTTGATTTTGAGATAAACAGAAAATAATAATATATAAACTTGACTTTATTTACTAGATTTTGTAATATGTTGTTTGAAAGAATTTTGGGATTTTTGAAAACAATGTATGTAATTGTTTTTATACTAAACAGATGTTCTGAAATAAGAAGAAAAAATTATTCCAAAAGAGTTGCAGAAATATTTTAAATTATCTCAAAGACAAATGTAGATTTATAAGGAACCCTCATGTGCATATGTGAGTTCATTGCCGATCTTGATTTATCATAATGATACAAAAATCTCTCAAATACAAATGTGTGTGCAATTGTATTGTTCATTTACCAATTTTGAGCAAGATAATTTGATACAAGTAATTTGAATTAACCAAATGAGTGTTCGTTGACCATGATTTATATGCATGTAACCGTACTAGACTACTATGTAAGTCGGGTCATCAAGAGCTAGCTAATCCATAAGCAGACATAGGTCTATACAAAAGAAGGTCGCTAATGTGACAGACATATCACCACGCTAGGGATTACCCAAGGCCAAGCGGGTTGGGCACAAACCACCTGTTATGGGGCTTACCTCACAGTTTTTGAATAATTGAGAATTCCAGGGATTCAAGCTCATTCACCCTTCTTTTCTTTTCAAGGGGTAGGGAAAGGGATTTTATTGCTTTTTGCTTTTTCTTTTCTCTTTTTGCTTCTTTTTTTTTTTTGTATTTTTGCTTGGAACTGAGATAATGCTGAAATATTGTTGAGATGGTACAAAATGATATTTTTCTTTTTCTCATTTTCTTTGACTTTTCTTTTTCTTCCTATGCTAGGGATACTTGCTCGGATTGGCTGTAGAGCAAGGGATTTTTATTCTAGGTAGGGGTGAGCTTGTCCTTTTGTCAATTCTCAAAGATTCTAGACCATGTGCATGATAGGATAGCAGGGGAAACTTTTCGCTCAAGAAACCACTTCTACTATGTAGCATCATATCGAATTTGCAATGAAATCATTTTAATGTGAAGAGATATACTTGGTTCAAGTAAATAACAAGATCAGTTCTCTATGCTCAAAAAATTTATTTAATTCAACTGTGGATTTTGATATAAGAGAGATTAATAATCATACCAAATAAAATCAAGATATTTATTCATGTGAGTGTGAAAGTGCGGGATTCCAAATAAATGCTAATTTATCCAAAATAACTGAAAATATAACTGCAATACTTCAAGAATTGACAGGTACAAAAATAAAAGATGTTTTTGAAGATTTTTGATGATTTTGAAGTGTTTTTATATTTTGATTTTAATTTATGAATGGAAAGAATAAATACTATTATTGTTTTTTTGAAATTTTTATATGGATAACGAAAATGAAACAATATGCAAAATAACAATATATACAATGATGAAATGACCAGATTTTATGCATAATAGCGTTTGAGATGCATAATGTTCATAGGTTCTTTAAGATCTTTACCATCTAAGGTAGATAATCTGTATGCTCCTGAGCCAAATTTAGCAGTGATGACATATGGTCCAAGCCAGTTGGGCTCAAATTTACCTTTAAGGTCTTTAGTTGCATTAGTATTTTTTTGATTTTCTTTTAAGACAAGGTCGCCGATCTCAAAGGATCGATGATGAACTTTCTTGAGGTATGCTCGTTTAAGCTTGTTTTGGTAGGCACGAAGATGCTCCAAAGCATTGATGCGCTTCTCATCTAGGAGTTCCAGCTGACTAAGTCTGCCAACATGATATTCATCTCCTACTTCAGTATCTTGAAGTAGCAGAGCCAAAGAAGGAACTTCTAATTCAAAGGGAAAAACAGCTTCAACGCCATAAACCAAAACAAAAGGTGAAGTACCTGTGGGGGTGCGAATGCTAGTTCGATAAGCCCACAAAGCAGGATATAATTGGATGTGCCAATCTCGACCAGATTTATTGACCAATATTTTGAGGATTTTGATTAATGTTTTATTAGATGCTTCTGCTTGGCCATTACCCTGAGGATAATAGGGAGTGGACCAACGATGTTGAATTTTATATTTTTGACATAATTTCTTGACATCTTTATTTTTGAAACAAGTTCCATTATCTGAGATGAGATTTGCAGGAATTTCAAACCTACAAATAATTTGATTAAAAATAAATTTGGAAACTTGGGTTCCAGTGCAAGAAGCTAAGGGCATAGCTTCAACCCACTTCATGAAATACTCAGTGGCGGTTATGATAAATTTGTGTCCATCAGATGACACAGGGTTGATTTTTCCGATGATGTCTAAGCCCCATTTTGAAAAGGGCCAAGGAGATGAAATAGCCTGTAGTTCTTGTGCAGGCGCATGGACAAGGTCAACGTGTTTCTGGCACTTGTCGCAATGGTGCACATAATCATGTGCATCATTCTCCATGGTAGGCCAAAAATATCCTATCCTAAGGAGCTTCTTAGCAATGGCGCTACCACTAAAATGTCCCCCACAAGATCCATTGTGGGCTTCACTCAAAGCTGATCTAGATTCTTCTAGATTCAAACATCTCAATAGGATGCCTTCAAAAGATCTCCTATACAAGGTATTACCAATAATCATGAAGCGACTTGCTCGTCTACGTAACAACCGACGTTGGTTGCTATTACAACCTTCAGGAAAGGTCCCATTTTGAAGAAAATTAAATATATCAGTGTACCATGGTTCAGGAGTAGTTTCATTGATTAGAAACACATCCAAAGGTTCTAAGCATGATTTATTTGAAGTGGGTTCCTGGAGTCGATGAATAATGATGGTAGCATATTCATCATCTAACTCCAAGGGCAAAAGAGATGCAACTGTAGCCATAGCGTCAGCCGCACGGTTGCTAGTTCGAGGAATAGCTTCCAAGGTAACTTGATCAAATAAAGATAATAATTGTAAGACATATGCTTTATATGGGCGTAATTTATCATCTCTGGTCTGATAAACATCATTGATTTGATTTATGACAAGTTGAGAATCATCGAAAACCAATAAATTTTTAATTTTTAGTGCCAAGGCAGCTCGTAATCCAAGGATTAGAGCCTCATATTCAGCAAGTATTATTAGTGCAAGCAAATGTTAATTTGAAGGACAGAGGTATAAGATGTTTCTATGGAGATATTAAAATAATACCTGCACCAGCCCCACTCATGCATCGGGCTCCATCAAAGTATAGGGACCATTGCTCTGGATGGTCTGCCTCTAGTTTAAGGCATTCATCGAGAAACTCAATGATGAGGGGATGGGTAGACTCTAAGGGTGCAGCAACTAACTGATCTACTATGATTTGACCCTTAACAGACTTCTGTCCTATAAACATGAGTTCAAACTCGCTTAGCGCAAGAACCCACTTTGTTGTGCGACCAGATAAATAAGGTCGACTCATGAGATATCGCAAAGGGTCGAATTTAGCAATAACATATGTTTTCTGACTGAGCATATAATGGCATAATTTTTGTGTAGAAAATATGACTGCTAGACATAACTTCTCTAATACTGTATAGCGAGTTTCATAACTGATTAAAGTTCTGCTAATGTAATAATTAGCACGTTCTTTCTTCTCATCGTCAAGTTGAGCTAACATAGCTCCTAAGGCAAAATCTGAAGCAAAAATGTACAAGATAAATGGGCGATCAGATCTAGGTGGTGAAAGCACCGGTGGTTTAAGAAGATATTGTTTGAGGAGTTCAAATGCTTCCTGACATTCGTCGTCCCAATGAAAAGAGACATCTTTCTTAAGAAGCTTAAGAAAGGGTCCGGTTTTGTCCGCCAACTTATCGATGAAGCGACGAATAGCTTGAAGTTTACCTTGTAGACTTCGTAATTCAGATATATTTGTGGGTGCGGGCATATCAGTGATAGCCATGATCTTGAGAGGGTCAATTTCAATGCCACGTAAAGAAACTATAACCCCTAATAATTTACCGGACTTAACTCCGAATATACATTTAGCTGGATTTACTCGGATAAGATATTCCCTTAACCGATCAAATACTTTTCTCAAGTCATCTAAATGATCATCTTCTTTGATGGAACGAGCTATAATATCATCTACATAATCATGTAGAATATCATGCATCATATCGTGAAAGATATAAGTCATAGCTCGTTGATAGGTTGCACCTGCATTCTTCAAACCGAATGGCATCACTTTCCAACAAAAGGTTCCCCAAGGGGTAATAAAGGTTGTTTTAGCCTGATCTTCAGGAGCTATCCTGATCTGATTATAACCAGAGAATCCATCCATTAGGGATATCATTCCACTCCCAACAGTAAAATCAATGATCTGATCCATGTTGGGAAGAGGAAAATCATCTTTAGGGCATGCAACATTAATATCTCTGAAGTCTGTGCAAACCCTAACTTTGGTAGCTTCTTTCTTAGTTACTGGAACTACATTTGAGATCCATTCAGCATAATCAATGGCTTGTATAAAAATAACCTTCAAGAGCTTTTCTAATTCCCCTTTGACTAGTAAGGCCACTTTAGGATGCATTTTTCTAAGTTTCTGTTTAACAGGTTTAGCATCCGGATGGACTACTAGGTGATGCATAACTACAGAAGGGTCTAATCCTGGCATATCCTCATATGTCCAAGCAAAGACGTCTTCATATTGTTTAAGAAATGCAATGTATTTATCTTGTTTTTCTTGACTCAATTCTGATCCAATGTTGATTATGTGAGGGTTATCTTCGGTTCCAATGTTAATTTTTATGACATTCTCTACTTCCATGTGTAGATCTCTCTCAAAATTAGGCGAGGTAGGTGAAACGCCCAATTCTTGTAATTCTTCCAAGGTTAGCTTGGATAATTCATCTTGAGGAGTCGTGGCCTCAAGCTGGGCTATACTAGGTATAGAGCCATCGAAATAAAATCCGTTATATAACAATTCCTCAACGGAGACATCATGGAAGATATCCCCCTCCAACTCATCATCGGATTCAACAATCATCTCAGGGTAAGCTATGGATAGCATATTACATGTAAATGGGTTATTCCTTAAACGCAAAGCATCGCGTTCATCCAAATAATCTTGGTAAGATATGAGATGGTCATCATCCTCAAATGGGAAGGGCTGACCTTTACTAGGAAATAGGCCCACACCACATCGGGTAGGCCATGGTTCTACCTCAAAAGGTTCTTTCATACCATTCTGGGAAGGTCCCAAACCTTTCCCTTTATATCCCAATTTAAGCATTATAGGCTTAGCTTTAATATACTCATTAGCAAAATAACATCGAGCATATCCATCATAATGTGTCTTGATGTTTCTAGGTATTCTTCCCCAGTCATATCCCTTATAAATAAAAGTGCAACTCCCGACTTGGTAAATACTTCCCATAGGCTATGGGAGACCCAAGGTGCGAGGAGAGGGTGGCAATTTATTTAAAATAAGGGAATCTTGCATAGCAACGTTTGTTTTTTCTGATATAAGAATTTTAGATAAATCGGGTAAGAGCTCATCAGTAAGAGCATAAGAGGTAGAAGGAACATTTCCTACATCGTCGGATGCGGAAAGTATGCCTTTAGTGGATGTAGATGTTATAGAGATGTCGATGGATGGGTCTATAGGTATAGAAGTGATAGGAGTAAGACAAGAAGCATTGGTTGTGGGTTTAGGATCCTTTTGGGGTCCTAATGTGGTTTGTTCGGAAGACGGTTGAACTATATGTAGAGGTGTAGTTGATGGAGTAGATGATGTTATGAGTGTGTGTTTCATACGTTTAGATGGTTGATGAGAATTAGGATGTGTGGATGATAAAGCAGGGCAAAATTGAACTCCAACAAGTTCTGCCAAAGCACACATATCAAAGGGTCTAGGATCACCATGAATGGTAACCAACTGATTTTTAAATTTGAATTTAACACATTGATGTAAAGTTGAGGGAACAGCTCGCATTGCGTTGATCCAAGGGTGACCCAAAAGTATATTGTACGATGTAGGGCAATGTACAATAAATACGGTTGTGTCTAAGGTTCTTGGACCAACTTGCAATGGGATAGTGATAACTCCACACGTTTCTTGTGTTTCGTCATTGAAGGCTTTTATGATCATATCAGTTCTTTTCATTTCATCACTTCTAAACCCAAATATTTGGTAGAAGTCAAAAGTGCAAATGTTTAAAGATGAACCATTATCAATCAAGACTCGTTTAACTGCTACATCTCCAATTAGGGCAGTAATATATAAGGGGTTATCCTTATGTAAACTATGTTGTGGTATATCTCTATCCCGAAAGTCAATACAATCGACTTCACGAGTTATGATAGTATTGGACATGGCTTCAGGTTGAATATTTTGTGGTACCATCATCTGGCTTAATGTGAGCATTAATTCATCCCTATGTGTAGGAGAAGATCTTAAAAGGTCCAAAAGGGAAATTCTAGCTGTAGTATTTGATAATTGTTCATTAATATTATAAGGAGGCTTAGGTTGAACATTAGGCGCATGATTCCCTTTATTAGGAATTTTCAAAACAAATGGAGCTGATCCATCATTCTGAGTTTGATCTTGTTGAGAATTTTGAGCCTGTTGTCGAGTAACAACTCCGATGGTACCTACAATATTATTTTGAGGATGATGAATAGGTCTTGGTCTAGCATTTATGGCTTGTTCATTAGAAAGTAATTGGTGAGAAGATGGTCTAGTAGTGACTCTTCTTGGAAATGGTTCTTCTGGAACCATAGAACTTGTGATAGGTTGAATAGGATCTGATTCATCTTCAGAGCTATTCGATTGATTTGAGGTGATTTCCATGTCACTTTCAGTCTCGTATTCGGTATCACTAAGATCAGGTGTCCGAATATTATATAGAGGTCTGGTCGTAACCATGGATAAAGTTGTGTCAAATACTTCCACATCATGAGTAGGTGAATGTCCACTAATAGTTCCTACATATCGGGTAGGAGGGGGAACATTATGGTGCTCAATTTGATTAGCCACTTCTTTACCATGCTTTGGTAAAGGATGTTGAAATATGTCCAATGATTGATTGGCATTCTGATTCTGATTTTGAGGGATGTTCTTTTGAGCATTATTAGGAGGATTTTGTTTAGGTTGAAAGGCTTGCACCTCCATCTCATTGTTATCAATCAGGTCTTGTATTTTATGTTTTAATATTTTACAAGAGTTGGTAGCGTGTCCAGGTCCTCTATGGAAATCACAATGTAAATCAGCTCTGTATCCGGGTATAGTTGGATCAGGTTCCCGGATATTTGGTAATTGGATCAAACCTCATGCTAGTAATTGCGGGAGAATGGTTGATAGAGGTTGATTTAACCTAGTAAATTCTTGAGGTGGTTTATCAAGAGGTTTCAGTATAAATTTCTCTATTGTTTTCGTAGCATTAACAGTAGCGATATTTCTACTATCAGTGACTCCATCACCCACAACTTGTTTATTTTTATATTGATTTCTGGATGTTTTCTCATCATCTTTCTTTTTAAGTTGACCTCTCCTAATAAGAGCATCTTCCACTCTTCGAGCTAAATCTATAGCTTGATCGAAGGTGGTCAAGGTAGCAGTTGATAACTCATAGGATAGTTGTTCTTGTAAATTATTGATAAAGATATCCAACATTTCCCGATAAGGTAACACAAAGTGCAATTTTCCTATCAACTGTCTCCATCGAGCTAGGAAATCAGCAAAACATTCATCTTTGTCTTGTTTTAGGTTGTATAAATCTTTAATGGTTACATGCCTTTCAATGTAGGCACTAAATTGATGCACAAAAGACTCGACGGTTTCTTCGAAATTCCTCAAAGAATGAGTGGGTAGTTGATAATACCATTCTAATGCCATTCCTCCTAAACTTTTTGGGAACATCTTTAGTAATAACAAGTCATCATGTGATATGTCATGACATGCTATCCTAAACATACGAAGATGCTCTATGGGATCTTCGGTTCCTTTGTATATAGGTAGGACAGGCATAGGAAAGTGTTTAGGATATGGTTGTGCTACAACTATAGGATCTAGAGGCTGACTACACATCTCTCGATAATTGTACGAGGGACGGTAGGGATCTATCTGGTCCATGCGGGAGACTAACTATTTCACCATGGCTTCCAGATTACCAGTTTGTCCACCATATTGGTTTGGTGGTATTTGAGCATATGATGGCGTGACGTAAGGATTGGATGCTATATTGCTATTATGCAAATGGTTGGTAGGAAGAGTATTATGAAGAAGATTTGTTGTAGCATTATGTTGTATCCCAGATTGTTGGAAATTGGTGTTTGGTTTTGTTTTAGGCTTTTGTTGATTTGAGGTATGTTGATCAATAACTTGGCGAAATAGAGCAGTGAATGAAGGTTTCTTTTGTGTGGGAATAACCCTAGGCTTGGTAACAGGCACTCTAGGTGGTTGGGTAACCTGTTGTTGTTGCATGTTCTGGATTATAGCGGCCATATCCAAATTGGATGGTCCAGCTTGATCACTTTCTTGATCAACGAAGGACAAGGGATTAGTGCGTGTGTGATATATTTCTTCTAGGGTTGCTTGAGTGTCACTAATTTGATCCTTGTCCATATGGACTGCTCTATTAAGGGTGCCAATATTAGTATTGAGGAACTTCCAAAAATGTTCCATGTTCTCAAAAGTAACAGCTCCTTTCGAAGACATTTTAGGGGATGAGGATCCTTCCCCTCTAACAATTTCTCTTTGTTCATTTGCTTCAACAAACTCTTCTTCTTGTTGGTCTAGTGTTCCTTCTTCCTGAATTGGGTCTTCAGGAAGGACATCTAGTTTATTTATTGGTTTTCCTAACCAATCTTCTTCTACTTCAATCTATTTTCCATTCCTAAGTCTAGTCATTATGCTTAAACTTAGATTTTAGCAAATATATATTATATATATATATATATATTTGCAACAAATTTGGGAGGTATATATTTTAATTATATACCTACTATAATACTTAAAAGAAAATGTTTTGATTTTTGTTATGTTTTTTTTTTTTTTTTTTTTTTTGTTTTTATGATTATAAAGACAACAAACAGCACACTAAATGCAAGAAATAATAATAAAAGAATGGCTTAGTTTTCTATAAATAGTTTATAGATATCATTGATGGGATCAAGTTCATCAGGAGTCATGAAATGCTCCTCTTCAAATTGAAAATGGTTTTTCAAGAATTTGACAAAGTGTGCTATGGTGATGTTATCTACTTCTGACTCTGACTTGTAAAAATAGAGCTCATGGCAATACTCTCGATATAACATAGCTCTAGGAACTCTATTCCATCTCTTTCTATCCGTAAGAACGACCTCTTGATCCTCTATACGAGATAGAAATTTATGCACTACAACTGCATTGTCGAGGTATTCCTCAAAGGTGTACAACTCAGAAGACACAAGGGCTCTTTTATCTGCTAACCACCTATGGCAAGCTCTCTGAAGTTCATGATATAAGGTCACTTGATCAGGATCCAGGATTCTATCTAGGACAAACCTCTTGATTTGCCTAAGTTCGGTTGATCTAGATTCAATGATATTCAATCTCCTATTAAGTTCGTCCCATAAAGGTTGAACCCTATTTGTTTGAGGTACTCTAAGTACAGAAGTAATCTCTATAGCTGCTAATTGATTCTCAACATTAATGGTGACAACTCATCTTTTATTATAATCTACCATCTAAATATGATATGCAATCTTTGATTCTAAATGCATTTATGTTTTGTTTTTTTTTTGGATTGTTTTCAAAAGGTTTTTAGTTTTCACGTCGGGTTCACCAAAATGTATCGCTCCAAATTTTTTGCATCCTTACCTTCAAGCTATAGGATCCATGCCCGAAAGGGGGATGCGAGAAGGATGGGACAATACCTCGGACTGAGAGGCCCTTTGAAGGTCCCGCCTCTCGGGGAGGGGTATAAGGGTGAATTTTTGATGGATGGTGGGTTCACCAGGAAACTTTTGAGTGGCAGTTTCCATGCCTAGGTTGAGAGTAGGTTTGATGTGTTCATTTTGTGCTTTAATCATTCAATTCCTAGGTTTGGCCAAGATGAATCTAAGCTATTCTATATGCCAATGCTGATTTTTATGAATACAAAAAACATGCATAAGTGCTAAACATAGAAAGTAGGCTAAATAAAATAGAACATACCTGATTTCGGATGTCTGATGAAGATTCTAAGTTTTGTAGAAGTCCAAATCATCTCAAATCATACGTAATCATCTGGAATTGCATAGAATCATCTCAGATCTCAGTCGGTCATCTGAGATCAGACGAGATCATCGTCGATCTGACGAATTCATTAGACGAATTCATCAAAAACCTGCAATCACAGAAATAGATACAAAATACCAAAAATGCAATTGCAAAAGCAAGGGGAAATGATAGAAATAATAGTAAACTTGCCCAAATGATAAATCCAGATAGCAATTAAAAGGAAATGCATCAATTTGACAATTTATTTTGACTTTATCATGCATCTATACTAAATGAGGTGAACTCCAGGATGCATAAATATAATAACTAAGATAATGCATAAAGAAATGCAGAGAAACGATAAGAAAATGCAAACTCTGGGCTCTGATTGCCCCCAATCTGGACTACAGTCGAGATCACCTCCAATCGTACGAGATCATCGTCGATCTACGACAGGATCGTCCGAAATCGTCTGGAATCGCCTGCGACGATCCAAGCTTGCTCCAGCTGAAAAATAGTAAGATTCCTGCAAGAAAACTTGAAATACGCAATGCAAACAAAAGTATGAAGGTGTTCTAAGGCACAAGGAACTAAATTTGTAGGGAAATCAGTCAGCTAGGGGGTTCAGGGGGATAAACTGAGAAAATCCCAGTTTATATAGGATTAGGGAGAGGTTAGGAGGTTGGAGATCATCCCAATTTGGGAGATCTCCAATGGGGGAGACTCTAACTACGCAGACACGCTTTCTGCCCAGGTTAGAGAAGTTGTTGAAACAGAAGCTAATTATGAAAATTTGGTTTTGGGACGAAATCGTCTAGACGTTCTGTTCCAGATGAATTCGTCAGATCTGGGATGATTTCGTCTGATCTGTGACGATATCGTCCAACGGTCAAAACAAATCCTAAAAATGGCATGAAAAACAAGGAAAGCGGGTAACGAGCGGTTAACGGGCGGTTTGGGGTTAAAATTCAAATTTTTATCTTTTTACTAAGGTTTAACTGTGCCAATTTTAGGGTGCTACTGGTATGTATGATTAATAGATACATATGTGTGAATGGTTGAGATCTATTATCGTTCTTTCATGTGAATGAATTTGTAGCATAGTATGCATGATTATGTTTCGAATGCAGTGTGATGTGATATCAAATGTGATGTTGTACTAAATGCACATAGAGTAAATGCAATGTTGTAATTTGATTTGGGGATGTATGTGATTCAAAATGTAAGAATGTGATCTGCTATTTTAAATGCATGTAAGATGAATGCATATAGGTGTGTATGACATAGATGCATGAATGCATGTATGGACTTACTGAAATGTGCCTAGGAAGCACTTGTATCGTGACATTGACCTGTATGGATGCGGTCCATTCCATGATTTTGGGATGGTGGATAATGTAAGGCATGTGTAATGGCTTTGACTAACATAGTTATGACCATCAAATCTCAAACCCTTAGCTATACAAGCATTTGTGGCAACTTATAACATAATCGGGCTGGTTCAAAGTCTGTCTTGGACCTATGTGTGTGAATGTGTAAGGTTCATTTATCCATTTTGAGGGAGGTAGGATTAACCCATTGTAGATGCTACCGGACTAGCTAGCTCATCCATCCACAATAGTGATCTCTACAAAAGCGAGATGCTAATGTGAGAGATGTGTTGTCACCCGTAAGACTATTCCATTGGTAGGCAGGCTCTTGGAGCCTATTGCTAGCGATGGAAATCATCCCATGGTGTTATGTTGAACCTAAGGACCAAAGGCGATAAGCATAACATGAGTGATATCAAGAGGCATTTCCTTTTTTTTTTGCCCCTGTTCTAGTGTTAACCTATCTGATTGTGGTAGTGCTCTTTTCTTTTTTTTTTTTTTTGCTCTTTTTGTATGGGCGATGAAGTTTGTTTTCTACCCAATTATTTATTTTTTCTTATGCTTGATCCCTTTGTTTATCCCTAGGTCGTATGTTGACCATGTAGGTGATAGGATGAGCAGGGGATACCATTCACTAGATGGTGATATCTACTCAAGATGTCCTCTTTCCTAGGCTCAAAATTGTTAATGTGTAACCTGTTGTGAGTGATTCATGAGAGAAGTTGAACCAGCCTAAAAGACCATAAGAAGAATGTACAAGACTCGGTAGCTATGGGTGACACTTGATTGCCTAAACTATAGAGTAGTCAAAATTAAACACGACACCTATGTATACCCTGATCCTAAAAAGGGGGAATGGACATCCAGGTGGTGATGCTAACAAGTGCATGTATTATTCCTGTTGAGGCGCATTTTTGGGGAGAATGTACAAACATGAATTAAAATTTTAACTATAAAGCATATGAATATGTGCAATGAATGTAACTATAAGTGATGCAAGTGGAGGAATGCAATATTTACAAGAAGAAAGTTATGTTGTGTAGAAGGAGAATTTTAGAAGAACCTATTTACAGATGAGTAAAGTGTGTAATGATGACAAAAAGTGTGATGCTATGATCATGGTTGCCCCAACATGTGGGGTGTGTGTGTGTAGTAGATGTATAAGTTGTGAGTTGTATAAGTGTATGTAATAGTCATCAAGAAGAAGGAAGATGTGAGAGTGGCATGTACAGGTGGAAGAAGTGAGAAGAAATAGACTTTGGTAACCAAAAAGAAAAGGGGATTACCAAAGTCCAAAAGATGATAGAAGAGGAGAGTGAATTAACATAGGTATGTGATTGCTCAAAGGGGGCCATGTAGCTACGTGAGGAAATTAGAAGAAATATGGATGAGGAAGTGGAAGAAGGATATAAGAAGGCCTACTGGTGGGCAAAACTATGCGAGTCAGGAGGTGTATGAGAAGGTGATGTGATGGTGTGGTTACCATGTAGCATGTTGTTCACCCAATTTTTGAATATTTTACACTCTTCAATATCATGGCCTAGTCGATGGTGGTAGATGCAGTATTCGCTCGCATGATAGTTATGCGGTTTAGGGCATGAGGTATCGACAGGTCGGGTCTTTGGTAGAGTCAAGTGGCCTTGGTGCATTAGGTGGTAAAACATTTTTGATAATGGGGTTAGTGGGAATGTCATGGGGTAAATATGGGGCTCTGTTAGAGGTGATGAAGGTCGGTCTACCTATGGTGAGGATGGACGGGTCATGGGAGACTGTCATGGATGAACGTGGCAATGGTAGTGGCTCATCTGCAACTCTAGGGCTTCGATACGGGAGATGAGATGTTGTATCTCATGGTGTGGTGGTGATGGTATTGGGGAAGGAGGTGATCGAGATTCCAATGTGAATGGAATGACCCGATGCATGGTAGAAAATGGATGTGGCTGGGATGACAAAATAGTGGAGTGGAATGACTATGGTGAATGCAAGCATTGTTGGGATGGTATACCTCATAGTGGTGAAGGTGGTGTCTTGAGGACCTATGGCATAGGTGATGGCTCTAAGTGGTGGTGTGAATGGGAATGGGGCATGTTTGCATGACCAACTTGAGTAGCTTGGGCCGCGTGGGCTTGCAAAGCCTGGGTATAGGTAGACTCACCATTGGGAAGGGGAGCGGGTAGAAATGCAGGGTGAGGTTGATGAGGTGTGTATTCCCTATTAGGTGGGTGGTAAGATCCTATGGGATGTTGTGGATGACTTGGAGGTGAATAGTGATGTCTGAGATCATCATATGGATGGGAGGATGATCCTTGTGCTTGTGGTTGGGTGGATTCCTCTTTATCATCGAAAGAGGACATGGTGATCTGGCTATCACCAGAGTGTGGTGAATAGGATGAGCCTCACTGGCGAGGGGAATGGTGTCGAGGTGAAGTGTGGTGACCTAAATGGGATGAGTGCGAGGAGCGCCTGGTATGAAGGGTGGTTGGTGGTCGGGCGAGATCGACCGGTGTAATGGGTTTTTGTTGTGGCTGTAGATGGTCCTGCATGGTGGTAGGTGAGGCCACTGTAGAGCTCTCCTACTGATGATGTGAGTCCTACAAAAGGAAAAACAAATACCCCAAGCATAAAAATGGTAGAAAGGTGAAACGTACATGTATAGAGAAATAATAAAGTAGAAATAACAGATTCACATGGTGATGTGCTTGGTGATTTACTTCTAATACTATGTGACACTCGTGATGGTGACTATGTTTATGCATCATGCATTGAATGCACGAAGATGCAAGATGTTGATGGGTTTAGGATCATTAAGGCCTTCAATATTTGCCAAATGATATGCTCCTAAACCATATTTGTGTGTGATAATAAATGGGCCCAACCAGTTTGGGGTGAATTTATCACGCTGTTGGCGAGGTTGACTTGTGATTTGCTGGTTCTCCTTGAGAACCAAGTTGCCAATCTTAAATTTATGCTGATGTACCTTACTATTGTAGGCACGATGAAGGTGATATTGATATACTCATGTGTGCTCGATGGCATGGATGCGATGTTCATCGAGGAGTGTTAGTTGATCTAGACGAGCTTGGCGAGCAGTGTCATCGTCAATGAAATATTTCATAGATATCCGTAAAGAGGGTATCTCAAGCTCAAGGGGCATGATAGCTTCTGCCCCATAGACAAGTGAAAAAGGTGTTGCCCTAGTAGGAGTATGAATGCTCGTACGATAGGCCCACAAGGCTAGGGGTATTTGATTATGCCAGTCTCGATGAGATTTTGCTATAGTTTTACGGAGAATAGAATAGATGGTTTTGTTAGTGGCTTCGACCTAGCCATTTCCTTGAGGGTAATATGGGGTTGAAAAGCTATGATGTATGTGAAATTTGTTGCACAGGGCTCGGACAATCTTATTTTTGAAATATTTCCCATTATCTAAAATAATTTGGGAGGGAATTCCAAAGCGGCATATGATATGCTCCATGATGAATGTTGCAATTTTGGCTCCTGTAGTTTGGACCAGTGGGATGGCTTTGACCCACTTGGTAAAATATTCTGTTGTTGTGATGATAAATTTATGATTGCTAGAGGATGCAGGTGTAATTTTTCCAATTAGATCCAGGCCCCATTGGGAGAAGGGCCACATGGACTGGATTGGTTGAAGTGCTTGGGATGGTAAATGTGTTAAGTTGGCATGTTGTTGGCATTTGATGCAATGTTTGACATACTCGCAGTAGTCTTGCTCCATTTTAGGCTAGTAGTAGCCCATACGGAGAATGCATTTGGTGATCGCCATGCCACTAAAATGGCCACCACAAGTACCATCATGGGTTTCTTGTACAACTCGCTGTGATTCTTGTGGTTCTAGGCAATGCAAGAGTATACCATCATAGCTACGGTGGTAAAGGATGTCCCCCAACAAGGTGTAGTGGATCACTCTTTGTTTAAAGGTTTGGCATTGGGCATGGGGTAAATCACATGGTAGGAAACCTAGTTTGATGTATTCCTTGATCTGTGAGAACCATGGGTCGTGAGGTTCGATGTTTACCACATATACACCACCATCATCTATGGGAGGTGTGGGTGATATAGCAGATTGTGTAAGTGTATGAATGGATACAGATGTTGTGTTGGATATTGGATTTTGTAGGATAAGGGACCCTAAGGAGGCCATGGTGTCTACAAAATGGTTTGATGAGCATGGCGTGGCTTCGAGGTAATACCATTCAAATTGGGATAGGAGTTATTGGGAGATTTTCTTGTATTGTTAGAGAACTGGGCAATTGCATAGCCAAAGTTCCTGCACTTGATTGACTATCAAAAGTGAATCGCCTATGATGTGGAGGTATTTGATGTGCATAGAGTGTGCTTGTTTTAGTCCTAGGATTAAGGCTTTATACTCTACATTGTTATTGGTACAAGGAAAATCAAGTTTGAATGAAAATGGGAGTGGTTCTCCTTCAGGTGTAAAGAAGACAATGCCTGCACCCCTAGCATGGAGACACCTGGACCCATCAAAGAACATGGTGAGGTCAGCCACGAATTTTGGTTCGACGTATTCCTCATCTTTGGTTATGTGGAAGATAGAGTCATCGAGGAGTTGGATGAGTAGGGGTTGATTGTCAGTTATAGGGGCTTCAACTAGTTGGTCGATGATGACTTGTCCTTTGATAGACTTTTGAGATACGAATTCTAGGTCAAACTCGGTTAGGAGCATGATCCATTTGGCTATGCGTGAATTGTGATAACTTTTGTTCATCATGTACCAAAGGGGATTATCTCGAGCGATGACAAAAGTTGTGTGGTTTAACATGTAGTGGTGTATATGAATGCTATGCATGTGCTAGGTTGTGAGTGTGCTATAACTATGCTAGGCTAGGCTAGGCTATTTTTGCTGAGGTTTTTAGGACAAACCTATCCAAATTTTTGCTAAGGTTTTTGGAGAAACCTAGGTTGCTAAGGGATTCTAGAAAGAATGTTCCAAAATTTTAGCTAATTTAAAACCGAGGGTTACTAAAGGATTCTAAAAAGAATGTTCCAAAATTTTAGCTGAGGATTTTGGAAAAACCTAGCATTTGGAAAAACAACTATGATGAAGGTAAGGTCGGGGTGTAACCTTTGACAAAGGGATGGCACCTATTTGGACCTAGTGATTGATTTGATTTGATGAGGGTAAGGTAAAGGGTGCAACCTTTTGAAACTTTTGACCCTTTTGTGTGACAAGGTTTGAAACTAGAATGGTACCATTATCGATAAGGTCCTCAACTAAATCACAAAAGGTGTGACAAGAATGTACATCATGACCTGGCTGGTGATGATAAACACAAAAGGCATGTTCGATGTGCCCATGAGGGTTGGGTTGATTTGGATTGATGGGTCGAATGTCTGGTAATGTAACATGGCTAGTCTCAAATAGCCTTTGGAATAAAGTAGGAAGAGGCTCAGAAAGTGGAGTCCAATTGTGATGTCGACGTGGAGGACGGGGACCATGGGCTCGTTGCGGTTTGGATGGAGGGGGTGCATTAGTATGATATAATTTTTGTGTTGGAGGAGGCATATTAGTATGACTTGGCTCATTGTAGAATGTATCATAGGTTGGCATTTGTTGTCCGTAGCTTGCAATGTGCATGTTTAGCCTTTTAAATTCATCTCGTAAGAGTTGAAGTTTGGGTGTCATAGAAGTGGGGGATTGAGCTATGGTAGGCTTTCCTTGTGGATGTGGTGGATATTGGTATTGTTGTTCTTCACAATACTATGGGGAATACTATTGTGCCTGATCATGATAAGGTGGGTACTGGGCGACATGTGCTATCATATCTACAGGCACACTAGGTTGTGGGGTAGGTGTCTATTGAGGATAATAATACTATGACTGGGCAACATGCGGTTGTGGCATGGGTACTTGTTGGTTTGGAGCCTGCTATACTGGTTGGACCATGGGTGGTGATGACCAAACTGGAGGAGGCATAAAGAAGCTAGGTGTAGCTGGTGGTAGTGTAGGTGTCGATGCTACTGGTGCTAGGGGTGGTCGAGATGAGGTATCAAAATATGGGATCTATCTCTACCCTAGAGGGTAGGAAGTAGGGAAGCTAAACTATGTGGAATAATTTGGTTGAGTAGGTACATAAGCTGTTGGTGTTGATCCATAGGTAGGATGGATATGGGTAGTGGGAGCCTAAAAAGGCATAGGTGGTGGTATCCTAAAGGTCATCATAGGCAAAGGTGGCTCCAAGGGTTGGGCGTCATGCACTCCGGATACCTGGGAGATAGGCGGGAAAGCTGCTAAAAAGGTGGGATAAGCTATCGAGGTAGGATCTTGGGTTGAGGGGAAAGTGTAAGTGTACACTCCCACTTGGGTTTGCATCTCTTGCTCCTGAAGAGGCTATTGGGAGGTACCCTCAGATATGGTGAAGAATGGCTCTTGGGAAGAGGATGGTTGGTACTCTTGTGAGGAGTACGGGTGTGAGGTTTGAGGGAATGCTTGCGGTTCCTATTGGGTAGGGATCTATTGTGTAGTTTGGAAGGATGGATTCTAGCTTCCTATAGTGGATGAGGATGGGTCAGACACCATTCCTACGGTAGGGGTGAATGATGCGACCTCAGGATGGGTATGGTTTAGAAGGGAGGAATCATTCTCAAATAGGGATTGAGATAGATTCTGGAAGAAGGGGTGTGCAAAGGTGGGTGACGTAGGCATGACCTCCTCATCTATGGTGAAGGCTGGAGGAGATTGTCCTAGTGCTATGTAGATTACATGGTCATAGAACATGGTCGAGGGATTAGGTGAGGATGGGGCTAAAAAGAGCGGGTAATCCTCTACGAGTGAAGTAGCGAGAATTTCACTCAAAGTTGACGTCTCCTCATGAGGCATCATGTGTGTGAATTGTGCATCGGATTCTATGCATGAATCAGATGTGTCTATAATCCTCTCCTTCATGATCGAAGGAGTAAGAGTGGACTGACTAGAGGAAGGGGGAGGCCATTCCTCCATAGAGCGTGATTTCTCACGCGCTCTACTACGGGTGACCACAGGCATAGTGGCATGTGTCAAAGGGGTTTTTAAGAATAAACCCTGTGTGATGTAGACTCAAGTGTGTCTACTGTGAGTGTGAAGTAAGTGACATGTTGTGTGTAGCAAAACAATATATAGTGTGGTGTGTTGAGACCGGTCTATGATCATGCAAACAATGGTAGACCGGAATCAATTCTAAATGCTGAGAAAATAAAAGTGTTATATTCATTTTGTGTGTTATAATGTTGATACTCCCTATGTAGAATCATGGGTAATGGAGTGAATACTCTAGAAAATTGAGAATGTCATCAATAACAAACCTCCTGCAACACCCAAAGATGCACAGGATAGAATGGTACCGCAACGTGCGAATGGTGACCTATATGGAAGGTGTAGTAAAATGGTATCCTAAAGGGGTGGAACTCACTATGCTGAAGCGAGTTCACAATATCCTCTCATGAGAAGAGGTGGCACTATCTAAGACCTGCTACCGGCATACCCATGCTTTCGCTTCACCCTCGGGTGGGCTTAGTCAAGAACGATAGTTACCAATTCCACAAATTATACAAGCCTTGTGGATGAAGGCGCTAATCCTATCCCACTCCACAGGTAACCGTTGGTGATGAAATCCAAGGCCCAATCACAAAAGTGGGGGATTTTTCGATGATGAAATCTAGAAAACCACTCCTGTGGGGCTACTAGGTGTCTAGGGGGTGAGCTGATGGAGAGTGAAACTCGATCCACACCAGTCTCGAGCGATGGATTGGGGATGAAGTCCAATATCACCACTTGTTTAAGGTACCACGTGAGTGTGTGTGGGTTTGTGTTTTTCTAATGATGTTTACAAGATAAGAAACTAACTAGTTGCCTTTTCAAAAGAAAACTAATCCTAATGCCTTTTCGAAAGCAAATGATTAGATAGCTTACAATATTTGTAAAGAAATGAGCTAGCCTAAATGCCTTTGTGAAGCAAACTAATCTACTTTGCAAAACATAGAAACATGCAATCCAAATGTGTGTGGAGTAAAGGGGATTATGAAACCCTAACTTGAACTTTCAGAATGTAAAATTCTTTTAGAAATGTAAGAGGGGATTAGAAACCCTGATTTCACTTTGGAATGTAAAGTTCCTTTTAGCAATGTAAGCTATGAATGAAGGAAGAACAACTTAGGCTTATGCCATATGTAAAAACAAAAGACAAATGCAAATTTATTTGAGAAATAAATTTTATACACTTGCTGGAAAGTTGCAGGTCCTAAAAATTTTAGAAACCCTAATTCTTTAACCACTTTGTAATGAACCCAAAACTAGGCCTAGTAATGGTCATTCAACTAGTCAAATGCATTTCTACTTCCAAAAACTTGCAACAGAGGTAGAAAAAATGAAAATACCTACATTCTGATGCTAAGGGGGGTTTTCTTGGCCCTTGAAAAGATCACCCTAGCTGATTTGGGGGTTTTTGAGGTGTCTGTGCTCAAATCACGACCCAGGTCATGAATTTGACCTAAATCACAGGGTGGGTCGTGAATCAGGTTCAGAGGCTTCAAATCAGAGATCTGATGGCCTAGGATGATTCCTAGGGCTTTGGAGGCTTTAGTGAAACACAATTTTGGTACCTACAAGACACAAAAATAGAGGATAATGTCATATTTATAAGAAAAATGAATCTAGCACTATCCATTGTGGGGGTCCCATCGGGCGTGCCAGAATGAAATGACCAAAAGTTGACATTTGATCTAACAACAAGTAATAACACAAGTCATTCAGAAATATATGCTTTATTCATTATCAATTTTGTATAGGTTACAAATAGGGAGAGTTTTCCCTTTTCTTTTCATGAATAAGCAATATAGGCCTGATGCCTCCTTCTGATGTCCCTCAGTGTAGGTGGGCTTCTTTGTATGTGGGCCACCATTGGGTTGTTGTTTGTTGGTGTTCCTTTCCTTCAAATCTGCTGAATAACCTGAAAGAAACTTGCAAGAAAGGGTCAATACGTTGGGGGGCTTGCCTTAGTCAGGCCCCATATTTAGGAAGATGAAATGACTATAAAACCATAACATAAATCAAAATAAAATATGCAGAAGGTAATAATATGCTAAAACAGAGCTTACCTCCCAAATTTGGGGTGATTTGGGGCTTGTAGATGCAATTCGTGACCTAGGTCGCTAATTGGGGCCAGATTCATAGGGTAGGCTATGAATTGAGTTGTGATGCTCTTCTGGTAAAATCTCTTTGGTAGATCGATCCTAAGGTAGCTAGGGTGCCTCTGTATGCTGTCAAAATCCATCTGTGTGCATCGGTAATGGACTGTGTACTATTGGCTTTCCATTTCTGTAGAGTAACTATACTTTGTTGAATATGGGAATCAGACTTAATTAGGGGTTTGGGACCCATTATTTATAGGAAAATGCAAGGTGCAGGGGGAGTTAGATAGACTAAACCTAGGTTTGATTCTGACTAGGGTTAGGTTAAGAAATGCTATGTGGCAACATCACATTCTAAGTAGGAAATATCCTATCCTCACACATGTGTGAGGATGGATTAGTGCTAATCCTAATTAGGAGGCCTTTAAGCATGTTTAGGACATGATTAAAAGAAATACCTCAGGAAACCCTAAATTCGCACATGTGGGAGGATTTGATTAACGCTAATTAAGAATTAAGGGTTATTTTAATCAAATTTACCCTAAAAAGGGGTTTTAAGTGAAGTCAACATTAAATTAGAATTTGATAATTGAATTTTTAATTGATTTTGCCAACTAATACCCCGTGGGGGTGTCAATTGAGTGTGAATAGACCGTTGAATGATATTTCAATGTGTCGGATGTGATTTGGAAGGCTTATGAGGGTTTAGGACCTAAAATCCAATGAAGTAGTATATGGGAGTCTACACGATGCTATGACAATCTATGGTGATCTACGCATGACTACGCATGACTACGGTCATCTACGTATGACTACGCATGACTACAACTATCTACGCAAGTCTAGGATGATCTAAAATAATCTAAGATGGTCTATAATAGCCTAGGGGTACCTAGGATGGCCTATGTAAACCTACAAGTGTCCAGAAGGATCTACAAGTACGTAGGTATAGCAATGTGCAACTTTTGGGTGTCTACATAGAGGACTTATGTTAATGCACACAAGATAATTATTACATCCTTGCACTGGAGCATGACGTAAAGCTTTGGGAAGGTCATCTACTAGATAGGTCTACAATAGGAGGGTCAAGGAGGTAAAGTATATCAAGGAAGTCATCAATGCAGCTAAGCCATAGGACCAGTACTTGGATAGAGCAAACTGTAGGTACCAACTCCAGGATGCCTCCTCAGGATGGTGGAGAAGGTGGAGGTGATGCTAGTACCGTAGGCCACTTATGAGTATGCCTTTGTGATGGGGCCCCCTTGAAATTACACTTCTGCAAACCCTCCCTTTTTCATTGAAATCAACTAAAAATATACAGCAAAAATTAACAGCCCGCAGGCTTTTACAATCACCAGCCCTCGGCTCGGTTCTCTCTCTCCTCTACGCCCTAAGTGCATTCGGGATCCACCGTCCAATTGAAAATACAATAAAATGGGTTTTTATAGAGGCCCCGACCCTCTCACGCATCATCTCCTGCCTAAATAGGTTCACCAACCCGATTAATTACAATTTCAAAAATCGGGTCACCAACCCGATTAATTTCCTGCACTCCGCACAACCCTGTTCCATCTGATCTTTGTTAAAAAATTCTCTGTGCATCCATCCTCTTTGATTCCCGTGCTTCCTGGTCTTGTCCGTCTTCATTGCACCTTGTGCCATGTGGCATCCGTATCCACCCTTGAAAACACCGCTTACGTGTTTCCTGCCATCGTTTTCTTTTCCCGCGCCTCTTTCTCTCTCTGTCGTGATATCGCGACATGTCGCGATATCGCGACGTTTCTGTCTTCCTGCGCTTGCTCCTTATTTTGGTTGCGATATCATGACATGTCATGATATCGCGACCATTTTGCCTCGGCACCTTCTTTTCCATTTCTTGTCGCGATATCGCGACGTCCTCGCTTCTCTGCCCTCACACTGACTTTCCGTCGCGACATCGCGACATCACGATATCGCGACGTCACCACTGTTATCTCCTCTACTTTGCTTCGGCTTTGTCCCTATGTCACGATTTCATGACAGTCATGATTTCATGATGTGTCACAAAATTTTGACACCTCCGCTGCTTCCACTCTGTTGCCACTCTGATGTCACAATTTTGCGACGGTCGCGATTTCGTGACATGTCACGAAATTGCGACAACACCCACTGCTCCACTCTGGCTGTGCCTTTGTGTCATGAAATCATGACATGTCATGATTTCATGACACCCTACCCTCTGCTCCTTCTGCTTTGCTTCATGTCACAATTTTGTGACGTCGCGAGATCGCGACGTCACGATTTCGCTACTCTTTCCTCGTCCTTCCTCCGCTTCCAACTTTGCATCGTGATTTCATGACGGTCGCGATTTCATGACACGTTGCAAAATCACGGGTCACGACTTCACGACATGTCGCAAAATCACGGCCCTGTCAGCTGCACTTTCTCTCTCCTACTGTCCGTCATGATTTCGTGACATGTCACGAAATTGCGGGTCATGATTTCGTGACATGTCATGAAATCGTGGCCCCTTCTGCTAGTCTTTCTCCTTGCCTTCTGTTTCTTCTTCCTTGGCCGATTCTTCAGCACGGGATTTCCCGCAACCCGATGCTTCTGCTGGAGGTGCTGCGGGATGCTCCTACATCAGACACTCGGGGTAAGTGGAGAAGTGATCTTCACTTCTGCTTGGTCCGGTTGCTGCCTCCTACAACACTTCTAGACCGTCTTCTGTCTCTGCAGACTGCTCTAACCCCGGCTCCGGGTCCACACTTCTGTCTTCCACCGGACAGATTTCCTCATTGCTGCAATCTTCTGCTGCAGCCGGCTTCCACTCTTCCTCTTGCACAGAAAAATTTGTGCCCTCTTTCGGGCAGGTCCCGGTACTGCTGTACTCCTCTACAACCTCTTCCATCTTCTCTTCTTTCTTTCTCCGTCTCTCTTCCCGCCTTCTTTGCCGCTCTTCTTGCTCCCGCAACTTTATCCCGAGCCATTCTTTTTGCAAGGCTTTTAATTGTCGTTGCAATGCTTTGACTTCCTCTTTCGACACCACATCTTCCTCCTTTTCTCGTCTTCTTCGGGAATGCATTTTTATTTCTTTGCTTTTATCACAAGCTTTAACTAATCCCCGGTGTAGCTGCCTCATGTTCAGCAATCTGCTAACACGCTCGGGGATCTCAACTCTCTCTCAAACCCTACCATAGATCCTGGCGTAACTGCCTCATGTCCGACGATCGGTTACGCACTCAGGATCTTTAGATCTGATACCACTGATGGGGCCCCCCTGAAATTACACTTCTGTAAACCCTCCCTTTTTCATTGAAATCAACTAAAAATATACAACATAAATTAACAGCCCGTAGGCTTTTACAATCACCGGCCCTCGGCTCAGTTATCTCTCTCCTTTATGCCCTAAGTGCATTCGGGATCCACTGTCCAACTAAAAATACAATAAAATGGGTTTTTATAGAGGCCCCGACCCTCTCACGCATCATCTCCCGCCTAAACGGGTTCACCAACCCGATTAATTACAATTTCAAAAATCGGGTCACCAACCCGATTAATTTCCCGCACTCCGCACGGCCCTGTTCCATCTGATCTCTGTCAAAAAATTCTCTGCGCGTCCATCCTCTTTGATTCCCGTGCTTCCTGGTCTTGTTTGTCTTCATTGCACCTTGTGCCATGTGGCATCCGTATCCACCCTTGAAAACACCGCTTACGTGTTTCCCGCCATCGTTTTCTTTTCCCGTGCCTCTTTCTCTCTCCGTCGCGATATCGCGACATGTCGCGATATCGTGACGTTTCTGTCTTCCTGCACTTGCTCCTTATTTTGGTCGTGATATCACGACATGTCGCGATATCATGACCATTTTGCCTTGGCACCTTCTTTTCCATTTCTTATCGTGATATCGCGATGTCGCGATATCGTGACGTCCTCGCTTCTCTGCCCTCACATTGACTTTTCGTTGCGACATCGCGACATCGTGATATCGCGACCTCTTCGCTGTTCTCTCCTATGCTTTGCTTCGGCTTCGTCCCTGTGTCATGATTTCATGATAGTCGTGATTTTGTGACATGTCACAAAATTGCAACACCTCCGCTGCTTCCACTCTGCTGCCACTCTGATGTCGTGATTTTGCGACATGTCGTGATTTCGTGACATGTCGCAAAATCATGACAACACCCACTGCTCTGCTCTGGCTGTGCCTTTGTGTCGTGAAATCGTGACATGTCACGATTTTGCAACACCCTGCCCTCTGCTCCTTCTGATTTGCTTCATGTCGTGATTTTGTGACGTCGCGAGATCACGACGTCATGATTTCGCTACTCTTTCCTCGTCCTTCCTTCGCTTCCAACTTTGCGTCGTGATTTCGCAACGGTCACGATTTCACGACATGTCATAAAATCACGGGTCACGATTTCACGACATGTCACGAAATCGTGGCCCTGTCGGCTGCACTTTCTCTCTCCTACCATCCGTCGTGATTTTGTGACATGTCGCGACATCGTGGGTCGCGATTTCGTGACATGTCACAAAATCGTGGCCCCTTCTGCTGGTCTTTCTCCTTGCCTTCTGTTTCTTCTTCCTTGGCCGATTCTTCAGCACGGGATTTCCCGCAACCCGATGCTTCTGCTGGAGGTGCTGCGGGATGCTCCTGCATCACTTTGGTTCTTTGCATTATTTTTTAGTGTAAGTTCGGATGACCTACACAGTTGCAACCTACAGGATTTTTTGTACCCTTGTGTACTTATTTGACACACATATATGATATCAATATTTTGAGGCTCATTATGTGTATTTATATATATTTTATTTTATGTTTATGTGATGCAGTATTATGATCTTATGCTATGTGCTATGTGAATTAGATGGATCTAGATGTGTAGATGGACTACTTGTGATGTATGCATATATGAATGCAGTTTTTAACATGCCTGTTTACTTTTGATTTAGTTGTATGCATCTAACTTATGTTGTTATGATATGGTAAATGCAATATGTGTAATGCACTATTTACATGATGATGATCTAATATAAATGAATGTGCATGCTTTAATCACTTATAACATAAGGTATGCTTGTGATATGAGTTCAATAATCTAATGGGTGGCACCACAAAATGTATAATCATGATGAATGCAAATAATAACTCTTAGCATAATAATTAATCATTTAAGCATTCAAATGTGAGATGATATGATGTGATATGTATGTGCTTTATTTATAAGATTCTATAAATTAAAAGAAATGTACAAAATAGTCAGTGGCTATCTAATATACATTACTAATATTTATCTAGTATCTGTCCTATTCATGCACACCGTTTAATGAACACAACCTCCTAAAGAAAGTTGATGATTTGATTAATGATATGATTTATTGCTATTAGGGGAATTTTTTTTTAGGTTTTCCATGAGACTCAAACATCCCAATTACTTTATCAAAAGTTGTATGCTGACCATACAAGACTACTAAAATATAAGGTTTTGTTATGAAAACCTAGCTACTCATTATACCTATGTATGCAAATGAATATATTAGATAAAACATAAGCATACCCCAGTGCCAGGTGGGATTCATTCAGCCCATTGTTGTATTAGGGATACTCAAATGTTCATCCTGATCGTAATTTGGAATCAGTTGGATTAGACCATTAGGCGATATAGGACATCTAAAGCTAGCCATTTTTGTAAATTTCTTAGAGCTTACCCTAATGCTAGGCAGGATTCATGCAACCCATTACTATATTAGGGATCACTCAATGGTTTGTGGAGATCGACCATTCTAGGAATTCAAGCTCTTCACCCCCTTATTTTATTCACATTTATTTGAAATACTTGCTCATGATCAGTGATGAAAATCACTATTTATTTTGAATTTTTATTTTTTTTGAGCAAGGAATTTATGTAGTGATGACAATCACTGTTTCTTTTTGTTTTTGAATTTTGCTTTGTTTCAGAATTTTTGCTTGTTTTGATGAAAGCAAGGGATTTCTTTGGGTAGGGGGAGCTTGTCATTTTGCCAATGATCAAAATTCTAGACCATGTGCATCACAAGGTGAGCAAGTAAAAACTTTTTTCTTAGGATACCTAGTACCACTTTGTAGCGTTTATCTTTTCCTTGTTCCAACTAGGATTTTAATGTTTTGATTAGTGATGGGATTCTGAAATATGCTAGGTGCTATCAAAACCAAACATCAACTATCAAAAGCAAATATAGATTTCTATAAAATCTAATAAAATCACTAGGTATGTCTGAGTGACCAAAAAACTAGTATATTCCTTATAGCAATAGGAAGGGGTTGTGTTGAAAAACATAATTACTCACACGGGTTATGGATGATGATGGATTTTGAAGATGCATGATTGAGGTACAAACATGGTGTCATTTGTAATATTGTAAACACAAATGTATCTAATGAAAATGCAATGGATGTAACTTGCCTAATGTAATGTAACTAATGGATGCAAATGCAAAATGCAAATGTTTTTGTATTTTTAATGTTTTCAATTGTTTTTGAGTTTTGATTATTTTAAATGTTTTTTGAACTTTTTTATTTTAAATTATTTTTGTGCTTTTGTGTTTTTTTTTAACCAAAATGCTTAAGGTGCCTTTGGGGCCTTTTGTGATTTGACTAATGGGATTTAAGATGCCTTTGGGATTTTTTGTGATGTGACCAAAGGGCTTTAAGATGCCTTTGAAGATTTTAGATTTGACCAAAGATCTTGTGATGCCTTTGGGGCATTTTTTGAGTTGACCAAATGGATTTGAGATGCCTTTGGGGATTTTTGTGTTTTGACCAAAGGGTTTTAAGAATAACTTTGGAGCCTTTTGTGAAGTGACCAAAGAGCTTTAAGAATGCCATTGGGTCTTTTTGTGATTTGACCAAAGGGTTTTAAGATACCTTTGGAGCATTTTGTGATGTGACCAAAGGGCTTTAGGATGCCTTTGGGGCCTTTTATGTGTGACCAAAGGGATTTAATATGCCTTTGGGGCTTTTTGTGAAGTGACCAAAAGGCTTTTAGATGCCTTTGGAGATTTTTGTGTTTTGATGAAAGGGCTTTAAGAATATATTTGGATCCTTTTGTGAAGTGACCAAAGGGCTCTAAGATGCCTTTGGAGCCTTTTGTGATTTCACCAAAGGGATTTAAGATGCCTTTGGAGCCTTTTGTGATGTGACCAAAGGGCTTTAAGATACCTTTGGGACTTTTTGTGATGTAACCAAAAGGATTTAATATGCCTTTGGGGCATTTTGTGAAATGACCAAAGGGATTTAATATGTCTTTGGAGCCTTTTGTGATTCGACCAAAGGAATTTAAGATGCCTTTGGAGCCTTTTGATTTTAAAATTTTCTATTGTTTTTGTAATTTTAAAATTTATTTGAATATTTTTGTGTTCTGGTGTGCTTATATGTAAAATTACCTTATATGAATAATGTTGAGAGGCTATAGCTCCTCAACACATTCTAATGATGCTAGGAAATATACCCCAGGTCTAGTATTATTAGATATGATATAAGGACCTATCTAGTTGGCCGTAAATTTATCTCACAAATGTAGTGACATATTTGAGTTCTATTGGTTCTCTTTAAGCATAATATACCCAACCTTAAAGTCTCTTAGGTGGAATTTATTGTTATAATCTCATGTTAAACAATCTTGGTAAATGTAGAGATGCTCAAGATTATTAATGCGACATTCATCAAGAATGGTCAACTGATCAAGTCAAGATTGTCACCCAGTATCATCATTTATGAACTCTTTCAATGCAATGCACAATGTTGGAATTTCCAATTCTAAGGGCATAATGGCCTTAGTTCCATATACAAGAGAAAATAGTGTTGCCCTAGTGGGCATCCACATGCTAGTCTTGTAAGCCCATAATGCAAGGGGTAATTGCAAATTCCAATCCTTATGATTTTATTTCATTATATTCTTTAATATGGCTACTATTGTCTTGTTTGAGGCCTTTGCTTGCCTATTTTCCTATAGATAATATGGTTTCACAAAACTATGCTAAATATTGTATTTGGATGTTAAAACTTGCACATATTTATTTTTGAATGATGGACCATTATCCAATATTATCTTGAAGGGGACCCCAAAATGATAGATGATATTATGAAGTATGAACTCTAAAATTTGTGGTCTAATCATCGAGGTTAAGGGGATATATTCCACCCATTTGGTGAAGTACTCAGTGGCCTTTAAGATAAATGTGTGTCAAACCAATTACAGGAGAGAAATATTTTTGATTAGATCAAAACCCCACTAAGAAAATGGCCAAGCCACTTGAATGGGTTGTAAGGCATGAGATGGAAAGTGCATCATATTTACATGATTATGATATTTAACACATTTCTTGACATACTCACAACAATCCTTCTTCATGGTGGGCCAGTAGTAACCCATTCTATGGATGCACTTAGCAATGGCCATTCCATTGAAGTGGCCATCACATGTATCATTGTTAGTTTGTGATATTATCTAATCTAATTCTTAGAGCTCTAAGCAATGAAAGAGAACTCCATAATAGTTTTGAAGATATAATATGCCTCATAGCAAGACATATCTTGTTGCTTTTTGTTTCAATTTTCATATTTTAGCATGCGATAGTCCATGTGGGAAAATTCTAAGTTTTATGAAATTTTGTAATTGGGATAGCCAATCCTGATAAGCTACAACCTAAATAGATAAGATGACTTGTTTCTCATATGATTTAATGTGCACAAATGTATATTGAGAAATAATTTTGTGGTGAATGATGGTACCATTCTCCATAGGACCCTGTGAGATCAAGGACCCCCAAGGCACCTTCTTTAGAAAGTCTTTGGCTTTACAAAACTAATCATAGTCTAGTTCTATATGAATCATGTTGAATAATTCTTTTTTATCAAAAGCCTCACACTACATCATTGAGTGCGATAGCATTTTCACATGAATTGTAGTGAAATTTGCAAATGTATTATGAGGGATCAAGGATCCCAAATATGCCATGTTGTCTATGATTTTTTTTGATGTTTGAGGAATTTCTTTGTTGTCGTACCATTCTAGTTAGGCTAGATAGGTATCAACAAGCTCCTTATAAGCTTTTAGGATTGGATCCCTACATTGGGATAATCACTTAACTTGGTTGACTATGAGAAGGGAGTCATCGAAGATGTTTAGCCTTTTGATATTCATAACAATGGCTATTTGGAGACTTAATATTAGGGCCTCATATTTAATTTTTTTATTTGAGAAAGGGAAGTCTAGCTTAAATGAAAAGGGTATTGGAGCACCTTGTGGCATGAAAACATAATTTCTACACCACCTCCTTGCTCACACTTTGAACCATCTAATAACAAAGTCATGTCATCTTTGTTTTTAGGTTCTTTGGGTTTGGGTCCTTCTGATAATGCAAAGACCGCATCATTAGGAAGTTCTATGGTGAGAGGCCTACTGTTCTAAAGAGGCACCTCTACCAGTAGATCAACTATGAATTGTAACTTTATGGACTTTTATATTATGAATTCTAGGTCAAATTTAGTCAATAGCATGATCCACTTTGCAATACATGTATTATGATATTTCTTGCTCATCATATACTACAAAGGATTTTATTTGGATATTACATATGTTGTATGGCTCAACATGTAGTGGTGTAATTTCTTGATTGAAAAGACCACTGATAAGTGTAAATTTTCTATGTATGCATATCCTATATCATAGCTCACCAATATGTGGTTGATGTAATATATCACTTGTTCTTTATCTTGCACGTTAGTTTAAGCCAACATGGTGCCCAAAGCAAAATTTTTAGCGGATATATACAATAGGAATGGCATGTCTGGCTTTGGTGGAGCTAGAACTGGCAGTGTTACCAGGTATTTCTTGATTTTAGCAAAGGGTTTCTGACATTCTTCATCCCAATAGAATGGGACCCCCTTGTATAGCAGTTGATTCATGGGTTTACATTTTTTTGATAGTTGTTCAATGAATCACTTTATGGATACTACTTTGTCCTATAAGCTTCTTAGATATTTTATGTTAGTGGGTGGGACCATTTATAGGATAGCCTTTACCTTTTTTGGGTCAAATTCAATGCCTCATTTGGAAATTATGAATCCTAAGAGTTTTCCAAAAGTTATGCCAAAGATGTATTTCTTGGTATTCAACCTGACATTGTGCTCAATACGGTGATCAAATATCTTTGTGAGGATATTTGCATGCTCTTCACATAGTAATAACTTGGCTAGTAAGTCATCAATATAATATTCTAATATCGTGTGCATGTAGTCATGGAAAATATATGTCATAGTCCACTAATATGTGGCACCAGCATTTTTAAGACCAAATGGTATTACTTTATAGCAAAATATTCTCCATGGAGTGGTGAACATAGTTTTATGATGGTCTTCGAGTTTAATTCAAATCTAATTGTAATAAAAAAACCATCCATTAGGGAGAGCATCTCATGACCTGTAGTTGCATCTACAAGAGCATCTATGTTGGGCAACAAGAATGAATATTTTGGTGTTGCCTTATTGAGATCCTTAAAATTTATGCAAATGTGGATTCTTCCATCAAGTTTTCCTATGGGCACCATGTTTTATACCCATTCTAGATAGTCAATGGGAACAATAAAGACCACATACAATAGTTTCTAGAACTCATTATTTACCATCAAAGCAATGATTGGATGTATATTTTTGAGCTTTTGCTTGACCTATTTCTTTGCAGGGTCTAGAAAAATGTTATGGACAACCAATTTTGGATCTAATCTCGATATATCTTTGTAGATCCAAGAAAAGAGACTTCGTATCTCTTTCAATAGAAGAATAATGATGGCCTATTCTTCTAGAGATAAGCTTTATCCAAAATTTACTTTCTTTGGATGAGAAGGATCATCATTGATGTCCACCTTTAAAGTCTCTTCTATTGCCATATGTGATACTTCCTCAAGCTAGTGAGGAGTGGGGATAAAGTTGATGTCATATACTAGGTTTAAAGGTTGCACTGAATCATGGTCAAAACCAGCATGATAGACATCATGTGCATAGCCTAGTGCAAAATGGAACAATTGTAGCATATCTTTATTAGGAAAGAAATATTCAAGTTCTAGGGGTGAATTAACATGATTCCAATCAATAACATCTAAGTTAAGATATAATGGTTTTTGTAGGATCTGCTGGATTATGGAGTGAAGTGGTCAAATGAATGGAGATCATGTTGATGGATGGAGTGAAATATCTAGGACCATGTGGGTGAAACTCTGCATTGGTGTTTTATTTCCCATACCTAAGATGATGCTCTAGGGATATGGGTATCTCAAGATTCGGTCAATGAATAGATAAGATGATGGGATAATTAGGCTATAGTATGTCTCTAAATGAAAGAAGATCGAGATTGACTATGCGATAGATCACATCAGCATTTGGAAGTGTTCTCCTAAGGTGAGGGCTAGGATATAATCAATTGTAGATCTTGTCCATAACAACCAGCTAATTGACTCAATTTAGGGGATGAGGACCAAGATAAGCTATCTCGATCTTGTCCTCATAGTCATCATCACTTATGAAGAAGCCCTCATTCCTACCCATTGGAATTGGGTGGTGCCTTGTATGCTGAGCCCCTAGGTAGGCCATCTCAGTCTTATCTTCATAATCATCATTGTTTATGAAGAATCCATTAGCATTTACTATTGTCCCTATGATGTGGTGTACACTTCTTTATCTAATGTAGGCCATATAAGTTGAGTCCTCTAACTCATAGCCACTCTCATCTAAGATGCATTCATTTTCTGTATTACCTGCACAAGAAATGTGTTGTATATATCGAGGCCCATGGTAGGCTAATATGACTTCATCCTCTAATTCACTAGTGACATACTCATTTTCCTCTTGCTCATAACTATGACTTGGTTTGTCCTCCCATAGGATGATTCTTGATGGGCTTTCTTTGAGAGAGAAATTAAGGTGATACTCATCAGGTGGTCCAATATTGTCCATAGCCACCCATACATCACCCAAGTAGTTTCTATTTGGGGGGTGATAGGGATTCCAATCAATATCTTCCCTGAATCCCAAGATCAACCTATCTAGGGTTGCTACAAATGAATCATCATGGATTTAGATATGATATCCTAGACCAAACCTATCAGTAGGTAGTTGGTGTTTTAGCTAGAATGGAATCCAATGCCCTTTCTTGTACAAACCTAAGCCATAGCCATGCCATTGGCATTGTTCAAAGTACCTTAGAGAAAACTCGGGGTTTGACAAGTAATAAAAATTCATGGTGAATGGTTCATCCTCATCCTATTCAATATTAGAAGCATTATGGGCATAATCTAAACCAACATATATGAAGTTGGTTTGGTTAGGGGGAATCCCTAATGGAACCACTATCCCTATTGGTAAATTTAGAACTCTTGGCCATCCCATGTCTTGTGAAGACTTGATAATAGGTATGAAATTCATGCTCTACATAAGATACTAACCTAACCCTATGTTGGCTAAGTTAACTATTACCTGTGGTATAGATAATGCCATTGATGAAACAGGTGAGTTAGGTTGAGGTACCTCCTCAACTATATCTTGGAATCTCCCTCCTCCATGGGATTCAAAATTTTTACAACTACTATAGTTGAAAGTTATTTAATTCCTTCCTCTACTAGGGATGCTTTTACATTCTAAGAGTCCTTTACCTTGGACATTATGGGTTTCTCAGAAGAACTAGTAGCCTTAAATGTAGGAGGTGGTGCCGATGTGGATGGATCACCACACACTAATTTAGACTTACTTTCTGGATGTGCAATGGGGGATGAAGGCATTATGTATAGGTGTGTCAATTAAAGGACAAAGTACCTCAACAAGTCAACATGATGCACATATTTAAATGGCTCTTCATCTGATGGAACCACATGCACTTGTCCCTCATGCACATACTTGATGTATTGGTGAAATATTGAGGGAACACATTACATGTCCCCTATCTAGGGATGCTCTAGGAGGATGTTGTATTGCATTACCCCCTCCAATACATGAAATATCATGAGGATGGTATTATGCCCTACCTTTATGGGTAGAATAACTATACCCACTGTGGAGTAGAACACGTCCTTGAAAACTCTCAATGTATAGGAGATTGGAACAATGTTGGACCTAGGGATTTTGAGGTGCCCTATAGCCTTTGTTGTGATGATGTTAATTGATGAGCCCATGTCGATTAGAAATCACTTGAAGGGTATGCCATTGATTGACATGATGATATGTAGAAGTGGGTTTTCTATAGTAGTGGGAACTACCTTGATTTTTTTATCATAAAAAAAGAATCATAGGATCTTGGCACTATTGCACTTGCCCCACAAAGTGTATGAATGCATCTAGGTTCTATAGCTAGAGCTTTATTGATCTCAAGATCTCCATCAAAGTCTCCCTGTGCCTAAGATATTGTTGTATGAGCTCATAAATTAACAACTTGGTCGAAGTCATTTATATATTTTGCTCCAGTCTACTCCAGATAGTTACCACAAGTTTTTCTGGTAGATCTAGAGGATTTTTTTGCACCTACCTCTATCGATGTGTAGTAGGGATACAAATAGGATCCATTGGGGGATTTTTCTAATCGTATCACTAACTCCTTGTTGCCACGTTGACTATCTTAACCATTTTTATGCATCCCTTAGTGGGAAGTTTTACTTAAACTTGATTTACTTGAGTGCCCTAATCTCTAGGGACCTTATGATTAAGCAATAGGTTCTTTAAGATGTCCATGTCTCTATTGTAAGGTGATAATAGGTTGTAAAATTTTAGCTCACCCTTCTCAATCATGTTTTGTACAACATTCTTGAATTTGATACATATTTTGATATCATACCCTTGTATTATATGATATGGGTAGTATTAATCTTCACTATATCCCTTGGGCTTGGGATGGTTAGGGTCAAGAAGTTACATCTTAAGTATCTTGATTCTTTGTGCCTCACTTGGCTGGTTGAATATTGATTGCATCAACTATGATAAAGGCATAAAATAGTGAGGTGGTTGATGTTCCTTATTTTGACCTTGGTTGTTCTTTGGGTTGTAATTTGTCAATGGGGGCTAAGCCTAATAGTTTTGTGGTTATTGACTATTACCTCCATTTGGCATGCTTAAAACAACCTGGTTGACTTGAGTAAGCTTCCCCTACTTCTATTTGTTCTTATTGTGATTGTTATTATTACACTCCTTTTTATTTCAGAGCTTGATGTCTCATTCATCAACCTTTATATCCTCAATAAGCTTAGCTTGAACCAAGGCTTATTCAAATGTTTTATACTACTATAATTGTAATAGCATCGAGATGTGTTTGGTGCAGCTCTTTGTGAACATTCGGGTGATATCTTCCATAGGAATGGAGAATTTTATTTTTGAAATTATTTTCCTCCACTTGTTTCCATAGTCCATAAATGAATCATCATCATATTTCTTTAAGTTGGCTAGATCATACAAGTTCACTTTCTTCTTGATGCCGAAGGAGAAGTGTTCATGAAATGTATTCACCAGTTGCTAAAATATGATGATGTTGTGATTGTGTAGTTGATTGAAACATTGAGTTTTTTTGCTCGATAATATCATGGTGAATGTTCTTATAATTAGGGCATCGTTATGATCAAGCTAGAAGCATGAGTTCATGAAATTTGTAATGAATTCTTGTGCGTCTTGCTCTCCTTTGAACTTGTCTAGCCTAGGAATATCAAAGTGCCTAAGGTATGTAGGACTTGGCACTAAGGTACATAGCGATTGGTTGTGTATTTTACCCAAGGTCAGCTTTTTCCTGACTATGTCTTACTTTTTGAGATATTTGACTCTCTTAGTGAGTATTTGGTATACCTTCAAGGAAATAATCTCATGTTATTTAAGGTTCACTCGCAGTAGTAGGGGAGGTAATATTATGTTTTCCTGATTTGGGTGTCTACATTCATATCCTATGACCATGAATGGAGGTTTAGGATATGTTTTCTCCTGATCTTCCATCCCTACCTATTCTTCATTAAGTTGTGTTTATTATAGATCTAGACATTGTTGATGTTGTGAGGTATGGTGAGTGCACTCATCTCTTTATCTAGTGCATATCTCAGGCTAAGAATTAGCATGTCTTTTATGTTGGTAAATCTCACCACCTATGTGTAAGTTGGCTTGATCCAGTCTATTTGCTTGCTCTTCACACTCAACCCTTTCTTCTCTCAAGTGTTGCTCATGTAGGTGCAAATATCTTTTCCTTCATTCTTCTTGCTTGAGAGTTTCTAAATGCTCTCACTCAATGTGTAATGCTTCTTCTAACCTACATATGTAATAAGAATAACCTACCACTAAATTTTCATGCATCTCTAAGTCTATGCGAGGAGTTCTAATTGATATGCCTCTCAGAGGGGCTCCTTCTATGTCCTTTCCCTTGTCTATTAGGGTGACTTGTTCTGTGTACTATGATTTGTGTTGTGTACCCCTATGGTTTGAGATAGTGTAAATGTTGTAGGGTCACTTTGAAGATTTACCTAGTTCATTGGTGTATCTTATAGTTATGCTACATGAACTTCCTGAGATAGAATGTGCAGTAGAAATGCTTCTTTGAGATGGTATTGAGGTAAACCGATCCAACTCGTCAAGTTGTTTGGTATTCCATGGATTATATTGTGGAGTCCCATTATCACCAATGATATTACAATCTAGGGGTATCCTCCCATATTTAGGGAGGCTATAATATGCTCTTGGTCTGTGAATCGGTTTAGGCCAAGTGCCTTGCCCCTTAGTGGGCTGATCTGTCCTAAGTGTGGCATGTAAATTTTGGGGCCTACATGCCTATGTGATGATAGAGGCCTTGATGCCTACTCATGTCTATGTGATTATGGAGGCCAATTTTATTCTATTTTTATTATATATATATATATATATATATATATATATATATCTATATAATGTTTGTGTGATTATGGAGGCCTTGAGGCCTCCACATGTCTATGTGATGATGGATGCCTTGAGGCTTCATCATGTCTGTGTGATGATGGAGACCTTGAGGTCTCCTCAGGTCTACGTTATTATGGAGGCATTAAGGCCTCCTCATGTTTGTGTGATGAGGGAGGCCTTGAGGCCTCCTCATTTTTGTGTGATGATTGGGGATTTGATACCACCTCATGCCTACCACAAGAGGAACCAATATATGGATCTCTCATAGGAGTTTCTCAAGGAGTCCCCCAAAGGGTTGATTTGTTGCCCCTAAGACTTGCTAAACTTCATCCAGTGACATTATGGGTGGTAATCTCAATGCCATTGTGATTGTGAGTGTGTGAAGCATCAATTTCTTCCTCAATGTTGGACTGAGGGTGGTTGTTCTACATGTATACCATGATGAATGTGAATTATCTTCTTATATCAAATTCAAATTTTTGGACACTGAATTGCATCAATTTTTACTCAATATTGTTGTTGTCTATATTCCTACTTTCTATACAAGATTACATCCAGTAGCTACAACTCAACACTCAATACTGTATGGACAAACATAGAGTTTTCGATCCAACCTCCAGAGTAGGTTGGTTCCTTATCAAATTAAACAGGATTTTGACATAATTATGATCACTTAGGGTTTGGAGATTAGGGTAAGAAAAGGGTAGGGTTAGAGAGATGTGAAAAATAGTGGATGGATAGGCTAACAACATTGCACCATAGCAAAAAGCTCCAAAAAACCAACTCAAAGACACTTTACTCAGATCAAAATTATCTCAAGTTAGATGTATTTTCATTCATTAACAAATAGTAGAGAAATATTGCAAACAACAATTTCAATATCCAAACAATGATAATCCAAATAACAAAATTCACCAATATCTAAATTTTATAGAAATGTATTCCCTAACAATAAAAATTAAACCTAGAAGCAAATTTCAATTACCCTAACAATTAGTAATCCATTAATTTTCCAAAAACTAACCATTTAAGTATTCACATAAATACAACTAAATAATTCAAACCTCTGATATCAAGCATGACGATACAAAATTTGAGGCGAATATCAATGTAATGCTCTTTCCATTAGTCTTAGGGAATATTTACACTATTATAGGCAAACACACTAGATCTGACCCTTTAAAAATGAGGGTTCGACCTCTACTTATAGTTTTGCAAAATTAAAATAACAAGGAACATTACAAAGATCAAAATTTGATAGTGTAGTAGAGATTTCTTGCTGGCATTTACTTACTGGTATATCCTCCAAGAAATATACTACAAGTTGACTGCCATGGTAGCTCGAAGCCTCTACAACTTACTAATCACCTGATACAAACTAGAGTTTTGGCCATTGGAGATTGTGTATATATCATCAATCCTTCTTGGAAGCCATCTACCACTATTGATCTATAACCATCTCTAGTTCTATCTTCTTGAAACCCTAAATGCTTTACCTTCCTCCTCTAATTTATTGTTATAACTCTAGTGAAAAAATGTCTTTATATACTTTATATTCTTTAACAAAATCTCCATATTCAGTCTCCCCCATTGTATGGCTATGATTTATCTAATATAAGATTATTATAATGGCGAGGGATAACATAGTGCCATTCCACTTTAAAACACTGATGAAATCATTCTTTATGCATTAGAAACTATAGAATGCCAATCCATATTTTAAATGCTTTCAAGGCTAAGCGGGATCTAATCCACCCCTTATCCTTTGTGTTTCTTCATTGTCCACAAAGCATTCACCAATCTACACAAAAAAGTTGATGATATCATCTCTCCTTAAAAACTTTTGTGGATTCCATTCTAGGCTAAGCAAGTGCATTGGCATGTGAGCACCATTCTAGACCTACTACAATGTAAAATGACTCTTCCTCCATTTCACACTGTCTTTAGAGTAAAACACTGCTTGTCACAATTCTAGAAAGGAGTTAATCAAATTTATCCTTTTTTGCAAATCCGCATGTACTATGTTCATAGAATTCCACATTGTCACCATTCTAGGAAAAAATATTCTATGTGCTCTCTAGAATTGTACTCTCCAACACTTAGCCACTCGTAAGGTATTCAAAATATGAAGCGGTTGCCAATTCACACTTATTTTCTACTAATGTCATCCTTATTCAAAAAGTTTTGCAGATTTGGGATGCATCAATAGTCTTGATCCAAAAACAAAAGAAATTTTGTGGAATCGCTCCAAGTGTGAAAACTTACCAAGTGTTGGGAAAAATCATGGCATTTGTTGTGGATCCACTCCAAAATACACTGTAAAGTGTGTGGAATGAGGACTTTATGACTTAGGCAAAATTTTCCTAAGTATGTGGCCATTTTGGGACTACATTTTGGTGCCTCCTAGGTGAATTTTCTTACAAAGCCATCAAAATAAGAGTCTTATCCATTGGGCCTTAGGAGTCAAACATACTCATATTCAAAAATATATTTTAGAAAATAACTTCCATATAAATACTACTCTCTAAAAAATCTAATAGTCTGATTAGAGAGTAAAGGTTCATATGGAGATTATGCCAAAAAACATCAGAACTCATCCGCTCATACAAATATTATGCCAAAAAATACAGGTTTTTCCATTGTCTTCAATAATTAGACATAACTCTACTGCTCTTATAAGATCTTATTGAAAAAAATACCTTCACACAAAATCTGCTACTTCGTAGGCTTCATGCCATTATTGTTTATTTTTGACAATTGTCAAAGCAAAAAGAAAAAATACAAAACTTGTGTATATGTACAAAAAAAAAAAAAAAAAGTGTGGACCCCTTCCAGGCCTATAACTGCTTCATCCTACTCTTCTTCTTTATGGGCCTCTTCCTCAGACTCTTCTTCATTCTCTTATTCTCCTTCTTCTTCTTGTTCTTCTTATTCTGGAGAAGGTGTTTTCTGATTCCTTCCTCTAGAAGCATCACCAAATAGTTTAACCATCAATTTTAAAGATTGTAAATCCTATTTCCGGGCTACTTCAGAGGGGTTTGATGTCTCTTTGAGCTGCTTATAAATATATTGTAGGTCTCCAATGTCCTCATAGTTAGAAAAATTCCTTCTATTTACTAGATCTTCCATGAGATATCTTAACTAGGTAAAATAAATAATTAATTGGACAACTTGTTGTTGGGGTAGTGGCTCTTTAAGAGAATCAATTCCAGATTCATCCTGCAAATTTTCATCAATGCTCTGTTGGATCTCTTCCATAGATAGGAAGTTGTGGTCCTCCATCCATAGGCCTTTGAAGCCAACTTGAACCATCTCTTTGTTCAATTCAACCACATCCTTAATCACCATTTCAATCCTATAAAACAATAGTCAGGCTCTTTGAAGTGCCCTGTGCCTTTTAACCATAATTCTGGTAGTAAATTTGGCAAGATTCCATTCTTTATTAGGAATTGGTTTAGTAGAATCACTAAGTTTGCTATTAACCAACCTGTACATTTGTTCTACTAGAATCACCTTAGGCTGTAACTCTCCAGTGATCTGATCTAGATCTTTCTAAATATTCAAGAGTAAGTGGCTGGCATCATCAAGATAATCAATAATAAGCTAAAGCCTTGACCACTTCTCTTGGTCCTCAGAGAGCAACTCTTTTCTAATATTTTTTAGTTAATTTTTAGAAAATCTTGAAGACTTAGCTTTCTCAATTTGAAGTTGTTGTTTTAATATCTCAATTTCTTTTGCTTGATCTTCATTCAAATTATTTTGCTCTCCTAGTTGATCCTTGAGTTTATTAGCTTCTTGAAATTTCTCTTTCTAACCCTTGACCTCTTTTCTCAAATCCTTTTCCACTTCCTTTTGATTTCTCAAACTCTTCTTGAGATTTTCAATATGTTTCTCCAATTTGTCTACCTTCTCTTTGAATATATCATTTTTCACATAGAAGGTATCTAAGTGGGTTTTTGCTATAATCATCTCATATTCTTTAGGAAGCTTATCAATATCTTTTATGACCTCCTGCACTTGATAATATTGAATAGTCATTTTAGTTTCAGGCTTACTCACAAGTGGAGTCATAGATATTGATACTCTTGTTGGACATTTTGAGTCCTCTAAGTCAAAGTTGTCATTGATGTCACCTGATAAAGTTATCACTCATATCAAGGAATTCAAAAAGAAATAAAGTCATCAAAGGTTGTCACTATCATCCAAGAAAAATCTTCACCAGTGCAAAAGTTAAAGGCAAAAAGACTCCATAATATTTTAATATTATTGGGAGCACAAGTTAAGCGATTGGTTCATAAAAACCCAAGAAGGGTTATTGCAAAGGTTAAAAAGGAGGTCCAATATTTATTTTATAAATTATTTAAATTCACAAGGAATTTAAATTTTATAAATAAATATTCGTTACACCAAGGTTGTGCAATAAGACAAGGCTCCAAGGTTTAATTAAGCTAAAACCTAAGGTTGGATTGATTTAATTTATAATATTTAAATTTAATTTTAATTAAATTTAAATACATTATAAACTAATCAACCAAGCCGACGTTGAATTAAATCGATGTGTTGACATGATTGCATGGAAGACAAAGGGCACTATATATAATGCCCTAAAAGACATCAATTAAATTATCCTTGCTCAAAATAAGAAATAGCATACGAACTTGGTGGTTGAGCTCGTGAGAAACAACGAACATATTTGAAGGATGGTGATCGAAATAAACCAAAGCACATTGAAACCCTCAAGCTAGCTGGGAAGCATGGCATAGTGGCAAAGAGATATTGGTTAAGTTTTTGTGGCAACGTTGAGCTACATTTGAATCCTAGGAAGATGCAATTCGGTTGGTTTTGGGAACACCAAAGTGTTGCACACATTTTTGTCTTCACTGTTATCATAAGGAACTTAGAGCACATGGTGCTCTCAATGCTCCAAGCAAGCACTTAGCTTGCGTGGCAATAGAGCCACGGCTAAGGTGCAAGTAGTGGGCATAGTTAGGGGTTCGAATCCCCTCCAAGGCAGAGGTAATATTTTTGTTGAGCATTTGAATAATATTGCCTAAAGTTGGAGTTAGGAGATTGATGATTAATTATTTTTAATTAGCAAAGTTGGGAGTTAAAAGGTTTTTATTATTTGGAAAATTGCTAGCTGAGAATTATTGATTGGAAATAAAGTTAGGAGGCATAAGGAGTTTAGGTATTATTTTAATTAAAGTTTTAGATAATAAATTTTGGATATTTGAGAAGTAAGACTTTAATAGAGTTGATTTTATTGTGAAAGAGATATTTTCCAAGGAGATTATTTTTGAAAGATATTGAGTGTTATTTTATAGATGGAGTGATAAGGTGTATTTTGGTTGATATTATTTTTGTGTTGTGATTTATTGAGAAAATAAATATCCTCTAACCCTTATTGAGTTTGTCAAAGAAGTAATTGTGAGTGTGGTAGATTTGCAAAGACAACTACTCTTCAAGAAAAGGTATGGGAAAAATTCTTCTTTGTTGAGTTAGGTGATTGGCTTGATTGAAAATTAATTTTGGAGTGAAAAGGAATTGATTAGGGTTTCCTTTTCAAAAGTGGTTGGTTTAATGCTTCAAGGTTTTCTAGATTGAGAGTTGTGATTAAACCTTGTTTTATAAGTATTGTTGTTGAAGCAATTGGTTGTGTGAAAAACCTGAGTTAAGGTTTGATAAAAACATGAGTATCATTGTTAGATGAAGAATGTTTTATTAGAATTGTTGTTGAAGCCAATTGGTTATGCAAAGAACTTGAACTTGAGTTAGAAAATATCATGAGTATCATTGTTATGTGATATTTGTTTTGGGCATTGTTAGAAATATTTTAAGTTGGATGATACATGCTTGGACTAGGGTTTGTGAGAAAGGGTTGTTCCTTGAAGTGATTGGTTAAGTAGAGTTTATTGAGCCTAGTCAAGTGATTGTGTGAAGTGGTTGTTCAAGTTCCATGAAACAAACTATTATATATTCTGATTTGAGTTGAGATTGAGCATTGAGTATAAGAACATATTGAGTCTCTAACAATTCTCTTTATGATTCTATGAGATTGGACATTTTTTGTGTGAACTTGTTAAGTTGATTTGAAGCAAGTCTTTGAGAAGACTTGTGGACTGATTTTGTGTGAGCTTCTATGGAAGCTTGTAATGTAGATTTGAGCAAGTCCTAGAGAGGACTTGTTGAGAATATTTGGACAAGTTTTGAGTGAGTTTGTTGAGCATATTTGGACAAGTTCTAAGTGATCTTGTTAAGAATATTTGGACAAGTCCTGAGTGATCTTGTTGAGCAGATTTGGACAAGTTCTGAGTGAACTTGTTGAGTATATTTGAACAAGTTTTAAGTGAGCCTATTGAGTATATTTGGACAAGTTCTAAGTGAGCTTGTTGAGCAAATTTGGATAAGTTCTAAGTGAGCTTGTTGAGCAGATTTGGAAAAGTTCTGAGTCAACTTGTTGAGCAGGTTTGGACAAGTTCTAAGTGATCTTGTTGAGAAAATTTGAGCAGGTTCTGAATGGACCTATTGAGCATATTTGAGTAGGTTCTAAGTGGACCTGTTGAGCAAGTTTTGAGTGGACCTATTGAGCAGATTTGTGATAGAACAACTGGACTGTGTTTAGTACAATATTGAGATAGATCTTTAGAGATGACATAATAGAGAGGATAGAGTCTCTAGTTGATAGAGATCCATCAGCCAAGATATTGAGGATAGGTCTTCTAAGTGAGGACAAGAGTCTTCAAGTGGAGAGATATCCATAGTCAGTGCAATGGAGGTAGTGTCTTCTAGAGGATCACCAGCAAGAGCAGAGGAGAAGGATTTCTCCTGTATATAGATATCCACAAACCATATTTAGGGGATCAACATCTCCTTTGGACAGAGGTCCATAAACATTGTAATTGGTAAGGATTCCCAAATTATTATTTGAGAAATATTTAGAAGAAATATCTTCTCTATGGAGGTAGCCCACATTGGGTGAACCATGTCAAATCTATGTCTCTATTGTATATGGTTTTTTATGCATTGCTTTGATTACTGATATTGATACTACTATCTATACACTACATAATATTGATTTGAAAATAAAAGTAAAAAGTGGTCTTATACTATTCACCCCCCTCTCAGTATAAGCTTGTGTTATTCAACTCTCTACCTAGAAATAGGGTCAAAATACATGCTTCTTCTTCTGATAGCCATCCTACTAGAAGGCTTAGCAAGCTTCTCTACCCAATAATCATTTATCCTTTGAGTGGCTACCTACTCTTTTGGCATAGTGACAGGTCTTGAAATACTAGCAGCCAAGGGAGATGAAGATACCAAAAATGAAAGGGTGGACTAAACTATTGATAATGGGGATGTGGAGATAGTTATAGTAGTCTTTGTAACAATAGTGGACTCTATAACTACTGCTATTGTTGTTATTGGTAGACTCATAGGAACTTATGCAATATTAACAATTGGATGAATGGTGGTACTTGGAATAGTATGTCCCATAGATGGTGGTGGTGGTAATAATGAATATGAAATGGTGGGAGATGATGAAGTGGGGACCTCAGATGTTGAAAGTGATATTTGGGGTGACTTTGGGGGAACAAAGGTGACTTGTTCTTTAGTTACAACTAATGAAATAGGAGGTGAACTATAAGAGGGAGAAGGTACCTTTGTCACATTCTCTTGACCATAAAGGGAGGGAGACTTCTTTGGGGATTTAGGAGGATGTAGAGGAGAAGAGGGATTAGAAACCATACCTTCACCTATAGATGTAGGGTGCTCTTGCTCTACTTATATTTCCTACTACTGCTCTTGATGAGTCAATTCTTCTACAGTAGAAACAACCACCTCTTTGAAATCCCCTCTATATCCAATATCTATTTATTTGAAACTTCCTTTTCCCTTTTTTCTGGGGTTATTTTAGTTCTTCTATGGATTAATTGAAAGGAAGCCATCTCACTCTCAGAATATTCTTCTAACATATCTCCTTGTACTACTCCAAAAAGCAATACTTGCTCAGAAATAGGATACAATTCTACTGATGTTGCAGGGGTAAAAGAAAGGGGGGTGAACTTGAAACTATCATCCTTCTTATTCTAGTAAATATCTGTGTCTGGAGGCTGACCCCTCAGAGCTAAGCATTTAGGCCTAGATATTGCTTCTATAACTAGAGTATTGATAGCATTTTCACTAGAATATTGCATCTTGCTCATAAGATGAGCTCCCTTAGGAAACTTCTCCACTTGTTTAGTGGTAGGATGAAAATTTTTCAAAACCTCAACTACTATCAAAGGAGTTTCCTGCTCTTCTGATAGAGCTTCTTGATCTGTGGGTGGAGAGAGGGATTCAAAACCAGTTTGGGACTTTTGAACTATTAATACTATGTTTTTGATGTCCTTATGTCTCTAGGTTCTGATATTTTCATTATATTTCTTGGAAAAATCTTTATCAATCTTCATCCCAAACCTAGACTTAGCCTTTCCAATCTCAATCCTCATCCTCCACCAATATGATATTTTCACTATGTTCCATTGTTCTTCTTCCTCAGCTTCTTCAATAGCATCCTCCTTAGGCTGAGGGTCCTTTTTCTTTTTAGTTTTCTCTTCAATGTCACTAATGGTGGCTTCTGTGAGCCGATGACTTTTCTTTTGGTCAGGATCAAAATCCACAATTTGTTCATAGAAATCCAACCATGGAGGTAGTTGACCCATTTTTGAAATATTCCACTCTAAAAGAGTGGTCTCATCATTGTTTTTGCCTTGTTCAAAATGAGCCCTAGGCCTATTTTCAAACTTATAAGCCTTTTCTCCATTTAGGGCTATATTTCTTGTAGTGAAAATGCCATCAAGGTCATAACTCCATCTTTGGGGGATATAAAACAGACCTAACCTATCAAGGTATTGGTTGATTAGCTGAATCTACCCCTTCTTAGTGATGGTAATGTCCTCCATAGTATGGTGTGTAAGCAAAGACCTTATCTTTCTTCTAGAACCATAATTTGAATCGATGTATTCTGCCTGCCTTAAATATTCCAAGGAAAAAATCCTCTCTGTAACAAAATGGGGTAGGAGAAAAGGTTTACCCATGAAACCATATAATCTGATAATTGTGCCCTCGGTCAACAAATACCAATCTCCTTCCTCAACACCCTCTGCTCTCAGAATCTACTTAGCCAGGGGTGGCAATCTAGGGCACCTTCCATACATTATTTTCAAGGCAGGTCCAAGAAATTCCAAGTTGAATCTATAATAAGACTCACTACTTCTTAAGTGACTTATCCAGTAATAAATCGAAAAGGATTCCCCATCATTGGTTTTGTCCTTGACCAAAATCCAAGGTATTCTATCCTTAATGGCAACATAAAACATCCATACCAGACTTGAGCAATGCCTAAAACTAGGAGCATCAGAGCCCCTTTTCATACTTACCAACTGTTCATGTATTCTCTAGGCAAGAAAAGTTGGCTAGTCAAAATAAATCACCCTAGTCCCTCTTTCCTCTGTGCCTTTCTCATACATTATTTCATTAGAAATACATATGAGCTATGGCAATTTTCTAGTCATATACCATTCTATTAGAGTCCAGACCCTCCATATAGGCCAACATAGAAAATAGCATAGGGTTTGTAAATTTATCAATAGAGATAGGGACTTCAGGTAATTTCTTCCTAGGCTTAGTATCAAGTTGTTTATAAACCCATATTTTAAATGACTCACCATCATTAGCTCACTTCTCCAAGGAGTAAAACCTAGCTTGTTTAGTCACCCTAAATGGTTTTGGCCTTACTGATAGTTTGGACCCTAGGGAAAAAATATTATGACAGAAAGAGGTGGTGATACTGAAAAGGGTTATGCCCTCAGAGGTTTTCACTACTTTGGCCATTGGGTCATAAAACTTGACTATTGCAACTATTAACTCTAGGTAGGGATGAATATAATCACAAATGTAAAAAGAGAGATAAGAAAGGATAACACATCTACCTTCCATAGATAGAGCAACTCTCTTCTTGTATCTATCATTCACGCTCCTTCTGAGCCTTGTTCTCTTAGTGAGGACCATTTTCGTATCCGCCATGATTTTTGTTTTGTCGATGTATGGTGCCACCACCATTTTCTCTAGAGTTTTGAACTCTTGGAAATCTTTTGAAGCCATTTTGATAGTGATAAAAATTTATTCTCTCTATAATTCACAACAAATTCCTCAGAGTATCACTTCACTCTTTACCACTCCATGGATGCAATTAGCTACTAAATGGACATCGTGTATGTTTTTTTATTTCTTTTATTTCTTTGAGCACATGTATCTTCCACCATTAATGTGGCTACTATGTGACCTACCCATTGGCACACTTTCCAACTTCTACTCATTCCCTTCGATGGCTCAATGATGGCATTCTAAATTTTCATTGGCCAAAAATTCAAACTGCGCTTCCACCTCATCGTGCCTCTTTGGCTACTCTTTGGTTTGGGCATGAGTTCATTAGCATTGAATGCAGGATATTTCTTTTATTTCCATGTGGCACGGTCATAAAATTGTTGCTTGGCTCCACTTTGGTTTTGAAACTGATGAATTAAAAGCATCTTTGATTCCACTGACACTTAGTAAATTCCATGCACAAGTTTCCACCTTGGTTCTTTCCTATCATACTTTAGCTTTGAAAGGTCCCTAGATTGGATATGCCTTTGCTTCTTTTGATAATTGGTTCTCTTCATCATGCGGGATAAGAAAATTCACACCATTCCACTGAGATCTCAGTGCATTTTGATGCGGAGTCAGAAGCGCTCGCCATTCCACTAGGATTTGCATGTATTTGAGTGTGAAATGGAACCTTGCTGAAAATTTTCAAAACTTAGCCATTTTTTCATGTATTTTTATTTAAACTTGTACAAAGTGTAGAAAGAAACTAAAATACAAAGTGCAGAAATAAGGGGAAATAATAATACAATGTATATACATATATTACAATGAGCTCATATTTTACACATAGTAGAGCTTGAGATGAAAACCATTCACTGGAATCGGTTGTATGTTCCCTTCTGGATATTCCAAATGAAACACATTGGACTCCTTGGATTCTACTATTTTGAAAGGACCATCCCAAAAAGAATCAAACTTTTCATGCTTTCCTGGTTTTGCTCTATCAACATTCCACCAGAGAACCGAGTCTCCAACTTGGAATTTCTTGAATCTAGCACTCCTATCAAACCATGCCTTGATATCTAAGGAATTCTTTTGAAAATTGTCATATGCCTGAGCTCTATTCTCTTCCAACTGCAGCAAGTGGGTCAACTTGGTCTTTACCATATTTTCCTCTAACTCTTCCTTTGTATTGACAAGCTTAAGTGCCGAAATCTCCAAATGGACAGGTAGAACTACCTCTTTGCCATACACTAGTGCATAAGGGGAAGTCTTAATTGATTTCTTTATAGTAATCTTATATGCCCATATCTTGGTCCAATAACAGGTGCCAACTTCTTTTGTTACCTTCAAGTGATTTCCTCAAAATCCTCAATAGGTTTTTATTAGTAGATTCTACAAGTCCATTCCCTTGAGGGTAATAGTTAGAATTATTTTTAAGAGTGATGCCATAATTGTTGGAAAAATCAATATACTTGGCCCCTATGAATGTTGGGCCATTTTCGCTCACCAAGGCTTCTGGAACTCCAAACCTCGAAATCAAATTTTCCATAAAATTGATCACAACATCTTGATCTGATTTCTTGGTAGGAATAGCCTCTACCCATATGGTAAGATAATATGTGGCAGTCAGGATAAACTTATGCTCTACTAAAGAGTTAGGATTGATGACCCCTATGAAGTCCAACCCCCATTGTTGAAAAGGTTCCTCAACTTGTATAGGTTTGAAGGGGGATGAAGCATTCCTTGTTCTTCCAACATATCTTTGACATTTGTCATAGGCCCTAGTAACCTTGAAAGCATCAGTAAATATAGTAGGCCAATAATAGCCTACTATTATGATTTTTAAAGCTATAACTCTACCTGAGCTATGTCCACCAGCTGGTCCTCCATGGAACTCTTCAATGACCCTCTTTTGTTGATCATATTTTAAGCATTTTAGAAGAACTCCATCCAAGTTTTTTTTGTACATACCTTCTGGTAATAATACATATTTCAAAGCATGAAGTCTATATCTCCTCATTTGGGATGCATTTATATTGGGGGGGCATACTCCAATTTGGAAATACTTGATCATCTGGTCTACCCAATCAGAGTCTATAGTTTGTACTACTTCCACCTGATCTTCTTTTTTTGTCTGACAAGCTATCACTTCTGCCAATGTTGTAGCCTCTGTTAGACCTTGGCATAAGGCCCTACCTCTTACTAACTTTGTGGGGTGTATTTCTACATCATATTCTTGGATTTTGGTAATCCAACCAGCTCTTTTATCCCCTAGGTCACCCTATAGGATAAAAATTCTTACATCCGGATGAACCACATATACTAGGGTCTTGCTCTGTACCAAGTACTACCTGAACTTCTTTAGTGACTTCATCACAGCAAATACTTGTCTTTCAATAAAGTTGTATTTGACTTGGTAATCATGGAGTGTCTGGCTCCAAAATAATATAGGGTGCTCTTCACCTTGATCATCCTTTTGAGTAAGCACTGAGGCATAACTTTCTTCAACTCCATATGCATAAAGGATAAAATATTTACTGAAATCTAGATTTACCAACACTAGGGCTGTTGTGATGGACTACTTAATAATCTCAAAATCTTATTTCCTGACTTCAGTCCACTTGAACTCAACATTTTTCTTGAGTAACTTAGATATAGGTCTTACTTTCTATGCAAAGTCAGAAATGAATTTCTTGACAAAGTTAATTTGGCCCAAAAAATACTGTAAAGTCTTCTTGTTTGTAGGCAATGGAAGAGCAAGAATGGCTCTGATTCTCTCTAGATCTATGGCCATACCTTCTTTGGATACCACATGACCTAGTAGCTTTCCTTCATGAACTACAAAGAATGATTTCTTAGGATTGAGTGAAATATCGAATTCTCTACACTTCTGAAAAACCTGCTCAAGGTGTGCTAAGTGATCATGCTTATCATGGGAAAACACAGTCATGTCATCCAAATAAATCAGAATGACTTTGTTTATTAGTGCCCCAAAGGCATAGTCCATGGCTCTCTAAAATGTGGCTCCCACATTGGAGAGCCCAAAAGGTATTCTCTGGTAGGCAAAGGTGCCCCATTTTGTGGTGAATGTTGTTTTATATTGATCTTCATCTTTCACCCAAATCTGATTGTATCTAGAGTAGCCATCTAGTAATGAGAACCTCTCAGCCCCTGCCACTACCTATAAAATTTGGTCAATCTAAGGAAGGGGGTAGTGATCCTTAAGGGATGCTTGGTTAATATTTCTAAAATCTACACACAAGCGTATATCACCATTATTTTTCCTTATAGGTACCAAGTTAGCTACCCAAGTCAAGTGTTTTATTGGATATATGATCTTTGCCTTTAACAACTTTAAGAGCTCTTCTCTCATGATGGCTTCGATCCTTGAATTTATAGGCCTTTACTTCTACCTAAAAGGCTTGGCATCAGGCTCTAGCTCAATAGTATGTTGGATGACCTTTTTGTCATACACCTTAAGGTCTTCATATGACCAAGCCACAATGTCTTGGTATTTTAAGCATAAAGCTTTGATATTTTTTGCTTCCTCTAGTGAACATCGGACTCCAACATTGAGCTTCTTTTCTATATCGAATTCAACTTCTTTATAGATTTTTTCACTGACCTTCATGGCTCTGGTCTTTTTTCTATCCTCATTATCAAACAAGCTCTCAAGGGTGACCAACCCTCTTGGGATATGATTGTTCCTTAGTTGGATAATGTCTTGTTGATCAATTTCTTCTGAATATTCTTCTTGGATAGTGGAGAGACATGCTTCTCTCACCAAAAAGTTGATTATTTGTTCATCACTTTCAAAAACCTGCCAGAAAATTTGCTTGTCTGGTACTACAGGTCTAAAAATCATTTTTATTCCCTTGGATTTCTTGATTCCAAAGTCTACATAAGGGTTGAAGTTAGCTCCCTTTGTTGCTAATGAATCTACTAAAGTATTATTTTCTCTAGGAACAAAATTTAAATTTAGGGCATCAAAGGATTCCATTAAATCCCATACCCTATTTTTGTAAGCTTTTAGGTAATGGTGCTTATTGCTACACCTATTTCTCACTTGGTGGACTATTAACTCAGAATCACCATATATGTTCAAAATATTAATGCCCATGCTTTTTGCTTGTATCAATCCGAGACACAGGGCCTCATATTCTATAACATTATTAGTACATGACCATGTTAGTCTGTAAGCAAAATTCTTTGTCCCTTCTGATTGGGATTGTAGAACTACACTAGCTCCTACACCATTTCTACATTTAGCACCATCAAAGTGCATGATCCATGTCTCTTTCTCTCTCAGATATTGATTGGATATAGCAAGGATTTTCCTCTCTGATTCAGTTGAGATACTATATGTTCCCATACCAGTTCCAAACTGATTGTAATCCTCTCTGAAAGGCATCTCATCCTCAATATCCAGCTCTTCAATGTTTTCCACTAGCTCAAATTCTTCCAAGGGATTAATATTGCACATATCTTCCTCAATTTTTTCAATATGATAGGCTACTATATTTTCAAGAGTTATCCTTATCCTCTTTCCTTTGAAAGAGATTACCATACTAGAATAATCCATGTACATACACCCACCTAGTTTTGCAGTAAACTCCCTTGAAAGGCATAATCCAAAGTAGGGTTCTAAGTCCACCACAACTATTTCTTGTACTATTGTCACTTTAGGAGCTCTATGCAGCCTCATTAAAACATATTTTATGACTCCAACTATCTTAACAGGTGTCCCATCTAATTGTAATACTCCAAGACAATATCGGGTATACTCCATACCCATATCTTCATAGAATACTTTAGGCATGACTGTAGTTGATGCTCTTGAATCAATCATACAATTTTGGACTACCCAACCTTCCATCCTTAGGGATATATAGAAAGGAGGGGGCTTATTATTTAAAAATCAAGTGATATTTATTTATTTTTTGATGGCATACTAAATATTGTAGTGGCCTGCCTATTTTGTGGATACTTGTTGAGGGAAGCCTTGAGAAGATCAATGACCAAGAATGAACAGAGTGTCATACATGATGGCTTTTGATGGAATCTTTTTCATTTATTTGATGATATTATACTCAGATCTAGCCAGGGAAGGTATTTTGTGCCTTCTCTTTGACTCACCATATCTTCTTTTATATTTTTGGGTGGCCTCTAATATTTGTCTTTTAGTAATAGAGGGGAACCTAAGCCTTTCTTGATCTTCATATTTAGATCTCATTTGGTCTCCTTTAGCTTCCTTTTCCAATATCTTAGGAAGACTATCTGTCTTCTCTTTTCCTTTAGCTTGAGGAATGGGGAAAGTGTCATTACTTTGAGGAAGGGGATCAACTCTCTTTTGGGAAGGGACTTGGAATTGCCCCATATTTTGGGGATCTACTTGCAAGGTTTTCTTTCCAGTCCTAGTCATGATAGCAATTGGGCTTTCCTCATCTAGTTCTTTCCCAACCATGATTTTATCAGGTTGCCATAACATGTTTACTCTCCCTTTTTGATTCCTTTCATCTTGATCCATAGCTTTTTGAACATGGTGTTGGTACATAATACAAGACTGTGAGTCATGAGGATCATTACATACTAGACACCAGAAATTTGCAAGAGTAGTATCTGAAGAACATTTTGGCTCCTCATATGCTGCATTCACCCTAACCCTAATACTATTACTAGGACCAGGTCTCTGATATTTGTTCACATATGGGAATATTCTCTATTGTGACCTTTCTTGGTCTCTCTTTTCCATTGAATTCATTCTATTACTCAGATTTTTTAGAGTATTTTGTATATCAAGAATAGCAAAAAACTCTTGGGATGCTTGAGAAGGAAGAGGGGGAAAGGAACTATAGAGGGTGATGGTTTTGGTTGAGGGATTGCATTCATTTGTAGAGATAGAGATGATAAAGAAAGGGGATCCATGAAATATGGGTTGGATGCTTGAATTTGACCATTAGTGGTTTATGTGTTATAAGGTAGCACAATTTTGGGGGAAGTCTTCCCACATTAATTAGGATATTTTTAGCATGAACTGCTGCATTATAAACTTGGGGGAAGGTTTCTACTCTTGATTTCTATGTTTGCAACCCTATATCTGATCCAAGAGCTCGAATATAATACATATATGCCAAACATGTAGCTGGTCTAGCTGTGGGAGGAATTCTTTTCCATGTTTTGCTAAATCTCAAATTGAAATCTGAGATAGTTTCTTGCTGAGTTTTTTGCATGGATGTAAACTGGTTAAGCAGGGATAAGGGGTCAGTAGATTCATTAAATTATTCCACAAAAGGCTCAACTAATGCTTGCCATGAAGTGATGGTATTATCCTCTAGGGTTCTAAACCAATGCAAAATATTTCCTCTAAAGGATAGGGCCAGGATTCTTACAATAATATCCTCCTCTTTTATGTTGTGGATTGCTGCTAGATTCAAAATATCCTGATAATGCTCATAAGTTGTCTTCCTAGATCCATCATAAGTGGGGATAGCTTTAGATATAGCTTGGGGGATGGCATTCATTTGGGCTAATCTTAGGGGACCAGCTGTGTTCCAACTGGGGTACTTTTGTAATGGTTGATTAGGAGCCATATTTTGTGCCATATTTCTAGTTGTAGGTCTTATTGGAGGTACTATTGGATTAACTATAGGATTTTACTCAAGAAGCTCTTCTTCCAAGAGGAAATATTGGTTTAAACTTTGGGCAATAACATACCCTCTATAAGGTAACTCACAATAGAAATAGGAGTTAGGGTTATTCCTTTTGAAAGACCTAGTATACATGAAAGGACACTGGTCTATAGGGATAATTATTTTTCTGGTTTTAAGGACCAGGGAGTCACCAGGTGAATTTGCTCTTCTCTCCTTACAAGGTCAAGACAATTCACCAAATCTTGATTCCTCTAGGTTGAGATAAACAATAACTCATATGATGGGTTTTCATGTTCCTTGTGAACTTGTCCCACTAGGCATGCCAAAAACTATTGGGCACTAAATTACATCAAGTTTTACTCAATACTATGGCTATCTATCTTCCTACTTTCTATCTAGGCTTGCACCCGATAGCTATAGCTCAACACTCAACATTGGATGGACCAAAATAGAGTTTCTGATCCAACCTCCAGAGTAGGTTGGTTCCTTGTCAACTTAAATAGGATGTTGACACAATTATGCTCACTTAGGGTTTGGAGATTAGGGTAAGAAAAGGTTAGGGTTAGAGATATGTGAACAATAGTGGATGGATAGGCTAACAACATTGCACCACAACAAAAAGCTCCAAAAAACTAACTCAAAGACACATTACTCAGATCAACATTATCTCAAGTTAGATGTATTTTCATTCATTAACAAATAATAGAGAAATATTGCAGATAACAATTTCAATATCCAAACAATGATAATCCAAATAATAGAATTCACCAATATCTAGATTTTATAAAAATGCACTCCCTAACAATAAATATCAAACTCATAAGTAGATTTCAATTACCCTAATAGCTAGTAATCCATTAATTTGGCACAAACTAACCATTTAAGTATTCATAGAAATGCAACTAAAGAATTTGAACCTCTGATATCAAGTATGAAGATACAAAATTTGAGGTGAAGATCAATGTAATGCTCCTTCCATTAGTCCTTGGGAATATTTACAGTAGCATAGGCAAACACACTAGAGCCGACCCTTTAAAAATGAGGGTTCGACCTCTACTTATAGTTTTACAAAATTAAAATAACAAGGAACATTACAAAGATCAAAATTTGATAGTGCAACAGAGATTTCTTGTTGGCATTTTCTTACTGGTACATCCTCTAGGAAATCTATTACAAGTGGACCACCATGGTAGCTTGAAGCCTCTACAACTTGTTGGTCGTTTGATGCAAACTAGAGTTTTGGCCATTGGAGATTGTGTATACATCATCGATCCTTCTTGGAAGCCTTCTACCATTGTCGATATGTAACCATCTCTGGTTCTATCTTCTTGAAACCCTCAATGCTTCAACTTCCTCCTCCAACTGACTATTACAACTCTAGTGAAGAAATACCTTTATATACTTTAGATTCTTTAGCAAAATCTCCACCATCGATCTCCCCCATCGTATGGCTATGATTTATCTAATATAAGCTTAGTATAATGGTGAGGGAGAACACATCACCATTCCACTTTAAAACATTGATGACATCATCCTTTATGCCTTAGAAATTGTGGAACACCAATCCAGCTTTGAAATGCTTTGAAGGCTAAGCGGGATCGAATCCACTCCTTGTCCTTTGTGTTTCTTCATTATCTATAAAGCATTCGCCAATCCACACAAAAAAATTGATGATGTCATCTCTCCTTCAAAACTTTTATGGATTCCATTCTGGGCTAAGCAAGTGCATTGGTGTGTGACCACCATTCTGGACCTATGACAATGTAAAGTGACTCTTCCTCCATTCCACACTATCTTCAGAGTAAAACACTACTTGTCACCATTTTAGAAAGGAGTTAGTCAAAAACGTCCTTTGTTGCAAATCCGCATCTACTATGTTCATAGCATTCCGCCTTGTCACCATTTTGGGAAAAAATATTCTATGCGCTCTCCAAAATCGGGCTCTCCAACACTTAGCCGCTCGTAAGGTATTCAAAATATCAAGCGGTCGCCAATCCACACTTATTTTCTATTGACGTCATCCTTCTTCAAAAAGTTTTGTAGATTTGGGATGCGTCACTAGTTCGAAGCCAAAAATAAAAGAAATCTTGCAGAATCACTCCAAGTGTGAAAACTTACCAAGTGTTGGGTGGACTCATGGCCTTTGTTGTGGATCCGCTCCAAAATACACTGCAAAGTGTGCGGAATGAGGACTTTATTATGACTTAGGAAAATTTTGAAATTTTCCTAAGTATGTGGCCATTTTGGGCCTACACAAACCACACAAGCAAAGAAAACAAGTGTTTATCTCATTTAAAGATTAATGTGTGATCCCTAAATTATTTTGTGTGTTTTTTATTTATTGATAGCTACAATCTAACTCTCATCATTTTTTGCATTTCATTGATTATATACTCAGATTGTTAACAGGATTTCACCTATATACTCACACAAGCCAAATATGGTAGTGAAGTCCATATTCAACAAGGTACCATAGGTACTACCAACCCTCACCTAGTACACCATGCACAGTGATACACCCTTTCAAATATTAGTGTGTGCTATTTTGTATGGATAGGATAATTCTTGGATCAGTCTTGGCCATGGATGGCTCCTGATGATACTCTTCTACATGAGCCAACCAAGTGGTAATGACATCCACTATTGGCATCGATCAATGGGTTGTATGTGAGAGCCCAATGTCATTGATATTAAAAATAAAACATGATGTGTGTGGGGTTTTTTTTTACCTTGCATGTAAATAAAATGCATCACCAAGAAAACATGATATTTATGCCTGAGATAAAATACATTTTATAAAAGAAAGATGCATGTATTGAACTTACATGAACTTCAGATAATGCATTCCTACTTTATGAATTAATGGCCACTAGTTGGGCTGCATGTAAGCAAACTAAACATGCAAAACCTATACCATTGGAGACTAGGGTAGACCTGACAATAAGGGTCCACTATTCCTAGAAGAAACTAAAAAAAAATGACTAAGAAGCTTAAATGTATTTTTCATTTCATTATTTTATTATGTTTTATTTAATTAAAATGCTATTTTACTTGCTTTTTTCTAAAAATAAATTGCAGACAAAGAAAGATAAAAAATTAGAGAGTGCCCCTAACCTAAAATTCTCATCTGATGATGTGTGGGCTGCCCTGTGTATCTAATTCTCTGCTAGTCACTGTCGATCAGAGAAACCACTTCTAGATGTTGTCTTCAAAGGTAGCCTCTGTCTACTAGTTTTTGTCGATCAGATAAGCTAGAACTGTACACAAAAAACATATAAAAATATTAGTAAATTTATAAAAATAGAAAAACTAGGTGGGGTCCCATCATGATCACCATCTATGCAATTCTGAGAAGCACACACCTCTACTCTATTTACAATATTATATAAAAAAAAACCATAAAAACATAGATAACATGACCTAGGTGTTGTAGGTGAGTTGGAGAGGAGAGGGCAATCCTCCAAGGGAGGTCCTAGGTTTGAATCTCCACCCTACCAAAAATTTGAATTGGGTACCCAAAATCCAATTGATAATGTTGGTGTAGGCAAGGTCGGGCATGACTCCCGGGTGAATTTGACAGTGTAGAACCCCTTGAACATGGTCTCTCAAACCAAGGCAACCCCACAAGGGATTTTTTACTTAAAAAAGCATAGATAACACATAAGTGACAAACAAAAAAGTATCTTTTATTCATTCATGTGGATCCTAATTACATATCGATCCCTCTGAGGGATACCCAATTTTGATACAATGAAATACATATAGAGTATGCAAATTTTTCCCCTCATAAGAGGGTGGTGCGCTCTATAGGCCTCTTGATCTCACACACAAACTTGTATGAGGGCTTAGAGATACCTCCTCCTTCTCTTGATTTAAGGGATCTTATACATCAGATGCCTTGAATTGGTACTGTAAACCTATAACCTATCTGTAAAGAAACAACAACGAGCTATTAGTAGCATGGGCTACCTCTCGTGATGAGGCTTTATTAGAATATTCGATAAACAAGATATATGAGCATAATAATATTAAAATGCAAGCAAATACTAAGCAATAAATGCATGAAAAAATAAAAAATAATGGTGTAAATGTATTAGATAAACCATATCTATGCTAAAACTAAGTAATAAAAAAAGCAATGACATATATAAGCTAAAACAAAGGAAATGACACCTCAGGTCTTGGCCACTACTGCTCAGAGTAACCATGACTATAGGCCATTTTCGATGATAATGACCAATAAACTAAAGTGTTTACCTTAAGATTCAGAGGTTGTGGTTGTTGATCCCTTGTTCAAATTGATGTTCAATGGTCACCTCTTGTGTCTGATACATTGGTTGTTGGTGAAGAATAGGTGGATCTAAATACGAGTGTGAAGTTATAGCTTAGTCAAACAATGCTTTGCTACTCTTCAATGGGATGTGGATTCACTCTCTAATCTACCAAGGCTATGCTACACAAAATTTGAGTTCTCTATATCTATTTTTATTCTTGGAAGTCTACATGTGTAGCCTTTTCAGTTTTAGATCCAGATCTAGATCTTGGCTTCTTCTTCAAAGTCTACATTTGTAGACTTTCTGGTTTTAGATCCAAATCTAGATCTTGGCTTCTTAGAGAAGCCAAGATCTAGATCTATATGCCAACTCACTATCCCAGAGGGAAGTTTCAATCACAAATTAGCATTGAAGGGACAGTCAAGAGGAAATTTGGGAGTTCCACACCGAGATCCCTTCGTAATCCATGTAAACTATCATCACTGCCCATTATTTGGGTAATCCCTCATGATAATATATGTTTCAGTTCTAGCTACTTTTATCGATAACGACTAGCTATGGTCACTCTGAGCTTTAATAACCAAGATTGGTGATCACTCTTATTAATAGTGGCCAACCCTGAATGGGCTAAAACTACCCTTTGTGAGTGGTTAGGACCACTACTAGCTCTTAGAAAGGTCCAAGATTAGTCATATGGTCTACATATGTGCCAATATGAGTGGTTTCCTAAACATGACACATTTTAGGTGTCTAAAATGGTAGGTTTCAATATATTGACTAGCATATTTGTAAGGATATTATAAATAGTATTGCAAAGGCTGATTATATGAAAGTCATAATATCTTATTGACCCTTACTGATTTTAGAAAAAGTACCAAGAAATTGGAGTTTACCCTAGAGGAAACAAGTTTAGAAGTTTGGATGGATCTCAAGGCTTCACAAATCTCTTTCCAATAATATGCAAAAATTTATAAAAAATAAGGGAGGAAACCATGGGTTAAGGGATTTCAAGGTCCCCATGGAAAACACAAAAGACTTTATTTTCTCATCTCTAAAAGGGGTTTCAATATTTAGATTCATCTCATCCAAAACTAGTCTAGGAATAGTGCATAAAATTTTATCTTCAGCCTCTCTATCCCTAACATATTTGGAGCCTAGAATAGATCTAAAGTAACTACCTCCACTCTAGTTTATCGAATATCCACTACTTTGGATCCATCATATTTTGAGATTTCATGGATTTTGTTGCAACTTTTATTCCTCAGAGTAGTGGTAATGAAGAATTGGGTGTTTCGATCACCTTCCTTGTGCTAGAATTCTCTTGATTTTTTTCTTCCATAAAAATCCTAATTAGACAAGGTGTTATGTAATTTAGTCAAAATCTCCTCACTTTTCTATTGGAATATTTTACATTCCCCTAAGTCCTATAGTATTTAGCCTTAGTATTTTAATTATCATATTGAGTCATGGTTGATGTTTGACCAAAGTCTATTTCTAGCCTATTTGTTAGCCTTTCATGATACACAGGATTTGAGTCCATGTTTAGTTGATTTATTAGTTTGTTAATGCTTGTTATTGCTTCTATATCCTATATTACAAAGTAATATTTTTTTTATCAATAGAACAATTTTATGATTGATTCTTATTTGGTATCAAATCCAAGAGGTTCTTGTCCAATGAGAGTATTTTCCATAATTTGGCTTTACTCACCATTTGATGGTTGAGTTGGACCTGATCTATGCAATCAAAGCTAGAGGTGACTATCTAGCCTCATACCAAAAGGACACATTATAATAATATCTATATAGTTATGAGTTCAAAGACCTGAGAGACCAACCCACTAGCAAATATAGGACACATCCATAGGATAAGTGGATGTGAGGGTACTAACCTCGATGGTTCTTGAGCAATCCCAGCATATCCTAATCTTGAGATATAAGTGCTAACTAGATCTTACTTACAAAGAAGTAGATCTGATAGTCTGTGATGGAACACCGAAGCATGTATACCTTATATCAGACCTGACAAGGAGTATGGGTAAAGACATGATGAATGGGAACTAACCCTATATGGACATAGACCCCTATATAGACATAGTTTATAGGAAATCCATGACTTAAAGATACACAATCCCCAACAATATGGATGTAATGGTGACTTTGTGATGGTATGCAATGGTGACTAACTTTGTGGTGCATTTATGGACAATGATGTGGATGAACTGATCGAGATCCTACAATATGTGGATATTCTAGAGCACCAACTCAATGGAATCCTAGACAATCTGATGGATCATGGTGATAGGTTACATGAATTGGGACAAGGTGGGCTAGGCAATAGAATGGAATTCCAAAAACAATGGATGCTTGCAAGACCAACAAAATTTGCTCCATGTATGCAATATATAGCCTTTTGGTTGGGTAGAGTCTACCCAAATGTAGAAATTTTGCTATATGTGGTTTGTTCATTATTAATCACGTCCATATTTATCTTTCCATAAATATGGGATTATAGTTATTATTTTTGGTTTTACTGGTGAATGATGATCTACAACAACCATCATCAATTTGCAGCATTGACAAGATATTTGCCTAGCAAGGATTGAAACCATGAAATATTCCTTGCGATAACTACAATTTTATGTGCACAACATCTCAATCCCATTGTTGGTTTGTAGAAACTAAGATGATTTGTTTTTATCCTATTAAATTCCACCTTATAATGCTATGTTATGGCCAAATTTTTTAGTGATCTGGTATTTTGTGAGATGCACATAGACCTGTAGGAGTTTCTACTGCATCGATTCCACCGTTCGATCAATTTCAATTATCATTTCTAGGTAGTTTCCCATATATCTCTATCTTGTTATCAGTCTTGTGGTTGAATATGCTAATTTAGATTAGTCACTCATAAATATATACTTAGAATTTATGTAGGTCCTTCATAGTGACATTAGAATCCTCAACCTATGGAAATATGCTCGTGTCTACGATGATAGTAGCCAGCTAGCGTAACAAAAAAAATCAACCTACCTTGGAGAACAGTTTTATTTCTCATTTTTATAAGTAGATGGAAGTTATGATACCATAGAATATATCACTTTTCATATCTTATGCATAGCCAAGGGATAAAAATATTCCCTCATTGATGATCGTAGGTATCACAGTAGATGTATACACACAGGAAAAATTCCTTGTATGGTAACATTGAGCAGTGACTTACAGACGATCATGAATGACACAGTTGCAGTCTAAGACATAGGATGATATACAACAAATCTATCCCAAGCATGAAATACCATGGAGGTTGTGTTGTTAAAAACTATTTTGGAGGTGTTGATGCATAGGATGGATGCCCATTTACAAGTTTCATGTGATTGCAGCACTGTATAGACTATATCCCATTTGCAAACTACCCTAGATAACTCAGATCATAAGTAGAGCAAATAAAAAATTATCCATAGCAGAATACAGTCATCGAGGTGAAATTTTAGGTGTAGAGAAGGATTGTTCAGTGGGAGTCTCCTTTTGCCACTGGAAGATCATCGTGAAAACTTGCATAATAAAATTAGCAATAAATTAGTGAGAAGCTTGTCAACGTGATCATATTCACCGGTTGTTGTTCCTATAGCCAGTAGCACTCATCATCATATGGAGAAATTGGTTATGAATAGATATTAGTCAATATCATTGTAATCAAATATTTTTCTTTGACGGATGTCATAGACCAATTTTTTTGTAGCCAAGCAGAATAATTCTTCATAGCATGAAATCCTAATATTGTATTAACAGACAAGTGTGTGCACTATAGCCATTGATGGTAATTGTAGGTGATATTTAATCATAGTTTGTGTAGAATTATACATAGGTTCCAAACTACAAAGCATTGTAGGTTATGATTTGAGGGCGTGCACATGCAAAAAGTGAGTTTTACGATGCACATGGTGAAGGTGGAATTGAAGGTGCACACAGTGCACAAATACATACACAAATGGATAGAGACGTGTGAGTAGGGGCAAAATAATGCATCCATGAAATCATTGCTTTTGTGTGCCTTTTGAAAGAGAAGGAGCCCATTTTGTATGGTGAAGAGGTCAGAAAATAAAAGGCCTAGTGTGCTCCAACTCCTGCACCAGTTTGGAAAAATTGTTTCATGAGATAAAAACTTGAATGTAATGGTAGCCATGTATGTAGACTTGGTTGTACCAAAATTTTATGGATATAATTATGCTTATTGGAGCATAATAATGAATATTGAATTGATTGGAAAAGGTTTTTGGGACATTGTAGAGAGTGGATATGAGGAACCACCATGTTGGAGCATCCTAGAATAAGCAAAGATAAGGCAAAAGAAGGAGGAACAATACACCAATTTTATGGCACTCATGACATTGAGAAGAGGTATAACACAATTTTTTTTCCTCTTATTAAGCATTGTAGATCAGAATTTTATGTTTGGAAAATATTGAAACAAGTTTTGATAATATTGAGAATGAGTTAAGTGAAAATCTAGAATATTTTGAAGGATATGTTTTTGAAAATGCTTTTGAAGACAATCTAAGAGATTGTGAATTTGATTGTGTGAATGATAATCTACAATATTATGAATTCACTTGTGATGATTTTGTAAAAAAGAGAGATCAGCCTTTTTTTTTAAGATGTTTCTTTGCAAAAAGAAGAGACTTATAAAGTCTATGATAAAAATTTGAGAAGAAGAGGTATTTATGCTTCCAAAGGAAGATGAGGCAAGAGAGGTTTTGCTTATTGTAGAAGCTTTGTGAGTTATGAAGATGAAGAGTAATGCATAGTTATTCCATAGGTTGTTTGTGAAGCACTTTACGAGTGCATTGTTGATATTGATGGGAAGATTGAATCTCCAAGTATTGTTATTCCAAATTTGTGCTTCAAGGAGGAGGCACCTATAGTTTTTGAAAATGTTGATCTTGTCCATATTGAGGAGGTTCATAATTTTTGTGATCTTCTCATGAATAATACTAATTATATTATTACTACTAATGTAACTCAGTTTGTTATTGGATATTTTTATCGAGTTATAGGTTGTGAAGAGTCTCTACAAGGAGACGCAACCTATGTTGAAGATTTTGCATATATTGGAGTTGCTTCAAAGGGGGAGATAAGTGCAAAATCTGAGCATAAAGACCACTCAAAAGTGGAAGAAGAATTTGAATATGAAGGAATAGAAACACTCACATTGGAGTGTTCCTTGCTAGAAGAACACCAATATGAGATGGTGTATTATGGAGAATGTCTCACACATGAAGAGTGCATTATTGAGAATACACCTAATATTATCATGAAGGAGAATGATGAAGAGCCAAACCATTTTTGGTATGTTGAAAAACACTCAAATGGAGTGAAGGCAAAAGAAGAAGCAAAAGAAGATGCAAATCTAGATACTTAATCATGTGAAGTGAATATTGTTTGTCCTACCAAAACACAAATTGTATGGGATGTTGATCCCCATGATATTTTTGATAAATAGGAGATACAAATTGTAAGTTGCATGCTCAATGAAAATAACTCATCTAGAGTGACAAATATAGATGTTTTTTGTCCATCAGTCCAAGAATTTTGTGTGAAGAGAGATTTTGTAAATCTCAAAGAAGAAAATGATTTGTGTGAAGAAAATAGAACAAATGCTTATCTCATTTGGAAGGTGGAAGTGAGAGAGAAAATGAGATAGAAACAGAAAATGAAAATGAGATTGCTGATTTTCTTTTTGTAATGACACATGAAACATCACTCATGAATGAAGATCACTCACTTGGAGTGTCTACATTGAAGGAAAAGAGTTTTCTTGGACATGCAACAATGTATGATTTTTTGAATGAATGGTGTTTCAACACACCAACATGGATTGACCAAAGGAGGAGAAATTTTAGTGAAGATTTGATGGTTGCTCTTGAAGCAACATACAATGAAGGAGAATTGCCATAAAATAGTTTTATGGAGAGCACAAAATCTAATCATATTAGAGGTGATATTTTTGTGATTAATGATTTATTTTTTGTGAACAAGTATTTGAAGAAAGGATAAGAATGTCTTAAAAAGGTATTATTGAGATATGATTGTCTTGTAGAGACATTATTGGATTAAGTTATTTCATTTGTAAAGAACATGGACAACATGATGATGAAAACCATGGGTATGTGTTGGCGGTATTTTATTTTTAAAATTCCTTGGAAGGAATCATGTAAAGCCATAGTAAAGAGTGAAACATTATGTGAGGAGCAAAAATTTGTTGTTGCATTTGTAATGAGCTATTGCATAGCTATATTTTATTTGAATATTTGTGTAGAGGTATGTGAAATTATAATATGGCAAAACCATCTACATAAGATGATGCATTGTAAATACTCAAGAGGAGTATTAGGAGCTGAAATATGGCTTGAATACCATAGAATGAATGATGAAAGAAATGTGCTAGATTGGTTAGTGAGAACCAATAATTGTGGCATTATGGAAATGCCATTATTTGAAGGAGCTTTTGATTAAGGGGGAATAGCTCATAAAAATGAGGCACTCAGTTACTTGCAAGAAGAAGAAACAACTAAAATGGAGGAGATCCCACACCAAAAGTGGGAGTGCCCAATACAAAAATTTATAATTTTTGCTTTCTTGTTACAAAACTGGAGGAGACGAAAAATATTGAGTTTCTTCCAATGTTGTGATGCTGATGAAACTCTGGAAGAAGTCCCATCAACATCAAGGGGGAGAATGTTGGAATATTTGACATTCCCCTAAGTCCTAAATATTTAGCCTTAGTATTTTAATTAGCATATTGAGTCATGGTCAATGTTTGACCAAAGTCTATTTCTAGCCTATTTTTTAGCCTTTCATGATACGTAGGATTTGGATCCATTTTTAGTTTATTTGTTAGTTTTTTTAATGCTTTTTATGGCTTATAAAGCCTATATTAAAAAATAATATTTTATTTATCAATAGAACAATTTTATTCCTTGTGTAAATAGAGAGACCCTCTACTTCCACAACTGATTTCAAGTCTTTTAATTGACCTTTGAGGTTTTATTTCTTTTTGATGTTATGCCTACAAATTTCCTTATTCTAAATTTTTAATCTAAACTTAATTAGCTTAATCTTATCGACTAATTTTGATATACCTTCACTCGAAACCTCAATTAACCACCATTTCTTAATTCTTGCTTCCAAATTAGGGTGGTGGCACCACATGGCCTCAAACCTAAATGGTCTAGAGAAAAATGTAGAGTTCAAAGGAGATTTCAGCTAGAGTAGATTATGGTTTGATCTAACTATAGGAAGGGAGACCAAAGATACATATCCTAGGAAAGGTAAACCTTATTTCAAAACTAGCACTCTATTTAGCCTCATAAGAATAAGTTGATCACCCACACACCTATTGCTCCAAGTAAATCTAGAGCCTTTAAAATCCAAGTTCATGAGTTCACACTGGCTAAAAAAAATTGCAAATTCCTCTATACTTTTGGAATAAGGATAATTATCACCTTTCTTGTCTGAGGTATATAGACGGGTATTTGTAGATATGAAAAATTGACCCACTCGAGTGAGTCATTTTCCCTAGATCCTTAGAGAGACCCTCCAACTTTCCCAAAGCAATTTTGGTCCTCTCTCCCTCTCCTTTTCCCCTTTTTTTCCTAGTTATGAAAAACTCATGGTCACCCCTTACAAGGCATGATTTTACCTAGCTGGAGTTTTCTCTTAGGAAACCCTAACTTTTAAAATTGACCTCTTTTGATGTCAATTTTCCTTTCCAATACCTTTTCCATAATAACGAGAAAATATGGTAATAGAGGATCTCTTTGTCTAAGGCCTCTCTTGGCTAAAAAAATTATGTTACTATCCCATTGATGAGTATTAAATATGATACTAACACAAGATTTAATCCATATGACCCATTTATTCCCAAATCCAAAATTTTCTAATACTGCAAAAAGAAAATCCCTAGGCTTTATTCATATCATGTTTTAAGATCATTGCTCTTTCTTTCCTAGAAGTTGTTGAATGCATTACTTCATGAGATAGTATGATCCTATCTAGAATTTGTCTCCCTTTCACAAATCATCCTTGGTATTCTAAAATAGTGTTGTATAATAGTGGTATTAGTTGATTTACCATCACTTTGGAGATTATATTATACTCTATATTACATAGGCTTATCGGACTAAATAAATCAAACAATTTTGCATCCCTATTTTTTGGAATCAAGGTAATATATGTTGCATTTATTTTATAAGGCATGTACTATTTTACCCTAGACTATTCCACTACCACCAATAAAGAATCCTTCATAATTTCTTAGTTTTGCTAATTGAATTCTATAGAGATTTCATCCATACCTAGATATTTATCCTTACTAAAAGAGAAAATATCTCAATAAACTTCTTCTAAAGTAATAGGATCCATTAGTTTACTATTATCTTCATCTATTATAATTAAAGGTACTTTTTGTGGTAGTGTATTATTAAGAACTTCAATATTCTTCAATCCTAGATAGAACCTTTATGATTTTGCTCTGGTCTTCAATAAAAACCCTTTTTTTTAGATTTAATTCTACTTATTATATATGTTGATATCTATACTATTGCCATCATATGAAAAACTATGTTTTTATCTCCTTTTAACCAAGTTTGTCTTGATTTTAATATCCAAAATTTATCTTTCTTACAATATTATGGTATTCACTAAGCAACTATATTTCCTTTGAGTTGAGATTATTGTTCTCATATTTTCATTTTTTTGAAAGTTTCTCTTTTAGTTCTTCTTTATTCTAAAAAATATTTCTAAAAAATGTTCTTGTTTCATTCTTGTAATCTAGATGTCATTGATTTAATTTGTTTTGGAAGTGTATACAACCCATAATTTTCTAAATAATTCCATATTTGTTCTATCATATCAAAAAATTGAGGATAGTATTCCCACATCTACTCATATTTAAAATATAATTATTTTTAATTCACTCACCACCATTTTAATTTTTAATGGCCAATAATTTGAACCAATATTTATCAAGGTATTAATTTAGCACAAGTCCCTTTATCTATCTAATTATATATTTTTTTATTATACTAGAGGAATCACTAACTCATTATAATTTTATATGCCTCTTCATGGGTCCGAATATCACTCCTTATCACCACTATAACCTCCAGTTGCATCGAGTAAACCTTTTACATAGCTAGCTACACTGATGTGACATACCCATCAGTACTATATGGCCAAAGAGATTGGAACCCTAGTCTTTGTGCTCCTATAGAAGCCTTTTCACCATTTAACCAAACCTTTATACCCTTATCTATCTACTTATATAAGAGTATATATGTATCTATTTTTTCCCATTAGGTTTTGTCCTATCATGTTTTTGGTCAATGTATAGTTGTCATATTCAAATTCAACCTCCCATAGTGTAGACACCTAAAACACATCATGTCGAGGTGACTACTCATATGGGACATGCTAGAAGACCATATAAAATATCTTGGACAGATTCCAAGGTAAAGCAGTGGTTCTAACATTCATTTAGGCATTTTGACCTAATCAGTGTTGGTCACGGTTGACACCCATGGTTAACATAGCTAGCCATATTGCAGAGCTATGACTAGCCTTCAAAATCAATTGGATCTTGGTAGACCCAAAATTGGTTACAATGACCAATTGGTTGAATATCCAAGTGGTTAAAGGGTAGAAAGTTTTGGAAGTTTCCATCCAACTGCTCCAAGTGCCTCTTCTTGATATAGTCTTCTCCATGAAGCTAAGGTATGGCCTTCCCAAGCCATATAAGAATACCCTCCAAATTGGAGAAAACCTTGGATGAATCTCAAGTTGAAATGTAGTGAAGCCCTATCAAATTTTAGACTCACTTGCTACTATTGAGAGGAACACTTTTATTGCCCAATTGGAGATCAAATGACATTTGGAACCAAGAAGGCTATGGAGGGCTAGGATAAATAAAGAAACTCAATTTAGCCCCTTCCATAACCAATATGAGCAATTCAACTTCCAAATATATTAGAGGACATCACGGTGACCCTTGATAATCAATTCATCAAGGAAAATTAGAGATCTAAGACCAGCATTAGAAAGCAAATCCATTTTCAACTCAGTCGTGACTAACAGTGCTAGTTGCATCGCAAACCTATAGTAAAGTTTAATTCCTCCTTTCCCTTGGTTTTAATAGTTTCTTACTCTTAATTTTTAGTATATTATATGCATTTAATCTAGATTTGTTTTATTAGAGATAATTGTGTGGTAGAAATAGGGATTTAAGACTTGTTTCCTTCATTTCTTGTCATTTGGTAGCTAGATTAGTTGTGGCTATTTCTTATGTTTTCATGATTCCAATTGTTTAATTAGGACATTAAATGGATTGATATGTATTTATTTTATATTTCTTAATGGCAAATTATCATTTTTAGTATAGATTACCATGCATTTTGCACTTTCTTGATTTCAAGCTTTTATGGCATTATTTTACATAATTTCCTCCAAAAGCCTCATCAAGAGAGGCCTCCTTTGTTGTTAATATATTTCTTGGATGTAGGGTTAACAGGGTCTTACCATTCAATATAAAAAATGGCTCTAATCATTGAGAAGAAGACCACATTTACCTTGGAGAAATTTGTGTCAACCTAGGAAGCCTATGGATTACACCTACCCTTTTGTGGGGATTTTATATGATTGTAATAATTGTATCGCATTGGGTATCCCTAATAGGGATGGATTTGTAACTGATTTTCAATGGAAATTTAATAAAGGAAATCCTTAGTTATGTTTATTTGCAATTTCGTTCATTCTTTATGATTTATGTGATTTTTTAGTTATCACTAGCTTAGGTGTATGCATCCTAGATTGCAACAAAAGGTCATCATGGTGGAAATCCATAATTTAAGAAATATAAAATCTAACTTGCTATGTTTTATGATGATAGGTATTAGCCATGGTTGACAACCACAACTAACAATTGTCATCGTGCCACACCATGAGCAATAGTTGCAACCACGCCTGATAGATGTGGGCAGCAAATAATAGAGCAGACAGCAGGTGGCTATATCTTCATAAGACTTAGATTTGAGGTAGGAGAAGTTCCCTATATCTGAGATTCCTTGGATATGTTATTTTTGGAAAAATTTAGAAACATTAGATTAATTAGAAAACTTAATGAAAGGTAGAAATGGGAAAATTCTAGTTTATTTTTAGTTTTCTACTAGCCACTGCTAGGAATAGTAGATCTCTGATTGTAGTCCACCCTAGTCTCCAGTATTCTTAAGGCCCAATTAGTGGCCATTTTCCTCATAGATAGTTTAATTATATGAAAATAATCTAGTGTAGTCATGCATTCTCTTAAAATCAAACGTTCTTTTAAAAATCATGTAGCAAATTCATGTGAATGTTGTTTTATGTATTTTTATTTCATGAAAATTAAAAATAACCACACACACCATGACACATTGTAAACACTAGTGATTTGGAAGTCACATCCAACTACTAGTACGGTTAAATGATAGTGGTAGTGATTTCCATTCATTGGCCTAACTCCCTTGATCCTTTTATTACTAGAACACTATTGAATCCAAGATGCTGACATAGCCCATGGAAAATTTGCATGTATCTCCCTTAGGAGAGGTATATCACTGATTATGGGTGAATAGGGTTTGGATAAGGAGGACCTGTGATCCCTGACCATGTGTGGACTTCATTACCACATATTATAGGTGGAATTACACAACCTGGAGTTCATAGCCAGGTTGTCGAGCTATGAATATATAGGTGAAAACCCTTAAACAATTGAGTATATCATCAATATTTTTAAAACATGATGAGTTAATTTCTAATACAACAAACTTGAAAAATCAACAAACAGTTTAGGGCTCACAAAAAAAATTTAAAAGAGATAATCATAATTGTTTACTTTTTTTTAAAATATACATAAGAGATAATATAATATCATGGTGTAATCAGAGAGGCTGATTTGGGTATAGACCTGAGATCAAGGTCGAAGCTCCACCCATTGCACAACAAAATGTAGAAAACCCTCAACCAAAGAATCCTCTTGAGCATCGTTCGACGAGTATTAGAGGGGATAATTCTATGCACAGGGATCTTATTGAGAATACCCTGGTAAGAGGAAGTACTATACACTCCTTGATACATATATTAGAGCATGGGGCTTTGAAGCATGGGGGTCCTAAATATGGTAGCATTTACCATAATCGCACTTTGCATGCATCCATAGGATTTGCTAAGGAGTATGTCATAGAGGGATCCAGGTTGGTACCCCTTAGACCTATATCTAAGAGAGGCTTAAGGTCCCCATCATATGAGTATATATAGGCTTAATATCTTCCCATTCAGGGGTAAGTAGATAGGGATGATTTTGAGTGTAGTCCCATGCAAAATCCCTACAAATATGAACCTTGTAAGATCACCATAAACATGTCTAAAGTGGAAGCAAATGGCATGCCACCACATGACCCATGGTGTAGTATTTAGTTAGATGGTTTGGGTAGAGTCTTAGGATAGCTAGGTTATAAACCTTTGCCTATGCCCTCTCATTCTACAAGTGTGTGTAGTAGAAGTATAATTAGAACCATCAAGCAACCTGGAGTGCTCCAAATGTTCTCATGATATGCATACCCCTGCATCCCATGTAGACACAAAGTATAGGCGATAGCCAGACATGAATGTTTTCTTCACAAATAAGGGCAATAACATGGTAAATAAGTTTGTTTGGGGATACATCCACAAATCTTCTTGAATAGAACACCCACACTAGAGGCCTCATATGAGTGATCATATAGATAGATATCACATGCTGGTGTTAGATTAGAGATGTTAGATCCTCCAATACCAATAGGAGGATCTTCATGTAGAGTGGGAATGCCTCAAAAATGAGGACACTCAAAGACAAAGGTTCATAAGACAATGCTTATATTAACAGTGCATGCATGAGCAACACATCCTTGATCAAAAGGAGCATGTTGATAGGGAGGACCGATTGGCAAATGCCATCTTACCTCCCTGTAGTGAGTACAAGGAGTGCATTGATAGACGATCTGCTTTGCAGCTTGAGTTGTAACTTGAGTATATAGACACAAATACTCACCATACATCCTAAAATAGAGATCGATGTTTCATGTCCAAACATCATGGGCATAAGTAGTATGAAGAAGAGGTGGGAGGCAAACTAGATCAAGAGTATCCCAAAATATCCCAATTCAAATTGGATGATAAGCCTAGTCCTCCACCTCAATCGAAGAGGAATCTACCTCCAAAGGTACCTCAAAGGCAATCAATATAAGAGGATATCTTATCATAGAAGGCCTATAAGGCCTTGGCATAAAATGTTAGAGCTATCAATAATTAAGGAACATCTTATCAAAATACTACCTTGAATAAGATTCATAACAAATCTTTATGCCCATCAGTGCCTATTTCGGCCTATCTTGAGCATTTTGAGATGCCTAGGCTAGAAAATTTTCAAGGAGAGGATGCTCAAGAGCACGTAATAATATTTTTAGACATGTTCTTTCAGATTGAAAGCAACAATATTCTGCTCATATGTACCTTCATTACAACCCTCTCAAGCCTAGCATAGGAGTGGTTTAATCAACTCAAAAGGTACAACATCACTGGTTTTGAGCAACTGACCGATGCATTTCTTGAGCACTTCTCCTTCGACATCAAGAAAAAAGTGAACCTATCTAACCTAGCTGCTTTAATGCAACATGATGATGACAAGCTAGTTATGAATTATGGGAAATAATAGAGAAAGATTATGGCAAAGCTATCATTCTCCATACCTACCTCTGAATTAACTTGGATGTTTGCAAAAATTTACACCAAGCATATTTTGCTATTGTTGTAGTTGTATCAATATAAAACATTTGAAGAGGCTTTGGTTCAAGACAAAGTGATTGAATATATCAAGTTATAGGAGGGTAACTTGAAACTTAGAAACAAGAAGGAATGGAACAAGAAGAGCACTGAGAAACAATAGGCCAAGCTAGCCCACATTAATTAGGTGGTTTTAAACCTTCAAAAAGGGGATAAGAGGCAACAACAACAAAATTATCAAGCCCAACCTCCTCCTATGCAATATGAGTAGTGCAATAACAAATAGAGGGGTAAGGACAAATAAATATGTCCTCCTCACATATTCACTCAATTATTAGAATCATTGACATTGATTTTCCATCAATTATGCAAGGCAAAGGTAATAAACTTACCCGAGGTCAAATTAGTGGACCCTAATCAACCCAAGACTAAGGGATATAAGGATGATCAATATTGCATATTTCATTGAATGAAAGGTCATGACATAGAGGTATGTTGGTCTTTCAAACATTTAGTACAAAATATAATTGAAAGAGATACACTTCTTGTAGAAAATACACAAGATCTAGATAATAAAAATATAGGGATTTACAAAAATCCTCTACCCAACCATGAGGCACCAAGGAATAATGTTGGCCAAATCAATCAAGTATGCATCAAACCACCAACCCAAGGGTTTTTCAAGATGGTCAAAATCATAACAAGACATGCAAGGTATGAAAGACCAAATCAACCTTCAACTCTCATTAGGGTCCAGGTTGCACCTCCTCCAAGGCTAGCCCAAAATGCACTAGGCCCACCAACTAGACCTATGGTGACAATCAGGAGTAGGTTAGTTCAAAACCTATAGATGACTCCATTGAAGTTATCAATTTATGAGTTGATTCAATAGTACCCCAAGCATAGGGATATGTTTATGGATATTTTAAGGTCCATAAAAGTGCAGCCCTAATATCTCAAAGTGTTCACACACTTTGTGGAACACATGCAATAGTTTCAATAACTAGTCATACAATTTTATGATCATGAAATCAATATGGTTTCCACTGTCATAGTGGACCTGTTTCTCTACATTATTGCATGTGTAAATCATATATATTTTAAGTAGGTTTTGATTGATACGAGATCATTAATCAATATTATAATTACCAAGGCACTAGCATACCTAAAGTTGCAAAAAAAACATATCATACCTTCTACCTTCACATTAAGAACCTTTAGCGATGCATTATGCTCAATTGTCGACACTATAGTATTACCTATTTAGATGGGATTAAATACCATCCCGGTGATGTGTCATGTGATTGAAGGTGCTATGTAGTACAATATACTTCTAGGGAGGCCTTGGATAAAAGAAATGCATTGTGTCCCTTCCATTATCCATCAATGTATTAAATACGTTCATGGAGGACAAGCTCACATGGTACCTTCAGATGAAGAACCATTCAAATACATAAATTTAGAAAAAAAATTAGGGGACTTCATGCTCCCATCAACACACCTGGACATACGGAAAACATCGTCGATTAAAGAGACAAGAGGAAAAATGAAATAAGTGTGTGCCAAAATTACAACATTCGCATCTCAATAATTAGAGCACATGATAGATTCTTCTATCAAACCATCTACATCCATAATGTATTAGGATGACAGGAAGATAAAGGTAAATATGGGAAAAATATATATGAAACAAGTGACCAAGCCATTTTTTATCAAGGTCTCTACTCCCATGGAAGTAGAGGAAGTTCAATGATAAGTCAAGGAGGCACATTAGCTTTCTTCACCTGCATCTTCAAGAGGGTCATATACACCACAAGTGACCATCCATTTGGTTAATCCTAGATTAGGGGAGCATATCATATAGAATGTAACATTCATGCTGATCATTGAGATTAAACAGGATATGGGTCGACCACAAGTCCATCACCTTCCCATAGGGATGATGGTACCACTGGGGGTGCCACCTAACCAAACCAATTTTATCTATGGAGGGCTCAACCAACTTGCATATCATACTTCCATGGATGAGTATGATGATGAACCATTCACTATGAATGTTCATTATCTCTCTAACCTAAAATACACCATATGATATTTTGAGAATTACCATTGGAATGGTTATGGTCTTAGATTATTCGAGCAAGGGTGTAGGAGGCCATAGGAGTCATAGTATCAGTTACCAACTTACAAGTTTGGGTTAGGGTATTATATTAGAGGATAGGATGAACTCCTTGTGGCATCTTTAGACCACACGTACCTTAGTCTAGTGGGTGAGGTTGACTTAAATTCTTATCACCCCAATCCCTCTGCATTTTGAAGAGATAACTAGTTAGTGTCTTATATCACTATATAACTGCCTAAGGTATACCATGAGAACATCTTGATGGAGACCGGTCTAGAACAAATTCCAAGAGTTGACTTGGAAAATAAAATCTGTGAAGCTATCAACGACATAGGTATGCAAGTCCAGAATATAGATATAACAAAATACACTGAATCAAAAGTTGTTTATGAGGATGTGTGAGCAGTGTCCATTGTCAAAAGTGATGGACCAGATTATAATTTTGGAATAGATGACACTAAGCTATCCTCTAACAATGAATAATATGAGGGTGAAACTGAGTTGGCCTACTTAGATTCTCTAAAATTACGTCATATATTACCCATGGAATAAATGGGTGAGACTAAAGAATTCTTATGGATGAGAGTGACTATGAAGATGAAATATAGTGGGCCTACCTTAGGCCTCATATTTTTGATCACCCAATTCTAGTGGGTAGGGGTGAGAGATTCATATATGACAACAATTATGAGGATTAAATAGAGAGGGTCTATATTGGACCTTGTGAGTTTCATAATTTACATGCACCAATAAATATAGATGATATGCTTCATGAAAGGTATTGCAATCCTTGTTTTAGGAGGGGACCACTTAATTTAGAAATTATTTATCATATAGTCGTCCATGATCCACAAATGTACATGGAGTTCCTTGAGCCCAGTAATCACATTCAAAAATCTATTCATGGACCGAATATAGAGATCCCCATACCCCTAGAACCACATTTCAAGTATGTAAGTTATATCAATACAGAGTCACATGCACATAGTCCTAGAGATAATCTATTCCATCAATATGATATCCATTTATTCGACCACCCCATTTCACAATATAGTTGATCCTTCTAAACTATTATGTCTTAATGTAGACACCATTGATTGGGAGTGCATTGATTCACCATTGAAGCCTAAATATTTCTTCCCTAATGAAGAAATATTACAACCTTTCCATTTTGTGCCAGGCTATGCACATGATGTTTATCATGCTAAGGGAAATTTTGATGAAGGACCCATAAACCTAGAGTAGATGACATCCATTTGATCCCTACACCTCACCATCTTGAGGAGGGATCCCACATGTCAATAGAGGAAACCTTTGAAGTGGATATCAATAATGATCCCACAAATCCAAAGAAGGTTAAATTTGGAGAGAGTCTAACTCTTGAGGAGCGTGCCAACCTCATCCCTCTAATGAAAGAGAGACCTGATCTCTTTGCTTGGACCTATAAGGACATGCCGGGTCTAGATCCAAAATTAGTTACTCATAACCTTTGGCTAGACCCTATCTCAAAAAATCCAGTCAAGCAGAAACTTAGGAAAATGCATCCAACTAGTCGCTTTAATGGTTAAAGATGAGCTACAAAAGTTATTGGATGTAGAGTTTATCATTCCCATCGACTATCCATAATGGGTATCAAACATGGTACCTATAGGAAAACTCGATGGAAGGATCTGTATTTGCACGAATTTTAGAGACCTTAATAAGGTAACACCCAAGGATTCATTCCCTTTGCCTAACATAGATGCTCTTATAGATGCAACTACGAGGTCATGAAATGCTATCTCTCATTGATGATTTTTTTAGTTACAATCAAATTCGGGATTAAACCCGAATACCAAGACAAGACCACTTTAACCACTCCATGGGGGACATTTTGCTATAAGGTTATGCCATTCGGCCTTAAAAATATTGGTGCCACATATCAGTGGGCTATGACATACATATTTCATGACTACATGCATAAGATATTAGAGGATTATATCGATGAATTATTGGCAAAGTCATTGTTGCATTCAAAGAGTGTAGAGGTCTTGAGAAAGATCTTCGATCGCCTGATAGAGCATAATGTCAAGTTGAATCCTAAGAAGTGCATATTTGGCATAACTTTAGGAAATCTCTTGGGATTCATCATTTCTAAGTCAAGGCATTGAAGTTGACCTAGCGAAGGTCAAGGCCATATTAGAAATGTTTCCTCCCACAAACATCAAGGAATTAAGAAGCCTACAGGGCAAGGTAGCATCCATAAAGCAATTCATCGTACAATTATCAGATAAATTTTGACCCATGAATCGACTACTACACAAGGGGATCCCATTCAATTAGGATGAGGACTCGTCAAGCAGCCTTCATTGAAATCAAACACTACCGGTAACATCACCGAGTATTAGCTCCACCTAGACAAGATGTGCCATTTTCTTCTATATACATCAGCTACTAACTTTGCATTAGGGACCATGCTAGCCCAAAAGAATGTGCAAGACAAAGAGCAAGTCATATATTACATCAGTCAAACCTTGGTGAGTTATGAGCTAGGATATGCATACGTGGAAAAGCTGTGTTTAGTAGTGGTGTTCGCTACAAATAAATTGTGGCACTATATGTTAAGTCATACGATGTATGTCATATCAAAATAAAATCCTTTGTAGTATATGATGAGCAAGACATATCACAATACATGTACTACAAAGTGGATCATGCTATTGATAGAATTTGATCTGGAATTCATTAGCCAAATATCCATCAAGGGATAGGTCATAGTGGATCAATTGGTTGAGGCACCTCTCAAGGGATAGTAGGCCCTTCACCATAGAGCTTCTCGATGATGTAGTCTTTGCATTATCGGAGTCACCCGAACCCGAAGAACCAGATAATAAATATGACATGGCATTGTTCTTCGATGGTTAGAAGTGTGAGCAAGGAGGTGGTGCAGGGATAGTGTTTTTCATGCCACAAGGTGCTCCAATGCCCTTGTCATTCAAGTTGGAATTTCCTTGCACCAAACAATAACGTTGAATACGAAGCCCTAATCTTGGGCCTCCAAATATCCATCACCATGGAATATAAAAAAGTTGAATATCTTTGGTGACTCCCTTCTCATAGTCAATCAAGTCAAGAGACTTTTTCAATGTAGGTGTCCCATCCTAAAAGCCTACAAAGATCTTGTTGACACTTATCTAGCTCAATTGGAGTGGTATGACATTGAGGCAATCCTTTTTTTTCAAATAGATTTATAGACACTATGGCATCTTTGGGATATTTAATCCCTCAAAATTCGTCTACTAATTTCACTACCATCCATGTAAAAATACTATCAAATTCTATCATGCAACATGAGGCTTTGGATAACAAAGAATAAATCAACATAATCATATAGAACCAAACCATGAATGTAACTATAGAGCCAGAGACTTTATCAAGAGGGTGTCCTAGGGATATTTGATCTCGTAAGGCCCTACAGAGAGAGTGGTAGAACTATTAGCCATAGAGGTTTTTCCCAATATGTATTCATGAATGTTGAATTGTAGGGGGAACATGACATCTTGTAAGTAGAAGTTGTGGCTTATCAAGATTGGATATCACAATTACATGATTTCCTTAAGCTTGGAGTAATACCCCATGGATTATTGCATTATAAAGAGAAGTATTTAAATAGAAAGTGACAAAGTATGCCTTATTAGGAGATATTTTATACCGTAGAAGTTACGATGGAGTTCTTTTTCATTATCTTGAGCTCCAAGAATTGGATTGGATAATTTCACGAGCTCATGAAGGTACATGTGACATAACAAAAAAGCATGCTCCTATCTACTGTATTAGTCTATAGTCATCATAAAAGCGTAAAAAGCTTGACACATTGCATAAATTCAACAAAATGATATTTCTTGTATTGATTATGAATGAATTTCTGTTACAAATATGCCCCTCTTAGGGTCACTTGAATGATGATACAATCTATACAATTGCCAATGCCCTCAATAGGGTAGGCGCATTAATATTGCCCTTTGACTAGTCGCAAACTGCCTTGGGGTGGAGTTGACCCCCTTCTTCACGATGTGGAAGGATTATGATATAGACTCCTCTTGTACCTATCTTCCTACGATCAAGAAACAACAACACATGATCAAAAATATAGATAGCCTCTCATAATGAGGCCCTTTAAGGAAACATACATGATAATGCCATTTAAACTAATAATCAAGAAAACATAAAGAAAACCTTTAAACTATGCTAATTGAATCAAGATTTGTAATATAGCATAAAGGAGATCATTAGACAAATAATGCATGGATCAGATAACAAAATAGAAGCATAGAGGTGCATAAAAGATCCACAAATGTCCTAATTAATGCAAAGCATAAACTAACTATTCTAAGCTAATTCCTACGGTCATAATTCTTCTAAACTACAATTAAACCTAAGAAATGATTAATCTAACCTATTTAACTGGACAAAAATGAAAAGAGTAAGGTGATCTATCACCTATTGCAAACCATAGCTCTGGTGAGCGGTCTGCACTGTGAACCATGGCTGACAGCCATGGTTTGACCTCTGATAGGTTTACCCTCAAAATTAGGGGTAGTGGGCTTGATCTCCTTGTCCAAATTGATGTTCAAGGGTCACCTTCATTGTCCTCAGACTGATTTGGTGGTCAATTCGATGTGAAGGGCCTTCGTTTGCTCGAATTTGTGCTTCTTGACTCTCCTAAGCACCTAGGGCATCCATAATGCAATTCATCATGAATGTTGGCAAAAGGGTTAGGGATTAAGTGCAATAGCTCTATCTCTTAGTATACTCAGTTTGAGTGTACAATTTACCAGGGCTTCGCTACTCAAATCTCCAATGCTTGCTTCTCTTATTCTCCCCATTTGGAGGGGGTATTTATAGCATGCCCCTAGGGCTAGGGGTGGCTTCATGGAGAAGCCAAGACCAAGAAGGGTGGTTAGGACAGTTGGGATGGAAGCCTCTGGAATCTTCTGTCCTTCAACTACCTTCTTCTAGATCTTTTGGCCGTTCCAACCAATTTGGCTCGGATGGAAGGCCTAACTGAACTTCAGTTAAGACCATAGGTCACAGTTGCGGTCCAGACTACAGACCATAGGTGTCAACCATGGTTTAGACTGGAGACCGTAGGTCTGGGCTGCGGTTCAGACTGATTAGGCCAAAATGCCTAAATTGAGTGGTTAGAACCACTGCTCTATCTTGGAGTCTATCCAAGATCCTCCATATGGTCTTGTAGCATGTCCATATGAGTAGTCACCCTCGACATGACGTGTTTTAGGTGTCTACAGATGCCCCTTTTGAGATGCATTGTGAGATCGAACAACGCTGAGCAAAAATATACATCCTAAAATGATGCCTAAGGTTCTATGATGATCATTAGTTGGATCAACATTAGATGCCCCAAGTCCAGCAAAAGGATGCGCATCTTGGAATCATTGCTTCCAACTCATGAAAGGCTTACATTTTGACAAGTCTGCACTCATCATCAGACATTCGGATAGCATCAATGCCAAGTATGGGTATCTTTTGACCCATAAATCCGAAGGATGAGAGTTACAAACCAATTATCATATTTGTTGTTTACCCCAAGCAAAGGGGGAAGCTTATGATAGTTGTTGACAATGATTCACAAGAACGAACACAATTTTGACAAGATCAGGGGATCTACGATCTCAGGGATCTTCTGCTGACTTTGATTATGATTATGAAATTATGACTACCCCCTCAAGCGATGAGTCGATGAGGGTAATGACAATGTATGAAGCGACGAAATCGCTTGACCATAATGAATGATCCTAAACAAATTTAGATTCGAGCCTTTTAATGCCTTGGCTAGGCCTAGTTCAGCTTATGATTGCAACTCTTAGTAGTATTTGCACATTTCTATCCCATGGAGCAGTCAGGCTACAATAGCCATCTTAAGGAATCAAAATGATACAAATGCAATTAGACTTGTGTTGAATCATATTTGTCGATGATTTGCTGAAAGATGTCATAAAAGAAATGACAATTTTACCCCAAATGTCCTTATGGTGATTTACTCATCTTGTCGGATTGCATGGATCGCAACTCGCTGCAACCGCCAAGTGTATAGGATAAATCACTGAATACGAGGTGCATTTGGTTTTTAATTATTTGATTTTTTTGTTTTAATTTTGCATTTATTTGATTGATCCTGGTGCTTTTAACATCACCAAATTTGCAATTTTAATCATTGATTTTGAATTTTTATCCGATGGGAGTCATTAATTTGCTCTTTTAGACCTTCCCACGATGGGTTTTGAGTGCATTTAATGCGAGCTATGGACCGTGGGTACGGTCTACGATTTAATTTTTCAAATTTTGGGAACCACGGGTCAGACCTACGGGCAAAAACCCTAGTTTTGGAACCGTAGGTGTCAACTATGGTTCGTCGAGACTAGGAGAACCTATAAATTGAATTCCCATTTGAAATTTTTCATTATTTTCTTGCAAGCACTAGCAATTTGAGAGCTCTGAGAGTGAGAGAACCTTCCCTGATCCGAAATGCTACCACACTCTACCATAATTACACTCGTCTACCTCGATGGTGGATCCTGATCAGCCATCTACTAGCCGAGGCTAGGGTGCGGGCAAGGTAACTCAAAATCGAGACCTCACACTCAATACCAGTAAAATGAACCACATTAAGTAATGCGGATAATGAACCTCACTAAACTACTGGTAATGAACCCCACTAGTCTAGGTTAGCTTAGGATTTTAATTTTGTGACTTAGTGGACTAGGAGGGTACCCAAAATGGGTGCCTCTCCTAAACCACAACTGGTAGCTATGGTTCCCAATTGGAAAATTGGGGACCACAGGTTTCAGTTGATTCCCAATTCAAATTGCGATTCTGGTTCCATTGGCAAATTGAAATTTTTATTTTTTTTATATGTTTTTGTCATTTTTAGCATTGTTTTTAGCTCTATTTAGCTAGATTTTGTTTTACATTATGCTTTTTATTTTAGAGATTGACTTCTAGAGCCTGGGAGCCTGACATTCTAAAGACTCTCCATGAGGCTCTGTCTGATGATGATCGAGATTGGTTTCGAGCTGTCGAGTTTAGCTATGTCATGGATCTGCCCACTATTAGGGTAGATCAAGCCTACCTGACTACGTTGGCCCGATGCTGGAATGCGTGGACCAACACATTTCACCTGCCTATAGGTGAAATGACTATTACTCTAGAGGATGTCTACAGGATCTTCAGGATCCCCATTGATGGCGAGGCCATCGTCTCCTCTACCTCTAGGGTAAAGGAGGCTATTTTTTATTCTATCTTCGATGACCAGAGCGAGGATGCTCAGGATGCGATTGACCATGGAGGGGTGCACATTGGTGAGTGGTATCATGAGGATGTCTTCTCTGCATGGGAAGCCCTCTTCATGCACCTTATAGTATAGATTGTCCTTCCAGACTCCTCGGGCATGAGGATTCCCTAGAACCTCTTATCCACTACCTGGAGGGTTCTTTAGAGTTCTACAGAGGAGCCCTTACTTCTATCATGGGGGAGCACCCTACTATGTCAGCTCTATAGGGAGCTATATCAGATTACTGAGCGTAGCCATAAGGGCATCAACTATAGTCTTCTATTGTAGATCTGGGGGTGGTAGCACATCCAGATCGAGCATCCTATAGATCTTCCACTACACATCACTAATATTGATGATGATCATCAGTGTTATACCACATATTAGCCTCATGAGGAGGAGGGTACCCATAGTAGGATCCATGCTGGTGACATCGAGCATTATATCACTCGATTTGCATCACACTTGGCGGGACATATGTATAGTGCCCCTATATGGATTCCCAAGCATGGCCTGAGGTGGACGAGAGGCTTCGATAGGCTCACCAAGATAGATGGCTTATCGATCGAAAGGCCAAGATTAGAGAGTACCAGTTCTACTCTCAGGTCCTATGATAGTTTGGGCTCATACAAGATATTCTAGATATCCCACTCAGATATAGATGCTTGGTCATGGAGCACGATCTATAGTGGATCATTCCTGAGCCTCTAGGAGATGCTGCTGATGACTACCAAGAGACTAGAGTTGAGACTACTGGGACCACTCCAGAGTATGATGGGTGGTGGTCCATGTTCATATGGTATAGCATAGGGTCTCTGGGCCGAGAGCCAGATCAGGTAGAGGTAGAGGTGGATCTCGATGGGCGTAGGGTGCACCAGCGGATAGAGGGCGGCTAGGGCATAGAGGTCACCATCGAGGAGGCTCTTGAGATTGACCCAGATGAGGAGGCTCTAGAGGAGGGTGAGGTCCCTCCCAATAACATAGAGGGTCTACTCTTAGCTTAGGTGGCTGACTTGTAGAGTCAGCTCGGATGATTCCATACACAGTAGCTAGAGCGAGATACTACTATCGCCACTCTAGAGGTGAAGGTATCTGATAGGGATAGGTACCTGACTGAGGCATAGGATCAGATACAGGATCTTACTACATGGGCCATAGATGTAGAGGCCTAAGTTCAAAGACTACAGACTACACTAGAGTTAGCACAGGCACAACGAACTATAGTAGAGGTAGAGAGGGATCTCCTTTGGGTATCGAGGGGGGCTATGTCACCTCCTCAGGTTACTATGGGGCCTCCGATAGCACCAATGATAGCTTCAATAGGTGGTCAGGATCTGATGGCCGAGGTAGAGTGATTGCACAACATGGTCATGAGGACCAATGAGATGCATGAGCTATAGGTTCTTGAGGATCCTTTCACTTTAGAGTCTCAATGGACTAGGTCTAGGACCTCGGGATAGTCTATGGTGAGCTCGAGTCATAGGACTCATAGGACTGAGAGGATGCATAGGTCCTCTAGCTCACATGGTGTGACATCGCATGCCAGGCCTAGAGATGTAGGGCAGACTTTAGGGGCCATCGATCAGAGGACTAGCTTTGTAGTTACCAATTTCTCATGTGTTGGGTGCCTTAGGATTTGGAGGTAGGTAGGATCCACAATAGGACCCACCATGGGTGCCAGAGCAGATAGGAGAGTAGGCTCCAGAGCATAGTGCTGAGGGAGGCGACGAGAGCTCCGATATAGGGGGAGCAGACTAGATCTAGGCTCTGCTAGATGCAGACTACATTTTTGATATGCCATATTTATTTTGGGTGTAAGGTCGAGGACCTACACACTTTGTAGCCTACGAGCATTTTGATACACTCCCTATGTACTCTTTTGGACACATATATATATGACTTGATCATTTATGGCTCATTATGTGTACCGATATTTATTTTTGATTTTATATTTATTTGATGCACATGGATGCAATGCTTATGTTGATGCTATGTTTATATGATGTGATGTATGGATGACATGCACTAGATAGCTATCTTATTTATGATGATGTTGATGAGATGCAGTGATCTAGATGATTAGATGTGCCTTTTATGATGTATGCATATGGATGCACTATTTATTTTTAACGCATATTTGTTTTTGCTTTGTGGGCATGCATTTATTTTTATGAAGTTATGGTATGCTATGCAATGTATGGTAATGCATTATGTACATAATCGTAATCTAATGGGAATGAACCTGTATGCTTTAATCACTTAAAACATAAGGAATGAATGTAAACTATGTATATCAATTTTAAAATACGACACCACAGAATGTATAACAATCATGCAAAATAATTGATAATTCTCATTACAAGAACTTAATCAATTAATCACCCATATATGAAATGCAGTAAAATGGATTGGTATAATGCTAATGAATGAATATGTCATTATGTATATTTTTCTTTGCTGCACTATATAGTCAATGGTCGTCTAAACATCATTTTTGATATTCATGCGGTATCTATCCTATATGTTTGATTGTGCTTTGTAAAATGCATTCTGATAAATGAATGACTCGTATTTTTGATGTCTAATGATATTTGGTATTTTGTTGCTATTAGAGAACCTTTTGAGGTTTTCCATGAGACTCAAACACCCTAGTAGACTTCTCCAAAAATCACATACTAACTGTACAAGGCTTTTATTGGACAAGGCTTTTGCCGTGATAGACCCAACTATTCATTATCCCTGTGTGTGCATGTGAGTATTTTTAGATAGACCATAAGCATACCCCGTATGTCAGTCGGGACTCTTTCAACCCATATGTGAGATAGGGTTCCTCATACGATCATACCATCCTTGTTTCAGCTTTGATTAGACTTATACAACTAGGCAAACCTAGGCACCTAGAGCTAGCTCATCTTGCAAATTGATCAGGGCTACCCCTCCAAATGCAGGTGGGACTCTTTCAACCCATTGCTACATTTGGGGATCACCCAATAGAACTACCCCTCCGATTGCAGGTGGGACTCTTCCAACCCATTGCTGCGATCGGGGATCACTCTATGGCTTTCAAAAGGTGGACAATCCAGGGATTCAAGTTCTCACCCTTCTTACTTGCTCATATGTAGTGATAAAAATCATTGTTAGTCCACGTGTTACCATTTTCTTTGAGCAAGGGATTTTTATAGTGCTTTTGATTCACTATGTCACTTTACATTTGATTTGAACTTTGTACTTTGAAATTTGCACTTTGTAACTTGGGATTTAAACTTTGTAACTTTGGGATTTATAGGGGAAATTCTTGTCCTTTTGCCAAAGTTCACCACTCTAGACCGAACTATTTGCAAGATAAGCAGGTCATGAAACCCATCTCTCTAGATACCTAAGACCGCTTTCATAGCTTTCATCATCTCTTGTCTTAGCAAGATTTTATATTGTTTTGCTTAGTGACGGGATCCTGATATGTTGAAGCACTATCCCAACTAATGACCTCATCTATAAAAGCAAAGCAAGCTTTCTACAATATCTGAAGAACCCACTAGGTATGTTTGAATGACTGGAAAACTTAATATACATACATATTTCTCTGCAATAGGTATCGTGTATGAATGCAATGAATTATGATAAATGCAAGGGTGCATGATTGAAACACAAACGTGCGACCATTTGTAAGATTTTGATAGACACATTACACTCTACTATGGAATGCAATGGATGACAAATGCCTAAATGCAATATGATGAGGTGAATGCATGTATGAAAATGCAAACTGCAAAAGCAAATGTTTTTGGATTTTATGCTTTACCAATTTTTTTTGGAATTTTATATATTTTCAAATTTTTATGAATTTTTGAGCTTTCATATTTGACCAAACGACGAGTATATATGCCTTTGGAGCTTTTTGGGGTTGACCAAGCGATTTTTAGAAATCCTTGGAGCTTTTTGGATTGACCAAAGGGCTTACAGACGCCTTTGGAACCTTTTAGTTGACCAAACTCTCAGCAAGAGAGCTTGGAGCCTTTTAGGATGACCGAGAAGCTATAGGAACTCTCGGAGCCTTTGGGTTGACCAAGAGATTTTTAGAAATCCTTGGTGCCTTTTTGGGATGACCGAGTGGCTTTAAGCAACCCTCAGAGCCTTTGGGTTGACCAAGCAATTTTTAGAAATCCTTGGTGCCTTTTTGGATGACCGAGTGGCTTTAAGCAACCCTCAGAGCCTTTGGGTTGACCAAGTTGATTTTTAAAAGCTTTGGCCTTTTGGAAAGACATTTGGGTTGACCAAGTGATTTTTAGAAATCCTTGGTGCCTTTTTGACTGACCAAAGGGCTTACAGATGCCTTTGGAGCCTTTTCTGCTACACTCTCTAAGCATAGAATGCCTTAATATGGATGATGTTGAGAGGTTCAGGCTCTTCAACACCCCCTAGCGACGTCAGGTGATAGGTACCCGGACCAATATTTTTAGATATGATATAGGGTCCTAGCCAATTAGCCATAAATTTGTCTCGCATATCGGGCGAAAAATTTGAGTTCTATTGGTTTTCTTTCAGCACAAGATCCCCAAATTCAAAGTCTCTCTAGTGGACTTTGATATTGTAAGCTCATTTTAATCACTCTTGATAGACGTGGAGATGCTCTAGGGCATTCACGCGACGTTCATCCAATAGCATCAATTGATCTAGTCGAGCTTGTCATGCGGTGTCATCATCGATGAACTCTTTCAATGCGACGCATAGCATTGGAATTTCCAACTCTAAGGGCATAATGGCCTCAATGCCATATACTAGTGAAAATGGAGTTGCCCTAGTGGGAGTCCGAATGCTAGTCCTATAAGCCCATAATGCAAGGGGCAGTTGTATATGCCAATCCTTGTGGTGTTCTTGCACTATCTTTTTCAAGATGGCTACCATAGTCTTGTTTGAGGCCTCAGCTTGCCCATTTGCCTATGGATAGTATGGAGTTGCAAAACTATGTTTGATGTGGTACTTAGATGTTAAAGCTCGCACAGTTTTGTTCTTAAAAGAAGTTCCATTATCCGAAACTATTTTGGATGGTATCCCGAAATGACTTATGATATGCTCCATTATGAACTCAGCTATGCGAGCTCCAATAGTCATTGTTAAGGGAATGGCTTCCACCCACTTTGTAAAATACTTAGTAGCCATAATAATGAATGTATGTCGGCATGATGATGGAGGAGAGATCTTGCCAATTAGATCAAACCCCCACTGAGCAAATGGCCAAGCCGCTTGGATGGGCTGTAAGGCCTATGATGGCAGGTGCGTAAGATTAGCATGATGCTGACATTTGATGCATTTCTTGACATATACATTGCAATCCTTCTCCATAGTGGGCCAATAATAACCCATTCGAAGGATGCGCTTGACGATGGCCATGCCGCTGAAATGGCCACCGCATGTACCATCATGAGCTTCTAAAATTGCCCAAGATGACTCTTGGGGCTCAAGACAATGAAGGAGAACTCCATCATAACTTTGGTGGTACAAAATATCTCCTATCAAGACATATTTAGTCACTTTCTATTTAAATGTGCATCTTGCGGCATGCGACAGTCCCTCTAGGACAAAACCAAGTCTTAGGAAGTCTTGAATCTGTGACATCCAATTCTGATGAGCCTCAACTTTGATTGCTAAGACAACTTGTACCCCTTACGTATTTACTTTTGCAAATGTAGACTGGGAAACAACCTTGTGGTGAATGGTGGTGCCACTCCCCGTAGGACTCTGGGAGGTTAAAGACCCCTAGGGTGCTTTCTTGAGAAAGTCTTCAGCTTTGCAGAACCAATCAGCTTTTGGCTCCACACTAATCATGTTGACTGATTCTTTGTTATCAAAGGCTGCACGCTCTGCTACAGGATGCGAGAGCATCTTGACATGGATGGTAGTGAAGTCGATAGATGGATTCTGAGGGATCAAGGATCCCAAAGATGCCATGGTGTCTACGAACCTATTTGATGAACGAGGGATTGCCTCGATGTCGTACCATTCTAGTTTAGCCAGATATGTGGCAACAAGATCTTTGTAGGCTTTCAGTATCAGACATCGACACTAAAATAGTCCCTTCACTTGGTTAATTATGAGTAGGGAATCACCAAAGATGTTTAGTCTCTTGATATTCATGGCGATGGTTGTATGGAGGCCCAAAAGTAGGGCTTCATATTCAACATTATTGTTGGTGCATGGGAAGTCTAGTTTGAATGACAAGGGCATTGGAGCTCCTTGCGACGTGAAAAACACTATCCCTACGCCAGCTCCTTGCTCGCATTTTGAACCATCAAAGAACAGAGTCATATCAGCATTGTTCTCTGGTTCTTCGGGTTTGGGAGCTTCGGATACTACAAACACTGCATCATCCGGAAGCTTGATTGTTAGAGGCCTACTGTTGGATAGTGGCACCTCAGCTAACTGATCTGCTATGACCTATCCCTTAATGGACTTCTGGCTTATGAATTCCAGATCAAATTCTATCAATAGCATGATCCACTTTGCAGTACGTGTATTATGATATGTCTTGCTCATCATATACTGCAAAGGATTTTGTTTTGATATCACATATGTCATGTGACTCAACATGTAGTGCCATAATTTCTTGGTAGCGAACACTACTGCTAAACATAGTTTTTCCACATATGCATATCCTAGCTCGTAACTCACCAAGGTTCGGCTAATGTAATATATGGCTTGCTCTTTGCCTTGTACGTTCTTTTGGGCCAACATGGTCCCTAACGCAAAGTCTATTGTCGATATATATAGCAAAAAAGGCTCTTCTGGCCTTGGTGGAGCTAACACTGGGGCGTCGCCAGGTATTGCTTTATCTCAATGAAGGCTGCCTTGCAGTCCTCATCCCAGTTGAATGGGACACCCTTATGTAGCAGTCGATTCATGGGTCGACATTTATCCGATAGTTGGGTGATAAATCACTTTATCGAGGCTACCTTGCCTTGAAGGCTCCTTAATTCCTTAATATTGGTGGGAGGACGCATTTCCAAAATGGCCTTGACCTTCGTTGGGTCTACTTCGATGCCTCTCTTGGAGACAATGAACCCTAGTAATTTTCTAGAAGTTATGCCAAATACGCACTTCTTAGGATTCAGCCTGACGTTGTGCTCTATCAAGCGATCGAAGACTTTTCTTAAGACCTCTCGCATGCTCTTCTCATAGCAATGACTTGGCTAGCAAATCATCGATATAATCTTCAAGAATTTTGTGCATATAGTCATGAAAAATGTATGTCATGGCCCGCTGGTATGTGGCACCAACATTTTTGAGACCAAATGGCATAACTTTGTAGCAAAATGTTCCCCATGGCATTATAAATGCGGTTTTGTGCTGGTCTTCGGGCTTAATCCGAATTTGATTGTAACCAAAAAAATCATCCATTAAGGAGAGCATTTCATGACCTGCAGTAGAGTCTACTAGAGCATCGATATTGGGCAACGAAAATGAATCTTTGGGTGTTGCCTTGTTGAGATCTCTAAAATCCATACAAATACGGATCCTTCCATCTGGTTTTCCTACAGGCACCATATTGGATACCCATTCTAGATAGTCGATGGAAATGACAAATTCTACATCCAACAATTTTTGCAATTCATCTTTCACCATTAAGGCTACTGTTGGATGCATCTTTCTGAGCTTCTGCTTGACAGGCTTCTTGGATGGGTCTAGCGAAAGGTTATGAGTAACCAATTTTGGGTCTAGACCGGGCATATCTTTGTATGTCCAAGCAAAAAGGTTAGGTCTCTCTTTCAGTAGAGGGATGATGCTAGCGCGCTCATCTGGAGTGAGACTCATTCCAAATTTAACCTTCATTGGATTGGTGGGGTCGTTATCGATATCCACTTCGAAGGTTTCCTCTACTGACATATGGGATCCCTCCTCAAGCTGATGAGGCGTAGGGATCAAATGGATGTCATCCACTAGATTTATATGTTCTTCATTGGAAGCATGTTCAGCGTGATAGACATCATAAGCACAGCCTGGTCCAAAATGAAATGGTTGCAGCATCTCTTCATTCGAGAAGAAGTCTTCAGGCTCTACTGGCGAATCAGCATGATCCCAATCGATAGCATCCATGTTTAGATGCAATGGTTTGGATGGATCTACTGGATTATGGAGTGGAGTTGTCAAATCAATGGAGACCATGTTGATGGAATGGAATTGATCTCCAGGACCACATGGACTGAACTCTACATCATCTATGTAGCTTTCATACCCAAGATCTGGCTCGGATGGTATGGGGATGAACGGGTCCTCCCTATGGGATGCTCGGACAACTGGATCCTCCCTATGCACTAACTACAAAATGGGATCTCTCGGCTCAAGTAGCTCAGCATAAGTAGGTGGATGGGGAAAGAGTCTTTGATATTCCTCTTCCAGATTTATTCTTTCCCTGAGGCGACATTGGAGATTAATCTCTCGATGCAAACCTATAGCTATAATAGGTGGTGGACCCCGAGGTGGATTTCGATTACGTAGGTGATGAGGCCCCAAATAGGCCATCTCCAATGAATCCTCATCATCACTATATAGATATAATCCTTCACTTCCCCCATATGCAAGGGGCGATCTGCCAGATGTGGTCCCATGTATCTGATTCTACGGTCACTATCATCACTATCCAGATAAACTAGATAAAATGATCGTATATATGACACCGACGCAAAAACTGGCTCTACTTCCTCTTCAGAGTGATCAGTGTTAAGAGGCACTTCTTCTATAACATACTCTGACTCCATAGGCAATAGATGTAGCGGATATACAAGCCTCGGATCGGTCATCTCAACCTCATCGCTATGATTGCTACTATGAGCAGACCACTCTATCGTGTCCACAAATATTGGGAGATTAGTTGGATGAGGCCTTAAGTAGGCCTACTCTATCTCATCTTCATAATCACTATCGACTATGAAATGCTCTTGTATCTCATCTAATTGCTCTCTAGGTAGTAAATGGCATAGAAATACCGAAACCACGAAGGCTCGTTCAATTTCCTCCTTAGATTGATCATTATTTGAGGACTCACCATCTGCATCATAACTCGGTCCACTTATTTTGGAGGTGGACTCCTCTCCATATTCACTACAAATATCTCCTGAATCGAGATCACCTAGAATGGCGGGGTTGTGCCCCTGCATACCAGTATCATCGGTTGTGATACGGTTTTGATGACCCAAGTTGCCTCTGGGGTTCTGCTCTGAGAACTCTTCATGTTCAAGCTCCGGTCTCTCAATGGTGATGACTGACACCATTGGGTTATTGCCCCGAAGGCTAGACATGTTAGGATGATATGGATTAAAATCCATGTCATCCCCTAGACTCAGGTATAAATGATCCAATGATGCAATGAGTAAATCATCATGTCCCTGAATCTGCAATCCCAATCCGAACCTATCAGTTGCCAACTGATAACGTAGTTCAAGAGGGGTTCTTCGTCCTTGTTCAAAAATACCAAGGTCGTATCCATGCCAATGATAGAGCTCAAAAATGTGCATGGCATACTCTAGGTTGGACAAGTACCGAACGTTCACCATGAACTGTTCCTCATCATCCATCTCCATGGGTGCTCACGTTGGAACTTGATCCAACCTAGCGTAGATGAAGTTTGTTTGGTTGGGTGGCTCACCCAATGGTACTATGGATCCAACTAGATATCGATGGGCTATCGATCGGCCCATGTCTCGTGTAGTCTCTAAAATAGGACCAAAGGTCACATTTTGCACAAGATACTCACCCATACCTATATTGGCTAGGTGAACAGTCACCCATGATGCGGATGACCCTGCTGACGATGCAGGAGAAGTAGGCTGAGGTGCCTCCTCGACTTGATCCTAGGCTTCCTCCACCTCCATGGGAGTGGCAGCCTCAATGGTGACTGGTTCGGGCACGTTCTTTGCTTCTTTCCTACCCAATTTTACCTTTAATTTCTTGTCATCCCGATGCATTGCTGATGCACTCGATCTCAGAGAAGTTGTAGTGGTATGTTCAGATCTATTTGATACAGATACCGATGGTTGAACATGCACCACCTGTTTACCTCTTGGAACCCTTATCGATGACGTGGGCCGTATGTCCAAGTGCATTGATGGGAGTACGAAGCCCCCTGGAAAATCTGCTAAGTTCACGAACTTGAATGGTTCTTCATCTGATGAAACCATGTGAACTTGTCCCTCGTGTATATACTTGACACACTGATGCAATATCGAGGGAACACAATGCATTTCATGAATCCAAGGCCTCCCTAGTAGGATGTTATACTGCAAAGTGCCCTCTATCACGTGACACATTACGAGAATGGTCTTTAGTCCCACCTGAATAGGTAGGACAATCATGCCAACCGTAGAGCATAGTGCATCATTAAATGCTCTCAATGTAAAGGTGGTTGGTACGATGAGTGATTTAGGCAATTTCAAATGGTGCAGTGCCTTAGTCATGATTATATTGATTGATGAACCAGTGTCAATCAAGACCCTTTTGAATGGCACATGGTTAACACATGCAATGATATGTAGTGGTGGGTCAGCCACGCTTGCAGAAACCATTTTCACTTCGTGATCATAGAATTGGATCATTGGTTCCTGGCACTATTGTACGTGCCCCATGAAGTTTGTGAATGCCTGTGCATCCTGGGACTGTACCTCAATGGACCTCAGAATGTCCATAAGAGTCTCCCTATGCCTAGGGGACTACTGTATAAGCTCATATATCGACAACTTCGTAGGAGTCATCTACAGGTTTTGAACCAGCCTGCTCCTAATGGTCACCACCGGTCTCGTTGGTGGGCCTGGAATATTTTGTGCCTATTGCTACTGGGCGTGGCCTGTATTTGAATGGGAGCATGAGGTTGATTCAGTTGTTCATACCTCCCATGTCTGGTAACAACATTGACCATGCCGATGAACCCCTGGGTAGGTGGTTCGACTCGCACTTGATTGACGTGGCCAGCGTGGTTATGGGGCGCCTCATGGTTTGGTAACGAATTTTTAAAAATCCCCATGTTTTGGTTGTTCGATGCCTAGGGATTTCCTGGTACCACAAGCTCTCCCTTTCTATCATATTTTGCATAATATGTTTGAAAGACCAACATACCTCGATGTCATGGCCTTTCGCTCTATGAAATATGCAAAATAGATCTTCCTGATAGTCTTTGGGCTTGGGCTGATTAGGATCAACCATCTTGACTTCGGGCAATCTTATTGCCTTGGCCTCACAGAGCTGACAAAAAATTGATGTCAATGATTCCATCAATGGCGTGAATATGTGAGGTGGGCGTTGCTCTTTGTTCTTGCCCTTGTAGTTATTCTTGCATTGGTCGTATTGCGTAGGAGGAGGATGGGCTTGATAATTCTATTTCTTTTGCCCCTTATCCTCATTTTGGAGATTTAGTACCACCTGATTCACATGGGCCTGCTTGCCCTGTTGCTTTGAGGTACTCTTCCTATATCCCTCTTTCCTAGTTTTGAGCTTCAAGTTGCCCTCCTGCAACTTGATGTCCTCAATTACCTTGGCTTGCACCAAAGCTTCTTCGAATGTAGCATACTACTGCAGCTACAATAGTAGCGAGATGTGCTTGGCACAACTCTTTGTAAACATTCGGGTTAATTCTGTGGTAGGAATCAAGAATGGCAACTTTGCCATTAATCTCCTCCACCTCTTCCCATACTGTTCTATTGGCTCATCGTCATGCTGAGCTAGCACAGCCAAATCGGAAAGGTTGGCCTGTTTCTTGATGCCAAAGGAATAGCATTCAAGAAAGGCATCAACTAATTGCTCAAAATTTGTTATGTTATGTTTCTTTAGCTGATTGAACCACTCTCGAGCTGGACCAGAGAGTGTCATGACAAACGTACGCAATAACAGTGCATCATTGTTCTCTATCTGGAAGCAAGCATCTAGAAAGCTCATGACATGTTCTTGCACCTCTTCATCACCCTTGAATTTGTCCAACTTGGGCATCTCAAAATGCTTAGGGTATGGGGGCATAGGCACCGAGGGATCTAAAGGTTCATTGTGAATTTTCCTCAATGTCAGCTTTTGGACAGCCGTGCCTTGTTTCTCAATTGCTTTGACCTTCTCGACCAAAGCTTTGTAAGCCTCAAAAGATAGAAAGTCCTCCTCCCTAAGTCGGCATGGAGGTGGTCTGGGAGGTACAATCCTCTTCTATCGAGGTGGAGGGCATTGCTCTTCCTCCTCCTCAACTTGAGAACTCTCAGGATATTCTTGGTTGCATCTATTCCCCTCTTGTTCCTCATAATGTTGCTACCTCTGATTGTCGATCGAAGGTGGTCACTCTCTCTGATGGGTAGTGATATGAGTGTGAATGCTTACGCGCTCATGGTGCATGTCGGCTTGCGAAAGAGCCTTCCTGTGCACCTGCTCTCTATGCTCATCCTGAGAATATAGGCCAGCCCTAGCCAACCTATCTTCCTACTCTACACGCTCCTTCTAGATGAGGATGCGCTCCTCATGCAAGTGCTGCTCATACAACCTCTGTCTAGTAAGCCTCTACGCTTGAAGATCTTCATCTTCAATGCGCTGCCTCTCTAGGTGAGCATCCTCCAATTGATCTTGGAGGAGTTGGCATTTCTATTCAGAGGCCAGTCGATATGATCTTTCGACCTGGTCAACCGTAGGAGGCCTTTGGTATGCTTGCTCTGTACGAGCGACCTTGTGGGTTCTGTACCCATCGAACTGATGTGTTGTGCCTTTGCCTCTATCTGTGAAGATGGCATCGACATCGTGTTGTGTCCTATGCTATATGCCACCATGCATGGATGGTGGACGTGAGACATGAGGGCGCTTAGAAGCCTCTCCATGCTCTCTAGTAGTTCTAATGGTGCTCTCGCTATGCTCACTCGGAGCATGAGTGGGCAGAGCCGAAGGCTTGCAGCCTAGCTGCTCTAACACACTACCTAGACCATCTAGCTATCTAGACCTCCACCTCTCATGGGGTGGTGTTCCATTAGCTCCCACCTTCGATATATCGATGGTGATCTTGCATGCTATAGTACGCATGGGAGTATGGGTAGACTTGCGCTCAGCAAGGAGCCCATCTACTTGCCCCTGAATGGGTGGATCTCTATTCCTTCTATACTCAGAAGGTGGGGGTATAGTACACCCTATAGACTTAGTGTGAATGGGTACCAATCTGGTCCCCTGCATGACATACTCTTTGGTCGATCCCATGGATGCGCGTGCACTACGGTCTCGATAATGGCTTCTGAGTGGAGCACCCTCAAGCTGAGAAGCTCCATGCTCTAATCTACGTCTAACAGAATGCACTGATGCTAGTCTATCAAGGGTACGCTCAATGGGATCCCCTCGTGTCGAGTTGTCTCCTCTAATGCTCATCGAATGACGTTCGGTTTGCTCATGTGGTTGAGGACTAGACACGTGTATTTGTGAATCGGTTGGGGCTTGGTCATTGGCTTCAGGCTTGCGCCTTTGCCGACCACCCCGTGTATCCACCATAGTGTACCTAACATCTAGATGTATCTTTTATTATCAAACAAGGTATACAATGATGCTTATCTTATTTTTAAATTTTAAAATGAGCCCTAAACTGTTTGATGTTGTTTCAAAATGTGTTGTATCAGTATGAGAAACTCTCGCATGTTTTGCAAAATCATTGGATTTTATTCTCAGTTTAATTGGCTTTCACCTATATACTCGCACAAGCCGAATATGGGAATGAAGTCCATACTCAACGAGGTAGCATAGGTACTACCAACCCTCACCCAACACACCATGCGCAACGATACACTCTTTCGAAGATGAGTGCATGCTATTTTGCATGGATAGGACAGTTCTTGGGTCGGCCTTGGCAATGAGCGGGTCCCGATAATACAATTTCAAATGAGCCAACCAAGTGGTAATGACATCCACTGTTGGTCTCAATCAAATGGGTTGGATGTGAGAGCCCAATGCCACTAATGTTTAAATGAAACGTGGTGTGTGTGGTTCATTTTACTTTGCATAAAGACAAATGCATAAAAGAGCATTCATATGATCATTCCTACATGATATGCATAAAAAGAAAAGGAACGTTTCAAATTCAGAAAGCTATGCATGCTATGTCCTACATGATGTTATGACAATGCGATTACGATGACATGGCCTCTAATTGGGCCTCAAGCATGCAAACGACCACTCAATTTTTATCAAGGTCACTGTATTCTAGGGCGGACTACAATCAGAGGTCCGTTGTTCCTAGCAACGCCTTTCTAATGGAAGGAATGCGAAAGCAAACTAGGACTATTCATTCACCCTTTTTCTTTAGTGTACCTAATTTGCAATCGATTTAACGCTTACTATAAAAACACAGAGAAGAAAATACAGAATAGAGAATAAAAATAGAGCCTACCTCAGCTCCTGATCTGATGCCAAGTGGTTTCTCTGTTGTCTGCTGCTTCTATTGTAAACCGCAGCTCTGGTCTATGGGCTGCAGTGTGAACCATGGGTGAAAGTTGCGGGCCAACAAATAACCATAGTTGTTAGCTATGGTTAGCACCTGAGATAAGAAAATTCAAGAATGTCAGCACTCAGGGGCTACAAATGTGGAGTTCCACCGTGATCGCCTTCTGACATAACCAAAAAGCATGCTCCTATCTACTGTATTAGTCTATAGTCATCATAAAAGCGTAAAAACTTGACACATTGCATAAATTCAACAAAATGATATTTCTTGTATTGATTATGAATGAATCTCTGTTACAAATATGCCCCTCTTAGGGTCACTTGAATGATGATACAGTTTATACAATTGCCAATGCCCTCAATAGGGTAGGCGCATTAATATTGCCCTTTGACTAGTCGCAAACTGCCTTGGGGTGGAGTTGACCCCCTTCTTCGTGATGTGGAAGGATTATGATATAGACTCCTCTTGTACCTATCTTCCTACGATCAAGAAACAACAACACACGATCAAAAAGATAGATAGCCTCTCATGATGAGGCCCTTTAAGGAAACATACATGATAATGCCATTAAACTAATAATCAAGAAAACATAAAGAAAACCTTTAAACTATGCTAATTGAATCAAGATTTGTAATATAGCATAAAGGAGATCATTAGACAAATAATGCATGGATCAGATAACAAAATAGAAGCATAGAGGTGCATAAAAGATCCACAAATGTCCTAATTAATGCAAAGCATAAACTATCTATTCTAAGCTAATTCCTATGGTCATAATTCTTCTAAACTACAATTAAACCTAAGAAATGATTAATCTAACCTATTTAACCGGATAAAAATGAAAAGAGTAAGGTGATCTGTCACCTGTTGCAAACCATAGCTCTGGTGAGCGGTCTGCACTATGAACCGTGATTGACAATCGCAGTTTGACCTCTGATAGGTTTACCCTCAAAATCAGGGGTAGTGGGCTTGATCTCCTTGTCCAAATTGATGTTCAAGGGTCGCCTTCGTTGTCCTCAGACTGATTTGGTGGTCAATTCGATGTGAAGGGCCTTCGTTTTCCTGGATTTGTGCTTCTTGATCCTCCTAAGCACCTAGGGCATCCATAATGCAATTCATCATGAATGTTGGCAAAAGGGTCGGGGATTAAGTGCAATAGCTCTATCTCTTAGTGAAAGCAACACAAAAATACAATGTATCAATATGATGCAAACAATAGTAGATACAGATGCTAAGTCCTACGAATGCATGAAGGAAATGACACAGAAACAAGATGTGAGCAAAACAAAAGCGGGGCCTCTTTTATTGATATTGCTTTTAATCCGGTTACAATACGTCCCCCCTCTAGGGCTCAAAACATGTGATACAATTTGTTACATCAATGGATGCATGGATGAAGCCGCGCTTCCAAGGTCGGACGGTACGCTTCCAACGTCTTCTACGTGCCCACATTCGAAGTGGGTGGGCTAAAGATTGCCACCACTTGTGTCCATGTGTTCATCATTCCTTGATGCCCCTATGGTATTCTTGGTGGCAAGATCCTATGCACAGAAAGAAAACAAACCGTTAATAGCATATGTGTATGTAAAAAAACATGCAATCCCCAAGACCTCCAACGGGTTCTTGTGGGATATTAGTGATAAGATTGACATATCAATTACATAATGACATATGAATGTAAAGTACAACATCTAGAGTTGGTATCACCTGATTTTGCATCGAAGCAGCGTCAGATGGCCCCGTTATGCGCATTTACTCGTTGGGGGCCTCTCCAAGGTGAGTGCTCCAATGTCCCACATACGCTCATCCAAATCACCTAAAACTCATAGGTTAGGCATTATATGTGATTTTAAGACTACCTAGATGCTCATAATCTGCCTATCCTACCCATATTTTCCTACATGTGACAGGGGCACCCTACGAGCTAGTTAACACATAAAAATGATAAACTTATAGTAAAATCATGTCAGAATGCAATGAAACTTTAATAGACGCATTAGGATATCATCAAGGACCTATTGAAAAAAAAACATTAAGGAAATCATGCATAAATTTCTAATCACTCTAAGGTGGGACGCTGGGGACTGCAGCAAAACTTGCAAAAGGTGACCTTGCAAATGTCCCATCCTAAGGCCTCCAAAACTCTTGCAAACTTGTGGTTAGACTAAAAATGGCATTTTGAGATGACCCAAAGGGTTAGATTTGGTAGATTCTACCCAGGTCATCCTATATCAGAAGGCACTCCCTGTAGGCTAGTAAACTCATAAAAATGACAAAAACTAGATCAAATCATGTCAGAAAGCAATGAAAATTGGACAAAAACATAAGTAAATTAAATAAAAGAGAATGCAAAAAGAACAATAAAGAAATCAAGCACATATTTCTAATCACTCCGGGGTGGGGCGATTAGGACTGCAGTAGTTCGGGGGGCACCCGGGGGTGGGACGCCCATCATTTAGGGCCTTGTTTTGACACCAATCCAAGTAGGATGGGTCAAAAATCTCCTAGGGGGTTGTGTTGATGAGTTTAGGGTGGGATTATGGTCGATTTCTTGGGTTTTAAGTCTAGATTGCATTCCTAGCACTCACCCGATAACCTCTCTTCCAAAAGAGAAATTAGGGATGTAGGAAGCACAAAGAGGAATGAGGGTATAGTTCGGAAGCACTTCGTTGCTCCAAATGCTCTAGCCCTGTTCTCCTTTTGGGGTGAGGAGGCTCACATTTTTATAGACCTAAGGGTCTCATTTGAATGTGCATGCGAGGGTGCCACTTGGCTCACCATGCCTTTTTGGGGGAGAGAAGATTCCTCCCTGATTAGGGGCTCATTGATTGAGGTCTCCATGATTAGGGCAGGCTCTCTCTCTGATTTGAAATGTTCCCTCACAATTGCATGCCTTGAAGGTAGAGTTATGTGGCAGATCTGGGCTGCCATTTGTCAATGTTTGACTTTTTGCCAGTAAAACCTGCTAATCGTCCCACCCTAGAGTGATTGTTGTTAATCATCCTGGGGTGGGGTGAATAGGATTCTAATCGTCCCAGGGTGGGACGAATAGGGAGCAAGGTGCTTAAAAGGAGCAAAACTGATCTTTGACCTTCCAAAACTGATTTGGGAGTGGTTAGGACTACTGTTTAACCTCTGGAGGCTGCCCTAGGGGGTATGTATGCCAATTCGGTCAGTGCTTGTAGTCACATAATTAGATTGGTGTTGTTTTGGTGTCTACAGATGCCCCTTTTTGGGATGCGCTATGTGTGGCACAGTGTTGAGTAAAAATAGATGACCAAAGCACTTAATGATTAGGCTTTCTTAGTAACATAACCAAAATTTGATGCCCCAAGTATGGAAAGGGCACGCATTCTTGAATCCTTGTTTTTGATGAGCTAAGGAGCTTAACTCAAGTGTAACCTTTTTTAGTGAGGTGTCCTTGATATTGGACATTGTTCAGTCATGAAAAGGGTGCAACCTTTTTTCTGAGGAACCTTTTCTTCATGTTTCCAGAATGCCAAGTGTTTGTTTAGCTTGTGATTATTGCTTGTTTGCTGCCCCAAGCAAGAGTGTGATTGTCTTTGTCAATGATTCTTTGAATGCATGCCATTTCCTTGATTGGGTGTGTATTTGTTGATTGGTGACTAAGTGTAACTACCCCCTCAAGCAAAGAATCAATGAGGGAGTGAAAAAAATGAGAAAAGTGATGAGTCGCTTGACCTAATATGATTTTTGTAAGGGTGTCTTTAGTTGTTTTTGTTGAACGCTTATGCAGTTTTCCAACCATCGGACCTATTTTTGGTGGGTTTTGACCCTTTTTGTGATGTCGATTGGGGTAGAAATTATCGAAAATACTCCTTCCCGTGAAGTATTCCAGCTATGCTAGACTTATTATGGAGTAGGATAGTGAGTATTTGTGACCCCGACGGTGGTTTTTCATGCCATGAATGTCAGGTGCAAAGGCACATTTGTTCGGCAAATTTATTATTTTTTTTGGTGCATTTTTTGGATGCAGTTTTTGTTGCTTTATTTCTTGCTTTGTAATCGTCCCAGGGTGGGATGAATACCAATTTGGTAATCATCCTAGGGTGGTATGAGTGCTAACTAGAGTGCTCATCCCATGGTGGAATGATTACAGGCCTAACAACCTATATAAGGGCCAGAACTAGGTTTTGGGCTCATTTGCAATATTTTTTCCTTGGTGATTTGGAGCAGTGAGGAGGAGGAGTGCGAGTGTGTGTAGCAAGGGATTTGAATTTTGACTGATGGGGATCACTATTTCTTGTGTTTTTTTATGTGTGCACTTTGAGGGTTTTGATGTCAAAATTTGGAGTTTGTACTTTGAATTTTGTAGTTTTTTGATGTTTGCAACTTTTTGAGAATTTGGGATTTCTGATAGCGGTAAAAACCACTATTTATTTTGGGGAATTGGGTAGGGAAGATGCTTGTCCTTTTCCCAACTCTCAGCATTCTTGGGGTCATTCACATAGGGGGATGAGAAAGATAACCATTTCACTTATGGTAACTTAGTCCGCTATGTAGGTTTCATCTTTTGTTCACACAACTTAGGAATTTTTATATGTTTTAAGCTTGTGTTGGGATGCTTCGTAACAAGGCGTGATCCAAGTAAAACTCTACCTTGTAAAAATATGTCTGACTTTGTACAACATTTGGCTAGAAATATAAAGGTAGTTGAATGATGAAAACCCTAAAGACATTAAAAGAAAACTGACTATGATATGGTAAAAATGCGAATGGCATTATTCTTGTTGGATCATTTACAAAATGGATGTGGAAAATGATCGCATTGTCGATTAATTATAGCCTATGGTGCATTTGACATGTATGACCAGAAAATATGCAATGTATGTATGTGATGCCTAATGCAATTCTTTTTGTGTTTTTATTTTTAATATTATGCATGAAAGTGAGATGCAATTTTTTTGTTATTTTTTATTATCTGTTGTTTTTTTTTTAATATTCGTTTTTGACCAAGCGATTGTGGGAACCGTTGGAGCTTTTGTCTTAACCAAAGGGATTATACATACCTTTGGGGAATTTTGGGTGACCAAGCAGTGGTGAGAACCTTTGGGGCTTTTGGTTTGACCAAAGAGATTATGGACACCTTTGGGGCGTTATAGGTTGACCAAGCAATTGTGGGAATCCTTGGAGCTTTTGGTTTGACCAAAGGAATTATAGATACATTTGGGGTGTTTTAGGTTGACCAAGCGATTATGGGAAACCTTGGGGCTTTTGGTTTGACCAAAGGGATTATAGATACCTTTGGGGCATTTTAGGTTGACCAAGCAATTATGGGAACCCTTGGGGCTTTTGGTTTGACCAAAGGGATTATAGATACCTTTGGGGCATTTTAGGTTGACCAAGAGATTATGGGAACCCTTGGGGGTTTTGGTTTGACCAAAGAGATTATAGATACCTTTGGGGCATTTTAGGTTGACCAAGTGATTATGGGAACCCTTGGGGCTTTTTTTTTGACCAAAAAAATTATAGATACCTTTGGGGAGTTTTGGGTGACCAAGCGATGGTGATAACCGTTGGGACTTTTGGTTTGACCAAAGGGATTATAGATACCTTTGGGGCATTTTGGGTGACCAAGCAGTGGGAACCCTTGGAGCTTTTGGTTTGACCAAAGGAATTATGGATACCTTTGGGGCATTTTAGGTTGACCAAGCGATTGTGGGAACCCTTGGAGCTTTTGGTTTGACCAAAGGGATTATGGGAATCCGTGGGGCTTGCGGTTTGACCAAAGGGATTATGGATACCTTTGGGGCATTTTGGGTGACCAAGTGGTGGTGAGAACCCTTGGGGCTTTTGGTTTGACCAAGGGGTTATAGATACCCTTGGGGCATTTTAGGTTGACCAAGCGATTATGGGAACCCTTGGAGCTTTTGGTTTGACCAAAGGGATTATGGATACCTTTGGGGCATTTTGGGTGATCAAGCGGTGGCGAGAACCCTTGGGGATTTTGGTTTGACCAAAGAGATTATGGATACCTTTGGGGCATTTTAGGTTGACCAAGTGATTGTGGGAACCCTTGGAGCCTTTGGGGTGGGCCATGGCTCTTTTAAATTTTGAATGGCCTCAAATGACTAATTTTCAAGGGTTCTAATTCCTTGATTCCTTCAAGAGAGGCAAGTCGGTATGTTCCAGGTCCTATTTTACTATCGATTACATAAGGATCTAACCAATTTGCTATGAACTTGTCCCTTAAATGGGGTGGCAAGCTAGAATTTTGTTGGTTCTCTTTCAAGATTAGGTCACCAACCTAAAAGTCCCTTAGGTGAACTTTCATGTTGTATGCTTTCTTGAGTTTCTCTTGATAGATACATAAATGCTCAAGAGCATTGACGCATCATTCATAGATTAATGTAAGCTAGTATAACCGGGCCTATTGTGCAGTGTCATCATCAATGAACTCTTGCATTGATATGCGTATGGATGGTATTTCCAACTCGAGAGGCATGACTGCATCGAAGCCATACACTAGCAAAAATGGAGTTACCCCCATGGGCATCTGAATGCTAGTGTGATAATCCCATAGGGAAAGTGGTATTTAGATCCTTATGACTATCTATGATTGTATTTTTAAGGATGGCAACTAGCATTTTGTTTGATGCCTCTGCTTGTCCATTTGCCTGCGGATAATAGGGTGTCAAAAAACTATGCTAAATTTTGTACTTTGTTGTCAAAGCATGCACATATTTGTTTTTAAATGACATCCCATTATCTGAGATGATCTTGGATGGAACACCAAAATGGTAAAATAAAATATGTAATGCAGGGCCTAGTCGTAGAGGTAAGCGAAATTGCTTCCACCCACTTAGTGAAGTACTCTATGGCCATTATGATAACGTGTGATAACCTGACGATGCAGGGGAGATATTTCTGATGAGATCTAAGCCCCACTATGAAAATGGCCAATCCAATTGGATCGGCTACAAGGCCTAAGAAGGTATGTGTGTCAAGTTAGCATGTTGTTGACACTTCACGCACTTTCGCACATATGTGCAATAATATCACTCTAAATATGACTAATAATAGCCCATGCAAAGAATACGCTTTGTGATGGCCATATCGCTGAAGTGGCCCTTGCACGTACCATCATGCACTTGGGTGATCACCCGAGTAGACTCCTGCTGGTCCAAGCAAGGAAGGAGGATTCCTTCATAGCTTCGATGGTACAAAATGTCTTCCAACAAGACATATTTTGTCGCTTTCTATTTGAATGATTTTTTTGTGACATGCGACAATCCAAGCGGGAGGCCACCCAACTTGAGATAGTCTCTTATGGGTGTGTACCAATCCTACTGATCAGAAACCTTGATGGTATGAATGGTCGATCCCTCTTGAAGTTTGTCTCTAGCAAAAGCTGAGCAGGAAAGAACTTGTAAAATTAACATTGTTTTTCTATTAAGAGGGGTTGGAGAGAACAAAGACCCCTAGTTGGCATGATTCATACTATCATGGATTCAAGAGAACTTATCCTGAGATGGTTCAATCTAGATTATGTGGATTCCTGGTGTTATTTCAAAGCTTGCACGCTCCATCACATATTGGGATAACATTTTTACTTGAATGGTTGTCATCTCACCTGAAATGTCTTACGGGATTAGTGACCCTAAGGAGTCCATAATGTCTGCAAAATGATTCGATGATCGAGGGAGTGCCTCGATGTTGTACCATTCAAGCTTTTTTAGGAATTTATCCATAAGGTCTTTGTAGGACTACAAAACTGGGCATTTGCATTGGAATATCCCTTTCACTTGGTTGAAAATTAACAGTGAATCACCAAAGATATTCAAGCACTTGATGCTCATGGTGATTGTTGTTTGAAGACCTGTATCAAGGCTTAGTATTTAGCATTGTTATTGGTGCACGAGAAATCAAGTTTGAATGACAAAGGCATTGGAGCCCCTTGCAATGTGAAAAAAATGATTCCCACACCACCCCCTTGCTCACATTTAGAACCATCAAAAAATAAGGTTATGTTGGCCTGTGACTCAGGCTCATCAGAATCTAGTGATTCTAAGACATGGAAGACCCCATAATCAAGCAAATCTATGATCAAAGGTTGATCATATTCAAGAGGAGCCTTTGCTAGTTGATCGGCAATGACTTGACCTTTGATGGACTTTTTTCCAATGAATTCTATGTCAAAATTTGTCAACAACATGATCCATTTCGCTATGCAACTACTGTGATAAGTATGACTCATCATGTACCACAATGGATTCTCCTTAGACACAACATACATCGTATTGCTCAACATGTAATGACATAGCTTTTTGGTGGCAAATACCACTGCCAAGCATATCTTCTCAATGTATGCATAGTTAAGTTCATAACTGACTAGGGTGCGGCTAAGATAATAATTAGCCTGTTCTTTATGTAATTCATTTTTCTGGGCTAGCATGGCACCCAGTGCCACCTTAGTAGCTTAGATGTATAAATAGAATGGCACTCCTGGTCTAGGTGGTGCCAATACTGGAAACAAATCCAAGTATTTTTTGATGTCATAGAAGACTGACTGGCACTCATCCCAATTTAATGCTACCCCATTGTGTAATAATTTATTCATGGGTTGGCACTTGTTAGATAACTGCGCTATGAAGTGCTTGATCAATGCGACCTTACCCTGTAAGCTTCTGAGCTGCCTGATGGTGGTTGGGAGAAGCATTTCAAGGATTACCTTGACTTTATTTAGATCTATCTCGATGCCTCATTTTGAGACTATGAAACCCAAGAGTTTTCCAGATGTGATGCCAAATACACACTTCTTGGGGTTTAGCCTAACCTTATGTTTGATGAGGAGATCAAGGATCTTGTGTAGGTAATCGAGATGACTTTGGCGCAAAATATATTTCACCAACAAAACATCCATATAATCTTCCAAAGTTTTATGCATGTGGTCATGGAAGATGTATGTCATAGCACGTTGGTAGGTGGTGCCAGTATTTTTAAGGCCAAAGAGCATGACCTTATAACAAAATGTTCCCCAAGGTGTCATGAATGCCATTTTTAGTTGATCATTAGGATTGATGCGAATCTAGTTGTATCCCAAGAAACCATCCATGAGAGAAAGCATTTCGTGGCCTACTGTAGCGTCTACCAATGCATCGATGCTAGGCAAGGGGAAATCCTCCTTAGGACTTGCTTTGTTTAAATCTCAAAAATTGGTGCATATGTGAATCCTCCCATTAGGATTTTTGATGGGTACCATGTTGGATAGCCATGGTGGGTAATCTATGTAGATGACAAACTGTGCATCCAACAAATTTTGTAGCTCATATTTGACCATTAAGGCCACTGTTGGGTGCATCTTACGTAGCTTCTGCTTGACTGGCTTGACTATCAAATCAAGTGTTAGATTATACATGACTAGCTATGGGTCTAGCCCCGTCATGTCTTTGTAGGACCATGCAAAAACCTCCTTCTTCTCTTTGATAAGGGTAATGTAATCAACTTGCTCTTTGGGGGATAAACTTACCCCCAGCTTGATGATTTACAGATTCATTGGGTTAGAACCAATGTCTACATCAATTATTTATTTGAATGACATGTGGGATCCATCCTCCAATTGGTATGGAGTTGGGACTAGGTGGATATCATTTGCTAAATTTAGATCTACATTGGGAATTTCGAGTTCCTCTGCAACCTGGAAGATATCTTGAGTTCGTCCTGGGATGAAATGGAACATCTCACTGCAAGGCTAGTACTTTTATGGGGATGGTGGTGTGTCAGCATGATCCCAGTCTATGACATATAGGTCTAGATACAATGGTTGTGTTGGATTGGCTGGATTGCGGATGGGGGTGGTTAAATAAATGGAGATCATGTTGATGGACTGAATTTGGTCTCCATTAATGTGTGGGTGTTGGTTCAGACATCCTTGGTGATCCTTGTACCTCAGATCTGGCTCTATGGGTATTGGCACAAAATGATTAGCCCTATATGTAGATAGAAGGATAGGGTCTACCCTAGGCACTGATGGCCCTATAGGGTCTCTAGGTGGGAGGTGCTCCCTGTATGCCCAAAGTGGTGGATGAAGCACTTGGTTTAACTGTGCTTGGTTTAAATGCCACCTATTCCTTGGTCCCATATTTAAATGTTCAAACATATCATCGATGTCTATGGGGTATTCCTATTGCCTCATATGGTTGACATATGCCATCTTCGTCTTATCCTCATAGTCATTATCGGAGATCCACATGCCTTCATTGGCTCTGACAACTATTTGCCCCTCTAGCTGGTATGGCCTCCCACTAGGTGTTTCTTGATCACTATCCTCACTCTCTATGAAAACCTAAAATCTAGCACGTAGGTAGTCGATGTTGGGGAAGATACTTGGATATTCTCCCTCCAATGGATCACTTGGCCTTATGGCCGGCATGGGAGGCTCATTTTGTTCAATCAAGTTGATTTGGTCCCTTTTGGGTTATTTTGCTCTCTACGAGAGGGTTGGATTCTTTGGAGGTGGTAATGGCCTAATTGTAACATTAAAGGGGAACATTACGATGAAGTCCTCCTGATAGTCATCCATGGGTGTCACCTATGAGTTATTGCTATCAAACTCAAATGGGTCCTAAGGTGCTACCTCATAATCTGACTCATCTTCAAAAGACCCCCCTTGATTTTGTTCATATCCTTCTCGGAGGTTACTTCTTGAACTTTCCCCTTCCTCGATCAAAGGGCAGGGGTTGTTAAGGTCAACAAGGTTTTTTGTCAACAATGGGAAATAATTCCCCAATGTGTATGTAGTGTTGGGATTGGCATATGGATCTTGTGCCAACCCATCACTATTGCCTAGACCTAAGCCTTGCATGGTTTCTACCAAGATGTCGAGGGACAAAGGGTGGTTGAACCCTACTCTTGATTTATCATATGGCATCTCGTATCTCGGTTGACAAAGAATGCAAATTCCTTGTTCGTATCTACCTAATCCATATCCATGCCAGTTACATTGGTCTAGGTATTTCAAGGTGAATTTCGGGTTGGACAGATAGTCAACATTCTCAGCAAATGGATCTTCATCCTCTTCATCTTATAGGTAGGGTTCAATGTCATTATCAAGGCCCCCATATAAAAAATTGGTCTTATTTGTTGGGTAACCTAAAGGGACGATAGTGCCGATGGGGAGGCGCCATCTCCCCATGTCTTGCACAGATTCTAGTGTGGGTGTTGCCACAACGTTCTACACTAGGTACTCCCCCAATCCCGTATTGGCCATCTCAACGGTAATCATTGGCAATTGAGGGGGAGGGAATGGGATTTCTCCCTAAGTCCACTCCATGTTGGGTGAACCAGGTGTCTTGAATTCCATTCAACTGGGCACCTCTTCGGTAGAGATGGTTGAGACTAATGGTGGTACCTCCTCTAGGGGATTCTTCTTGTTGTCCTTCGATGTGGCCATCATAGGTGGCATCATTGGTGAAGGAAAAAACGATGAATATGGGCCAGGTTGGTGAATTGAGGGACTCAACAATGAGTATGTAGGTGAAATTAGACCTTGTGTGGATGGATTCAATTGAAAGTCCAAATATGTCGATGGGAGGGTCGATTGTGGCATCAACTACATCGCATTGCAAAACTTAAAGGGCTCTAAGTTTGCTGGGACTACATGTACTTGCCCTTCATATGTGTATTTGAGGCATTGATGGGCTATCGAAGGGACACACTTCATGTCCCTGATCCATTGCCGACCTAGCAAGATATTATAAGCCATCTCACCCTCCAGGATGTGACACAATGTAGGAATGGTCTTTTGTCCGTAGGACAATTGTGCCAACCATCGAGCATAACACATCGTTGAATGCTCGAAGAGTGTAAGTGGATGCTACAATTTGGGATGGTTGTAGCTTAAGGTGTTTTAATGCTACTATCATGATTATGTTACTAGATGAGCCAGTGTACAACAACACCCTCTTGAATGGAATCCCATTGACCTATGCAATGACATGTAGGGGTGGATCCACCATATCACCAGTTACCAGTTTTAGTTCATCTTCCTTGAAGGTTATAACTGGTTCTGTGCATCATCTCACATGTCCCACAAAGTTGTTGAAAGAATTGGGTTCATGAGATTGTAGCTCAATGGCTTTGAGTATCTCCATCAGAGCCTCCCAATGGGGCGATGATTGTTGGATGAGCTCATAAATGGAGAGCCTAGCCGATGTGGTTCTTAAACTTTGAGTAAGTTTAGTCTGAATTGTGGCCACTGGTCTAGGCGGGGGAGGTTTTGTAGGGTGTTGCGGTGGTTGTGATGTTTATGGAACATCTCCTGTAGCTACAGCGGGTGTAGCCGTGTTTGGGTATCTTTTGTTCCATGTCATGATGCTTATCATCCCTATGTATCCTTGCATGGGGTAGTTTTTTGTTACCTCGTTCACTTGTAAAGTCTTTGTCAGTGCATCATGGGTAGGTAGGGGGTCTTTTAAGACCTCCATATGTTGGTTTCTCAGTGCTACGGGATTATCTACCGTGAGTGTTTTGTTGTCTATCAAGTCTTGCACTAAGTTTTTGAATTTCCAACAAGTGAAGATCTTGTGTCCTTTCTATCGATGAAATCTACAATGTAAGTCTTCCCTATAGCCCTTAGGTTTTGGCATGTTGGGGTCTATGGGTTGAATTTTAGGTAAGTTTATCAGGTTTTCCATGAACAAGTGGTCAAACAAGGAGTATCTAGACTCAGTGAATTATGTGAATTGTCGCCTAGGGCGACGCTGTCGATTTTCCTCTTGTTTATGATTTTAATTTTCATAGTTATCAAGAGGAACTGCTCGATAATTAGCCTTTGGGGGCTATGTCATTTGTGTAGGCTTTGGTATAGCTATGGCAACCTGATTGACCGTGACAGGTTTTGGTTGCGTGGGCCCATTTTTAGCATTTTTGGGCCACTCTTTCTTGCACATCTTAGAAATCTCACCGTCTTGTATTTTTATCTCCTAAATTATCCTGGATTACACCAGGGCTTATTCGATGGTGGCATATTGTTGTAGCTACAATAGCATAGAGATCAACCTTAAGCAACTCTTTGAAAACATTTGAGTCAAGTCGGCCATGGGAGGGAGGTAAGGTAGCTTTGAAAGCAATGTCCTCCACCGATTCCCATAAGTAGCCATGGTATCATCATCATAATACTTAAGGTTGGCTAGGTCACTTAAGGATTTCTTATTCTTGGTGTTGAAGGCAAAACGTTCAAGGAATGCATCCACTAGTTGGTCTAGATTGTTGATGATATGCTTCAGTAGCTAGGTAAACCAATCCGAGGCAGGTCCTACAAACGTGGTTATAAAATTTCTTAGAAGAAATGCATCATTGTCCTGAATGCCAAAGCATTGACTCAGGAACCTTGTTACGTGCTCTTGGGCATCCTCATTCCCTGTAAAAATTGCCAATTAAGGCATTTTGAAGTGGTCAGGGTATGGGGGTGCCAGAACTGAAGGATGCACAGGGTGACTATGGATTTGGCATAATGTGGGATTTTGGGGCCTTGAATTCTTGGTCTCCATAGACTCTAAGCGCTCTAGAAGTGATTTTTATGCATTAGAGGATTTGATTTCCTCTTCTTTGGTTTGTTCTTGTTGTGAATTGCAAGGAACTTGAGGCCTATGGAGGGGTATCCATATAGCACCCCCCTACCTTGGTAGGGCATTTCAGCATGTTCTTCTTCTCACTCAAATTCCTCATAGACCTCTTGAGGAGTTTCTAGGCTTGACCTATAAATATGGATGGGTACCCGAGGAAGGTGCTCATCATTGGTTCTAGGGGTGGCCTCCCGCTCAAGTCTCGAAGGTCTTGGAGGCAACGCTTGATAAGGTCGTGGAGACCTATCTTGTATTAAGGGGTTGTGCCTCTCATAAATTTCTATCCTATGCATACGAGGGGTTGGAATCCTCTCATGCCTATTGTTCTAGAGCAAATCATCTATTTGGAGTTGAATGCGCTCTTTGTTAAGATGATATAGTTTTTCTAATTGTTGCTGATCTTGCTTGAGCTGCATGATTTGCACATGGCAGGCAGCCTGTTTGGCAAACGCCAAGTCAATTTGTTCTACTGTCCTAGGTCTAGGAGGCCTAGACACCTCCCCTACATATCTATCTCAGTCGTGGTGATCCAAGATATCTATGGGTCACTTTCCTCTATCGAGGTTAGCAGCATTCACCCGAGGCTTTGGACTCAATAGGTGATCTTGATAATTAGCAGGTGTGGAGACGCATTGCTCCCACGTGGTGTATTGCTCTTGAAGAATATACTAGTTTTCCTCGTGCTCCCTTTCATACATGTGAAAGGGATGGGCAAATTTGGCTCACCCTATCTGAAGAGCCTTGCGCTCTAGATTTGGCCTATTAGTTCTAACAATATTGAGGTGTGGAGGAGGAATGCTACAATCGTGTGGGCTCTCCTTATGAACCCTATGCTACTCTAGCACTTCATCACATAGTGGCCACTCATAATGAGTGTCTAAGAGAGCCTTCCCATGTGTGTACTCCTCCTAATAAGGTCTGTTTTGAATGGAAGTGCCCCTCAAAGGGGTGCCTCTATAGTCATTTTCTGTAGTGGCATAGTGTGGACTATGTTGTGGGTCAGCCTGCCAAGGTGGTATAACCAAGTCCTTGGGGCTATAATGGAGGTGACTTGTGCCTCCTTGTATACTTTTCATAGCTTCTTCCCATGATTGGGCTTAGCTATGGGTATACACCATGGTGGTGGTTTTTCTAAAAAGATATGTATATTTTTATCTCCTTTACAATTTTTATGCTATACCAAACAAAAGCGGACCACACAAACAAAGAAATGATTATCTTGTTTACAGATTAAATGTGTGTCCTAGATCTGGTTCAGTGTGTTTGACTTTGTTGTGTAAGTCTTGTAAAGAAAACTTTGCTATACATGCATAATGAGGGCTCTTGTATCTCCAAAATGGTCAACACTTCAATATACCATTGGCAGGCCATTATATCGAACCTCTCAATATACCCGCCCTTACATGAGGGAAACTATTGGTACGCGAGAGCAGAATAGTAAGTGGAACATAGGTGGTACGAAAGGGGGATCGCTCTATTTTTTACATCTACCATAGAAGACTTATCCTCATGCACGGGGAATCACCCCCACTACACTTGGTCAACTTTCGTCAGGATTTACGTCTAGCAATAATCGCGATCAGGCTATATGTATGCAAAATCCAAGCCAAGGTGGTGATGAAATCCACCGTTGGTCTTGATCAAGTGTTGGGGTATTAAGACCAACTCCTCGATGTTAACTTTATTAGGTGGTGTGTGTGTGGTTCCTTTTAATCATGTAAAGAAAGAAAACATATAGCAAAAGATAATTTCCACTAATGCAATGCTTTAAAGTATGTTTTATCTTTCAAAAAAAATTAGTAGCAAAAAGGAAATCACAAAACCTACCTAGAACTGAAACCTAAAATGAGGACTTGCCACTTGTGCAAGTATCATGCAATAAAACTAGAGAAGAATGCATTCCTAATCAAGTTCTTTCCATTTAATTTGCTCTATGTTTTTTTATTTTTTATTTTTATTGCAAGAAAGAAAAACAAACTACTTAACTTTTTTATGCAAGTGTCTAAAAATAAAGCAAAGAATGCAAAAAATTGTAGAAACAAAAAGTAGAAAAACATAGAGGATGTTCAGAAGGCCTACCTCTTCTCTGTCCAAACCAGATGCCTCTGATTTTTTGCTCAAAAAATGCACAGAGTTCTAATCATCCTAGGGTGGGATGAATAGCAAGTCTGCATTTGTCATAGGGTGGTATGAATATGCATTTGTCTTGGGGTGACACGAGTAGCAGTCCAGTGCCCGAATGAGTGACACCTGCAAAGAAAAACCACAAAATTTGGATAAAAAAATTAACCCTAATATCAGGGGATAGGGTCCCATCATGATCGCCACTAAAATTAGTGCAAAAAGATAGTGTACCGATATGATGCAAACAATAGTATATATAGATGCTAAGTCCTACGAATGCATAAAGGAAATGGCGTAGAAATAAGATGTGAGAAAAAACAAAAGCGGGGCATCTTTTATTGATATTGTTTTTAATTTGGTTACAATATGTCCCCCCTCTAGGGCTCAAAACATGTGATACAATTTGTTACATAAATGGATGCATGGATAAAGCTATGCCTCCAAGGTCAGACGGTATGCTTCCAACATCTTTCGCGTGCCCACATTCAAAGTGGGCAGGCTAAAGGTTGCTACTACTTGTGTCTGTGTGTTTGTCGTTCCTTGCTGCCCCTCTAGTATTCTTGGAGGTGATATCCTGCACACAGAAAGACAACAAACTGTTAATAGCATATGCGTATGTAGAAAAACATGCAATCCCCAAGCCATCTAGTTGGCACTTGTGGGATATTAGTGATAAGGTTGATAGATCGATTATAGAATGACATATGAATGTAAAGGACAACATCTAGAGTTGGTATCACCTAATTTTGCATCGAAGCGGCATCAAACGACCCCGAGCACTCCAATGTCCCATCTACACTCATCCAAATAACCTGAAATTCATTATTTAGGCATTATATGTGATTTCAAGACTACCCAAATGCTTAGAATATGCCTATCCTACCCAAATTTTCCTGCATGTGACAGGGGCACCCTACGAGCTAGTTAACACATAAAAATGATAAAACTATAGTCAAATCATGTCAGAATGAAATGAAACTTTAACAGAGGCATTAGGATATCATCAGGGACCTATTTAAAAAATAACAATAAGGAAATCATGCATAAATTTCTAATTGCTCTGGGGTGGGACATTGGGAACTACAGCAAAACTTGTAAAAGGTGACCTTGCAAATGTCCCATATAGATGCCTCAAAAACTTTTGAAAACTTGTGGTTAGAATAAAAATGACATTTTGAGATGACCCAGAATGTTATATTTGGAATATTCTACCCAGGTCATCATGTATTTGAAGGCACTCCCTGCAGGTTAGTAAATGCATAAAAATGACAAAAACAAGATCAAATCATGTCAGAAAGCAATGAAACTTGGACAACAACATAATTACATTAAATAAAAGATAATACAAAAATAATAGTAAATAAATCAAGGACAAATATCTAATCACTCCGAGGTGGGGCGATTAGGACTACAGTAGTTCGAGGGGCACCCAAGGGTGGGACGCCCATCGTTTAGGGCCTATTTTTGACATAAATCCAAGTGGGATGGGTCAAAAACCTCCTAGGTGGTTGTGTCAACGATTTTGGGGTGGGATTATGGCTGATTTCTTGGGTTTTGGGTACAAATTATGTTCCTAGCGCTCACCCGATAACCTCTCTTCCAAAAGAGAAATTAGGGATGTAGGAAGCACAAAGAGGAATGAGGGTATAGTTTGGTAGCACTTCGTTGCTCCAAATGCTCCAGCACTATTCTCCTTTTGGGGTGAGGAGGCTCACCTTTTTATAGATCTAAGGGTCTCATTTGAATGCGCATGCAAGGGTGCCACTTGGCTCACCATGCCTTTTTATGGGAAAGAATATTCCTCCCTGATTAGGGGCTCATTGATTGAGGTCTCCATGATCAGGGTTGGGCTCTCTCTCTGATTTGAAACATTCCCTCACAATTGCATGCCTTGAAGGTAGAGTTATGTGGCAGATTTGGGCTGCCATTTGTCAATGTTTGACTTTTTGCCATTCAAACTTGCTAATCATCCCACCCTAGAGCGATTGCTACTAATTGTCTTAAGGTGGGGAAAATAGGATTCTAATCATCCTAGGGTGGGATGAATAGGGAGCAAGGTGCTTAAAAGATGCAAAACTGACCTCTGACCTTCCAAAACTGATTTGGGAGTGGTTAGGACCACTGTTTAACCTCTGGAGGCTGCCCTAGGGGGTATGTATGCCAATTCGGTCAGTGCTTGTAGTCACATAATCAGATTGGTGCTATTTTTGTGTCTACACTTAGTATACTCAGTTTGAGTTTACAATTCACCAGGGCTTCGCTGCTCAAATCTCCAATGCTTGCTTTTTTTATTCTCCCCATTTGAAGAGGGTATTTATAGCATACCCCTAGGACTAGGGGGGGCTTCTTCTAGATATTTTGGCCATTCCAACCAATTTGGCTTGGATGGAAGGCCTAACTAAAATTCAGTTAAGACCACAGGTCATAGTTGTGGTCCAGACTGTAGACTACAAGTGTCAACCATATTTTAGACTGGAGATTGTAGGTCTAGGCTGTGGTTCAGACTAATTAGGACAAAATGCCTAAATTGAGTGGTTAAAACCACTGCTCTATCTTGGAATCTATCCAATATCCTCCATATGGTCTTGTAGCATGTCCATATGAGTAGTCACCCTCGACATGATGTGTTTTAAGTGTCTACAACGTGTAGTGGCCATTTTAGAAGCATGGATATCATCAAGTGTATCCTTCGCATGGGCTATTATTGGCCTACTATGGAGAAATATTACAATGTGTATGTCAAGAAATGCGTTAAATGTCAGCATCATGCTAATATTGCACACTTTCCATCATAGGCCTTACAACCCATTCAAGTGGCTTGGATATTTTATCATTGGGGCTTAGATATCATTAGAAAGATCTCTCCTCCATCACCAGGTTGACATACATTTATTATTATATCTACTGAATATTTTTCTAAGTGGGTGGAAGCAATCCCATTAACAATGATAACTAGAGTACCTATTGTGGAGTTTATACATACCAATATCATGTAATTTTGGGATACGATCCAAGATAATCTCATATAATGGAACTATAGACACCTAAATTGTGTCATGCTTAGGGGAGCTACTCACATAGATACATGCATAAGACCATAAGACATAATCTTGGACTTTCCAAGCATCAACAGTGGTTCTCACCACTCATTTGGGGCCTTTTCAAGCCATCCAAGTCTAGCCACTCAAGCCAAGAGTGGCCAGATCCTAGTTGCTCAAGCCTAGAGTGGCTAGACCTTAGCCACTGTAGATGATAGCAACCAGATCTTAGACACTATAGATGATAGTAGCTAAGCCATAAGAAGTAGTTTTTCTAACAAATAGGCCTAATCACAGGTGGAAGTGGTAGTATGCATGCAATAAAGGTGATCGGGAGTAACTTTGCATTCCTTTTCATGACCAGTTCACATAGGAGGCTTGTGTTTGCATTTAAACTTTAGTTAACTAACCTCCAAACATAGAAAAAGGACAAAATATTCTCATGCTAATGACTAGTTTGCATAGGAGACTCAAGTGGGTAGTTATATTTTAGTTAACTGACCTTCAAACATAGACAAAGGGTAGAATATTCTCATGCTAACTTGCACTACACATGAGAAATTCATTCCTAGGGCTTAGACATAGACCTAGGATTTCACACTATAAAAGGTGCAATCCTAAGAGCACCAAAGACAGATAGAGATCAAATATTCTAGCATCGAGACATCTTTTATCAAGAGGAGCTTTCGATACTTGGAGAGTTATATTTGATATCACATGTATGACAAAGCCTTGAAAAATTGAAGAGCAAAACACCTCTTATTTCAACATAAAATACAAGCTTTGACCCATAGCTTTGGGGAAAAGAGAGTAAGGTTTACCTTAGTAGCTGCTATCTTAGATAGTGGCCCGCAAGCTTAGATTAGGTTTTAGACATAGATTATTTTATTCTGTTTCTTCATGTTTTCATATCATTAACATATATTTACATGATTTCATGGCATAGTTTCATCATATTTACATTACATTCATTTATTACTAACAATATCATCTGGGGAGGCAATCTCGGGTACTTAAGCGTGTGTTGTTGTTTCATTGCTTGCAGGGCCACAGGTACATCGGATGAATTTTCCAACATACAAGAGCAAAAGGGATCCCTCTAGGAAATAGACCTAGAGAAGGAGGCATTTGTAAGCCCTCATGCATTTATGTGTGCAGAACTGAGAAGCTTTTATAAGCGCACCGCCTCTTCGTGAAAGGGGTACTCTTTGCCCATTTGTAACTTATTGTATCGAAATGGGTATCCTCAAGAGGGACCGACATGTAACCAAGATTCAATATCAATAAAGATATCTATCTTTGTTATTTCATGTTATATGTTTTTTCTTCTTGTTTTTCTTATTCATCTTGGGTTTTTAATAACATTGCAAGTAGGGTTAAAAAGGTTCGGTGCATGCGTTCCCAGGGTCACTACAGATGGTGATCATGGTGGGACCACCACTAATTTTTAATTTTCTACCAAAATAATAACTTAGTTTTGTGTGCAGGTCTAGCCGCTATGAGCTACAGTGGCTAAAAACTAGCCTCTCTGAGCTACAACAACCAATAAATTCGGAGCTACAACGACCAAGAACCAGCTGCTCTGGTCAACAAAGGCTAGAATTGGAGTGCAATAGAGGTCAAAACACCGACTCTCTGAGCTGGATCAAAGGTTGGTATAGCTTCTCTAATATTTTATAGATTTTGGTTTGCTTTTGTGTGTCTAAAATAGAGAACTTAATACACATTTATGTTTGTAAATTGAAAGAATAAAAGAAGAAAGAATGAAGCATTTCGCATATCTTAGATCTTATTTTAAATTTTCCACTAGGCGTTTCTAGGAATAGTGGCTTATGCCTAAAAATTTTGCCCTAGAATCCAACATGCTAGACATTGTATGTTGTTTGCTTGCTTTGAGGCCCTACTAGAGGCCATAGTTGCACGAAGTGAAGTGCGTTCATACAAATCATAGTAGTTCATGCATTTTTCTAAATATTGAAATCTATTTTTTCACTTAGGCATATAGGAAAAATTCATTGTTTCTATATGATGCACTTTATGTTATGCAAGCTTAAAATGAACACCACACACACACACATATCATTTAAACATTGGGGATTTAGATTTCATCACCAAAATTTAATTCAGTCTAGTGATGTTGGAATTCATCTCCTTCCACTGGTTTTCCCCCTAAAGCTTCCTAGAAATGGATTGGTAAACTTACTTATAGTGATACTAAGTTACTTGTGCTCAAACTATCTCCCATTGTTGGAACAATCATTGGTTCAGAGTGGAAGAGCTAGGAAAACCCTCCATTGGGTCTTTAGCGGTGTACCCTAGATTATTTTGAGAAAATCATGTTTGGAACGGGTGTACTTGATTATCACTATGGATGAGTCTTCTCATTCTTAATACAATAACAAGAGCAAATAAATCAAAAGAACAACACATAAAAATACACCAAATAGTTTAGGGTACACTTAAATTGGTAATCAAGATAAACATTTACTTGGTATTGTGTAGTTATTTCTAAATTACAACTCAAAAGATCAATTCATAAGACAACATGGTCAAAACAAGAAGTAAGCATCCTCGATCTGATATCGAGGGAGAGACAAAATCAACTCATGCCCATAGGTGGAGTCGTAGTAACATTGAATGACCTACCCGTAATACTGTGAGACGTATCTCCACGAGCCTAAGGGGTGATAACTCAGCCCTTGGGGGATATCCTCGAGAAACCCCAAGTAAGGAACCACATAATGGAACAAAGTCACATAAAAAAAAAGAGGCTTCACAGTGATCCTCATCAAGGAGACATGAGGAGACCTCAAGGACCTCCTCTAAACACAAAGAAACATCTCAAATACATGAGGAAGCTTCAAGGGATTCCTCATCACATGGACATAAATAAGGTTCTAAAACTTATTCTTCACATAGGGATGATGAGACTTCTACATATCCATCTACATGGAGAAAACATGTTACCACAAAGCCCTCTTCATCAAGAAGGCAAGCAAGAATTGAAACACCTCAAGACTCACAAGAAACATATGAAACAAGTCTGCCCATTGAAGGGCAGAAAACTAGAGCTACATATATCCATGGGAATCAAATATAATAAATCCTTCATACAAAAGTAAATATTTCCATAGACTATGACCTCATAGGAGTGAATGGCACCCCACAGGACTAGCCATAGAAAATAAGATAGCTAGATGGGTTGGATTAGTTTCCTACACGACCAACTCAAAGAACTATAGATACTAAGAACTCTACATCTGGAAGCTCATGAACTATGACTTATAAACACACCTCCTATTCTAGGGGTACCTCAGAGTGACCCTATAGTAGACGTGTGGATTATGATCATAGGGATACTTAATAGTATACTGAACAAGTCACATTAGCTAGCAAGAGTATAGATACAACAGAAACCTCCTCGAGGAATATACGAGTCAAGACAACAAGAACAAAGTTAGATAAACATGAGTCTTTTGTAACCACATAAATTGATCAAATAAGGCAGTTAGAAAATGCATTATGTAAGGAATAAGAGCTAGCGGAAGCTCTTGAACAAGATAAACAAAGAGAAAGACTCTTGTTCCAACACGAGCAACATTTAAGAGAGCAAGATGAGTGGCTAGCTCTTAAAAATTTACAAAAAATGGTGGTGACCACCAAATAACAAGATGCACTAACTCACCTAAGGATAGGCACACTAGAAAATATAGCCCACAATGAAATCCCCCACCAAATCATGAACAAAATCCAACTAATGAGGGAAGGGCAAACACAACAAACCAGGATTGCAATCCTGAGTCCCCTCGTAGGAGGGAGGAAAATAGAATAAATCAAATGGATAGATATTTACCTCCACTACCATTGTGAGTAGGCTTACAAGAGGAGGAAATTCGTGCATCAAAGGCATTTCAAGAGCTTGCTAAAAATATGAAAACCTTTGATAAACAAGAGGCAACTGGGAACTCACCAACATTGAGAAAAATACACAACCAACCATTGTGCCCATCAATACCTAGCCCTCCATATCCTAATAACTTTGATATGCCTAGGTTAGAAAATTTTAAGGGTGAAGAGGATGCACAAGAGCATGTCACCAATTTTATCAATGCCTATTTTCATCTTGAAGACAATGATGCTCTCATGCTAAGAACATTCATAATGACATTTTTAGGTGCTGCCACTCAATGGTTCATCCAACTACATAAGCATAACATAACCAAATTTGAACAACTAGTAAACATATTATTAAAGTGTTTCTCCTTTGGTGCTAAGAAGAAGGTGAACCTTTCAGACCTGGCCAACTTGAAATAGTATGATGATGAGCTAGTAATGGATTATGGGAATAGATGGATAAAAGTCATGGTAAAATTATCATTCTCCATTCCCATAGAAGATATCATTCACATGTTCACCAAAAGTTTCTCTAAACATATCTCCCTCTTGCTACAACTTCAGTAGTATCCTTCATTTGAGGAAGCTTTGGCACAGGCCAAGCTCATTGAAGAAATAAAAGTAGATGAGAGAACCATTAAACTCCAAAACAAAAAGGAGTGGAACAAGAATGGTAAGAATGCCAAGTATAAGCAGAGCTAGGGCAATCCTACTCTAGTAAATCAAGTTGTACTAGATACATCCAAGGATGGGGGTGCACAACAACCCTAGAACTATCAAGCACATCCTCCATCGACCAATTACAACCAAAAGAACAATCATGGAAGAAACAGAGAATGCAAGCCGCCTCATTAGTTCACGCATATGATAGAATCAATGTAATCAATATTTAATTAGTTGAGCGAGGCCAAGAGGATCAGATTTCTTGATATACCTCTTATAGATCCCAACCATCCTAAGCCAAAGGATATAGGGAAGATCAATTTTGCCCTTATCATAGGATACCAGGGTATGACATTGAGGCTTGCATCGAGTTTAAGTATCAAGTGTAAAACATTATTAAGGCAAGAGAACACAAAGTTGACAACCCACTGACTCTTGATAATAGAGACATGGGTGTATACAGAAACCCATTGCCTAATCATGATTTCCCTCGAGAGCAAGGAACCCAAGTCAATCAGGTTTGATCTAACATACCTACCCATGGATGCATTGGGATGGTTGAGATTGTTAACATAGCAATAAGGACTAGGTGGTATGGTCAACCGCAATCGCCTGTAGCTCCCATGAACATCCTAGATGCTCCTAGGCAAAGGCAAGACAACCTTCTAGGTCCACCAACGAGACCTATGGTAACTATTCAGAGTAGATTGGTGAAAAACCTACAGATGAATCTAACTAAGTTATCCATCTATGAGCTCATACAATAGTCCCCAAAGCATAGGGAGACTCTAATTGTATCGCTCCAAATTTTTCGCATCCTTACCTTCAGGCTATAGGATCCATGCTCGGAAGGAGGATGGGAAAAGGATGTTGTGGTACCTCAGATTGAGAGGACTTTGCGAAGGTCGCGCCTCTCAAGGGAGGTGTATTTTGATGATTTTTCGACGGATGGTGGGTTCACCAGGAAACATTTAACGGTAGTTTCCACGCCTAGGTTTGGAATGTGTTTTAATGTGTTCATTTTTAGTCTTAAGCATTCATATCCTAGGTTTGGCCAAATGAATCTAAATTAATCTATATGAAAGTGCAGCTTTAATGAATACAGAGAACAAATTTAAGACAAAAAAAAATAGTGAAATTAAGGAAGAATAAGAAGAATACTTGATCTGGATGTCTGATGGAGATTTGATGTTTGAAGCAGTCAGGATCATCTAGAATTTGAGAGAATCATCTGAGATCATATAAGATCGTCTAAGATCTGACGAATTCGTTAGAGACCTACAAACAGAAGAACAAATGCAAAATACAGAGAATACTACTGTGCTAACAGGGGGAAATAACACAAAATGACAGTATGAATACTAAAAAATAATTATGAACAGAAGTTCAAACAAATTATGATGTTCTAATGATAAATTATGATCTTATCATGCAAGTTGAGCTATGTGGGTGAACTCCAAATGCAAAATAGTAAGAAATAAGGATAAACTAACTAAAATGTAGAATAAAATAGCGAAAGGAATACGAGAAAGCACAAAATTTGGGCACTGATTGCCCCCAATGCAGATTGCAGTTGAAATCATCTGGAAGTAATGAAATCGTCTCGAATTACGACAGGATCATCCGAGATTTGAATGAGATCATCTGCGATGATCTGAGCTTGCTCCAACTGAAGATCAATGAGATCCCTGCAAGAAAACTTCAAAATAACAAAGGCAAAATAATGTTCTAGGTATTCTGATGCATGCAAAATCAAGTTACAGGGAAATTCAGCCAGGGGTTGGGAAGGGAAGGTCCTAATGATTAAATAGGCTTAGGGGAGTAGTTAGGAGGTTGGAGATCATCCCTATTTGGGAGATCTCCAATGGGGGAGGGTCTCTAATGATGCAAACACGCTTCTGCCTAGATTAGAGGCCCGTTGAAACATAAGCTAATTGTGCAAAATCAGTTTTGCGACAAGATCATCTGGACGTCCTAGCCCAGAAAAAATCGTCAGATCTAGGGTGATATCATTTGATCAGCGACGATATCATCAAATGGTCAAAACAACCTCTAAAAATGGCACAGAAAAGGGGGAAACAGATTACCCGATAGTTAATAGGCGGCTTGGGAGGTTAAATTTGAATTTAAATTATCTACTAAGGTGAATGTAATTATTACAATTTTACTGCGCCAATTTTAGGGTGCTACATTTTTCCCCCTCTTTAGCAAATTTTCCAAAGAAAATGCGTTAAAGATGAGTTCTTCTCGATCTACGAGAAAGCAAAAATTATTCCCATTTTTAGGCGACGATTCTTGGTCGAATCGTACGACAGCTTACTATGGTGCCCCCTCCGTGTTTTTACCCAAATCGAACGTTTGAGGTAAAAACGTGGAAAAGCAAAATTATTTTTGAATAAAATTAAGAAAAATAGGGTAAAACCCTAATTCATTTTTACTGTTCATTTTTACTGGTTTTTAGAGCTCTGAAGCAAAAATGGTGGAGACGACGCACAGATCAACAGAAGTCCGGCGCGGTCTACGGGTAAGAGTCTAGACTTAAATAGAATGCTTTAATTTGATTTTACATGCTTTTTAGGTATATTTAAGATGAATTTTGAGCATCACGACCGTTTTTGGGCCGTCGACATTGTCAGGATGAAATCGTCCCGATTTCGACGAAATCATCTCGATTTTGTCAATTTCAGCCAAGGGCGAAATCGGCGAAAGGGGGACGATTTCATCAAATTAGAGATGATTTCGGCATGCGAAATTGGAGACGATTCTGCTCAAATTTGGGACGATATCATCCAATAGTGGGTGATATCATCAATTGCATAAAATTGAACTTTAACTTGCATTATTAATTACTTGAATTTTTTATTAATGATTGTTTGTTGTTTTGTTGTTTATGTTGCAGAGAGGTTTGCTAAAGAGTAGGGAATGGAAGTATGGAGATTTGAGGGATGACTTAGCCACTCTTATGTAGGCAGATCGAGATCAGCTGGCACAGGCCAGCTTGCAGCATGTGGCAGAGATGCCACAGGTTTCTACAGATATGGGGCTACTAACGGCCCTAGCAGAGAGATGGTATCCGGGTTCCTCATGTTTTTGGCTATCGATAGGGGAGATGACTCCCACTCTAGAGTATTTATGGAGGATTCTAAGAATCCCCATACAAGGACGATTGATCACTCCTACGGCCAATCAGGGCCATGTTATGGAAAGATTGTGCAGTGACCCGAGCTTTGCCCTAGAGAAGGGCAGAGTGAATATCGAGGCACTGCGTCAGATGCCTAGGGCATCTAGACTCACACGGGTTCTAGCTGGAGTGGTTGGTGGAATTTTTTTGTGCCACCTGAGTGGATGCAGGGTGCCGTGGATGCTGGTAGATGTGATCTACGACATGCGGGACCATGGGTACAGGTTCTCTTGGGGCAGCTATGTACTATGCCGATTGTACAGGATCCTATATGGGGTCATGTACAAGGGCGGTCAATGTCTAGTGATGACATTGCTCCTATAGGTTTGGTGCTGGGAGCACATTGTAGTGCGGAGGCCGGTAGGGCTTCCTCTGATAGGGGTTGACGGGGAGAGGCCCCGAGTCTTCTATTGGTGGCTCCAGAGAGGGTCACAACGGCGGATCGACCTTTCTATGTCCCGAAGGCTATTGGATGACTTAGTCCTGGATCAGATTACCTGGAGGCCATGGAGGGAGCTTCTAGGGTGAGTCGAGGATGGACAAGAGCTGGCTCATGTTAGGCGAGTTTGCTAGCTTTGGATGGAGAGGGGAGAGGTGGAGCTCCATCGCTATGACCAAGTTTTGCGTCAGTTCGGTCTGTAGTAGGGGATCCCATCTCTGAGGGATTATGAGTTTTCTCGGACTGTCCGGGATAACACCACAGTTAGCGAGGCTCTAGACATGCAATGGTTTTGGAGTCAAGACACGGATGATGCCCCCATCCAGCCAGTAGATGGTGATGACACAAGGGTAGCCAATGGCTACGATGCCTGGTACGCAGGCATCCGCCCTCCTTGGATGATGAGGGCGTAGGGTCCGATACATGCAGTCATGTGTTAGATAGGGAGGCGGTGCCAGGTGGCTATGGAGGCTTCCTAGGGTCACAACAGGAGAGAGCTAAGGAGGCCACAGGCACAGGAGAGGTCACGGTAGAGGGAGAGGAGGGAGGCGAGACCCCCATATCCATAGAGAGAGAGGCCACCATCACCCGATAAGGGCAAGGGCGTTGACATGGGGGAGAGTAGCGAGACCGCTATTCTTCGAGTGGAGAGAGATCATCTCCAGGCACAGGTGCAGACATTGCAAGCCGAGGCTGCATGCCATCGAGCTGAGGTGGCATAGCTCCAAGATGAGATTGCATGCCTTAGGGCACGGGGCAGAGGGGCGAGCATTGGGGAGCTGACACAGGCTATTGCCCAACTTACTTTCTACTAGACTTTGTACTATCAGCTGGTGCCAGAGACAGATAGACTACCCCTACCAGCCAACATCGCAGATCCAATCAATATTGGGTCGTCGAGGACCTTGTCCCGATCGAGGACTAGGACTACTCAAACTACGATGGGGCCACCTCGTCCACCTCAGGGTGGGGGAGGAGATGAGGCAGAGAGCTTGAGGGGATCTCGAGGCTAGAGGACTGCACAACTTTGTACAGATTGACATGACAGCATTGTATTATTATTTTTTTGTTGATAGAGGATTGAGTATGCCGAGGTATAGATTTTGGCATACCAATCCAGTTTTGATGATGTATATATACTGTTGTCATATATATATGATATGTTTTTGATCATATGACTTGTGTTATGTGTATGCTTATGATGTTTTTATGTTTAATTGATTGATTTGATAATTGGATTGAGGATTCATGAAATTATGTCATTTTGAAAACTTATAATTTTGATGTCATGTGGTAATATTTTAAATGAAATAATCTGATGTAACAAATTGATTGTTTGTAATGTGATGTAATAATAAAAAATAAAAAGAGACTTCTAACAATAATTTCAAAGGACATTGTCGCTATTATAGACCATTTCATGGAGTCACTGCTCACTCGATCGTCAAGCTAATCCCAGGATAGAAATATTGTTAAAAGTAAAAGAGTGCTTAAGAGACTGTCTTAAGACTTTGGTGCAATGGTGAAAATGATGGTGATGATGGTTTTTTTTTTAGATTTTCATGAAAAATAGTATGTATGAAATAATGTTAAAATGATTTTTGCTAAGCATAAATTCCTAAGTGTGATAATTTTTTTGGATAATTCTTTAGGAATTATACCATCATTGCAAAATTGAAGGTTGACATAATGACATGAAATAATAAAAATGTGTTTGCTTTTTAAAAGCATAATTTGTGTAACATAATGATTTAAATCATATGGTTTTTATGATTTTAAATAAATGGGGAATAAAAATTGTTACAATGGTTTGCGCTAGGCATAGAATATGTAGGTATAGACTTATACCATCATCGCGAAAAGCAAAAAGAGATAGTTTTATTGCATGGTTGATTTTTTAATAAACAGAAAATAAGAAAATGAGGACTTGCGCTAGGCATAAATATTCTGATTTTGGTTTTAGAACTATACCATCATCATGAAAGTCGACCAGATATATATGTTTTGATTGTATATTTTGAAAGAAATTTTGGATTTTTCTATTATATAGTTGTTTTTATGGTAAGCAACTGTACTTGATTTATTCCAAACAAGTTGCAAGAAGAATATTTCAAAGTATTTTGAAGACAAAAGTTAGATTTATAAGGACTCCCATGTGCATATGTGAATTCATTTCCGATCTTGATTTATCATAATGATACACAAAATCTCTCAAATACAAATGTGTGTGCAATTGCTTTGTGCATTTACCAGTTTTGAGCAAGATAATATGATACAAGTGATTTGAAGAAACCAAATAAGTGTTCATTAACCATGATGTAGATGCATATAACCATACTAGACTACTATGTAGGTCGAATTATCAAGAGCTAGCTAATCCATAAGCAGACATAGGTATATACAAAAGAAGGTCGCTAATGTGACAGACATATCACCATGCTAGGAGTTACCCAAGGCCAAGCAGGTTGGGCACAAACCAACTCTTATGGGGCTTACCTCACAGTTTTCAAATAATTGAGAATTCCAGGGATTCAAGCTCATCAACCCTTCTTTTCTTTTCAAAGGGTAGGGAAAGGGATTTTATTGCTTTCTTGCTTTTTGCTTTCTTTTGAACTTTGCTTCTTTTTCTTTTTGTATTTTTGTTTGCTTGATTTTTGAGATAGTGCTTGAAATATTGCTGTAATGATATAAAATAACATTTTTCTTTTCTCTTTTTCTTGAACTTTTTTTTTCTTTTTCTTTGCTAGGGATACTTTCTCGGATTAGCTATAGAGCAAGGGATTTTTATTCTGGGTAGGGGTGAGCTTTTCCTTTTGCCAATTCTCAAAGATTCTAGACCATGTGCATGATAGGATAGCAGGGGAAACTTTTCGCTCAAGAAATCACTTCTACTATGTAGCAAAACATGGAAATTACAAATATAATCATTTTATTGTGAAAAGATGTGCTTGGTTTAAGTAAATAACAAGATCAATTCTCTATGCTCAAATTTTATTTAATTGAATTTTGTGAACTTTGATATAAGAGAGATTAGTAATCATGCCAGATAAGATCAAGATATTTATTGTTGTGAGTGTGCAAGTGAGGGATTCCAAATAAATGCTAATTTGTCCAAAATAATTTGAAACATATAACTGCAATAATTGTAAGAGAATATATATAAATACTTTTGAGAAGTTTTGAGAATATTGACTCTTTCTTTCTTCTTTATTTTGTCAATTAAAAAAGGCTCCAAAGGTAAATCAAACTGCTTGGTCAAAATCAATTCAAAAAGGCTTATTCAAACTGCTTGGTCAAATCTAATCAATCAAAGGCTCCAAGGGTAATTCAAGCCACTTGGTCAAAATCAATTCAAAAAAGCTCCAAGGGTAATTCAAACCGCTTGGTCAAATCCCATCAATTCAAAGGATCCAAGGGTAATTCAAACCACTTGGTCAGAATCAATACCAAAAAGCCCCAAAGGCATAATAATCCATTTGGTCAAATCAAACAAAAATTCAAAAACAACATAAAAATCAAAAATATAAAAACAATTGCATTTCACATTTTGCATCCACAACATTGCATTGCATTTTAATATCCACTACAATTGCATATATCATGAGAGCCTCAAAATTGATACCTCAGTTTATCATGCAAATCATTCAAATCCATACCTCCATTAACACATGTGTAATTGTGTTTTTCAACACAACCATTATTTGTTGCTATGCAAAATATACCAAGGTTTTTTGGTTAATCAACCACACCTAGTGATCTTATCAACTTTTGAGAAAAACAACTTTGATTAGTAGAAGGTAAGGTCTAGCTATGATAATGCCTTGGATATTCAAGATCCCGTCACTAATTTAAACACTAAAATACTAGCTGGTACAAGGAAAATATGAAAGCTGCAAAGCGGTCTAAGTTACCTTAAGCGAAAAGGATTTTCCTTGCTTGTCCCCCTGTGCAACCGGTTTAAAGGTGGTGAGAATTGGCAAAAGGACAAGCTTTACACTATCCAAATCCCTTGCTTACATCAAAACAAGAAAAATCCCAAAGCAAAGTACATATACAAAAGGCCCAGCATATAATCAAGATTTCAAAGCAATAATCCGATACACAAATCATATATTCAAAATTCATAGAAAAATCATAGCTCAAAGAAAATATCAATCAAAATAAACAATGATTTTCATCACTACGTATGAGCAAAATAAATAGTGATTATCATCACTACAAAAATCCCCGCTAAAAAAAAAAAATCAAAATAAAAAGTTATTTCCATCACTACATATGAACAAATATCCAAATCCAAAAAGAAGCCAAAAAGAAGGGAATAAAGCTTGAATCCCTAGAATTCTCAACATTGTACAAAATTCAAAGGAGAAATCCTTATGCATGATGATATGTCTACCATGAGTGCTTCATGCATTTGTGTAGACCAATGTTTGAATGTGGATGAGCTAGCTTAGGTAACCCAATATTGCCTAATGGTATAGTTCAACTAAGTCTAAAATAAGGATAAGATTGTATCGCTCCAAATTTTTCGCATCCTTACCCTCAGGCTATAGGATCCACACCCATAAGGGGGATGCGAGAAGGATGGGACAATACCTCGGACTGAGAGGCCCTTTGAAGGTCCCGCCTCTCGGGGAGGAGTATAAGGGTGAATTTTTGATGGATGGTGGGTTCACCAGGAAACTTTTGAGTGGCAGTTTCCATGCCTAGGTTGATAGTGGGTTTGATGTGTTCATTTTTATACTCAATCATTCAACTCCTAGGTTTGGCCAAGATGAATCTAAACTATTCTATCTACCAATGATAATTTAAATGGATACAGAAAATAGGAATGAGTGCTAATAACAGAGAATATGCTAATTAGAATGTGTCATACCCGATTTCGGATGTTTGATGAAGATTCTGAGTTTTGTAGCAGTCCAGATCGCCTCAGTTCGTACGTAATCATCTGAGATCAGACATGATCATCTCGATATCCGACGAATTCATCGACGAATTCGTCATAAACCTGCAATCACAGAAATAGATGCGAAATACCAAATATGCAAGTGCAAGGCAAAGGACAATGGTAGAAATAACAGCAAACATGCCTAAATAATGGATTCCAATAACAAATAAGGAAATGCAATAGATTTAATGATTGATTTTAACCTTACCATGCGATTATGCTAAATGAGGTGAACTCCAAGATGCAAAAAACATAATAATTCAAGACAATGCAGAAATACAATATGAAAAATGCAGAGAAAGCTAAGGGAATGCAAACTCTGACTCGGATTGCCCCCAATCTGGACTACAGTCGGATCGCCTCCAATCGTACGAGATCATCCATTAGATCATTTGCGCCGATCCGAGCTATCTTCGACTGAAAAATAGTAGAGTTCCTGCAAGAAAATGCAAAATATAGAACACAGACAATAGTGCGAGGGAATAAGGAGTTAAATCTATCAGCTAAGGGGTTCAAGGAAATCATAATCAAGGGGGTCATGTAGGGTCAAGGGGGTAAACTAGAAAATCCTAGTTTATATAGGCTTAGGAAGAGGTTTAAGAGGTTGGGGATCATCCCAATCTGGGAGATCTCCAACAGGGCAATCTCCAACTGCGTAGACGCGCTTCTGCCCAAGTTGGAGAGGTTGTTGAAACAGAAGCTAATTATGAAAATTTGGTTTTGGGACAAAATCGTCTGGACGTTCTGTCCATGACGATTTCATTAGATCTGGGACGATCTCGTCTAATCTGTGACGATATCGTCCAACGGTCAAAACAAATCCTAAAAATGGTGCAAAAAATGAGGAAACGGGTAGCAGGCGATTTTGGGGTTAAAATTCAAATTTTTATCTTTTATCTTTTACTAAGGTTTTTAACCGTGCCAATTTTAGGGTGCTACATTTTGCCCCCTCTTTAGCGAATTTCCGAAGAAAATGCGTTAAAGACGAGTTTTTCCCATTTTACGAGAAAGCAAAAATGTACTCAATTTTTTAGACGACGATTCTTGGTCGAATCGTACAACTGTGACTATGGTGCCCCCTCCGTGTTTTTACCCAAATCGAATGTTTGAGGTAAAAACGTGGAAAGGCAAAAATTAAAATGTTGACTTTTTAAATAAAATTAAGAAAATAGGGTAAAACCCTAATTCATTTTTACTGTTCATCTTTACTGTTCCAAAGTTCTACAGAGAGAAAATGGTGGAGACAAGCGCACAGAGCGATAGAGGTCCGAGCACGGGCTACAGGTAAGGATCTAAGCCTAGTAGATTAGTTTTGATTTTGCTTTGTGCAATTTGTGGATTTAAACTTTGATTATTTGGGACATCGCGGCCATTTTTAGGCCGTCGACGACGTCCGGATGAAATCGTCCCTATTTCATCGAAATCGTCCCTAGATCATCGATTTCGTCCGAGGGCGAAATCAACGAATTAGGGGCGATCCCGTTCAACAAGGGGTGATCCCCAAGTTTGCGAAATCGGAGATGAATTCATCCTACAAAGGATGATTTTGCCAAATTTAGGATGATATCATCCGATGGTGGATGATAACATCTTTAACTTGATTTTAAAATGTGTTTAATTTGATTTTACTGATTGGTTATTAATAAATTTTGTTGTTATTATTTGTTTTGCAGAGGGGATTACTAAAGAGCCAAGAATGGAAATACGATGGACTAAGAGATGACATAGCCGTGCTTGACCAGGCAGAGCATGACCGACTAGGACAGGTCGGGCTACAACATGTGGCAGAGATGCCACAAGTACCGACTGACATGGGGCTACTGACAGCCCTAGCAGAGAGATGGTATCCAGGGTCATCCTACTTCGGCTACCGATAGGGGAGATGGCTCCCACACTAGAGGACGTATGGAGGATCATGAGGATCCCCATACAAGGACGGCTGATGACGCCATGGCCAATCAAGGCCAGGCGATGATGAGGTTGACTGGAGACCCGAGCTTCACCCTAGAGAAGGGAGGGTGAACATCGAGTCTCTACGGTAGATGCCTGGGGCATCTAGGCTGACTCAAGTTTTGGCAAGGGTGGTAGGTGGCTTACTATTGTGCCACCAGAGCGGGTGCAGGCTACCATGGCTCCTCTCAGATATAGTCTATGACATGAGAGACCACAGGTACAGATTTGCATGGGGCAGCTTTGTACTCTACCGCTTGTATAGGATCCTGCATGGGGTCGTATACAAGGGAGGTCGATGTCTGGTCTTGACATCGTTGCTACAGGTTTGGTGCTGGGAGCACATTGTGGTACGGAGGCCGGTAGGGCTCCCACTGATAGGGGTTGACCGAGAGAGGCCCCAAGTTTTCTATTGGTGGCTACAGAGAGGGTCACAAGACGGATAGATCTGTCGATGTCTCGAAGGTTGCTAGACGACCTCATCCTAGACTAGATCACCTAGAGGCCATGGCGAGAGCACCCTAGGTGGGCAGAGGATGGGCAAGAGCTGGCTCACATCAGGTGAGTCCACTAGCTGAGGATGGAGCGGGGAGAGGTAGAGCTCCACCGCTACGACTGGGTACTATGGTAGTTCGGTCTACAGTAGGGGATCCCTTCTCTCAGGGATTACGAGTACTCCCAAACTATTTGAGATAGTACTACTCTGAGCGGGGCTCCAGACATGCAATGATTCTAGAGTCAAGATGAGATGATGCCCCCATCCAGCCAGTGGATGGTGATGATGCCAAGGTTGCAGACGGCTACGATGCTTGGTACATAGGCATCCGCCCTCCTCGGATGACGAGGGCATAAGGTCCGATGCATGCAGTTGTGCGATAGATGGGGAGGCGATGCCAGGCTGCCATTGAGGCAGTGCGGGGTCATGACAGGAGAGAGCAGCAGTGGTCCCCATAGGAGAGACGCCAACGGATGGGTCAGGCTCCACAGAGGCCACGGGAGATAGGGCAGAGGGAGGAGAGACTCCCTTCATAGTAGGGGGAGAGACCACCATCGCTTGATAAGGGCAAGGGTGTTGAGGTAGGGGAGAGCAACGAGACGATGGTTCTCTAGGCTGAGGTTGCCCACCTTCGAGCTCAGGTGCAGACACTGCAAGATGAGGCTACATGGCTCAGAGCTCGGGGCGGAGGAGCGAGCACTCGAGATCTGGCATGGTCTATTGCTCAGACCACATTTTACCAGGGGTTGTACTATCAAGTGGTCCCAAAGGGACAGAGGATATCATTGCCAGCCCCCATTGCAGAGCCGGTCATGATGGGATCATCGAGGACATCCTCACGATCGACGATGAGGACCCGAGATACGGCCCGGACCTCTATGGGACCACCTCCTCCACGTCAGGGTGGGGGAGGAGATGAGGCTGAGAGCTCGAGGGCTTCTCGAGGCTAGCTACTATAGAGTGCAGATTTATTATATATGTATATATATATTTGTTTTTGAGGGGATTGAGTATGCCAGGGTTTTGATTGTGGCATACCAATCTAGATGATGTAGATAATTGATTGATGATATATATAGATTGTATTTTTGATGATATGACTTGTGTATATGTTGTATTATGATGCTTGAATTGTTGATTCATGTAATTATGTCGTTGGAAGTAAATTATAATGTTATGTCATGCCATAAAATTTGTAAATGAAATAATCTGATGTGCATAAATTGGTTGTTTTGGTGTGATTTTGATGAAAAATAAAAGGGACTTCTAACAATAATTTCAAAGGACATTGTCGCTGTTATAGACCGTTTCATGGAGTCGCCGCTCGCTAGGTCGTCAAGCTAGTCCTAGTATAGAAATATTGCTAAAAGTAAAAGAGTGCTTAAGAGACTGACTTAAGACTTTGTGTTGTGATGATGAAAATGATGATGGTGATAATTTGTTTTCAGATTTTTTTCCACAAAATTATGCATGAAATATAGTTTAAAAGTGATTTTTGCTAGGCATAAATTCCTAAGTGTGATAGATTTTTGAATAATTCCTTAGAAATTATACCATGGTTGCAAGATGGAATGTTTTGACATAATGACATGAAATAGAATAAGTGTTCGCTCGTTTTGAAGCACAATTGTGTAACATAATGATGTAAGCCATATGTGTTTTTAAAATGGATGGGAAAATAAAATTAGAACAATGGTTTGCGCTAGGCATAGAATTATAGGTATAGACTTATACCATCATCGCGAAATCCAAAGATAAAATAAATATTTTAGTTTTATTGCATGATTGATTTTTTTATTTTTGATTTTTGATAAACATAAAATAATAATATGATGAACATGTTGTTTGCAATCGTTTTGCAATTTTGTGACACAATGTATATAATTGTTTTTATACAAAACAAAATTCTGAAATAAGAGGATAAAATTATTCCAAAAAGAATTACAGAAATATTTTAAATTATCTCAAAAACAAATGTAGGTTTATAAGGGATCCTCATGTGCAAATGTGAGTTCATTACCGATCTTGATTTATCATAATGATACAAAATCTCTCAAATACAAATGTGTGTGCAATTGTATTGTTCATTTACCAATTTTGAGCAAGATAATTTGATACAAGCAATTTGCTTTAACCAAATGAATGTTCGTTAACCATGATTTATATGCATATAACCGTACTAGTACTACCGTGCAAGTTAGGTTATCAAGAGCTAGCTAATCCATAAGCCGATATAGGTCTGTACAAAAGAAGGTCGCTAATGTGACAGACATATCACCACGCTAGGAATTACCCAAGGCCAAGCGGGTTGGGCACAAACCACCTGTTATGGGGCTTACCTCACAGCTTTTCGAATAATTGAGAATTCCAGGGATTCAAGCTCATTCACCCTTCTTTTCTTTTCAAGGGGTAGGGAAAGGATTTTATTGCATTTTGCTTTTGCTTTTCTCTTTTGCTCTTTTTTCTTTTTCTTTCTTTTTTTGTATTTTTGCTTGATTTTTGAGATAATGCTGAAATATTGCTGTGATGATACAAAATAACATTTTTCTTTTTCTCTTTTTCTTGCATTTTTCTTTTCTTCCTATGCTAGGGATACTTGCTCAGATTAGCTGTAGAGCAAGGGATTTTTATTCTGGGTAGGGGTGAGCTTGTCCTTTTGTCAATTCTCAAAGATTCTAGACCATGTGCATGATAGGATAGCAGGGGAAACTTTTCGCTCAAGAAACCACGTCTACTATGTAGCATGATATTGAATTTGCAATGAAATCATTTTAATGTGAAAAGATATACTTGGTTCAAGTAAATAACAAGATCAGTTCTCTATGCTCAAAATGTTATTTAATGCCAATGTGGACTTTGATATAAGAGAGATTAATAATCATACCAAATAAAATCAAGATATTTATTCATGTGAGTGTGAAAGTGTGGGATTCCAAATAAATGCTCATTTATCCAAAATAATTGAAAATATAACCGCAAATTCCAAGAATTGACAAGTATAGTAAAAAATGTTTTTGAAGATTTTGACAATTTTGATGTTTTTGTATTTGATTTTAATTGATGAATTGCAAGAAGAAATATTATTATTGTTCTTTGAAAAATATTTTGATAGAAATGGCTAAAAATGAAACAATATGCAAATGATGAAATGATTCAATGTTTTATGCATAGTAGCATTTGAGATGCATAATGTTCATAGGTTCTTTAAGTTCTTTACCATCTAAGGTAGATAATTTGTATGCTCCCGATCCAAATTTAGCAGTGATGATATACGGTCCAAGCCAGTTGGGCTCGAATTTACCTTTAAGGTCTTTAGTAGCATTAGTATTTTTTTTATTTTCTTTTAAGACAAGGTCGCCGATCTCAAAGGATCGAGGATGAACTTTCTTGAGATATGCTCTCTTAAGCTTGTTTTGGTAGGCACGAAGATGCTCCAAAGCATTGATGCGCTTTTCATCTAAAAGTTCCAGCTGACTAAATCTGCCAAAGCATGATATTCATCCCCTACTTCAGTATCTTGAAGTAGTAGAGCCAAAGAAGGAACTTCTAATTCAAATGGAAAAACAGCTTCAACGCCATAAACCAAAACGAAAGGTGAAGTTCCAGTGGGGGTGCGAACACTAGTTCGATAGGCCCATAAAGTAGGATATAATTGGATGTGCCAATCTCGACCAGATTTATTGACCAGTATTTTGAGAATTTTAAGTAATGTTTTATTAGATGCTTCTGCTTGGCCATTACCCTGAGGATAATAGGGAGTGGACCAACGATGTTGAATTTTATACTTTTGACATAATTTTTTGACATATTTATTTTTGAAACAAGTTCCATTATCGGAAATGAGATTGGCAGGAATGCCAAACCTACAAATAATTTGATTAAAAATAAATTTGGAAACTTGCATTCCAGTACAAGAAGCTAAAGGCATAGCTTCAACCCATTTTGTGAAATACTCCATAGCGGTTATGATAAATTTGTGTCCATCAGATGACACAGGGTTGATTTTCCCAATGATGTCTAAGCCCCATTTTGAAAAGGGCCAAGGAGATGAAATAGCCTATAGCTCTTGTGCAGGCGCATGGACAAGGTCAGCATGTTTCTGGCACTTGTCGCAATGGCGCACATAATCATGTGCATCATTCTCCATGGTAGGCCAAAAATATCCTATCCGAAGGAGCTTCTTAGCAATGGCGTTACCACTAAAGTGTCCTCCACAAGATCCATCATGGGCTTCGCTCAAAGCTGATCTAGATTCTTCTAGATTCAAACATCTTAATAATATGCCTTCAAAAGATCTCCTATACAAGGTATTACCAACAATTACGAAGCGACTTGCTCGTCTACGTAATAATCGATGCTGGTTGCTAGTATAACCATCAGGGAAGGTTCCATTTTGCAAAAATTAAATATATCAATGTACCATGGTTCGGGAGTAGTTTCATTGATTAGAAACACATCCAAAGGTTCTAAGCATGATTTGCTTGAAGTGGGTTCTTAGAGTCGACGAATAATGATGGTAGCATATTCATCATCTAACTCCAAGGGTAAAAGAGATGCAACTGTAGCCATAGCTCACCGCACGATTGCTAGTTCGAGGAATAGCTTCCAAAGTAACTTGATCAAACAAGGATAATAACTGCAAAACATATGCTTTATATGGGCATAATTTATCATCTCTGGTCTGATAAACATCATTGATTTGATTTATGACAAGTTGGGAATCACCAAAAACTAACAAATTTTTAATTTTCAATGCCAAAGCTGCTCGTAATCCAAGGATTAGAGCCTCATATTCAGAAGTATTATTAGTGCAAGCAAACGTTAGTTTAAAGGACAGAGGGATAAGATGTTTTTGTGGAGATATTAAGATAATACCTGCACCAGCCCCACTCATACATCGGGCTCCATCAAAGTATAGGGACCATTGTTCAGGATGGTCTGCCTCTAATTTAAGGCATTCATCGAGAAGCTCAATGATGAGGGGATGGGTAGACTCTAAGGGTGCAGCAACTAATTGATCTGCTATGATTTGACCCTTAACAGACTTCTGTCCTATAAACGTGAGTTCAAACTCGCTTAGCGCAAGAACCCACTTGGTTGTGCGACCAGATAAATACGGTCGACTCATAAGATATCGCAAAGGGTCGAATTTGGCAATAACATAGGTTTTTTGACTGAGCATATAATGTCGTAGTTTCTGTGTAGAAAATATGACTGCAAGACATAACTTCTCTAATATGGTATAGCGAGTTTCATAACTGATTAGGGTTCTACTGATGTAATAAGTAGCACGCTCTTTCTTCTCATCGTCAAGCTGAGCTAACATAGCTCCTAAGGCAAAATCGGAAGCAAAAATGTACAAAATAAATGGACGATCAGATCTAGGTGGGGAAAGCACCGATGGTTGGAGGAGATATTGCTTGAGGAGTTCAAATGCTTCTTGGCATTCTTCGTCCCAATGGAAAGAGACATCTTTCTTAAGAAGTTTAAGAAAGGGTCCGGTTTTATCTGCCAACTTATCAATAAAGCGGTGAATAGCTTGAAGCTTACCTTGTAAACTTCGTAATTCTGATATATTGGTGGGTGTGGGCATATCAGTGATAGCCATGATCTTGAGAGGGTCAATTTCAATGCCACGTAAGGAAACTATAACCCCCAATAATTTACCGGACTTAACTCCGAAGATACATTTGGCTGGATTCAATCGGATAAGATACTCCCTTAACCGATCAAATACTTTTCTCAAGTCATTTAAATGATCATCTTCTTTGATGGAACGAGCTATAATATCATCTACATAATCATGTAGAATATCATGCATCATATCGTGAAAGATATAAGTCATAGCTCGTTGATAGGTTGCGCCTACGTTCTTTAAACCAAATGGCATTACTTTCCAACAAAAGGTTCCCCAAGGGGTAATAAAGGTTGTCTTAGCCTGATCTTCAGGAGCTATCCTGATCTGATTGTAACCAAAAAATCCATCCATTAGGGATATCATTCCACTTCCAGTAGTAAAATCAATGATTTGATCCATGTTAGGAAGAGGAAAATCATCTTTAGGGCAGGCAGCATTAATGTCTCTGAAGTCTGTACAAACCCTAACTTTAGTGGCTTCTTTCTTAGTTACTGGAACTACATTTGAGATCCATTCAAAATAATCAATGTATTGTATAAAAATGACCTTCAATAGTTTTTCTAGTTCTCGTTTGACTAGTAAGGCCACTTTAGGATGCATTTTTCTAAGTTTCTGTTTAACGAGGTTTAGCATCCGGATGGACTACTAGATGATGCATGACTACAGAAGGGTCCAGACCTGGCATGTCTTCATATGTCCAAGCAAAGACATCCTCATAGTCTTTAAGAAATGAAATGTATTTATCTTGTTTTTCTTGACTTAATTCTGATCCAATATTGATTATGTGAGGGTTATGTTCGGTTCCAATGTTAATTTTTATACCGTTTTCAACTTCCATATGTAAATCTCTCTCAAAATTAGGTGGGGCGGGTGAAACACCCAATTCTTGTAATTCTTCCAAGGTTAGCTTGGATAATTCGTCTTGAGGAGTCGAGGCCTCAAGCTGGGCTATACTAGGTATAGAGCCATCAAAATAAAATTTGTTATGCAATAAATCATCAACGGAGACATCATGGAAGATATCCCCTTCCAACTCATCATCGGATTCGGCAATCATCTCAGGGTAGGCGAGAGATAGCATATGATAGGTAAAGGGATTATTTTTTGAAAGCAAAGAATCTTGTTTATCGAGATAATCTTGATAACATGTAAGATGGTCATCCTCCTCAAATGGGAAGGGTTGACCTTTACTAGGAAATAGGCCCACACCGCATCGGGCAGGCCATGGTTCTACCCTCAATAGGTTCCTTCATACCATTTTGGAAAGGTCCCAAACCTTTCCCTTTATAGCCCAATTTAAGCATTATGGGTTTAGCTTTAATATATTCATTAGCAAAATAGCATCGAGCATATCCATCACAATGTGTCTTGATGTTTCAGGGTATTCTTCCCCAATCATATCCCTTATAAACAAAAGCACAACTTTCGACTTGGTAGATACTTCCCATAGGTTGTGGGAGGCCCAAGGTACGAGGAGAAGGTGGGAGTTTATTTAAAACAAGGGAAGCTTGCACGACAGTGTTGATCTCTTCTGATATAAGAATTTTAGATAAATCGGGTAGGAGTTCATCAATAAGAGCATAAGAGGTAGAAGGAACATTTCTTAGATCTTCTGATGTGGAAAGGATGCTTGTAGGAGATGTTATAGGGATATCGATGGATGAGTCTATCGGTGTGGAAGTTATAGGGGTAAAACAAGAAGCATTGGTTGTAGTTCTGGGATCTTTTCGAGGTCCTAATGGGGTTTGTTCAGTAAAGTGGTTGAGCTATATGTAGAGGTGTAGTTGATGGGGAAAAGGTAGGTGATGTTATGGGTGAGTGTTTCACATGTTTAGACGGTTGACGAGAATTAGGATGTGTGGATGACAAAGTAGGGCAAAATTGAACTCCAACCGGTTCTGCCAAAGCACACATATCAAAGGGTCTAGGGTCACCATGAATGGTAACCAATTGGTTTTTGAATTTGAATTTAACACACTGATGTAAAGTGGATGGAACCGCTCGCATCGCGTTGATCCAAGGGTGACCCAAAAGTATATTGTACGATGCAGGGCAATGTACAATAAACATGGTCGTATCTAGGGTTCTAGGACCAACTTGCAAGGGTATAGTAATGACTCCACACGTTTCTTGTGTCTCGTCATTGAAGGCTTTTATGATCATATCCGTTCTTTTCATTTCGTCACTCCTAAAGCCAAATCTTTGGTAGAAGTCAAAAGTGCATATGTTTAAAGATGAACCATTATCAATCAAGATGCGTTTAACGGCTACATCCCCAATTAGGGTAGTAATATATAAAGGGTTATCCTTATGTAAACTATGTTGTGGTATATCTCTATCTCGGAAGTCAATACAATTGACTTCTCGAGTGATGATAGTATTGGTCATGGCTTCAGGGCCGAATATTTTGTGGTACCATCATTTGGCTTAATGTGAGCATTAATTCATCCCTATGGGTAGGAGAAGATCTTAAAAGGTCCAAAAGGGAAATTCTAGTTGTAGTATTGGATAATTGTTCATTAATATTATACGGAGGCTTAGGTTGAACATTAGGCATATGACTCCCTTTATTAGGATTTTTCAAAACAAATGGAGCTGATCCATCATTTTGAGTTTGATCCTGTTGAGAGTTTTGAGCCTGTTGTCGGGTAACAACTCCGATGGTACCTACAATATTATTTTGAGGATGATGAATTGGTCTCGGTCTAGCATTTATGGCTTGTTCATTAGAAAGGAACTGATGAGAAGAGGGTCGAGTAGTAACTCTTCTAGGAAATGGTTCTTTCGGAACCATAGAATCTGTGATAGGTTGAATAGGATCTGATTCGTTTTCAGAACTATTCGATTGATTTGAGGTGATGTCCATTTCACTTTCAGTATCATATTCTACATCACTAAGATCAGGTGTTTGAGTATTATATAGGGGTCTGGACGTAACCATGGATAAAGTTGTGTCAAATATTTCTAGATCGTGAATAGGTAAATGCCCACTAATGGCTCCTACATATCGGGTAGGAGGGGGAACATTATGATGTTCAATTTGATTAGCCACCTCTTTGCCATGTTTTGGTAAAGGATGTTGAAATATGTCCAATGATTGATTGGCATTCTGATTCTCGACTTTGAAGGGTGTTCTTTTGAACATTACTAGTAGGATTTTGTTTAGGTTGAAAGGCTTGTACCTCCATCTCATTGTTATCAATTAAATCTTGTATTTTATGTTTTAATCATTTACAAGAGTTGGTAGCATGTCCGGGTCCTCTATGGAAATCACAATGCAAATCAGCTCTGTATCCGGGTATGGTTGGATCAGGTTCCTGGATAGTTGGTAATTGGATCAATCCTCGTGCTAGTAATTGTGGGAGAATGGTTGATAAAGGTTGATTTAACCTAGTAAATTCTCGAGGTGGTTTATCAAGAGGTTTCAATATGAACTTCTCTATTGTTTTTGCAGTATTAACATTGGCAATGTTTCTGCTATCAGTGACTCCATCACCCACAACTTGTTTATTTTTGTATTGATTTTTGGATGTTTTCTCATCATCTTTCTTTTTGAGCTGACCTCTTCTAATGAGAGCATCTTCCACTCTTCGGGCTAAGTCTATAGCTTGATCGAAGGTGGTCAAGGTAGCAGTTGATAATTCATAGGATAGTTGTTCTTGTAAATTATTGATAAAAATATCCAACATTTCCCGATAAGGTAACACAAAGTGTAATTTTCCTATCAACTGCCTCCATCGAGCTAAGAAGTCAGCAAAACACTCATCTTTGTCTTGTTTTAGGTTGTACAAATCTTTAATAGTTACATGTCTTTCAATATAGGCACTAAATTGGTGCACAAAAGACTCGACGGTCTCTTCGAAATTTCTCAAAGAATGAGTGGGCAATTGATAATACCACTCCAATGCCATCCCTCCTAAACTTTTCGGGAACATTTTTAGTAATAACAAGTCATCATGTGATATATCATGACATGCTATCCTAAACATACGAAGATGCTCTATGGGATCTTTGGTTCCTTTGTATATAGGTAGGACAGGCATGGGAAAGCGTTTAGGATATGGTTGTGCTACAACTATAGGATCTAGAGGTTGACTACACATCTCTCGATAATTGTACGAGGGATGGTAGGGATCTATTTGGTCCATACGGGAGGTTAACTGTTTCACCATGGCTTCCAGATTACCAGCTTGCCCACCATATTGGTTCGGTGGTACATGAGCATGGGATTTGTGAGCGTAGGGAGGTGGGACATAAGGATTAGATGCTATGTTGCTATTATGCAAATGATTGGTAGGAAGAGTATTATGAAGAAGATTTGTGGTAGCATTATGTTGTATCCCAGATTGTTGGAAATTAACATTTGGTTTTGTTTTAGGCTTTTGTTGATTTGAGGTATATTGATCGATAGCTTGGCGAAATAGAGCAGTGAATGAAGGTTTCTTTTGTGTAGGAATAACCCTTGGTTTAGTAACAGGCACTCTAGGTAGTTGGGTAACCTGTTGTTGTTGCGTGTTTTGGATTATAGTAGCCATGTCCAAATTGGACGGTCCAGCTTGATCACTCTCTTGATCAACGAAGGACAAAGGATTAGTGCGTGTGTGATATATATCTTCTAGGGTTGCTTGAGTGTCACTAATTTGATCTTTGTCCATATGAACTGCTCTATTAAGAGTGCCAATATTAGTATGGAGAAATTTCCAAAAATGTTCCATGTTTTCAAAAGTAACAGCTCCTTCTGGAGTTATTTTAGGAGATGAGGATCCTTCCTCTCTATCATTTTCCTTTTGTTCATTTGCATCAACATAATCTTCTTCTTGTTGGTCTAGAGTTCCTTCTTCCTGAATTGGGTCTTCAGGAAGGACATCTGGGTTATTTTCTGTTTTCCTTAACCAATCTTCTTCTACCTCAATTTGTTTTCCATTCCCGAGTCTAGTCATTATGTCTAAATCTTAGATTTTAGCAAATATATATATTGATATATTTGCAATAGATTTGGGAGGTATATATTTTAATTATATACCTACTATGATGCTTAAAAATAAAATGTTTTGATTTTTTTGTTATGATTTTGATTTTTTTTTTTATTTTATGCTTTATAAAGACAACAAATAGCACACTAAATGCAAGAAATAACAATAATAGAATAATAGCTTAGTTTTCTAAAAATAGTTTATGAATGTCATTGATAGGATCAAGTTCATCAGGAGTCATAAAATGCTCCTCTTCAAATTGGAAATGGTTTTTCAAGAACTTGATAAAGTGTGCTATAGTGATATTATCTACTTCTGACTCTGATTTGTAAAAATAGATTTCATGGCAATACTCTCGATATAACACAACTCTGGGGACTCTATACCATCTTTGTCTATCCATAAGAACGACCTCCTGATCCTCTATACAAGACAAAAATTTATGTACTACAACTGCATTATCGAGGCATTCCTCAAAGGTATACAAATCGAAGACACAAGGGCTCTTTTATCTGCTAACCACCTATGGCAAGCTCTCTAAAGCTCATGATACAAAGTCACTTGATCGAGATCCAGGATTCTATCTAGGACAAACCTCTTGATTTGCCTAAGTTCGGTTGCTCTAGATGAAATGAGATTCAATCTCCTATTAAGTTCGTCCCACAAAGGTTGAACCCTATTTGTTTGAGGTACGCTAAGTACAGAATTAATCTCTATAGCTGCTAATTGATTTTCAACATTAATGGTGACAACTCGTCTTTTGTTATAATCTACCATCTAAATATGACATGCAATCTTTGATTCTAAATGCATTTATGTTTTTTTTTTTTTGAATTGTTTTCAAAAGGTTTTTAGTTTTCACGTCGGGTTCACCAAAATGTATCGCTCCAAATTTTTTGCATCCTTACCCTCAAAGCTATAGGATCCGCGCCCGAAGGGGGATGCGAGAAGGATGGGACAATACCTCGGACTGAGAGGCCCTTTGAAGGTCCCGCCTCTTGGGGGAGGAGTATAAGGGTGAATTTTCGATGGATGGTGGGTTCACCAGGAAACTTTTGAGTGGCAGTTTCCATGCCTAGGTTGATAGTGGGTTTGATGTGTTCATTTTTATACTCAATCATTCAACTCCTAGGTTTGGCCAAGATGAATCTAAACTATTCTATCTACCAATGATAATTTAAATGGATACAAAAAATAGGAATGAGTGCTAATAACAGAGAATATGCTAATTAGAATGTGTCATACCTGATTCCGGATGTTTGATGAAGATTCTGAGTTTTGTAGCAGTCCAGATCGCCTCAGTTCGTACGTAATCATCCTGAGATCAGACAAGATCGTCTGATATCTGACGAATTCGTCAGACGAATTCGTCAAAAACCTGCAATCACAGAAATAGATGCGAAATACCAAATATGCAAGTGCAGAAGCAAAGGACAATGGTAGAAATAACAGCAAACATGCCTAAATAATGGATTCCAATAACAAATAAGGAAATGCAGTAGATTTAATGATTGATTTTAACCTTACCATGCGATTATGCTAAATGAGGTGAACTCCAAGATGCAAAAAACATAATAATTCAAGACAATGCAGAAATACAATATGAAAAATGCAGAGAAAGCTAAGGGAATGCAAACTCTGGACTCGGATTGCCCCCAATCTGGACTACAGTCAGGATCGCCTCCAATCGTACGAGATCGTCCGTAATCGTCCGAGATCGTTTGCGCCGATCCGAGCTATCTTCGACTGCAAAACAGTAGAGTTCCTGCAAGAAAATGCAAAATATAGAACACAGACAGTAGTGCGAGGGAATAAGGAGTTAAATCTGTCAGCTAAGGGGTTCAGGGAAATCAGAATCAAGGGGGTCATGTAGGGTCAGGGGGTAAACTAGAAAATCCTAGTTTATATAGGCTTAGGAAGAGGTTTAAGAGGTTGGGGATCATCCCAATCTGGGAGATCTCCAACAGGGCAATCTCCAACTGCGCAGACGCGCTTCTGCCCAAGTTGGAGAGGCTGTTGAAACATAAGCTAATTATGAAAATTTGGTTTTGGGACAAAATCGTCTGGACGTTCTGTCCATGATGATTTCGTCAGATCTGGGATGATCTCGTCTAATCTGCGATGATATCATCCAACGGTCAAAACAAATCCTAAAAATGGCGCGGAAAATGAGGAAACGGGTAGCAAGCGGTTTTGGAGCGGTTTTGGGGTTAAAATTCAAATTTTTATCTTTTATCTTTTACTAAGGTTTTTAACCGTGCCAATTTTAGGGTGCTATAGATATGAACACTTGAGGATCCTTGATCTTAGCAATGGGCTGAAATAATCATCCCCGACATTAGATGAAATGCTTTAATTCTATCTCAAAATATACAATCACTTGCACACATAGAGATCATGAAAAAACCAGGTCCATGGTAAAAGCCTTACTTTTCAAAAGTCTAAGTGGTAAGTAGATAGCTTTGATAGGGTAACTAGAGTGTTTAAATCTCCAGAAAGCCCCAAAAATTCTTACATAGAAACAAATCATAACATCATTCACACCATTGTATTATTTATAAGATTCTATAAATTAGGGGGTATCAACATAGTAGGACAGATACCGCATATATATTAGAAATAATATATAGACAACCACTGACTACTTTATATCTTTTAATTTATAGAAAATTATTAAGAAAAAAATATTACACACCATTACATCTCGTATATGAATACTTAATCAATTCTTATGATAAGAGTGATTATTTAAATTCATGATTATTTTTTTACTTTTTGTGGTATCACCCATTAATATTTTCAATGTCATATGCATTTCATATGTTTTAAGTGATTAGAGCATACAGGTTCATTTATACCATTCCACCACATAAGTTAGATGCATATAATTAAAGCAAAGTTAAAACATGCATTTAGCAACAACATCACATTCATAAAAACAAATCATTAATCATCCATAAACCACATCATAAAACATATAGGCAATATCCATTTGCATACAAATCATAAATTCACCATTCATCATCAAAATACATCGCATAATATCATCAAATCATATAAGCATATACACATCCATATAAGAATATTCATATATCATCTAACATCTGACATATACATCAAATCATCATAATACCATCATTGCATCATGTCATAAAATAAAATAGCAACAAAAAAACATGAGCAATAAATGATACACATAATAGGTCATAATGCAAAGCTATCATAAAAGTATGTGTATCAAGTCCAATGGATGTACAAAAATGCCCATAGGCTACATTCATATAGGTCATTCGACCTCAAAAATGGATCAAGGACCAAGTGAAGCATCAATCAAGTATTGGGCCTAAGCCCCCTGCATCACCTCTCCCTATGGCAGTGTCATGAGTCAAATGATGTGACCATGTTGGTCTCTCTATCTGAGCCTAGGTCCTCTGGCTAGGATGAGTGGAAGGTTACCTTGAGGTGGAGCACCCACTGACCTACGAACCACCCGCACCTACTGGATCCGTAGGGACAATCCCAAGCCTCTTGAGATGCATCTGAAGAAGGGTAACATGATCCACAAGTCCTTGAATCCACTCCTCATGCTCATCCAATAGACTAAATATGTACCACATCTGCTCCTAAAATTGCCACTGGAACCTCCTATGGTGTAGAATGAGGAACAACAGACTGCATCCTGGCATCACCACCCCCAATAGTAGCCTACAAAGCCTATATCTATGTTGAGAGTTGCTTAATGGTAACATCTCACCATTGTACCTAGATCTTAGTGGCCTAAAGCTCAGCCTTGACCTCATGTAGTTGTGCTCTCAGAGGAGAGTCTCTCTCCTCAAGCTCTAAGTCCTCATTAAGAACATCAAGATCATTCGCTACCACCTGCTCTACTAGCTAGACCCATACCTTAGTCCTAGTTCAAAATCTGCATCCTATCAGATCTACACCATTATCCCTACCATCATCCTCGTGCCCTAGGCTACCAAAACCATGCCACATCCGATCACCCCACCATTGAGTGTATGCCTCTATAACTCCCCTAGCCACTATAGGGTCAATAGTTGGGGCATCCTCCTCATCTGAAAGCTCTATGATCTATCATGGAGGTAGGTCCTTCTCTACTGTGAGGCACCCATATAAGAATGGTATCAAGGACACATCCTACTAAAATATATACTGATAAAGAACCTGAGAGGAGAATAAATACTCCCAAATGACCATCACTCACATCATGTCCTAGAAGTAAAACTAGCTAGATCATCCCAAGCAGGACACTCATAGTAAGGCCGCCACATGACATCTCCGACCAAAAGTCTAGTGAAAGCATCAGTGTAGTGGGACAACTACCTTGTGAAAGTGTAGCTCTTACGCTCCTCATGATCTTGAACCCATCTAGCATCATAACACTATGTTTGAGTGTTGATCGCTATGATCTCGATCGAGAGCCCCTTAGGGTGATCTACCCTAATATGCTCTCATCCCCAAACCTATAGGAGCAAGCTACAGGTAATGCTGACACATCCTCACTGATGGATGTGGTACAACTCATCATAGTACTTAAAATAGTACTGAGCCAATAGCGATCTACCCCATGTATAGATGATAGGCTCCGCACTATCCAATAAATCATGCACCATCACTAGAAGGTTCCATAGGAATCTCAAACCTAAGTAGTCTGGGATAAGAACATCGTTGATCACCATTAGCAATACGACATGCCTCACCATGAAGATGCCCTTCCCATGCTAGTGACTGATGGACACTCCTATGAACTTGATGTCCTTGAGAGCATCTGTAGAGTGACCTCTAAACACCCAAGTGAATACAACCACCTGATCATTAGTGGCCGAAGAGACAATAGCCACCCCATCAAATGGAATCCGAAAGATCCTATATACATCCTCTGGCATAATGGTCATCTCATTAGTTGGGAGGTGGAAGGTATTAGTTTGTGGGTCACAATGATGGTCTAGAGCTATAAGGTAAGCCTAATATGCCATGATGTAAGGCAGCCTGATGACATACTACAACCCATGGGCTTTGAACCATGCCCAGTCTGTATCATCAAAGCTAAGAAGTAAGTCAAGCAGGAGATTTGGATCTTGAGCCCGAGCAGTAGGGATCTAAGCAAAGTAGAAGAAAGACAAAGCATAACTATAATTTATAATAAACATGAAAATAGTGCAAAATATTATGGATTATTCTAAGTCTAAGAAAAAAAGTATAAGATTGCACCTAATCTAACAAATCAAAAATTCTAAAATTCTAAAAAAATAAAAAATGTCATAAAAGTTCAACAAATTGCAAGGAAAAAAGGCTAAGGGTTTAGTCGTTATTGCCTACAGTGACCAAAACCTGGTTTCTGGAGGCAGCAGCGACCAAGACCCAACAATAAAAATTTTTACCATTGGGATTCAAGCTTGGCCACTCTGAGCAATAGTGGCTCAGAGCCAACCGCTCTAAGTGACAACATCCAAGGGGCGACACAACAAACCTATGAACCCTTGGCCAGAAAATTAAAAAAAATTACAAAATAACAAAATAACTTAAACAAATCAATAGAGGGAGGTAAAAAAAAAAATGGAAAGCAAATATTCCCACCCAAGCATCAAAACTAGGCTAAGTTCAAAATGCCCAAAATGGTAGTAGCAAGTGAATAACAGAAAAATTAAAAAACCCTAGGCTAAAGCCATTAACAAAAAATAAAATTAGGGACTAACCCACCATAGCAAAGGGGAAGCTAAGCCTAATTATAGATTTTTTTCATTGCCAACAAGTTTAGTGAGGTTTAGTTTATACATTACTTAGTGAGGTTCGGTTTTACTCAGACAAGGAAAGAGAGAGCTAGGTTTTTGAAGAGAGAAATACCTGAGAATATTCAGATCCTCTAGTAGCTTATGTCTCGCCTTGTGCAACCATTTCCTTAGCACTAGAAAAATTCAAAGTCACAACCGTCATCATCACACCAGAGCTCCCAAAGCGAATCTTCAACAGTGAAAGTGAAAGGTCAAACCCCTAGAAATACAAATTTTATATTTCCTTAATTATGCCTTGGCCGGTGCTGACATCAGTGGCCTGAACTTCTTGGCCACTTAGGGTGATAGCGGCCACAGGTAGTAACTCAGAGGCCACTGGACCTGACAGTGGCCAGATCCACATATCAAAATAAAGGATTTTCTCCTTAAGGGATCCCACAAAAATAGTAAATAAACACACTTTGGTGGTTTTAGATCATTAGAATGTTCAAAATAACAAGAAAAACATATAAAAGCACAATCTTAGGTAGGCCTCATACCCAGTTACTTACTCTATCAACTCGACAATTGTAGTGATTCACACTCCATGTATTTTAGTGATATGAGTAGATAACCATAAGGCCACTTGGGGCAAAAAACAACTCATTTTGGAATTACAATGTGCCACCCTTCAATATGAAGAAGACCAAGATGGTCATACTACTCCACGGGTGTGAAAGGATCATCCTAATTCCCCTATGACATCAAAAACATTAATTCAAAGTGATACAATCTAGACATAAATAGAATCACTCATCCTAACTATCTAATAAGGCTATTGATAGCCAGACTGCTCCTTAGGATAAGGATGGATGATTATCATAAACAGTTGGAATCACATTTAGATGTGGGATTGCCCATTAAAAGCAATGAATGCTAGAAAGGAACCAGATTGGTCATATTGGTCAAGTGACTTATCGCTTCATTCATTGTCATTTCTTCACCAATTCATTGTGTGAGTAAGTAGTTCAAAACTTCAACTTAATCATAATAAAAATCAATAAAATATCACTTAATCATAGAAAAATCATGTTCATCCTACGAATCATTGCATACAACAATCACAAATTTCCCATGTTTGCTGGGAACATAAGCAGATATGACATCTTCAATTTTAGCTCTCCTACCGGTCAGAATTATTGTAGCAACTGAAGCTACCCGATTGAGTTTGAGGAATGAGTGCAATTTAACATGCCCATGCCACTGAGCTAAGTCCTCCAAAAATTGATGCAATGATTCAAGGGATGTGCGTCATCTTGCATGATCGGGCCATATAGTATTGGTCAGACCATTGATAATCATACACCTTACAAACAAATTAGTCTATGTTTTTTCTTAGTGTTGTATTTTCCACACAATGCATCACAATAAGGGGCATCTATAGACACCTAAATTATGTTATGCCTAGGGTATCTTGTCACATAGACACACTCATAAGATCATAAGACATAATATTAAACTTTCCAAGCATCAATAGTGGTTCTCACCACTCAATTGGGGCCTTTTCAAGCCATCCAAGTCTAGTCATTCAAGCCAAGAGTTGCCAGATCCTAGTCGCTCAAGCCTACATCAGCCAGCCCTTAGCCACTACAGACGATAGTGGCTAGATCTTAGTCACTGCAGATGATAGTGGCTAAGCCATAAGAAGCATTTTTGTTGACAAGTAGGCCTAATCATAGGTGGAAGTGGTAGTCTGTATGCAATAAAGGTGAGCATGAGTAAATTTGCATTCCTTTTTATGAACAGTTCACATAGGAGGCTTGAGTTTGCATTTAAAATTTAGTTAATTGACCTCCAAACATAGACAAAGGACAAAAGCTTATCATGCTAACAACTAGTTCGCATAGGAGACTCAAGTGGGCAATTAGATTTCAGTTAACTGGCCTTCAAACATAGATAAAGGATAAAATATTCTCATTCTAACTTGCACTACGCATGAGAAATTAATTCCTAGGGCTTGGACATAGACCTAGGGTTTCACACTATAAAAGATGCAAGCCTAAGAGCACCAAAGATAGATAGAGATCAAATATTCTAGCATCGAGACATGTTTTATCGAGGGGAGATTTCGAGACTTGGATAGTTATCTTTGAGATCATGTGTACGACGAAGCCCTGACAAATTGAAGAGCATAACATCTTTTATTTCAACATCAAATACAGTATTTGACCCATAGCTTTGGGACAAAGAGAGCAAGGTTTACCTTAGCGACTACTATCTTGGATAGTGGCCCACAGGCTTAGCTTAGGTTTTAGACATAGCTTCTTTTATTCTATTTCTTCATGTTTTCATATCATTAGCATAGATTTACATGATTTCATGGTATAATTTCATCATATTTCTATTACATTCATTTATTACTAACAACATCATCTGGGGAGGTAATATCGGACACCTAAGCGTGTGTTTTTGTTTCATTACTTGCAGGGCCACAGGTACATCAGACGAATTTTGCAACATACAAGAGCAAAAGAGATCCCTCTAGGAAATAGACCTGGAGAAGGAGGCATCTGTAAGCCCTCATACATTTTCGTGTGCAAAACCGGGAAGATTTTATAAGTGCACCACCTCTTCGTGAAAGGGGCACTCTTTACCTATTTATAACTTATTGTATCAAAATAGGTATCCCTAAGAGGGACCGACATGTAACCAAGCTTCAATATCAATAAAGAGATCTATCTTTGTTATTTTGTGTTATATGCTTTTTCTTCTTGTATTTCCATTTCATCTTGGGTTTTTAATAACATTGCAAGTAGGGTTAAAAAGGGTCGATGTGTGCATTCCCGGGGTTGCTACAGGAACATTAAAAAACAAAAATATAAGGGTTTTAACTTCCAAGTGTAGGATCAAGCATAGTTTTGCAACTCCATACTATCCACAAGCAAACGGGTAAGCTGAAGCTTCAAATAAGATAGTGGTATCCATATTGAAAAATATGGTATAGAAGCATCGCAAATATTGCAACACCCAGCTACCCCTTGCATTATGGGATTACAGGACTAGCATTTAAACATCCACTTGGGCAACTTCATTTTCACTAGTATATGGTGTTGAGGCCATTAGTTGGAGATTCCAATGTTGTGTGTCATGTTGAAAGAGTTAATTGATAATTATACTGTGCAACAAGATCACCTAGATAAATTTATGCTACTTTATGAATGTCACATGAATGCCCTTGAGCATCTCTACACTTATCAGGAGCACTTAAAATGAGCTTATGATAATAAGGTCCATCTAAGAGACTTTGAAGTTGGTGATCTTGTACTGAAAGAGAACCAACATAACTCAAATCTGCCACAAGAACTAAGAAACAAATTTGTGGCTAATTAGTTAGGTCCTTATATAATATTTGAGAATATTGGACATGGGACATATCGCTTAACATCGCTTGAAGGTGTTGAAGAGACTGAACCTCTCAACATCCTTCATATTAAAGCATTTTATGCCTAAAATTCACAAAATGCTCCAAATGCATATGTAAGCCCTTTGGTCAATTCACAAAAATCTCCAAAGGCATCTGTAAGCCCTTTGGTCGAAGCATAAAAGAACCAACGGTATTTAAAATCCCTTGGTCAAAATTTAAAATACAAAAATATTACAAAAAAAAATAATAAAATCTAAAATCCAAAAAAAAACATTGCATTTCATTTTGAAAAACATCAGATTTCATTTGTATCATACATTTCATTTGTGTTTCAATTATTCATCTATGCACTATCATTATCATTCATCACCATTGTGAGTAATTGTGTTTCTCAACACAACCCCTCCTGTTGCTATGAAGAATATACTAGGGTTTGTGGTCATTCAGCCATACCTAGTGGTCTCCTCAATAGTGTTGTATAAATCTTACTTTGCTTTTGTTTATGAGGTCTAGTTTTGATAAGCACTTAGCATATCAAAATCCTATCACTAATAAACACATTTAACAATCCTACTTAGGGTAAGGAAGGATGAACACTATGAAGTGGTCCTGGTCATCTTAGGTGAAAGGTTTTGTTACTTGCTCATTTTTGTGAGGTGCAATGGTCTAGGGTAGTGGTCATTGGCAAAAGGACAAGCATTCCCTCTACCAAAATAAATTCCTTACTTACAAATAAAGGAGAAAAAATCCCAAAATAAAATCAAATCCAAATCAAAGCAAGATAAAAATCCATATCAAATTCAAATCCCTTTCTCAATAGAAAAAAAAAAAGAAAAAAAATACAAAATAAACAATGATTCTTATCACTAATCCAAAATGAATAGTTAATTTTATCACTATACATGAGCAAGTATCCCAATAAATTGAAGAAAATAAGGGGGGAGCTTGAATCCCTAGAATGATCATTACTTGAAAGCCATAGGGTGATCCCCAATATAGCAATGGGCTGAATGATTCCCACCTAGTATTGGGGTAGGTCTAAGAAATTTACGAGTGAGCTAGCTTTAGATGGCCTAGATCACCTAGTGGTTTATTTTTATTAAGTTCAAACCTAGGATCAGATAGATATTTGAGGATCCCCAATACAACAATGGGCTAAATGAATCCCGCCTGGCATTGGGGTATGCTTATGCTTTATCTAATATATTTATTTGCACACATAGTGGTAATGAATAGCTTGGTATTTTAGAGTGAAAACTTTATTTTTCAAAAGTCTAGTATAGTCATTATACGACTGTTGGTAAGTCAACTAGGATGTTTGAGTTTCATAGAAAACCTCAAAAATTCCCAAATAGCAACAACCAATTTTTAATGCAATCATCAAATATAATTTTTTTTTATGAGAGTTTGTTTATTAGAATTATTCATAATATAGGTTAGATACCTGATGGATTTCAGAAATGATATTTAAATGGCCACTGATTATGTTATCCATATTCTTTTAATTTACAAAAGCTTTTGCATAGAAATAATACATCATTGCATCTCACATATGGGTGTCCGATTGATTAATTATTATGAAAATATATAGCAATTATAGTTCATATTTGTTATACATTTTGTGGTGTCATCCATTAGATTGTTAAACTCATATTGCATTCATACATTATTTTTCAAGTGATTAAAGCATACATGTTCATTTACATTAAATCATCATAAAAATTATGCAGTACATACATGGCATGAATTAGGTCATAACATCATAAATTAAATGCAAAAAAGTACAACAAATTAAACATGCATTTAACATCAAACATTGAATTCATATACATTCATCATAAGTAGTCCATCTACACATATATATCACTGCATCTAATCATACATCACATAGCTATCTAGCGCATGTCATCTATACATCACATCATATAGCATAAAATAAACATAACATATAAGCATTGCATCCATATGCATCTCATAAACACAAAATAAATAAAGTACACATATAATGAGTCTCAAATGTTAGATCATATATATATGTGTATCAAAAATAGATAATAAAGAGTACATTGGTATAGGTCAAAAATGCCCACAGGCTACAACTATGTAGGTCCTTGACCTTACACTCAAAAAATGGTACAACTATATATAATATAGATCCATACTAAGCAGGGCCTGCACTCCCAATCTAAGAGGCTCCACCATAGCCTCCACCCTCCCTGTGAGTTCATCTGGAGCTAGCACCTGAGGTCCTCTCTAATATATACATACCATGGCTAGATCTAACTGAAGACTACCCTATCTCTCGAGTGTGAATCCTCTAAGATATTGGAGTTATGGATATCTCAAGAACCTCACCCTCAAGTAGCTCAATCTCTCCTACTAAGTCAAATATATAAGCAACATCTGATGATAATTCACTGATGTGTCACTACACCCGAGTCTGTAGTCTCTTGATCTCTACCATAGGATCCATCATTTCTAATCCCTATACTGCTATAACTATTGGAGTAGCTAGAGCCATTAGAATAGCCTATGAAGATGAGGGGTCTCTCCTTGTAGACCTAAGTAAGTCAAACTCTATAGTAATAGCATCTAGTTAGGACTGTAGGAGGATACGTTGCCCTATAACCCTTTAGATATTTGTTCCTACCATGGTAATATTTTCCTAGAGAGCTTTCTTATCCTCCTCATAGTTGTGCCACTGAGTCTACCCTACTATGATTCATGACTGTAGGTCACCAACCTATGCCTGTAGAGTAGCTATAGTGGTATCTCTACTCAAGATCTCTATTTGGAGAGTGCCTACCTAGGTTTGTAGACTAGAAAATTGGTCCTTAAGATACCCAATATCACTATATGGTGGTGCCTCACCTTCCTCTAGAGCGTCACCCTCCTCCTAAACCGATGGTACCTTCTCTATAGCTCCTCCCTCACCCCATGTCCTAGTCCTATGATAGACTCAGTGCTCATGAGTATCGATATTTTCTCCCTCATAACCCTCTATTGATGCACCATATGCTATCCTACCCAAGGGGCCATCCAAGCCCTACCATAGCCTGATCATCCACCAAGTATCATAGTAAGTTGTAGTAGTCCCTATGTCTGCTAGTCTTGACTCCTATAAATCATCATCCTCATCATCCAAGTGAGCCACCTAGGGCCATGTCAAGTCCCTCTCTAAAGTGAGGTAGCAGTAGATGGTGGGGAGCTCTGGGATGTTTTTCCTGATACTAAACTATCTAGTGATATGTGAGAAGTAGAATAACTCTCGTACCTCAGACTTACATCGAAGGATCCATCTATCTTTGCATACCCATCATAGGTATCCATTAACCTCTATCCATGTAGGGCAATCTAAGAAGGGGTGCCACTCAACCTAGTCTACCTACAGTCATGTAAACTACCCAATGTAGTAATCTAGGTCTCTTGTGCAAGACCTACTCCAAAAGCCCTTTTGCTCTCAGGGCCAACACACTGCATAGCACTAGTGCTCCTCCTTAATATCTATGATCTTGAGTGATAGGCTAGCAGGGCACTCAATATTGATGTGCTACCATCCCTATATCTGGAGAAGTAAGCTACAATTGATTCCCACTCTGCTCCTCTAGGTAATTTGATATAGCTCATTATAGAGTTGCGCTAATAAGGCACTCCCCTAGGATAGGATCAAGAGCTACTGAATGATGCTCGCCAAAAAATCTTGCATCCTAGCTAGGAGGTTCCAAGGGAACCTCACTCTTGAAGTGTCAGGGAGCACGATATACACAATCAAGTGCATAAAGATAGTCGCTCGTTGAGAGAAGACCTACTAGGTGTACTAGTATTCAATATGGACCCCTTTGTGGTCTAAGTGCTACTGTGCTACATCACTATGATGGCTAAATATTTGATCAAAAACTATCTTCTTCACATATGTCAATGAATATGTGATGGCCTTGCCATCCAAAGGGATTCAATATATGTAATATACATCTTCCAATGTCATGGTCATTTCACTAGTAGTCAATTTAAATGTGTTGGTCCACACATCCCAGTGTCAGGCCAAAGTTGTCATGTAGGCCTGATCGAACCTAATGGTGGGAAGGTGTAAAACATAGCTGAATACCATGACCCCGAACCAATACTACTCTACCTATGTCAATGCACCATGTAGGTTATAAAGGATCTCTAATTCTCTCACCCTCGTAGTCAGAGTCTAGTCAAAAGCAAAATAATAAGGTAAAAATGATTAAAAATCAACCAAAAACATCATTAAATGACTTAAAAATGTCAAAAAAAACACAAAATCCTCAAAAACACTTAAAAAATGGAAAAATAACTTCAAAAAGTTAAAAAAATTTAATTAATTCCTTTCAAAAATAAAAAAATTGAAAAATTTTAATTTTTTTCTAAAGTTGTCGAACCACGGTTCAGACCCGCGGTTGGAATGGTAGTCAAATTTGATGACCTTTGGAATTTTAATCTTGCTATTGCTGATAGCCACGTCCCCCAATTTACCAATTGGAGACCACGCTTACCAGTCGTGGCTAAAGGAGATGACATTTTTGGGATCATTTCCCATCTTGAGACACCCAACAAAAAATTAAACCCTCCCCATTTAATCTAACCTAGGCTAAACCTATCTAGGGTGAGGTTAATTATCGGTAGTTTAATGATGTTAATTTAACCCATTACTTAATGAGGTTCAATTTTATTTGGTAATTGCAAAATGAGGGTTGTACTTCTACCTTAGTAGCACCGATACCTCTAGGTTGGTTTACCATTAGTGCGGGTGGTAATGACGTTGAGTTTGCAACAACATTCCATATCAAATTTTATAACTCACCTCTCAGAGCACTCAGATTTGCAAAGCTGACAAATGTAAATAACGACATCGAAAATGATATATTCTTCTTAAATATTTTCTATTTTATCCCTGACTGCAGCTGACACCCGCAGGTACAGAATTAGAGTTTTTTGACCATGGGTTAGAGCCGTAACTAGGGCTATGTTGGATAAGTGTGGCTAAAAATATATAATAAATGCTCTAAAACCCCACTGTGAGGATTTCCAAAATTCCAAATTAAAAAAATAAATCTGATCATAATTTCCAAAAAAATTAAAAATAACAAAAAAAATTAGATATATCAAAAGCCAAATGTGCCTCGTATTTAGTCATTTATTCTACACACTTTGAGGTTGCAACGACTTGTGGTCCATGCAATCTGGTAAGATGAGTAAATTACCATAAGTCCATTTTTGGTAAATTAATCATTAAGGAATTGATATGCTTCATTTCCATCCTAAAGAAGACCTCAAAGGCTAGACCGCCCCATGAGAATGAAGCAATCATGTCAATCCTTTTATGAAATTTTTAGTAGATCATCAAACAATATGATTCAACACATGCCTAATTGGAATTTTTATTGTCTTGATTCTTTAAGAAGGCCTTTGAGGCTAGACTGCTCCATAGGATAGAGATATACAATTGCTATTAGCAGTTGTAATCATAGCTGATTAGTCCTTATCAAACATCAAAATGCTAAACTTTAAAATTGTTCAAGTCATTCAAAGTGGTCAAGAAACTCGTCGCTTTACTAATTGTCATTACCCTCATCGACTTGATGCTTGAGAGTGTAGTCATAATATCATAATCATAATCAAAGTCAACAAAATATCCCTTGATCTTGTCAAAATATTGTTCATCTTACGAATCATTGTCAATGACTATCATAAGCTTACCCTTTGCTGGGGCAAAAATCAAATATGATAGTTAAGTTAGTAGCTATCCTTTCGGATCTATATGGCACAAAAGTCTATAGTAACACTGAAGATACCCGATCATTGCTGGAGCTTACTAAAGCTTTGCAAATTTAAGCCTTCCATTCAGTTGGAAGTAATGATTCTAGGATGCGCATCCTTTTTTAGGACCTTGGGCATCTAATGTTGATTAGACTAATGATCATCATCCAACCAAAAAAATCATTTTAGGAGGTCTATTTTTTCTTAGCATTGTTTGATCTCACAATGCATCTCAAAAGGGGCATCTGTAGACACCTAAAATGCATCATGTCCAGATGACTACTCATATGGGACATGCTAGAAGACCATATGAAAGATCTCAGATAGATTCCAAGGTAAAGCAGTGGTTCTAACCACTTATTTAGGCATTTTGGCCTAATCAATGTTGGCCATGGCTGACACCCATGATTAACAGAGATAGTTTTTCTGCAAAGCCATGGCTAGCCTTCAAAATTAGTTGGACCTTGGTTGACCCAAAATCAGTTACAATAGCCAATTGGTTGAAGATCCAAGTGGTTAGAGGGTGGAAAGTTCTAGAAGTTTCCATCCAACTACCCCAACTGCCCCTTCTTGATATTGGCTTCTCCATGAAGCTAAGGCATGGCCTTCCCAAGCCCTATAAGAACCCCCTCAAAATTGGGGAAAACCTTGAACAAATCTCAATTTGAAACACAACAAATCCTTTTCGAATTGTAGACTCACTTGCTACTATTGAGAGGAACACTTTTGTTGCCCAATTGGATATCAAATGGCATTTGGAACCAAGAAGGCTATGAAGGGCTAGGAGAAATCAAAAAACTCAATTGAGCCCCTTCCATCACCAATTTGAGTAATTCAATTGCTAAATCTATCATAGGACATCATGGCAACCCTTGATCATCAATTCATCAAGGGGAATTAGAGATCTAAGGTCAATATTAGAGAGCAATTCTATTTTCAGCTCAACCATGACTATCAACCATGACTAATAGTGCTAGATTCACCGTAGACCCACAGTCAGGTCAATTCCTCCTTTACCTTGGTTTTAGCAGTAGATTACTTTTCATTTGCAGTATATTATATGCATTTAATCTAGATTTTTTTATTAGAGATAATTGTGCGGTAGAAATAGGGATTTAAGACTTATTTCCTTTATTTCTTGTCATTTGGTAGCTATATTAGTTGTGGCTATTTATTATATTTTCATGCTTTCAATTATTTAATTAGGACATTATATGGATTTATCTGTGTTTATTTTATATTTCTTGATGGATTTTATAATTTTATGGCATTCTTTTGCATAATTTCCTCTAAAAACCTCATCAAGAGAGGCCTCATTTGCATAATTTCCATTCAACATAACACATACCTCTAATCGTGGATAATAAGGCCACATTTTCCTTGGAGCAGTTCGTGTCAACCTAGGAAGCGTATGGATTACACCTACCCTTTCGTGGGGATTTTTTGTGATTGTAATAATTGTATCACATTGGGTATCCCTAAGAGGGATGGATTTTTAATTGAGTTTCAATGGAAAATTTAATAAATGAAACCCTTATTTATGTTTATTTGCAAATTCGTTCATTCTTTATGCTTTATGTGATTTTTTAGTTATTACTAGCTTAGGTGTATGCATCCTAGATTGCTACACATAGATTATTGTTTTGAATGAAAGCTAAGAAATATCTCATATGGTTTATTTTCCTAATTCCTCAAAAAATTCATCCAACTTACTTATGACATTAAAATCTCCTATGATTATGAATTGGGTTTTTTGGTCTTTACTTATCATAAAGGCTTCAATCCCATCCCATAAATATGATTTGCTTCACTGAGTTATAGGTCCATAAACATTGATAAATATGAAATGAAAATATATGAAGTAGCATGTGACTAATAAGGCTATCCAATTCTTAGTTTTATGAATTGGCTTCATAGGAGGTTCTAACTGGATTCTAAAAAAGTTAGAATTCCCTTTGCAACTCCTTCCTAATCCATAAAATCCTATTCACATCTTGCCCATACCGCTTTCATAGTTTTGGAAAATTCTTCCTTTATCATTTTAGTTTCATGGATACAAATATTTGTAGGCTTATTACTTAAACAAATGTCCCTGATACACCTCTTTTTTGAGGGGGTATTAGCAACCCTTATATTCCATGAGATAGTAATTATATTCTCTATGTTTGCTCTTGCTTCCTTGGCTTTACTTGATAATTTAAAGTATTTCCTCTTTTTTTCTTGCTAGTATTGAGGGTAGGCATTATTATTCTATTCCTCAATATTCTATCACAACTTTCCTTTTCATCAGATTAATCCTCTCTTGGCTCTACTAAAGAAGCTTTTGAATTATTTTGCTCATTTTATAATATATATATTTTTAATGGTAGAGGTGTTAGAAAAACTAGTATTACATTATTATATTCTAAAATCTATTTAGAATATTAGTTATTTAGTAAAGGTTCACACAATAATTCTATTATTGAAGATAGAATATTGTGAGCTTAAGACAGAGGAATCTATTGATAAGCAATCTGATTTCTTATCTAATTTAAGCTTGAAGATGTTGGCTAATCTTAGCCATACAGATTGTATAAGATATACTACATATTGAATAATAGACTGTAGCAGCATAGCCATAGAAATATTTGTGCAACATAAGTAAAACCATATACTAATTTTAATTTGTACTTTCAATGAATATTTTAGCGACACCAGTTTGACGGTCAATTTTACTATCTAATTGCCCTTGCTGCCTTTAGCCCATTATGTATCGACAACCATTTTTGAGCTTGCGCACACTATGATTAATATATCAATGTTTGATAGGAGGAGATAAGATTCTAGCTGCATCAAACAATCAAAAGTTCTTTATCATGCAATGAAAATGGTTTGAAACAAGCAATTATGGAACTGAGCCTAAAGTCATCAGATCTGAAGAGCAGTGATATTAGTTCCAGTACATGTGAAAAGACACTGTAGGTGGTGAAAGGTTGTTTTTTTTTTATGCATGACAAACGCATTTTGCTAAAAAGAGAATCCACATCCAACAGTGGATGAATCTATTCTAATTTGGTCATGGATCACTGTAATTCACAGGAAAGAGACATTAAAATATTTAAACCCAATGTTTAAACAAAACTAGCCAACCTTCGATTCATTCAACCAATCATTCCTATACATATGGAAAAAAATGTATGGCTATTTAGGGTGCGATTAGGATTGGATATGAGGACCTATGAATTGTAGATGGTGTTATTTGGATAACATAACTACTAAGGACTCCTCATCAAAGTGTGAGAGTTGTATCTTCAACATGGAATGAAAATTTTTGATGATCGGTTGACAGGTTTAAATCATTGATAGCACACCTAAAACAAGATGGGTGGGTCATCTGAGCTGGCAATTACATAGATGATAATGTTTGTGGTATGAGAAATTCAGGTTCAAATCCCATCGGGTGCTTGCAGGTTATAAAACTATATTTTATTTTTTTGCATTATTTTTTATTTTATTTTAGATTAAATTAAATTAAATTTTTAATTAATTTTTTATTTTGTTTCACTTTAGAATTAGTTAATTTTTTATGAATTAATTAATTCTTAAGCTAAACAAAAATAAATGAATTGCTTAATTTATTTAATTAAATTTAAAAAATAATACATTAAAAAAATACTTCAACATTATTATTTTGTAAATCTAAAGTCAAACCGTATTGAGTTTTTGCAAAATTTGAACTACAAAAACAAAAGAAGGCAACAAAATTTGAAGCACAAAAATCACACAGCATTGGCATTGATTTTTTGCAAACTTAAAAATGGGATAATTATTTCTTCCATAAGAGCATATTTTTTCAAAAAGGGGGGACAAACCTTGTAAAATAGTTTTTGGAACAAAGGAATAATTATTTCTTCCATAAGAGCATATTTTGCAAAAAGGGGGATACATTGTAAAGGTGTATTTTCGATGAAGACCGACACCTTAGCCATTTTTTTTGCAAAATTACATTATAAAGGTGCATTTTTGGTGAAATCTGAAACCTTATAAAAATGGGCAAATCCAAGAAAAAATAAGACCCAAAACAAATTTATGAATATGCCACATCAGATAAAGGTCCTTATTTTCCAGCATGGATAGAAGAGATGGATCTTTATGAGGATGGAAAATTCCTCACACTACAATGTGGTGTTCAAGACGTTATCAAAGATGTTGAATCTTGTGAAGACATTCGAATGAATGGTGCTCTATTTCCTATAGACATTGTAAGGGCAATATACATATCGATGATATCACTTGATATTGCAAAGCATAAAAAGAAAGACACACTAAATGAGGAATCAAATATCAAGCTCATTTTGACTGATGCTTGTTGTAACATAAGTAACCTTGATCCCATGGTGGAAAATACTTCTTGTGATACAAGTGACCTCATTCTTATAATGGTAAATATCAGTTGTGACATAGGCGACCTCATCACAAGGGAAGATTTTGCTTGTGACACTAGTGACTTAAAAATGATAATCCTATAAATGAGCACCATGATCTTGTCAATTATGACAAATACAATATTGTTAAAAGTATTGATGATGAAAAATTTGGGTATTTTTAAAAACACATAAAAGACATTGGATCAAACCTAATGCAAAGAATGGGATACAATGGTTAAGGATTGGGTAAAAATGGGCAAGGCATTAAAAATTCCATAATACCAAATGTCAGGCCAAATAATGAAGGCCTTGTCTATTATGGTCAGGTAGGAAGCAATAAGACCATATTTGTAAAACCAAAATCCCATATAACTCCTAGAATCAATTTTTGTAATAATTGTGGCATAAATGTTCATGTAACAACTAGATGTTGGAATCTACTTCCTTGTGACATATTAGACTTTTCTAAGGGCAAGATATCTCAATATGCCTCACCTTATGACATCTTCTACATCTAAAAGATATATTTTTATAAACCATGGTTTGGATCCACAATTTACCCCAATACTTAAGAATGTTTTATTTTGGTAAAGGTTTACTACTATCAATCGTGACCAATATATGGGTATAAATAGCCGAAAATCTATCTGTACGATACTTAAATGCATACACCTAATCTAGTAATAATTGAAAATCACACAAAGCAAATAAATTGACAAAATTGAAATAACCAAAGGAAAGGTATATTTTATTAAAATTGAATCAATTCATGGTTACAAAATCATCCCTCTTAGGGATGCCCAATATGACACAATGCTATAATCATAAGAAATATCTCACAAGGGTAGGTGTAATCTATAGGACTTTTAGAATGGCGTGAACTACTCCAAGTCAATGATGACCTTATTCTCTCCTTAAAAGAGGTATTTTTTGCCTTGAATGCATTGAAAATGGAGTCCTAAAAACCCTACATTCAATAAACAACAAGAAACAATTAAAAGCAAAGGATACCTCTCTTGATGAGGCTTTTAGAGAAATCTTGCATAAAACATGTCATGAAATCAAGAAAGCTTGTAAAACTATCAATCTATGCAAGAAATGGTGAAATTGTCATAAAGCATAATAAATAAGTAAATATCTAGCTATGAATCAATCTAATTAGCCATTAGAAATGTTAAATGCACAAAAATAACAAGGAAACTAGTCTAATTTCCAAATTCTAAGAAATGAAGGAAATCTATCCTAAATATCTAATTCAACCATACAATTATATCTAAGAAAGTAAATCTAACTAATATCTATCTAAATAAATGCAAATAAAGATAAATCTACTACTAAAACAAGGGAAATTAGGGATAAAACCCTAGGCATGTGTCTGAGGCATAACGAGCACTGTTAGCCATGACTAATAGCTGTGGTTGAGCTAAAAATAAATTTGCTCTCCATTTCCAATTCTTCTCATTGCATTGATGATCAAGGGTCACCTCAGTGTCCTCTAATGGATTGGCAGTGTGAATTATCTGAATTAATGATGAAATTGGCTCAATTGCATTTATTGATTCTCCTAGACCTCTAGGATCTTCATGGATTTGAATGCATTCATGATATCCAATTGGGAAAAAAGAGTATTCCTATCAAAGATGGCATGTGAGTCCATAATTTTATAATGCTTCACTATGTTTCAACTTGATATCCTTCTAGACTTCTCTCCAATTTGTAGGGGGTCTTATAGAACTTGAGAAGGCCTTACATTGGTTTCATGGAGAAGCCAAGATAAAGAACCTGTAGTTGGAGTAGTTGGAGGGAAATTTCTAGAGGCTTCCACACCCAAAAGCCATTTGGATTTGTTTCCCAGTCAATTGTAACCAATTTTGGGTATAAAATTGCTTTGGTGCTAGGTACGACTTTGAGGTGCAACTAGCTCTGTTAGCCACGGGTCTTAGATGTTGCTAAGGCTGAGTTAGCCAACTCTACCCAAATAGAGTGGTAAAAACCATAGTTTCACCTTGTATCTATCCAATATCATTCATATGGTCTGTTAGCATATCCCATATGAGTATTCACCTTGTCATGACATATTTTAGGTATCTACAGATACCCCTTTTGGTATGCATTGTGAGATAAAAAAATGCTGAGAAAAAATAGACCTCCTAAAATGATGTCATAGGTTGAATGATGATTATTAGTTGAATCAACATTAGATGTCCAAGTTCCTATAAAAGAATATGCATCCTAGAATCATTGCTTCCAACTAAGGAAGGCTTAAATTTACAAAGATTTAGCAAGCTCTAGTAGCGATTGGGTATCTTTAGCACTACTATAGGATTATACACCATATAGATCCAAAAGAAGGAGAGCTACTAACTTAAATATCATATTTGCTTTTTACCCCAGCAAAGGATAAGCTTATGATAGTCGCTGGTAATGATTCATAAGATGAACGCAATTCAACAAGACTAAGGGATAAACAATCAAGGGATATTCTATTGACTTTGATTATAATTATGATATTATGACTACCCCCTCAAGAAATGAGTTGATGAGGGTAGGACAATTAAATGAAGTGACAAGTCGCTTGACCACTATGAATGACTTGAACAATTCAAGGTTTAACACTTTGATTACTTGGCAAGGCCTAAGTCAACCATGATTGCAACTATTAATGTTAATTGTAAATTTCTATCCTGTGGAGAAGTTTGGCCACAATGGCATTTTTAGGGAATCAAAATGATAACAATGCCAATTAGGCTTGTGTTGATTCATAATGTTCGATGATCTGCTAAAAATATCGTAGAAGAATTGAAATGAATACCTTGTTCTCGTGGTGCATTTTGGCTATCTAGGCCTTCTTAGGGATTAAAGTGAAGCATATAAATTCCATGATGACTAATTTACCTCAAATGGCCTTATGGTAATTTACTCATCTTTTCGGATTGCATGGATCGCAAGTCGCTACAACCACCAAGTGTATAGGGTAAATAATTGAATACGAGGCATATTTGAATTTTGATTTATTTGATTTTTTTGTTATTTTAAAAATTTTAAGGGTACTCACCCATTAGATATTTTTAATTTTTCATTTTAAAACCCCTAATGGTAAATTTTTTAGGGTATTTGTGCCCATATGCTAGCCATGTGTGCTAGACACAGCTAGAAATTACAAATTTCTTAGTCATGGCTCTGACACACGGTTGACAAACCCTAGTTTTATGCTCACGAGTACTAGGCACAGTCAAAGGCAATATTGAAAATATAAAAGAAAATCTATCATTTTCCATGTCATCATTTTCATTTTCCAGCTTACAAACTAAGAACTTTGAGAGGTGAGGTGAAAAATTTGACACAAAATGCTATCGAACCACACACTCGACCAACTCAACATGGATGACCTACTAGAGGGATCTTCCAGTGGCAAATCCAGTACTACAAAGGTAGCACTGAAACTCTCTCATTTGATTTACCACATTAAAAATTTAACCTCACTAATTAATGAGTTAAATGAAATACACTAAAATATCAATAAAGAAACTCATCGTAGCTTAGGGTTAGCAGTTAAAAACAAACCTCATTAAGTAATGGGTTAGTTAAACCATATTTAATTTCCAATAATGAAACTCACCCTAGCTTAGGATTAGTCTAGGTTAGATTAAAAGGGGTGGGTTTAATTTTTAATAATAATTTTTTTTTGGGTGGGATGTGACCCCAAAAATGTCACTGGCCTTAGTTGTGGGTGGTAGTCGTAGCTTCCAATCACCAAATTGGGGGTTGTGGTTGTTAGTCGCAGCTAGGTTCCAATTCCAACAGTCATAAATTTGATCGTTGGTGCCAACCATGGGTCGCAACCACGGTTAGGTAACTTTAGATAAATTTTCCAAAATTTTCAATTTTTTTGAATGTTAATTGTTTTAATTGATTTTTTTGAATTTTCTTGAAATGCAATCTTGATTTTTTGAAATGCATTGCATGTATTTATGACTATTTTTATCTTCTTTGAAGAATTTTAAATTTATTTGATTTTTTTAGGTTTGTTTTTTGATGTTTTTGGTTAATTTTATGTTTATTATTATGTGCTCTTCTAGCTGACCTCCTGAGCGAGGGAATATGAGATCTACTGAGACCTCCTATGAGAGATTAGTGATGCTAATCGAGAGTTTTTTGGTGCTATAGGGCTTGACTATGTCCTATATCTCCCTATAATTATGCCTAATCAGGCCTATATGACTGCATTGGCCCATCACTGGGATGCACGAGCCAAAAAATTTCACCTACCAATTGGGGATATCATGGTCACTTTGGAGAATGTCTACCACATCTACATTGATGCCAATGCCATAACCTATTTACCTAATATGGTGAATACTATAGTTTTTAATTGATATTTGGTTATCAGAGTGATGTAGCACTCTAGGACATTGACCGTGGGGGTGTGCACATAGAACACTGGTATAGGGCACATGTATTATCAGAGAGATAGGCCATCTTGATGTTCTCATGCATCCACATCCTCTTGCCAGATACATCAAGAATGAGGTTCCCCTATAAAATCCTCTCTAGGATGTAGGATCTTCTTGGGTGTACTACAGATAAGACTATGATTTTATCATGGGGTAGCACCCTCCTGGATTTTCTCTATGGTGAGATCTATAAGATTACATAGTGGGGCCACATTGGAGTCGCTTGCAACATGATATTTTAGATATGGGTATGGTAGCATATCACAATTGATCATCCAGGGGGACTTTCACTTTGGATTGATGATATAGTAGAGACTTCCCAGTGCTATACTTCCTGCTAGCCCAAAGAGGTTGAGGGGTTCCAAAGTAGGACTCGGTTAGGAGACCTAGAGTACTACATTGATAGGATCTCATGATTGCAGACCAAACATGTACTATGAAGGGCCTACATGGATTGAACTGCATGGCCAAAGGTAGATAGGTACCTGAGGCATACCAAATGAGATAGGTGGCTGATAAAGAATAAGGTCGACATGTGTGATTTTTTCCACTTCTCATGCATCTTGAGGTAGTTTGATATCCACTAGAATATTCCACCAATACCTTCTATCTACCATCACCTGACTATAGAGAGAGATCTAGCATGGTCATATGTCAACTCCTTGGGTGATGAGGATGATAATTGGTAAGACTCTAGACTGGTAGACATAGGGACCACTACAAATTATGATGACTAGTGGGCTCTATTGATCTGACATGGTGATGGCCCACTCAGCTAGGATGGGGATGGAGCTACAGGAGTAGAGGTAGCTGATGTGCACACAAAGGGAGTATATTCTCATGGATGTAGAATTCACTAGTGGATCAAGGGTATATGGGGGGAGGGTGCAGCTACTGTGGATGCACCCTAGGTTGATGAGCCTAACAAGGATGATGAGGAGGAGGAAATTGATGATGATAATTCATAGATTGGGGCCTAGGTGGCCAACCTATAGACATATATGAGGACCTTACAGATGTAGATCCTATAGAGGGATACCACTATGGCTACTCTACAGGCATAGTTGAGAACTATGCAAGATCATATAAGGTAGGTCTAGGAGTAGTGGAAAGGATACTAGGAGGAGAGAACCCTTATCCAGACATAGATTGATAGTGCCACTACATCTATAGAGAACATAATGCTTGAGTGAGATCTATCTTGATATTAGATGGAATTTATCATAGTAGAGAGGGATCTACTCAAGGGATTTAGGGGAGACCCATCACCTTCACAGGCTACTCCAGTGGCTCTAAATACTTTAGCAGTATAGGGACTATTAGAGATGTACCTGATGGTAGATATTAGGAGACTACAAGATCTAGTTCAATGTCATATTAGTGAGTGAGCATTATACACTACTCACATATCTTTCCTAGAGAGAGATATCAAGTTATTTAGGGGTGATATTCTTGAGAGGACCATATATATATGCACTTATAGGACTCAAACTAGGGAGATAGGGAAGTCTTCAACTCATTCCAACCATAGGACACCCAATACAGAGAGGTCCACCAGCACTAGCTCTAGGTAGACTCATAAGGAGGGTGGTACTGGTGGATGAGCTTCATGGATTGGGGGCATAGGTGAGGCTTAGTATAGATCTATGTCGTATATTGTTGTACTATTTTTTAGTGTAAGGTTGATGACCTACATAGTTGTAGCCTACGAACATTTTTGACATATGTCGATGTACTCTTTTTTGCCACACACACACACACACACATATATATATATATGATCTAAATTTTATGAGACTATTATATGTACATATTTATTTATTTTATGTCTATGAGATGCATATGGATGCAATGTTTATATGTTATATATTTTTATGCTATATGATGTGATGTATGGATGACATGCACTAGCTAGATGATGGATGTATGACTAGATATTGTGATCTATATGTATATATGGACTAATATGATGTATGCATATGGATGCATTATTTTATGTTAAATATATATTTAATTTAATGTACTTGTATGCATTTAATTTATGATGTTATGACATGATGAATGTTGTGTATGTACTATGCAATTTTCATGATGATGATTTACTATAAATGGACATATATGCTTTAATTACTTAAAACATCATATATGAATGCAATATAAGTTTAATAATCTAATGGATAACACCACAGAATGTATAACAATCATGAACTATAATTTCTATATATTATTATAAGAATTAATCAATTTGACACCCATATGTGAGATGTAATGATGTATTGTTTCTATTCATAAGCTTTTGTAAATTAAAAGAATATGGATAACATAGTTAGTGGCCATTTAAATATCATTTCTGATATCCATCTGGTATCTAACCTATATTATAGATAATTCTAATAAACAAACTCTCATAAAAGAAGTTGATATTTGATGATTGCTTAAAAATTGGTTGTTGCTATTTGGGAATTTTTGAGGTTTTCCATGAAACTCAAACACCCTAGTTGACTTATAAAAAAGTTTTCTAATGACTATATTAAACTTCTAAAAAATATATATATTTTTTGAAATACCGAGCTATTCATTACCCCTATATATGCAAATGAATATTTTAGATAAGGCATAAGCATACCCTAGTTCCAAGTGGGATTCATTCAGCCAATTTTTGTATTGGATATTCTCAAATGTCTATCTGATCCTAGGTTTGGACTCAGTCAGACTTAAACCACTAGGTGATCTAGGACACCTAAAGCTAGCTCATTTGTAAATTGCTTAGACCTACCCCAATGTTAGGTAGGATTCATTTTGCCCATTGCTATATTGGGGATCACCCTATGGCTTTCGAGTAGTGATCATTCCAGGGATTCAAGTTCACCTCCTTATTTTCTTCAATTTATTGGGATACTTGCTCATATATATAGTGATAAAAATCACTATTTATTTTCTATTTATTTTTTTTTGTTTTTTGAGCAAGGGATTTGATTTGATATGATTTTGGTATTTTTCTCCTTCATTTGTAAGCAAGGGATTTATTCAGGTAGGGGGGATGCTTGTCCTTTTGCCAATGACCACTACCCTAGACCATTGCACCCCACAAAATGAGCAAGTAACAAAACCTTTTGCCTAAGGTGACCAGGACCACTTCATAGTGTTCATATTTTGTTACCCTAAGTAGGATTGTTAAATGTGTTTATTAGTGATGGGATTATGATATGCTAAGTGCTATCAAAACTAGACATCATCTACAAAAGCAAAGCAATATTTCTACTAAATCTGATAAGACCACTAGGTATGGTTGAATGACTAAAAAACCTTAGTATATTCTTCATAGCAATAGGATGGGTTGTGTTGAGAAACACAATTACTCACAAGGGTGATGGATGATGATGATAATGCATAGATGCATGATTGAAACACAAATGTGGTGTCATTTGTAATATTGCAAACACAACCTATCCTAATTCAAGTGCAATAGAAGGAAATGCCTAATGCAATGTAATTAAATGAATGTAAGTGCAAAATGAAATGCATGATGCAAATGAAATGCAATGTTTTTTAGATTTTATTGCTTTTTGATTTTTATGGATTTTGAAATTTTCCATATTTTTAGGTTTTTGAATTATTATATGTGGAACGCATTATGATGAAGGATTTTGAGAGGTCCAAGCTCTTCAACACCTTTGAGCAATGTCAAGCGATACGTTCTAGGTCCAATCTGATCTGAGATTATGTAAGGACCTAACCAGTTAGCAAAAAAATTATCGTACAAGTGTGGCGATAGGTTTGATTTCTGTTGGTTCTCTTTCAACACAAGATCACCAACCTTAAAGTTCCTCATATGGAATTTAATATTATAAGATCATTTTAAGCACTCTTGGTGAACACAAAGATGCTCAAGGGAATTCATGCTATGTTCATAAATAAGTGTCAATTGATCTAGGTGAGTTTATCGTGTAGTGTCATCATTGATTAATTCTTTCAATGTGATGCGTAGCATTGGAATCTCAAACTCTAGGGGCATAATGGCCTCAATATCATATAGTAGTGAATATAGAGTTACCCTAGTAGGTTTCTGAATGCTAGTCCTATAAGCCCATAGTACAAGGGACAATAGAATGTGCCAATATTTATGGTTTTCTTGTACCACATTTTTCAAGATGGCCACCATTGTCTTATTTGAAGCCTCAGGTTACTCGTTTGCCCATAGATAATATGGAGTTGCAAAAATATGTTGTATATTGTACTTAGATATTAAATCCTTCATAGTTTTTTTCTTGAATGGTGTTACATTATCTAATATTATCTTGGATGGTATCCCTAAGTGATTAATGATATTGTGAAGTATAAACTCTGTAATACATGCTCCAGTCATCATTGTTAAAGGGATTACTTCCACCCACTTAGTAAAATACTCAGTAGCCATGATAATGAATGTATGCTATCTTGATGATGGAGGAGAGATATTTCTAATGATATCTAGATCCCACTAAGCAAATTACTAAGCCACTTGAATGGGTTGTAAGTCTTGCAATGGCAAGTACATAATATTAGCATGATGCTAAAATTTAATGCATTTCTTGACATACGCGATGCAGTCATTCTCCATAGTGGGCAAATAATAATCCATTCAAAGTATATGCTTGAAAATGGCCATGTCACTGAAATGGCCACTCATGAACTTAAAAAATTACCCAAATTGATTCTTGGGTCTTAAGACAACGAAGGATAACTCCATCATAACTTCTACGATATCAGATGTCTTCTAGCAAGATGTAATTTGTTGCTTTCTATCTAAATGTGCATTTTGTAGCATACAAAAATCCTTGTGGGATTAAACCAAGCTTTAGAAAGTCATGTAATTGTGACATCTAATATTGATAAGCTTTTGCCTCAACTATCAAGATGGCTTGTTCCCCTGGCGTTCCAATGTGTGTGAATGCATACTGGGATACAACCTTGTGGTGAATGGTGGTGTCATTCTCCATAGGACCCTATGAGATCAAAGACCCCTAGGACGTCTTCTTGAGAAATTATTTGGATCTATAGAACCACTCATGGTTTGGTTCTATATAAATCATGTTGACTTATTCCTTGTTATCAAAATCCACACACTGCATCGTGGCCTATGAGAGCATCTTTACATGAATGGTAGTAAAGTCAATAGATGGATTATGAGGGATTAAGGATCCTAAAGATGACATAGTGTCTATGAATCTGTTCGATGAATGAGATATTACCTCGATGTTGTACCATTCTAGATGGGCTAGATATGTTTCAGAAAGATCCTTGTAAGCTTTCAATATGGGACACCTACATTGAAAGAGTCCCTTCACTTGATTGAATATGAGAAGGGAATCAAAAAATATGTTTAACCATTTAATCTTCATGGTGATGGCTATTTGGAGACCCAATATTAGGGCCTCATATTTAGCATTGTTGTTAGTACAAGGAAAGTCTAACTTAAATGACAAGGAAATTGGAGCACCTTGTAGAATGAAAAAGATAATTCTTGTACCACTCCCTAACTCACACTTTCAATCATCAAATAACATAGTCATATAAGATTTTTTATATGGTTCTTCAGGTTTACGTGATTTTGATAATGTGAATACTACATCATCAGGAATATCTATGGTGAGGGGCATACTATTCTTGAGATGCACCTCAGCCAGTTGATCAGCTATGACCTATCCATTGATGGACTTTTTTTTGATGAATTCCAAATTGAATTCTATCAATAGCATGATCCACTTTGTAGTACATGTATTATGATATGTCTTGCTCATCATATACTATAAAGGATTTTGTTTGGATATCATGTATGTCATATGACTTAACATATAATGATGTAATTTATTTCTTGCAAGCACCACGACTAAACACAGCTTCTCCACATACACATATCCGAGCTCATAGCTCACCAAGGTGTGATTGATGTAATATATGGTATGCTCTTTGTCTTGTACATTTTTTGGGCTAACATGGTTCCCAATGCAAATTTGGTTATCAACATATATAATATAAAAGACACATCTGGTCTTGGTGGAGCTAGCTATAGTGATGTTTCTAGGTATTACTTGATCTCAACGAAGGCTGCTTGATAGTCCTCATCCCAATTGAATAGGATTCCCTTGTGTAGCAATTAATTCATAGGTCAATATTTGTTTGATAATTGTGCAATAAATCACTTTATGGATGCTACTTTGCCCTAAATTCTCCTTAATTCCTTGATATTATTGGGAGGATACATATCTAATATGGTCTTGAACTTCATTGGGTCAACTTTGATGCCTCATTTTGAAATGATGAATCCCAAGAGATTTCCTAAAGTTACCCCAAATACGCACTTCGTGGGATTCAACCTGACATTATGCTCTAGTAGGTGATCAAAGATCTTCCTCAGGACCTCTGCATGCTTTGAACACAACAATGAATTTTCCAATGATTCATTGATATAATATTCCAAGATTTTATGTATGTAGTCATGAAAAATATATCTCATGGCTTGTTGATATGTGTCACCAGCATTTTTAAGGCTGAATGAAATAACTTTATAGAAAAATGTCCCCCATGGCATTTTAAATGTGGTTTTGTGTTGGTCTTAGAATTTAATCCAAATTTTATTATAACCAAAAAAATCATCCACTAGGGAGAGCATCTCATAACCTGTATTTGCATCTACAAGAGCATCAATATTGGGCAATGGAAATGAATCCTTTGTTGTTGCCTTGTTGAGATCTCTGAAATCCATACAGATACAATTATTCCATAAGGTTTTCCTATAGGTACCATGTTTGATACCCATTCTGGATAGTCGATGGAAATTATGAAATCTACATCCAGTAGCTTATATAGTTCATATTTAACCATTAAAGCGACTGTTGGATGCATATTTTTGATATTATGCTTGAAAAATTTCTTAGTGGGATCTAGAAAAATGTTGAGTAACCAATTTTATATCTAGACTAGGCATATCCTTTCATGTCCAAGTGAAAAGGTTAGGTCTCTCTTTTAGTAGAGGGATGAGTGTGGAACTCTCATTAAAATATAGACTCTTTTCAAATCTGACCTTCTTTGGATTAGTGGGATCATTATTGATATCCACATTGAAGGTCTCCTCTACTAAAATATGTGATCCCTCCACAAGATGGTGAGGCATAGGAATCAAGTGGATGTCATCAGCTAGGTTTAAAGGTCCTACATCATAATTTACCTTAGTATGATAAACATCATGTGCATAGCTTGGTACAAAATGAAAACATTGCAACATTTCTTTGTTAGGAAAGAAATCTTCAGGCTCAAGTGATGAGTCAACATGATCCCAATCAATAATTTCTACATTCAGACATAATGGATTGGAAGGATCAACTGGATTATGAAGTGGAGTGGTGAAATAAATGGAGATCATATTGATATAATGGATTAGATCTCTAGGACCATGTGCATATGACTCTACATTGATATAACTTCCATCCCAAGATGTGGTTATGGGGTATGGGGATCTTCAGATCCAGTCTATGAATAGACTATTGAATGGGTCATTGGGATCAAGAAGCTCCTTGTACATTGATGAATCAAGGAATACTATATTATAAATCATATCCAAATTGGGTGGTCTCCCTCTAAGGCATAGTTCAGGATAGACTCACCGATACATCTCATTGATGTCAACCTATGCATGACGATATCAAAAATATTGAGGCCTAAGATAAGCTCTCTCAGTCTCATCCTCATTATTGCTATTGTATTGAGTCCTTCTCCCCTATCCATTAGAATCATATGATCAACAAGATGAGACCCAAGATAGGCTCACTCTGTTTCATCCTCATAGTCACTCTCAACCATGAAGAATTCTTCAATCTCTCTCATTTTTTTCCTAGGTAATAGATGATGCAAATTTAGAGGGTCTAAGTAGACCAAAATAGTTTTATCCTCATATTATTCATTATTTGAGGATATTTCATTATCATTTGTCCCAAAATTTCTATTTGGTCCATCTCTTTCAATAATGGAAACTACTTGTACATCATTAGAAGCAACTTTTGATTAAGTATCTCTTGCTATATCTAGATTTTGGACCTGCATAACTATGTCGTTGGTAGCTTCATGAATTTGATTTTCCAAGTCAACTCTTGGATTGTCTCCTTGGTTTACCTCTACCACAATTTGCTCATTATATATCTCTAGTGGTGCTTTTGATATATAGTTTACTAGCTTATTACCTCCTCATAGATAAGAAGAGTTAGGATGATATAGGTTCCAATCCACATCATCCCCAAATAAAGGTTTAGATTATCTAAAGGTTCTTCTAGGAGCTCATATCATCCTTGTATATAATAGCCCAACCTAAATCTATCAGTTGGTAGCTAATACTATAGTTCATAAGGAGTTCAATGCCCTTGCTCAAATAAACCCAAACCATAACCATGCCAATGGTAACATTTGAAATAGTGCAAGGAAAATTTAGGGTTGGATACATAATGAACATTTTCCATGAATGGTTCATCATAATATTCATCTATGGGCATGTGATTTGCATATTGGTCAATCCCTCCATAATTAAAGTTTTTTTAGTTGTGTGGCACCCCCAGCGGTACCACCATCCCCATAGGAAATAGATGGGCTTGTGGTCAGCCAATATCTTGTGTATTTTTTATGATTGGCATGAATGTCATGTTCTACACAATGTAATTTCCTAACCCAAATTTAATCCAATGCATGGTCATTGATGGTGCCAATGAACCTACTGATGATGTAGGCAAAGTAGGCTAAGGTACCTCCTTGACTAGGTTTTGAGATTCTCCCTCGTCCATAGGACTAGGATCGTCAATAGTTTCTAGGCACTTTGGATGTCATTGGTTTATTTGAAGCTACTATAGTGTGCTCAAATAACTATGGTGCTATAATGGAAGGTCTCATGGATGTCATTGGTCGTATATCCAGATGCATTGATGGGAGAATGAAATACCCTAATAAATTAGCTAAGTTTATGTACTTGAATGGTTCTTTTTCTAAAGTTACCATGTGTAGACACCTAAAAAATGTCATGTTTAGGATAACTACTCACATAGGCACATTCATAGACCATATGACTAAACCTTGGACTTTCCAAGTATCAAACGTGGTTCTCACCACTCATCTGGGGTAGTATTAACCCATACAAGCTTGGATGCTATGGACCAGAGCGGTTGAATTCTGGCCACTCAAGCTTAGAGAGGCAAAAACTTAGTCACTACAGATGATAGCATCCAAATATTAGTCACTACAGATGACATCGGCTAAGCCATAAAAGCAACTTATCAACAAATTGGCCCAATCACGGGTGAAAGTGGTAGTCTACATGCAATAAATGTGAGCGGGGGTAACTTTGCATTCCCCCTCATGACCAGTTCACATGGGAGACTTAAGTCCAAATTTAGACTTTAGTTAACTAGCCTTTAAACATAGAAAAGACAAAAACTTCTCATGCTAACATCCAGTATGCATGAGGGATTTAGTCCTAGGGTTTGAACATAGACCTAGGGCTTCACACACTTTAAAATGTGCAAGCCTAAAAGAACCAAGGGAGCCATTAATAATCCAGGATACATAATCAACTTTTGAGAGAGAAATCACTTTAGAGACTTGAGGAGAGATTTTGGGACCTAAAAGAAGCTTTTATTTTGGTGAAGCCCTATCAAATTGGAGAACCTTTGAGGAGAAATGGAGCGCTAGCCTATTGAGGATTTACCACATACAGGATATTCAACATATCAAGCAAAATGACCACCATTTGAACATCAAATACAAGCTTTTATCCATAGCCTTGGAGTAAAGGAGACAAGTTTCCCTTTAGCGGTTGTTTTCTTGGATAGTGGCCCGTAGGTCTAGTTTAGGGTTTTGAAATTATATTCTTTAATTCTATTTTCTTCATCATTAGCATAGAGCCACTTCATTTATTTGCATTCATAGTACTAGTTTCATTGTATTTGATTTCATTTATTGCTAAAAACCTTATCTGAGGATGCAATATCGGACATCTAAGAGTGTGTTGTTGTTTCATTACTTACAGGGCCACAAGTTGATTGGAAAAATCCACAACATACAAAATAAATAGGATCCCTCGAGGAATCAGGCCTAGAGAAGGAGGCATATGTAAGCCCTCATACAGTTTTATGTGCATCATCAGGATGCCTATAAAAGCACATCACCCCTTGTAAGGGGATATTTTATACATCTACTACCTTCCTTGTGTAAAATCATGTATCAAATAAAGGGTATCCCTTAGAGGGATTTATATGTAACCGAATATTGGAAATATCGATACAAAATAATTCATTCATTTATTTCTTCACATTCTGGTTATATCTTCTTTACTCCTTTTATTTAATGCATTTCTAACATTAAAATATTTAATTAAATCACAAGTAGAGTAGCGGGGATGATGTGCCACTTCCCTAGGTTCATTACATATGGTGATCACGATGGGACCTCCACTAATTTTTCATTTTTTGCATAATTACTAACTCAGGTTTTGTGTGTAGGTTTAGTCACTTTGGTCTACAATGACCAACAGTCTTAGCTGCTTCTGCTAATAGTAGCCATAAATCAGCTGCTCTAGTCAATAACAACCAAAAATAAAGTGCAGAAGAGGCCATAATATTTGTTCTTTGAGATGGATTAAAGTTTGGTACAACTTTCCTGATGCTTTATGGTTTTCTATCTGCTTCTATTTTTCTAAAATAGTGAAATTAAGACATATTTTTTTTTGGAAATTAAAAGAATAAAAAAGAAAGAACTAGCATTTTGCACATCCTAGATCTTCTTTTAGATTTCCACTAGGAGTTTCTAGGAACATTAGCTTATGCTTGAAAAGTCTACCCTATAATCCAACATGCTAGAAATCATGTGTTGGTTGCTTGCCTTGAGGCCCTGCTAGAGGCCATATTTGCACAAAATAGAGTGCGTCCATGAAGTTCATAGTAGTTTATGCATATTTCTAAAAAATTGAAATGTATTTTGCATTAGTCATATAGGAAAGAGTCATTACTATTGTATGATGCATTTTACTTTATGCAAACTTAAAATAAACCCCACACACACACATATGTTTTAAACATTGGGGAGTTGGATTTCATCACCAAACCTCAATTCAGTCTGGTGATATTGGTATTCATCTCCTTCCATCGGCTTGCCCCCTAGATTCTCATAGAATTGGATTAAGGAACTTCTTCATAGTGGTACTAAGTTACTTGTGCTCAAATTGTATCCCATTATTGGAAAAATCATTGGTTTAGAGTGGAAGAACTAGGTGAACCCCCCACTAGGATTTAAGCGTTGTACCCTAGTCTCTTTTAGTAAAATTATTCTTGGCATGGGTGTTCTTTATTCCCACTATGGATGAGTTTCCTCATTCTAAATCCAAAACAAGAGCAAGAAAATAAATAACAATGCATCAAAACACAACAAATAGTTTAGGTCACACTTAAATTGATAATCAAGATAAAAACTTGCTTGATATTGCTTGGCTATCTCTAATTGCAACATAAAATATTAATTTACAAACACGATGGTCAAAACAATAAGTAAACATCCTCAATCTAATACCGAGGGAGAATCTAAAACAACACATACCCATAGGTGAAGTTGTAGTAACATTGAATGACCTACTCGTAAGACCATGAGATGTAGGTCCATGATCCTAAGGGGTAAAAAATCAACCCTTGGGGGTTCTCCTTGAGAAAACAAAAATAGGGAGTCACATCATGGATCTAAATCACATAAACATAAAGAGGCTTCATGACCATCATTATCAAGAAGACACGAAGAGACCTCAAGGGCCTCCTCTAAACACATAGAAACATCTCACATACATTAGGAGGCTTCAAGGGCTTCCTCCTCACATGGACATAAAGGAGGTTCTAAATCTCACTCTTCACATAGGGATAACAAGGTTACCATATATCCATACTCATGGAGAAAACATGTGACCACAAAGACTTCATCATCAAAAGGGTACACAAGAGTCACAACATCTCATGCTTTGCATGAAACACATAGGATAGGTCTACCCACTGAAGGTCAAGAAACTAGAGCTACATCTAGTCATAGACACAAAAAAAAAATACCCTTCATACAAGAGGAAGGATTCCAATAGACTATGATGTCATTGGAGTAAATGGCACCCCACGGAATCAACCATGGAAAACAAGACAACTGTACGGGTTGGATTGATTTCCTACAAGGCCAACTCAAAGAACCATAACTATAGAAAATTTTGCATCTAGAAGTTCATGAATCATAACCTCTAAACACACCTCTTAGCCTAGGGATGCCTCAGAGTGACCCCACAGTAAAAATACAAAGTTTGATCATAGAGACACTCACCAATACACTAAACAAGTTACATTAGCTAGCAAGAGCAAAGAAATAGCAGAAACCTCTTCGAGGAACCTACGAGTCAAAACCACAAGAACAAAGTCAGACATATATGAGTCTTCTATGACAGTGCAATCTGACCACATGCGATGGTTATAAAATGCATTGTGTAAAGAGAGAGAGCTAGTGTAGGCTCTCAAACATGATAAACAAAGAGAGCTAGTTTAAAGTATCTTGCACCAACATGAGTAGTGTTTAAGAGAGCAAGCTAAGCATCTAGCTTGTATCAATTTATAGACAAATGGTGATGATCACCAAAGATATAGATGCACTGACTCACCAAGAGAAAGGTGTACTAGACAAGAGAGCCCACAACAAAACCATGACTCAAATCATGAACAAAATCAAACTAGTGGAGAAAGGGTAAACATGAAAAACCAAGATCACAATATTGAATCCCCTCATAGGAGGGAGAAAAATATATAAGTCAAGTGGACAAAGGGTTACCTCCATTATCGTCATGATTGGGCTTGCAAGAGGAGAAAATCCTTGCTTCAAAGGTATTATAAGCACTCATTGAAAATATGAAGTTATTTGAGAAGCAAGAGATGGATGGGAATCAACCAACATTGAGTAAGATACACAACCAACCATTGTTCCCATCAGTTCTTAGCCTTGCATATCCTAAGCACTTTGAGATACCTAGGTTAGAAACTTTCAATGGTGAAGAGGATGCACAAAATCATGTTACCAATTTCATCAATGCATGTTTCACCTTGAAGACAATGATGCTCTTATGCTAAGAACTTTTATTATGACATTTTTAGGTGTTGCCACTCAATGGTTCAACCAACTGATCAAGCATAGCATATCCAATTTTGAACAACTAGTGAATGCTTTCCTAAAGTGTTTCTCCTTTGGTGCTAAGAATAAGGTGAACCTTTCAGACTTGAAAAACTTAAAATAGTATGATGATGAGCCAGTAATGGATTATGGGAATATATGTAAAAATGTCATGGTAAATTTATCATTCTCTGTTCCCACGGAAGAGATCATCTGCATGTTCACAAAGAGTTGTTCTAAACACATCTCCATATTTCTACAACTTCAACAATATCCTTAATTTGAGGAAGCCTTGGCATAGGCCAAACTCATCAAAGACATAAAAGTGGATGAGGTATCCATTAAGCTCTGAACCAAGAAGGAGTGGAACAAGAATGGTAAGAATGACAAATACAAGCAGAAATAGGTAAACCTTGCTCTAGTTAACCAAGTAGTATTAGCTGCACCTAAGGATGGGGCTGCACATCAACCCCAAAATTATCAAGCACAATCCCTACCATCCAATTATGATCAAAAGAACAATTAGGGATAAAATAGAAAACACAAGCCACCTTGCTATTTTACACCTCTGACAAAGTGAATGCAATCAATTTTCAACCAATTAAGCAAGCCTAGGAAGATAAAATTTATTGATATACCTCTCATAGATCCCAACCATCCTAAGCCAAAAGGATATATGGAAGATCAATTTTACCCTTATCATAGGATACTGGGGCATGAAATTGAAGTGTGCATTGGTTTTAAGCATCAAGTGCAAAATATGATTGAGCTGAGAGAACTCAAAGTTGACAACCCATTGGCTCTCGATAATAGAGATATGGGCATATACAAAAACCTATTGCCAAATCATGATGCCCCTAGAGGGCAAGGCACCCAATTCAATCAGGTATGAGTCGATGCACCTACCCATGGATGTGTTAGGATGGTTGAAATTGTCAACATAGCAACCAAGAGTAGATGGTACGATCAACTAAAACCTCTTGCAACTCCCATAAATGTCCCAACTACACCTAGGCAGAGGCAGGGACAAGACAACCTTCCAAGTCCACCAACCTGACTTGTGGTAACTCTTCAGAGTAGATTAGAGAAAAAATTACAAATGGCTCTAGAAAATCTATCTATATATGATCTCATACAATAGTTTCCAAATCATAGGGAGACTTTAGTGGATATTTTAATATAATTGAGCTCCAACCACAAGATGTAAATACATTCACTCATTTTGTGGGACAAGTACAACAATTCTAGGAACCTATGATTCAATTTTATGATCATGAGATTAAGACAGTGCCCACTACCTTACCAGACCCTCTACTACACATTATAGTGCTAGTAAATGATTTACCTTTAAAATGGGTCTTTATCAATATAGGTTCATCAATAAACATCATCACAATAATAGCTATAGGGAACCTTAAGATCCCCAAGTCCAATATCATTCTGGGAGCCTACACACTAAGAGCTTTCAATGATGCTTTATGTAATACTATGGGAATTATAGTCTTACCCATTAAGGTGGGGCATAAGACAATCCCTGTGATGTGTCATTTCTTGGAAAGGACTATGCAATACAAAATCCTCCTAGGGTATCCTTGGATAAGGGACATGAAGTGTGTTCCTTTGATTTTACACCAATGTGTCAAATATGTGCACGATGACAAAGTCTATGTGGTTTTTTTTGATGAAAAACCATTCAAATATGTTCATCAAGTGGATTTTCCAAGAGAATTTGTGATTCCTTCTACCCAATTGTATGTAGGACCTTCATATCAAACCATGCAACTAGATGATAGAGACAAAAGGGTAAGAAATGACCCATGCACATAGACACCTCCTTTTACACCCAAAACAATCAACGCTTCTAAGGGACCATCAATGTCTAAACCAAAGGACAATCAAAAGCTAAAGGCACCATTAGTCAAGGAAGAAACACCCAAGTATTTGCCAACCATAGCCATTGCTAAAATTCCAAGTCTTATGGAATAATAAAATATCCAAGATTAGGCAGAAGAAATGCTAGAACCAACTTCACCAATGTCATCCATAGGGTCATCCACATCACATGTGACAATACACTTGCAAAGTACAGGGATAGGAGAGTACCTTGTGTAGAACATAACATTCACACCCATAATTGAGTTGACACAAGACATGGGATGATCAAAATACTTGAGACCACCAGTGGGAACAATGGTTCTGCTTGGAATACCTCCCAACCAAACCAATTTTATCTATGTTGGCTTATAATGCACCCATAAATATTTAGACATAGATGAGGACAATGATGAGTTATTCACTGTTAGTTTTTGTTACCTCTCTAACCTCGATTTCACTAAGCTAGTTTGAACATTGTCATTGGCATGGCTATGGTCTTGGTATATATGATCAAGGGTGTAGGCGGCCATACGAGCCATAATATTAGCTTCCCACTGATAGATTTGGGTTAGGTTATTATATAAGAGGTTGAGACGACTCTCTAGTAGTAGCCTTGGATAGATTAAACTTGGGGTTATGAGAAGACATTGATTTCATTTCTTATCACCCCCCAAGTACAAGATATCTAACCAAAAGACAAGTGGTCATGGTAAACACACCACCACTAGAAACTTATCATCCGAAATCCTCAATTGATGCCACACAGAAAGGTTACAACTCATGGGATGAAGAGAAATAAGAGAATTAATATGAGGTAAGTGATGATGAAGCACAAGCAGGCTTGGCCTATCATGGGCCTCGCTATTTGCAAAGATTTACCTGATCCAACCACAACGAGAGTGGATACATATTAGATGAAAATGGTTATGAGTCAGGAGATTCAATGGAAAGAGCCTACCTAGAACAAGGACAATGGCCCCATATATTGGGGTAAGAAACTAATGCAAATGGATTCTTCATAAGTTATGAAGAGTATGAGGATGAAACAGAGATGGCCTACTTGGGGCTAATACATGTGCCTCCAATCTTGGGACAATATACCAATGCTAATGGTTTTTGGATAAGTGATGATGACTTTGAATATGAGACTAAGATGGCTTATCTTGGGCCTCACCACTTACGGAAAGTCAACATGCTGGTAGAAGATGGCTTATCTTGGGCCTCACCACTTTGTGCCATAGATCTTGGCTTATGATTTTTGGGGAGACCTATTGACTTATATGCCATTCACTGTGTGATCAATCTCCCTCTACCTACATTCAAAGAGTTCTTGGAACCCAATGATCCTATTATCCACCCTGATCATGGGTTAGATCTAGATATTCCTTTTCCTCTAGAGCCTCACCACGAGTATGGAAGGGAAACCTCTTAGACAAGACTACACCCATGTGGTCTTGGATATTTAATTCCATCCATCAACAAAATCTCCATTTATTTAACCACTCCACTTCATAACCTAGTAGATCCTACCAAACCATTGTATCTTGATATAGATGCTATTGATTGGGATTGTGCTAATTCACCCACAGAGCCTGAGGATATTTTCCCTAATGAAGATATGTTACAACCATTTCATTTTGCATTAGGTTGTGCGCATGATGTGTTCCATGATGGTTTGTATCCTGAATCAATTGGACCTATAAATCCCACCAATGATATTCATGTGATACCCACACCTTATCAGCTGGAGTATGGGTCACATATGGCTATAGAAGTGACTTTCAAGGTGGACATCAATGATGATCCTACTCAACCAAATAAAGTTAAGTTTGGATAAATTCTATCTCCAGAGGAACAAGCCATCATAATCCTTCTCCTCAAAGAGAGGACAAATATTTTTGCTTGGACTTACAAAGACATGCTAGGGATAGATCCAAAGTTAGTCATTCACAACCTTTCATTGCATCCCATGAAGAAGCAAGTCAAGAAAAAGCTAAGGAAAATACATCCAACCATTTCCTTGATGGTGAAGAATTAGTTACAAAAAAATTTAGATGCAATTTTCATAGTTCCTATCGACTACCCTGAGTGGGTATCGAACATGGTGTCCATGGGAAATCTTGATAGAAGATTCCACATTTACATAGAATTTAGAGACTTGAATAGGGAAACTCCAAAGGATTCATTCCCATTTTTAAACATAGATGCTCTTGTGGATGCCACTGTAGGTCATGATATGCTCTTCCTAATGGATGGTTTTTCTAGATATAATAAAATCTGGGTTAAACCCGAAGACCAACATAAGATTGCTTTCATTACTCCATGGGGAACATTTTGTTATAAAGTGATGTCATTTGGCCTAACTAATGTTGGTGCCACATATCAGTGGGCCATGACATACATCTTCCATGACTACATGCATAAAATATTAGAATATTACATGGATTACTTACTAGCCAAGTCTTTGTTATGATAAGAGCACATTGAAGTCCTTAAAAAAGTTTTTAATCACCTCATTGAGCATGACATAAGATTGAATCCTAAGAATTGCACGTTTGGCGTAACTTATAGCAAGCTTTTGGGGTTCATCATTTCTAAAAGAGGTATTGAAGTCCATCCTGCAAAGGTAAAGGTTATATTGGAAATGGCCGCCCCTACCAACATTAGGGAGTTAAGAAGCCTACAAGGTAAGATATCATCCATAGAAAGATTCATTGCTTAGTTATCAAATAAATACTAACCCATGAATCAGTTGCTATACAAAGAGGTCCCTTTTTATTGGGATGAAGAATGCCATCAAGCCTTTTCAAAGATAAAAAATTACCTAGCAACACCACCAGTATTAGATCCACCAAGGCTAGACATACCATTTATACTATAAATATCAGCTACTGATTTCACTTTGGGCACCATGTTATACCAAAAAAGTGCACATGATAAAGAGTAAGCCGTATATTACATTAGTCACACCTTGGTGAGTTATGAGCTAGGGTACACGTATGTCAAAAAATTGTGTTTAATAGTGGTTGTTTCAACCCAAAAGTTGCAACACTACATGTTGAGCCATATGACCTATGTTATATCCAAACAAAATCCTTTGTAGTACATGATGAACAAGACTTATCACAATACACCTATCACAAAGTGGATCATGCTATTGATAAAATTTGATCTGGAGTTCATAAGCCAAAATTCCATCAAGGGACAAGTCATAGCAGATCAATTAGCAGATGTGCCTCTTTAGGATAACAAGCCTCTCACCATAGAATTATTTGATGATGTAATATTTTCATTATTAGATCTACCAAAGATTGAAGAACCTAAGAAATAAATAGACATGACATTATTCTTTGATGGTTCAAAGTGCAAACAAGGGGGTAGAGTAGAGATTGTCTTTATCACTCCATAGGGTACTCCATTGCCCTTATCATTCAAACTAGACTTCCATTGCACAAATAATAACATAGAGTATGAGGCCTTAATCTTGGGACTCTAAACAACCATAGCAATGGGTATTAAAATATTAAATATCTTTTGTGAATCCTTGCTCATAGTAAACCAAGTCAAAGGATTATTCCAATGCAGGTGCCCACTCCTAAAAGCTTACAAAGAACTTGTTGACACTTACCTCACCAGACTGGAATGGTATGACATCGGGGTAATCCCTCGTACGTAAAATATATTTGCAAACACCATGGAATATTTGGGATCCTTAATCCCTTAGAAACTATCTGCTAATTTTATAACAATTCATGTTAAAGTGCTCTCGCACTTAGCAATACAATGTGAGGCTTTTGACAATCAAGAATCAGTCAACATGATCAATATTGGACCAAATCAGGATTGGTCCTTCATAGTTAGATATTTATTACAGATGACACCTTGGGGGTCTTTGATCTCCCAAGGTCCTACGGAGTGTGTCACAACCATTCACCACAATATTGTTCCTAAATCTGTATTCACCAGTTCTAGAATGCAAGAGGAATAGACCATATTTTCTATAGAGGTTGTGGCTTATCAAGATTGGATTTCCCAATTGTAGGATTTCTTGAAGCTTGGAATGGTACCACAAGGCCTATCACATGTTGAGAGAAGAAAATTTAAATATAAGGCAATAAGATACATATTTCTAGGAGAAATACTTTATAGACGAGGTCATGATGGAATGCTCCTATGTTGTATTGAGCCCCAGGAAGCATCCTGGGCAATTTCACAAGCTCATGAAAGTATGTATGGTGGTCATTTTAGGGTATTTTAATGCTTCTTGGTCAAACCATAAAAGACCCAAAGGCACAATAAGCCCTTTGGTAAAAAATAAACAAAAATACAAAAGCAAATGCAAAAATAAAAAATACAAAATCATTTGCATCCACATAGTTGCATTGCATTACACATTCATATCCATTACATTTGCATGTCATGATCACAATCTTGCAAATGATACCACCATTTGTATCACAACCACAAACACTCAAAATCCATCTACATCCATTCATTCATGTACGTAATTATGTTTTTCAACATAGCCATTTCCTGTTGCTATACATAATATACTATGGTTTTTTGGTTATTCAACCATACCTAGTGATCTTATCAACTTTTATGGAAAGGCATATTAGTTAGTAAAGAGTAAGGTCTAGTGGTGATAAATCTTAGCATATTTTAGGATCCCATCACTAATTAAAAACACTAAAATTCTAGTTGGTACAAGGGAAATATGAAAGCTGTAAAAAATAGTTAGGTTTCCTAAAGTGAAAAGGGTCTTCCTTGCTTATCCCCTTGTGTGACCGGTTCAAAAGTTCTAAGAATTGACAAAAGGACAAGCTCCACCCTACCCAAAAATCCCTTACTTTAATAAAAATGAGCAAAAGTCCCAAAGTCAAAGCAAAAGTAAAAATTCCCAAAATTCATAGTTCAAAGTATCAAAATGTACAAAAACAAAGTGAATAGTGATTATCATCACTACAAGAATCCCTTGCTCAAAGGAAAAACAAAAAAAAAAACAGTGATTTGCATCACTAAGCATGAGCAAGTATCCCAAAAAAAAGGAAGAAAAAAAAGAAATAGAGCTTGAATCCTTGGAATTCTTAGCATTATACAAAACTAAAAGGCAATCCCTAGTACAAGTTTGGTGTACAGAAAGCCTAGCAATGGTGATAACCTTACACATGACAATATGTCTATCACAATAGCATTTTGCATTTGTGTAGACCAATGTTAGCATGTGTATGAGCTAGCTTTAGGTAACCCAATACATCCTAGTGGTATAGTCCAACTAAGTCCAACATAAGGATGATATGAACACTTAAGGATCCCCGATATTAGCAATGGGCTAAAATAATCCTGCTTGAAATCGGAGGAAATGCTTGAGTTCTATCAAAATATATTCATTTGTACACACAGGGATAATGAATATCTAGGTCCATGATGAAGCCTTAATTTTCAAAAGCCTTGTATGGTCAATACACAGTTGTTGATAGGGTAACTAGAGTGTTTGAGTCTCAGGAAAAAACTCAAAATTTCTTATATAGCAACATATCATATCATCAATCACATCATCAATTTTATTTATAAAGTTTTTTAAAATAGGAGGTATCAACAAAGTAGGCTAGATACCGGATATATATCAAAAATGATATTTGGAAGGCCACTGACTATTTTGTATCTTTTAAATTATAGAAGCTTATCAATAAAATACATGCATTTCATGCCATTACATCTCACATATGACCACTTAATTAATTCTTATGATTAGAGTGATTATTTAAATTCATGGTTATTTTTACTTTTTGTGGTGTTTCCCATTATATTGTTAGAATCATATCATATGCATTCCTTATGTTTTAAATATTTAAAGCATATAGGTTCATTTACATCAGATTAATACCATGTAGATAAAGCATTAACACACATTGCATTTACCATATCATAACACTAGTTAAATGCGTACAAATAAAAGCAAAATTAAACATGCATTTAACAATAAACATTGCATCCATAAATACATAGTTCATAACTCATCCATTTTCACCCAAGATCACATCATTGCATCCACATACATTACATCATATAACCATAATCAAAGCACATAAAACCACATAGGCATCCATATATGCATACAATCATAAATCCATCATTAAATCAACTCATGATACATCACATCATATCATATAAGCATCTACATAAGCATCCATATAAATATCCACATCATCATAAATATCACCTATCATCTACCACATGCATCAACTCATCATAACATCATCATCACATCACATAATAAAACAAAAACATGAGCAATAAATTTTACACATAATGAGTCATAATGCAAATATATGATATAAATGTGTGTATCAAGTATGGGGGTATACAAAAATGCTAGTGGGCTACAGTCATATAGGTCAAGCTAACCTCAAAAATAAAATCCAAGTGCATCATCAGTCAAACACAAGGCCTGAACTCCCTACATCACCTCTCCCTGTGGCTGTATCATGAGTGGAGTGATGTGATCCTACTAGTCTCTTTATCTGAGTCTAGGTCCTATGGTTGGGACGGACAAAATATTGCCCTGAGGTGGGGTGCCTGCTAACCTGTGACCCACTTGCACCTGGCCTCTCCCTAGGGATAACTCTGTGTCTCCTAAGATACATCTGAATAGAAGTTATGTGGGATATATACTCAAATATCTACCCCTCATACTCATCTAGCAATGAATATATATGTATAACCTCTACCCCTGGATCTACTCTTGGATCTGCCCTAGTAGCACCCTATGGTGTAGGAGGAACAAAAAATTGCATCCTAGAAACACCATCTCTGATAGTACCCTACAGAGCCTATATTTGTAATGTTAGTTTCTCTATAGTGGCATCTCATTGTTGTACCTGGATCTTGGTCAACTAGACCTTGACCTTGACCTCATACAACTATGCTCTCATAGGATAATATCTCTCCTTGGGATCTAGCTCCTCCTCCTCCTCAGGAGCCTCCTACTCCTCCACTTCCACTTGCTCTACTAGATGGGCCCATACCTCAGTCCTAGCTTGGACCCTACACCCTGTTGGATCTGCACCATCATCTCCTCCATCATCCTCATGGCCTAAGCTGCTATCACCATGCCACATACGATCCCACCACCACTAATAAAATGACTCTGTAACTTCCCCAACAATTCTTGGGTCAACTATTGGGGTATCCTCATTAGAAAGCTCTATGATCCATGGGAGGGGAAGGTCTCCCTCTGATGTGTGGTGCCTATACAAAAATGGAACAAGTATCTCATCCTACTGCAACCTATACTGATGAAGAACTCAGGAGTAGAAGAAGTACTTCTTGATGCCAAACTTGTGGCCGATGATCCACCACTCACACCATGTCCTAGAAGTAAAACTAGATGGATCAATCCCAGATGGGCACTCATGGTATGGGTGCCAAATGATATCTTCAACCTTTAGCTTAGTAAAAGTGGTAATATAATGGGGGAGATCCATTGCATGAAGATGACTCTTGCGCTCCTCACACCCTCGAGCCCATCTAGTAGCATAGCACTACATCTACTCCTCTATGACTGTGATCCTAGCAAGGATCCCTCTAGGTTGATCAACATATATGTGCTCCCATCCCCAGACCTATAATAGTAAGCTATAAGCAATGTAGATGCAACCCCATTAATGGATGTGGTACAACTCGTCATAACACTGGGCCAAAAAAGACCTCCCCCATGCATATATAATGGGCTTTGCACAATCCATAAGATCCTGAACCATCACAAGGAGGTTCCATGAGAACCTCAAGCCTGAGTAGTCTAGAATGAGAATGTTGCTGATGACCACTAGCAACATTGCATGCCTCTTAGAGAAGACCTCTTGGTACCAACGCAAGATAGATACACCTCTAGATTTTGTGTCCTTGAAGGCATCTGTAGAATACTCTCTGAACACCCGAGCAAAGATAACATTGCAATCATTAGTGGCCAAGGAGACAATGGCCACTCTATTGAAGGGAATACAAAAAATCCTATACACATTCTCTGGTGTGATAGTCATCTTGCTAGTAGGAATATGGAAGGTTTTAGTCTGATTATCCCATCGATGAATCAGAGCTATGAGGTAGGCTTGATTTGACATAATTTTGGGCAACTTGGTAATATACTGTAGCTCACAAGCCTCAAGCCAAGCCTAATTTATGGCACTCAAAAGGGATAGAAGGTCAATCAAAAGCTTCAGGTCTCGAGCCCTAGCAGTGAGAATCTAAATACAAAATAAAAACAAAGTATAACTACAATTCATCTAAGATATAAATCATAATAAAACATAAAAAAATAGTGCAAAATGATGATAGGCTATTCTAAGTCTAGGTAAAAGAGAAATAAATGCACCTAATCATGGAGTAAATTTTAGAAAAGCAATTCAAAAATTCAAAAAAATCAAAAAAATCACTTCAAAATTCAAGAAAAATAAAAAATTTGCCTAAGTGATTCTAGTCGTTGTCGTAGGCAGCGGCCAAAAATTGGCTGTTGAAGCTGGAAGTGGCCAAGCCCCCAATGGTCAGATTTCTGACCGTTGGGATTCAAATTGGCCACTGCCATCAATAGCGACCAACTTGTAGGCCAAAATAGCTACTCTGAGCAACAACATCCAATGGGTGACACGGAAACTACGTCTGCCCTAGGCTAAAAACACCAAAAAAATTGAAAATGTAGGAAAAGGGGACAAGCCCACCACATTAAATACTAAACTAAGCATATTTATGGTTTTAGTTCATTTCCAAAAAACTTAACGAGGTTCATTTACCGATTACTTAGTGAGGTTCATTTTTACCCAAAAGAAAACAAATAGGGTTAAGGTTTTATAGAGTAGCCGAGAAGCTCTAGATCCTCCACTCATAGATGCCTCACCCCGCACAACCATGATCCTCGATGCAGAAGAACTCCAAGTCATAAAGGTCATTTTCTCTTAGAGCTCTGAAAAGAAAACTAACAGCTAGAAAAGTGAAAATTCAAAACCCTAGGCTGCTTTTATATTACCCTACTTATGCCTTGGCCATTGTTGTCATCAGTAGCCTGCATTTATTGGCCGCTCAGGTCGAGAGCGACCACAAGCAGGAATTTGGGGGTCACTGGATCTGATAGCGGCCACAAACATAGGAAAAAACAAAGATATTCCCTCCATGAGAAGTAACAAAAAAATCAAATAAGCACATTTTGGTAGTTCACAATCACCATAATGGTCAAAAATAATAAAAAAATCACAAAAAAATAAAATCTCAATTAAGCCTCGTATTCAGCTACTTGCTCTATCAACTTGGCGATTGTAGCGATTCACACTCCATGTAATTCAGTGAATGAGTGAGTCATCATAAGGCTACTTGGGGCAAATAATTTATTTTAGAATCATGATGTGTCACTTCAAACCCAAATAAGACCAAGATGGTTGGACTGCTCCATGGATGCGATAGAATAATCCTAATTCCCTTATGAAATCAAAAAAACTGATCCAAGTGATAAAACATAAGCATAAATAGAGTCACTCATCCTAAATCTCTAAGAAGGCTATTGATATCTAGACCACACCCCAGGATAGCAATGAATTATTATCATAAACAATTGGAATCACACTTGGATGGGTTTTGTCCATTAAAATAATAAACATTAGAAAGGAACCAAACTAGTCATGTTGGTCAAGCGACTTGTCACTTTAGTCATTGTCCTTCCTCACAAATTCATTGTGTGAGGAGGTAGTTAAAATTTTCAAATAATCATAATAAAATTCAATAAAATATCACTCGATCATATCAAAATTTCATTCATCCTATGAATCATTGCATACAACTATTACAAAATTTCCCCTATTTGTTGGGTCATAAGCAAAATATGACATCTTCAATTCGTAGCTCTCCTCCGATCAGATATGATTGTAGAAACATAAGATACCCAATTGTGTTTGAGGAATGAGTGCAATTAAATATGTGCAAAACCTGTGCTAAGTTAAGCCTTCCAAATGTTGAAGCAATGATTCAAGGATGCATGTTATCTTGCATAATTGGACCATCCAGTGTTGATCAAACCAATGATCATCATACATCCTATAAACATATCAGTCTATGTTTTTGCTCTGTGTTATGTTTTTCCACACAAGGCATTGCAAAAAGGGGCATCTGTAGACACCTAAAACATGTCATGTTTAGGAGAACTACTCACATAGGCACATTCATAGACCATATGACTAAACCTTGGACTTTCCAAGTATCAAAAGTGGTTCTCACCACTCATCTCGGGCAGTCTTAGCCCATCCAAGATTGGTCACTATGGACTAGAGTGGCTAAATCCTAGCCGCTCAAGTTCAGAGTGGCCAAAAATTAGTCACTGCATATGAAAATGATCAAATCGTAGTCGCTAAAGACGACAATGGCTAAGCCATAAAAGTAACTTGCTAAAAAATTGGTCCAATAATGGGAAGAAGTGGTAGTCTACATGAAATAAATGTGAGCGGGGGTAACTTTGCATTCCCGCTCATGACCAGTTCACATGGGAGACTTAAGTCCAAATTTAGACTTCAGTTAACTGGTCTTTAAACATAGAAAAGACAAAAACTTCTCATGCTAACATCCAGTACGCATGAGGGATTCAGTCCTAGGGTTTGAACATAGACCTAGGGCTTCACACACTTTAAAATATGTAAGCCTAAAAGCACCAAGGGAGCCATTCATAATATAGGATACATAATCAAATTTTGAGAGAGAAATCACTTCAGAGACTTGAGGAGAGATTTTGGGACCTAAAAGAAGATTTTCTTGTGGCGAAGCCCTATCAAATTGGAGAGCAAACTAGAGCACCTTTGAGGAGCAATGGAGTGCTAGCCGATTGAGGGTTTACCACATACAAGATATTCAACACATCAAGCAAAATGACCACCATTTCAACATCGGATACAAGCTTTGATCCATAGCCTTGGAGCAAAGGAGACAAGTTTCCCTTTAGAGACCATTGTCTTGGGCAGTGGCCTGTATGTCTAGTTTAGTGTTTTGATATTATATTATTTCATTCTATTTTCTTCATCAATAATGTAGATCCACTTCATTTATTTGCATTCATATCACTAGTTTCATTGTATTTGATTTCATTTATTGCTAAAAACCTTATCCAGGGAGGCAATCTCGGACATCTAAGTGTGTGTTGTGCTTACAGGGCCATAGGTTCATCGGATAAATCCTCAACATATGAAAGCAAGAGGATCCCTCTAGGAATCAGGCTTGGAAAAGGAGGTATCTGTAATCCCTCATACAGTTTTGTGTGCATCACCACGAAGCTTGCAAAAGTGCATCACCCATTGCAAGGGGATATTTTATACATCTGCTACCTTCCTTGTGTAAAATCATGTATCAAATGAAGGGTATCCCTTAAAGGGATTTATATGTAATTGGATCTTGTAAATATCAATACAAAAGCATTCATTCATTTATTTCTTCACATTCTAGTTATATCTTATTTACGCCCTTCATTTAATACATGTCTAACATTAAAATATTCAATTAAATTACAAGTAAAGTAGGAGGGACATCACATCACTTCCTTGGGGTCTCTACACCATGTGAACTTATCCCTCATGTATATAGTTTATATATTAATTTAATATCGAGGGAACACATCACATTTCTCTAATATAAGGCCTCCCCAAAAGGATGTTATATTTCATGGCACCTTCGTTCACATGACACATCATAGGGATGGTCTTAAGTCCAACCTAAATTAGAAGAACTATGGTACCTACCATTGAGCATATCGCATCATTGAATGCTCTCAAGGTGAAAGTGGAAGGTACAATATGTGACTTCGGCAACTTTAAATACGTTAATGCCTTGGTTGTAATTATGTTAATTGATGACCATGTATCAATCAAAAATTGTTTGAATAGTTTTTTATTAACACATGCAATGATATGTAGTAGTGGGTCCACTATAATAGTTGAAACTATATTAATATCATGATTGTGAAATTGTATCACCAGTTCACTACACTGTTGGACATATCCCATGAAGTTTGTAAATGCTTCAAGGTTTTGGGACTAAAATTTGATTGATCTTAGAATCTCCATAAGCATCTTCCTGTGCTTGGGAGACTACTGAATCAGCTCATGGATTAACAACTTCATTGGATTTGACTATAGGCTTTGAACTAGCCTACCCGTAATGGTCACCACCAGTATTGTTAATGGGCCTAGAATATTTTGTGCTAGCATTTACTAAGGCACAAAGTTTACCATAATAGGAGCTAGAGACGGATTTGGTCGTTCATACCTCCCTTTTCTTGTGACAATATTAACCATGTTGATGAATCCTTGAGTTGGTGGTTTGACCTACACTTGATTCAACTAGCTAGAATTTTTCCTCGATGGCTCATGATTTGGTAAGGGGTTCTTAAAGATCCCCATATTTTGGTTGTCAAGCACCTGAGGGTTGTCCATAGTCAGCTCACCTCTTTCAATCATGTTCTGTACTAAATATTTGAAACTCAAACATACATATATGCCATGTCCTTTCACCCTATGGAAAGCACAATACAAACCATCCTTATATCCCTTAGGCTTGGGTTGATTAGGGTCTATCAGTTTAATCTCTAGTAAGTGCATGGCCTTGGCCTCGCATAGTTGATAGAATATCAATGTCATAAAATTCAATAAAGGTGTAAAATAGCAAGGTGGGTGTTGTTATTTATTCTTATCATTTTGTTATTATTGTACTGATTGTATCATGTAGGAGGAGGTTGGGCTTGATAATTCTATTACTGCCTCTTATCCCTTTTCTAGAGGTTTAACACCACTTGATTAACATGGGCCGGTTTGACTATTCCTTCTGATTGTGGGTGTTCTTTTTATTCCATTACTTATTTTTCTTGAGTTTTAAGTTACCCTCCTATAACCTGATATCCTCTATTATCTTATCTTGTGCCAAGGCATTCTTGAATGTTTGGTACTATTGTAGCTATAATAGTAATGAGATGTGCTTTGCACAACTCTTGGTAAACATATAAGTTAGTTTAGTAGTCAAAATAGAGAATGGTAGCTTTACCATTATCTTTCTCCATATTTTGCTGTAATCCATGGTCAACTCATCATCATATTATAATAAAGCAAACAGATTGGATAGATTAGCCTTCTTCTTGATGCTAAAGGATAAGTGTTCAAAAATGCATCAGCCAATTGTTTGAAGTTGGTTATGTTGTACCATTTGAGTTAATTGAACCACCTGAGAGGGTTGTGATGAAGGTTCTTAGCATTAGAGAATCATTGCTTTCAATATGAAAGCACTTATCCATAAATCTCATAATATGCTCTTGATAATCCTCCTCACCTTGAAACTTATATAGCTTTGATATCTCAAAATGCTCAAGATATGTTGGAATTGGCACCAAAGGACATAAAGGTTCATTATGAATCTTATTTAAGATCAGTTTCTAATAAACCATTTATTGCTTCTCTATAACTCGAACCTTGTCTGCAAATGCTTGATAGACCTTCGAAGACAAAATTTCCTCTTCTTTAAGAGGTCCACAAGGAGCCTTTAGAAGAAAATTCTTCTTCAGATGAGGTGGGGAAATGGGATCATCCTCCACGTATACTAGGGAGATCTTAGGATATAACTATTCTTGATCCTCTCCCACTTCTTCTTCATACTATATATGTCCATTTTGTTCGAGTGCTTGGCACTTTACCATGTATTGGGCCATGTGACGAGTATGGTTCTCCATATGTTCAGGGTGTATATCAGGTTGTGAAGTAGCTTTTCTATGAGTGCGCTTCCTGTATTCACTACGAGGAGGCAAGTTGTCTCAAGCCAATCGCTCCTCTCACTCAGCACGCTCCTTCTGATCAAGGATGCATTGTTTGCATATGTGTTGCTCAAAAATATTTTTCTTATGCAACCTCTATATTTGAGTATCCTCCTTTTTGAGGTGCTCATTCTCTACACAAACATCTTCCAATTGATCTTGGAAGATCTGCTATCACTACTCTAACACCAGTTTTTGTGATCGATCCATAAGATCGGTTGTATGTGGTCTCTAGTGTACTCATTTAGTCCAAGCAACTTTATCGGTATGACCTCCAATAGATTTATTTTCCATGCTCTTGCCCTTGTCTATGTAGATAAAATTAACTTTCTAGTGTTGTCTATACTATGTGCCTAAGTAGGTCGATGGGGCAACTATAGTGCAAGAACATTTAGAGAATTCTACTGGCTCTTTGATGGTCTAAAATGTGTTCTCACTACAAGAACTCATAGAGTTAGAATGCACAATAGAGGTTTTGTAACCAAGATGCCCTAAGACTCTATCTAGACCATCCAACTATCTGGTGCACTATGGCTCATGTGGTGGTGTATCATTGACTCTAACATTATATATATCAAATGTGAACCTACCAGGTTCATTGTTTTTGGTAGTCAACATGGGCCTATGCTATGAAGCAAGCCTATCTTCCTACTCCTAAATAGATGGATCTTCTATTTATTTATTTTGAGCTAGTGGGGGTCATGAACCACCCCTATATTGAGTACGTATGGGAATGAATCTATTTATTATTCCCTCCTCAATGATGTACTCTTTGATACATCCATTGGATCCATGAGGTGTACAATCATGATACATGCTACCATGCATGAAGGTCCCATGTTGGGATATTTCATGCTCAGATCCATCTCATGAGCCATGTGCATTGCCTCATCTAGGTGGGGTATTCTGATGAGAACCCTCGTATGTAAAGTTATCCCCTCTAATGCTCACCAAACATCATTTGATAGGATCTCGTGAGTGAGGGTTCTCTACATTATGTTATGCAATAGGAGGAGATTCAGCCTCAACCTCACTCCTATGATGATATCAGCCTCTCTATGTTTGCACCATGATATTATATTATCTCTTATGTATTTTTTAAGGCAAACAAAAAAAACAATGATGATTATCTCTTTTAAATTTTGTTTGTGAGCCCTAACTGGTTTGATGTGTTTGAGATTTGTTGAAAACTCTAAACTACTCTAATTATGTTTGAAATTGTTGATGATATACTCAATAGTTTAAGGCTTACACTTGTATACTCGTAACTCGACAATCGATAAACAAATTTATGATCATGTAAGTCAATATATAATGTGTGGTAACGAAGTCCACACATGATTAGGGAGCATAGGTTCTCTCAGTTCTCACCTTGTTCACCTACAGTTAGTGATATACCTCTCCGAAGAGATATACATGCAAATTTTCCATGAGCTATGTAAGTTCTCAAATCCGATATTGGTCTAGTAATAAAGGATCGAGGGAGTTGAGCCAATGGATGGAAATCACTAACACCATCATTGAACCCTACTAGTGGTTGGATGTGACTTCCAAATCACTAGGGTTTACGTGTCATGGTGTGTGTGGTTCTTTTTAGTTTGCATGAAAAATATAATGCATCAAAAAACATTCACATGATTTTCCCTACATGCTTTGAAATAGAACGTTTGATTTTAAGAGAATGCATAACTACGCTAGATTATTTTCATAGAATGCAATTCTACCTATGAAGGAATGGCCACTAATTAAAAATCAAAACATGAAATAGCCTAGACCACTAGAGACTAGGGCAGACTACATTAGAGGTCTGCTATTCCTAGCAATGGCTAGTAGAAAAATTAAAAAACATCTATAAATTCTTCATTCTACTTTTTGCTAAGTTTTCTAATTAACATACATCTATTGCATTTTGCTAACACAGATAGAAAAATATAGAGATAGGGAAATTGTCCTACCTTCGATCCAAATTTGATGATGGTGTATGCTATTTGTTGTTGTTCTATTTTTTGCTGACCACATCTATCAAGTGTGGCTACAACTATTACCCATGGTTGAGAGGCGCAACTACAACTGTTCACTGTGGATATCAGCCACGACTGATATTTACCATAAAAAAACATAGTAAGTTAGAATTTGGAAGCATAAAATGTAGATTTTCCATAGTGATCACCATATATATGATCCTAAAAAGACATACACCTAATCTAGTAACAATTTAAAATCACATAAAGCACATACATAAATTGACAAAATTGAAATAACCAAAGGAAAGGTGCCTTTAATCAAAATTGAATCAATTCATGGTTACAAATTCATCCCTCTTAAGGATACCCAATGTTATACAATGCTACAATCATAAGAAATCCCTCACAAGGGTAGGTGTAATCCGCAGGCCTTTTAGAATGACATGAACTGCTCTAGGTCAATGATGACCTTCTTCTCTCCTTGGAAGAGGTATTTGTTACCTTGAATGCTTTGAAAATGGAGTCTTGAAAACCCTGTGTTCAAGAAACAACAATAAATTATTAAAATAAAATGATTCCTCTCTTGATGAGTCTTTTAGATAAATCTTGCATAAAACATAGTGTACAATCCTAAAAAGCATACAAGAATTGACAAATTAAAATAAACCATAAAGAAGGGTTTCTTTTATTAAATTTCCATAAATTCAAGCTTACAAATCCATCCCTATTAGGTATACCCAATGTGATACAATATTAAAATTATAAATAAAATACCCACACAAGGGTATGTGTAATCCACAAAATTTTTAGAATGACACGAACTGCTCCAAGGTGTCGATGACCTTCTTCTCCATGATTAGAGGTATTTACTACCTTGCATGTCAAAACCCTATTAATATTGCATACAATAAACAACAAGAAGCATCAGTAATAAAGGATACCTCTCTTGATGAGGCCTTTTGAGGAAATTGCATAAAGAGGTGCCATAATAAGCATGAAATCAAGAAAATGCAAGAAACATATTAAACCTATGTTAAGCATGACAATTAGCCATTATGAAAGTAAATGAAAGATAAACATATCTATCTAATGACCTAATTAAGAAAATTAATACATATAAATGTGAAATATAACAATTATTATCCTAGATGTTATAAATACCAAGATGAGAAGAAAGACTATCCTAACTCATGGTTCTACCGGTGCAATATCTCTAAGAAAGCAAAACTAGATTAATCCTATTCAATCTACTACAAACAAAGGAAAAATACTACTAAGATCAAGGATAAACAAATATTGAACCTGATCGCAGGTTTGTCACATGGTGAGCACTATTAACTATGACTAATAGCCACAATTGACTCTAAAATGTTGTAGCTCTCCAAATTTGGCTTTGGATATCCAATATTCCCTGAGGAATTGATGATCAAGGGTTGCCTCAGTGTCCTCTGACTGATTTGGTGGTTGAATTGCTTTGTTCATCGATGGATAGCTTGTTATCCATTTTCTTGATTCTCCTAGCCTCCTAGGACCTCCATGGCTTCAATTGCCATTTTTATCTCCAATTACTAGCAATAAAGGTCTCTCTCAATGCAAGTAGGTGAGTAATGAATTTGGTAGGGCTTTGCTACTCAAATTATCCTATGCATCTCTCTCTATCTCCCATTTTGTATGGGGTTCTTATAGAATTTTGGAGGGCTATGTACTATCTTCTTGAGGAAGCCAAGATCAATATTGGACACTTGGAGAATTTGGAGGGAATATTATAGATCTTTCTACCCCAAAAACACTCTAATCTACAACCAATTGGTTGTTGCAACTGAATTTCGATCGGCCAAGGTCCAACTAATTTTGATTGCTATGACTCTGAGGCACAGTCAGCTCTATTAACCATGGGTCTCAGCCATGGCTAATGATGGTTAGGCCAAAGTGACTAAATGAGTGGTTATAACCACTACTATACCTTGGTATCTGTCCAAGGTCTTCCATGTGGTCTTCCAACATATCCCATATGAGTAGTCACCTCGACATGATGCATTTTAGGTGTCTACAGATGTCCCTTTTGAGATGCATTATGAGATTGAACAATGCTGAGCAAAAATAGACCTCCTAAAATGATGTCATAGGTTAGATAATGATCATTGGTCTGATCAACATTAGATGCCCAAGTCTTGCAAAGAGGGCGTGCATCCTAGAATCATTGCTTCCAACTGGATGGAAGGTAAAATTTGAACAAGATTTGGCAAGATCTAGTGATGATCGGGAAGCTCAAGGCTACTATAATATTTTGCACCATATAGATCTAAAATGAGGAGAGCTACTAGATTAAATATCATATTTAATTTTTTCCCCAATAGAGGGTAATCTTATGATAGTCGTTGGCAATGATTCATAAGACGAATGCAATTTTGAAAATATCAAGGGATATTCTATTGACTTTGATTATGATTATGATATTATGACTATCCCATCAAGCGATGAGTTGATGAGGGTACTGATAATTAAATTAAGCGTCAAGTCGCTTGACCACTATGAATGACTTTGAACAATTTTAGGTTTAGCATTTGAATACTTAGCAATGCCTAATTAGCTATGATTGCAACTATTAATAGTAATTGTACATCTATATCCCATGGATTGGTCCAACCTTAATGGCCTTCTTAGGGAATAAAAATGATAACAATTCCAATTAGGCATGTGTTGAATCACATAGTTTGATGATTTTCTAAAAATATCATAGGATAATTGTGATGAATACCTCGTTTCCCTGGAGCAGTCCAACCATCTAGGCCTTATTAGGTATTGAAATGAAGCATAACAATTTTGCGATGACTAATTTACCCCAAATGTCCTTATGATAATTTACTCCTATTTCTAGATTGCATGGAGCACAAGTCACTACAACCACCAAGTGTATAGGGTAAATAACTAGTTACAAGGCGCATTTCGCTTTTGTTTTATCTAATTTTTTTATTATTTTTCAATTTTTTTCAATTTTGATTAGGTTGGTATTTTTAGGTTAGCATTTTAGAACTCCACAAAGTGGGATTTGATAGAATTTATTGTAGTTTGCTAATTGCACTTTTCAATGGTAGCTAGAAATGTCAAATTTCTTAGTCATGGGTCAGACCCGTGGGCATAAAACCCTAATTTAGGGACCAGAGTTGTCAGGCATGATCAGGACTGAAATAGGAAATATTTAAGAATTTTGCACAATTTAAAAATTTTATTATTTCTTACTACAATTGAGAATCTAAGATCTTTGAGAGGTGAGAAGACAAATCTGATATGGAATGCTACCGCACTTTGACCTCACCAATTACCCAAAATCGATGGCAGACCAACTTGAAGGAGCCGGTGTTTCTAAGGTATAAGCACGCAACTTGATAATTATTTGCTTTTACCGATCTTAAAATTAACCTCATTAATTAATGGACTAAATTAACCTCACTAAACTACCGGTAATGAACCTGACCCTAGTTAGGATTAGCTTAGGTTAGCTTAGAGGGGAGGGTTTAAATTTTTTTTGGGTGTCTTAGGATGGGAAATGACCCTGAAAAGGTCATTTATCCTAGCCGTAGTTGGCAGGCACAGTCCCCAATTTTCAAATTGGGGGTTGTGGCTATCAACCGTGGCGGGATTCAAATTCCAATAGTCAAAAATTTGATCACCATCCTGATCGTGGATCTAATCCGCGGTTCGAAAACTTTAGAATTTTTTTTAATTTTTTATTTTTTATTTTATTTTTAGTAGAATTAATTTATTTTTTATTTTTGAAGTGTTTTTTTCCATTTTTTTTGGTTTTCTTATATTTTTTGATGTTTTTGACATTTTTATTTTTTTTGCTTGATTTTGTTCAATTTTTAATTTATTTTTCCTTATTATTCTAATTTATGCCAAAATTTGACTACGAGGACGAGAGAATCTTAGATCCTTTACAACTTGCATGGTGCTTTGTCCCTGACAGAGATGAGATGGTTCAAGACCATGGGATTTGGCTACATCTTGTGCCTCCTCACCATTGAGGCCAAAAAGACCTACATGATTGTATTGGCTTGATGTTGGGACGTGTGGACCAATACCTTTCATCTACTGATAGTTGAGATGAAAGTGACTCTAGAGGATATCTATCGCATATTTTGACTCCCTCTATATGGCGAGGCCATCACAAATTTACTGACTAAGGTGAAGAAAACCATATTTGATCACATATTTTGTGGTCACAATGATGAAGAAAATAAGCTTATACTGATAGGGGGTGAACAGTATAAGACCAATTTTTACTTTTCTTTTCAAATTAATATTATGCAGTGTATAGATAACAGTATCAATAGCAGCAATCAAAGCAATGCACAAAATACCATGCATAATAGAGACATCAATTTTAATGTGGTTCACCCAATGTGGGTTACATCCACAGAGAAAATATTTCTTCTAAATATTTCTCAAATAATCTCTTGGGAATCTGTATCGCTCCAAATTTTTCACACCCTTACCTTCAAGCTATAGGATTCGTGCCCGGAAGGGGGATGTGAAAAGGATGGCACGGTACCTCAGACTGAGAGGCCTCACAAAGGTCTCACCTCTTGAGCGAGGTGTATTATGGTGATTTTTTGACGGATGGTGGGTTCACCAGGAAACATTCAATGGCAGTTTCCACGCCTAGGTTGGGAATGTGTTTTATGTGTTCATTTTAGCCTTAAGCATTCAAGTCCTAGGTTTGGCCAAAATGCGTCTAAGCTATTATATATGAAGATGCAGGTTAAATGAATACAAAAAACTAAATTAAGACAGAAAATAGAGAAATTGAAGAATGTTAAAAGAAAATACCTGATCCGGATGTCTGATGAAGATTCTGATTCTTAAAGCAGTCAGGATCGTCTGGAATTCGACAGAATCGTCTGAGATCAAACAAGATTGTTTGATATCTGACGAATTCATTAGAGACCTGCAAATAGAGAAATAGGTGCAAAACATAGAAAATACAACTATTCTAACATATGGAAACAGTGTAAATTGACAGTAACAATATCAAACAGAAACTTGTGAACAGAAATATGAATGCATTATGCTAATTAAATAATAATTATGACTTAATTATGCATTTGATCTAGATGGGTGAACTCCAAAATGTAGAATATCATAAAATAATGAATAAGCTAGCTAATTGCAGAATAAAAAAATAGAGAAAAGATGGAGAAATGCAAATTTTAGGCACTGATTGCCTCAATGTTGACTATAGTCAAAATCATCTCGCATTGGTACGAAATCATCTCTGATTCAACAGGATCACCTCCGATCTGAATAGGATCGTCAGCGACGATGTAAGCTTGCTCTGGATAAAAAACACTAAGGTACCTGCAACAAAATTGGTATAGAACTAATGCAAACAATAATTTGAGATATCTTAATGCGTGTGAAGTCAGTTTACAGAGGATTTCAGCCAGGGGGGTGCTAAGGGGAGGTATTAGGATTAAATAGGCTTAGGAGGGTGGTTAGGAGGTTGGAGATCATCCCTATTTGGGAGATCTCCAACGAGGGAGGGTCTCTAACAACGCAGACACACTTCTACCCAGATTAGAGACCCGTTGGAACAGAAGCTAATTGTGCAAAATTAGTTTTGGGACAAGATCGTCTAGACGTCCTAGCCCAGATGAAATCGTTTGATCTGGGGTGATATCGTCTGATCGACAACGATATCGTTAAACGGTCAAAATAAACTCTAAAAATGGCACGGGAAAGGGGGAAATGGATTACATGACGGTTAACGGGCGGTTTGGGAGGTTAAAATTTGAATTTAAATTATTTACTAGAGTAAATGTAATTATTAAGATTTCACTGTGCCAATTTTAGGGTGCTACATTTTTCCCCCTCTTTAGCAAATTTTTTGAAGAAAATGCGTTAAAGATGAGTTCTTCTCAATTTATGAGAAAGCAAAATTTTTTCCCATTTTTAGGCGATGATTCTTGGTCGAATCGTATGACAGCTTACTATGGTGCCCCCTCCGTGTTTTTACCCAAATCGAACGTTTGAGGTAAAAACACGAAAAAGCAAAAAATTTTAAAATGTTTTTAATTATGTTTTGAATAAAATTAAGAAAAATAGGGTAAAACCCTAATTCATTTTTACTGTTCATTTTTCTAGTTTTAGAGCTCTACAAGCAAAAATGGTGGAGACGGCGCACAGATCGACAGAGGTCCAACGCGGGCTACGGGTAAGAGTCTAGAATTAACTTAGAATGCTTGAATTTGAATTTACATGCTTTTTAGGTGAATTTTAAATGAATTTTGAGCATCACGGCTATTTTTGGGTCGTCGATGTCATTGGGACGAAATCGTCCTGATTTCGACGAAATCGTCTCAAGTTCGTCGATTTCGTCTAAGGGCAAAATCGGCGAAAGGGGGACGATTTCATCAAATTAGAGACGATTTCGGCTTGCGAAATTGGAGATGATTGTGCTCAAATTGGAGATGATATCGTCCAATTGTGGACGATATCATTAGTTCTAAAATTGAAGTTATTATAACTTGCATTTTTAATTAATGATTTTTTATTAATGATTTCTTGTTGTTGTTTATGTTGCAGAGAGGATTGCTAAAGAGCAGGGAATGGAAATATGGATTTTTGAGAGATGACTTGGCTGCTCTAACATAGGCAAAGTGAGATCAGCTAACATAGGCTGGCTTACTGCATGTGGTAGAAATGCCACAAGTGTCTACAGACATGGGGCTACTGACAGCCCTGGCAGAGAGGTGGTATCCGGGTTCTTCCTATTTTTGGCTACCTATAGGGGAGATGACTCCCACATTAGAGGATGTATGGAGGATTTTGAGAATCCCCATACAAGGACGGTTGATCACTCTTACGACCAATCAGGGCCATGCTATGATGCAATTGTGTGGTGACCCGAGCTTCACCCTGGAGAAGGGTGGAGTGAACATCGAGGTGCTGCGTCAGATGCCTAGGGCATCTAGACTCACACAGGTTTTGGTCGGAGTGGTCGGTGGACTTCTGCTATGCCACCAGAGTGGGTGCAGGGTACCATGGATGCTAGCAGATGTGATCTGCGACATGCGGGACCATGGTTACAGATTCTATTGGGGCAGTTTTGTGTTATGTCGACTGTATAGGATCCTGCATGGGGTCGTGTACAAGGGCGGCCAATGTCTAGTTATGACATCGCTCCTACAGGTTTGGTGCTAGGAGCACATTGTAGTGCGGAGGCCGATAGGGCTTCCTTTGATAGGGATTGATGGGGAGAGGCCCCGAGTTTTCTATTGGTGGCTCTGAAGATGGTCACAGTGGTGGATTGACCTACCGATGTCCCAAAGACTGCTGGATGACCTTGTCCCGGACTAGATCACCTGGAGGCCATGGCGAGAGCACCCAGGGTGGGCCGAGGATGGACAGGAGTTGTCTTGCATCAGGCAAGTTTGCTAGTTGAGGATGGAGAGGGGAGAGGTGGAGCTCCATCGCTATGACCGAGTTTTGTGACAGTTCGGTCCATAGTAGGGGGTACCATCTCTCAGGGATTACGAGTTTTCTAGGACTATCCGAGATAACACCATAGTGAGCAAGGCTCCAAAAATGTAGCACTTCTAGAGTCAAGACTCAGACAATGCCCCCATTTAGCCAGTGGATGGGGATGACACAGGGGTAGTCGATGGCTATGATTCCTGGTACATAGGCATTCGCCCTCCTCGGATGATGAGGGCTCAAGGTCCGATTCACATAGTTGTGCGTCAAATAGGGAGGCGACGCCAGGCGACTATGGAGGCAGCCCAAGGTCATAGCGGGAGAGAGCAGAGGAGACCATAGGTGCAGGAGAGGCCGTGATAGTAGGAGAGGATGGAGGAGAGACCCCCTTCTCCACAGAGAGAGAGGCCACCATCGCTCGATAATGGCAAGGGTGTCGACACTGGGGAGAGCAGTGAGACAACGACTCTCTGTGGACTTCTTCTCGATCGACAACTAGGACTCACAGTACCACACATACTGTGATGGGGCCACCTTGTCCACCTCAGGGTGGGGGAGGAGATGAGGCTGAGAGCTTGAGGGGTTCTCGAGACACTGCACAGAGGACATTTGATTGAGAGGATTGAGTATGCCAAGATGTAGATTGTGGCATACCAATCTATTTTTGAGATGATGTACATATTGTTGATATATATAGATGAGATATTTTTGATCATATGACTTGTGTTATGTATTTTTATGATGCTTTTATGTTTGATTGATTGATTTGATGATTCATGTAATTATGTCATTGGAAATATTATAATTTTGATGTCATGTTTGTAAGATTTTAAATGAAATAATCTAATGTAACAAATTGGTTGTTTGTGATGTAATGTGATAAAAAATAAAAAGAGACTTCTAACAATAATTTCAAATGACATTGTCGCTATTATAGACCATTTCATGGAGTCGCCACTCACTCGGTCATCAATCTAATCCCAGTATAGAAATATTGTTAAAAAGTAAAAGAGTGCTTAAGAGATTGTCTTAAGACTTTGATGCAATGGTGCAAATGATGGTGATGATGGTTTGTTTTCAGATTTTCATAAAAATGGTATGCATGAAATAATGTTAAAATTATTTTTGCTAGGCATAAATTCCTAAGTGTGATAAAATTTTTGGATAATTCGCTAGGAATTATACCATCATTGCAAAATTGAAGGTTGACATAATGACCTGAAATATTGATAATGTGTTTGCTTTTTAAAAGCATAATTTGTGTAAGATAATGATTAAGTCATATGTTTTTTCATGATTTTTAATAAATGGGGAATAAAAATTGTTACAATGGTTTGTGCTAGGCATAGAATATGTAGGTATAGACTTATACCATCATCGCAAAAATCAAGAAAAAATAGATAGTTTTATTGCACAGTTGATTAATAAACTAGAAAATATGAAGATGAGGACTTGCGCTAGGCATAAAATTCCAATCTTGGTTTTAGAACTATACCATCGTCGCGAAAGTCAATAATATATGTGTTTTTGATTGTATGGTTTGAAAGAAATTTTAATTTTTCTATTATGCATGTAGTTGTCTTTATACTAAACAATTGTACTTGAAAGAAGAAAATGAATTATTCCAAACAATTTTTGCAAAAAATATTTCAAAGTATTTTGAAGACAAAAGTTAGATTTATAAGGAATCTCATGTGCATATGTGAGTTCATTTCCAATCTTGATTTATCATAATGATACACAAAATCTCTCAAATACAAATGTGTGTGCAATTGCATTGTTCATTTACCAGTTTGAGCAAGATAATATGATACAAGTGATTTGAATAAACCAACTAAGTGTTCATTAACCATGATGTAGATGCATATAACCATACTAGACTACTATGTAAGTCATATTATCAAGAGCTAGCTAATCCATAAGCAGACATAGGTCTATATAAAAGAAGGTCACTAATGTGACAGACATATCGCCACGCTAGGAGTTACCCAAGGCCAAGCAGGTTGGGCACAAACCACCTATTATGGGGCTTACCTCATAGTTTTTGAATAATTGAGAATTCCAGGGATTCAAGCTCATCAACCCTTATTTTCTTTTCAAAGGATAGGGAAAGGTATTTTATTGCTTTTGCTTTTTGATTTCTTTTGCTTTTCGTTTGTATTTTTGCTTGATTTTTGAGATAATGCTTTAAACATTACTGTAATGAAAATAACTTTTTTCTTTCTTTCTCTTTTTCTTGAACTTTGCTTTTTGTTCTATACTAGATATACTTGCTCGGATTAGCTGTAGAGTAAGGTATTTTTATTCTGGGTAGGGGTGAGCTTGTCCTTTTGCCAATTCTCAAAAATTCTAGACCATGTGCATGATAGGATAGCAGGGGAAACTTTTCACTCAAGAAACCACTTCTACTATGTAGCAAAGCATGGAAATTACAAATATAATCATTTTATTATGAAAATATGTGTTTGGTTTAAGTAAATAACAAGATCAATTCTCTGTGCTCAAACTTTATTTAATTGAATTTTATGGATTTTGATATAAGAGAGATTAGTAATCATGCCAGATAAAATCAAGATTATTTATTTTTTGTGAGTGTGAAAGTGAGGGATTCCAAATAAATGCTAATTTATCCAAAATAATTTGAAACATATAACTGCAATAATTGTAAGAAAATATATATAAATGATTTTTGAGAAGTTTTGAGAATGTTGACTCTCTCTTTCTTCTTTATTTTGTTTTGGTTTCGAAAGAGTCAAGAATATTGTTGTTTTTATATTTTTATCATTATTTTGTTTGTTTTTTTTTGAAAGAATTAACAAGTGCCATAAATAAATATAACAAATAGTTTTGAAGATTTTGATGATTATGAATGTTTTTGGTGTTTTTTTTTTTTTTTAAAGAAATACAAGATAGTGATTTTGAACAAATATATACATGGATGAAATGACCAAATTTATACATAGTCGTTTAAGATGCAAAATATTCATGGGTTCTTTAAGTTCTTTACCATCTAAGGTAGATAATTTGTATGCTCTTGATTCAAATTTAGCAGTAATAATGTATGGTCCAAGCCAGTTGGGCTCAAATTTACCTTTAAGGTCCTTAGTTGCATTTGTATTTTTTTTATTTTATTTTAAAACAAGGTCGCCGATCTCAAAGGATCGATGACGAACTTTTTTAGTATATGATCTTTTAAGCTTATTTTGGTAGGCACGGAGATGCTCCAAAGCATTGATGCATTTTTCATCTAGGAGTTCCAGCTGACTGAGTCTGCCAGCACGATATTCATCTCCTACTTCGGTATCTTGAAGTAGTAGAGCCAAAGAAGGAACTTCTAATTCAAATGAAAAAACTGCTTCAGCACCATAAACTAAAACAAAAGGTGAAGTCCCAGTGGGGGTTTGAACACTAGTTTGATAGGCCCACAAGGCTAGATATAACTGAATGTGCCAGTCACGACCAGTTTTATTGACCAATATTTTGAGAATTTTGACCATTACCCTGAGGATAATAGGGAGTGGACCAGCGATGTTGAATCTTATATTTTTGGCATAATTTTTTAAAATATTTATTTTTGAAACAAGTTCCATTGTCAGAGATGAGATTTGCAGGAATTCCGAACCTACAAATGATTTGATTAAAAATAAATTTAGAGACTTGTGTTCCAGTGCAAGAAGCTAATGGCATAGCTTCAACCCACTTCGTGAAATACTCAGTGGCGGTTATGATGAATTTGTGTCCATCAGAAGACACAAGATTGATTTTGCCAATAATATCTAACCCCCATTTTGAAAAGGGCCAAGGAGATGAAATAGCCTGCAGTTCTTGTGCAGCCACATGGACAAGGTCAGCATGTTTCTGGCACTTGTCACAATGGCACACATAATCATGTGCGTCATTCTCCATGGTAGGCCAAAGTATCCTATTCTAAGGAGATTTTTAGTGATGACACTACCACTGAAGTGTCCTCCATAAGATCCATCGTGGGATTCACTCAAGGCTGATTTGGATTCTTCTAAGTTCAAACATCTTAATAGGATACCTTCAAGAGATCTCCTATATAAAGTATTACCAATTATTACAAATCGACTTGCTCGTCTACGTAATAACCGACACTGATTTCTATTAGAATTTGTAGGAAAAGTCCCATTTTGGAGAAATATGTCTGTGTACCAAGGTTCAGGAGTAGTTTCATTGATTAGAAACACATCTAAAGGTTCTAAGCATGACTTATTTGAAGCGGGTTCCTAGAGTCGATGAATAATGATAGTAGCATATTCGTCATCTAACTCCAAGGGCAAGAGAGATGCAGCTTGTGGCCATAGCATCAGCTGCACGATTTTAAGTTCGAGGAATAGATTCCAAGGTAACTTGATAAAATAGAGACATTAGTTGTAAAACATAGGCCTTATATGGGCATAGTTTATCATCTTTGGTCTGATAAACTTCATTAATTTGGTTTAGAACCAGTTGAGAATCACCAAAAACTAAAAGGTGTTTAATTTTTAGTGCCAAGGCAGCTCGTAATCCAAGGATTAGAGCTTCATATTCAGCAGTATTGTTGGTGCAAGCAAATGTCAACTTGAAGGACAGAGGAATAAGATGTTTTTGTAGGGATATTAAAATAATACCCGCACCAACCCCACTCATGCATCGAGCTCCATCAAAGTATAAGGACCATTGTTCAATATGGTCTGCCTCTAATTGAAGGCATTCATCAGGAAACTCAATGATGAGGGGATGGGTAGACTCTAAGGGTGCAGCAGCTAATTGATCTGCAATGATTTGACCCTTAACAAAATTTTGTCCTATGAATGTGAGATCATACTCGCTTAGAGCAAGAACCCACTTGGCTGTGCGACCCGATAAATAAGGTCGACTCATGAGATACCTTAAGGGATCGTATTTAGCAATGACATAAGTTTTATGACTAAGCATATAATGTCATAATTTTTGCGTAGCAAACACGATTGCTAGACATAGTTTCTTTAATTTTGTATAGCGGATTTCATAACTAATGAAGGTTTGGCTAATATAATAATTAGCACGTTCTTTCTTTTCATCATCAAGCTAAGCCTAACATAGATCCTAAGGCAGAATCTGAAGCTAAAATATACAAGAGAAATGGGTGATCAGAGGTATTGTTTGAGAAGTTTAAAAGCTTCTCTACATTCGTCATCCTAATTAAAAGGGACATACTTCTTAAGGAGCTTAAGAAAGGGACCGGATTTGTTTGCTAGCTTATCGATGAAGCGACGGATGGCTTGAAGCTTACCTTGTAAACTTCGTAACTCAGATATATTAGTAGGTGTGGGCATATCAGTGATAGCCACAATATTGAGAGGGTCAATTTCTATACCACGTAAAGAAACTAAAACCCCTAATAGTTTACCGAACTTAACTTCGAATATGCATTTTGCTAGATTTAATCTAATAAGATATTCTCGTAATCGATTAAAAACTTTTCTCAAATCATCTAAATGATTGTCTTCATTAATAGATCGAGCTATAATATCATCTACATAATCATGTAGGATATCATGCATCATATCATGAAAAATATAAGTCATAGCTCGTTGATAGGTTGCACCTACGTTCTTTAAGCCAAATGGCATCACTTTCCAACAAAAAGTACCCCAGGGGGGTAATAAAGGCTGTTTTAGCCTTATCTTCAGGAGATATCCTGATCTGATTATAACCAGAGAATCCATCCATTAAGGACATAATCCCACTCTCGACAGTAAAGACAATGATTTGATCCATGTTTGGAAGAGGAAAATCATCTTTAGGGCATGCAGTGTTAATATATCTAAACTCTGTGCAAACCCTAACTTTGGTGGCTTCTTTCTTGGTGACTGGAACTACATTTGATATCCATTCAGCATAATCAATAGCTTGTATAAAGACAACATTCAGGAGTTTTTCTAACTCCCCTTTGACTAGCAGAGCCACTTTGGGATGCATTTTTCTAAGTTTTTGTTTAACAGGTTTAGCATCCGGATGGACCACTAGATGATGCATGACTACAGAAGGGTCTAGACCTAGCATATCTTCATATGTCCAAGCGAAGACATATTCATACTCTTTAAGGAATGCAATGTATTGTTCTTGTTTTTCTTGACTTAATTCTGATCCAATATTGATTATGTGAGGATTATCCTAAGTTCCAATGTTAATTTTAATGACGTTTTCTACCTCCATGTGTAGATATCTTTCAAAATTAGGTGGGGTGGGTGAAACACCCAATTCTTGTAATTCTTGTAAGGTTAATTTGGATAATTCATCTTGAGGATTAGTGGTCTCAAGTTGGGCTATAGTTGGTATAGAACCATCAAAATAAAATCCATTATGTAACATCTCTTCAACGGAGACATCGTGGAAGATATCTCCTTCCAACTCTTCATCGGGGTCAGCAAGCATTTCAAGGTAAGCTATGGATAGCATGTTACATGTAAACGATTTATTTTTTAGAGGCAAATCATCACACCTATCCAAATAGTCTTGATAACATATGAGTTGATCATCATCTTCAAAAGGAAAGGGTTGACCCTTACTAGGAAATAGGCCCACACCACAGTAGGCAGGCCACGGTTCTACCTCGAAAGGTTCTTTCATGCCATTTTGGAAAGGTACCAAGCCTTTCCCTTTATATCCCATTTTAAGAATTATGGGTTTAGCTTTAATATATTCATTGGTAAAATAACACCGAGCATATCTCTCATGGTGAGTTTTAATGTTCCGAGGGATTCTTCCCCAGTCATATCCTTTATAAATGAAGGCACAACTCCCGACTTGGTAAGTACTTCCCATAGGTTGTGGGAGGCCCAAAGTATGAGGAGATGGAAATAAGTTATTTAAAAGAATTGAATATTGCATGAAAGCATTTGTTTTTTCTGATATTAAGATTGTGGATAAATATGGTAAAAGTTTATCAGAAAGGGCATAAGATGTAGAAGGATCATTCCCTATATCTTTAGATGTTGAAGGTATGATATATGTTGATAATGTGGAAGTGTTAATAGATGGGTCTATAGGTTTTGAAATTATAGGGATAGAACATGAAGGATTGGTTGTAGATTGAAGATCTTTTTGAGGTTCTAAAGTGATTTGTTCGGAAGATAATTGAGTTAAATGTATAGGTGTAGTTGATGGGGTAGATGATTTTATGTGCGTGTGTTTCACACGTTTAGATGAAAAATAAGAACTAGGATGTGTGGATGACAGAGCGAGGCAAAATTGCACTCCAACAAGTTCTGCCAAAGCACACATATCAAAGGGTCTAGGGTCACCATGGATAGTGACCAACTGATTTTTAAATTCAAATTTAACACATTGGTGTAAATTTGATGGGACCGCTTGCATCACATTGATCCAAGGGTGACCCAAAAGTATATTGTACGATGTTGGGCAATGTACAATAAACATGGTTGTATCTAGGTTTCTAGGACCAACTTGCAATGGGATAGTAATAACTCCACACGTTTCTTGTGTTTCGTCATTGAAAGCTTTGATAATCATATCAGTTTTCTTCATTTCATCACTTCTAAAGCCAAACCGTTGGTAGAAGTCAAAATTGCAAATGTTTAGAGATGAACCATTATCAATCAAGACTCATTTGATAGCTACATATCCAATTAGAGCAGTAATATATAAGGGATTATCCTTATGTAAATTGTGTTGTTGGATATCTTTATCTCGGAATTCAATACAATCAACCTCTCGAGTGATGATAGTATTGGCCATGGCTTCAGGTTGAATGTTTTGAGGTACCATCATTTGGCTTAATGTAAGCATCAACTCATCCCTATGGGTAGGAGAAGATCTTAATAAATCCAAAAGGGAAATTCTGGCTGTAGTATTGGATAATTGCTCATTAATATTGTAAGGGGGTTTAGGTTGAACATTAGGAGCATGATTCCCTTTATTGGGATTTTTCAAAACAAATGGAGCTGATCCATCATTCTGATTTTGTTCTTGTTGAGAATTTTGAGCCTGTTGTCGGGTAACGACTCCAATGGTACCTACAATGTTATATTGAGGACGTTGAACTGGTCTCGGTCGAGCGTTGATGGCTTATTCATTTGAGAGGAACTGATTAGAAGAGGTTCGAGTAGTAACTCTCTTAGGAAATGGTTAGAAACATAGCATCTATGATGGGTTGAATAGGATCTGATTCATTTTCAAAACTATTTGATTGGTTTGAAGTGATGTCTAGTTCACTTTCAGTATCTGATTCTATATCACTAGAATCAGGAGTTGGAATATTATGTAAGGGCCTGGTCGTAACCATGGAGAAAGTTGTGTCAAATATTTGAGGATCAGGATTAAGTAAATGTCCACTAATGGTTCCTACATATCGGGTAGGAGGAGGAACATTATGATGTTCGATTTGATTGGCTACCTCTTTACCATGTCTTGGTAAAGGGTGTTGAAATATGTCTAATGATTGATTAGCATTTTGATTTTGATTTTGGGTAATGTTCTTTTGAGCGTTATTAGGAGCATTTTGTTTAGGTTGGAAGGCTTGCACCTCCATTTCATTATTATCAATCAAATCTTGTATTTTATGTTTCAACCTTTTACAAGCGTTGGTAGAGTGTCTAGGTCCTCTATGGAAATCACAGTGTAAGTAAGTTCTGTATCTGGGTATAGTTGGATCAGGTTCTCGGATAGTTGGTAATTGGATCAAACCTCTTTTGAGTAATTGAGGTAAAATAGTTGATAAGGGTTTATTTAATCAAGTAAATTCTCAAGGAGGCTTATCAGGCGATTTCAATATAAATTTTTTTGTTGTCTTCATTGCATTGATATTAGCAACATTTCTGTTGTCAGTGACTCCGTCACCAACAACTTGTTTGTTTTTATATTGATTTTTGGATGTTTTCTCATCATCCTTCTTCCTAATTTGGCCTCTCCTAATGAGGGCATCTTCTACTCTTCGAGATAAATCTATAGCCTGATCGAAGGTAGTTAAAGTAGCAGTTGATAGCTCATAAGATATTTGTTCTTGTAAATTATTGATAAAAATGTCCAACATTTCCCTATAAGGTAGCACAAAGTGTAGTTTTCCTATCAACTGCCTCCATCTAGCTAAGAAATTAGCAAAACATTCATCCTTGTCTTGTTTTAAGTTGTATAAATTTTTAATGGTTACATGCCTCTCGATGTAGGTACTAAATTGATGGACAAAAGATTCAGCTGTTTCTTCAAATTTTCTCAAAGAATGAGTTGGCAATTGATAGTACCACTCTAATGCCATTCCACCTAAACTTTTTAGGAACATTTTTAGTAATAGCAAGTCATCATGTGATATATCATGACATGCTATCCTAAACATGCGAAGATGCTCTATGGGATCTTCGGTTCCTTTATATATAGGCAGGATGGGCATGGGAAAATTCTTAGGGTATGGTTGAGCTACAACTATGGGATCCAAAGGTTGACTACATATCTCTCGATAATTGTACGAGGGACGGTAGGGATCTATCTGGTCCATACGCAAAGCTAACTATTTCACCATGGCTTCTAGATTACTAGTTTGCCCACCATATTGGTTCGGTAGGGCATTAACATGGGTTTTGTGAGCATATGATGGAGGGACATGAAGATTAGATGCTATGTTGCTATTGTGTAAATTGTTGGTAGGAAAGGTGTTATGAAGGAATTTTGAAGTGGTATTATGATGTATTCCAGATTGTTTAAAATTGGTGTTTGGCTTCGGTTTAGGTTTTTGTTTACTTGAAGCATATTGATCAATAGTTTGATAAAGTAAAGTAGTGAAGGAAGTTTTCTTTTGTGTGGGAATGATTTTAGGCTGAATAACAGGTTCCTTAGGAGGTTGGGTAACCTGTTGTTTTGACATGTTTTGGATCATAGTGACCATATCTGTATTGGATGGCCCAACCTTATCACTTTCTTGATCAATGAAATACAAGGGATTAGTGTGCACATCAAACATATATTCCATGGCTGCTTGAGTGTTACTAATTTTCCCTTTATCAATACGAACTGCCACATTAAGGGCGTCAATGTTATCATTGAGAAATTTTTGGAAATGATCTACGTTGTCAAAAGCTATAGTTCCATCTGGAGCTACTCTAGGGGATGAGGGTCCATCCTCTTTAACACTTTCTTGTTCATTATCTTCACCTAGGTCATCTTATGGTTGATCTAGAGTTTTTCCTTCTAAAATTGGATCTTCAGGAAGGACATTTGGGTCTCTAGTTTTATCTTGTAACCAATATTATTCTTCTCCTACAGTTTCTTTACCATTCCTAAGTTTAGGCATGGTGCTTAATTTTGACTTTAGAAAAAATATATATATTTATATATATATATATATATGCAACAAGCTTAAGAGGTATATATTAATTATATATCTACTACAATATTTAAAATGAAATGTTTTTGGTTTTTGTTATGTTTTTTAGTTTTGTTTTTTTTTGTAATGATATTGTAAAGACAGCAAATGACACAATAAATGCAAGAAATAAGACTGAAAGTAATGATCTATTTTTCTATAAACAATTTATAAATATCATTAATGGGCTCTAGTTCTTCAGGAGTCATGAAGTGTTCTTCTTCAAATTGAAAATTTTCTTTTAAAAATTTAATGAAAAGAGCTATAGTGATATTATCTATCTCGGATGCTGGTTGATAGAAGTAAAGCTTGTGGCAATACTCTCGATATAACACAGATCGAGGAACTCTATTCCATATTTCCCTATCTGTAAGAAAAACCTCTTGGTCTTCTACACGACCTAGGAACTGGTGTACAATGGCTGCGTTCTCGAGGTATTCCTCGAAGGTGAATAATTATGAAGACACAAGAGCTCTCCTATAAGCTAACCATCTATGGCAGGCTCTCTGAAGTTCATGATAAAAGACAAGTTGATGAGGATCCAGGATTCTATCTAGGATAAGCCTCTTGATTTGTTTAAGTTTTTTTGACCTAGATGAGATGGCACTAAGTATTCTATCAAGTTCGTCCCACAAAAGCTGATTTCTATCTATTTCAGGCACACTAAGCATAGAATTGATTTCTATGGCTACCAATTGGTTTTCAACATTTATAGTAACTGCTAATATTTTCTTAGGAGCTACCATCTAAACATGATATTAAATTTAAATGATCTAAAATGCATCTATGTTTTAGTTGTTTTATTTTTTTTTGTTTTGTTTTCAAAAGGTTTACAATGCATTCACGTCGGGTTCACCAAAATGTATCGCTCCAAAATTTTCACACCCTTACCTTCAGGCTATAGGATCCGTGCCCGAAAGGGGGATGTGAAAAGGATGGCACAGTACCTCGGACTGAGAGGCCTTGTGAAGGTCCCGCATCTCGAGGGAGGTGTATTATGGTGATTTTTCGATGGATGGTGGGTTCACCAAGAAAAATTCAATGGCAGTTTCCACGCCTAGGTTGGGAATGTGTTTTATGTGTTCATTTTAGCCTTAAGCATTCAAGTCCTAGGTTTGGTAAAAATGCGTCTAAGCTATTCTATATGAATATGCAGGTTAAATGAATACAAAAAATTGAATTAAGATAGAAAACAAAGAAATTAAAGAATGTTAAAAGAAAATACCTGATCCAGATGTCTAATGAAGATTCTGATTCTTGAAGCAGTCGGGATCATCTGGAATTCGAAAAAATCGTCTGAGATCATACAAGATCATCTAAGATCTGATGAATTTGTCAGATGAATTCGTCAGAGACCTGTAAACAGAGAAATAGGTGCAAAACATAGAAAATACAACTATTCTAACATATGGAAACAGTGTAAATTGACAGTAACAATATCAAACAGAAACTTGTGAACAAAAATATGAATGCATTATGCTAATTAAATAATAATTATGACTTAATTATGCATTTGATCTAGATGGGTGAACTCCAAAATGCAGAATAGCATAAAATAATGAATAAGCTAGCTAATTGCAGAATAAAAAAACAAAGAAAATATGGAGAAATGCAAACTTTAGGCACTGATTGCCTCAATGTTGACTATAGTCGAAATCATCTCGCATTGGTACGAAATCATCTTTGATTTGATAGGATCGCCTCCGATATGAACAGGATCGTCGACGATGATGTAAGCTTGCTCCGCTAAAAAACACTAAGGTACCTACAACAAAATTGGTATAGAACTAATGCAAACAATAATTTGAGATATCTTAATGTGTGTGAAGTCAGTTTACAGAGGATTTCAGCCAGGGGGGTGCTAAGGGGAGGGCTTAGGATTAAATAGGCTTAGGAGGGTGGTTAGGAGGTTGGATATCATCCCTATTTGGGAGATCTCCAACGGGGGAGGGTCTCTAATGGTGCAGACACGCTTCTGCCTAGATTAGAGACCCGTTGGAACAAAAGCTAATTGTGCAAAATTAGTTTTGGGACAAGATCTTCTGGACGTCCTATCCCAGACGAAATCGTCTGATCTGGGGCGATATCGTCTGATCGACGATGATATCATCAAACGGTCAAAACAAAATCTAAAAATGGCACGGGAAAGGGGGAAACAGATTACACGACAGTTAATGGGCGGTTTGGGAGGTTAAAATTTGAATTTAAATTATTTACTAAAGTAAATGTAATTATTAAGATTTCACTACGCCAATTTTAGGGTGCTACAAAATCCTTCCCAATTACAATATTTATGGACCTCTATCCAAAAGAGATGTTGATCCCCTAAATCTAGTTTGTGGATCTCTATCTATAGAATAACTCCTTATCCTATGCTCTGGTTGGTGATCCTCTTGAAGACACTACCTCCAATGGACTAAATGTGGATCTCTCTCCACTTGAATATTCTTATCCTCACTTAGAAGACATGTCCTCAATATCCTGGCTGATGGATATCTATCCACTGGAGACTTTATCCTCTCTACTCTGTCACCTCCAAAGCTCTGTCTCAATATTATACTAAACATAGTCTAGTCGGTCTAGCACAAATATTCTCAATATCTTGCACTAAACACAGTATATTCGATCTAGCACAAATTTGCTCAACTCTTGCACTAAACACAATCCAATCAATCTAGCACAAGTCCACTCAAATCTATACTAAACACAGTTCATTCAGTCTAGCACAAATCTTCTCAATAGGTCCACTCAGAACCTTCTCAAATTTTCTCAATAGGTTCACTCAAAACATTCTCAAATCTGCTCAAAAGGTCCACTTAGAACCTGTTTAAATTTACTCAACAGGTCCACTTAGAACTTGTCCAAATCTGCTCAACAAGTTCACACAAAACTTCTCCAATTCTTCTCAACAAGCTCACACAGAACTTGTCCAAATATTCTCAATAAGTCCTCTCTAGGACTTGATCAAATCTACATTGCAAGCTTCCACAAAAGCTCACACAAAATCAGTCCACAAGCCTTTTCAAAGACTTACCTCAAATCAACTTAACAAGTCCACATAGAACTTGTCCAATCTCATAGAAGCATAAAAAGAATTGTTAGAGACTCAATATGTTCTATACTCAATGCTCAATATCAACTCAAATTAGAATATAGAATAGTTTGTTTCATGGAACTTGAAAAACCACTTCATACAACCACTTGACTAGGCTCAATCAACTTTACTCAACCAATCACCTCAAGGAACAACCCTTTCTCACAAACCCTAGTCCAAGCATATATCAACCAACTCAAAATGTTTCCAACAATGTTCAACAACAACTCTCACATAACAATGATACTCATGTTCTTTTCAAACCCTAGTTCAAGTTCTTTGCATAACATCTCACTTCAACAACAATGCTAATAAAATATTCTTCATCTAACAATGATACTCATGTTCTTATCAAACCCTAACTTAGGTTTTTCACTCAACCAATGGATTCAACAACAATGGAAATAAAATAAGGTTTTAATTAAAACTCTCAATTAAGAAAACCTTGAAGCATAAACTCACAACACTTCACTCAACCAATGGTCTAAACAACAATGCTTATCAAACAAGGTTTTAATAACAACTCTCAATCCAAAAAAACTTGAAGCATTAACTCAACCACTTTTCAAAAGGAAACCCTAATCAAATCCTTTTCACTCCAAACTTAATTTTTAATCAAGCCAATCACCTAACTCAACAAAGAAGAATTTTGCCCATACATTTTCTTGAAGAGGAGTTGATCTCACAAATCTGCCACACTCACAAATTTTTCTTTTCCAATCTTAATAAGGGTTAGAGGATAATTTTCATATCACAAAAAATAATATCAAAATTACACCTTATCACTCCAACTTAAATAATAATCAATATCCTCACAATAGTCACAAAATCCCTTTATTCAAAATAACATACAACCCACAAAGTCTTAGCCTTTCAATATTCCACAATAGTAATTTTAAGACTTTAAAAATAAAAATAGAATTCTCCTTATAAATCCTAAAGGTAATTCTCAACTACCAAACTTTATTACAAAGCAACCTTTCCAAACTTTCAACCACCAAACACCTTATACCTCCAACTTAGGTATTCAATAAAATAAAATATAAAAAAGTTACCTTTACCTTTGGAGAGTTTCAAACTCTCACCACAGCCCACACAAACATCTTTACCCATGACACAAACCATGATACAAGCTACACACTCATTGGAGAGGAATAAGCACCACGTGCTTCAAAATGTTATGCCTTCCTTGCCTTGAAAAAAGTGCACATCAACTTTGGCGCTAACACACCCACTAAAGCACTTTCATCAGGATTCGAACGTTGTCCTACTTGCACACAAAAATTAAGCCATAGCCTTCTTGCCACTAGGCCAAGGTGCCTATTTGGTTTCCAACTAATCAACACTTTTTGTTTTGTTTCCTTTCACCGTCAAGACCAACACAAAATTCGCACATCTATTTCATGAGCTCTACATTAATTCATATGCTATTCTCTTTTCAATAAAGCAAGGATGATTTAATGTCCTTTTGGCATAGGTTTAAATATTAATTTTTTTCTTTTTCTTGGAACTTCGGTGCTTCAAAATGTAATTAACCCTCATGATGTCGACGAGGATTATCAAACCCTTTGGTATTAAACCCAACCTTTGGGTTTATTAAAATATTTTTTGACTTTATAAAACCCACCTTCACATCTGAAAACATTATAATAAAAATTATAAATTTTTTATTTGGGTTTTAACCATGGCATATTTTAATATTATAATAACCACTATTATAATATTAACCTTCGATAATGTACCTTTAATATTTATTTATAAAATTTAAATTCATACTAAATTTAAATAATTTATAAAATAAATATTATAACTCCTTTTTAACTTTTGTCTTTTGCACTATTTCACTTGATCTTTGGCCTTCTTCCTGGATGTCAAATAACCATCTTTGTACCCTTTATTTCCTACTAAAATCTTTGGTATTAATGATGACTTCATCTGGTGACATCAATGACAACTTTGACTTAGGGACTCAAAATATCCAACAATATCCCCCTTTGTCATTGATGGTAACCCATACTCTTCTTACCAAAATCTGACCTTCCTTTTTATTCTACTCCCCTTGGGACATTTCTCCCCCTAGCTCAATGCTCTCTCAAATATAAAATCTCTCCCCATATAAAATCTCTCCCCAATATACACAAATATCTCCCCCTTTGACATCAATGGCAAAGGTTCACCTTTGGGGTTCAAGGCTAAGAATGAACCTCTTGGCTTAGCCCCTCCCCCAAATCCATATGAGGTGGTTAATTCTAGGGTGGGATTATTTCTACTCCCCGAGAGCAATGTTCTTTACCTTTATTTTTTTCCCTCCTTTTCCAATTTTTCTGAATCCTGATTGTTTCTCTCCAAGTCATCATCCTTATTCCTATCATCATTCATGTTCCTATTTCTGTTCTTGTTCCTATCCATGTTCCTATTCCTATTTCTATTCCTATTCTCATTCATGTTCCTATTCTTGTTCATGTTCCTGTTTCTATTCATATTCTTGTTCCTGTTCATGTTCCTATTTTTGTTCACATTCTTGTTTCTGTTCATACCTATTTCTAGAATATTTGCTCTACATCATATTTCTGTGTGACCATCATTATTGCACTTATAACACTTAATGTTATTATTATTTGGAGATGCAAATGTCTTAGGATTTCTCCTAGTGAATCCATATCCTCTTTTGTCATGAATCTTGCAATTCATTGCCTTGTGACCAAACTCATTACATGAATAGCAATACCCTTGGAAAAGCTATCCTTTCCTATATTCCTGTATTTTATGTGTCCTGCACTGTGAAGCCATGTGCCCAAACCTGTGACATGAAAAAAATATTCTATTGAAGCTTCTTTGTCTTGACCTCATTGGTCCCCTGTTCTGATTTATGTTCCATATGTACCTTATCTATGCATTATTCCTATCTTTGTTGAACACTTTATTTTCCAAATCATCCTCTAATGTCTCACTCCCACTTACACTGTCTTCTTTGGATGTGTCTTCATCTAAAGTTTATTCTTATTCAATACTTTAAGTAGAATTTTCTTCCCATTTATTTTGTACCTATTTGGAACCAAGACATGTCTTTTTGTTGGCAATTTTGGGTACATTGGGTACATTGCCTTTGCTCAAGTGTTGATGTTGTCATTGATGTCAAGAAGCGGAAGGGTTTTTGTGAAAACCAAGGTAGTAAAAATAAAAGGTTTTATTTAAAACCATGGATACCAGATTTGAAATGGGTTTTTCTTAAAACCCAAGTTGGCTCTTCGTTTCGTTGAAAAAGGTGCCCCGGTGATGAAGATATTTAATTTTAAATATTTAGTTTAAATTTTATTTATTTAAAATTTAAATATTAAAATTAAATTGAAAGGGCCGACGTGTTTGGAAATGCATCATAGTGCATATAAAATAAGGCAATGGAAATCTTTAATGTTGGATTGAATGTGTTCGATATTAATCCTCGTGCAATTTCGATTTCGTCGGAGCCCCTGCGCTAGCAAAGGAAGATGTCAAGCATGGAGCGGTCGAAGGTTTGATGGGATTGATTTTCGTGCCAAAGACGAATTACCATATGCTTCGGAGAAAAATAATGGAAGTCACGACAAAGCAAAACTTAGCAAATATAATATAGAGCATGTGCACGGGAATTAAGAGAATGTTAAATTAATTTATTGGTGGTTGCGCGATTGTCGAAACCAAGCACTTACAGGAGGGTTGTGCTTCATTTGACATGCGACAGAGACAGAAACAACATGCAGATTTTGAGGGTTCAGATTTCAAGGTTTTAGCGTCGGTGTGAGAGGGAAGTCAGAGCATGCATGGTGTTAGGCTTAATGGGTAACTAGCCCATGTGGCGCTCGTCAGTTTGTTGAGAGCGCATGACCAGCGAAGCAACACAGGGTCGAACAAGCCGTCTGCAGCGCATGAGTCATGATTAATTTTAAGGTATGTTTTTTATGGGGTTTATCTTGGGAGCTATAAGGTATGCTTTATCGTAGGAGTTATAAGGTCTCAGGTGTTTGAATGGTTTTATGTTAGTTTGAGGAGACATAAGGGTAAGGAGAATTTACTTAATTGAGTTTGGGGATTTGCATCTTAGAAAAGGACGAAAATCGCTTTTGTTGTGAGTAAGGGAGATATAAGGGTAAGGAAAATATATTTACATTAAAGCTTGTTATTGGGTATGAATATTTTAATTAAAGATACATATTTGGAGTGAAAAGGTTATGTAATATTTTGATTTATTTTATTTTATGGTACAAGTGGTTTTAGGAGAGATAAGGAAGTTGTGCAATTAAAGGCTTTGGTGATGATTATTGAAAAGTGTAGTAATGTTGATTATTTTGTGATCTACTAACCCTTGTGAAGATTGGCAAAAGAATTTTGTGATTGTGGCAGATTTCCAAAGGGGTTTCTTCACTTCAAAAAGGTATGGACACATTCTTCTTATGAGTATGATTGGTGTATGTTTTTCTGAAATAAGATTGGAGTGAAAAGGTATTCAACAAGGTTTCCTTTGGTTGGGTGTAAATCCTATTTTCTGGTTTTTTGAAGACTACTTATGCATTGTTATCATTGATGAGAGTTTTTGTGAATGCATAATTCTAGTTTGAGGTAGTGGAAGCATTGTGCACTAGGGTTTATGTTTGTGAGTCTTGCTACTTGCTTTGAGTTGGTGAAACCCTTGGTTGGCTGTTTTGAGGTTGATGGTTGAGTTGCTTCCATAGAGGTTGTTTGATCAAGTTATTGCCTTTACTTGATTCATGATATTGGGCTTACTCCATTGAGTTGATTTGAACAAGTTATTCTTTGCATTTGGTGATATTGTGTGGGGGGCTTTTTTGTTCAAATATCTTTGGAGGGAAAAGGATTTCTACTTTTTTCCTTTTCTTGTGATGATTGGTTGAATGCTTCAAGGTTAATGTTGAGTTGAATGATGTTGGTTAAACCTTGTCTTTGAGCATTGTTGTTGAAGCCCTACTTGGTTGAGAAAAGATATTGGCTGTTGGAAATAACATGAGTATCATTGTTATATGAGATATTGCTTGGTTGGCAATTTTTGGGTTGTGTTTCATGTTCTTGAGAAAAGCATATTACATCTATCTTATTCTTATGAGATTTGAGATTGAGTTGAGATTGAGATTGGGAGTTAAGTATAGAACATATTGAGTCTCTAACAATTCTCTTTATGCTTCTATGAGGTTGTGAATCACATAGGGTATCTAACCATTCTCTTTGTGGGTTCATGCCAAGCAAGTTTTTCTTGATGAACTTGTGAGCAGGTTTTGGACAGGTTCCATTGGAGACTTGTGAGCAGGTTTTGGACAGGTTCAATTAGGGACTTGTGAGCAGATTTGGATAGGTCCTAGTAGAGGACTTGTGAAGCTGAGTTTGATAGTTCTATCAAAGAACTTGAGGACAAAGGTGCATTGGTTCTATGAGAAGAACCCGAGGACATTTGTACTAGACCGAAGGACTATGTTTAGTGCAAATTCGAGGACCAGCTTTGAGGTGATAGAGTTGAGGAAAGAGGTTTATAGCCAGAGTAGGGAATATAGGTGTCTTCTATGGATAGAGTTCCATTTGCTAAGGGCAGCGGAGGCAGAGGTCTTCTAGAGGATCACCAACCAGAGCAGAGGTAGGGGAAGGTATCTCCTTTGAGCAGAGGCTCATAAATTCAGATTGGGGGAAGGTATCTCCTTTGAGCCGAGGCTCATAAACATTGTAATTGGGAAGGTTTCCCAAAGAACTTTGAGATAACTTTTAGAGAAAAGTTTTGTGGATGAACCACGTTGAAATTGTTGTGTCACTTTGTGGATGATCTTGTGCATTGTTTTGATATTGCTTTGGATATGTTGCTTTAATGTTTTGAAGTATAAAGGAAAAGTAAAAAGTGGTCGTATACTGTTCACCCCCCTCTCAGTATAAGCTTGTGTTCTTCACTTTTTTGTCGCTCCTCTTTATATCTTGACTATTTTATCCACATTCTTTGCATTGGTTACATACTTGTATAGATTATTCTTAGAATCCTCTAAATATTATTTTAGTAGTTCCACTTCTTGTGCTAACTTCTCACATTCTAGAATATTTGCTTCCAACTTATATTTGAACTTGCTTTCCTTAGCCTTTGATTTTTCTAAATCCTCTATGAGCAATAATCTTTCTTCATCACATTATTGAAATTGATTTTCAAGCTTAGAGTGTTGCTTTATTACCTTCTTTATTGTGTTAAGAGAATATATAAGTTCTACTTTAAGATCATAACCATTCTCTATTGAATAATCCTCTATTTGTTTACCTTTTTCCACATCATTACTTTATTTTGGCTTATCTTCTATAGGATCACTCACTTCTTCTTCTAATGCCATTAGAATATTTTCATCTGGTCTTTCAAGTGCATCTTAAAAATCATCATCACTAAAACTATAACCATCCCTTGTGCAATCATCTTCAATATGTCCAAATTTACCACATCTAAAACACTTGAGAATAACTGAAGTCCTTTTCTTAACTAGTTATTTTTATTCAATCATAAATAGGACTTCATATCTATCATTGTCTAAAAAACTAGCATCACTATCATTTGAGTACTTACTTAAATTATCTGCATAGTAGCTTCTCTTTTGTCTTTGGAATAACTTATTTCTTTGTCTACTTTATCCATTCTTACCTTTATTTTGGTACCTATATCTTTCTGATTCCCTGTACCTATGATCTTGTTTTTCTTCATCAGTGTTGTTCTTTGGCTCTTTACAATCTGTTGCAAAATGTCCATACTTTCCACAATTGAAACACTTAATAGATATTAGATCTATGGGTCTTTTGGAACCTTTATATCTTCTACCATAATTAGCTTCTTCATCACTGGATGACTCATTACTTGATTTTGACTTCTTACTCTTTGTCTTCTTGTTCACTTTGAATGCAACCTCTTTTAGAGGGATAGAATATTTTGTTCTTATCTCAAAAGTCGTAAGCATGCCAAGCAAAGAATTTCTTGTCAGAGAATCACTATCAATTGATGTTTCTATAGCATAGACCTTTTCACTATACCTTTTTGGAAGAGTTCTCAAGATCTTATCACAAGCATCAAATTCATCAACCTTCATTCCAAGACCTCTCATATCATGTACAAGTTCATCAATCTTAATGAGATAGTCACGAATTTTTTCATCATACCTCATTCTTAAGTTCTAAAATTCTCCTTTGATGTTTTTTATCTTAGCTTTACTGACACCTTTATCTCCTTCATATATGTCATGCGGTAGTTGCCACATATATTTTGTTGTTTTACAATCCATAACCTTCATAGATTATGATCTACTCAATCCTTTTATAATTGCATTCATAGCTCTTGAATTTGCATATATTAGAAGCTTACCTTCCTTATCTTTAGGAGGATTAATTACTGAATTATATCCAAATTCCACTGCATCCCAAACTTCATTTCCAAGAGCCATCAGGTAAAATCTCATCAGCATACACCAATACAAGAAGTCACTTCCATAAAAGACTAGTATTGTATTATTGATGGACCCATCCCTTTGATCCTTTTGATCCATTGTGTTCTTGACCACTTTTCCTTTAAGATATCAAATTCTTCTAAAGGAACCTGCTCTGATACCAATTGAAGAACATAAGCTTATACTGAGAGGGGAGGTGAATAGTATAAGACCAATTTTTACTTTTCTTTTCAAATCAATATAATGCAGTGTATAGATAGTAGTATCAATAGTAGTAATAAAAGCAATGCATAAAACACAATACACAATAGAGACACCAATTTTAATGTGGTTCACCCAATGTGGGTTACATCCACAAAGAAAATATTTCTCAAATAATCTCTTGAGAATCCTTCCCAATTATAATGTTTATGGACCTATATCCAAAAGATATGTTGATCCCCTACATCTAATTTATGGATCTCTATCCATAAGAGAACTCCTTATCCTATGCTCTAGTTGGTGATCCTCTAGAAGAAACTGCCTCCACTGCACTGACTATGGATCTCTCTCCACTTGAAGACTCTTGTCCTCACTCAGGATACCTATCCTCAATGTCCTGGCTAATGGATCTATATCCACTAGAGACTCTGTCCTCTCTGCTCTATCACATCCAAATCTCTATATCAATACTATACTAAACACATTCCAATCAGTCTAGCATAACTTTGCTCAATCTCTTGTACCAAACATAGTACATTCGGTCTAGCACAAATCTACTCATCTCTTGCACTAAACATAGTCCAGTTGTTCTAGCACAAGTCCACTCAAATATGTACTAAAAATAGTTCATTTGGTCTAGAAAAAATATGCTTAATAGGTCCACTCAGAACCTTCTCAAATATGTTCAATAGGTTCACTCAAAACCTTCTCAAATATGCTCAACATATCCACTCAGAATCTACTCAACTCTGCTCAATAGGTACACTCAGAACCTGTCCAAATCTACTCAACAAGCTCACACATAACTTGTCCAATTTTTCTCAACAAGATCACATAGAATGTGTACAAATATTCTCAATAAATCCTCTCTAGGACTTGCTCAAATATGCATTGCAATCTTCCATAAAAGCTCACACAAAATTAGTCCACAAGCCTTCTCCAAGACTTACCTCAAATCAGCTTAACAAGTCCACACAAAACTTGTTCAAACTCATGGAAGCATAAAGAGAATTATTAGAGACTCAATATGTTCTATAATAAATGCTCAATCACTTTCTCAACTCAATTTCATAGAAGCATAAATAGAATTGTTAGAGACTCAATATGTTCTATACTCAATGCTCAATATCAACTCAAATCAGAATATAGAATAGTTTGTTTCATGGAACTTGAACAACCACTTCATACAACCACTTGACTAGGCTCAATAAAATTTACTAAACCAATCACCTCAAGGAACAAACCTTTCTCACAAACCCTAGTCCAAGCATATATAAACCAACTCAAAATGTTTCCAACAATGCTAAACAACAACTGTCATATAACAATGATACTCATGTTCTTTTCAAACCCTAGTTCATGTTCTTTGCATAACATCTCAATTCAAAAATAATTCTAATAAAAAATTCTTCATCTAATAATGATACTCATGTTCTTCTCAAACCCTAACTCAGGTTTTTCACACAACCAATGGCTTCAAAAACAATGCTAATAAAACAAGGTTTTAATAAAAACTCTCAATTTAGAAAACCTTGAAGCATTAACTCACAACACTTCACTCAACCAATGGTCTAAACAAAAATGCTTATCAAATAAGGTTTTAATCACAAATCTCAATCCAGAAAACCTTGAAGCATTAACTCAACCACTTTAAAAAAGGAAACCCTAATAAAATCCTTTTCACTCCAAACTTAATGTTCAATCAAGCCAATCACCTAACACAAAAAAGAAGAATTTTGCCTATACCTTTTCTTGAAGAGGAGTTGATCTCACAAATCTACCACACTCACAAATTTCTCTTTTCCAATATCAATAAGGGTTAGAGGATAATTTTCATATCACAAAAAATAATATCAAAATTACACCTTATCACTCCAACTTAAATAATAATCAATATCCACACAATAGTCACAAAAACCCTTTATTCAAAATAACATACAACCCACAAAGTCTTAACCTTCCAATATTCCACAATAGTAATTTTAAGACTTTAAAAATAAAAATAGAATTATCCTTATAAATCCTAAAGGTAATTCTCAACTACCACACTTTATTACAAAGCAATCTTTCCAAAATTTCAACCACCAAACACCTTATACCTCCAACTGAGGCATTCAATAAAATAAAATATAAAAATATTACCTTTGCCTTTGGAGAGTTTTGAAATCTCAACGTAGCCCACACAAAAATATTTATCCATGGCGCAAACCACCACACAAGCTACACACTCATTGGAGAGGAAGAAGCACCACGTGCTTCAAAATGTTATGCCTTCCTTGCCTTGCAAAAAGCATACCTCAACTTTGGTGCTAACACACCCACCAAAGCGCTTCCATCGAGATTCGAATATTGTCCTCCTTACACACAAAACATAAGCCACAACCTTCTTTCCACTAGGCCAAGGTTCATAGTTGGCTTCCAACTAATCAATGCTTTTTGTTTTGTTTACTTTCACCATCAAGACCAACACGAAATTCACACATCTATTTCACGAGCTCTACATTAGTTCGTATGCTATTCTCTTTTCAATAAAGCAAGGATGATTTTAGTGTCCTTTGGGCAAAGGTTTAAATATTAATTTTTCTCCTTTGCTTGGAACTTCGGCACTTCAAAACTTAATTAACCCTCATGACGTTGGTGAAGATTATCAAGGCCTTTGGTATTAAACCCAACCTTTGGGTTTATTAAAATATTTTTTGACTTTATAAAACCCACCTTTGCATTTGAAAATATTATAATAAAAATTATAAATGTTTTATTTGTGTTTTCACCATGGCACATTTTAATATTATAATAAGCACTATTATAATATTAACCTTCGATAATGTACCTTTAATATTTATTTATAAAATTTAAATTCATACTGAATTTAAATAATTTTTAAAACAAATATTATAACTCCTTTTTAACTTTTGTATTTTGCACTGTTTCACTTGATCTTTGGCCTTCTTCCTGGATTTCAAATAACCATATTTGTCCCCTTTATTTCCTGTTAAGATCTTTGGTATTAATGATGACTTTATCTGGTGACATCAATGACAAATTTGACTTAAGGACTCAAAATATCCAAAAAATGACGAGGCATAGTGACATTTAGACCATGGAGGGGTCCACATTGAGCATTGGTATACCCAATAGTTCTTCACTCAATGAGTAGTTGTATTCATGCACCTGATTGTGCAGATCATCCCACAAAATTCTTCTAGAGTGAGGTTCCCTTGGAAACTCTTAGCTAGGACCATGGAGGTTATAGCAAGCCCCCCTGATCAACCTCTTATACTATCATGGGGGAGCACCATACTAGTGCATATCTATAATGAGTTGTATCAGATCACATAGAGGAGCAAAGTAGGTATCGGTTATAGCCTACTACTATAGATCTAGGGATGGCAGCATATCAGGATCAAGCATCCTACTAGTCTACCAAGCCATATTGGCACCATTGAGACAACGTGGTAGTGCTATGTAGCATCTTGGCCTCATGAGCAAGATGGATTTAGGAGTAGGTATCACATAGGGAACTAGCTTATTATATTAGGCATTTATTACAACTATAGGTGGGGTAAGTTGATTGGCATTCATACCTAGACTTCCCTCCATGAACAGAGGCTAATGATTGGCTACATTGAGAATGCGAAGACAAATGGCTCCTCAAATGCAATTCCAAGGTATGGGAGTTCTTCTACTTCTCTTATGTCACTTGTCATTTTAGAATTAGGTAGGACATTCCAAATTTGCCTACCATCTACCATAACATTAACCTAGAGAGGGACTTGACCTGTCCCAGGGTGACTCCACTAGGTGATGAGGATGATGATTTCCAAGAGTCAGGGCTGATAGATGTAGGAACCACAACCAACTATGATACCTCATGGACACTTAGGATATGGTGAGGCTTTGAGGGCCCCTCGGATAGGATTCTAGAGGACACAACCATAGAGGGTGCTGAGGGAGTAGAGGTAGATCCTCAAGGACCCTGAGTCTGTTAGAGGACTAAGGGCAGATGGAGTGAGGGAGCTACATAGGATGCACCTACAACTTAGGAGGAGGATGATGCTCTCAATGAGGGTGAGGCAAAACTTGGTAGTGATATTGGGTAGCTCAAGGCCAAGATTTCTAGCCTATAGACTCAGGTAGGCTCTCTACAGACACAACTCCTACATCGAGATACCATCATTACCACCTTACAGGCAAAGGTTGGGGATATCCACTCTTGGCTCACAATAGGGTAGACTCAATGGCATAGCTACAAGGAGGAGAAGACTTCTCTAGAGGCTAAGGTCGATTTAGCAAGGACAAATATTTAGAGGATTATAGGGCAACACATCCTATTACAGTCCCAATTAGATGCTATGATGATAGTGCATGATGCACTTAGGGTTGCGATGGAAGATCCCTCATTATCACAGGTTGCTCTAGCACCTCTAGTTTCTCCAATAGAGGTAGCATAGGGATTGGTAGGGCTAGACCCATCGATAGAGATCAAGAGACTACAGTATTTGGTACAACAACACATCAATGATCAAGAATCAAATGATACGTATATTGCTACTTTGGTTAGCGAGATAGGGCTACTCGGTGGTCAAATTTTTGAGAGGTCCATGGCTACAGGATCTTAGAGTACCCACACTCGAGAGATAGGGCAGTCCTCAGCTAGCTCCAATCATATATCACATAGGTCAGAGAGGACTTCAGGTGCCAGCTCGTAGAGGGCTCACAGGTAGGGTGGAGGCAATGGCAGAGCCTCTTAGACTGGGGGTGCAAGCCATATTTAGTATAGAAATATCACATATGTTTTTATACCATTTTTGAGTGTAAGGTCGAGGACCTACATAGATGTAGCCTACGGGTATTTTTGACCATGTCAATGTATTGTTTATTATTATTATTATTATTATTATTATTATATATATATAATCTAACATTTGAGACTCACGATATCTGTGGATTTCATATGTTTTATGGTTTATGTTTTATGAGATGCATATGGATGCAATGCTTATATGTTATGTTTATTTTATGCTATATGATGTGATGTATGGATGGCATGCACTAGCTAGATGATGGATGTATGATTTAGATGCAATGATATACATGTGTAGATGGACTACTTATGATGAATGTATATGAATGCAATATTTGATGTTAAATGCATGTGTAATTTGCTTTACTTGTATGCATTTATTTTATGATGTTATGACATGATTTATGCCATGTATGTATTGCATCATTTTTCTATGATGAATGCTATGAAAATGAACATGTAAATTTTAATCACTTAAAACATAATGTATGAATGTAGTATAAATGTAATAATATACTAAATGACATCACAAAATGTATAACAATCATGAAATTTAATTTCTACATATTTGTATAAAATTTGATAAATTGTACACCCATATGTGAGATGCAATGATATATATTGTTTCTATTAATAAGTTCTTGTAAATTAAAAGAATATGGATACCATAGTCAGTGGCCATTTAAATATCATTTTTGACATCCATATAGTATCTAACATATATTACAAATCATTCTAATAAACACTCTCATAAAAGAAAATGATTTTTTATGATTGCATGAAAATTTGTTGTTGCTATTTGGGAATTTTTGAGGTTTTCCATGAGACTCAAACACCCTAGTTGAATCATCAAAAGTTGTATAATGACTAAACTAGACTTCTAAAAATAAATATTTCACTCTAAAAGACAAAGCTATTCATTACCCCTATGTGTACAAATGAATATATTAGATAAGGCATAAGCATACCCCAGTGCCAGGATTAATTCAGCCCATTGTTGTATTGGGGATCCTAAAATTTTTATCTAATCCTAGGTTTGAACTTAATCAGACTAGACCACTAGGCAATCTAGCCCACATAAATCTAGCTCATTTGTAAATTACTTAGACCTACCCCAATACTAGGCGGGATTCATTCAACCCATTATTGTATTAGGGATCACTCTATGGATTTCAAGTAATGATAATTCTTGGGATTCAAGCTCTCCCATTATTTTCTTAATTTTATTAGGATACTTGCTCATATATAGTGATAAAAATCACTGTTTATTTTGTATATTTTTCTCTTTTTTTTTCTTTGAGTAAGGGATTTGAATTTAGAATTTGATTTAATTTTTGGGAATTTTTCTCCTTTATTTGTAAGCACGGGATTTATTTGGGTAGGGAGGAAATGTTTATCCTTTTTCCAATGACCACTACCCTATACCATTGCACCTCAAAAAATGAGCAAGTAATAAAAACTTTCACTAAGGTGACCAGGACCCCTTTGTAGTATTCATATTTCCTTGCCCTAAGTAGGATTGTTAAATGTGTTTTATTAGTGATAGTATTTTGATATGCTATGTGCTATCAAAACTAGACCTCATATACAAAATCAAAGCAAGATTTCTACCAAAATCTTGAGGATATCACTAGGTATGGTTGAATGACTAAAAAACCCTAGTATATTCTTCATAGAAACAAGATGGATTGTGTTGAAAAATACAATTACTCACAAGGGTGATGAATGATGATAATTCAAAGATGCATGATTGAAACACAAATGTGGTGTCATTTGTAAGATTGCAAACACAACCTATCCTAATGCAAGGTGCAATGAATGCATGTGCAAAATGAAATGCATGATGCAAATGAAATGCAATTTTTTTGAATTGAAATGCAAATATTTTGAATTTTTATGTTTTGTAATGTTTTAAGATTTTATTGTTTTTTATTTTTTTATGGATTTTAACATTTTAAAATTTTGACCAAGGGATTTTAAAAACCATTGGAGCCTTTAATGCTCTTACCAAAGGGCTTGCATATGCCTTTGGAGCCTTTTTGTAATTGAACAAAGGGCTTACAGATGCCTTTGGGGCCTTTTTAGAATTGACCAAAGGGCTTATGATTCCTTTGGGGCTATTTATGGTTTTAGGTATAGAACGCTTTAAGATGAAGGATGTTGAGAGGTTCAAGCTCTTCAATACCTTCCAATTATGTTAAGAGATATGTCCCAGGTCTAATCTTCTTAGAGATCATATAAGGAGCCAACTAATTAGCCACAAATTTGTCTCACAATTTTGGTGGTAAATTTGAGTTCTGTTGGTTCTCTTTCAGCACAAGATCACCCACCTCAAAGTCTCTTAGATGGACTTTGTTATTATAATATTATTTTAAGCACTCTTGATAAACATGGAGGTGCTCAAGGGCATTCACACAATGTTAGTCAAGTAGCATAAATTGATCTAGGTGAGCTTGTCGTGTGATATTGTCATCAATGAAATCTTTCAATGTGACACAAATCATTGGAATTTCTAACTCTAATGGCATAATGGCCTTAGCACCATATACTAGTGAAAAAAAGAGTTGCCCCAGTGGGTGTCCAAATGCTAGTCCTATAATCCCATAATGTAAGGGGTAGCTGGGTGTGCCAATATTTGTGGTGTTCTTGTACCATATTTTTCAATATGGATACCATTTTCTTATTTTAAGATTCAGATTACCCGTTTTCTTTTAGATAATATGGAGTCACAAAACTATGTTTGATCTTATAATTGGATATTAAAGCCCTCACAATTTTTTTCTTAAATGACATTCCATTATCTAAAACTATTTTGTATGGTATCCCAAAATAGCTTATGATATTGGTGAGTATAAAATTCGTAACACACACTTCGATTGTTGTTGTTAAGGGAATGGCTTCCACCCAATTAGTAAAGTACTTAGTAGCTATGATAATGAATGTATGTTGACCCGATAACGAAGGCGGTATCTTTTCAATGATATCAAAACCCCACTAAGAAAATGGCCAAGCCGCTTGAATGGGCTATAAGGCCTATGATGGCAAGTGCACAAGATTAGCATGATGCTAGAATTTAATGCATTTCCTAACATACACATTGCAATCCTTCTCCATAGTGGACCAATAATAACCCATGTGAAAGATGCGCTTGATGGTAGCCATACCACTAAAATTGCCACCGCATGTACCATCATGATCTTGCAAAATTTCCCAAGATAACTCTAGGGACCCAAGACAATGAAGGAGAACTCCATCGTAGCTTCTATAGTACAAAATGTTTGCTAACAAGATATACTTTATCACTTTTTTTTTAAAGGTACATTTTTTAGTATATAACAATCCCTGAAGTATTACACCAAGTCTAAGGAAGCCATATATTTGTGATGTCCAGTTATGATGAGCTTCAACCTCAACTTTCAAGACAACATGTTCCCCCTGCGGTTCCACATTTACAAATGCAGACTGGGAAATGACCTTGTGGTGAATGGTAGTACCACTCCCCATTGGATCCTACAAAATCAAAGACCACTAGGATGCTCTCTTGAGAAAGTCTCTAGCTCTATAGAACCATTCATGGTTTGGTTCTACATGAATCATATTGATTGACTCTTTTTATCCAAAGCTTCATGCTACATAGTAGAATGTGACAACAGTTTTACATGGATGGTAGTAAAATTGGTAGACAAATTTTGAAGGATTAAAGATACCAAAGATGACATGGTGTCTGTAAATATATTAGAAAAATGAGGGATTACCTCGATGTCATACCATTTCAAATGAGCTAGATAAATTTCAACAAGATCCTTGTAAGATTTCAATATTGGACATCAACATTTAAATAGTCCCTTCACTTGGTTGATAATGAGAAGAGAATCACCAAAGATATTTAGCCTTTTGAAATTCATGGTGACAACTATTTGGAGGCCCAAAATTAGGGCTTCGTATTCAACATTATTTTTGGTGCAAGAAAAGTCCAACTTGAACGACAAGGGCATTAGAGCACCTTGTGTCATGAACAACATTATTCCTACACCACCCCCTTGCTCACACTTTGAACCATTGAAGAAAAAGGTCATATCAACTTTATTATCTAGCTCCTCAAGTTTGGGTGCTTATGATAAGGCAAATACTACATCATCAGGAAGCTCTATGGTGAGGGACGTACTATTCTTGAGAGGTGCCTCAACCAGTTGATTAGCTATAACTTGTCCCTTGATGGAATTTTGGCTAATGAGTTCTAAATAAAATTCTGTCAGTAGCATGATCCACTTTGTAGTATATGTATTATGATAAGTCTTGTTCATCATATACTACAAAGGATTCTGTTTTGATATGACATACATTATATGACTTAACATATAGTGCCATAATTTATTTTTAGCGAACACCACTACTAAACACAAATTTTCCACATATACATATCTTGGCTTATAACTCACCAAGGTTCAACTAATGTAATATATGGCTTGTTATTTGTATTACACATTCTTTTGGGCTAACATGGTCCCTAGTTCAAATTAAGTTACCGATATATATCAAAAATGGTACATATGTTCTTGATGGAGTTAGCACTGGTGGTGTCACCAGGTATTACTTAATCTTAGCAAAGGCTGCTTGACAGTCCTTGTCCCAATTGAATGGGATCTCCTTGTGTAGCAGTCAATTCATGGATCAACATTTATTTGATAATTATGTGATAAATTATTTTATGGATGCTACTTTTCCCTATAGGCTTCTTAATTTATTGATGTTCATTGGAGGACGCATTTCTAAAATAGCCTTGACCTTTGATAGGTCAACTTCGATGCCTCATTTTGAAATGTTGAATCCTAAGATCTTTCCTAAAGTTATGCCAAATATGCACTTCTTAGGATTCAACCTAACATTATGCTCTATACAACGATTGAAGACTTTTCTTAGGACCTCTTCATGATCTGAATGCAACAATAAATTTTCCAATAAGTCATTGATATAATATTCTAAGATCTTATGCATGTAGTCATGAAAGATATATGTCATAGTCTGCTGATATGTAGCACCAACATTCTTAAGGTTGAATGGCATAAACTTGTAATAGAATGTCCCCCATGACATTATGAACATGGTTTTATGTTGGCCTTCAATATTAATCCAAATTTGGTTATAACTAGAAAAACTGTCCATTAAGGAGAGCATCTCATGACCTGCAGTTGCATCTACGAGAGAATCTATGTTTGGTAATATAAAATAATCCTTTGGTGTTTCCCTATTTATATCTCTAAAATCCATACAAATACGGATCTTTCCATCAGGTTTTCCTACAAGCACTATGTTTGATACCCATTCCAGATAGCCAATGTAAATGACAAACTCTACATCCAATAGCTTTTGCAATTCATATTTAACCATTAATGCTACTCTTGGATGCATCTTTCGAAGTTTCTACTTGACTAGCTTTTTTGAGAGATCTAGTAAAAGGTTATGAGTAACAAATTTTGAATCTAGACATGGCATGTCCTTATAAGTCCAAGCAAAGAGATTAGATATCTCTTTTAGTAGAGGGATGAGGTTGGCACGTTCATCAGGAGTTAGACTCTCTCCAAATTAAACCTTCTTAGGATTGGTGGGATCATTACTGATATCCATTTCAAAGGTTTTCTCTACTGACATATGGGATCCCTCCTCAATATGATGAGGCATAGGGATCAAGTGGATGCCATTTGCTGGGTCTATGGGTTCCTCATTAGAAGTATCCTCAGCATGATAAACATCATGTGCATAGCCTGACACAAAATAGAAAGGTTACAATATTTCTTAATTAGGGAAGAAATATTTAGGCTCCAGGGGTGAATCAACATGGTCCCAATCAATAGCATCTACATTAAGACATAATAGTTTGGAAGGATCAGTTGGATTACAAAGTGGAGTGGTAAAATCAATGGAGATCATATTTATGGAATGGATCATGTCTCTAGGACCAAGTGCACATGACTCAACATTGATAGAACTTCCATCCATGATATGTGGTTTTGGGAGTATGGGGATCTCCAGATCCGATCCATGAATAGATTGTAATATGGGATCATTGGGCTCGAGGAGCTCCATGTACGTAGGTAGATTGGAAAATACCATATGATAAATCATATTAAGATTTGATGGTCTTCCCCTAAGGTGATTGTGGATATTGATATCTCTGTGCATCTCCTCTAAAGTATACGGCATATTAAGTAGGAAGGTCACAAATAGGCTCTCTTCATTTTGTCTTTGTTACCACTACCATAATAAAGACCTTCATCACTACCAACTAAAATTAGGCGATGCTCTAAATAAGGCCCCATGTAGGCTATTTATTGATAGCCATCATCATAATTTATGGGCTCTTCACTCATACTCATTGATTCCAATGATAATAGATGATGTAAGTTGAGAGGGCCTAAGTAGGCCAACTCAGTTTTATCCTCATATTGCTCATTTTTTTAGGATATCTTAGTGTCATCTATTCTAGTATTGTAGTCTGGTCCATCGCTTTTGACGATGGATACTGCATGCATGTATTTAGAAGTAACTTTTGATTTAGTATATCTTGCTATATCTAGACTCTCGATATGCATACCTATATCATTGGTAGCTTCACAAATTTGATTGTCCAAGTTGGCTCTTAGAATGTGCTCTAGATAGGTCTCCACCAAGATGTTCTTGTGGTATCTCTCGGGTGGTTCTATAGTGACATAAGACACTAACCAGTTATCTCTTTGAAAAGTAGAGGGATTACGGTGATAAGGATTGAAGTCAACTTCATCCCCCAAATTGAGGTACAAGCAATCTAAATATGTCATTAGGAGTTCATCCTGTTCTCGAATATAGTACCTTATCCCAAACCTATCAATCAAAAACTAATACTATGGTTTGTATGGCCTCTTATGCCCTTGCTCGAATAATCTAATACCATAACCATTCCAATGGTAACACTCAAAATATTAGATCACATATTCTAGGTTAGAGATATAATGAACATTCACAGCAAATGGTTCATCATCATCCTCATCCATGGGAGTGCGATATGCAAGCTGGTCGAGCCCTCCATAGATGAAATTGGTTTGGTTAGGCAACATCCCCAATGTTACCACCATCCCTATGGGAAGACAATGAGCTTATGGTATGCCCATATCCTATGTAGTCTCAATGATTGGTGTGAACATCATATTCTACATGATGTATTCCCCTAATCCAGAATTAACCAAATGGATGGTCACTTGTAGTGTAGATGACCCTACTAAAGATGCAGGTGAAGCAAGTTGAGGTGCCTCTTCAAATTTTCCTAGAATTTCCTCTTCCATGGGAATAGGTAACTCAATGAAAACTATATTGGATGCTTGCTTTATCTCTTTTTTTTCCCTCTTTGATTTTATATTTTTATCATCCTGATGCATTATGGATGCAGATAGTTCGGTAGAAGTAGCTATCATGTAATCTGATAATTGAGATGCATACTTTGTAGGATTGGTACACACTTCTTTGATTCTACCTCCTGGCTCTTTGATCAATGATACCAATCATATATCCAGGTGCATTGAGGGGAGCAAGAATTCCCCTAACAAATTTACTATATTCATGTATTTGAATGGTTCTTCATCTAAAGGCACCACGTGAACCTATCCCTCATGAATGTATTTGATACATTTATGGAGAATAGAAGGGACACAATGCATTTCTCTTATCCAAGGCATCCCTAGAAGTATTATACTACATAGAACCCTCAATCACATGACACATCACCAGTATGGTCTTCAGTCCTACCTAAATAGGTAGAACTATAGTGCCAACAGTTGAGCATAATGCATCGTTAAAAGCTCTCAATGTGAGGCAGAAGGTATGATATGTATCTTTGGAAACTTTAGATAAGTTAATGCCTTGGTCATGATGATATTGATTTATGATCTCATATCAATCAAAACCTAATCGAAAGGTATGTGATTCACACACACAATTATATGGAGCATCAGATCCATTATGACAGTGGAAACCATCTTGATTTCATGATTATAAAATTGTATGACTAGTTCTTGACACAGTTGCATGTGTCCCATAAAGTGCGTGAATGCTTTAGGATCCTAAGACTACACTTATATGGACTTTAAGATATCCATAAGTGTCTTCCTATGCTTGGAATATTGTTGAATCAACTCATAAATTAAAAAATTTGATGGAGTCATCTGTAGGTTTTGAATTAACCTATTCCCAATTTTCACCACCAGTCTAGTTGGTGGGCCTGGTACATTTTGGGCTGGTCTTTGAGGAGGCACAACTTGGAATCTAATAGGATTTAGAGGTTTATTTGGTCTTTCATACATCATATATCTTATGATAATGTTGACCATTTCAATGAACACATGGTTTGGTGGTTCAATGTGTACTTTATTGACTTGGCCAACATTATTCCTTTGCACCTCATGGTTGGGTAGAGGATTTTTGTAAATCCCCATATCTGACTATCTAGCACTTGTGGATTTTCAACAAAAAGTATACCTCTTTCGATCATATTTTTCACTAGATGTTTGAAATACCAACATACCTCTATATCATGAACTTTCGCTCTATGAAATATGCAATATTGATAATCCTTGTATCCCTTAGGCTTGGTTTGGTTAGGGTCCAGTAATTTGACCTCGTAATTTTATAGCCTTTTCCTCATATAACTGATGGAAAATTGATGCCAACGACTCTGATAACTAAGTGAATATGTAAGGAGGAAATATTTCTTTATATTTACCCCTTTTATTGTTTTTGTGTTGCTCATATTACACAGGAGGAGGTTGGGCTTGATAGTTTCATTATTGTTACCTCTTATCCCATTTTTGAATGTTCAACACCACCTGATTAACATGGGCCAATTTGACCTATTGTTTCTTAGTGCTTTTATTATTCCACTGCTTATTTTTGAGCTTCAAATTACCCTCCTGTAACTTGATATTCTCAATTACCTTAGCTTGCACCAAGGCCTCTTTGAATGTCTAATATTGCTACAACTACAACAATAACAAAATATGCTTGGTGTAACTTTTTATGAACATTTAGGTTAATTTAGAGGACATTATGGATAATTGCAACTTCACCATAATATTAATCCATCATTTCCTATAATCCATAACTAGATCATCATCATGTTGCATTAAAGTAGCCAGGTTGGATAGATTTGCCTTTTTCTTGATGTCGAAGAAGAAGAGTTCAAGAAATGAATCAACTAGTTGCTCAAAGCTAGTGATTTTGTGCCTCTTGAGTTTATTAAACCACTCCCAAGCTAGGCCTAAGAGGGTTGTAATGAAGGTGCATAATAGCAAGGTATTTTTGTTCTCGATCTAAAAGCACATGTCTAGAAAACTTGTCGCATGCTCCTGAGCGTCCTCCTCTCCTTGAAAATTTTCTAGCCTAGGCATCTCAAAATTCTTAGGATAGGCCAAATTAGGCACTGATGGGCATAAAGGTTCATTATGAATCTTATTCAAGGTAGACTTTTGATAAGCTATTCCTTGCTTCTTGATAGCTTTGACCTTTTCTACCAAGGCCTTATAGGCCTACAAAGATAAGATCTCCACTTATCTAGATTGTATTTGAGGTAACTTCGAAGGTAGATTCTTATTTTATAGAGGTGAAGGACTAGGTTAGTCATCCTTCTCGAATTGGGAAATTTTAGGATATTCTTGATTTGGTTCCTCTCCCACTTCTTCATCATACTACCTATGCCCATAATGTTTTAAAACTAGACATCAATCTCTGTGTTGGATTGTATGATAAATATGTGTGTCTATATACTTAGGGTTCAAATCAGGTTGTGAAGCCACTCGTCTATCAATACACTCCTTGGTCTCACTGCAAGGAGGTAAATTAAAACTATCCAATTGGTCCTCTCTCTCAAAATGCTCCTGATCAAGTATGCGTTGCTCATGCATGCACTGTTCATATAAGCATTATCTTATGAACCTTTGCCTCTGAGTGTTCTCATTTTTTAGGTGTTCCCTCTTTGCATGAACATCCTTCAATTGGTCTTGGAGGATCTAACATATTTTCTCTAACACTAGTATATGAGATATATTTATATGATCAACCGTATGAGGCCTCTGGTGTGTACACTCTATTCTAGTATATTTATGGGTATGTCCCCTAATGGACTATTTTTCCATGCTCTTGCCTTTGTTTGTAAATACAACATTCATGTCAGGCTATTTCCTATACTATGTGTTTGCATAGGATGTAGGAGCACACATATCATGAGAATGATTGGAGAACTCTCTAGGTTCTCTTACGACCCTAATGGTGCTTTTGCTACACTCACTCATAGATCAAGAGGGCACAAATGAAGGCTTATAACCTAACTATCCTAGGACTTTGTCTAGACCATCTAACTAACTACTATGCCATGGATCATAAGGTGGCATGCATCTAGCTCCAAGTTTAGACATTTCTATGGTGAACTTACAAGGTTCACCTCTGTAGGGAGTCTACATGGACCTATACTTGGAAGAGGCCCCATATACTTACCTCTAAATAGGCATATCTTGAGCTTGACTATACTCAAATGGTGTAGGTCGTAAGCATCCCTTAGATATAGGTCGAAGGGGTACCAATATGGATCCCTCTATGACATACTCTTCATTAAAACCCATGGATGCATGCAGAGTGCGATTATGGTAAATGCCACCATGTTCAAGACCCCCATGTTGGGAGCACCATGCTCTGATCTATGTCTTGAGGAGTTCCTAGCACTTCTTCTAACTAGTATATTATCAACAAGAACCTCCATGTGTAGAATTATCCCATTTAATACTCACCGAATGATGTTCGAGAGAATTATATGATTAAGGGCCTTCTACATTGTGTTGTGCATTGGGTGGAGCTTTTGATTCGATATTGATCCTATGCCTGGATCGAAATCTCTATGTTAGCACCATTATATTATATTTTGTGGAAATTTTAAGGCAACCAAAGTAAAAAATGATGATTATCTTATTTTAAATTTTGCTTGTGAATCCTAAACTATTTGATGTGTTTTTCAATTTTGTTGTATCAGTAATTAACTCTCATCGTGTTTTTAGAATGTTGATGATATACTCAATTGTTAAAGGAATTTCACTTGTATGCTCATATCTCGATAACTTGACTATGAACTCTAGGTCGTGTAATCCCCCAAAAATGTGGATATGAAAACCACACCTGGGCAGGGAGCACAGATCCTATCGATCCTCACCCTGATACCCTGTGCACAACGACTCTGAAGAGGAATGCATGCTATTTTGAATAGTTAGGATGGATCTTGAAGTTGGTATTGATCTAGTAAAAAAATGTATGAGGGAGTTGGGCCAACAGATGGAAATCACTACCACCATCGTTGAACCCTACTAGTGGTTGGATGTGACTTCCAAATCACTAGTGTTTATAATGTGTCATGGTGTGTGTGATTCCTTTTAATTTGAATGAAATACAAATGCATAAAACAACATTCAAATGATCCTACATGCTTTCAAAAGAATATTTCACTTTTCAAATGCACGACTACGCTAAATGATTTTTAGAAAATGCAAACTATCTATGAGGGGATGGCCACTAATTGGGCCTCATGCATGCAAATCTAAAAATACAAATGGCCTAGACCACTAGAGACTAGGGCGAAATGCACTCATAGGTACGTTGTTCCTAGCAGCGACTAGTAGAAAAATAAGAAAAGTCCTATGAATTCATCCTTTTTAACTTTTCACTATGTTTTATAATTATTTTAATATTTTTGCATTTTGGAAAAATAGACATAGACAGATATTAAAAATGATAGGGAAATTAAAATTACCTCAGATCCAATTTCGATGATGATCTGGCTACCTATTGTGTGGTCTGTGTTCTGCTGACTGCAACTTTATGGCATGGCTGCAACTGTTGCCCGTGGGTGTCATCCACAGTTACAAATGTTAACCATGGTTCTCAACCACAGTTAGTACCTGTCATAAAAAACAAAGTTAGAAACCTGAGGTATGAAATGTGGATTTCCCACCATGATCACCTTTTGTACGATCCTAAAAAGCATACACCCTAATCTAGTAATGATTGAATCACATAAAGCATGCAATAATTGATAAATTGAAATAAACCATAAAGAAGGGTTTCTTTTATTAAATTTCCATCAATTCAAGGTTACAATGTTACAATGATAAAGAAAATACCCACGCAATGGTAGGTGTAATCCATAAACTTTTTAGAATGACACAAACTGATCCAAGGTGTCAATGACCTTCTTATCCATGATTAGAGGCATTTGCTACCTTGCATGTCAAAACCTTGTTAATATTGCATACAATAAACAACAAGAAGAATCACTAATAAAGGATGCCTCTCTTTATGAGGCATTTTGAGGAAATTACATAAAGAGGTGCCATAATAAGCATGAAATCAAGAAAATGCAAGAAACATATTAAACTTATATTAAGCATGAAAATTATCCATTAGGAAAGTAAATTAAAGAGAAATATATCTATCTAATGGACTAATTAAGAAAATTAAGACATGAAAACAAGAAATGTAACAATTATTGTCATAGGTTTTACAAATGCCAAGATGAGAAGAAATACTATCCTAACTCATGGTTCTACCAGTGCAATATCTCTAAGAAAGCAAAACTAGATTAATACTATCTAATCTACTATAAACAAAAGGAAAAATACTGCTAAGATCAAGGAGAAATAGAGATTGAACCTGACCATGGTTTTATCAGTGATGAGCACTATTAATCATGGTTGATAGCTGTGATTGAATCTGAAATGTTGTAGCTCCCCAAATTTAGCCTTGGATTTCCAATATTCCTTGAGGAATTGATGATCAAGGATTGCATCAATGTCCTCTGACTGATTTGGTAGTTGAATTGCTTCATTCATCTATGGAAGCTTGTTATCATATTTCTTGATTATCCTAGCCTCCTAGGACCTCCATGGCTTCAATTTCTAATTTGATATCCATTTTCTAGCAATCAAGGTCTCTATCAATGCAAGTAGGTGAGTAATGAATTTGGTAGGGCTTCACTACTCAAATTCTCTTATGCATATCTCTCTCTATCCCATTTTGGATGGGTTCTTATAGATTTTTGGAGGGCTATGTCCTAGATTCTTGAGGAAGCCAAGATCAATATTGGATAGTTGGAGCAGTTGGAGGGAAGCTTATGGATCTTTCTTCCCCCACACCACTCTAATATGAAACCAATTGGCTATTGCAATTGAATTTGGGTTGGCCCCAAGGTCCAACTAACTTTGAATTCTAACCACAACTCTAAGGCACAGTCAGCTCTGTTAACCATGGGTCTCAGCCATGGCTAATGTTGGTTAGGCCAAAGTGCCTAAATGAGTGGTTAGGACCACTGCTATACCTTGGTATCTATCCAAGGTCTTCCATGTGGTCTTCTAGCATGTTCCATATGAGTAATCACCTCGACATGACGCATTTTAGGTGTATACACAGAGCATAAAATCAAGAAAGCTTGTGAAACAATCAATCTATGCAAGAAATGGTGAAATTGTCACAAAGCATAATAAAGAAGTAAAGATCTAGATATGCATCAATATAATTAGCCATTAAAAATGTTAAGTGCATAAAAATAACAAAGAAACTAGTCTAATTTCCAAATGCTAAGAAATGAAGGAAATATATCCTAAATCTCTAATTCAACTGTACAATTATATCTAAGAAAGCCAATCTAACTAATATCTATCTAAAAAAATGCAATGAAAAGTATATTTATTGCTAAAATAAGGAAATTAAGGATAAAATCCTATCTACATGTCTGAGGTGTAGCAAGCACTGTTAGTTGTGGTTGACAACTATGGTTGAGCTAAAAATGGCTTTGCTCTCTAAATTTGGTCTTGGATATCTAATTCTCCTTGTTGAATCGATGATCAAGGGTCACCTCAGTGTCCTCTGACAGATTGATGGTGTGAATTATTTAAATTGATGAATAAATTGGCTTAATTATGTTTATTGATTCTCCTAGACCTCTAGGACCTTCATGGATTTGAATGTGATGGAGAGCCAAAATAGCTCAAACCAATTCTCATTCATTAACTTGGAAATATTTATAGAAATGGCAGCAATCTTCCAAACAAACTCCTTTATTTCTAAAGATAGTTTATTTTTTTTTCTTACAACATTTCCCACCCTAGAAGAAAAATAGCCCCAAACAGGTCCAAAATGGCCCTCTTGCCTTCAAATCTGCAACTTTGTCTCAACAGTTTCTCGACCTCTTGTACATGCCTTTGCTTCCTCTTTTAAAAATTTTGGCGTGACTCTTTGTTTCCTTTTTGTGGCCCTTGATTTCATTTCCCGTGCCTCTTTGTTGTTTTGACTTTTGAAACATTTTTCCTTTCGACTCATGGTCTTCGTCTGCTTTCATTGCACCTTGGTGCCATGTGTTGTTCAGTGCTGCCACTATAGACTTTGTCCGCCTATCAACCAATGATGACGTTCGGTATACCCATCGCTCGATAATTTCCTCTATAATGGCCCCTGTAATCGCCTACCCTTTCTCTTCTCTTTTGGTCACAAAAATGTGACATGTCGTGATATCGCGACACTTTTTCCCTCTACGCCTTCTCTTGTCTTTTGGTCATGATAATGCAACATGTCGCGATATCACGACACTTTTTCCCTCTATGCATTCTCTTGTCTTTTGGTCATGATAATGCAACATGTCGTGATATCACGACACGTTTTCTCTCTTGCATCTTCTCTTGTCTTTTGGTCGCGAAAATGCGACATGTCATGATATCATGACACTTTTTCTCTCTTGTGCCTTCTCTTGTCTTTTGGTCATGAAAATGTGACATGTCGCGATATCGCGACACTTTTTATCTCTTGCGCCTTCTCTCATCTTTTGGTCATAAAAATGCGACATGTCATGATATCATGACACTTTTCTCTCTTGCATCTTCTCTCATCTGTTAGTCATGAAAATGCGACATGTCACGATATCGTGACACTTTTTCTTCTTTGCCGACATGTGATATCATGACACTTTTTATTATTTGCCAACATGTTGTGATATCGCGACACTTTTTCTTATTTGCAGTATTTTGCTTTTCATTGGATGCTCTTGCATCAGAAACCTAGAGTGGATTGAGAAGTGACCTTCACTTTTGTACTATTCTATCACCTTCTTTTTCAACATCTCAAAACTTGCACCTACCTTTACAGTCCACTTAAACTCCTTGAAATGCCTCTTCTGATCTATTTTGGCCTTGTACTAAGTATTCATCTTACTGATACACTATTGTACCTCTTCATGTAAAATATTTATGTGCTCTACAAAATATTCAGCCTCAAAACTGCTCTTTTCTCCTTTATCCATCGTTCTCAACTTAGAAGCATTCCTTGGAATACTCCCACATATAATCTGGAATGGTGATTTACCAGTACTCCTATTGACAGTCCTATCCAAAGTAATTGGGGCTGTACAAGATCTCCAAGATTCAACAAAATTTGGGTCTTTAGGGTACAAACCCTTAAGTTCTTCAAACCCCACAACTTCCACTCTCATTGTTGTCAGCAAACTCTTTTCATCCATCTCCTTCAGTGGCTTTAGTTTATGGCACACTCCTTCGTTTGTTAGGGAGTAAGTGTTGGCATGTCCATCATGGACTACACGGTGATCAAACTTCCATGGTCTTCCTAATAGCATATGGCAAGCATCCATAGGCAAGATATCACACAGGACCTCATCCTGGTATCTCCCAATATTAAACTTGACTAAGGACTATTCACTAACCAATGCCCTATGGTCCTTCCGCAACCACGCAATCCGGTATGGATGCGGGTGTCTCCTCCTATCTAGTTGTAACTTAGTAACCATTTATTCAGAGACCAAGTTATCAGTACTACCATTATCTATAATAACATTACAGACCTTACCTAAACATTTGCACCTTGTGCGAAACAGGCTCCTCTTCTGGTCTGGTTCTTTCTCCTCATTCAACAAGGTTCTTCTTGTGACCATAACTTCTCCTCTCTCTGCCTCCTCAGAGTACTCTAATTCAGCTCTTTCATCTATAATAGCAGCTCTAGAATTACTTGTTGGACTCCTATTTAGCTTCTCTTGGTGATGTGGACACTCATATGCTTTATGTCCTCCTTCTCCATAGTTGAAGCAGGTTCCACGAAACCCTCTTTCTCCATTTTCTCGACTATATCTACCTCTTCCTCTTGGGTAGTTGTTTTGACCATAGGATCTGTAATCATTATCTCCCTTCTGATCCTAACTGTTGCTAGCTTCTTATTTCTTCTCATCTCGTCCTCCATCTATTCTTCCACCAATTTTTTCTCCATGACCTCTTCCTTTTTGCTTACCCTCAAACCTTCTGTTCAGCTTCTCTTCAAATTTTAGAGCAAACTGGTAAGCATCCTCAATGGTGCTCATCCTAACAAGATTCAACTCTTCTTGAATACTGGTTCTCAATCCATTGATGTAATGGGCTACCTTCTCCTTGTTAGCATCATAATGGCCAGTTTTGATTGAGATCTTGTAAAACTCCTCTGTATATTCTTTGATAGATTTGCTTGACTGTCTCAAACTCTGCATTTTCCTCAATAGATCAAATTCATAATCTATAGGAATAAACTGTCTCTTCAACTTCTCTACCATTCGATACCATCTAGTTATCTTTTCCTTTCTGCTTTTATTTCTTTCTAGCTACACTTATTTCCACCATATTCTAGCATGGCCTTTCAACTTTGTTTTTGAAAAATTGATCCGATCTGGATCTACAACCTCCTCATCCTCAAAATATTCCTCCATATCATTGATCCAATCAATCAACTCCTCTATATTTAGATTCCTAGAATACGTGGAGACATCGAACTTTGCCTTCTTCCTCATTCGAGATATGGCTCTAAATAATCTATCTTCTATAGGATCCATTGCTTCTTCTTCATCTGATGGATCATCAACCTCCCAAACTTCATTTTCACTACAGTCTTCTCTCCTTGGCTCAACCCCTCTTCGCAAATTCTCTTGCAGGGTTTGCACTTGCCTCTATAAAGCTCTAAAATCTCCTTTCGATACCACATTTCTCCCACCACCATGATTTCTTCATGGAGGCATTCTTCCTTGCTCTCTTCTCAAAACTCTTCCACAGATCCTGGTGCAAACTACCTCACTTTCGATGATCTTCTTACACACTCAGGAACCCTAAGCTCTGATACCACTTGATGGAGAGCCAAAATTGCTCAAACCAATTCTCATTCATTAACTTGGAAAGATTTACAAAAATGGCAGCAATCTGCCAAACAAACTCCTTTATTCTGAAAGATAGTTTTTTTTTTCTTATAGCATTTCCCGCCCTAGAAGAAAAACAACCCTAAACAGGTCCAGAATTGCCCTCTTGACTTCAAATCTACAACTCTGTCTCAACAGTTTCCTAACCTATTGTGCATGCCTTTGCTTCCCCTTTTAAAATTTCTAGTGTGACTCTTTGTTTCCCTTTTGTGGCCCTTCGTTTCATTTCACGTGCCTCTTCATTGTTTTGGCTTTCGAAACATTTTTCTTTCCGACTCTTGGTCTTCATCTACTTTCATTGCACCTTGGTGCCACGTGCTATTCAGTGCTACCACTATAGACTCTATCCGCCTATCAACCAATGATGATGTTTGGTATACCCATCACTCGATAATTTCCTCTGTAACAACCCTTGTAACCACCTGCCCTTTCTCTTCTCTTTTGGTCACAAAAATGTGACATGTCGCGATATAGTGACACATTTTCCCTCTACACTTTCTCTTGTATTTTTGTCAAGATAATACAACATGTCATGATATCATGAAACTTTTTCCCTTTGCGCCTTCTCTTGTCTTTTGGTCACGATAATGCGACATGTCGTGATATCGCAACACTTTTTCTCTCTTGTGCCTTCTCTTGTCTTTTGGTCATGAAAATGTGACATGTCATCATATCATGACATTTTTTCTCTCTTGCAACTTCTCTTGTCTTTTGGTCATGAAAATGCGACATGTCGCGATATCGCGACACTTTTTCTCTCTTGCACCTTCTCTCATATTTTTGTCGTGAAAATGCGACATGTCACAATATCGTGACACTTTTCTCTCTTGCGCCTTCTCTCATCTGTTGGTCGTGAAAATGTGACATGTCGCGATATTGTGACTCTTTTTCTTCTTTGCAGTATTTTGCTTTTCGTTGGATGCTCCTGCATCATAATGCATTCATGATATCCAATTGGGAAACAACATTTTTTCTCTCAAATGTGGCACGTGAGTCCATAATTAGATAGGGATTCACTATGTTTCAACTCAATATCCTTATAAAATTATCCCTAATTTGGAGGGGGGTCTTATAGAACTTGAGAAGGCCTTGCCTTGGCTTCATGGAGAAGCCAATATCAAGAACCTGTAGTTGGAGAAGTTGGAGAGAAATTTCTAGAGGCTTCCCCACATAAAAGCCATTTGGATTTGTAACCCAGGCCATTGTAACCGATTCTGGTTCCAAAATTGCTTTGGTTCTAGCCATGGATCTGAGGTGCAACTAGCTCTATTAGCTATGGGTCTCAACCACATCTAAGGCTAAGTTAGCCAACTCTACCCAAATTGAGTGGTAAAAACTACTGCTTCATATTGGAGCTATCCAAGATTATTCATATGGTTTGTTAGCATGTCCCATATGAGTAGTCGCCTCGACATGAAATGTTTTAGGTGTCTACACCATCTTTTGTTATTTTTTGAAATATCAAGGAATTCTCCTAGAGTGTTTAATACTTCCTTAAAGGCATTTATTTTTCATAACTCAATAGGTAACCCATACATCCTAACCTAGACTGGTACTAGGGATAGATTTATGTTTTCAAGTGCAAAATATTCATACAAGTGGGTAAGAAAGAGTCCTGCTATTCCCATAAACTAAGGATTACATTTCAATATTCTATCTCTTTCCTCCATAGAATATAAAATAGCTAGGAAGAAACCTTTATAAAGAAAGGATAGACTCACTCTTGGAGACTTCCATCTCCTATAAATCCACTTTCTTAAAGTTGAAGCCCCCTAAAAATATTTATAATTTTGTTTTCCATAACTTAAAAAATCATTACTAACCTTTTTATATATGACTAACTTCACAGGGTTATATCTCCCTCAATACTACTCATATTATTTCATATTACAACTAATTTTAAATCTCTTCATATTATGCATAAATTGGTCCAAGAATCATCTAAATTGAAAAACCCTTTACAAAGGTATGGCTCCTAAAAGATGAGATATTTTTTTTGAAATTTTTTCATAAATCCACCCTTTTTCCAAATGGCTATATTCACATGGATATATCTCCATAAATACTACTTGAATTCTTCTATATGATAACTCATTTCAAAGATCTTAAAATTCCTCATAAAATGTCACAAGAATCATTTGAATCAAACAATTTTGTTTTCATGTGACTTGTAAAATAATTACTACCCTTGTTCTAGATGACCAAATTCATAGGGTTATATCTCCCTCAATACTACTTATATTCCTTCATATGACCACTCCTTTTAAATCTCTTCAAATTATGCACAAATTTGTTCAAGAATCATATAAATTGAAAAACCATTTACAAAGATTTGAATCTTAAAAGATGAGACATTTAAAAAAAAAAAATTCCTAACTCTACCATTATTCCATATGTCCCCATAAATACTACTTGAATTATTTCATATGATATATAATTTTAAAGATTTTCAAATTCCTCATAAAATATCACAAGAATCATTTTAATTAGACAATTTTGTTTTCTTGTGACTTGAAAAATTATCACTACCCTTGTTCTAGATGATTAAATTCATAGAGTTATATCTCCCTCAATACTAATCAGATTATTTCGTATGACCACTCATTTTAAATCTCTTAAAATTATGAAAAAAATAGGGACAAGAATCATCTTATTTGGAAATCCCTTTACAAATATATGACTCCTAAAATATGAGATATTTTTTAGAATATTTTTCTTAACTTTGTCCTTGTTCTATATGGCTATCTTCACATGGATATATCTCCATCAATACTACTTGAATTATTTCATATGAGAACACATTTCAAATATCTTCAAATTTCTCATAAAATATCACAAGTAAAATTTGAATCAAACAACTCTATGCAAAGATATGGCTCATGAAAGATGAGGTATTTTCTTAAAAAAATAATCCTGATTGCAGCAAATGAAGAATCTTGACAAAAATTTTAAACTCTATTTTATTTTTATTTTTTAAATAAATATAAATTAAAATATGGTTTAAATGGATTCAGTATAAGGGGACCGTGACCCCTCATAAAAACATGTAAATTCTTAAAAAAACCATTAAAAAAAAATATGGTTCAATTGAGTACGAGTTCAAGAACATTTATAAGTAAGAAAAAAATATTTTTAAGTAATATTTATCCTAAATTGTAATTTTAATAAATATAGTTTGTGCAAATTAAAATAAATTCTATTTATTATTATTTAAATTAAATATAAATGAAAAAATGATTTGTATAAATTATTGATATTATGTTTTTCACTTATCTCATCATTCACTTTAATGTACACACAAATAAAATGATGGTTCTTATGAAAATGTTAATTTCATGTTTTTTAAACATGATTCCATGTGTATTGGTTCATATTTTTTTGAATTATCTATTTACTTCTAGGGTTATAGAAATATATATCATACTCTTTATGTTTAGGTAAACTATTTTTAATCATGATCATTAACTAGTGTGTCATGTGTGACCTAAGACAATATAAGGAAAGAAACTATTTGAATGATATAAAAGGGACGTTATTGCTTGGAGCAAGATAAAAGCCTACTCCAAGATTTGAACTTGACACATTCCACCTACAAGTGAACTAGGCCAACCACTATACCATGTAGTCAGTTGACACATATGAATATCACCTTACCCTAGTACATATGCCATTCATATATCAAAAGAGAACATTCAAAAAGTGCTTGTGGGATTTGACCTGCTAACCTTCCTACAACAAACAAGATATCCAATTGTTGAACTATACTATTAGATGCATATTTTTAATTATTGAGCACTTTTATATCTCCTTTTTTGAAGATCCACAAAAAATAGAAAAAATGTTACAAAGTCTTGATCTAGAGACCTTTTTTGAGCAAGCAAGAGTTCGATTCACTATGCCAAGCTACCATGCTTGGAGTAGACCTATAGGCACTTTCACTTAGTATGTATGCCCATTGGATCAAGCAAATGTATTTGTAATAGTTAAGGCTCAAGGATTTGATCCTACAACCTTTATTCTAAAAAATTATTGGCCTCTACCATTGTTCCATTACCATTTGATGCAACATAGATGATGAAGATTCATTAAATTCTAGAAATACCAACAAAAAATAAATATGATGTGACATGTTTTGAACATGATACCTCATTTATATGAATATATAGTCCTAATATCACATCCACCATACCAACGTAGGTAATTATTTAGCATTGGATTCATTTAGAACCATGGAAGTATGAATATATTAAGCCACATGTGAAATAGACAAACCAATTCATTGAGTAGGAAAAATGGTAGCAAAACCGATTAAAAATTCAAATTTAAAAAATTCAAAAATATATGAACCTGAATGCGATACCCTTAATCACTAGTGAATAAATATCTTCTATATAATGAGTTATGTAGCTCTAGAACCTAATCTAAGACCATGTTTGTTTTTGGAATAGTTTCCAAAAACTAGAAACATTTCAAAACATGCATTCACCATAATTATATGCTAATAAGAAGAAACAACAATTAAAAGATAGTAATAGCAAACAAAATAAAGAAACAAAGGGAGACAAAAAGAAGTAATGGGTAGGTTTCCATGGTAACTTCAATATATCAAATTTTATTCACACTTATAATACAAATGGATCCTCATTGATAGGTATTTATAGTGATACCAAATACTTAATGAGAAGTAACCTTAGGTCAAAATTCACTTAATCTTAAGATTAATTTTACACTATAATAATAATAAATTATCCTTTAAGGCTATTCATAAAGGTGTATTAACCAATACAACGAAGTATGAAACATAAAAATTACCCTTAGGGTTACATGAACATGTCTGTAGGCTTACATAAGTAATGAATTCCTACATGATTACATAATCACATGCCCATAAGCTACATTAATAGTTCTCATAAGCACTTCTTCACACTTTTGTCCTTGGCCTAAATAAGATTTGATTACATATATTTTTATCAAAGGGATGTTGATTACTCAATATGTGGTTATCCATCCATATTGTGGCTATGAATACCTAGTGTACAACCCTACCCCTTGCAGGATTTTTTTTCTTTGATCTCCTCTTTAGAGTTCCACAGTCTTCACTTTTAGGCCCACTCAGGTTGTATTTTTTTTTTTTTACCTTTATATTTATTTATTGTATGTTTCATGTATTTATTTTCTTTATGGTTAAAAATTTATCACTTTTTAAATAAAAAGTTGAATGACTTTACCTTAAGTTCAAAAATTAAAACTAATATTTAGTTTTTTTTACAAAGGATAATTATAATCTCATATTCTTTAAAAGAAAAATAGGACTTGAAGAGATATTAAGGTTGTAAATAGTAATGGTCATAATGTAGCCATATGAATTATCTTCATTTGATTGGCTTGGGACCTCATGTTAGAATTATTTAGTCCTTAAGTATTAGGATAAGGCTTTATTAAGTTTTAAACTATAAACAAGAAGAGATATATGGTAGTTGAATCAACAATTAATTATTCTAAATTCTATCACCCCTTGTGTATAAGAATTTTTTTTTTGGTAATTATTATAATATATTAACAGTGGGTTTTTATAGAGGATCCCAAAACCTTATGTACAAAATTAGACAACTTTCTAATGATGCATCATACCTCTTCGCTGTAACAATAAACCTAAATGAAAATAAAACCATCCTAATGTTGCAGAATTGAAAACAACAAAAAGGTATTTTAGGCCTGGAGACCCAACAACAAAAAGAAAATAGGACAGACTTGAGAGAAACCCAAAGAGAGGCCGCAAAAAAATAGACAGACACCATGGATAGCTAATCACGATCCTCCTATACTTACGAATTTGGGCACTGCTAGTTCTGCTTCAGGATAGAAATCATGGAGTTGACAGAAGTAAGAATGGAAGTAGCCAGGTCCAGGCCTTCCAAAAATGCCACGCCACCCCAAAACACGTCGGAATGGGCCTTCCAAAAATTGTGCAAGGAAAACATCAGGAAGGGATGTCTGCCCTAGCCAACCTTTCCACCTCGGATGGGAAGCGAGATTGCCACACAACCGGGAACATGGTCGTGAGCCCTTTATTGGCCATGTGGTCAGCCATGCGATTTCGTTCTCTCAAAATATGATTTGCTTTCCATCTACCACGATAGGAGAGAAGAGATCTAGCCTCAAGAATGATGTTGTAGACTTTCCAAGATGGATTTTTGGTGCCAAGAAGGTAATTCACGATGTTGAGCGAGTACCCTCAATGATAAGAGGCCAATGATCCTCAAAGAGAATCCGAATACCATTCAGAGCACCTTGAGCTTCAGCATAATGATTCATCTGGGAGCCCAAATCTTCACAATAGGCCATCATAATATTCCCATCATGATCACGGACAACCCCACCAGTGCCAGAGAGCCCAGGATTCCCCTTAGCCACTCCATAAAAGTTTAATTTGATCCACCCCATGGGGGGTTTGGTCCACACAACATTCCTTTGATAGGTCCCTCTAACAATCTCCAAAAATGGCCAAAGATTCATCATTTTTAGAATAGATTCTTCGCTTGAAAGATAGGGATGGGGACTGGGAACAACAATACAATTCTCAATGGTGTAATATAACGCCCTTTGAGAACAGAAGGGGACCCTCTAGGAGCTCTGCCAAAGATTTTGGCATTCCTCTCTAACCAAATTTTCCAAATTAAATGGTGGAAGGAGGCCTCGAGGAGGAAGCAGATCTTGAGATTCTTGAAAGGATTAGGCCATTGGTGAAAAGCATCTCTAAGGGATCGGGGAGAGCACCAGAGGATCTAGAATGAGGATAGGACAATGCTCAAAACAGAGTGGGAAAACGGGTAATGCAAGAATAAATGATCCCTCATCTCACAATATGCTAAACATAAGTAACACCTATTGGGGAAGGCAAAACCTCTCTTGTGAAGGTTGTCAATAGTTAAGGCTTTATTGTGGAAAGCAATCCACATGAAGAAGTTGATTTTAGGAACAAATCCTTTCCTACAAACAATATTCCACCTGTAGTCTAGAGCAGTCTTGGTGGTGAGGAGCTCATAAGCTGATTTAACAGAGAAATGCCCATCCTTCGTACCACTCCAAATGATCCTATCATTTCTCCTGGTAGAAGGAATTAAAATTGACTAAAGGATATTATCAAGGAAGGTAACCTCATTATTAAACCCCTCCATAATAGGAAGCTTCCATCGAGGGAAACAGGTGCTCCGATCTATGAAACCCGCCACCCTAAGCTGGGCGTTAGGGTCGGTCAGGCTTATTAGCCCAGTGAGGTCCACCCTTGACCCAAGGGATTCTTCAATCACCCACCTGTCCTTCCAAAAGGAAATGCAATTGCCATAACCCAAAATCCAACAGGCTCCCAGACTGATCAAATGTCAGGTTTGGAGCACAAATTTCCAAAATATCGATGCCACGAAAGATGTTTCAACATCCAAGAAGGGAGTGGGGCCAAGATAATTCATTTTAACCAGTGAAACCCACTCCACTGGGTCGTTAGACATAATCCTCCAAGCATGCTTCATGATCAAATCCAAATTCATAAGTCTTGATCTTCTCAACCCCAAGCCACCTTGATCAATCCTCGAACACACCTTGTCCCAGGCTACAAGGGGAAGTCTAGATTTCTCTTTGTTACTAGACCAAAGAAAGGTCCTCTTAATCTTCTCAATCTTGGAGTGAACTACACTCGGAAGAATGAACACCGACATGAAGTAGGTCAGGATCCCCTGAAGAAAGGCTTTGGTAAGGGTGGATTTCCCAGCTTGCGATAGGATTTTGCCCTTCCAAGTGCCAAGTTTCATGTGAAGGCGCTCAATAATCAATTTCCACATATCCCCACTAGATCACCTGCTATAAGATAGAGGCAAACCCAGATAGGATGTAGGCAGGGAATCAATAGTGCACTCAAGAATTCTAGCAATCCGAATTTGTCTGCATAGAGTGTTAATAAAGTAAATTTTTCTCTTGATGTAATTGACCTTTTGCCCTGTAGCTTGCTCATAACAGAATAGGATCCTATTGAGCAACTTGGCTTGAGCAACGAACACCCCAATGGAGATGAGGGTGTCATCCAAAAATTGTTGATGAGTGACATGATTAAATCTAGAAGTTGGAAAGATTCCAGAAATCTTGTTCTGCCGAAGAGCTTCTTTCATGGACCAACTCAGAACCTCCGCCAGAAGAATGAACAGGATGGGAGAAAGAGGATCGCCCTGTCTAAGGCCTCTGGAACTTTGGAAATACCCAGCTGGGGACCCATTGACCAAAACAAAAAAAAGGGAGTGGATATACAACTATAGACAAGGTCAATCCAGTGGGGATGAAATCCGAACTTGAGGAGGACTGCACATAAATTTTTTTTATCAACACGGTCTAAGGCTTTGTTCATGTCGAGCTTAAGAAAAAGAGCAGCATTCTTAGAGCAGTAAGCGGAATGAAGGGTCTCATGAAAAGTGATAACACCATCAAGAATGTTTCTTCCTTTGATAGTGCTTCCCTGACAAGGATCAATCAAGAGGGGGAGGACTGTTTTGAGTCTATTGGCTATAGACTTGGTAAGGATCTTGTAAAAAACATTGCACAGGCTAATGGGCCGATAGTCAGAGAAAATTTTGCAGGAAGGAGACTTAGGAATGAGGGCAAGAAATGTGGAATTGAATTTCGTGTGGATAGATCTAGATGCTTGGATAACCTGAATAGCATCACACACATCTAGGCCCATGACTTCCCACATGACTTGGAAGAATCGAGGGGGAAACCATCAGGTCCAGGGGCCTTATCTAGTTGCATGGAGAACAATGCTTCCTTAATCTTAGACAAGGAAAAAGGTTCCAGAAGTTTCATGCTTACCTCATGGGGAACTTTAGTCGGAAAGTTGGCGAGCATAGATTTCTAGACCTGGAGGTTGCTATCCGGAGGAGTGCCAAGCAAATATTGAAAGAAATTAACCGCTTCACTCCTAATTTCCTTAATATCCCTGGTAATGTGCCCATCCTTACAAGTCACTTCTCTGATCTTGTTGGCCCCCCTATGCCTCATAGTAGACATGTGAAAAAATCTCGTGTTGGGGTCTCCATTCTTCAACCACAGGTCATGAGATTTTTGGTGCCAGAACGTTTCCTCCCTAGCGAGAATAGAATGAAATTCCACCAAAAGGATCTGCTCTTCCTCCCTGATACCCTCAGTGTAACCTTCGATAGCCATCCTTTCCTCCATAACCTTTAGGTTCTTAGTGATGGATTTTTTGGACTCAAAAATGTTGTCGAACACCTCTTTGTTCCAAATATTTAGTTTTTCTTTGACCATTTTGAGCTTTAAAGCCACCCTCTTAGGAGCGCTTCCTTCCACCTTCGATTTCCACCATGTTGAAACTAATCCTTTGAAGTCTTTGTGGGAAATCCACATGGATTCGAATCTGAAAGGGGTCATAAAAATAGGCCCATCTCTCGCCTCCAAGAAAATAGGGTTATGGTCAGACCCAATCCTTGGAAGAGCTAAAAGGATAGCCTCACCAAGGATGGGAATGGCATCTGGGGAAATGAAGAATCTATCAAGTTTTACTTGAATCAAACTGCCCCCAATCCTTCTGTTACTCCATGTGAAGGAAACCCCTTTGAGTTTGATGTCAAGCAGGCCATTAGTAGAGACAAAATCTTTGAAATCTTCCAAGCTACGGCTGGAGTGGTCAGACCCTCCTTTTTTCTTTGAAGGATGAAGGGGACAATTGAAGTCACCCCCTAAAACCCAAGGAAAGTTGCTAAAATTCTCCCTCATCAGAGAGATAGCTTTCCACATTTTTGCTCTCTTTGTGGCATAATTTGAAGCATAAACATTGGATAGAATCTAGGAAAAATTGGATGTTTTGGATTGGAACAGTACATTGATGATTCTGTTGGAAGTTGACAGCAAGCTGCCCTCAAACCTTGAAGGGTCCCATAGAACCATGAGTCCTGCTATTCCCACTGTAGGGCTAGATAGACAATTTGCCTTGGCCCAAATGGCCTTCACAACTTTGTCAGAGGAGATAGCATCAAGCTTGGTCTCTTGCAAAATAAGGATAGAAGGGTTAATCCTCCTATGGAGATCAGATGCTAACCTTCACTTGGCTACACCATTCAGTCCTCTCACATTCCATGAGAGGACTTTCATCTAGACAGTTTGAAGTTTTTCTTGCCTCCCCTTCCTTATTGAGGGGGAGGTTTTGATGCATGTGCTTCGTTTGACTGTGAGTCATAGTCATCCAGAACCATCAAACGCTGAGTTCCATTTGCAATTTTAGTTGTAGTCTCTTTGTCTCGCCTTTCCTTGTTAGGACGACCCTGCTTCCTCTTACTACCAAAATCCACACTTTTCTTTCGGCTCCTTGTATTTCAAGGGCTAATGTGACTGGACTATTCACCCCTCCTTACTAAGAGGTAATCTTCTAGCAGTGTCTACGACTGACTAAAATTGGGAAGACCCATATCTTGGAACAGAGGAATAGCCTTAGGCAAAACTTGGGAAGGGGTCCATTCCATCTCTTCCTGTGATACACTTTCCAAGTGGGAGTCTACTCCTCGTTGGTTGTCAGCCTCAAGATGCTCGAGGTCCGATTAGAGAGAGGGATTCTCTTCAGGCTACGAGAGTCCACCATAGTCTCTAGAGGGGCCTGGGGATCCATGGCCCTTCATGTCTGGAAGATTTGGTTGCTTTGCCTGGTCTTCCTTGTGCTCTAGGGGGTTGTCATTTTCATGTTTCTATTTTATCAATTTTTGAAGAGGACACTGGGATTGGAGGTGCCCTTGGGACCGACACTGGGTGCAGAAAGTTGGTCTATTTTTGTAGACAATAGATTGTTTATGAAGAAAGGAACCTCTAGACCAAAGAGTGATGGAAGTTGGGAGTTCAGCCTCCAAATCTTCTAGAATGCAAAATCAGGCCTGGACAAACCTTGTTCAATCTCGGGTGGGAGGGTCGATGGTGACCAAATCCCCAATGGAATGCGCAATACCTCTTATGACATTTTCATGCCAGCAAAAGAGGGGAAGATTCGGGAGCCTAACCCATACTGGGGCAATGTTGATGTTCTGGGTCTCAGGACTGAAATCCATATCCCACCTCCTAAGAAATAAACTTCTGTGGCCCAAAAACCATGGCCCGCCAGCCAAAATTTTATAGTAATCATCCTTATTGTTCAATCTAATGGTAAAAAAACCTCGGGATAGGGCCACTAGCTCCAAATGGCCAGAAGTCTTCAATTTGATTTTTGCCCATTTTTGGATAGTTTCCATGTCAGGACGGCCTCCAATGAATTTGCACATTAGGGTAAATTTCTCAAACTCCATGAATCTTGAAAGAACTTTCATCAGGATGTCCAGCTCATCCCCAACCAGAAACAATTCTTTGGTTAAAAACCCATTGAAAACACGAGATTTCGAAAACAAAAAGGATAAACTAAAAATGCAATGTAAATGAAACTAAAATAATGCTTAAACCCTATGTTATTGAAAAATGCATAAAAAGAAAGAACATGAACACAAGATATTAAAGCAATATAAAAATCGGCCCTTTTATTGATATGCTTTTCAAATTCGTGTTACAATGCGTCTCCTTCCTTTTTAGGGGATAGGAGCGTTAAATGTTGCTCTTTTACAACTTGTTTCAGAATTCCTTCTTCCGCGTGCCCACATATAAGATGGGCGAACCAAAACGTTGTCGCCGCTTGCGTTGATAAAGGTCGATTCCTCGCTGCTCCTCCAATGCTACAAATCTGCGTTCAAAGAAACAAACAAAGAATCAGTAGCACCTGTGTATGAAAAATAAAAGATAAATCTAACGATGGTTAAAATGAATCTAAATGAAATGAAAACTTGACAAAAGCATAAACATGAAACTAGCTAAATACTACAAAAGAAATAAAGCGAGGGGGTGCCCGAAGGCAAACCACCCACGGGTGAAACTTTGCTTCGACACCAATCCGCTTAGGATGGGTCCGAAACCTGATGTGATGTGTTGTCGGCAAATTGGTAGGATATTGTGGTCAAAAAAATCGGTGTTGGTTCTTGATTCGTGCCTTCAAAAGTCACCCAATAACCTCTCTTTCGATTAAGAGATTATGGATGTTGAAAACACAAATCGCAAGTAAATGAATTAGCAACACTTCGTCGCTCAAAATGCTCCTTCTCGGTATATCTTTTGGGTGAGGAAACTCACCATTTTATAGACCCAAGGGGTCTCTTTGAATTAACATGCAAAAGTGTTTCTTTGCATGAATGCTTTTTTGTGAAAGAAAGACTTCTTCTTGATCAAGGGCTTCTTAACTGCCTCTGTGCATGTCTTTGTATGTTTTAGAAAAGCTCACTTGCACTCCCATGCAATGAAGGGATAGCTAAGTGGCAAATCTGAGTTGTCTTAAAAAGCTCACTCTCATTCCCATGCAGTGAAGGGAGAGTCAATTGGCAGATATGAGTTGTCAAAAGAACTCACTCGCACTCCTATGCCATGCAAGAAAAGCTAAGTGGCAGTTCTGAGTTGTCATGCGCCGAGATCTGACTTTTTGTTGGTCAAACCTGGCATTCGTCCCACCCCGAAGCGAGCGCTGGTAATCGTCTCTGGGTGAGACGAGTATAAATCCGCACTCGTCCCTGGGTAGGACGAGTACAAATCCGCACTCGTCCCTGGGTGGGACGAATAAGCAATAAAGTGTCTAAAAGGTGCCAAATTGATTCCTGACTTGCAAAACTACTGTGTGAGTGGTTAGAACCACTTGTTTAACCTCTGGGGGCTGCCCTGGGGGTGTGTGTGTTAGTGCGATCAGTGCTTGTTGTCACATAATCGGATTGGTGCTATTTTGGTGTCTACAGATGCCCCTTTTTGGGAAGCGCTGCACATGGTGCAGTGCTGAGCAAAAATAGATAACCAAAGCACTAATGATTAGGGTTTCTCAGTAACCTAACCAACTCTTGATGCCCCAAGTATGGAAAGGGCATGCATTCTTGAATCCTTGCTTCTGACGAGCTAAGGAACTTAAATCAAGTATTAACCTGTTTTGGTGAGGTGTGACTTGAGCTTGGACATTGATCAGTCATGAATAGGCAAAGGGCGCAACCTTTTATCCACGGGGGAACCTTGTGTTCATGCTTCAGGAATGCCAAGTGTTTAATCAGTTTGTGATAATTGCTTGTTTGCTGCCCCAAGCAGGAGCGTGATTGTCTTTGTCAATGATTCTTTGAATGCATGCCATTGCCTTGATTGGGTGTATTGTTGTTGATTGGTGACTTAAGTGTGACTACCCCCTCAAGCGACGAATCGATGAAGGAATGACTGCCATGAGAAAAGCGACGAGTCGCTTGACCCAAGATGACTTAAGTGAGGGTGCCTTCAGATGTTAGTCGGTGCATGCTCGAGCAGTTTCCGATTTTTTTGACCTATTTTTGGTGGGTGTGAACCCATTTTGGGATGCCATTTGGGGTTAACATTGGCGAAAATCCGTCTTCCCGTGGAGCGGTCCGGCTATGGTAGCCTTCTTGGGGAGTAGGATAGCGACAAGGTAGACCCCGACATCAGTTTTCTTATGCCAAGAGGTTAAGTGCAAGAGCACTTTTGTCCGACAATTTTTAGTGGTTTTGTTGGCATTTGTCATTTTTATAGTTTGGTTGTTTTGTTGTGTTTGTTTTTATTGTTTTTGTTGTGGTATGTTTTTATTGTTTTTGTTGTGGTATGTTTTTATGTATGTGTTTGATGTATGCAGAGGCGATTATTAATGTGATGTTTCTAATTTGTATGATGTATGCATATGAAATGAATGAGATGAGTTGTTGATGATGTGTCGATGCACCATAGACTGTACAAGATTTGACTGACTTGCGATACTAATGGGATGACTTTGCATGTGAAAACTTTGTTTTTGTATTTTGCATATATTTTGATGGTGATGTATGGAATAAAATGTGACAGTTGTTTTTAAAATGTAGTTAAGCTTTTCTGAGATTCAAATATTTTAACTAACTAGCCAAGACTGTACATTTATCTCGCAAGACTTTTGAACAAGGTCTAAATCCGACTTGAATTTAACCAAGTTATTTCACATCCCTGTGTGTGCAATTGAGTTCGTTTATGTGTTATTCATCAGGATACCGCCAGTGCCAGATGGGCTTTCAACCGAACTTGTATCGAGGATCACCTAATTAGCTCCACTAACTCCTTTATTGTATTTAGTCAGATTTATCTACGATGCTATCTAGGATACCATAAGCTAGCTCATCCACATGCAAACATTGATCTGCACACAAGTTAATGTGACAGATATATCGTCATGCGGGAGGTTTACCACCAGTGACCAATAGGCTATCAACCAAACCGGTACTGAAGCTTGCCTCATGACCTGTCGAAATACTGAGAGTTCCAGGGATTCAAGTTCGACTCCCTTCTTTTCTTCAAGTGTATTGGGATACTTGCTCTTTTGTAGTGATAAAATCACTGTTTATTTTTTATGATAGTACTCGTTTCTTTTTTTTTTTTTTTTGAGCAAGGGATTTGAATATGGAGTGACGAGAATCACTATTGTTTGTGCCTTTTGATGTGTGCACTGTAGGATGTCAAATTTTAGTGTTTTGACGTTTTGCAAATTTTTGATGTTTTGCAACTTTTGAGAACTTGGGATTCATGGGGAATTGGGTAGGGAGGATGCTTGTCCTTTTGCCAACTCTCAGCATTCCTAGGGTCATTCGCACAGGGGGATAAGCAAGATAGCCGTTTCGCTTATGGTAACCGGGATTACGGTGCAGGTTTCATCTTTCGTTCACACAACTTAGGAATTATTTTATGTGTGTTAATTTGTGTTGGGATGCTACGTACCAAGGTGGGATCCAAGTAAAACTTTCCCGTGTAAAATCTGCTTAACTGTGTACAGTTATTGGCTAGAAATTTAAAGACATCTGAATGACGAAAACCCTATATACATTAGGCGACAACTGACGATGCTAAAATAAAAGGGTGATATGCTGGATGTATGCGTTTATGAAAATGGATCTGAGGTGGAAATGATGGAATTGCCAAGTAATGACAGCCTATGGTGCTTTTGACTTGTATGACCTAGCGAAGTATGCAATGTATGGATGCAATGCTTAATGCAACCTATATTTTTGTATTTTGATTTTTATGAGAATGCATGGAATTGAAATGCAAATGTTTTTGTGATATTTTTTATTTTTTTTTTTTTTTTGAGAATGCATGGAATTGAAATGCAATTGTTTTTGTGATTTTGATTTTTTTTGTGTTGTTTTTGTTGATTTTTGAATATTTATGTTGACCAAGCAGTTATGGTAATGCTTGGAGCTTTTGGTGTTGACCAAAGGGTTTATAGATACCTTTGGGGCATTTAGGGTTGACCAAGCGATTATGATAATCCTTGGAGCTTTTGGGTTGACCAAGCGATTATGATAATCCTTGGAGCATTTTGGGTTGACCAAGCGATTGTGGTAATCCTTGGAGCTTTTGGGTTGACCAAGCGATTGTGGTAATCCTTGGAGCTTTTTGTTGGACTATGGCTCTCTAGATGTGGAATGGCCTCAAATGAATGATGTTCAAGGGTTCTGTTTCCTTGATTCCTTCAAGAGAGGCAAGCCGGTATGTTCCAGGTCCTATTTTACTGTCAATGATGTAAGGACCTAACCAGTTTGCCGTGAACTTGTCCCGTAGATGGGACGGCAAATTAGAATTCTGCTGGTTCTCTTTTAAGACCAAGTCACCAACCTAAAATTCCCTAAGATGGACTTTCATGTTGTATGCTTTCTTAAGTCGCTCTTGATAGATACGCAAATGCTCGAGAGCATTAACGCGTCGTTCATCGAGCAACGTCAGTTGATCTAACCGGGCCTGCCGTGCAGTGTCATCATCGATGAACTCTTGCATTGAAATGCGCAGGGAAGGAATTTCCAACTCAAAAGGCATGACTGCCTCGGAGCCATACACCAACAAAAATGGAGTTGCCCCAGTGGGCGTCCGAATGCTGGTGCGATAAGCCCATAGGGCAAGCGGGATCTGAATGTGCCAGTCTTTATGATTGTCTGCAACTATCTTTTTGAGAATGGCGACTAGCATTTTGTTTGACGCCTCTGCTTGCCCATTTGCCTACGGATAATAGGGTGTTGAAAAGCTATGCTGAATCTTGTACTTTGTGGTCAAAGCACGCACATATTTATTCTTGAATGGTGTCCCATTATCCGAGACTATTTTGGATGGAATACCAAAACGACATATGATGTTATGCAAAATAAACTCCGCAATGCGGGCTCCAGTCGTAGTGGTCAGCGGAATTGCTTCCACCCATTTGGTAAAGTACTCTGTGGCCGTTAAAATGAACGTGTGACGACCAGACGACACAGGGGAGATCTTTCCAATTAGATCAAAGCCCCACTATGAAAAAGGCCAAACCGATTGAATCGGTTGCAAGGCCTGAGAAGGTACGTGTGTCAAATTAGCATGGTGCTGACACTTCACGCACTTCTTCACATATGCGCAACAATCTCGCTCTAAAGATGGCCAATAATAACCCATGCGAAGAATGCGCTTTGCGATGGCCATACCGCTGAAGTGGCCACCACATGTACCATCGTGAGCTTGGGTGATCGCCCAAGCGGACTCTTGTTGGTCCAAACAACGAAGGAGGATTCCTTCATAATTTTGACGATACAAAATGTCTCCTAACAAGACATGCTTTGCCGCTTTCTGTTTGAATGATCTTTTCGCGGCTTGTGTCAATCCAAGTGGGAGATTACCTAGCTTGAGGTAATCCCGAATGGGTGTGTACCAATCTTGCTGATCAGAAACCTCGATAGTATGAACGGCCAATCCCTCTTGAAGTCTATCCCGAACAAAAGCTGAGCAGGAAAGAACTTGTAAAAACAACGTGGTGTTGCTAGTAAGAGGGGTCGGGGAGAACAAGGACCCCCAGTTGGCTTGAATCAAACAATCTCGAATTCGAGAGAACTTATCCGGAGATGGTTCAATCTGGATCATGTGGATTCCTCGGCGTCGGATCAGAGCTTGCACGCTCCATCGTAGATTGCGATAATGTTTTAACCTGAATGGTTGTCATTTCACCAGAAGGGTCTTGCGGGATGAGTGACCCCAAGGAGGCCATAGTATCCGCAAAATGATTTGATGATCGAGGGAGTGCCTCGATGTCATACCATTCAAGTTGTGCCAAGAATTTGTCCACAAGGGCTTTATAAGACCGCAAAACTGGACATTTACATTGGTATATCCCCTTTACTTGATTGACAATTAACAGCGAATCACCAAAGATGTTCAATCATTTAATGTTCATGGTGATTGTTGTCTGAAGACCTATGAGCAAGGCTTCGTATTCTGCATTGTTGTTGGTGCATGGGAAGTCTAATTTAAATGACAAGGGCATTGGAGCACCTTGTGGAGTGAAGAATACAATTCCCGCACCACCCCCTTGCTCACATTTAGAACCATCGAAGAATAGGGTTATGTCAGCCTGTGACTCAGGCTCATCAAAATCTGGCGACTCTGAAACATGGAAGACCCCATCATCAGGTAGTTCAAAAGTCAGAGGCTGATCGTCTTCAAGAGGAGCCTCAGCTAGTTGATCGGCGATGACTTGACCTTTTATAGATTTTTGTCCAATGAACTCTATGTCAAACTCCGTCAACAACATGATCCATTTCGCCGTGCGGCTACTATGATAAGTATGACTCATCATGTATCGCAATGGATTCTCCTTAGACACAACATACGTCTTATTACTAAGCATGTAGTGGCGTAGCTTTTTGGTAGCAAACACCACTGCCAAGCAGAGTTTTTCAACATATGCATAGTTAAGTTCATAACTGACCAGGGTGCGGCTAAGATAGTATGTAGCCTGTTCTCTGTGAAGTTCATTTTTCTGGGACAGCATGGCACCCAGTGCCACCTCAGTGGCTGAGATGTATAAATAGAATGACACTCCTGGTCTAGGTGGTGCCAATACTGGCGACGAAGCCAAGTACTATTTAATGTCATCAAAGGCTGACTGGCACTCGTCATCCCAATGAAATGTGACCCCCTTATGCAATAATTTATTCATGGGTCGGCATTTGTCAGATAACTGCGCTATGAAGCGCTTGATCGATGCAACCTTTCCCTGTAGACTCCTGAGCTGCTTGATGGTGGTTGGGGGACGCATTTCAAGGATTGCCTTGACTTTGTTTGGATCAACCTCAATTCCTCGTTTGGAGACTATGAAACCCAAGAGCTTTCCAGAGGTGACACCAAAGATGCACTTCTTGGGGTTTAGTCTGACTTTATGCTCAATGAGGCGATCAAGGACCTTGCTCAAGTCACCGATATGATCTGGGCGCAAAAGAGATTTGGCCAACAAATCATCCATGTAATCTTCCAAAGTTTTGTGCATGTAATCATGAAAGATGTACGTCATGGCACGTTGGTAGGTGGCTCCGGCATTTTTAAGGCCAAAAGGCATGACCTTATAGCAAAATGTCCCCCAAGGCATTGTGAATGCCATTTTTAGTTGGTCTTCAGATTGATACGAATGAATATGATTGTATCCCGAGAAACCATCCATAAGGGAAAGCATTTCGTGGCCCGTTGTAGCGTCTACCAACGCGTCGATGCTTGGCAAGGGAAAATCATCCTTAGGACTCGCTTTGTTAAGATCTCAAAAATCGGTGCATATGCGAATCCTCCCGTCGGGCTTCTTGACGGGAACCATGTTAGACAACCATGGCGGATAATCCACACAGATGACAAACTGGGCATCCAACAACTTTTGTAACTCATATTTTACCATTAAGGCCATTGTTGGATGCATCTTGCATAGTTTTTGCTTGACTGGCTTGATTGTCGGATCAAGCGTTAAATTGTGCGTGACTAGTTGTGGGTCTAGTCCCGGCATATCCTTGTATGACCATGCAAAAACCTCCTTCTTTTCCTTAAGAAGGGCAACATAATCGGCTCGCTCTTCAGGGGAAAGACTTACCCCTAGCTTGAGAATCCATGGATTCATTGGATCTCGTGCCGATGTCTACATCAGTCGTTGCTTCAACTGACATATGGGATCCGTCTTCCAACTGGTGTGGAATTGGGATTAGATGGATATCGTTTGCTGAATTAAGATCATCATTAGGAACGTCAAGTTCCTCTTCAACATGGAAGACATCCTGAGTCTGTCCTGGAGTGAAATGAAACATCCCACCGCAAGGCCAATACTCTGATGGAGATGGTGGTGTGTCAGCACGATCCCAATCGATAGCTTCTATGTCTAGATGCAATAATCATGTTGGATTGGCTGGATCATGGATGGGGGCGGTCAAGTCAATGGAGACCATGTTGATGAAATGATTGTAATCTCCATTACCGCAAATGTGACAACTCTGACATTCTGGATGTTCTTGGTGCTTTGGATCTGGCTCTGTAGGCACTGGCACAAAGGGATCAGCCCTATGCGCGGACCTGCAAACAGGGTCTGCCCTAGGTACTGATGGTTTGATAGGGTCTCCAGGCAAAAGATGCTCGTTGTATGCCTAGAGTGGCGGGTGCAGTAATTGCTATAACTGCGCCAAGTTGAAATGCCTCCTAGGTCTTGGATCTATGTGTAAGTGTTCAAACATGTCATCTATGTCCAAAGGATTTTGTTGTTGTTGAGGTAGCCTATGCTCACTAGGATCATTCAATGGGAACATCATCAGGAAGCTTCCTTGATCGTCATTCATTGGATATTCATGCGAATGATCGTACTCCGACTCATCTTCAGAAGACCCTTCGTGGTCTTGTCCATCTTCCCCTTGTGGGTGAGTCCATGAGGTTTCTCCTTGTTCAGCCATAGGGAAAGGGTTGTTGAGGTCAACAAGGTTATTTGTTTGTAATGGGAAATAATCCCCCAATGTATAAGTTGTATTTGGATTGGCATATGGATCTGATGCCAACCCATCCTTGTTGCCTATCCCTAGGCCTTGCATGTTTTTGACCAAGATGTCGAGGGGCAAAGGGTGATTAAACCCTACTCCTGACTTGTCATAAGGCATTTGGTATCTTGGTTGACACAAAACACGCATTCCTTGTTCATACCGGCCTAACCCGTATCCATGCCAATTGCATTGGCTAAGATATCGTAATGCGAAGTCTGGGTTAGCCAGATAGTTGACATCTTCCACAAAGGGATCTTCATCTTCCTCTTCTTTTCGGGAAGGTTCAACGCCATGATCCAGGCCCCCAAAAATAAAATTTGTCTGATTAGGTGGGTAGCCTAAAGGAACCACGGAGCCTATGGGGAGTCGAGGTCTTCCCATGTCTTGCATAGACTGAAGTGTGGGCGTTGCAACAACATTGCGCACTATGTACTCCCCCATGCCTGTGTTAGACATCTCAACAAGTAATCGTTGGCGATTGAGGGGAAGCGAATGGGAGTTCTCCTTGAGTCCACTCCATGTGGGGTGAACTAGGCGTCTCAACTTCCATTCTATTAGGCGTCTCTTCTGTAGAGATGTTGGAGACTAAAGGTGGTTCCGCTTCCAGGGGCTTCTTTCCTTTGTCCGTTGGAGTGGCCACCGTAGGTGGCGTCATTGTGGGAGGACTGGATGAAGAAGATGATCCCGCCTGAGAATTTGATTGATTTGGTGATGGAGATTCTTGCTTAGTCGGACCCCGTTTAGATGGATTTAACTGGAAATCCACGTGCGTTGAAGGAAGGGTCGACTGCGGCATGATTTGCACTGAGTTGCAATATTTAAAAGGTTCCAAATCTATGGGGACCACGTGCACTTGTCCTTCAAATGTATACTTCAAACATTGATGAGCAATTGAAGGGACACACTTCATATCTCGGATCCAAGGCCGCCCAAGCAAGATATTGTAAGCCATCTCACCTTCTAAAATGTGGCACAACGTATGAATGGTCTTTTGTCCCACTTGTATGGGCAGGACAATTGTGCCAACTGTCGAGCATATCGCATCATTAAATGCTCGAAGGGTATAAGTGGAAGGTGCAATGTGAGAGGCTGGTAGTTTCAAATGTTTCAGTGCAGCGGTTGTAATAAGGTTACTGGACGAACCAGTGTCTATCAACACCCATTTGTATGGAGTCCCGTTGACCCGTGCAATAACGTGCAGGGGTGGATCCGCTACATCTCCAGTCATAGTTTTTAGCTCATCTTCCCTGAAGGTAATGACTGGTTCAGTACACTGTTTGACATGCCCCACAAAATTGTTGAACGAATCCGCTTCGTGGGGTTGCAATTCAATTGCCTTTAATATCTCCATAAGAGCTTCCCGATGGGGCGCTGATTGTTGAATAAGCTCATAAATGGAGAGCCTAGCCGATGTGGTCCGTAGACTTTGAGTAAGTCTAGTTCGAATCGTGGCCACTGGTCTATGCGGGGGCAACTATGTAGGATTCGATTGATGTTGTGACATGGATGAAGCTTCCCTAGTGGCTGTCGCGGGGACAACTCCTGGGTGTCTCTTGTTTCTTGTCACAATGCTAATCATTCCAACATACCCCTCCATGGGGCAACTCTGTTGCACTTCATTGACATGCAGAGGTTTTGTTTGTGCATCATGTGTGGGTAAAGGATCTTTGAAAACACCCATTTGTTGGTTGTTGGGTGCGATGGGGTTATCCACTACCAATGTGTGATTATCAATGAGATCTTGCACTAAACCTTTAAACGTCCAACAGACATTAAGGTCATGCCCTTTCCTTCTATGGAATCTATAGAAAAGATCCTCTCTATACCCCTTAGGCTTTGGCGCATTAGGATCAATTGTTGGAATATCTGGTAGATTAATCAAGTTTGTCCGCTGACAAACGGTCAAACAAGGAGTCCCTAGACTCAGTGTATGGTGTAAATTGTCGCTTAGGGCGACGCTGCTGATTTTGATCCTGCTTTTTGTTATCTTTCTCATAATTATTGTGAGGCACCGCCTGATAATTAGCCTTTGGAGGCTATGTTGCTTGGGCAGGCGTAGGGGCATTAATAGCAACTTGATTGACCGCGACGGGTTTCTGTTGCGTATTCCCTATTTTGGTGCTCTTGTTCCACTCTTTTTTCTTAGGCTTGGCAATTTTGCCATCCTGTATCTTGATCTCTTCGATACGTCTAGCTTGCGCCAGAGCTTCTTCTAAAGTGGCGTATTGCTGCAGCTGCAATAGCACAGAGATCGATCGCAAACAACTCTTTGCGAACATTTGAGTTAGGTCGGACATAGGAGGGAGGTAGGACAACTTTGAAAGCACCGTCCTCCATCGATTCCCATATGCTACCATAGACTCCTCCTCATACTGTTTGAGGCTAGCTAGATCACTGAGTGATGCCTTTTTCTTTGTATTGAAAGCAAAACGTTCTAGGAACGCGTCCACTAGTTGATCCAAGTTGTAGATGCTATGCTTCGGTAGATGGGTAAACCAATCCGAGGCAGATCCTGCGAATGTGGTTATGAATGTTCTCAATAGCAATGCATCATTGTCTTGTATACCAAAGCATTGGCTCAAAAATCGCGTCACATGCTCTTGAGCATCCTCATCCCCTTTAAAGAGTGCCAACTAGGGCAGCTTGAAATGTTCGGGGTATGGAGGTGTTGGCACTGATGGATGTATCGGATGACTACGGAGTTGGCGTAAGGTAGGCTTTTGGGGCCCAGCAGTCTTGAGTTCCATAGTCTCCAAGCGTTCTAACAACACTTTGTAGGCATCGGAGGATATAATTTCCTCCTCCTTGGTTTGTTCCCGTTGTGGGTTGCGGGGAACTTGAGGCCTTTGAATGGATAAATGGGTAGCATCCCTTCTGCCTTGATAGGGCATTTCAGCCCACTCTTCTTCTTGGTAATAATCCTCATAATATTCTTGAGGAGTGTTTGGCCTAGGCCTGTAAACATGGATGGGTGCCCGCGGAGGATGCCCATCATGGTTACGGGGAATGGCCTCCCGCTCAGGTCTAAGAGGTCTTGGAGGCAGTGCTTGCTGAAGTCGCGGAGACCTATCTCGCACTAAGGGGTTGTGCCTCACATACATCTCAGATTGTTGTGCACGAGGGACTGGGGCCCTCTCAGGTGCATGGTTGTGAAACAATTCAGTAGTCTGACGCTGAATGCGCTCTTGATCAAGGTGACACAAATGTTCTAATTCCTGTTGTTCTTGCCTAAGCCGCATGATTTGTGCTTGGCGGGTGGCTAGTTGTGTAAATTCCAAGTCATTTTGTTCTGTTGTCTCTTGTTTAATAGGCCTAGATGTCTCTCCTACATATCTATTTCGATCATGGTGCTCTAAGACCCCTATATGTTGCTTCCCTCTGTCGAGGTTGGCCGCATTAACTTGAAACTCTGGTCTCAATAAGCGATCTGGATATAAAGTAGGTGTAGACGTGCATCGTTTTTGCACTGGATACTATTCTTGAGGAATGTAGTGATCTTCCTCTCTCTCTCTGTGATATGCATAAAAAGTGCAGGCAGAATTGTCTTGCCCTCGTAGGGAGAACTCTGATGTTCCGGATATGGTCTACTATGTCCGACATTAATTAGGGGTAAATTAGGAACCACAAAATCATATGGTTCTTCCTTTTGGACCCTTTGTTGTTCCATAGCAATACACAATGCTTCATCACTAGGCCATCCATAATGAACTTCCAAAGGAGGCCTCGTGCTTAGACCAGGTGGTATATATATGTTATTTTCTTGAAAAGATTCTTGTTGCTCATGAGTTCCCCTTAGGGAGGGGGTTCTAAATTCTCGTCTATTGAAGGCCTGACTTGGAGAGCCCCTCAAGGAGGGGCCTCTAGAACCATGTTCTATGACTGTATGGGTTGGAGTGCCCCTCAAGGAGGGGCCTCTAGAGCCATGTTCTGCATGGTGTGAACTAACTGGTGTACCCTACCGTCGAGGCGGGATGACTAAGTCTTCAAGGCTATATCGGAGACGATTTGTCTCTCTTGGTGCATTTTTTGTAGCTTCTGCCCGTGATTGGGCTTGGCTACGAGTATTCACCATGGTAATGCTAACCTAAAAATGCAAAAATTCTTTTTATGATTTTCTTTTTATGATTTTTTTTGTCTAAACAAAAAATAGCATACACACACAAGCAATGATTATCTCTTTTAAAGATTAATAGTGTGCCCTAAATCTGGTTTAGTGTGTTTTTGTTGTTTGTTTTTGTGTTTTTGAAAATTTTTGTGAAACGTTTAAATGCAATTATGAAGGCTCTTATGACTCCCAAAATGGTCGCCCCTTCAATATACCATTGTCGGACCGATATACCAACCTCTCTATATACCCGCCCTTACGTGAGGGAGACTATAGGTACGTGAGAGCAGATGATACGTGGAACATAGGCGGTACGGAAGGGGAATCACTCTGTTTATGACACCTACCATAGAAGACTTATCCTCGCGTGCTGGGAATCACCCCAAGCTACACTCGGTCAACTTTCATCAGGATTTACGTCTAGCAACAGTCGCGATCGAGGTAATGGATGCAATATCTCAAGCCAAAGTGATAATGGAATCCACCTTTGGTCTTGCTCAAGGGTTGGGGTTTTACGACCAACGCCTTGGTTTAAAATACCACGTGATGTGTGGGGTTCATTTTAATTTTGAAAAATTGAAACAAGCAAACGAAAAAGAAATCTTTCCCTAAGCCATACAAAACCAAAAACTAGAAAATAGAAAAACAGAAATTTGATAGAAGCTGTAAAAACCCCTACCTCTTCTCTGCCTAATCGGATGTTTCTGATTTGCTCTGAAAAATGCACAGATCTATACTCGTCCCTGGGTGAGGCGAATAACAGAACCGTAATCGTCACAGGGTGAAACGAATAATTTATTCGTCCCGGGGTGGAACGAATACCAATTCTGTAATCGTCACTTGCAGAGACGAATAACAGTCCGATGTTGAAAAATAGGTACCTATAAAAAAACAAGCAATTTTAGATCAGTAATTTAACCTAAAAAAAAATAGAGGACAGAGGTCCCACCGTGATCGCCATTGAAAACACGAGATTCCGAAAAAAAAAAGGATAAACTAAAATTGCAATGTAAATGAAACTAAAATAACGCTTAAACCCTATGTTATTGAAAATGCATAAAAAGAAAGAACATGAACACAAGATATTAAAGCAATATAAAAATCGGCCCTTTTATTGATATGCTTTGCAAATTCGTGTTACAATGCGTCTCCTTCCTTTTTAGGGGATAGGAGCGTTAAATGTTGCTCTTTTACAACTTGTTTCAGAATTCCTTCTTCCGCGTGCCCACATATAAGATGGGCGAACCAAAACGTTGTCGCCGCTTGCGTTGGTAAAGGTAGATTCCTCGTTGCTCCTCCAATGCTGCAAATCTACGTTCAAAGAAACAAACAAAGAATCAGTAGCACCTGTGTATGAAAAATAAAAGATAAATCTAACTATGGCTAAAATGAATCTAAATGAAATGAAAACTTGACAAAAGCATAAACATGAAACTAGCTAAATACTATAAAAGAAATAAAGCGGGGGGTGCCCGAAGGCAAACCACCCGCGGGTGAAACTTTGCTTCGACACCAATCCGCTTAGGATGGGTCCGAAACCTGATGTGATGTGTTGTCGGCAAATTGGTAGGATATTGTGGTCAGAAAATTGGTGTTGGTTCTTGATTCGTGCCTTCAAAAGTCACCCAATAACCTCTCTTTCGATTAAGAGATTATGGATGTTGAAAACACAAATCGCAAGTAAATGAATTAGCAGAACTTCGTCGCTCAAAATGCTCCTCTCTAGGTATATCTTTTGGGTGAGGAAACTCACCATTTTATAGACCCAAGGGGTCTCTTTGAATTAACATGCAAAAGTGTTTCTTTGCATGAATGCTTTTTGCCTGAAGAGAAAGACTTCTTCTTGATCAAGGGATTCTTAACTGTCTCTCGTGCATGTCTTTGTATGTTTTAGAAAAGCTCACTTGCACTCCCATGCAATGAAGGGATAGCTAAGTGGCAAATCTGAGTTGTCTTAAAAAGCTCACTCTCATTCCCATGCAGTGAAGGGAACGTCAATTGGCAGATATGAGTTGTCAAAAGAACTCACTCGCACTCCTATGTCATGCAAGAAAAGCTAAGTGGCAGTTTTGAGTTGTTACATGCCGAGATTTGACTTTTTGTCGGTCAAACCTGACATTCGTCCCACCCCGAAGCGAGCGCTGGTAATCGTCTCTGGGTGAGACGAGTATAAGTCCACACTCGTCCTCACTCGTCCCTGGGTAGGACGAGTACAAACCGCACTCGTCCCTGGGTGGGACGAATAAGAAGTTGAGTGTCTAAAAGGTGCCAAATTGATTTCTGACTTGCAAAACTACTGTGTGAGTGGTTAGAACCACTGTTTAACCTCTGGGGGCTGCCCTGGGGGCTGTGTGTTAGTGTGATCAGTGCTTGTTGTCACATAATCGGATTGGTGCTATTTTGGTGTCTACACTTGTTTAGGGTTTCTGAGGCCGCTGCCTGGGCATAATAATTTTGAGCCCCACCACCCCCTTTGTCTGGTGGGTCCTTACTTTGACCAATATCGTTGCCAGCCTGATCATCTTCAATGGGCCCGGGAATTTCTGCTCCATCGAAATCTTGATGCCCTTCGATTGTTCCGCTGCGTCCAAGGACCGAACCACCACCGCTCCTGATCTCCCCTATAGACTTCCTGCCCAACGACATCCTCCTACTCTCCATCATCTATTATCAGATTCTTCAATATTTTATTTTCCTATTTTTCGTGTATAAGAAAATTTACCCTCAACTATTTCTATGATTTGGATCTATATTTGTGATATTTTGTTAGATTTACTATTTTGGATTGTACGAGTCTAATTTTTGTCCTCAATATTCTATTAAATGCTATGAAAATTATTATTTTCTTAATGTTGTTTCATTACTATTGGCATAAAAGAGATATTTTGACTTGCCATGGCAATAAAAAGTGATAATAGGATCATGATCATGCCATTTTTAGAACCTTTTTTAGCCAAATTGCATTAACTAATTGTGTAAATTTTGATAATTTTTATATTCTTTCTTTTGATGTAAGCAACTTACATAACATTGTGATAAAGAAAAAACTACTTATGGAAATCTACTAACTTGTTTTGGGTATTTTTAATCTTACTATTGGGCATAATTGTTCAATAAATCATGCATGCTTGATTCTTTAATTTAAAAAGGTTTAGAATCAATTCATAGACACTTGAGAAGGACAAATATGACCAAGGATGAGTGTATAATCCATAAGAATAATTATTTAAGGAATCAAGAAAAGCATCACAACATCTTAGAGGGTATCAATAGTTTCAACCATCACACTCATTTACCCCTTCCCACTATAAGCTTCCCCTCCATACCTCTTCTAGGAAATAATACCATCTAATTAAAAAATGGATCTAAATATTCTCAAGAACATTGGTATAATAGAATCCAAAGTGGATAATAGGATTATAGTGGTGGATGAATGTAAACAAAGGATGAATGCACATATTGATCGAGTATAAATTATGTTGAATAATATTATTGCTATTCTCATTATAACAAAGATGGAATCTAAGATCCTTAAAATAGAGCTAGCTCTTGACAAGGACTTCCAAAAAGTTGCTTTTGATAGGATTAAGGATGATATCATGAGCCTAAGCACCCTAAAGCTAACTATACACTCAAAGGGGACTTTCAAAGGGTTACTTTTGAGAAAGATCTAAGGAAATCCAACTTTATTAAAGTACATATGCATCATTTGCTAGATGGTCATAAAAGGAATATTGCTAATAAATAGGGTTTTGCTTTTGATTTGGATATTTAAATTGATGGGGTGAGTTTTCTCCTAGAATTACCACTTGAAGTTTTTTTCCTTAAGATTAATATGATGCATTTTATGAATAGGACCTTACAGGATGAATTTTTAGAAAGGAATGGATCCTATATTTGCATATAGTGTCTAAGTAGGGGAGGATCACTCTTTTTCCTCATAACTTAGTAGCCATGTTTATCAATAGATATTGTAGGAATTGATACTTTGATGTTGTCCTCTTACTTGACTAGAATTTTAGAATATTTTCCTAATGAATTTTAATGTGGGACCCTCTTCATCTTATGTGGTCATATTATAAAATAAGCAAATAGAGACTATTGATGAGTACTACACTAAATTCATTAGCCTTCTTATATATACATACAACTCAGATCCCTTGATGGTTAGTTATGCATTCAAACATAGTCTTAAGGAAGGCATACGATAGGAGCTTTTTATGCATAATCCATACACACTCCATTATGCTAAGCATTTATCTAGGGAGATAAAAAATAAGGTTTTAGTATTTATATTCCATAATCAATGAAACTTTAATCCTTGGATGAATTACTTCAATAATCATAATAATGACCACCCTTAAGTATTTTACTATTTTAGATGTAGATATTAGTATCCATGGGTTCAAGCATGTGATAAGAAGAGGACATTTTGCATGGAATCTAAGGAAGGTTGTTCTCAAAATGAGGGGGTAACAATGTCCCCATATCAAGAAGAATTGCTTAAAAATAAAGAGGCTAAACAATTTATAGATTAATTGGGCCTCTTAGAATTTTCCCTAATGGGTATGCAATTCCATTAGACCATAAAGGTATAGGGTTATGTTAAAAATTATTATGTTAGTATTTTGATTGATTTTAATAACAATCATAGTTTTATCAACCATGATATGATCAAATTCTAGATATATATGTTGCAAATGTTGCAGGTGCAATGTTTGAATTTCTAAAGAGTGAGAAACTAGTAGAGGATGATCTTGATGATGGTGGTGGGCCTTCCAACCATTATTTCATAAGGTTTAGATCCCATGAACCCCCCAAAATATATCTAATTCTTCAATCAATGGGGGACCCATGCTTATCTCGATAAGAATTATGGAAGTGCAAGAAATATTGGGGTTGTTCCCCATGGATATCCCTAGCTTGAATTGGCTTCCTTTGTGGATAAGATTCAGAGTGGATCCAATCCCATTACCTCCCAAAGTGAATCCTTGGTTACCAAAGGGAATGATCTCATCATCCCTAAAATCCTTATGGCTAAATTCATCTCCATTGAATCCATGTCTCTCATTGAAAAATTTATCAAGGGTAGACCAGATATAGAATCCATCTAGAAATGGGTTGCACCCAAATGGCATCCTTTGGGTAGTATGGAAATTATTGCCTTTATAGAGTATTATTCCAAATTAGGATCAATAACTTAGAGGATACAAGCCATATTTTAATGGATGGACCATGGTTCTTTGGTCAAAGAAGTTTATTTTTGAGAAAATGGGTGGTGGATTTCGATTTTGATACACAAAGAATAATTTTTTTCCCTATCAGGATTCAACTCCTAGGACTCCCAATCTAGTTCTAGCATGAATAAATATTTTGGGGAATAGCTCAAACAATTGGATAAATCATTGTCATTGATCCAACTACTAAAGCCAAAAGTAGAATGGTTCACGCTTATATCTGTGACAATGCTAACCTTGATTTTGAGCTCCCTACTTATGTCAATATCATCTATGGCTCTTATTATGGACACCAAGTGGTGGAATATGAAAAAAAAGCTTTTTGTATTGAATGTCATACTCAAGGGCACTTAAGATTCCAGTTTTTGTATCTAAAACATCTAAAAGAGGTTCTATCGAAGGAGGTAGGCCATCCTAAGAAGTATATGGGTCAACCCAAGCCTGGTCCTACTCCCCCAATAAAATCCAAATCAATGCTAAATTGGCTAAGATACCCTTGGAAACTGGTAATCATCTCGCCAACTCACTCTCCTTGAAAAAAGAAAAACTATTTTTGAGTCAATATCAAGATATCTCGCAAGAGTAGGTATGTTTCCTCTTTGCCTAATACAACTATTTTGGAATTTTATCTAATTCTAGTGACTTAGATACCTTTCACCATGATCCAAAATCTAGGCTTGACTTCCCCTTCCCTTAATCTATCCTCCCTCATGAGCATGCTCCTTCCTCCCTAACCATATATGGTACTTCCTCTCCCCTACTCCTCTCACCCCCCTTGGTCACAACCCTTCATCTGCCTTCCATCCACCACCTGTCAATCTCATTTATCCTAGCCCTCCCAATACCTCAAAATTCTCTCAACCCCTAAGCCCCTCTTGATTCATATTATTTATTTGATTTTTCCAAGCCCTCCTAAGCCCTCAAGCTTTTTCCACCCTACTAAAACCTCAAAGCTTTTGAGTACCTCTAAGACCATTTTTCTTGTTAGTCCCTCTAAATCCTTGGCCTTCCATAGCCCTTTCAATCTTAAAGGCATCAAATCCCCTAATTCCCTCATTCCCATCCATACTCAAATTTTCAAAAAACCCCCCATTGACATGGGGAGTGACAAAAAAAAGGGAAGAGCATCTATCAATAACCAAAGGATAAAGGAGGTTGATTATGATATTGCCAATGACACAAATTCAACCCTTTCTCTTATCTATTTGAATAGTTCAAAGAAGAAATAAAAAGAACCAAACCATCCTCACATCAAGGTAGAGGAGGAAAAAATATTCCACTAAGAATAAAAAATGAAATTCCTCTCATGGAATGTGAGAGGCCTCAATGGCCCTGCCAAGCAAAGGTTTGTAGCAACCATGAGAAAAGAAATCAGATCCACTATATTCATTCTATAGGAAACCAAACTAGAAGAAAGCAATTCTAAAAATATAACAAAGATCATTTGGAATACTGGTGAGTTCATTGCCAGCCTAGCCCAAATATCATTAGGATGTCTCCTATGCCTTTGTGATCCTAGTAAATTAGAGGGTAGACTTTTGTCCCTCTCAAATAAAATTATGAATGTCCTATTTTACAACAAGGATACCAAATTTATTTTGGTCCTATCTAACATCTATGCTCCGAATACCCCTTAGGGGAGGAGCACACTTTGGAATGCTCTCAGTCAGATGAGAAATATCTTTTCAGACCAGCCTTGGATCCTAGTTGGGGACTTTAATTCCCCCCTTTATTCATTAGAAAAAATTATGGGTACATCCATATCCCCTAATATTTATGATCATTTCAATGATTTTGTGGACTAAAATGAGCTTATGGATGTCCACCTTAAAGGAACAAAGTACACTTGGAGAAAGAGAAGTATTGGAGCTATGCATATTCAACTAAGAATTTATAGGTTCTTTATATCCAATGAAGTTATCCCCTTGTTCAAAGATGCAACCCTTCACTCTCTTCCTAAAATTGGATCAGGCCATAATTATTTGGTCTTAGAAAGTTGTCAGCCTTTATATTTGAAGCAAAGTGGAACCAACATCCTAACCTTAGGGAGCGTATTTATGAATGGTGGAATCAACCCTATCCAATACGTCCCATCTCCCAAATTACTAGAAAACTATGGTTCATCAAAAACAACCTAAAATTTTGGAATAGGGAGGTCTTTGGCAATATTTTTGAAAACAAGCAAGCAATTAAAGAAAAATATAAGTAATTGAATATAAAATTCAGTAAGAAAAAATTCACAGTAGAACCAAGGATGAAGAAAGAAAGCTTCTAGCCAACTACTGTAACATCTTGGAAAGGGAAGAGACATTTTGGAGGTCTAAGGCTTTTTGTCTTAAAGGTGGAGACTCAAATAAAGTTTTTTTCACACTTCTACTCTCAAGCACCGTAGCACCAACAAAATCAAGGAATTGATCAGGAGGGATGGTACCACTACTTCCAATATATAAGATATTAGGCATGATGTGGTTAACCATTTTTAATTATTTCTATCTACCCACCATCCCAGATACAACCTATCTTAGGAGTACCTTATCCACCACATCCCCAACCTCCTTTTCCTTGAGATGAATTAGCACCTCCTCCAAGTTTTTTTCCATGATGAAATTAAATTTGATCTCTTCTCTCTGTAGCTCAAATAAGCAACCAGATCTAATGGTTTTTTCCCTTATTTTTTCTAAAAATACTGGGAAATAATTGGGAAGGACATCTGTGAAGCCATCCAGGATGTTCAAGGATCAAAGGTCATCCCCAAGGATGTTAACTTGACCTTTTTGTCTCTCATCCCCAAGCATGTAGATTGCAAGTCTCTATCCTATTTTTGTCCCATTAGTCTATGTAATGTGCTTTATAACATCATGAAAAATGACATGATAATGAGAATAAAGGAAGTTATACCTCTCATTATTTACCCCTATCAAGGTAGCACCGTGTAAGGAAGAACAATCATTGACGAGATTATTACCATCCATAAATTGTTGCACTTTGTTTCTCGTAGTAAGAAGGTTGGTTTCCTCCTCAAACTTGACATGAATAAAGCTTTCAATAGAGTATTCTATGACTTCCTCTTTTTTGTCCTACTCAAGTTTAATTTTCATCCTCAATTGGTTGACCTTATAAGAGCCTGTTTAACCACAACCTAGTTTTCTATCATTGTCAATGGGTCTACTATAGACTACTTTAGAAGCACTAGAGGAATTAGATAGGGTGATCCATTATATCCCTATTTTTTCATCATCCTAGATGAGACCCTAAGAAGAAATATCAAAGCTACTCGATCCTATGGGGCCATATCAAGAATCAAACCTACTTCTCTATTTGAACTATTGATCCATCAGTAGTTCATTGATTATACCATACTGGTCATCCTTACCTCTATTGTTGAAGCTAAAATGATCAAGTCTATTCTCAAAAGTTATGAGGATGCAACTGGTTAGATGGTGAACTATACCAAAAGAAAACTTTTCTTCATTAACACCTCATTTATCTCTAGCACCTTATAGTATAGGTCCTCCAATGCTTTATTGGTGAACTACCCTCATTTTACCTTGGCCTCCTTTTCTTTTCAATAGTTCTTCGGATAGTATGTGGAACAATGTACTTGATGGAATTCTCAAAAAGCTTACAGTATGGAAGGGAGCCCTTATTATCCAAGTAGCCAAAGCTACCCTGGTCCATGCTTGTCTCTAAAGAATTCTCGTTTACTTCTTGTTAGTTTTTAAAGCCCCTACAGTTATCTATTCTAAAATTGAATAAATCTAGTAGTTTCTATGATCTGGGCTGTGCAATAAAAAGAAGTTTCATCTGGAAGCTTGAAAAAGAGTTTGCATCCCCAAATTGCAAAGAGGTCTCAACTTTAGAAGATTTGGAAAAATTAACCTAGCCCTCATATCTAAGAAAGCATGGAAAATTTTCACCAATGCAAATTTTGAATGGGTTTATATAATCAAGAGGAAGTACCTTCAAAACTATGAGTTTTTATAGGAAGGGATTCCTCCTTCTAGTTTGGTCTTCTGGATCTTCACTAAAGCCAAGGATATATTAAAAAAAGGCATTAGATAGTAACTCAATAATGGTTAGATCCTTAGGTCTGTGATCACCCTCTCATTGGTGACCCATCCCTTGCTATCCTTAAATTCTTCATTGACCATATTTTTGGTAGTAAGGTCTCCCACTTCATCACCTTATCCCTTGGTAGACCCTCCTGGAAATCCATCCCATATTCATCCCTCCCCACTAATCTTACCACTGCTATGAATTCCCTATTCTCCATCCTCAATCCCTTCATCATCCCCATATCGAAATTTAGCTTTAGCCACTCTTCTGAGTGGGATTCCACTTACCTACTATAAGAGCAACCCCTTGCATACCCAATACCTGTCAAGAAAAGCTAGCACAAGCACATTATACCTAAAGTTGATTTCTTCTCTTGGTTGGTAGCCCAAAATAAAATTTTGATCTTAGAAAATATTATGACCAAAGGATTAATTCTACCCAATCACTACCACCTTTGTAAGGTCTATGGGATTCCTTGCATCATCTCTTTCTTGAGTGCCCTATATTTGAATCTATACTTGGCTTCATCCTTGGAACTTTCAATATTTCTTGGACCAATCCTAGCTTTGTGGTGGACTTTTTTTCTCAATGGCTCAATCCCTTTTGAAATCCTAGAATCAAATGTCTCTAGTCCATGTTCTTGTACCATTATCTATGGCAAATCTATCCTAAGCACAACAACCATGCTTTATACAATGTGTCTAGATACCATGCATCTATTGGTGTGAGAATTATCTATTTTACCACCAAAAATACTTATTTGTGTCCCTATTCTAAGCCCTTAGACCTTGTAATTGAGTCCTCCATAGAATCATCCATCCATATTTCCATGGACCCCTTAGACTGCCCACTCACTACAATAATAGATCAAATATGAAGTGGAATCTCCCTTAGAAGGGTGGCTAAAGCTAAATTTCGATGGCTCCTACAAAGGAAATTTTGGACCTACATCTTATATTGTATAAGCACACCCTTGATTTTTACTCCAAGAAAGTTGTGATTTTAACCTCTCTTGAACCTCCTAATCCCACTCAAATCCCCAATCACCTTACCCCTATTGAACCCAATGAAAGCAATGGCTGTAAAAATCCTATCCATGAGGTTCCTAGTGATAATAATGACCCTAGTTTTTCCTCCCTTGATACCCTAAAACAAACCCCTAGTGCATTGATTCTTACATTGTTGTTCTTTGTAGTTTTATCCTCAACCACATTGCCAGCATAATGGCCACCTTGTTAGCAACTGCCAGCTCTTCCAAGACTGTGTGGACACCCTATAACTAGGTGACGAAGATGTTGGATGAAGTGCATTGCCACCTTAGGACTATTATCAAGGAGGCTATTTATCCTTTGAATGAAAATGATGGAAATTAAGCTACAATATTTTGGTCTATGGGGTTTCCCTTTTGGGGCCACCGTTGCCTCTCTTTTTGTTCTTTCAAGATCATCCCCATGATATCTTCCCATTTGATTGTGTGTTTCCTTGTAAGGTTGGGTTTCCCTCATGGACCACCCTCTATTTTGTGTTTTGGGTTTGAGGACATGTCATTTTTTCCATGATGTAATAAGGTTTTGGGGCTTCTTCAAAACCCACTTTTTATTAAAATATTTTATCGATAAAAAAAATCATTGATCTATATGTCAACTATTTTAATAAATTCAATGTTGTGATTGGAAATGGTGGTATTGCTCCATGTGTGGTAAAAGTTCCTAATATCCATATTTATATGGGTAATTATTCTTGGATTGAAAATATTTATGTGATGGACTTGAGAAATCCAAATGTTATTCTTAGGGCTCAATGATTTTCTGAATTGGGTGATATTAATTTAAATATATAATAGTTACATGTAAATTGGATAAATAATGAAAGGATCATATTTCTATAGGAATTACAATCCCATCCTCCAAGGTGATAAATTTTCATAGATAAAAAATTATTCGAAATAAATAAAATAAGGGTATCTTTATAATTATTTGTTGCATGGAAGTCCAAACCACCAAGCATACTTCTCCTATTATTTCTTCTAATATGTAATTCCTCATCAATAAAATATTGAGATCTTTGAAAAACCTAAAGTAATTTCCCATAAGCATATATATTATCATATTATTTATTTGATTATATTATGTCATCTACCAAATGCATGCCCTAATTACTATCCTCAACCATAAACAATATGAATTGAGAAATTGATTCAATATGCTGCAACAAGGAATTATTTTCCAAATACCAATTCCTATTTTCCCTATAAAGCTAGGGTGAACTATAAGTATGATTTTTGGTAGATGTTACCCAAATTTTGAGCTTTGAATAATATTAGTTAAAATAATTTTATTATTCCTATTATTAGTGATTTGTTGGATGAATTGTATGGTGCTTAGTTTTTTACTAAGATAGAATTGTGCTTTAGGTTTCATCAAATTAGGATTAGAGAAAAGGACATTTATAAAGCTAATTTTTATACTATTGAAGATAATAATGAGTTTTTGATCATGACATTGGTCTCATTAATTCCCAATTGAAATTTAAAATTTTAATAATTTTTTGTTCTATCCTCTTTTGTAGAAATTTGTGTTGGTACCTTTTATGACATTTTAGTCTATGATAGGTATTGTGAATCCCATTTGCACCATGTGGAACATGTGCATGACTATTAGAGCAAGGAAATGTATATATAAATATGTCTAGGTATTCTTTTGGATTTTCTAAATTCAAATATCTATGTCATATTGTATCTCATAAAGGTGTTAAGGTGGATCTAACAAGATTAAAGAAATGCAAGATTGGTTAGTATCTAAATCTCTCAAGAGTATTAGGAGTTTATAGGTCTCATAAGATATTATAGAAAAGTTGTTAAATTTATGGGGAAAAAACAACTCACTTAATGAAGCTCACGATGCTTGTTTAGATTGAATATGATACACAATCCTTTATTTCCTTGAAAGAGGATATATATTCCACTCAATTTTTGGTTAGTATTTATTTTTAAAATTTCTTTGTCATTCAATGTGTAAGCAAAAATATACACCCAATAATGAAACAAATTTAACAAACAACTTGCAAGAATAAATGGGAACTTTATATAAACTTTTTGCTTCCCTTTTAAAATACTTTTTCCTAGCCATGTGGGGGAATATGATTATAATAAGTGATTGGATTGTGTTTCAAAGTACAATAAAGGAAAAAAGGGTATGGGAAACCCATTTTTGTAAGGTCACAATAATGGTGGATATTGAATCTTCTTTGCTACAATCCAAAGGTTGGATGATCTTGAGTATCCATCTGGACCATCCTAGCCATAACAACCTTCAAGAAACCTAAAACCTACACACACATGAAATACAAACATAAGGGTTAGTAGAACCTATTGATACGAATGAAATAAAATAGTATAAACCCTAAAATAAGTGTTTGTAGAGACTGTAAATAATGTGTAGGAAATAGAGAATAACAAAAATAAAATACCTTTTTTTTTATATAATTAAAATATTCCATTAATATCAGGTTTTAAAGGTTGGCCCAAAATCTATATACAAAAATAAGCATATTACTGAGTAGTAGGATCCATAGTCACTTGAGGACCCTTGGTCCTCTATCCTAACTAGCGATCTATGACCTACACCAACCAGATGCCAAACCACCTAAAATACCCATGATAGGCATAATTTCATGCCCATTCATGATACTTCACAATAGAATATTAGAGTTTTAACCCAAGAAACCCAAACAGACAATTTAGAAGGCAAAAAGCAAAAAATATAAAAATCCCAAGCCCTCTGCACAAAACATAGACAAAATTTGACTTCAGATAAGCTTCTATGGTATTGCCAACCACCATTTCTATGCAAAAATACTTACATGGTGATACTCATCCTCATACTCATCCTTGTTTTGCTCATCATATTTATCCTCCTCTTGATCGTCAGTATTCATGTTGGCCTCCACAGGATTGTATCTTTGATATCCTTCATTGAAGAAAAATTTGGTTAAAACCTCATGGATCTCATGCAAATGAATGATCACATTCATCGATGAAATCAACACAAAGCATTTAAGGACCATAGTAGTAGGGACCCTCATCCTCAAACTCAATGTTGAGGGGTTTGGAACTCCCCTATGTTTGCTTGTTCTTTAGTCTCAGTGAGGATCTCTTGGGTCCTTCAGGTTCCTCGATCTTCAACTTTTTCTTAGCTGGTCCTCCTCTCATGGATGAATCCATCCCTCTTTTCTTAGCCGGGTGATGAGCACCAGAAATGCTCATATTTTGTACATATTTCTTTGATCAATATGCGGCTGTATAATAAGGATTGCGTACTTTTATGAATGATTATATAGATATTTGATATAATTATGCGTGTTATCTAATTTGTGTGCTTTTAGTATGTTTTGTGGAATTGCAGTTGATTTAGTTAGATTTGGAACAGTCGAGGTCCTTTTGATGGACCTGGCACTTTATTTCATTGGGGGTCAACGTAGAGAACATAGGCGCCTCCCTGCAACCGAAAGGCGCCAAGGGAACAAGCGCCTCCCTACAGTCGGAAGGCGCCAAACCAAATACGAGCGCCTCCCTATAGTCGAAGGCGCCAACTGAATAGCGCCTCCTCTAAGGCGCCAAACCAAAGATCGAGCGCCTCCTTGTAGTCGAAAGGTGCCAACTGAATATCAGCGCCTCCCTAGTCGAAAGGTGCCAACTGAATACCAGTGCCTCCCTATAGTTGAAAGGTGCCAACCAATATGAGCGCCTCCCTACAGTCGAAGGCACCAACTGAATGAGCGCCTCCCTTAGTCGAAGGCGCCAACGAATGGAGCGCCTCTTGAAAGGCGCCACTGATTCTTTGCCCATTGACCAAACTCGAAGGACGTGGACAGCAGCGGCTGGTGCAGTTCCAACTCTACGTCATGCAGAGCTAAATTGGAGATAGCACCAACGTATCAAAATGTCTTACGGATGCCAGGCAAAGCACGAACCGAAATGAACATGCCGCCATCAAAATAGAATGCCAGACGTCGATTGCATTCGCTAGACTGTTCTAATTTAGTCTGGGAAGAATCGATTGTTGTAACCACTTCTGTAACAGAAGTTCTATGGGTGTGTTATATAAACACACGTAGATCATTCTAAAGATATATAGAAAATATATGTGGAGATATAGAGATATTTAATAAAGATCCATTTTAGAGTTACATTGTAATGCGTTGATAAATATATTACAATTACAGAAGTTCTAAAGCGCGTGTTCGATCGGGAAGAAGCTGCTGGAGCCTGGGCCCACTCCAAGCCAGTATTTCTTCCCCATTTCCTTCTTGTTTATTTATTTTAATTAGTTTATTGCTTTCATAGGAATGTTCATTGGTTTGCTAGTTCCAGTATTTGCAGTAGATTCATTTTCAGGAATATGTACATGATTTATTTCTGTAGATTTAAATTTTGTTCTTCTTACGTAATTTATTGAGGAGTGCGAGAATGATTGACAACCATCTCAAGAACACCCCCCAAATGTAGGATTAGCAGATTCACCTCCAGTGGTATTGTAGTAACCTAATTTCGACTCTTCGCAAGTTTACGAAGCTCCCTGGGTTGATAATTAAATGCACGGGCATGTGACAAAAATAGGAAACCATTCACCTTGTTTGGCCCGCAACATTTTGGCATCGTTGTCGGGGAAGCATCTTAATTAGATTACTTACAATACCCTGAAACCTTCTATCTGACCTTGTATGAGTTCTTCGAGAAGAAGAGGACCTGACGGTCGCTTTATAAGAACTAATCCATCAGGACCTGAGTCAGCCGAGCATTTTGGATTTGAGTTAGACCCGCCCGACCTACCAGCAGTCCATTGGAGTGAGGAACCACACTTTGTGCAAAGTGCCACCTCATCCCATCAACAAGGGGATGAACGAATCATCACAAATCCCCTGTTTAATAGGACTCCTCTAGAGGAAGCCCTATTGTGGAAGGCTGTGGAGGATCAGACGATCTCGCCAGACAACCTTAGAGCATTGACTCAAAAAGTTTTAAACGATCGAAAGGCCATAAACGCTGCATTAGAAACCACATTTCCTGAAAAAATGGTAGATAATGATGAAGTCTCATCTGGCTTTAGTTTCCCAATAGAGGAGGGAGTAGGAGATACCAAAATGAAAAACATATCCCCTGCTCACCTTCCGTCCTTCAGAGGACACCCGACTGAGGACCCTGACCTATTTTTATTCAAATTTGATGTTTTGTGCAGGTCTATGGATTACAAATCAAACATGCAGAAGTTGAAATTATTTCCTTCTACATTAGATGATGCAGCTCTGCGATGGTTCATCGGTCTGGGAGACAAACACATCACCACCTGGGACCAGATGAAGAAGCTCTTTCTAGAGCAATATCAAGATTTTGGGAGAGCAAGAGACTCCAGGGAGGAGGTCCTGAGCATGACACAAAGAGAAGATGAGTCTCTCGAGGAGTATTGGGAGAGATTCACCTTTAATCTTCAATGGTCCCCTCACTCGAAGCTATCCGATAAGTCCCTCAAAAGCATCTTCTTGAGGGGACTTACCAATGAGTCACTGGAGGCTCTCAACATGATCTCTGGAGGTGATGTCTATCAGCATGCTATGGATGACATCCGGAAATTATGCTGGAACTACTCGAGAAGGCGAGGCAAAATCATCGCCAGGACCATGAAGGCGACTGCTTCAGTCACCAAAATAGAAATAGGCAACATGCTGGAGGATTTGAAGAGCGAAATGCTCTCATCTCTAGCACTACAGATGGATACGCTGCTGTTAGAAAAGAAGAAACAAGAAAATGATGCAGCATTAGCCTATTTCTGCCCAAAATGTAGAGGAAGGCATGCAAAGAATGCATGTCCAGAAAACAAGGTCAGAGTATGCGCAGTTTGCAAGCTGAATCATAAAACTCGATTGTGCCCACAACTGCCCAGTAACCAGGAAGCGGCTGAGAGCACGGAAGCCTACTTCATAGGCAATAGGAAGAGTTGGCCATAGCCCCCCATGGGGAATATACCAACCGGGATGCCATCATATGGGGGAGGGTCATACATGCACCAAGGACCCCCTCAACCACCTAATATGGGGTGGTGGGGACCGTCACCCTGGACGAACGCACCCCCAACAACATTCCCGAATCAGCAGCCATGGATGCCATATCCATATCCTGGGCAGTAGTGGAGAGGCCACAATGCATGGAATCAGACTCCACAGAGTGCAGCTCCTGCTCACATCCAACAGAACTTACCAGCATTGCCAGCAGCGAGACCTGCGTAGCTACCAGCACAACCGACAACAAACCCGAACAATAGAGTAAATCAGTCGGCATACAACGTAGAAGGTGAGATGTACCATATGTACAATATTCAGCTTAGATCAGGTAGGCAGCTAGGAGTAGAGACACCGCCTCTGGTAGAAGAGGAGGAAGAAGTGGTAGAAACTCCTCCACTGGTAGAAGAGGAGGAAGAAATAGAGGAGACACCTCTGGTAGAAGAGGGAAAAGCACTTGAGAGAGCGGAGGCTCCATTTCCTAGCTGGTTGTAGGAACAAAGAAAAACAACACAGCCAAAATTTGACATCTTGTCGAGCTTGAAGAATCTCACGATGACAATCCCATTATTTCAAGCAATTCGAGATGTCCCCATTTACACCAAGGCAATTAGAGAAATGTGTCTAAGGAGACCGGGATGAAAAGCTACCCAGACTATCAACGTCGTGGGTAAACTGGCAGATCTAATGATGGGTAGAACACGTCATCCGAAGTATGCAGATCCAAGCAGCCCAGTGCTGACCATAAAAATTGGAGGACATTTCCTGTCCAACACATTGGTTGACCTCGGGGCAGCCATCAACGTGATGCCTCAAGAGACCATGTAGAGGCTGCGGCTCACGAACCTGAAGCCAACCACGACAGTGCTGCAGTTAGCCGATCGATCAACCGTGTCACCGAAAGGGATGTTGGAAGATGTGATCGTAACAGTCAGTGCATGGGAATATCCAACCGATTTTTTAGTTTTGCAAACCAAGACCAGGCTGGGCGGTTACCCGCTCATTTTGGGGAGGCCATGGCTGGCAATAGCTGACGCTTACATCAGCTGTCGGGATGGGCTAATGACCATCTCCAATGGGAAAAATGTCAAAAGGCTGACCATTTCACCGCCAGCTCAGTCTATGGACTCGGCAGAAGAACCCAGGATCACCGAGCATGGAACTACGGAGTTGTCCATAATCCAGCCGGTGATGACCTTGGAGGAGGTGGCAGAAGAGGACGAGGATGGTGCTATCATGGAGTTTCTCCATGGAGAATCGTCCACCCCCGCACCTGGATCACCGTTGACTGGCGCCCAAGATCAGCACATCCGACAAATACACGTTGGGCCAGGGAGGACATTAAACGTCAACAGCAGGTTGATGCCCACACAGCTAGAAAAATTGGAGGAGCTTCTGGTAAAACACCAGCAAGCATTTGCATGGGACTACGCAGATATGCATGGCATCAGCCCAAAAATATGTACCCATCGGATTTATTTAGATGACCAGGCAACTCCTAGTCGGCAGCCATAGAGAAGGATGAACCCAGCAATGAAAGACATTGTCAGAGAAGAACTGCACAAACTTTTGGCTGTCGAACTCATATATCCAATTTTTGACAGTGAATGGGTATCACCATTAGTGGTGGTCCCCAAGAAGAATGGGAAATGGTGGATCTGCGTGGACTACCGGGCGTTGAACAAGGCGACTAAGAAAGACCACTTCCCGCTCCCGTTCATCGATCAGGTCTTGGACACACTCTCAGGAAGAAAATACTTCTCCTTTCTGGATGGTTTCAGTGGTTACAACCAGATCCAGATAGGGGAAGAAGATCAAGATAAAACAACGTTCACCTGTCCATGGGGAACGTTTGCCTATAAGGTATTGCCTTTTGGACTGTGCAACGCATCGGCCACCTTTCAAAGGGCGGTGCTTAGCATATTCTTTGATATGATAGGAGACGGGGTGGAAGTATACATGGACGACTTCACCGCCTATGGAGAAACCTTCGAAGACGCAATGACAAATCTGGAAAGAGTGCTCGACAGGAGCAAGGAGAATCATTTGTCCCTAAGTAATGAAAAATGTTTTATGATGATGCAGGAAGGCATCGTGTTGGGACACCACCTCTCTATGGAAGGAATAAAAGTAGACAAGAGGAAGATCGAGGTCATCAGAGACCTACCTAGCCCCAGAACGCAGAAGGAGGTAAGAAGTTTCCTTGGATCAGTCGGGTACTACCGACGATTTATCGCCGAATTTAGTAAGATTGCCAAACCACTGCACACCCTACTTTCTAAGGACGTAGAGTTCAATTGGATGGGAGACTGTGAAGAAGCGTTCCAATTGTTGAAAGAAAAATTGATATCTGCACCGGTCTTGAGAGGACCGAATTGGGCCATACCATTCCATATTTACTGCGATGCATCTAACGGTGCGATCGGAGCAGTCCTCGGGCAGAAAGACGATGAAGAATTTTATGCCATCTATTATGTCAGTAAAAACTTGGCGGGAGCAGAGCTCAACTATACAGTGATAGAAAAAGAATTCCTCGTAGTTGTCCATGCAATAAACAAATTCTGCCACTATATAACGGGATACAAGGTCTTCGTCCATACGGACCATGCGGCTATCAGGTATCTGATGAGCAAGCCGGCCATTGGTGGCAGAATTATCAGATGGCTATTGCTATTGCAGGAATTCGACATCACTATAGTCGATAAACCAGGCAAGGACAATGTCATGGCAGATTTTTTGTCCAGATTGATACCAGTAGATCATCAAGCAGTGGAAGATCAGTTTTTGGATGAACATCTATTCGCTATTAGTGAACAAACTCCATGGTATGCAGACATAGCCAATTACTTGGCCATCGAAAGGACCTCACCTGCTCTCTCCTACTGAGAAAAGCAGGTCGGTCATAGAGAAGAGTGCATCATTCCTTTGGATGGATGGTCTCCTATTTAAAATAGGATGGGACCAAATTATAAGAAGATGCATAGCAGAACAGGAGTTTTCAGAAGTGCTCAAGGCATGTCACGATGAGCCATGCGGAGGACACTTTGTAGGGAAATGAACTGCCTACAAAATCCTGCAAGTTGGGTATTTTTGGCCCACTCTGTTCAAAGATGCGGCAGCGTATACCAGCAAGTGTGACGAGTGCCAGAGGATGGGTAGACCAACCCATCGAGATGAAATGCCCCTGCAGCCCCAGGTACACCTGGAACCTTTCGATAAATGGGGCATGGACTTCATGGGACCATTCAATCCACCTTCGATGGGAAGGAGGTTTATTCTGGTCTGCACGGATTACGTCACCAAATGGGTGGAAGTGCAGGCATTAAGGGACTCAAAGGAAAGAACGGTCGCCGATTTCTTATTTGCCCATATTTTCACATGATTTGGGGTTCCTCGGGAGATAACAACAGACCAAGGGCCCCAATTCACCTCCAAATTGATTGAGGAGCTGATGGAGCAGTATAGAGTTCGGCACAATAAAACCATGCCCTACCATCCGTAGGAAAACGGGCAAGTAGAAGTGACAAACAGGGAGATAGAAAACATCCTGACCAAAACCGTGCAGCAACACAAGAAATATTGGGCCACACGGTTGCCGGAGGTAGTTTGGGCATACAACACCACGTGGAAATCCACCACAGGATGCACACCTTTCCAACTGGTCTATGGGAAAAATGCGATGATGCCCATCGAGTTCGAAATCAAAACTATGAGGACGGCTTCAGAATTAAATTTGAGCTTGGACGAAGCTCAAAAATAGAGGATTCGCCAGCTAGATCAGCTGGACGAAATCCGATTGGATGCTTTGGAGAGGACAGAGATTATACAGAAGTAGAGAAAGAAGTGGCATGATAACCACATCAAGCTGAAGAAGTTCCGGGTAGGGGAATGGGTACTGTTGTACGATTCTCGATTCCAAGAAAGGAAGGGCAAACTTATGCAGAGGTGGATGGGGCCGTATGAGGTGGCAGAGCTCATTAGGAATGGGGCGGTGCGCGTTAAGACCATTGACGGTAGCAACACCATGTTCACAGTCAATGGCCACCGACTACGCCCCTATAATACGTCCGAAACGTTACAGGTGGAATCCAGAGTAGGCATGGGGGAGACCCCATCTTGCTAGATCTGGACCGAACTCTCACAGGTGAAATGGTGGGCATGAAAGTGCTCACCCAATTTTTTAGTTAATATAGTTTTTTTTTAATGTGTGTTTTTGTAGGGACGACGCCCGCATGCAAGCTGCAGGCATCCTAATCCAGGGCCTAACAGGCATGGAACGCATCTAACTGCCTTTATTTTCCTTTCTTTTTGGTTGCTTTTTGTAGGTGGAGGACCTGACAACACGAGGGATAGGTATCTAGGAAACCAGGCCTGATTCGGCTCAACATTCCGACACCGGCTCGTAGGTAGAATCTGGGCAGCATGAAAAACTGGGAAGGCTTGATCACCCTTTTTCCAGTCAAATCGCCATCCAGAAGAAGGTGCCTTACGACAGTCAGAAGGTGCCAAGTCCAGAAGAAGGTGCCTTACGGCAGTCAGAAGGTGCCAAGTCCAGAAGAAGGCGCCTTACGGTAGTCAGAAGGTGCCAAGTCCAGAAGAAGGTGCCTTACGATAGTCAAAAGGTGCCAAGTCCAAGAAGGTGCCTTACGACAGTCAGAAGGTGCCAAGTCCAGAAGAAGGTGCCTTACTGCATCCAGAAGGTGCCAAGTCCACAAGAAGGTGCCTTACCACACCCGAAAGGTGCCCATCTAGAAGAAGGCACCTTACTGCATCTGGAAGGCGCCAAATCGGAAGACAACGCCTTCCACCTATGAAGTTCAAAAAAAATAATTAAATAAAAAGCTAGTCGAAGGCGCCTTCCAACATTAGGAAGGCGCATTCAGCCGAATACGCCTTCCAACATCAGGAAGGCGCATTCATCAAGACGAACGCCTTCCAACATCGGGAAGGCGCGAACCAGAAGGAGGCGCCTCCCACATTGGGAAGATGCATGTAGGCAAAAGTGCCTCCCAGCCAATCAGAAGTGCCTCCCTGTAGCCGAAAGGTGCATTCGTTCGACGAAGAGCACCGACAACGTTGGAAAGGTGCTACAAGGGCACCATCCACATGGGGAAGGTACCGGACGCCTCGGGCAGAATGAAGCATCGCACGAATCAGTGACATCAAATGACCACACCCCTCCCTCGTGTCACAAGTCAGCAAATCAGTGGCTACCATGACAACTGGAACGTCGAATCAGGTACGTGCATACTAAATCAAATCGTTTATATAATTATTTATAAATACGTAGTACCAAAAAATACCGTCGTCATAGAGATCGTATCCCCCCAAAGCCAGAAACGCGTGCCAATGATAGGGTGCCTTCCATAACTGCTAGGGTTAGGCATCTTTTCTATAAGAAGGTGCCTTCCTGCAGAAGGAAGGACAGAAAAATATACAGCACCGGAAGGCGCCATGGGAGGAAGGTCCAAGAACCATGCGATCAAGAAGAATGAACCCAGTGATACTGATGGAATCAGAGGGGCAGTGAAGACCCAATTCGAAGCCGAGGGGTGGCTCGAATACTGCACCCTGGTCAGTCAGGGCCAGGATGTGGAGGTAGCTAGAGAATTCGCCACCTCTTTGAGGGGCGATGCGGCCCAAGTACGAGGGGTGGAAATTCTAGTCACCCCTGAGTTCATCTCATAGGCGACTGGATTGCCTCTCATGGGGGAATGTGCATACAAGGGCGGAGTGCTAAAGCTATACACCGAAATACTGCTGCCAGGAGGAGATGTGCAGATAGACAGGGAGGGGTTACTCAAAAATAGTCTCCCCATGAATATACGAAAGATGTTCGAGCAGATTGCTTGATTCTTCACATGCACAGGGAAGTATACCCATCTGAACATTAATCATGTGCACTTCCTCAATCACCTAGTGCATGGGAGGAAATTAAATATACCCTTCTACCTAGTGACTGCTCTGAAAGATGAAGCGGCTCGGTACCAGAAGGGGGCACCGTCCGCCTTAGCCCACCATGGGCTGATATCGGCATTGGTCCGCCATGCAGAAGCACAAAGACAGAACCGCGACGCAGAGGGAGATGGCGGCCAAATAGAGCAACACAATGCGGTTGCCAAATTAGGGCAAGGTGAAGCATCCCCTGTAGAGGAGATAGCAAACATCGGGCAATTGGTGTCACCCTATTTTCTAGGAAGGGCAGAGCAGTCACCGATGCCCGAAGACGTAGAGGACAGAGGGCATTCCCTAGTGCCCGAGTATGAGGAGGAAGGAGCGCCACTCGCTGGTGGTGAGGACGAACCAATCCCCAGGAGGAAACATCTATGGTGATTCCTCTCGATAGAGGAAGGACAGAGTGACCCGGAGATAGACGTTGCCGCCCAAACCCTCCAAGAATTAACGAACTAGAGCCCACGGAATGAAGGAACTTCTAGGGGTAACGACCAGATCGATGCGGCCTTGGAGGAGGCGCTCGACTGGCAAACCGATTGCTGGATGGCACAACAGACTCTGGAAGATTGCCAAAACCAGCATAAAAGGGAATTGGAGGAAAGGGATAGATGAATCGCTCAGCTCGAGCAGCTGGTCCGGCAATTGCAGGAGGAAAATCAAATGCTCCAGGACAAAGGAACAACAAGACAGGAGGCGGCCACTCAGGCTGATTGGGCAGAAGAAGTGCCGACGAACTCTCCCACATCCATCGAACGAGTATTCTCTTTGGGGGAGATTCGATCAGATGCCCGACAGAGCAGCCCGGAGACAGGGGAGGATTCCTCTATTTTTAGGGGTGAAAAGGAAAGAAGTCCTACGATGCCCCCTGTCATTGTCCTGAGTGACACAGAGCAGGACGAAGGTCTCCAATAGCAGATAAGACCAGAGGATACGGAGGACCTCCCCAAGCCTGACGAAGGAGAAGAGCCTGAGGGGTCGACACCAGGTAGACAGGAGAATGAAGGATCACCCCTAGAGATAGCAGCACAGCCGATCCTTCGGAGTAAAGAGAAGTCCCCAAAGGAGAAAGAAGAGACCCCGGTCCGAGCCGCCACATTTTCTGCAGAGGCCAAGGCAAAGAGGCCCAGGACGGCTCGACAGAAGGTGAAAGTGACCTTCGTCGAGTCAGAGGAGGATGAATGGGACATGCAGCTATTCGTCGAAAGGCAAAAATATTTTGAGCGGCTACGCAACGAAATGAAAGCAGCCAAGGAGGCCAGGAAGGCATCCTCGAGGGTAAAAGGAGATTCTAGCATCTGCGTCAATCCGACAGAAGACAACCAGTTTTGGGACATCTATGGTTCATCCCGAGGGTGGCCTTCCATGATGAGGAGGTACTTGGAATGGTGGGGAGTATATGGCCCACAATTGGAGGCCGTTGCAATTGCAAAGGAGAATGCAGGGCTTACCCCTGAAGTGGCCGGATTATACAAGGCCCAAGTAGTGCCTTCCAGAGAGGATAACTCGGATATCCCTCTGGCAGTGGTCAAACCTCCAGACGTCGACCTCTGGCAAGCTGTCGAAGCTGCATTTCAATCGGCAGGAACAACGTTGGCTAGGCCACCACCAGTAGCGGCCAGAACAAGAAGGGGACAATTGACAACCACAGTTTCCCATAGGCACAGGCGAACCACACCTTCACATGCCGGCACGAAAAGACAGACTCGGGCCGCAGGGGCAGCCGAATCCTCCAAGAGATGGCGACGATGAAAAGTCAGAGGGCTACCTACAGTTGGATGCCATGAGGGCGTGGCATATGTTAGGCGTGGGGGGATGATGAGCACCAGAAATGCTCATATTTTGTACATATTTCTTTGATCAATATGCGGTTGTATAATAAGGATTGCATACTTTTATGAATGATTATATAGATATTTGATATAATTATGCGTGTTATCTAATTTGTGTGCTTTTAGTATGTTTTGTGGAATTGCAGTTGATTTAGTTAGATTTGGAACAGTCGAGGTCCTTTTGATGGACCTGGCACTTTATTTCATTGGGGGTCAATGTAGAGAACATAGGCGCCTCCCTACAACCGAAAGGCGCCAAGGGAACAAGCGCCTCCCTATAGTCGAAAGGCACCAAACCAAATACGAGCGCCTCCCTACAGTCGAAAGGCGCCAACTGAATATCAGCGCCTCCCTGCAGTCGAAAGGTGCCAAACCAAATATGAGCGCCTCCCTACAGTTGAAAGGCGCCAACTGAATATCAGTGCCTCCCTACAGTCGAAAGGTGCCAACTAAATATCAGCGCCTCCCTACAGTTAAAGGTACCAAACCAAATACGAGCGCCTCCCTACAGTCGGAAGGTGCCAACTGAATGTGAGCGCCTCCCTGCAGTCGGAAGGTGCCAACTGAATGCGAGCGCCTCCCTGCAGTCGAAAGGCGCCACTGATTCTTTGCCCGTTGACCAGACTCGAAGGACGTGGATAGCAGTGGCTGGTGTAGTTCCAGCTCTGCATCATGCAGAGCTAAATTGGAGATAGCACCAACGTATCAAAATGTCTTACGGATGCCAGGCAAAGCACGAACCGAAATGAACATGCCGCCATCAAAATAGAATGCCAGACGTCGATTGCATTCGCCAGACTGTTCTAATTTAGTCTGGGAAGAATCGACTGTTGTAACCACTTCTGTAACAGAAGTTCTACGGGTGTGTTATATAAACACACGCAGATCATTCTAGAGATATATAGAAAATATATGTGGAGATATAGAGATATTTAATAAAGATCCATTTTAGAGTTACATTGTAATGCGTTGATAAATATATTACAGTTACAGAAGTTCTAAAGCGCGTGTTCGATCGGGAAGAAGCTGCTGGAGCCTGGGCCCACTCCAAGCCAGTATTTCTTCCCCATTTCCTTCTTGTTTATTTATTTTAATTAGTTTATTGCTTTCATAGGAATGTTCATTGGTTTGCTAGTTCCAGTATTTGCAGTAGATTCATTTTCAGGAATATGTACATGATTTATTTCTGTAGATTTAAATTTTGTTCTTCTTACGTAATTTATTGAGGAGTGCGGGAATGATTGACAACCATCTCAAGAACACCCCCCAAATGTAGGATTAGCAGATTCACCTCCAGTGGTATTGTAGTAACCTAATTCCGACTCTTCGCAAGTTTACGAAGCTCCCTGGGTTGATAATTAAATGCACGGGCATGTGACAAAAATAGGAAACCATTCACCTTGTTTGGCCCGCAACACCAGGGATGTAGAGTGAGGCTTGGGTAAACTAGGACTATCCCTACCCCTGGAACATTCTGTATGGTGATCACCCAAGGTTTCAACTTAATGAATTGTAGGGGGTTTGTATTAGGGGGAAGTAAGCATGACAAACTTATATATGAGTTTATAGAGACCTTGGTGTAGAGGCATGGCAAACCCCTTCTTCCTTTGACAAGAGTTAATTATGTAGTTCATTGAATTAAGTAGAAACTAGGGTATACTTAAAGGATTGACATCATGGAAAAAATTAATGAAAGAATAATGGAAAATAAGGAGGACCTTTCCAAGGTCCTCAACAATTATAAAATCCATCATGTTTTTTATGATCGAGTTCCATGGTGTAGGGAGATCCATCCTAGTCAGACCGTTCTTTGCCTCCTTGAGTATTTTAGGATTATCCTTGAACTCATGCAACTCCACCTCCCAATTATGTTTTTTTTTGTGCCTGGATATGGTCGCCAACAAAGTGACATCGATAACAATCTCATGCCCTCGAATCTCGACCCTGCCATATTCCCATGACTCCATAATAGCAAGTGTTATTTTTTCCTTAGCTCCTAAAAATAGGTCAAATAATTGGGTGAATCGTCTCTCAATGAGGATGGATTGAGCTACAGGATCAATGAACACCATGTTTGGCTCAATGTAAGTCATTTTCCTTTGAAATTTTAGAACCTTCAATGCCTTCCAAATTTTCTAGCCAACTTGCAGGATGCTCAACATTTTCCCACACTTGAAATAAATAGAAAGGTGGTACAATCTTCAGGTGTCTTCATAAATTTAGATTAAATCTTTATTATGATGGGTTCCATGCCTAGGATTTTTTTGCACCCCACCTTCCACCTGGATAAAATATCACTTGGTATTTGTAATCAATATTTTGAGCATGCCAGTGTGCCCCTTATTATGGTGTTTGGGATCCTATCGCTTGGTAATAATGGAAAATCTAGATCTTGCTTGCTTGGCACAAAAAAATTGTCCTTCCACCACTACCAATATAATAGGTTTGTAATCTATATTCTCCCACTCGCTTACTGATTACCTAACCTGATCTATTTGTTAATGGCCAAAATGATTTCCTAAGTAACTACAGGTGCATGGGTGGTGTTGGCAAACCATGGGTGGTTTTTTAGCTCTTTGTTGCTCAAAATGACCTGAAATTTTATGGAGATATTCTAGGTTATGTGAGGAATCTATCCTCAAAATTTTAGCTCAATCCCAATTTTAATACGTGAGATATGACCAAAAACAATTTGGTAGTCCTTCGCAAACGTGAAGCTAAATTTTTGACTATGTAAACATGGGGTGGTTTTTGAGAAAATGTCCTATCATGTTTGAGACTATGTAAATTCCCATTAGAATTTGAGACTAAAATGGTAGAGCTACTAGGGTATGATGTAGAAGTGTCAATGAGGTGATCTACAAGTGTTTGGGTGACCTCTTGTAGCAATTCTAGTAGTATAATGATGTAAATCTCAACCTCTCTTTTGGTTTATGGGATGAGGGTGCTTTTATAGACCTCTTGGGGTTTTGTATGGAAAGAGAGGTGGCAAGCTAGCATTTCCAAATGGCTAGCTAGGGTTACCACATCTCTAGGGTAGTTAGGGTGAGTCACCAAGGGTACCTCATCCAAGTGGAGGGATATCCCATGTGAAGGGACAAGGGTGAAAGGGGTGTGTGAGAGGTGGCAATGGGTGGTGGTGATGTGGATAGGACACATGTATAGTGGGTAGGTAGGGTATCCTAGGTAAAATTTCTAGATTTAGAAAATCTAAAAAATGCTTTTAATGTGCAAATTTTTATGCCTAAGTTTAGACTTAGGCATATATTATGCATGATTGTGATGTGCAATGTAGGTGAAATGTGAAAGAATCAATATGCCTAAGTTTATACTTAGGTATAATTTTATTATGCATAATTATGTTGTGAAATGTAAATTCCTATATTTTGGTGTATATAGATACCCCTTTTTGTAAAAAATTGTGTAAAACACAATGCGATGCAAAAACAAGAGATACCTAGCTTAATTAGATGGAGAAATAGACTTAGATATTATTGATGTGCAAGAATGAATGAATTTTGAAATTTTTTATTTTAGCTTACCTCCTCAATTGGTGAATGGATGAAGAATTAAACCCACAAGCCAATTGACCAAATATGGATGATGAAAAAGGGGTGGATGTGATGGATGCAAATGTTTGAAAATCAAGATCAAATTGATACCCCAAGTTTGGGGTGGATCTATGTTGTCAAAAATTTACCTTTGGTTATCATTGAAATGCAAAATGATGTAGGGAAGGAACCAAAAACCCTATTAGCTCATTGTCTCTAGTAACTTTTGTAATTCCTAATGCAAAATAAGATTGTGTAAGATATTTTCCATATTTGTAACCCCACAAAGAGGTCTTAATTACAACCTTGGAAACTTTTGCTTGAACATAGCCACACTAAAAAATGTGAGGAACCAAACTAATTTAAATTCAAATGTGATGATGTAAAATGATTTTGAATAAGTGTGCTTATGGTGATTTGTCCATCATACCGGATTGTATGGATAACCAATCAGTGTAACAACTAGGTGACTACAGTAAATCACTAGATACAAGGTTCACTTGAGATGATGATGATGTGAGATAATGATTTGAATGCATTTGTGTTGATGTGAGGGGGGTTTTGAAGCCATTTAAATTTTACAAAAAATTTTGTAATATGGTCATAAATAAAATTCAACATGGATTACCCCAATCATGGAAAATATACACATTGATGAATCATTACTTTTAACAAATTGATGAACTTAATTTTGAAAAACCTTCCATTTGTGGGTAGACAAGCTTTATTCTACGCTTTAGGCTTTAGGTATAACAAGTTTTTGTTTGATTGAGATTTTTGTTTGTGATCTACCCCAGTAAAAAGGGTGTATGATAGTCTTTGGTAATTATTCTTAAACAAATGAAATTTAATATATTGAGTGTTTTGAGTATTGACATGATTTGAGACTAGAATTTATAGATATTGTCTACCCCTTCAAGTGATGAGTCATTGGAGAAGAGATGAAAGCGATGAAGTAGATGAAAAAAGTGAAAATGGTTAGAATGGAATGGATGTTTTTTTTATAAGAAGAATCCTTATGGTGAGCTACCCATCCTACCATATTGTATGGATAACCAATCATTGCAATCGCTAGGTGTCTAGAGTAAATCACTAGATACAAGGTTCACTTGGGAATTTTAATTAGCTAGTGTAGAAAGAAAAAGCTATTCTAGATGTTGACCAAAGGTGTTTGGTGCCTCTAGAGCCTTTTGAATTGAATTGACCAAAGGAGTTTGGTTCCTTTGGAGCCTTTTGAATTGAAATTGACCAAAGGATTTTTTGGTTCCTTTGGAGCATTTTGGATTGAATGTGACCAAATGTGTTTTGCTTCCCTTGGAGACTTTTGGATTGAAAATGACCAAAGGAGTTTTGTTCCTTTGGATCCTTTTGGATTGAGAGTGACCAAAGGAGTTTGGTTCCTTTGAAGCATTTTGGATTGAAAATGACCAAAGGAGTTTTTTTCCTTTGGAGCTTTTTGGATTGAAAGTGACCAAAATAATTTTGGTTGAATAACACAAGCTTATACTAAGTGGGGTGAACATTATAAGACCACCTTTTACTTTCCTTTCCCAATCAATATTATGCAATGTATAGATAGCAATATCAATAGTAGTAATCAAGGCAATACATAAATCACCACACACAATAGAGACACCAATTTTAAATGGTTCACCCAATGTGGGCTACTCCACGGAGAAAATATTTCACTAAAATTTTCTCAATCAATCTCTTGGGTCTTTCCCTATTAAAATTTTTATGAACCTCTATCCAAATGAGACACCAATTCTCTAGTCAAGTTTATGGATCTCTATCCACAAGAGAACTCCTTTCTCCTTAGCTATAATTAGTGATCTTATAGAAGAACTGTTACCCCCACTACTCTAGCTAATGAATCTCTATCCACTAAAGACACATGTCCTCACTGCATTGGCTAATGGATATCTATTTACTAGAGACTATCATCCTCTACACTCTATCACCTTCAAGGCTCTATCTCAAATCTACACTAAACATAGGATTTCAATTTAGAATAAATCTGCTCAATCTCTATCTCTAGTCTAGCATAAACCTATCCTCAAATATACACCAAACTCTATCCTCAAATTTGTACTAAACACATTCCTTTGGTCTAGCACAAATTTATCCTTAATATCTGTCCTCAAGCCTTAACACAAATCTTGACTTAATCTCAAATCAACTCTGCCAGATCTACCCCAAAGCTTAACTCAAGTTTTAAACAAATCAATCTATCAACTCTACTCTCAAGTCTTCTCAAAGACTTATCTCAAATATACCTTGTAAGATTCCACAAAATCTCACACTAATATGTCCACAAGTCATCTCTAGAACTTGTCTCAAATCTTATCAACAAGTCCTCACTATAAATTGTCCAAATCTTCTCAACAAGTCATCACTATAACTTGTAAAAATCTGCTCAATAAGTCCTCACTAGAACTTGTCCAAATATGCTCAAAAAATCCTCACTAGAACTTGTCCAAATCTGCTTAATAAGTCCTCACTAGAACTTGTCCAAATCTACTCAACAAGTCCTCTCTAGAACTTGTCCAAACTCATAGAAACATAAAAAGAATTGTTAGAGACTTAATATGCTTCACACTTATCACAATGCTCAATTACTTTCAATCACTATTTTAGAAACATATAGATAATTATTAGAGACTAAATATGCTTCACATTCACCAAAAATATCAATCACTTTCAATCACTCCTTTTACCATAAAAACATATAGATAATTTGTAGAGACTCAATATGCTTCACACTCACAAATTATCAATCACTTTCTCAACTCAATTTAGAATATAGAATAATTTGTTTCATAGAACTTGAAAAATCACTTTAGCACATTCACTTGACCAGGCTCAACCAACTCTAATCAACCAATCACTCAATAAAATAATCCTTGATTACAAACCCTAGTCCAAGCATATGAACACTCACTCAAATATTTCCAATAATGCTTATCAAACAATGATACTCATGTTCTTTTCAAAACCCTAGTTCAAGTTCTTCACTCAACCATTCACTTCAACAACAATTATTATAAAACAATATTCACATAACAATGATACTCATGTTATTTTCAAACCCTAGTACAAGTTCACTCAACTTAATCACCTTAACAACAATGCTTACAAAACAAGGTTTTATCAACAACTCTTTATTCCAGAAAACTTTGAAGCATTAATTCAACACACTCAACAAGGAAAACCTTAACCAAATCCTTTTCACTCCAACTTAGCATTCACAAAATTCAACAATCACTCACTAGGAAGAATGTGCCCATACCTTTTGTTTGATGTAGAAGTACCCTTGGAAAACCTATCCAAGTCATAATTTCCTTATTTCCAATTTCAATGGTTAGATGATAAAATACCACTCCAACACTTTCTCAAAATATTCCATAGACACAGAAATACTCAAACATCAAATACACCTTATTGCTCCTACTTGTAATTAACATTCATAAAATCAAGCACAAAAATAATTACTTGGATACACCTTATAATATCCAACTTAAAATAATATCCAACACCACAAAAATCATAACCAATATTTCTAAAACACCTTTATTTCCTTTTCAAACCCTAAATCAAATAATACCAAAAATTAATTTTGCAATAACCTTATAACTCCCCAAAAACCTCATATACCAAATAAAATATGCAAAAATTTAATTTTTACACCTAAACAACCTTCTTCAAAAAAATTTGCGCTCAAACTTTAATGCATACCTTGTTATCCCCCCCAAAGGGTTTCATTATGATTCGATCTACTATCTCCCCAAGTGCCAAGCATCTTAGTGCTTTGGAGCCCACTGTGTGGGCTAAAACCACCCACATGAAATAATCAAAGCTTCCTCCCCTTTCAACCAATGTTCACTGCATTTCCAACACAAAACAAAAGATCCTCTATGAGGGATTCGAACATGTGCCTATCGTTGCCCTAACGTCTTACTATTTTTGTAATTGCCAACTGTGCTACCAACGATTGGTGACCAAGGCTCCCTCATTGGTGGATGAAATGATCTTGTCTCTTCTTGGAACTTTTCAAAAATTAAAAACTCTATTTCACACATGATTCGCATGAAATTCGCATAGCATAGGATAGTTATTCGAAAGAATTAGGGATTGTGGTAAGGTGGGTAATCCCCCATTTATACACATGATAAATTTTCTTCCCACGTCGGCTCTAGAAATTCAAATTCAAATTAATTTTAGTAACCTTCCTTAGGGTTAGTTAAAAATTAATATAAATTAATCTTATAACTAATATCAAAATTAATTAATAATTAATTTAAATAACTTAAGTAAATTAAATTATAAATTAATTTATAATAAAAATTATATTAATTAATTTATAATTAATTTAAAACTTCCCTTTATAATATTATAATATTATTCACTTGGGATTTTTGCACTTTAGACCACATCTGACTTCCTGAAACTGGATCTTGATCAACTGAAACTGGAGAACCTGAATTGATGTTGCCCACTAAATTTACCACTGACTAGTGTTGAAAGCTTGAAATCAATGAAATGACAACTTATCTACTAAAAATGTCCAACAATATCCCTCTTTTTCATTGATAGTAACCCAAATTCTTTTTACAAAACACTTGACCTTTTTCTTGTTTTGCTCCCCTTGCGACATTGCTCCCCCTGACTTAATGCTCTCTCCTTAAACAAAATATATCTCCCTTACTCAAATATCTCGCCTTTTGAAATCAATGGCAAAGGTTCACCTTTGGGGCTCGGGGTTAAGAATGAGTCTCTTAGCTTAGCCCTTACCCCACCTCCTCTTGAGGTGGTTTATTCTGGGATGGAAGTATTTCTACTCCTAGCAAGCACTGGTTTTTACCTTTGTCCTCTTTCCTTCTCATCCGATCCTTATGATTTATTTGACTATTCCTATTCATGTCCATGTTTATGTTCCTATTCCTATTACTGTTCATATCCCTATTTTTATTTATGTTCTTTTTCATATACATATTCCTGTTCCTATTCCTGTTCATTTTTCTATTATTGTTCATGCTTGATTTTGGAATGTCTGCTCTACACCACTTTGTTGTATGTCCATAATTATTGTACTTATAACACTTAATGTTATTATTCCTTGGTGGTGCAAATGTATTGGGATTTTTCTTGGTGAAGCCATATTTGTTCCTATCATGTACCCTATAATTCATTGCCTTATGACCAAACTGATTACATGAGTAGCAATACCCATGGAAAAGCTGCCTATTTCTAAAATTTCAATTTTCCTATCTTTTATATGTCTTGCACTATGAAGACATGTGCCCAAGTCTATGACATAAGAAGCACCGCCCATTGAAATTTTCTTACCTTGACCTTATCGGTCTCTTAGTCCCTTTTTCTCTATGCTGGTTCCTATTCCATCTATTTATTCTTTATGCATTTTTCCTTTCCTTGTTGAAATTCCTATTTTCCAACTCATCCTTAGAAGTCTCACTTTCTCTTACACTATCTTCTTCTAAAGTTTCTTCTTATTCATAACTTGAGGTTGACTCTTCTTCTTGTTTCTTTTGAGCTTGTTCAAATCCAAGACCTATTTTGTTTGTTGACCTTCTTTGTACCTTAATCATCTTGTCTACAATATTTGAACTCTTTCCAAACTTATGTAGCTTATCCTTGGAATTTTCTAAATATTCCCTTAGTAGAGCTACTTCTTGTTCTAACCTTTCATATTCTAAGACCTTTGCTTCTAGCTTATCCTTAAACTTATTTGTCTTAGTTGTTGACTTGTTTAGATACCCTATAAGATTTTATCTTTCTTCATCACATTCTTGAAACTGAAATTCAAGTTGGGAGTTTTGATTTCTTACCTTCTTTAAAGTTTTAAGAGCATAAATGAGCTCTCCCTCAAGATCAACTCCTCCTTTTTCTAATTATTACTCTATTTGTTTACCTTTGATAATATATTCATTATTTTCTGACTTTTCTTCTATAGGATCACCTTCTTCTTCTTCTATTTCCATTAGTATATTCTCTTTTGGTACTTCAAATGCATTATCATATTTATCATCACTAAAACTAAAACCATTACTTGTACAACTATCTCCAATATGTACAAAATTACCACATCTAAAACACTCGAGAATTATTGGTGACCTTTTTTTAACTTCTTCCTTTTCCTTAATAAAAAATAGAACTTCATATTTATCATTACTTGAATAACTAGCATCACTATCACTTTAGTACTTACTTGCCTTGTAAATAAGCAAAAAATTACGACACACCTTAATGTGTTCTTTATTGAAATGCAAAAGCATGTGAAAACAAGCATTTAAAGGGAAGATGCATAAATATGTAATATAATGAAACAAAGAATAATGTGCAATAAAAGAAGGTGGACCTCTCATTATATTTATTTCTTCATGGATTCAATAATTATTACAATACATCCCCCTTTGAGGGCTTCTCTTTGATACATTTCAACACTTGCAAAATACAAGGGATCTAGTCCCTTAAAAAGGAGGTTTATGGCATGCTCTAATGTTACTTTCGCATACCACAGTCGAGAGCTAGTATTGAACATATTATTCTATACCTCGTAGCTCCTCCCTCATGTCTAGAATACCTGCACCTACATACAAGGGATTTAAAGGGGTTAATATTATATGTGTTTATAGATTGAAAGTTAGGAAAACATAGAAAACATGCATATAGAAATAATGAAGCTTATTTGCAGTAAATCAAAACAACTCCAAATGATCTATAATTCAATAATGATGCTATATAGATAGTTTTAGAAGGATTTGAGCATAAAATATAGGAAAATTGTTAACAAAAATTGTAACCGTCCCTGATAGGGACAACTAGACTTGCAACAATGAAACTCCAAATTAGACCATCAAAATAGTTACAAATCTAACCAAAATTGAATTTAAGGCTAATATAAACATTCCTAAAAGGTATGTGGTGGAATTATATCAAAAATCCCTAATATTCTCTAACCATCCCTCATAGGTGCACCTACCGAATGCTAACAGTCCCCAGGTGGGACAATTACAAATCTGAGTGGAATTTGTCACTAATTCTCAAGGGATCTGATCTAAAACTCTCCTAGGTGTTGTGTTAGAAAATATGGTCAAATTACTCTCCAAATTAACCAATTTTGGAATGAATTTAATGGATTTGGGATGCCCCTAAAATCACCTTTGAATGAAGAGGGTTTCAAGGAAATATGAGGGCAAATATGAGGTCAAAAGTGAGGGTAGAATTAGATAGCACTTAGTTGTCAAATGCTTCAACTCTTCTCATTTGAAATTGGGTGATCACACCTCAATTTATATCCCAAATAGAGCATCTAGGGGAAAGGGGTAAGTCTTGGCATGCAAGGCAAGTTCTACCACTTTTCAAAACCTTCACCATGGTTGGGTAGAAGATGTTACCCATTTGGGACCTCTAATTTGGAGTTTTTGATCTCCATGATAGGCTCCCAATAAATTTTTGATGATTGGACAGAGAATATGGTAGTAATTGATTTAAATTTATCCACTCCTTTGAATTTTAGAGGGTTTTTTTAGGGACCATCCCACCTAGGGATGGATTTGAGTGACCATCCTTAGGTGGGACAGTCACTGTTTGTGACCATCCTAGGGTGGGACGGTCACAAGGATATGACCCAAAACCTCCAAAAATTTATGGGGACCTTCCCAAAAGTGTTATGAATCTTTATATTACCCTATAGGGTTTTCCAAAGGGGAAATATGATGTTGATAAGAGTGGCACATGTGGTGCATTAACAATATTTTCTGATTTACTTGATTTTGGTGTCTACAGATACCTCTTTTTGGGATGCGCTATATACAACAAAGCACTGAGTAAAAATAGATGAATAAACCATTAAATTATTGAGGTTATTCATTAAAATAACAAAATTTATATGCCCCCATTGTGTAAATAGCATACATTCTTGGAATCCTTGCTTTTGACATAGTCAAAGGATTAATTTTGGGTATACCTTTCAACCATGATGTAATAACAGTTGTAGGGGCTTGAGGTATACTAGGTTTTGATGCCTTGTATTCTTGTAAGCCTTTACATGGGTGGATTATCAAGGCTTCAAGGAGGTAAATCATTACTTATGCTGATTGTTTTCCCCAGCATGGGCTTGAAATTTTGTCTTTACCAAAGATTCTTTTGAATGTATGAAATTTGAACTTTTGGGTGTTTTAGTGTTGATTTGATTTATGAGATCGTTATTATGACTACCCCCTCAAGTGATGAGTAGATGAGGGCATGAAAAATTATAAATAAATGATTCACTTGACATATATGAATTAATTAGGATAACTCTCTCTTTTATCCATGGTACTATATACCTGTTTGGAGGGGATTTTTGACTGTTTTGATGAATATTTCTAGAAGCAAAAGGCTAAAAATTTCATTCCCATGGAGAAGTACAGCTATGTATGCCTTATTGGAGAGTAAAATAGATACTTTTAATGCATCCAAAAATATTATAGGTTCAATCTTGATCCCTCCTAATTTTTAGACCATTTTGCCTTATTTTCGGTGGGTTTTTAGCCCTATTTTTGATATTTTTGAGATTTTTTAGTTAATTTTTTTTCATGATAATCCTATGGGGGGATTAATACACTATTTATAACCATCACAAGGTATGACAACCAGCCAATTGTATGCTTGTACCACCTAGGGGAGGTCATATTCTTTTGGAGCTATATAAGCCCAAACTGGGGCATATAGGCTCATTTGTGAATTGTGCTTGGAGGAGTTGGAGAGGAGAGAGGTAGGAGGGTTATTTTATGAATTGGAGTGCTAAAAAAATATCTACCCAAAAATATGATTCATCCAGTAGACACGATAGGCGGTGGAGCCAGTGCAAAACGGGTATGAAACATATTTCCTTCTCTCTCTCTCTCTGTTTTATTGTGAAATCATAATTTCTACTACAATTTTCTTAATACACATTAAATAAAGGTTAAGGAACCCTAATAATAATGTAATGTATTATATTAATTTTTTATAATGTTTTTACATGCTTTAATTTTAGCTTTTATGCTATTTCTTTATGATTTTTAGGCTATTTTAGGGGTCAAAATGACCCTATTTTAGCCATTTTTGGGGACCATTCCTGTAAGGGGTGATAACTGGTGGAAATATTTGAGTAGGATGGTTACCAAATTGGGGGATGTCCTTGGGTGGGACGGCCAAAATTTGGGCAAAAAAAGCCCTTTATTAGTCATTTTTTTGGTATTTTTAGACTATTTTTTTGCATTTTTAGTGCATTATTGACAAGTTAGTTCACTTTATCAGATAGTGAAGAGTCGATATAGGGTTCAAAATATCTTTCAGGTCACTAGAGATATTTTTACTAATGCACACTAACAGTGGATTGATGCCATTAGCTTGAAGCATGTTACGCGGTTGGATCACGTGGTGAGCGACCGTGCCTATCTGATTGCACTGATAGATTTATGGGATCCTCAAACTAATAATTTCCATATAGCTATGAGGGATATGATAGTTAATTTAGAGGATGTATATCGAATACTATATATTTTTATAGAAGTACGTCCTATAGTATCTACTCCTACAAAGCGATGAGAGGCTGTATTGTGGAGGAATTTTGGGGTGTGTGGTGAGTAGAAATTATGTTCGGGAAAACATTCATTTTTCTTCCATAAATTATCAATCTAGTAATTCCATAAAATTATGAGTGTCACACATAGTATATACCTGCAATATTAGGAAATTAATTTGGTTGTACCTTATTTAATTTTGTGGGGGATGTTTGTGCATTTTCATTTCATCCAAACTAAATAAACTAAGTGCGGAATAAATAAATAAATTAATTAAATACTGGAAAGAAATGTACAAGAAATTAAATGCATGGAAAAGAAACACACACCTAAATTAAATAAAGTAAGAACTAAATCAATAAACTAATCTACACAAAATAAAGAGAAGAAATAAATAGGGGAGGACTACTGCAGGGAGTGGGCCTAAGCTCTTGCAGATAGTCCACCCAACTAGCTGCGTAGAGCTTGCTAAAATAAGAGGAATTCCACTCTTAATAAATTTCACAAGAAGTAAAATAAATCAGCTCCTCTATAAAATTAATCATTGTCGTTCAAGGAAGACCTGGGCATTTATACAATGCACAACCTTCCTCTGTTACATTTTTAGGCAAGTCTATTTCAGACTTGCAGTTATAGTGGATACGCAATAGACATGACAACCAATCAATTATAATAGCCATTCTAATAATAACAGCCACACACTAATTTTACCCCCTCATAGGATAAATCAGGCATGTTCTATTTTATCATAATAGAATATGTTTGGAAATAACAAATCCATTCGGGTGGTTGTCCTCCTTAGTCGCTAATGGATCTGGTTTGTCCATTGTCTGTTGTGCATATCATTTTACCAGTAAATCACTGCTTCAAGTAGTTCATGAGCGTGAGAAGAAATGCTCACGTTACAAAGTTATCCAACAAATCAACTAATAATAGAGGTGCTTTATTTATTTTAATAACAATGCACAAAATATCTCCTCCTTTTTCTTCACGTGCTTTGGTAGCTATCCCAACTTGGTGCATATGATGTGGAGTCAACTATAAACATGGTCCCACTTACCTACTTGGTTAATATTGCAAAGTATGGAGGCATGGAGGCACCTTCTTCATGAGGAAGGCACCTACTTTTTTTGGGTGCCTTCTTCATAAGGAAGGTGCCTACTTCTGTTGGGCACCTTCTTTATAAGGAAGGCACCTACTTCTATTGGGTGCCTTATTTATAAGGAAGGCACCTACTTCTGTTGGGTGCCTTCTCCATCAGGAAGGTGCCTACTTCTGCTAGGCACCTTCTCCATTAGGAAGGTGCCTACTCTCATGCCTTAGTCTCTAAAAGTAGAAGTATGCCAGGTCCAAGTGGATGTAGACTGGAAAACACCAGATTAGTACCAACACCTGCATTTATACACAATTTCCACTAAAAACACCAATCAAGCATAATACTAGATTTTCTATCAATTATATGCATAAGTTATATAAAAATACATCTCACATGCTAATTAAATCAATGATAATGCCCCTTAATAGTGTATATAAAATGAGCATTTCTGGTGCTCATCATCCCCCCATGCCTAACATGTTCCATGCCCTCGTGGCACAAAACTCTGAAGTTATCCTTATTGCAAGCTGATCATGCCTAAATATTGTCATGTCCTTGTGACAACAATCCTCGGGATAATAAATTTTTTCTTTTTATTTTTTTCTCTTTTTATTTTTTTAAAAATGGCCTTCAACATCTCTGCTTCTCTGTCATTGAGCGTTGTTATTTTTTCCTTCAGCACTGCTGTGTTTTTTTTTCATTGAGTGCTACTATTCTTCACCCATCGAGTTTTGTGGCACCATCAGAAGTAAGAAACACATCTTGACTAATCACTACAAACAAATAGTTAAATTGTGACCACACTATTCAAAGAAAATTACCACTACACTAATTTTAATAAATGCTAGCATTTTCTAGTTTTGCACATTGGTCAAATGTGGTGAGACCAAATTGTTTTAAAACAAGTGCAGTCACCAGCCGCTACTTTTACCCATATCTAAAACATGTTTGACCCTCCTTTGTGGTACAGAGTCTACATGTGCTGGCCACCATTGTCACAATGCAGTAATGAAAATAATACCAATTTTATTCATGTTGGCCATAACTTCTTTTTTTTAAATTGCTCTTGGGGTAATAATTTTTTTTCTTTTGATCCGAGACATCATGTGGCTTGGAGAATTCAACAAAAATATTTTACAAGGGCATCTACTGATATTAGCATGAAAATGATTTTTAAAATAACTATACACATAATTAACAAAAAATAACAGTATATACCTGGGTGAATTTCACAGATTTTGATGTGGATGATGTTGGTGGTGTGAAATGTTTCCATGCTACCTGTACATTGGTGCTCCTGGAGATTATATATATACAATATATATATATATATATATATATATATATATATATATATATATATATATATATATATATATATTTGTTCTACCATGAACATAATATATCTTGAATCTCTCTTTCTCTCTCTTTTTCATCCTCTACATCAAGGAACAGAGTCAATCCACAACAACTGAGCTGGTGATTTTAAAAATGTGGCATTTTCCTCCACCGTAGTGAAATTCCATCTTTGCTCTGTAATTTATTTTCCACATATATTAAAAATACCACCAGAAAAGTTTGTAATATTAGCATTGTGCTTCTAAAGAGTGGAGGTTGCGTAGGAAATTTTACATCTTATACACCCCCATTAGATGATTGATGGCAGCCAATAGCCATCAGTTCCAAACATTGAAGCACCCAACTCATCATCAACAACATATAAAAAAGAATCTTGCCCTGACGTATCTCTCCTTTGTGCATCACTATTATTATTATTTTTTTCTTTTTCATCGTGTGCTCCTCTAATTGATTAAACTTTATATGCATGTGCCCAAATCAACTGATCTTCTTCTTTGAATTATTTCCTTCGCATGCATAATTGGAACAACACTACGATCCTCTTTTTTTTGGAGTGAGATAAAACAAAAAAAATTATCATCATTTGCGGCATCTGTCAGGTGTATCATTGAGATTTATATGTTGTTGTTCCTGGTCACTTGTAGATATTTGACATCCATTTTTTAAAGCTCCTCCCCTATTTTTATTTGGCTACCGGTTGAATATTTCTCATTTCCCTTCTAGACCAGGCTGGTCCTTGGGAAAGAGGATACTCTCTTCCAACGGGTAGCAAAAATAAAACTCAGATTATGATTTTCATTTCAATGTGGAGTTGTTTTAGCAGAAGATTTTTTTATTTTTGTATTCTCCCCCGCTTAAATTTGTGATGCCCTCATCACCAGCAATAGGTTCCTTTGCACAACAAGTCTGCAACCTTCTAAACATTAGTTCTCATACTGAACAATAGGCACCCCCATCAAGGAAGAATAAAATTACTTATTGGTACCTTCCTCCAGGTGGAAAAATGCAATACTATACTGGACTGATTATAGGAACTCTCTTCCTAGTGGGAATTAAATACCTTTTCCACTTTGTTGCATTCCTAATTGTAGGGCACGAGATATCACATTTTGTTAGGCCTAGTTTAAGCCAACTTTGCCTACAGATTGTGTTCACCGCCATGTCCTGTGAAACTATACACACAAAAAATGGAAAATAGGAATCATTCATGTGCCTAAGGCCCTAACTCTTAGGATGCCTTCAGATTGCATTCAAAGGGCACAATTACCTACACACATGAAATAAAGAAAATAGGAGTCATGACTCCATGCCTTTTAGGCCCTGGATCTTAGGATACCTGTAGCTTGCATGTGGTTCATGATTTCCTGTAAAGCAAATAAAAAGAAATTTTATGCTAAGCAGGACATATTCTATGCATTTTTTTTTTAGATCATGGCACCTCTACCATATGCCATCAAGGTGCCTCATCACTTATTCCTCTTTTTTTTCTCAACCCCTTGTGCCATCGAACCGCTCAGGTGCAGGAAATGGATCAAGGCACCCTAGATGTCAAGGCGCCTATTTGCTATGAAAGGCACCTGCTTGCTGTGGAAGGTGCCTTCAATGTATGGTGCCTTATTAATGTAGAAGGTACCTCAAATGTATGGTGCCTTCTTCATGCGAAAGGTTCCTCCAATGTATGGTGCCTTCTTGATATGAAAGGCACCTCCATTGTATGGCACCTTCTTCATGCAAAAGGCATCTCCAATGTATGGCGCCTTCTTGATGTGGAAGGCATCTCTATTGTATGGCACCTTCTTCCTGTAGAAGGTGCCTCCATTGTATGGTGCCTTATTCATGTAGAAGGCACCTTCTTGATGATCAAGGTATCTTTCACTTCATTTTTTTTTTCACGTATCCTCCCTTTTTTTTTCTTTTCTTTATTTTTTTTTCTTCTTTTTTTTTAAAAGAATGATTGAACATTCATCCAATATACTGGTATGGGATGGGATCTCCCCCATGCTGATTTTTTATCCACTCTCACAAATGTGAGGTGATTTTTAATGGAGCTCGTTGACCGTTACTTGAACATTGTTTTAGCACTCTACTTTATACATGGTGTAGTATCTTTGACTCTGCTCATCATTTATTCAAGTTGTAACAGTCACACATCTTGTAGCAAAACTTTCCCAAAGTTTCACAAGCACCTTCAATTGGAAGCCTTTCTCTTGATTAAGGTTACTTATCCTACCTTCAGATGCTAATGTTGCCAAGGTAAAACTATGCTAGCTTTCACCTGCTAGATTGGATGCTACACGATCAGGTACACGAGATAGTTCATATAGTGTTATTACGAACTCCACGTATAAATATCAATTCATGAAATATTCATAGACACCTCCTTATTTTTCTACATCGCACTTCATGATGTCCTGCAAAACATAAAAGAAAAATCTAAACTAAAGGCATTAAAATAAAATTCTAACTATTTTTTTTTTCATTTATATATATATATATATATATATAATTTTTTTATCTTTTGATTACTTCCAGGCTCCTCCATTACTTTATTTAGTGATCAGTTGGAGATTTCTCATTTCCCTTCTATACCAGCATGGTCCTATGGAAAGAGGATACTTTCTTCCAACAAGTAACAAAAAATAAAGATTCTATTTTTTTATCTACATTTTAACTTAGAGCCTTTTTTCAATAGAAGATATTTATTCTCTTTTTCATAAACACTGTAAACAGTGTTCATTGTGCTGTTAGTGGTAATAATGAAGGTGGGATCTCCCCCATGCCTACATCTGAACTAGTCTTCTAAAAAATCATCAATTGTATTATCAACTAGTTTGATGTGTTCTAGCATGAGAAGAGCAATTTTCCCCTTTGCCCTCAAAACCAAAAACATTTTTCAACATAATGGTAAAATGTGCAGGCTGGAAATGACTATTTGTGGGTTTACCACTTGGAGAAAAAATGGCATAGCAATATTTAAAAAACACATGCTAGTTTCTGATTCACAAGGTCGCCTTAAGTGCAAGTGAAGAGCATACTTCATAACAAGATCTTTAAAAATTTTGCTCTGTCCTTTTTCTTGCTATTAATTTCATCATTAAAAAACATTTACTAATATGTTGCAAAAATTTCATGACTGTAAAAAAATTTTATCGTTAGAACTACGCATAATTTTCCAATGGTTTCTATGTAGAAACATTTCCCTAAATATTTTCAACTATCAGACCTGGGTTGTGCTATTTCATTGATTTATTGAAACCATTGAAAATATGATGGAAATCCTTCAATGCCAGATTTTTCTAATTTTTTCAACAACACATTTTATTTCTACTTCTACACTTAATATGGTACATCAGATTCATTCCTGAATTTACCTAAGAGGCTGGTAAATTTAACAGTTGCTTATAGGATTTGGCTCTAATTTTACCAGCAACTATTTTGGCCCTGTAAAAGGGCCCTTGGTGGACTCATGCTTCTCAGATAAAATATATATTTTTTAAGTGAAAAACCCCTTGCAGAGCCGCATTGGTCTGAGAGACCATGAACAAGGGGTTCTACACCATCAAAGTCACCCGGGGGTCACACCCGACCCTGCCCGCACCAACATTATCAATTGGATTTTGGATACCCAATTTAGATTTTTGGTAGGGTGGAGATTTGAACCTGGAACCTCCCTTGGAGGATTGCCCTCTCCTCTCCAACTCACCTACAACACCTAGGTTCTCAGATAAAATATTTATAGGTAATTTTAAATAGTATTTTTATCTGACCTATAAATAAGAACACTACAATTTATACACTCCCCAACAATGGTGCCAAAATGGTGAGCAAAAATTATGTTAAGGAAAATATTCATTTATCTTCCATAAATTATCAATCCGGTAAGTCCGTAAACTTTTTATTTCTCAAGTTAAATATGTGAAAGATATGCTAAAAAGTTCACAATGGAGGATTGTAAGCCTGTTAGCACTCCCATGACGACAAGTTGCAAGTTGAGCAAGGATGACAAATCTCTAGATGTTGATCAAACCATGTACAAATCTATGATTAGGAGCCTACTATATTTAATAGCTACCAGACCAGATATCTTACAAGCAATTTGCATGGTAGCACGACTTCAGGATAGTCCCAAGCAGACTCATGTGACAGCAGTGAAGAGGATTCTTCGATATCTGAAGGGAACTATGGAGTATGGGTTATGGTATCCGAAACGTAAGGACTTCACCCTTATTGTGTATTTAGGTGCAGATTGGGTAGGATGTGTCGATGATAGAAAGAGCACCAGTGGAGGTGCATTCTATCTTGGAGACAGGTTGGTTGCATGGCACAATAAGAAATAAGAGTCAGTATCCTTATCCACAGCAGAGGCATAATATATTGCAGCAACTACATGTTGTATGCAGGTCTTATGGATGAAACAAACCCTGAAATATCTTGGCATTAACTTCAGTGAGCCAATTTTAGTTAAGTGTGATAACACCAGTGCCATTAACATCTCAAAGAATCTGGTTATGCATTCTCGAACAAAACATATTGCTATTCGATATCACTTTCTGAAAGAGAAAGTTTCGGAAGGTGAGGTTAAGTTGGATTTTATCCCAACTATAGAGAAAGTAGCAGATATCTTCATAAAAATGCTGCCCAAGGAAATTTTTGAGTACCTTCGCAATAAATTGGGAGTGGTCACGCTTCCCAAGAAGTGACTAGCTATTGGGACCACATTCTCAAGGGGAGCATTTATATATTTGATTATATTTTTTCTCATGTTTGTCAATTTTGCTAATTGTAATAATTTGTGCCTAAGAATGTTGTGCATGGAATCAGGGGGAGTCTACAACAGCCCTTTGGTATTATTGTCAAAGGGGGAGAAGAATTATAGGAAATTGCACGTGTGTTGCCAACAATTCCAAAGGGGGAGATTGTTGAGCAAGGTGCAGCAATAGTAGTGTCATTGTTGTCAACACCGTCAGACAGATCGGTTGATGCAAGTGGATAGGAGTTAAGAGGTTCTTCAGAGTATGTACAATGATTTTCCAAAATATCAAAGTGGCCCATATGCTAAAAATCAAAATAAAATCACAAGGAAGAAAACTTTCATGATATCACGACATGTTGAGCAAGAAAGAAAAACTGTCACGATATCGTGACATGTTGAGAAGAAAGAAAAACTGTCATGATTTCACAACATGTTCAAAAATAAAGCGCAAGCAGGAAAAACTGTCACAATTTCATGACATGTTCGAAGAGAAAGCGCAAGCAAGAAAAACTGTCGTGATTTCGTGACATGTTCGAAGAGAAAGCGCAAGCAAGAAAAACTGTCACAATTTCGTGACATGTTCGAAGAGAAAGCGCAAGCAAGAAAAACTATCATGATTTCGTGACATGTTCCAAGAGAAAGCACAAGCAAGAAAAACTGTCATGATTTCATGACATGTTCAAAGAGAAAGTGCAAGCAAGAAAAATTGTCGCAATTTCGCAACATGTTGGAAGAGAAAAAGGCAAGTAGAAAAAGTGTTATGATTTCGTGACATGTTGGAAGAGAAAAAGGCAAGTAGAAAAAGTGTCGCGATTTCGCGACATATTGCAAGAGATAGTACGGAAGAAAAAGTGTTGTGATTTCGTGACATGTTGGAAGAGAAAATGGCAAGTAGAAAAAGTGTCACGATTTCACAACATAGTGCAAGAGAGATTGTACGAAAGAAAAAGTGTCACGATTTCATGACATATTGCAAGAGAGAGAGTCCGAAAGAAAAAGTGTTGTGATTTCGTGACATATTGCAAGAGAGATTGTACAAAATAAAAAGTGTCATTATTTCATGACATATTGCAAGAGAGAGAGTCCGAGAGAAAAAGTGTCGTGATATCGTGACATGTCACATTTTCATGACTAAAGGAGGAGAGAGAAATTAAGAAGGCAGAAGTGTCACGATATCGCGACAAAAGTAAAGAGGAAGAGTATGGAGGTGAAAGTGTCACGATATCACGACATGTGTTTTTGCGGGTACAAGCCAAGAAAAGAAGCAAGGAGGTGAAAGTGTCACGATATCGCGACATGTGTTTTCACGGGTGAAATCTAAGAAGAGGAAAAAGAGGCAGAAGTGTCATGATTTCATGATAGGCCACTTTTGCATGAGCTAAGAAGAGAACCCAGCCAAAATAATATATGTGACAGTTAACTAAAGTTATATGGCAGTTACAGGGGCCATTGCAGAAGAAAATCATGGAGCTAAAATAAGAAGAGTTAACTAAAGTCAGTACAACAGTTACAAGTGCAGTTATAGAGAAAAATCATGTAGCTAAAATAATAACAGTGAACTGAAGTCAGAACAACAGTTACAGGGCTAGTTATAGAGTGAAATCATCGAGCGGCGGTTAAACTGAAAGTCATCAGTCGAAGACCAAACAACGAGTCGTAACTATTAATAGGCTGCATGAGAGAATATTGTGTGATAAAGGAGTTACATATAGAAGTTTCTATTAATAAGTTGCATGCAAAAATATGGAAGTTAAAAATAGATTTAGAACTTTGTTATAAAAGGAGGTCTACATGGAGAATTACAGTGCTGAAAAAGAGTGAAAGTTCTACAAAAAGAGGGTTGGAAGAGTGTCGTAAGAGAGCGTTAAGAAGAGCCGTGAGAGCCATAAGAGTGCAGTAAGAAGTGCAGCAAGAGGGCTGTAAGAGGTCCATAAAAGTGTAGTAAGCAGAGCCTTAAGTGTGTGTGGTGTTTTGGTGAATAGCGAGAGAGGTTGGGTTAGCAATAGACCAATCAGGGTCTTGTATAAGCGAAGGCATTTTTATGTCAATCTTATAGTTTCAAAATTGTAGTCCAAGTTGGTGCTTGGAATTAGGGGTTGGTGCTCCTTTCTATTGGTGTAGATAAATTAGGGGTTGGTGCTCCTTTCTATTGGTGTAGATAAATCAGGGGTTGGTGCTCCTTCCAATGGGTGCTGGTAAATTGATTGTAAAATTGGTATTTTGCAAAGGCTAGATTTGGACGGGAATCCAAGCAGTCATTTTTGAGGAGTAGCCAAATTGGTGAACCTCATTACATCATGTGTTGTGGAATGCTCTCTTGTTATACTTTCTTTATCTAATTTTAAATTTTCATTGTTTCAGCGTTAAGAGTTGTAGATTTGAATTTAAATAGCTACACTGATTCACCCCCCATCTCAGTGTCATTGTGAGACTAACAGCTCCCCTCCCCATCCTGGAACGGTGGCAGAGGCTTCATCTGGAACACCTTAGGATGGTAGCTTCACCATCCCACCCTAGGATTGTGGTGAAGCTTCTACTCCCACCACCTTGGAGCGATGGTGAAACAAAGAGATTTTTGCCCAAAAATTTAGAATTTGGAGGCTTCAAAACTTGTAAGGTAAGTGCCTAAACCTTCTGATTTTCTATTGCATTTATAGAGAATACAAAATTTTGTTTTTCTCACATTATTTTATTTGCATAGAAAGGTTAAATGTCACTTTCTACTTTTATTATCACATAAAGTAGCAAAAATAAGGAGAAAAATAAAAAAGAACTTGTAGTAGCAATGCATCTGTTTGGTTTGATTGCTTGTGGCTTACCCATTGGGTAAGTTAGCATTTAGGATTTGCATTCATAAAGTAAATTTTTAGGTTCTTTATCCTAATTTTTGAAAGTAAAACACACTTATTTGGATGCATTTAGTGAATGGTCATTGATTGCTTCTTTGCTTACTTTCTTGGATAATAAAGAACCACACACACCACAATTCATATAAACACTAGTGAGGTGGACTTCATTACCATCCACTAGTAGAGTGCAAGTGACGATGGGTTTCATATTCATCCACTTGGATCAAATCCCACAAACCCGATCCATATTACCAAGGCTGGTTCCAAGATCCATCATAACCCATGGTTTATAGCACGCATCACCCTTTGGGAAGGTGTATCACAGACTGCAGGTGAACTGGGTGAGGAACTGGTAGGACATGTGCTTCATGGCCATGTGGACCTCATCACCACATATTATAGGTGGGATAACACAACTTGGAGTTCATAGCCAGGTTGTCGAGTTATGAGTATATAGGTGAAATCTAATTGAAAATGAGATTACAATCCAACAATATTTCAAACACGTGACATGAGGCCATTCTTTGCAAAAAAACACATCTAAAACACACAAAATAGTTTAAGGATTCACACTTAAAACTTAAAAGAGATAATCATCTATCTTATTGAGTGTTTCTTTCTTGTATATTGTTTCATTAAGAATTTGTAAAGAAGATAATCACTTGGGGTACTAATAGAGGAGCGTAATGGTGCACACATGTAGCCAAGCCCAATCATGGATAGAAGCTATGGAGAGTGGATCAGGAGACACGAATCATCTCCAATATAGCCCTAGGGACTTGGTTATACCTCCCTGGTGAGCCTCCACTCTACCTAGCCCCAAGATAGTAGGGCATGAGCCTCATCTTCAGAGGGATCCTCTCTAGGACACCTCAAGGGATGATGAGCATTACTTGGGAGAGTGTTCTCAATATGTAGATATTTTACAGGCCTTCCTTGGTGAAAGGGAGCTATGCACTAAGGTGCTAATAGAAAGAGTTGTGATATGCATCTGTGTACTCATCAGGGCTAACATGCCTAAGCAAAGGTAGGAGTATGAATTCACACATTAGCTAAAGCAAGTCGATATGACTCTACCTCTACACCATCTTGATAGGATACAACAGCTCATGCAACCCGATAGGAATGAAACTCGTCGGTCAGGGTGAGCCAATTCTGCCCTACCTTTCCTCATTCAAGAGGGAAGACATGTGGAGATCCCATACTTTCCTCAAGAACAATATCCCACACATGCCCGATTTTCCTCTACGCTAGATGAATGTAATGAACACATGTTCTAGCTTGAGCCTCAAGTCAATGTGGTGAACCTCAAGAGAGGCAAGCACCCTATAGAGAACACTGAGTACCTTGGACAAGGTCGAACCTAGGGTGAGACTCCTAGACCCCTTAGGCCTCGTACTACAGATCAAATTAGGCAAGTGGTTGTGAGATATATAGAACATGAAGCTTAGTTCAAGCAACTTTGGTGGGATAAAGAGCAACTAGATCACTTGCACTAGCTTAAGAAAGAAAGGATCGAACAATAGACCAATAAGATATTCCAGAAGACCCTAAGAGATAGGGTCCCTACCCCTAAGACACATAGGTAGGAATTCCATCCGAATTAACCCAGGATCATTCGAGAGAGGTACTTGAGACCTTATCAAATGTTTCTTCCATGACCTCCTATGCCAGATTGGGAGATGCCTCCCAAGCCAAATATAGGGTGCCCACCATGAGTAGATAACCCCATTTATAGGTTGGCTTGAGAGATGCCTTATGGGACTTATACTAAGCATGAGATAGAAGTAGAATATATTGAGATGCCTTATCGAGGTAGGGGGTGACTTACCACCATATCACCCTAGGGTGGAGAAGCCTAGACCTCCACCATAATATGTGAACAAATATGAGGAGATCAAGTCATCAGGCCCTTATAAAGCATTGTTAGAATGCTTGGAGTCAGTAGAGAACAAGACCTCTAGGTCAGGATCTCAAAAGCCCACTATAGATCAATTGTGTAGTCAACCCATCCATCCATCAGTACCTATGCCTCCATATCTAGAGAAATTTAAGTTACCTTAGTTGGCTACCTTTAAGGGAGAAGAGGATGTGCAAGAGCATGTCACTAGGTTCTTAGGTCAATGCTTCAACATTTATGATGATGATGCTTTACTTTTGAGGACATTTGTGACTACCCTCATCGACCCTATCTCTAAGTGGTTTTACCAACTCCCTAAGCATAGCATCCATAATTTGGACCAACTTTCAGATGCATTCCTAGAATGCTTTTCCTTAAATACCAAGAGGAAGGAAACACTGGACAATTTAGATGGGTTAAAATAGTATGATAATGGGTCAATAACAAATTATGGTAATAGACAATACCCCACTCTTGAATATTCCTTAGCACAGGCTAGGATCATCAAAGAAATCAATATTCAAGAGGGTGAGATTGCGAAGCCTCGTAATAAGGAATGGAGCAAGAATGCTAAGAACACCCCAGTGCAACCTAAATTAGCAGTAGTAAATCAAGTTGCCATTAGCTTCCCAGGGCCAGTGCTAGCCGCACCACCTCAAAAGCCTAATTATCAAGCCATCCCCAGGAACTATGCCAAGGATAACTAGAATGGTCAAGGGTAAAATCAATAGCGTCATCCCAAGTGACAATTCACATCCATTTTAGAGTCTATGGATTCAGTGTTTGATCACCTATTGGTGGCTAATGTGATCCATTTACCTGACAGTCAACCTATCGACCCTAATGCACCTAATCCCAAAGGATACAGATAAGACCTATATTACAAATTTCATAGGCAAAATGGGCATGATGTGCAAATGTGCTATAAATTCAAACACTTGGTGCAAGACCTAATTGATAGGAATGTCCTCCAGGTAGATAACCCTATTGCACTGAGCAATCAACAGATGGAGGTATTTAAAGACCCTTTGCATGCCCACGTGGAGTAGGCCAAACTAGTGCCCCAGGTGAACGAGGTTCACCATACCCATCATAAGCAAGGATATGTTGGCATGGTCAGTATTATGACAAGAAATAGGTGGTATCCAAGTCCAGCTACACCACCTACAGCTCATAGTGATGTCCCTTCAACAACACATCCTATACCGCCTCCTAGACTGAGCCTCCCACCTAAGCTTGTAGTCACCATTAAGAGCAAGCTCACTCAGATCTTAAGAACAACTTTTGCCTAACTCTTCATCTATGAGCTCATACAAAAATCACAACCTCATAGAGAAGCCTTGATTGAGATCCTTAAGGCAATTGAGATTCAACCCCAGGAGTCTAACTCCTTCAATAACTTTGTGGGGCATATGTGGCAATGCATGGAACTGGTAATTACTTTTCAAGAAGATGAACTTGAATAGGTTCCACATGATATGGTGGATTCCCCTATACACTTTATCACACGGGTGAATGGGATACTGTACAAGAGAGTGTTGATAGATACTAGGTCTTCGAGCAACATCATAACTACAATAGCTCTAAAACACCTAAAGCTCCTAGCATCTCATATTGTCACATATACCTACACCCTTTGAGCATTCAATAATGCCATATGCTCAATTGTTGGTATAATCATCCTACCTATTCAATTAGGGGAAAAAATCATCTCAATGATGTGCCACATATTAGAGGGTGAGATAGCATACAACATTTTGTTAGGAAGACCAAGGATCAGGTTCATTAAGTGCATCCCTTCCATCACTCACTAGTGCCTCAAGTACACTCACAAAGGGTAAGTTCATGTCCTCCCTATGGACCTAGAGCCATTCAAGTACTACAACATGGTGCAGCAGTTACCCAAGTTGACCTTACCATCGATACATCTAGATTTTCAATCAAATAAATCTAGCCGAGGTTTGAACCTACTGCTATCGCATATCATGCCCTCCTCATCATCATCTTTGCCCCTAGAAACCTAATACACTGATGGATCCTTTGCCTAAGAACCTAGATAAGTGGCCCATTGAGGAGTACCAACCAATCATATCCACTATCTCTATAGAGGAGATAGCCTAGATGATGAAGAGACACCACACAAGGTAAACAATGAGCCGGATCAAGTCTCACTCTCATCCATATTCTATCTATAGCCCCAGGTTACAGTACATCTGGCTTCCACTAGATTGGGGGAATACTTTATTAGGAATTTTACCACTACTTCTGCTTTAGAGTCAATGCAAGACATGGGTAGACCCCATATTCCCATAGGCACTATCGTACCTCTTGGTATTCCCCCTAATCAAATGAATTTTGTATATGGGGGTGTTGACTATGGCATCAAACCTTAACAACATCATAAGGAAGATGAGGAATATTTTGGAGAAGATATTAACTACTTTTCTAACCCTAACTTTGCCCTAAATGACCTTGACCTATGCAACTGGCATGATTATGGGTTAGGCCTGAATGAGCAAGGCACCAAAATCCCATGTCAACCATAATACCAAATGCATTATGACAAGTTAGGAGTGGGATGGAAACAATCCCTTGCCTCTAGATGTCATCTTAGATAGCTTAAATCACTTGAATATAAGCTATGATGGTAGGTTGACCCAAGATCCTTATGCCAATCCCAATACAGTCTACTCCTTGGGGGATTACTTTCCATGGCTAGATGGGAACCCTATGATACCTAGTGACATTCCCCCATATTTTGAGAAATGGGAAAGTTTGTGGAGTTGTCCCCATGTTTGTGATGAGTCAGATCAAGGCACCTCATATGAATGGACCTCAGAGGATGAGTCGGGTTATGAGGTAGCTCCATATGACCCTTTTGAGTCAGATAGTGATCATTCATAAATTATTCCCATCAATGACCAACAAGAAGACCTCATATATTTGTTACCTTTCCCTAATCCTATTTGGCAGTAGCTCCTTCCTCCTAAATATTTTGTTCAACTGCAGGAAGATAGAACTCCTAGGGGGGAGCAGTTAATTTACTTAAGCAGTTGGTTCCTCGTGAGCCTGAGGCACTACAAGATGATAATGAAGGAATCCTCATCCACGATGATGATTATGAGGAATTAGCATATATGGGACCACACCTACCTGAATTCCCAATCCCAAGGGACAAAAATGAGGTTCCCATATATGATAGTGACTATGAGGATGAAACAAAGAGGGCATACCTGGGTCCTCATTATTTGCATCATCATCATGAGCCCATTGACATAGATGAATTATATCATCAGTTACATGTTAGCCCATGCTTGAGGTCAAGGCCTATCAATCTAGGCTAGATTCATCATGAGGTCTTCCCTGACCCACCCACACACATGGATATCCTTGAGTCTAATGATCCCATTCTATAGTATGTTCATAGATAGGATCCAAAGATCCCCATTCCCCTAGAGCCACATCTAGGGGTGAGAGATGACACCAATACATAATCACATGCATGGGGTCCTAGAGAGCAGATACATTCCATCAATATGATATCCATTTATTTTACCACACCACTCCACAACCTAGCCGATCCTTCCAAGCCATGCCATCTGGATCTAGATGTTATTGACTAGGATCACACTAATTCACCCCCATCATCCTCTGAGTATTGGGCATGCGATGGGTTGTTTCACTTTTTTGCTAGCCCAAATAATGATGTCTTCCATGCTGAGGAGGGACCTAAAGTCCCCATCAAGTATTTAAATCCATCTAATGACATCCATTTGATCCCTACTCCCCATAAGTTGGATGAGGGGTCTCATATGTCAATCGAGCCTATGGTTGACAAAGATATCAGCTCAGATCTTGAAAACCCATAATGTATCAAGCTAGGGGAAATCCTATCCCCCAAAGAGCAAGCCAATTATATATCCCTTCTCACAAAGAAGAAGGCAGTTTTTGCATGGTCTTACAAAGATATGCCAAGACTAGATCCAAATATATTCATCCATAATCTAACGCTTGACCCCATAGTCAAACCTGTCAAGAAAAAGTTGAGAAAGATGCACCCAACAGTGGCCTTGATGGTCAAAGATGAGCTACAAAAACTGTTGGATGCTAAGTTTGTCATTTCTATAGACTATCCACTATGGTTGTCCAACATGGTCCCCATCAAGAATCCTAATGGGAGGATTCACATTTGCACCAATTATAGAGACCTAAAAAATGCGAGTCCTAGGGATGATATTCCTTTGCCAAGCATAGATGCCCTAGTCGATGCCACCACAGGACATGAAATGCTATCCCTTATAGATGGCTTATCTAGGTATAATCAGATCTGTATCAACCTTGAAGACCAACTAAAAATAGTGTTCACAATGCCTTGGGGAACATTTTGTTACAAGGTCATGCCATTTGGCCTTAAGTATGTTGATGCCACCTACCAACGTGCCATGCCATATATCTTCCATGATTACATGCATAAAATTTTGGAAGATTACATGGATGACTTATTGGCTAAATCTATATTACGTCATGAGCACCTAGATGTATTGTGCAAAGTCCTTGATCACTTTATTGAACATAATGTGAGACTGAACCCCAAGAAGTACATCTTTGGCGTCACATCTAGAAAGCTCTTGGGATTTATAGTTTCCAAACAAGGCATCAAAGTGGACAATAAAAAATTCAATGCAATCCTTGAAATACCTCCTCCAACTACCATCAAGCAACTTCATAGCTTGCAGGGGAGTATTGCATCCATCAAACACTTTATAGCACAACTGTCAAACAAGTGTAGACCCATGAACAAAATTTTGCACAAGGGGGTCACATTCCACTAGGACGATGAGTGTCACGATGCCTTTAATGTAATTAAACAACACTTGACTTCACCACCAGTATTAGCTCCACCTAGACCAAGGGTGTCATTATGGTTATATATTGTATCGCTCCAAAATTTTTGCATCCTTACCCTCGGCTATAGGATTCACGCCCAGAATGGGGATGTGAGAAGGATGGGACAATACCTCAGACTGAGAGGCCCTTTGAAGGTCTCGCCTCTCAGGGGAGGAGTATAAGGGTGAATTTTTGACAAATGGTGGGTTCACCAAGAAGCTTTTGAGTGGCAGTTTCCACGCCTAGGTTGATAGTGGGTTTGATGTGTTCATTTTTATACTCAATCATTCAACTCCTAGGTTTGGCCAAGATGAATTTAAACTATTCTATCTACCAATGATAATTTAAATGGATACAAAAAATAGGAATGAGTGCTAATAACAGAGAATATGCTAATTAGAATGTGTCATACCTGATTCTAGATGTTTGATGAAGATTTTGAGTTTTGTAGCAATCCAAATCACCTCAGTTTGTATGTAATCATCTGAGATCAGACAGGATCGTCTGATATCTGATGAATTCGTCAGACAAATTTGTTAGAAACCTGCAATCACAGAAATAGATGCGAAATACCAAATATGCAAGTGCAGAAGCAAAGGACAATGGTAGAAATAATAGCAAACATGCCTAAATAATGGATTCCAATAACAAATAAGGAAATGCAGTAGATTTAATGATTGATTTTAACCTTACCATGTGATTATGCTAAATGAGGTGAACTCCAAGATGCAAAAAACATAATAATTCAAGACAACAATATGAAAAATGCAGAGAAAGCTAAGGGAATGCAAACTCTGGACTCGGATTGCTCCCAATCTGAACTACAGTCAGGATCACCTCCAATTGTACGAGATCATTTGTAATCATCCGAGATCGTTTGCACTGATCTGAGCTATCTTCGACTGCAAAACAATAGAGTTCCTACAAGAAAATTCAAAATATAGAACACAGACAGTAGTGCGAGGGAATAAGGAGTTAAATCTATCAGCTAAGGGGTTCAGGGAAATCATAATCAAGGGGGGTCATGTAGGGTCAGGGGGGGTAAACTAGAAAATCCTAGTTTATATAGGCTTAGGAAGAGGTTTAAGAGGTTGGGGATCATCCCAATCTAGGAGATCTCCAACAAGGCAATCTCCAACTGCGCAGATGCGCTTCTGCCCAAGTTGGAGAGGCTGTTGAAATAGAAGCTAATTATGAAAATTTTGTTTTGGGGTAAAATCGTCTGGACGTTCTGTCCATGATGATTTCATCAGATCTGGGATGATCTCATCTAATATGCGATGATATCATCCAATTGTCAAAACAAATCCTAAAAATGGCACGAAAAATGAGGAAACGGGTAGTAGGCGGTTTTGGAACGATTTTGGGGTTAAAATTCAAACTTTTATCTTTTATCTTTTACTAAGGTTTTTAACCGTGCCAATTTTAGGGTGCTACATTTTGCCCCCTCTTTAGCAAATTTCTGAAGAAAATGGGTTAAAGACGAGTTTTTCCCATTTTACGAGAAAGCAAAAATGTGCTCAATTTTTTAGACGACGATTCTTGGTCGAATCGTACAACTGCTGACTATGGTGCCCCCTCCATGTTTTTACCCAAATCGAATGTTTGAGGTAAAAACGCGGAAAGGCAAAAATTAAAATGTTGACTTTTTAAATAAAATTAAGAAAATAGGGTAAAACCCTAATTCATTTTTATTGTTCATCTTTACTATTCTAGAGTTCTGTAGAGAGAAAATGATGGAGACAGCGCACAGAGCGATAGAGGTCCGACACGGGCTACGGGTAAGGATCTAAGCCTAGTATATTAGTTTTGATTTTGCTTTGTGCAATTTGTGGATTTAAACTTGGATTATTTGGGACATCGTGGCCATTTTTAGGCCGTCGATGACGTCCGGATGAAATTGTCCCTATTTCGTTGGAATCGTCCCTAGATCATCGATTTCGTCTGAGGGAAAAATCAACAAATTAGGGACGATCCCGTTCAACAAGGGGCAATCCCCAAGTTTGCAAAATTAGAGATGAATTCATCCTACAAAGGATGGTTTTGCCAAATTTAGGATGATATCATCCGATGGTGGATGATAACATCTTTAACTTGATTTTAAAATGTGTTTAATTTTATTTTACTGATTGGTTATTAATAAATTTTGTTGTTATTGTTTGTTTTGCAGATGGGATTACTAAAGAGCTAAGAATGGAAATATGGTGGACTAAGAGACGACATAGCCATGCTTGACTAGGCAGAGTGTGACCGACTAGGACAGGTCGGGCTATAGCATGTGGTAGAGATGCCACAAGTACCAACTAACATGGGGCTACTAACAACCCTAGTAGAGAGATGGTATCCGGGGTCGTCCTGCTTTTAGTTATCGACATGGGAGATGGCTCCCACACTAGAGGACATATGGAGGATCATGAGGATCCCCATACAAGGACGGCTGATGACGTCGATGGCCAATCAAGGCCAGGCGATGATGAGGCTGACTGGAGACCCGATCTTCGCCTTGGAGAAGGGCAAGGTGAACATCTAGTCTCTATGGCAGATGCCTGGGGCACCTAAGATGACTCAGGTTTTGGTAGGGGTGGTAGGTGGCTTACTATTGTTCCACCAGAGCAGGTGCAGGATACCATGGCTCCTCTCAGATATAGTCTACGACATGAAAGACCACAGGTACAGATTTGCATGGGGTAGCTTTGTACTATACCACTTGTATAGGATCCTGCATGGGGTCGTATACAAGGGAGTTTGATGTCTGGTATTGACATCACTGCTACAGGTTTGGTGCTGGGAGAACATTGTGGTACGGATGCTGATAGGGCTCCCATTGATAGGGGTTGATCGAGAGAGACCTCAGGTTTTCTATTGGTGGCTACAAAGATGGTCACAGTGACGGATAGATCTATCGATGTCTCAGAGGTTGCTAGATGACCTCATCCCAGACTAGATCACCTGGAGGCCATGGTGAGAGCACCTCAGGTGGGTAGAGGATGGGCAGGAGCTAGCTCACATTAGGTGAGTCTATTGGCTAAGGATGGAGTAGGGAGAGGTAGAGCTCCATCGCTACAACCAAGTACTATGATAGTTCGGTCTATAGCAGGGGATCCCTTCTCTCAGGGATTATGAGTACTCTTGAACTATTTGGGATAGTACTATGCTGAGCGAGGCTCCATACATGCAATGATTTTGGAGTCAGGATGCAGACGATGCCCCCATCCATCTAGTGGATGGTGACGACATTGGGGTTGCAGATGACTACGATTCCTGTATGCAGGCATCTGCCCTCCTCGAATGATGAGGGCATAGGGTTTGATGCATGTGGTTGTGCGATAGATGGGGAGGTGGCACCAGACTACCATTGAGGTAGCATGGGGTTATGGTAGGAGAGAGCAGCAGTGGTCCCTATAGGAGAGACACTAGCAAATGGTTCAGGCTCTACAGAGGCCACAGGAGACAGGGCGAAGGGAGGAGAGACTCCCTTCATAGCAGGGGGAGAGACCACCATCACTTGATAAGGGCAAGGGTGTTGAGGTATGGGAGAGTAGCGAGACATCGATTCTCCAAGTTGAGGTTGCCTACCTCTAGGCTCAGGTGCAAACATTGTAGGATGAGGCTACATGGCTCAGAGCTCGGGTCGAAGGAGCGAGCACTCGAGATATAGCACGGTCTATTGCTTAGATCACATTTTACAAGGGGTTGTACTATCAGGCAGTCCTAGATGGATAGAGGATATCATTGCCAGCCCCCATTGTAGAGCCGGTCATGATGGGATCATCGAGGACATCCTCATGATTGACAACGAGGACCCGAGATACGGCCCGGACCTCTATGGGATCACCTCCTCCATGTCAGGGTGGGGGAGGAGATGAGGCTGAGAGCTTGAGGGCTTCTCGAGGCTAGCTACTGCAGAGTGTAGATTTATGATATATGTATATATATATATTTGTTTTTGAGGGGATTGAGTATGCCAGGGTTTTGATTGTGGCATACCAATCTAGATGATGTAGATAATTGATTGATGATGATATATATAAATTTATTTTTTTGATGATATGACTTGTGTATATGTTGTATTATGATGCTTGAATTGTTGATTCATGTAATTATGTCATTGGAAGTAAATTATAATGCTATTTCAAGCCATAAATTTGTAAATGAAATAATCTGATGTGCATAAATTGGTTTTTTTGGTGTGATTTGATGAAAAATAAAAGGGACTTCAAAAAATAATTTCAAAGGACATTGTCGCTATTATAGACCATTTCATGGAGTCGTTGCTTGCTAGGTTGTCAAGCTAGTCCTAGTATAGAAATATTGCTAAAAGTAAGAGAGTGCTTAAGAGACTGTCTTAAGACTTTGTGTTGTGATGATGAAAACGATAATGGTGATGATTTGTTTTCAGATTTTTCACAAAATTATGCATGAAATATGTTTTAAAAGTGATTTTTGCTAGGCATGAATTCCTAAGTGTGATAAATTTTTGAATAAGTCCTTAGAAATTATACCATGGTTGCAAGATGAAATGTTTTGACATAATGGCATTAAATAGAATAAGTGTTCGTTCTTTTTGAAGCACAATTGTGTAACATAATGATGTAAGCCATATGTGTTTTTAAAATGGATGGGAAAATAAAATTAGAACAATGGTTTGCGCTAGCCATAGAATTTATAGGTATAGACTTATACCATCATCGTGAAATCCAAAGATAAAATAAGTATTTTAGTTTTATTGCATGATTTATTTTTTGATTTTTGATTTTTGATAAATAGAAAATAATAATATGATGAATATGTTGTTTGCAATTGTTTTGCAATTTTGTGACATAATGTATATAATTGTTTTTATACAAAACAAAATTATGAAATAAGAGGATAAAATTATTCTGAAAAGAATTACAGAGATATTTTAAATTATCTCAAAAAAAAATGTAGGTTTATAAGGGATCCTCATGTGCAAATGGGAGTTCATTACCAATCTTGATTTATCATAATGATACAAAATCTCTCAAATACAAATGTTTGTGCAATTGTATTGTTCATTCACCAATTTTGAGCAAGATAATTTGATACAAGCAATTTGCCTTAACCAAATGAATGTTCGTTAACCATGATTTATATGCATATAACCGTACCAGACTACTGTGTAAGTTAGGTTATTAAGAGCTAGCTAATCCATAAGCTGACATAGGTCTGTACAAAAGAAGGTCGCTAATGTGACAGACATATCACCACGCTAGGAATTACCCAAGGCCAAGCGGGTTGGGCACAAACCACCTATTATGGGGCTTACCTCATAGTTTTCAAATAATTGAGAATTCCAGGGATTCAAGCTCATTCACCCTTATTTTCTTTTCAAGGGGTAGGGAAAGGATTTTATTGCATTTTGCTTTTGCTTTTCTCTTTTGTTATTTTTTTCTTTTTCTTTCTTTTTTTGTATTTTTTCTTGATTTTTGAGATAATGCTGAAATATCGCTGTGATGATACAAAATAACATTTTTCTTTTTCTTTTTCTTGAATTTTTATTTTCTTCCTATGCTAGGGATACTTTCTTAGATTAGCTGTAGAGCAAGGGATTTTTATTCTTGGTAGGGGTGAGCTTGTCCTTTTGTCAATTCTCAAAGATTCTAGACCATGTGCATGATAGGATAGCAGGGGAAACTTTTCGCTCAAGAAACCACATCTACTATGTAGCATCATATTGAATTTGCAATGAAATCATTTTAATGTGAAAAGATATACTTGGTTCAAGTAAATAACAAGATCAGTTCTCTATGCTCAAAACTTTATTTAATGCCAATGTGGACTTTGATATAAGAGAGATTAATAATCATACCAAATAAAATCAAGATAGTTATTCATGTGAGTGTGAAAGTGTGGGATTCCAAATAAATGCTTATTTATCCAAAATAATTAAAAATATAACTACAAACTCCAAGAATTGACATGTATGAAAAAATATGTTTTTGAATATTTTGACAATTTTGATGTTTTTGTATTTGATTTTAATTGATGAATTGCAAGAAGAAATATTATTATTGTTCTTTGAAAAATATTTTGATAGAAATGGCTAAAAATGAAACAATATGCAAAATACAATATATACAAATGATGAAATGACCCAATGTTTTATGCATAGTAGCATTTGAGATGCATAATGTTCATAGGTTCTTTAAGTTATTTACCATCTAAGGTAGATAATTTGTATGCTCCCGATCCAAATTTAGCAGTGATGATATACGGTCCAAGCTAGTTGGGCTCGAATTTACCTTTAAGGTCTTTAGTAGCATTAGTATTTTTTTTATTTTTTTTTAAGACGAGGTCACCGATCTCAAAGGATCGAGGATGAACTTTCTGGAGAGATGCTCTCTTAAGCTTGTTTTGGTAGGCACAAAGATGCTCCAAAGCATTGATGCACTTTTCATCTAAAAGTTCCAGCTGACTAAATCTGCCGACGATGATATTCATCCCCTACTTCAATATCTTGAAGTAGTAGAGCCAAAGAAGGAACTTCTAATTCAAATGGAAAAACAACTTCAGCACCATAAACCAAAATGAAAGGTGAAGTTCCAGTGGGGGTGCGAACACTAGTTCGATAGGCCCATAAAGCAGGATATAATTGGATGTGCCAATCTCGACCAGATTTATTGACCAGTATTTTGAGAATTTTAAGTAATGTTTTATTAGATGCTTATTCTTGGCCATTACCCTAAGGATAATAGGGAGTGGACCAACGATGTTGAATTTTATACTTTTGACATAATTTTTTGACATCTTTATTTTTTAAACAAGTTCCATTATTGGAAATGAGATTGGAAGGAATGCCAAACCTACAAATAATTTGATTAAAAATAAATTTGGAAAATTGTGTTCCAGTACAAGAAGTTAAAGGCATAGCTTCAACCCATTTTGTGAAATACTCCGTGGCGGTTATGATAAATTTGTGTCCATCAGATGACACAGAGTTGATTTTCCCAATGATGTCTAAGCCCCATTTTGAAAAGGGCCAAGGAGATGAAATAGCCTGTAGCTCTTGTGTAGGCGCATGGACAAGTTCAGCATGTTTCTGGCACTTGTTGCAATGGCACACATAATCATGTGTATAATTCTCCATGGTAGGCCAAAAATATCCTATCCGAAGGAGCTTATTAGCAATGGCATTACCACTAAAATGTCCTCCACAAGATCCATCATGGGCTTCACTCAAAGCTGATCTATATTCTTCTAGATTTAAACATCTTAATAATATGCCTTCAAAAGATCTCCTATATAAGGTATTACCAACAATTACGAAGCAACTTGCTCGTCTACGTAATAATCGGTGCTAGTTGCTAGTATAACCATCAGGGAAGGTTCCATTTTGCAAGAATTTAAATATATCAATGTACCATGGTTCGAGAGTAGCTTCATTGATTAGAAACACATCCAAAGGTTCTAAGCATTATTTGCTTGAAGTGGGTTCCTAGAGTCGACGAATAATGATGGTAGCATATTCATCGTCTAACTCCAAGGGTAAAAGAGATGCAGTTGCAGCCATAGCATCAGCCGCACGATTGCTAGTTCGAGGAATAGCTTCCAAAGTAACTTGATAAAACAAGGATAATAACTACAAAACATATGGTTTATATGGGTGTAATGAACCTATGATCCTTTTGTTGCTGCCTCCTTGTTATTCAAATATTGATCCATAGTTTTTCAGATCTGCAAATGTTGCTACATAGTTGATCAAGTGTGCACACATCACCGCATGGTTGATCAGGTCTATAACTATTGTTGCATGGTTTATTAGGTCTGTAACCACCCATCAGTGGTTAATCAGGTGTAATATTGACCCAAAATAGGTTTTGAAGCTCTCAAGTTCAATTTTTGATTTCCACATAGTTGAACTCTAAAAACCTCTAATGATAGACAAAAGAAAATTAATACATAAAATAGCAAGGAAAATCAAATAACCCTTTTGGGGTCCCATTGTGATCACAATTTTGTAAGCAAAAATATACATCCAATAATGAAACAAATAAAACAAACACCTTGCAAGAATAAATAGGATCTTTATAATAAATTTTTTTCTTCCATTTTACAATGCTTTACCCCAACCATTTGGGGGAATATGATTAAAACAAGCACTTGGCTTATTTTTCAAAGTACAATGAAGGCAAAAAGGTTATGGAGAACCTCTTTCTACAAGGTCATAATTACGGTGGATGTTGAGTCTTATTTACTACAATCCATAGGTTGGATGGGCTTGAGTATCCATATGGACTATCTTGGCTATAATAGCCTTCAAGAAACCTATAACCTATACACATGTGAAATGCAAATAGAAGGGTTAGTAGCACATTTTGATATGAATAAAAGCAAATACTATAAAACCCTAAAATTAATGCTTGCAAAGATTGTAAATAATATGTAGAAATCAGAGAATAATAAAAACTAAATACCTTGTTGATTATCTAACCTGATTTGTATGTTAATAGAAAAAATGATTTCTTGAGTACAAATAACCTAAAATTAGGTGCATATGTTCTATGTGATGTCAATAAGCTACCCTTAAAATTTTAGCTCCATTCGATTTTGGATGAGTGAGATATAGCCAAAACAAATTTGGTAGTCCTATACAAACAAGGAGCTGTGTTAGTGACTATGTAAACGTGGGGTGGCATTTGAGAAAATGCCCTATTGCATTTAATACTATGTAAATTCCCATCGGTGTTTAAGACTAAAATGGTAAATCTACTAGGGTGTGATGTAGAAGTATCGATGATCTGATCTCCAACTGCGTGGGTGACCTCTTGTAGCAATTCTAGCAATATAATGATCTAATATTAGCCTCTCTTTTGTTTGATGGGATGAGGGTGCCTTTATAGGACCCTTGGGGTTTTGGATGGAAAGAGATGTGGAAATATAGCAACCAAATGGCTAGCTAGGTTTACCACATCTCTAGGGTAGTTAGGGTGAGTCACCAAGGGTGCATCATAAAAATAATCTAAAATTTAGTGGAGATATTCTAGGGGATGTCACGAAGCTACCCTCAAAATTTTAGCTCAATCTAAGTTTGGATGAGTGAGATATGGCCAAAATAAATTTGGTAATCCTACGCAAATGTGAAGCCATGTTTATGACTATGTAAATGTGGGGTGGCATTTGAGAAAATGCCCTATTGCATTTAAGACTATGCAAATGCCCATTGGTGTTTGAAACTAAAATGGTAGAGCTGCTATGGTGTGATGTAGAATTATCATTGAGACGATCTCCAATTACATGGGTGACCTCCTGTAGCAATTATAGCAATGTAATGATCTAAATCTTAGCCTTTCTTTTGGTTGATGGGATGAGGGTGCCTTTATAGGACCCTTGAGGTTTTGGAGGGAAAGAGAGGTGGCAAGCTAGCATTACCAAATGGCTAGCTAGGGTTACCACATATCTAGGGTAGTTAGGGTGAGTCACCAAGGGTGCCTCATCCAAGTGGAGGGATGTCCCATGTGAAGGGACAAGGGTGAAAGGGGTGTGTGAGAGGTGGCAAGGGGTGGTGGTGATGTGGCTAGGACACATGTCTAGTGGGTAGGTAGGGTATCCTAGGTAGATTTTATAGATTTAGAAAATCTAGAAAATGCTTTTAATGTGCAAATTTTTATGCCTAAGTTTAGACTTAGGCATATATTATGCAAAATTGTGATGTGCAATGTGGGTGAAATGTGCAGGAATTAATATACCTAAGTTTAGACTTAGGCATATATTTTATTATGTAGAATTATGTGGTGAAATGAAAATGCCTATATTTTGGTGTCTACAAATACTCTTTATTGCATTGCGTAAAACATAATGTGGTGCAAAAACAAGAGACACCTAGATTTATTATATAGAGAAATGGACTCAAATATTCTTGATGTCCAAGAATGAATGACTTTTAAAAATTATAATTTCAGCTTACCCACCATTTTGTAAGCAAAAATATACACCCAATAATGAAACAAATAAAATAAAAAACTTGCAAGAATAAATTGGAACTTTATATTGTGTCATATTGTGTCTCATGAAGGTGTTAAGGTGGATCCTCACAAGATTAAAGAAATACAAGATTTTTAGTATGTAAATCTCTCAAGAGTATTAGGATTTTATAGGTCTCATAAGATATTATAGAAAAGTTGTTAAATTTATGGAGAAAAAACAACTCACTTAATGAATCACACGATGCTAGTTTAGATTGAAGAGGATACAAGAACCTTTATTTCCTTGAAAGAAGATATGTATTCCACTCGCATTCTAGTTAGTATTAATTTAAAAAAAAATTATCATTCAATGTGATGCTTTAGGAACTAATATAGGTATTATCTTAATGCAAGAAGGTCATCCCTTAGTTCATAAATATAAATAACTATTCAATATCTACTTAAGAATATTTAATTATGATAAAAGATGTTATCCATCTTACATGCTAAGGAAAAACAAAATCCTTACTTGTTGGGTTGATCGTTGATATTTTCTTCTAAAAAATATCATTATAGCCTCAAGTATTCTTTCGAGCAACGTCTATCCTATTCAGATCAAAGCACATGGTTGGCCAAGCTATTGGGCTATGATTATAAGAATGAGTGTAAGAAAGAAAAATAAAATGTGATAATAGATGATCTTTCTCATAAATATGAATATTCAATAGTTGTTCCTGATCCATCCAACCAGGGTTATGCATAACGACTAATCATCGTTAATTAATGAAAATTTTGATTTTTGAAATTGGCTAATATTGGGGACCCTTGACTGGGGCCCATTAGAAAAAAAAATTGGGTGTTAATTTTTTTGGGGTAGATTAGCCTTAATTTTATAATAATTAGACCATTTTAAGTTTAAATCTCTAATATTACCCCTAATAATAGGGGACCTTTTCACCTTGAAATTATGAAGAAATTTGTATTTGAAACTGATTCGCCCCATGTTTATAAATATATTTTAGGGCCAACCTCTTATGCATAACCTTGCATCCAATCCTTTTATTCTTTGGAACATTCATATTTATGAGGAATGATATTTAAGTCTCAATACTATTAAAACAATTCATAATCTTAAGCTAGGTACCCTGAGTAATGATTGTTGGGAAAAATATTGGTTAGTTTTTTCTATGGTTCAATTAATTGCCTCCATTTAATTATCAACCTGAGGTAGCTTGTAGTCTTGTGAGCAACCTTGCAAAATATATGCTTATAATTTCTCCTTTAGAGATGAGTCCCTTAGATCATGGTTTGGGGGGTGTTTGGTATTCATTGAAGTTTTGATTCAAACCAATAATCTATCCTACGTCTAAGAAAATAGGACTGAATGCATATAGAAATTTAAAATGGTACTTTGCTAGAAATTACTGAAAATAGGAAAAATAACAAGAAAATAAATTATTCTACAGAAAATTAAATAATAGAAAATAGGGGAAAAGAAGGGAATAAATATGTTGTAAGTGGGCCCATGCTTCCATCAGGTTCTACATACGTTAGATCTTCACCGGACACTAAGATGAATTTAATAGGAAATAACTCAGAAAATGTTTTATTAACATTGTAGCAAAAATAATTTACAAGAAATTTTGGGTATCTTCTTTAGGGGTGGCCTGCATATTTATAAGATATGTGGCCACACCCTATTACAATTTTCAAAATAAATAGAAAAATGATTCACTTTTACAATTGCATGTATAAATGAAGGAATAGAGCAAAATATCAAGATATTTCATGTTTGATATTTGTTTTACCCAATTTGCATAAATTTTTTACATAGCAATTGGAAAATGGGTGGCTAGTCATCTTTGACATCGTCCCTTGTCTAGTTTTAATGCTAAAACTCCATTTATGCTTGTTGCTAAAATTTTGCTCTATTCTGCTAACCACTGATTCATACTAGAATTTGGTGTTAGTGTAAATCAGGTGCCTCATCTAAATAATTTGGGAAGCAGGCACCTTATCTACAGAAGTCAAGAAATAGGTGCTTAGTGGGAAGCAGGTGCCTAATAGGAATAGGTGCTTAATGGGAAGTAGGAACCTAATGGAAAGTAGGTGCCTAACAGGAAGCAAACACCTAACAGTTAAGTGCATAATGGAAGTTCAGTGCTTCAAATGGAATTGGATGCCTGACTTCATACTTCACTTTGATGTACCACATATGTTTTACCTTCTTAAATTTTTAAGTTCCAGGTTCGAGTGGTACCTCAATGAAAACATGCCAAAATACAACAATTTCCACAAAATCTACACAAAATACACTTAAAGATAAATATTAACATGTAAAATAAACTGTTAAATATATATATATTTTTCATAAAACATATACATCTTTAAAAATAAGCTCACACTTTATAGGGAAAAAAGTACAAAAAATAAGCATTTTTGAGGCTCATCATCCTCCCATGCTTAAGGGGTGGCACATCCCTATGCCACTTTATACTAGTAATTACCAGTTATTTTTACAACATCATAATAATCTTTGTTGGTCTCTATCCTTTAATTTTTAGTAGCCTTTGCTTTTACTTGTCTCGGCGCTTTCACCCCTTTTGTGCCTTGGGAGAGGCTATCTCATGTCCTTGTTGTTTCTTGTATTTGTTACATGTAGGCCTAAAATTTTTGCACTCCTTTCCTCTAGGCTGATGGATCCATGCCTCAGAGGGGAATGGAAAATGATAGAGCTACACCTCGAAAGAGAGGCACTTGATCGTGCCTTCTTGTGGTGATTTTTTGACGAATTGTGGGTTCACCAGGAAACTTTTGATGGCAGTTTCCGCACCTAGGTTGAGAATGAGGTTTAATATGTTCATTTTTGGATCACTCATACAAACACCTAAGGTTGGCCTTTGAAATGCAACTAACCTATCTATGATGCGATTTTTTTTTACTTTTTTGATGAAAACAACAGACAGGAATAGAAATGACAAATGCGATTGCTAATTCTATGCTTAAAAGAAATTCAAAACATACCTGAATCGAGATGTCTGATGAAGATTCTAATTTTTTTATGCAGAGTAGGATCACTGCTATTTTTGCAGAATCGTTGTTGTTCCAGGCAAAATCGCTCAACAATTTGCTGAAATCGCAAGCGATTTCACTGCAATTTTGTAGCAACAAAACACAAGACACAAAATGGTTTTCTGGCACAAATATGATTCAAACTTTGATATGTTTCCTATTTAAGCATTCCTTTTCAACTAAATGAAATATAGAAAAGGTTTGTAATAGATGTAAGTACAAGAGTCTAAATGTTCATGAATTTTATGTAAGCAAAATGCAGATTTAAATTAAAAATTGATTAACATGATGGTGAATACCCGAGATGCATTGTTGAATTAATGAAAATATAATTAAATAACTAAATAAAATGGAAGAGAAGGAAGAAGAACAAACAGAATAAAGGTTTTTACCCCTAGATGATCTGTGAGAAAAATCGTTGCCAAGTCAGCAGGATCACTGCTATTTTCTGTGAAATCGCACACCTACTCCGCCTGCTCGTAGCACGATTCTGTCGATTGTTCTGCGATTTCGTCGTTCGCTGTGCGATTTTGACTGCAACCTGCAAGTGAAAATTTGCTAAAGAGGGTAATGGGACAATGATGGATTTTAGGCAAATACGGGAAAATTGAAGACGGGAAGATTATACTAATGGCTTCTCAATTCTGCTATCTGCTCAGGGGATCACTTAGCACGCTTTGCAATCAGGGAGTCAGCCTCAAAAAATGAATTAGAGGGGGGATTAAATAGGATTAGGGGTAAATCTGGGAAATCAGGAGGTTAGGCCAAAATAGGGAGGGAGTTGGGATCCCTCCTATGTTTACCCCCTGCCTAATCTCGCTAGAATCCATCGTTACAACCTCTTTCCAAACTCAGAAACGCGGTTTGAAACGGATTTTTGGCATTTTGCAAACTTGGGAAAATTCTGTTTTTGAGAAAAATCGCTTGACGATTTTGCTAGCCGCTCAAGCGATTTTGCTGAAAGTCAGGCGATTTTGCCCAACGGTCAAAACAACATTGGTTTGAGGGCACAAAAATCGAGGCAAATGGATTTTTGCTAATTTTGAATGATTTTCGGGTAGACTTAGGTAAATTTGATGTTTTTATCAATTTTAATGTTTTTACTGAGTTAATCAATTTAAGTGCGTCAAATTTAAGGTGCTACATTTTGCCCCCTCTTTAGCGACTTTTTGAAAAAGTCGTTAAAGATGAAATGGCATGTTTTTCGAGGTAGCAAAAAAAATTGTATGCCTTTTTTAGTTCATTGTTTTAACTTTGTTATTTTGACGTCTTATTATGCTGCCCCCTTCGATTTTTGCATTAATTCGACAAATTAATGAAAATTCAAAAAAAAGGAAATTTTCAGGTTGACTTAAATAGAGAAACAAAATAAGAAATTTCATTTTCATTTTTACTGTTCACTTTCCAGAGAGAAAAAGAGCTCTGAGTGCACGATGGCAGGATTGACACATAGAGCGGATCTAGTGCACGGAGGAGAGAGGGTAAGCATTAATTTTCATGCTTTTTATGATTTTCTTTGAATTTTAATTTGGACTTTAAATTCGGGTATGCCGTAATTTTTGGCGCGAGGCGAAATCACCTCTATTTCGGTGAAATCGCCTCGAGATCGCAAAATCGCATAGGGTTTGGCAAAATCGCTACAGAAAAATGCAGTGATTTAGGACTTCCAAAGCGATTTTGATGAATCGAGGGTGATTTTGCCAGAAATAAGAACGATTTCATCAAAATCGAAATGATTTTGACAACTTGAATGCGATTTTGGGTTTTAATGTAATTTTGGTAATTAACTTTAAATTTTTGACTTTTGTGTGTGTAGTTGGGCAGTTTGAAGAGCCGAGAGTGGCATTATGATGGTTTCCAGGTGGACCTAGGAAACCTATCTGATGGTGATCGGGTGACCTTGGACGTGGTGGGACTGCATCATGTGGCTGAGATACCACAAATTCCTATCGACCTCACTTTGCTTACAACTTTGGCAGAGAGGTGGTATCCTAGTTCATCCACCTTTCGACTGTCGACTAGGGAGATGGCTCCCACCCTAGAGGACATCTGGAGGATCTTGCGGATCCCCATTTAGGGCCAACGGGTTACAAGGTCAGATCATCGGGCTCGGGTGCTTCAGAGATTATCCGGGGATCCTCAGATGAGGCTGGAGTCAGGTGGGGTCTCTGTTACTACTCTGAGATAGATACCCAGGATTTCTCCTCTGACATCGGTATTGTCAGGAGTAGTTGGTGGCTTGCTGTTGTGCCACCAGAGCAGCTGTAGATTGCCTTGGCTGCTTGTAGGGGTAGTGGCCGATATGTGGGACCACCGGATTCGATTTGCATGGGGTCCTTTTTGCTTGTGTCACTTGTATAGGACACTATACAAGATTGTCTACAGGGAGGGGGTGGCTCTGGTGCTTACCTCTTTTTTATAGGTCTAGTGCTGGGAGCACATCATAGTGCAGAGGCCTGAGGGGCTACCGGTAGAAGCAACAGAGGCAAGGAGGCCTCGAGTTTACTACTGGGCAGTTCGGGTAGGAGGAGTTTAGAGGATTAGCCTGGATGATGCCAGACGACTTTTTGATGAGCTGACAGGGGATGCCATCACTTGGAGACCATGGAGGGGCCACCCAGGATGGGTCGAGGATAGGGTAGAGTTGGCTCATGTCAGACGAGCTATCTAGTTGTGGATGCATGATGGGGAGATGGAGCCCCATCGAGCGGACTGGGTGCTTCGATAGTTTGGCTTACAGTAGGGGATCCCTGCTATTAGATATTTTTACTATGCTCGGACCACCAGGGATCCGACCTCTATCAGTGGTGCACCTGACATGAGGCGCTTCCTAGATACAGCTCCAGATGATGCCCCTATTGTTATAGCCATTGGAGATGATGCAGGGGTTACAACGGACTACACGGCATGGTATGCCTCAGTCTGCCCTCCGATACTGACAGCACGAAGGGGGCCAATGCACAGGGACGTGGAGCGGGTGCTCCAACATCACAGAGCGACCAGTGAGTAGGCCAGTGCAGAGTCCATGGCTCGAGGCAGAGGTGCAAGGACCAGGGGCGATCACTTGCATGGTAGAGGGAGGATGCCAGATCCTCATACTATAGGACTATGGGGCCATGGTGGGCCTCCGCTAAGACCATTGAGGGTCCCACGGACCCGGGGGAGAGATGAGATGGAGGTACCCTCTCCTCAGGAGCCTAGACCAGATTCCCCTAGGAAGGGGATAGCCATGGAGGAGGAGGGTGAGAGCAGTGTGATGGCTGCTCTTTAGGTGGATAATGCCATGCTACGAGAGACTAATACCTCCTAGAGGATGTGCATTGAGATGCTAGAGGTAGAGTTAGCCCAGGCGAGGGCATAGACATAGAGAGGAGTGGGAGGGATAGCGGATATGCTCTCCAGGGCTTCTGAGGCTACTTTCTACCAGGAGATGTACTTCATGACCGTCCTAGAGGGACAGAGAGTACCTCTCCCAATGATGTACGAGCCATCGACTCGGGCAAGTCGGAGATCCTAGTCTTCCACTCGAGAGACTACTACGGCTCAGGCTCCTCCACCTCCTGGAGGTGACGATGCACAGAGCACCAGGGGTGTTGGATAGTCGTGAGGATTGGAATTTTGATGATGTATTGATGATGTATTTTTGGATGACTGAGTATGCCGATGATGGCTATTGTGGCATACCAATCTACTATTGTATATATATATATATTTTTGATGATATATATAGATTTTGATCTTTTGCCTTATGTGTCAATGTGTTTGATGATTAATTTTGCATTTTGATTTTAAAGAGTTGTATTTTAAATTTGATAAAATGATTTGATGTAAAATTGCATTAAGATGTGTAAAATGGTTTTGTTGTTTCTGAAAATAGGAAATGTGAATTTAGCAATAAACCTCGAAGGATGTGGCGTTGTTATGTGACTGTTGTGGAGATCTAAGCTCGTTAAGTCACGAAGTTGATCCTGTTATGAGGTGTATTTTGATATTGCTAAATGAAATGGTTGGGTGCTTAAGAAAATTCTTAAGGCTTTTTGATAGGATGAGATGTATTGATTGTTGATCAAAAAGATGTAAGTTTGGGCATACAAACATCGAACGATGGCTTTTGCTAAGCAAGGAATCGCTAATTACTTAGGAATAATACTATCATCGCAAAAAGTCATCATGAAAATGCAGGATAAAAAATATTTTTGTAAAATGCAAAATTAATGTTGTGTAAATCATTGTATCACATATGCAAAAGGTTTTATAGATGCTTACGATGAATTTTTGGGCATGAAAAATTAGAAGGATGGTTTTCGCTAGGTAAGGAATTCCTAATCGCTTAGGAATAATACCATCATCGCAATAAAACCAAAATGCAATGTCGGATGAATATGTAACTTTAGATATAATATTTTTGAGTTATTTGGAATATTTTGTTAACATGACAAATTTATGAAGATGGTTTTCGCTAGGCAAGGAATCCCTAATTGCTTAGGAATAATACCATCATTGCGAAAAAGATATATTTTTTTGAATTTTTGTAATTTTAAGTTTGATATGTAGAAATTTAATAAAATATCAACGCAATATTTTAATTTATCTCAAAAAAATAAATTCAAATTTATCTAGAACCCTTGTGTGTGAAGTGCATTTATTTCCATTTTGATGCTATCATAATGATACAAAATCTCTCAAATAGCAAATGTGTGTGCCTTTTGTAAAGTTTGTTTACTGATTTTAAGTAGATAAATGATGGAGCAAACTTAATGAAACCAATGTGTGTGCAAGTGAAATGTTCTTTAACCATGATTTTGTGCATGCATTAGGAATGAACTGCTATGTGAGTCAAATTACCATAAAGCTAGCTAATCCACAAGTGGACATTGGTCTGTACAAAAGAAGGTCGCTAATGTGACAGACATGTCGCCACGCGAAAAGGAATTACCCAATGTCAAGCAAGTTGGGCACAAATCACCTGTTATGGGGCTTACCTTCATGATTTTTGACTGAATGAGAAATTCCAGGGATTCAAGTTTCGTATTCCTTCTTTTCTTCACTTTCAGGGGGTAGGGATTTTGTTCATTTTGTTTTGAACAAGGGGATTTTATTACTTTTCTTTTTCTCTTTTCATTCTCTTTTTTATTTTTCTTTCTTTCTTTTTCTTTTGATTTTTGACTTTTTCTTTTCTTGATTTTTCTTTTGGGATACTTGCTCAGCTTAGATGTGGAGCAAGGGATTTTTATTTGGGTAGGATGGAATCTTGTCCTTTTGCCAATTTCTCATTCATTCTAGATCATGCACATGAGAGGATAGCAGGGAAAACTTTTCGCTTAAAGCATTAAAACTCACTATGCAGTACCATTATTCGAAGATTGCAATAAATCATCTTTAATGTGTAACGTGTGGGTCTTGGTTCCAAAAAGTAGCAACATCATTCATAAACAGAAAATTTATTTAGTGAAAATAGTGTTCTTTGATATAAGAGAGATTTATAATCAAAATAACAGATATCAAAAATTATTTAATTTTATGAATTTCTAAGTGCGTGGTTCAAGATAACTTCTGAATTTAATCCTAGATAAAGGAAAATATTACTTGCTATTTTAGCAAAATTTGATTAAAGCTTTTGGGAATATTTTTGTATTTTTCTTATTTTGTAATTTGTTTGGCTATTTTGAGGAACATTTTTGAAAGTGCATGACAAACCTATTTACAAATATGTACAAAGATGAAGATTTGGATCTATGCATAATATCATTTGAGGTGCATAATATTCATGGGTTCCTTGAGATATTTTCCTTCCAAGGTAGCCAATCTATATGCACCTGACCCAAATTTAGCAGTGATGATAAATGGTCCCAGCCAGTTGGGCTGGAATTTTCCTTTAAGGTCTTTTCTTGCATTAGTATTCCTCTGATTTTATTTTAAAACTAAATCTCCAATTTCAAATGATCTGTTATGAACTTTTTTAGCATATGATCTTTTAAGTTTGTCTTGGTAAGCACGAAGGTGCTCTAAAGCATGAATGCATTTTTCATCCAGAAGTTCTAGCTGACTGAGTCTGCTAGCACGATATTCATCTCCTACTTCAGCATCTTGAAGTAAAAGTGATAGGGATGGAACTTCTAATTGAAAGGGAAAAACTGCTTCAGCACCATATACCAAGACAAAAGGTGTAGCACCAGTGGGAGTACGAACGCTAGTTCGATAAGCCCACAAAGCAGGATATAATTGGATGTGCCAGTCACGGCCTATTTTATTAACCATTATTTTTAAGATTTTGATTAAGGTTTTGTTAGATGCTTCGGCTTGGCCATTTCCTTGTGGATAGTAAGGAGTGGACCATCTATGTTGGATTTTATACTTTTGACACAATTTCTTAATATCTTTATTTTTAAAACATGTTCCATTATCAGAAATAAGATTAGATGGAATTCCAAATCTGCAGATGATTTGATTAAATATGAATTTTGAGACTTGGATTCCTGTGCAAGAAGCTAAAGGTATAGCTTCGACCCACTTTGTAAAATATTCAGTTGCAGTTATGATGAACTTGTGACCATCAGATGAAACAGGGTTGATTTTACCAATAATGTCTAAACCCCATTTAGAGAAAGGCCAAGGGGATGCTATGGTTTGGAGTTCTTGGGTAGGAGCATGGACAAGGTCAGAATGCCTTTGGCATTTGTCACATTGATGCACATAATCATTTGCGTCTTTCTCCATTGAAGGCCAGAAATAACCTATTCTAAGAAGTTTTCTAGAAATAGCACTTCCACTAAAATGTCCTCCACAAGACCCATCATGAGCTTCACTTAGGGCTTTCTTAGACTCTTCAAAATTTAGACACCTTAATAAGATACCTTCGAAGGATCTCCTATAAAGGGTATTACCAATTATTACGAAGTGAACAACTCACTTGCATAACAATCTACGTTGGTTTCTATCAAATCCTTCAGGGAAGGTTCCATTTTGTAAGAAATTAAAAATGTCTATGTACCACGGTTTTGGGGTAACTTCATTAATCAAAAAAACATCTAATGGTTCCATACATGACTTAGTAGAAGTAGGTTCCTAGAGTTTTCTGATGATAATAGTAGCATATTCATCGTCCAACTCCAAAGGCAACAAAGAAGCCATCGCAGCCATAGCATCGACAGCACGGTTACTAGTTCTAGGAACAACTTCTAAAGTTACTTTATTAAACAATGATATAAGTTTTAACACATATTCCTTATAAGGATGAAGTTTCTCATCTCGTGTTTGATAAAATTCATTAATTTTATTTATGATGAGCTGAGAATCTCCAAAAACTAATAATGTTTTTACCTTTAGTGCTAAAGCGGCTCGTAATCCAAGGATTAGAGCTTCATATTCTATAGTGTTATTAGTACAAGCAAATTGTAATTTAAAGGATAAAGGGATTAGGTGATTTTGAGGAGATTTTAATATAATACCTACACCTGCTCCACTCATACATCTAGCTCCATCAAAAAATAATGTCCAAGTTTTCGAGTGATCCTCTTCCAAGTTGAGGCATTCATCAGGAAATTCGATGCTCATAGGCTGAGTAGATTCCACAGGAGCAACAACTAATTGATCTGCTATAACTTGGCCTTTTATAGATTTTTGGCTGATAAATATGAGTTCAAACTCACTAAGAGCAAGAACCCATTTAGCTGTGCATCTTGACAGATATGGTCTACTCATTAAATATCTTAATGGATCAGATTTAGCAATGACATATGTCGTTTGACTTAACATATAATGGCACAATTTTTGCATTGAAAATACTACTGCTAAACATAATTTTTCCAATGGAGTATACCTTGTCTCATAATTTATTAAAGTCCTACTTATATAATATGTTGCTCGTTCTTTCTTTTCTTTATCAATTTGAGCTAACATAGCTCCAAGTGCAAGTTCTGAAGCCGAAATATACAAAATAAAAGGTTGGTCTGGTTTAGGTGGAACAAGCACTGGAGGATTAAGAAGGTATTGCTTAATGTTGTCAAAAGCTTCTTGACACTCTTTATCCCATTGAAAGGATACATTCTTCTTAAGCAATTTAAGGAAAGGTTTTGTCCTATCTGCCAACTTATCTATGAAGCGGTGAATAGCTTGTAATTTTCCTTGCAAACTTCTTAATTCTGATATATTCTTAGGAGATGGCATATCATGAATAGCTTTAATTTTTAGAGGGTCTATTTCTATACCTCTTATAGAAATGATAACTCCTAATAACTTGCCATATTTCACCCCAAATACACATTTATCTGGATTTAAGCGTATTAGATACTTTCTTAGTCTATCAAATACTTTCCTTAAATCTCTAATGTGATCATCTTCTTCATTGGATCTAGCTATGATGTCATCAACATAATCATGTAGAATATCATACATCATATCATGAAAGATATACGTCATGGCTCTTTGATATGTTGCTCCAGCATTCTTTAAACCAAAAGGCATAACTTTCCAACAGAAAGTTCCCCAAGGTGTGATGAAAGTCATTTTTGCTTGGTCTTTAGGAGCAATTCTGATTTGGTTGTATCCTGAAAAACCATCCATAAGAGATAACATTCCACTCCCAACTGTAAATTCTATGATTTGATCCATATTAGGGAGAGGAAAATCATCTTTAGGGCATGTCGCATTAATATCTCTAAAGTCTGTGCAAACCCTAATTTTTGTGGCTTCTTTCTTAGTGATTGGAACAACATTAGAAATCCATTATGCATAATCAATTGCTTGTATGAAAATGACGTTTAAGAGCTTTTCTAATTTGCCTTTGACTAATAGTGCGACTTTAGGATGCATCTTTCTTAATTTTTGCTTTACTTGGTTTAGCATCAGGGTGCACTACTAGATGATGCATGACTACAGAAGGATCTAAGCCGGGCATATCTGCATATGTCCATGCAAAGACATCTGAATATTCTATGAGAAATTCTATGTATAATATTTGTTTTTCTTCACTCAATTCGGATCCAGTTTTGACCATATGAGGATTTTCTTCTGTACCAATGTTAACTTTTAGAAAATTGTCTACAACAATGTTCAAGTCTCTTTCAAAATTTGGTGGTGCGGGAGATACACCCATTTCTTGTAATTCTTCCAAAGTGCATTTAGCTAATTCCTCTTGAGGATTACATTCTTCTATATGGGCTATGCATGGCATGGATCCATCAAAGAAATACTGGTTTTGAAAAATTTCTTCTAAAGACACATCATGATATATGTCCCCTTCTAAACATTCATCCATAGAAGCAATCATGTCTGGATATACTAATGTTAACATGTTACATGTATGCACTTTTCTAGACATTGCTTTTAATTCTATGTATTCTTGATATGTCATGAGATTGTCATCATCCTTGTATGGAAATGGCTCGGTTTTTGTGGGGATGAGTCCAAGACCACATCGGGCTGGCCATTCAATAACTTCTAAAGGTTCTCTTATACCCTTTTGATAAGGTCCTAAGCCTTTACCTCTATATCCCAAATTGCACATTATTTCTTTTGGTATTACATATTTATCAAAAAAATAGCATTTGGCAAATTCATTTTGATCAATTGAAATTTGTAATATTGAATACTTTCCAAAATCATATCCTACAGATATAAATATAGAGCTCCCAATATGACAAATGCTCCCTTTCTTAGGTACTCCAAAAGTGTGGGGAGATGAGGAAGACTCAGATAATATCTTAGAATCTTGCGTAGCTAGATTAACTTCTTCAATTGGTGCCAAAATTGAGGATAAATCCGCTAATCCTTCATCTGAAACTGCATATGAGGTAGATGGCTTATGTTCTTTATCATTTTCCTTAGATGTTGAAAATTTAAACTCTGTAGGGTCTATAGGTAATTCAGTCACTACAGGTTTAGGAAAAGGATTAGATATTCCTTTAGAAGGGGATGGTTCTTTTATTTTTATTGATACTTTATCACATGCTTTAGGTGATGGTGATTTAGAATGTGATTTAGGCTTATAGTGCTTTATGGGTGTATTTGGATTCTGAGGGATAGAAGTCATGGCTGGAAAAAATGGAACTCCTATGGGTTCTGCCAGAGCACACATGTCAAAAGGTCTAGGGTCTCCATGGATGATAACCAATTGATTTTTAAATTCAAATTTTACACATTGATGTAATGTGGAAGGAACTGCTCTCATTGCATTGATCCAAGGTCGACCCAAAAGAATGTTGTACGATGCAAAGTAGGGTACAACAAACACAATCGTATCCAAAATCCCGTGGACCAACTTGCAATGGGATTTTCATTACTCCACACGTTTCTTGAGTCTCATCATTAAATGCCTTAATAAGCATCTCAGTTTTTTGCATGTCTTCTTTCTTAAACCCAAATATTTGAAAAAAATCATAAGTGCATATATTCAGTGAAGATCCATTGTCTATTAGAACTCTTTTAACTCCTACATCTCCAATAATTGTTGTAATATATAAAGGATTATCTCCAAACATACTTTGAGGAGGTATTTCCTTATCTTTGAAATCTATGAAGTTTACTTCATTTAAAGTTACAGCATTTACTATAGCGTTTGGTTCAATATCTTCTGGAACCATCATTTTGTTTAGAGTTTTCATTAATTCATCTCTATGAGTGGGAGAAGTTCTCAAAAGGTCTAGAAGAGAAATTCTCGTTGTAATGGTAGATAATTGTTCATTAATATCATAGGGTGTTCTCTGTTGTGAACCAAACACATTATTTCCTTTGTTAGGAGTTTTTAGAATAAATGGGTTTGCTTTATCACTTTGGTCTTGTGAATTCTGGTTTTGGGCCTGTTGCCTTGTAACCACTCCTATAGTCCCCACAAAATTGCTACGAGGTCTTGCATTTTGTGCTTGTTCATTTGAGAGCCACTATTGTGATGATGGTCTAGTGGTCACTCTTCTTGGAAATGGTTCTTTTGGAACCATCTGATCTATAATAGGAGTGATTGCTTTAGATTCATCTTCTAAACTATTTGAATTATTTGAAGTGATATCCATTTCACTTTCATCATCACTTCCTTCACTATTCCCTTCATTACTCTCTACAATTGTTATTTGACAATCTCTTAAGGGTCTAACAGTCATCTGAGATGCCATAGTAGCATATGGATTTTGTAAATTTTGATGAGGCATAAAACCACTAATAGTTCCCACATATCTAGTTGGATGGGGAACATTATGTTGTTCTACTTGATTTATAGCTTCTTTACCATGTTTTGGTAAAGGATGTTGAAAAATATCCAGATTTTGATTTGCATTCTATTTTTGGGGTTGTTTTTTAGCATCATTTTGGACATTTCTAGGAGGAAATTTCTCTACCTCCATATCTCCTTTATCAATTAAATCTTGAATCATATGCTTTAACCTTTTACATGAATTTTTTGAATGTCCATCAACTCTATGAAAATTACAGTGCAAATCAGCTCTAAACCCCGCTACGGTTGTATCGGGTTGTCTTATTTCAGGCAACCGAATTAAGCCTTGTTCTAATAACTGAGGTAAAATCATATGTAATGGTTGATTTAATTTGGTAAACTCTCTTGGAGGTTTATCAGGAGCTTTTAGTATGAACTTCTTCACAACTTCAATAAGGTTGATATTATGATTATTCCTACTATCGGTAACTCCGTCACCGACTACTTGCTTGTTCTTATACTGATTTTTAGAATTCTTATCTTCATATTTATTTTTATATTGACCTCTTCTAATAAGGGCGCTCTCTACCCTTCTCCCTAGGTCAATATCTTGGTCAAAATATGTTATAGTAGCCGTGGAAAGTTCATAGGACAATTGTTCTTGCAAATTATTTATGAATATGTCTAGCATTTCTCTTTGTGGTAATGCAAAATGCAACTTGCTTAAAAGTTGTCTCCACTTAGTTAGGAATTCTGCAAAACTTTCATATTTACCTTGCTTAAGATTGTACAAATCTTTAATAGTCACATGCCTCTCTATGTAGGCACTAAATTGATGTACAAACATCTCAGCTGTTTCTTCAAAATTCCTTAAGGAGTTGTTAGGAATTTGATAGTACCATTCCAAGGCTATGCCTCCTAAAATTTTAGGAAACATCTTAAGCATCAGTAAATCATCATGCGAGACATCATGACATGCTATTCTAAACATGCATAAATGCTCGATGGGATCTTCAGTTCCCTTATATATAGTGAACACTGGCATAGGGAAATGCTTAGGGTAAGGTTGAGCTATTACGATGGGATCCAAGGGTTGACTACACATCTCTTGATAGTTGTATGAGGGATGGTAAGGATCTATTTGGTCTAAGCGGGAAGCCAATTGCTTTACCATTGCTTCCAACCCTTGATGTCCACCAAATTGGTTTGGTTGCATCGTATCATTATATCCTTGATAATAATTAGGTGCAACTGTATTAGGATTTCCCATTGAGATAGTGTTATGCAAAGTATTTCTTGGTGGAACTATATTTTGATAATTATTATTTTGCACTTGTTTGCCCTTCTGTTTTTGATTAAGGGCTTGGGAAAGTATAGAAGCAAAGGTATATTGCTTAGCATTTGTTCTAACATTATTAAGAGGAATCTTAGAGGCTTGAGTTGTTTGTTTTTGAGGCCTCTAATTTATATGTATCATATTTTATCTTGGTGTTTCGTCTTGATCCTCACTAGATTCTATGTAATGTAAGGGGTTGGTATGCACTTTAAGTGTGGCTATAAAAGCATCTGCTAGGTTTCCTTTTCCTTGCTTCTCTACTTCTATTGCTTGATTAAGATCATCCATATTATCTCTCATAAAAGATATAAAATTTTCAACGGATTCAAACTTAAGATTGCCTTTAGAATTTAATTTAGGTTGATTAAGTTCTACATCCTCACTGTCATTGTCATGATCTAAAGAAACATATTCTTCTTCAGACCAAGTTTCTTCATTATTATTTTGTTCTCGGTATGGTTCTCGTTCTTGCTCTAGTTTTTGATCTTCTATTTCATTCTCAGTTTCTTTACCATTCCTTAATTTAGGCATTTTGAATTAAGTTGATTTCACAGATATATGTTATATATATATATATAGTGTGTGTGTGTGTGTGTGTGTGTGTGTGTGTGTGTGTGTGTGTTAGGTTTTGGGGTATATATATATATTATTTATATATACCTAACTAATTAAATTAAATTACTATTTTTAGATTGATTTTTTTTTTGTTTATCTAGGACACGTAGAGCAAGCAATTAAAAACACAAATAATCACACGCTAGGTAATAGTAGATTTTAATCTTCTTGAAATAATTTATGTATATCATTAATGGGCTCCAATTGATCAGGTGTCATGTAATGCTCTTCTTCAAATGTGAAGTTGTCTTGTAGGAACTTTATGAATTGTGCTAAGGTAATGCAATCTACTTCTAGGTTAGACCTATAAAAATATAGCTCATGATAATACTCTCTATAGAATACAGCTCTAGGGATGATATTAAGCCTTCTCTTATCATCTAGGATTATTTCTTGACTTTCTACATGAGCTAAAAATTTGTGTCACTATGGCGTCATCTAGGTAGGTTTCAAAGGAGTAGAAATTAGGTGAAATCAAGGCTCTATTATTAGTCAACCACCTTTCGCAAGATATTTGAAGGTCAAAATAGGCAGGTTCTCTATAAGGATCCAGGATTCTAGCTAAGTCTATCCTATGATTTTTTTTAAGTTCTTCTTGTCTACTTTCAATAATGTCTAGTCTTCTATCTAATTCAATCCAGGACTCTCCAGATGTTATATTTTCACTTTCATTAAAGTATAAGACTTCTTGAGTTGCTAATATTGTAGTAACATTAAGACGAATAGCTCTCCTATAATTATAATCTACCATATAAAATGCAAATGCAATTTAACTATTATTTTTTTTATTTTGATTTTGATTTTTGTTTTGATTTTGATTTTAATATTTAATTTAAGAATAAGAAGATAATCTAATGTTTCACGTTGGGTTCACCAAAGAATGTAGACCTAAAATTTTTGCACTCCTTTCCTCTAGGCTGATGGATCCATGCTTCAGAGGGGAATGTAAAATGATAGATCTACACCTCGAAAGAGAGGCACTTGATCATGACTTCTTGTGGTGATTTTTTGACGAATTGTGGGTTCACTAGGAAACTTTTGATGGCAGTTTTTGCACCTAGGTTGAGAATGAGGTTTAATATGTTCATTTTTGGATCACTCATACAAAAACCTAAGGTTGGCCTTTGAAATGCAACTAACCTATCTATGATGTGATTTTTTTCTACTTTTTTGATGAGAACAACAGACAGGAATAGAAATGACAAATGCAATTGCTAATTCTATGCTTAAAAGAAATTCAAAATATACATGAATTGAGATGTTTGATGAAGATTATGATTTTTTTATGCAGAGCAAGATCACTACTATTTTGGCAGAATCATTGTTGTTCCAAGAAAAATCGCTCAACAATTTGTTGAAATCGCAAGCGATTTCGCTGCAATTTTGTAGCAACAAAACACAAGACACAAAATGGTTTTCTGGCACAAATATGATTCAAAATTTGATATGTTTCCTATTTAAGCATTCCTTTTCAAATAAATGAAAGATAGAAAAGGTTTGTAATATATGTAATTACAAGAGTCTAAATGTTCATGAATTTTATGTAAGCAAAATGCAAATTTAAATTAAAAATTGATTAACATGATGGTGAATACCCAAGATGCATTGTTGAATTAATGAAAATATAATTAAATAACTAAATAAAATGGAAGAGAAGGAAGAAGAACAAATAGAATAAATTTTTTTGTCCCTATATGATCTATGAGCAAAATCGTTGCCAAGTCAACAGGATCGCTGCTATTTTCTGCGAAATCGCACACCTACTCCACCTACTCGCAACATGATTCTGTCGATTGTTCTGCGATTTCGTCATTCACTGTGCAATTTTGACTACAACCTACAAGTGAAAATTTGCTAAAGAGGGTAATGGGACAATGATAGATTTTAGGCAAATATGAGAAAATTGAAGATGGGAAGATTATACCAATGGCTTCTCAATTCTGCTATCTGCTCAGGGGATCACTTAGCACACTTTGCAATCAGGGAGTTAGCCTTAAAAAATGAATTAGAGAGGGGATTAAATAGGATTAAGGATAAATTTGGAAAATTAGGAGGTTAGGCCAAAATAGGGAGGGATTTGGGATCCCTCCTATGTTTTCCCCCTGCCTAATCTCGCTAGAATCCGTCGTTACAACCTCTTTCCAAACTCAAAAACGTGGTTTGAAATGGATTTTTGGCATTTTGCAAACTTGGGAAAATTCTCTTTATGAGGAAAATCGCTTGACGATTTTTCTAGCCACTCAAGCGATTTTGTTGAAATTCAGGCAATTTTGCCCAACGGTCAAAACAACATTGGTTTGAGGGCACAAAAATCGAGGCAAATAGATTTTTGCTACTTTTGAATGATTTTTGGGTAGACTTAGGTAAATTTGATGTTTTTATCAATTTTAATATTTTTACCGAGTTAATCAATTTAAGTGCATCAAATTTAAGGTGTTACACTATGATGAACTAGTTGACTTGGCCCTACTCTTTTCTTGGGCAGTTCCCTGGTCCAAGCCACCTTGCCTTTTTTAGTATTCAAATAGAAACCAGAGAAACTAGTGGCATCCTTTTGGAATGCATGCTTAGCCATTTTCCATTACTCATGGTGAAGAGGTAACTCCTCACCCATAGTTACTCTTATTCATTGCCAAATTGTATGCTAGACATTTTAGTAACCCTAGCTATGGGTAAATTGGCCCTTGTTAGGTCAAGTTCAATTTTAGCCTTGACCTCTATTTTTGCTAGCGAAGTTCTATTGCTTGATGCTATATATACATGTTGCACATGATCTAGAAGTCCCATTCATATAAAATATACTTTCATCCTTGAAGGCTAACCATCTATCGACCCATACAAGTTCCAAAACTATTCAAGTTGGGCAACTGTAATTTTATTATGAGGCCTCATGGATTGCTTTCTAGCCTCTTTTTATGATTCTTTGTGGGTCCTCTTAGAAGCATTTTTAGAATTATTTTTTTTTGCTACCATATCTTCTTTGAGCTTTTCAAATTTATCTTTTTGGGTAGCAAACATTTTTATTGTTGCCTCTCATTATTCATCAAAATCTAGTTATGATTCCTTATCACATTCGATGCCCAATACCTTCAACTTGGTAGCTCTATCTCTGGTTTTGGGTCTTCATTGAGATTCTCTTACAAATTTTTGCTTTGACATCAGCTTTATTTGTTGCTCCCTAGAGTATGTTGGTGCTACTGCTACTTATTGGTTTACAAGAGATTCAGGCTATTGAGACTCTTCTTTTTTTGTAGCAAATTACTGCTCGTATGGGATTGCTTCTTCCTCCTGAGGTTGTTTAGCCCCTACATCAGTTGGAGAATGTTGTCTCTCCCTCCTTGCCTAAAATTTGAGGTTCTTTGGCCACCATATCCTTATCCTCCTCATATCATTTTTTTGCAAACTATTTTAAATTATAAGGTTCCTCAACCTCAACTTCATCTTCCTAAAGTACTAGTTTTATAGAAAGAAATGTGGAACAGGGCTACTCTACTTCCACTGTAGCATCATCTCCCAACTTTATTTCTATATCATTAGGGGCTACCTCTACTACCCCATCATTTTGCACCATTGTATATACTTTGGTTGATTGCTCAGCTCCCATTGCTCTGAAGAACACAAACTTATACTGAGAGGGGGGTGAACAGTATAAGATCACTTTTTACTTTCTTTCCAAATCAATATTAATTAATGTCATTAATTGCAATAACCAAATATAGCAGTGTACATTAATAATTAAGATATTAGTAGTAAGCAATAGCATAAGTCACCACACATAATTGAGACACAATATTTAATGTGGTTCCCCCAATGTGGGGTACTCCACCAGATAATATCCTTATAATATTTCACATAGAAATAAATATCCTTATCCAATAAAATTATTTCTTTGATATGCTCAAATCTAGGCAATAACAAGTTCACACAAAACTTGTCAAAATATGAATAACAATATCACACAAAACTTGTCCAAAACTGAATAACAAGCTCACACAAAACTTGTCCAAAACTGAATAACAATCTCACACAGAACTTATCCAAAAATGCTCCAACAAGCTCACCAAGAACCTATCCAAATATACTCTAGCAAGCTCACTAAAAACTTGCCCAAAATCTGCTCCAACAATCTCACCAAGAACTTGTTCAAATATGCTCTAGCAAGCTCACCAAGAACTTGCCCAAATATGCTCTAGAAAGCTCACCAAGAAATTTCTCAAATCTGTCCACAAATCTATCCCAAGACTTTCCACAAAGTTGTCCCAAAACTGTCCACAAATTTGTCCCAAAACTGTCCACAAAGTTATCCCAAAACTGTCCACAAAGCTATCCCAAAATTGTCCACAAATGCTGTCCCAAAATTATCCACAAAGGCCTTCTCAAAGGCTCAATCAATCATGATCAAGTAGCACTCAAATATCATCCACAAATCTATCAAGGCAAAGCTCAAATATGAACTCAACAATGAATTGGAATGTACTCTTCAATGGATGACAACAATGATCCACAATGATCTCAACTCAACTCAACTCAAATAAACTCATATATGCATAAAGAGAATTGTTAGATACTCAATATGTTCTAAGCTCAATATTCAAATCAAATCAATCTCAACTCAACTCAAGTCAACTCATAGAAGCATAAAGAGAATTGTTAGAGACTCAATATGTTCTAATCTCAATATCAACTCAAATAAACTCATAGAAGCATAAAGAGAATTGTTAGAGACTCAATATGTTCTAATATCAACTCAACTCAAATCAAAATTATGGAATAGTTTGTTTCATGGAACTTGACTGATCACCTCACATAATCACTTGACTAGGCTCAATCAACTCAACTCAACCAATCACCACAAGGGACTACTCTTTCTCACAAAAACCCTAGTCCAAGCATGTATCATCCAACTCAAATGTTTCCAACAATTATCAACCATAAATCTCACATAACAATTATACTCATGTTCTTTTCAAGTTATTTCACAACCAATGGGCTTCAATAGCTATGCTTATAAAAAAATGTTTAAACACAACTCTCAAACCAGAAAACCTTGAAGCATTTAACCAACCACTTTCAAAAAGGAAACCACAATCAATATTTTTCACTCCAATGATATTTCAAAAATCAACCACCATAAACAATAAATAGGAGAATGTGCCCATGCCTTTTTTATGCCAATAAGTTTTCCACAAAATCTACCACACTAAACACAACTTTCCTTTCCAATCTCAATAAGGGTTAGTGGACTTCAAATAATAATCACAAGATAAGCATAACTCAATTTACACCTTTTTACTCCAACTTAATAAACACATCCACCAAAGTCCTTTTTAATAAAAACCCTTATCAAAAATAATAATCAATAAGGTTCTCAAAAATATTTTACAACAACTCCTTATTTCTACTAAATATTAATTTTTAAATTTCTTGAATATCAAATTAAATCAACAACTCATCCACCTAGGAAATAATAATCACAACCCTTATAAAAATAAAGTTTAATTAAAAACTTTATTTATTCCTTAACCACCTTATAACTCCTATCCTAGGGCATCAATGAAATTATATTAAGAAAAATGTAATTACCTCCTCAAGGGGATTTGAACCCCTAACTTGCACACATCATGAGTGCATTAGCCACGACTAAGGTTTCCACACGAGCTAGCCGCTTGTTCGAAATGAAAAGGCATGACGTGCCTTAAGTCCTTCCTCCATTCCATGCAAACCAAAAGTGCTTCGAGAACTTTCCTTCAAATGCCTTCGAATGCAGTCAAGGAGATTCGAACCTTGACATAAAATACTGCCACACACTTTAACAAAAAGCCAATTTCCAATGTGCCACTCTGCCCACAATGTCTTGGGATTTCGAACAACCTTGGATTTATTCATTGTCTCCCTTTTCAAAATGATTTTTGCATGATCTCTCTTCAGATTCTTAGCCAACTATTAACACAAGCAAGGATAAATTTCAAATGAACCTTAGGATCCTCTTTTATATAGTCTTATCCTCATTTTTGATGATGTCGATGCATTATTGATTTTCCCTCTTTCTTTAGATGTCAGCGCTAACTTTAATTTTAATTTTAAAATTTAAACTAAATATTTAAAATTAAATATCTCCATCACCGGGGCATATTTTTCGATGAAACGAAAGTCCAACCTAGGTTTTAAGAAAAACCTATTTCAAATCTGCCATCCATGGTTTTAAATAAAATATTTTATTTTTCCTGCCTTGGTTTTCACAAAAACCCTGATTTTATCCATGCTTTCCAAAATATCATTTTCTCATCAAAACTCAATGTGATCCATATGACATAAATGATTCATGTTATCAAATTATCTAATATAATTCATGCATTTTCAATGTAGCCTCGTTCTTGGACTCTTGAAACAAAGTTTTTTATTCTCTATATTTGGCTTATCAAGTGGAAGTCTCCTCTCTCAATACTTGTAACTGTTGCTACAAACTTTCTTCCTAGCCCTCCTGTGGAAAATATTCTGTAGCAACCTCCTATTGAGGAGTTTGCCCCTTGGATATATCCTATAAAATTTGGTCTAGGTACTCTTCCTTGTTTAGCTCATTGATCATTGTGTCATCATTGGATGAGCTCGAAACAACCCTTAATGCCTTCATAATCATATAAAATTGGCATGAAAATAGGGTTTGGTGGATCCTACCCTACCTCATACTCAAATTGAGGGGCAGTGGGAGACAAAGCCTATCCTGATTCCTCACCAAATTAGGGAAAAATAAGAGGTGAGGCTTGTCCTACTTCCCCTATATTTTTTGTAGGTTGGGAAGTAGGCATTGTATCCTCTCATTCTATCGACTCTTGGACCAACTGCTCATTATGAATTAGTACCTCTCCCTCTTCTTGTGCCCCTAGAAATGCATCAGTGCCCTCAACCTCCTCAACCATCATATCTCTATGTGACTCTGCATGTCTTACCAAGACTAAAATTAGGCCATAGTGAGCCAAGGTAGATGTTGTGCTACCTAGTACCATTTGGCTTCATCCTTGAGGGCACATGCAAGGTAATGTAGGACATTGATTTTATACGCATGCAGTATGTGATTGAGAAAACAAAAATAATTTATATTCAATGTGGAGTACCTACCAGATCAAGTAAAGAATCATGTGATATATTTGAAGACTAACCTCTAAAGATCGAGGATGTGTCATTTGGGAAAACCAGCATGTGTTAGGTTCTCGATCAATCCCCCAAAGAATATTTGTGCATATAGAGTGAGATTATATTCCTTGTACATGTGATCCCCTATAATAGGGAGGCCCATCACTATTGAAATATAATTTTTTATGAATGGAATCTCCAGTCCTCACATGTGCATGATCTCATCTCTCATGGATGTTGAAAATTCATTTGCTATCGGTGCATCCTGGTCTTGACTGACCAGTTGAAAATACTCCATCCATTTTGTAGTTTTAAATTGAGCTTGCACATATGCAAAAATCCTTGAGTAGTCGATAGATTTGCTTTTCTTAAAGTTATGGTTCTTTAATTTTCCCCCCATGCTTTTCCTTTGGTTTACAATTCACTCAACAATACCTATGGTTTTCTCCTTGAATTGTTATAGAACTTCACACTCTAGTTTTTCTTTTGAAAGTAGCTTTATAGTGGTTTCTAAGAAAATTTTAAAACAACTACTTTCATGCATGTAGACAATTAATCACCATAATCAATAGTGATTATGGTTATCCACTGTAAATTTTCTTCAAGCATGTGCTCGATTTTGTGAATGTGATAACCATAGGCACTTGACCAATTAGATTCATGCCACGTAGCATAGTGCCAAGTGGAGTTATTTTATTGGCTAGGATAGTAATAGGGGTTGTACCAACACTTTTACATAGACACATATGCATATGAAAAAATATATACATAAAAAACAAATTTAATAATGCACCTAAATTCGTTCTGTGGGTGTATTTGCATAGATATTCGTGGTGCATCACTATTGGTTGGCATTTTATGATTGGAAAAACTATAACAAACTATGATGGCCATATTTCCTATACAATGAATTTTATTCCATGTGATTGGTTATCGATAGCTATAATGTGACTTATTCGATAAATCTTACAAAATTTAAAATAAAAATTAGAAAAAACGTATCTTCTTAGGATGACAAACATCCCCTCCTAAAAATTTGGTTGATGTCAACTTTTAATTTTTTTCATGATACATTTGAATTTGCATGGGCATGGGTTGTTGACGTGTCTTGGGATACATCCCAATGCTAACGTGTTATTCTTTCAAGGAATAAAATGGCCAAAAAATATGGAAATCAGACACTTTTTTTGTATAGAAATTAGGTACCTTCTTTTTGAATTATGGCATGCAAGTGCCTTGGAAATTATAAATAGACATCTTATAAAAAAACGCTTTGCTTAACATGGAAAGCAAGTGGCTTAGCAATCGGGTGCTTATGCCTAACATGGGAAGTAGGCACCTTAGCAATCAGGAGCTCTACTTATCATGGGAAGAAAACACCTTTTTGCTAACTGTCAAGTGTCGTACTTATAAAACAAAATTTATACAAACTCAAATTTTTTTCACATAGTATTAAGAAGATTTGGTGTAGGTTTCGCAAAACCTGGAAGCTAGGCACCCTCTTGGAGAAACTAAGAATAAGGTATTGTTCTTCCAAAAAATGGGACGTAGGCACTATTTTATTAACATACTGGGAGTTAGGCACCATGGATCATATAACGAGAATCAAGTAACTTTTACCATATAACAAGAATCATACACCTTCTGCCATAATTGGAATTAGGCACCTTTTGTCGTACCACAAGAATAAAGCATTTTTTCCATTAGAAAATAAAAAATAGGTGCTTCTATTTATTCATAGGGTTCTAAATTTTCCTTGTATGTGCATTGTAAGCTTTATCAGGCCCTTCGGTGCTTCTTATTGAAGAATAGAAACAAAATCAACATCCATACCTAAACCAACATTTGAGTGTTTTATTATCCATAAAGACCAATCCAAACACTCTTGTGCAGATTCAGGTTTAGTATTTCCCTCTAAGTGGGGATAAACTACTCCTACTAAAAGCAATTCTCCAAGAAATTTGGGAAGGTGTAAGTTCATGGATCTTGTACTTTTTAGGTATAGATTTCCTAAGATGCATAACAGTTGCACTCAATGCATTGTTCCTACAAAACAAAAATACAAATAAAAAATGAAAAAATAATTGTCTTTGGGACTACGTGGACTATGTCCACATCTTACTGACTCAAGATAAAATTATAATCAACTATGGTTTCCCCCATGCCTAATATAGGCTCAATCATGTATGCTTTAGACACATGGCATGGACACAGGCGATGGCCATCGACTATTAAGGCAATGTTGCTACCATCTATTATTTTGATCCTTATAGCCCCATTGTTGATAACTTCAATCACTTCATATGGCCCCATCCAATGCTGGATGATATTGCTCTTCCTTTCCTAAAATTGAGAATCATATAGTAATGCCCATTCTCCCAATTTAAGTTGCTTTGACCTGGTGTGGAAGTCATGCCATTTGGCCCTTTTTTTTTAATGATATTTGTTTTTTGTAGAGCATCAAGGCAGTATTCATCTAGCTGATTAAGCTTTTGAATTTATTCTTTCTATGCATCATCCATATTTATATTCAATTCTATAGAATTCCTAAGTTTTTTGACTTAAAAATCTATAGGCATTGTAACATTTTTCTTATAGACTAACTGAAATGGTGTGAAACTAGTAGTATTAGGCCCATACTGCTTCTAGTAATCTAGTAGTCCAATATTTCCTATGTTACTACACTGTCTTTGTCAAGATATTTTCCAATTCTTGGTTGGTCACTTCAACTTGCTCATTCACTTGTGGATAGTAGGGAGTGGGTTTTTTATGCTTAATTTTGTATTATTGCATGAATTCTTGGATCATACTTGAAGTAAATTGAGGTCCTTGATCAGTTGTGATCTCCCTTGGGACCCAAAATCTTGAAAAATTGATGAACATAAGAAATATGCTACAATTTTCTCCTTTAAATCATGCAAAGCCTATACTTCAACCTACTTGGTCACATAGTCAGTATGAACTAGATTATACATCTTACCTCTTGATTGTGGATTAATAGGTCCTACAAAGTCCATCTCCCATTTATCAAATGGCTCAATGTGAATATATGGTTGGAGTGGCATCTCATATCTAAGAGTAGGTCTACCCATCCTTTGACATTGATCACACTGGATCACATGCTTGGCTGCATCCTTGAATAGTGAAGGCCAATAATAACTAGCATGTGACACTTTATATGTAGTCCTTTTTCTTGCAAAATGACCACCACAAGGTTTATCATGGTAAGACTTCAGTATTTCAATTATTTAATCCCTAGCAACACATCTTCTCATGATTTTAGTAGGCCCTATTTTGAATAGAAACCCATCAATCCATGAGAAATCTACACTTTTTCAATTAAAGTATATTTTTATAAGGTAAAAGTGTAGGGGATACTTTACCAGTGGCTAAATAATTAGCCATATCTATGTATCAAGGATTCTGATCATTCAAAGAAAATAAATGCTCATCTATAAATTGGTCTTCTGTAGCTGCATAGTCTAGAGGTGTCAATCTAGACAAGAAATCATCCACCACATTATCCTTTCCTATCTTGTCTACTATTGTCACATAAAATTCTTACAAAAGCAACAACCTTATGGTAATTTTACCACTAATCCCAAGTTTGTTTATCAAGTATCTAATAGTTGAGTGGACAATGTGTAAAAAAAACTTATAACCTGTAGTGTAATGATGAAATTTGTTAAAAACATGTATTGCTGGAAGAAAATCCTTCTCTGTGATAGTATAATTGATTTTATTACATGTGAGGTTTTTACTAACATAATAGATGGCATAAAAATCAACACCATATTTTTGACCCAGTACTGAGCCTATTGCATTGTTAGATGCATCAACATATATGTGAAAATGTATGGTCCAATTTGGACCTCTCAACACTGGAGCAGTAATTAGTTTTTCCTTTAAGATGTTGAATGCTTTTTCACATTCTTTAGTCTAGACAAACTTTGTATCCTTAGTTAAAAATGTGGTAAGAGGTTTAGCAATTTTTATAAAGTCTGATATAAACCTCCTAGAATAACCAACTGATCCTAGGAAACTACGGATATCTTTTTGTGTTTTGGGAGTAGGCAGATTTTGGATGACTTTTATTTTATTTTTATCTACTTTGATTCCATCTACAAAAATATGATGTCCTAAAAGTATCCCTTCCTAAATTAGCGTGTAATATTTTTTATTGCTTAGGTATAGGTTAGTTTCATCACACCATTTAAGTGTATTTTCTAGATTTTCTATGGCATTTAAAAAGTTTCTCCATATACAACAAAATCATCCATGTATACTTCCATAGTCTCTCCAATCATGTTAGGAAATATTCTAAGAACTACCCTCTGGAAGGTGGCACGTACATTGCATAGAACAATAGTAAAACTTGATAAGCGAATGTTCCCCATGGACAAGTGAAGGTGGTTTTATCTTGATATTCTTCCCCTATTTAGATCTGATTGTATTCACTGAACCCATCCAAAAAATAAAAATACTTCTTGCCTACTAAGGTGTCAAGGACTTGATCTATGAAGGGTAAAGGGAAGTGGTCCTTCTTAGTTGTTTTATTCAGCAACCTATAATAAACACAAATTATTCACTTTCCATTCTTCTTGGGAACCAAAAATAATGGTGATACCCACTCACTATTTGAAATGGGGTAGATGAATCCAATTGTGAGGAGTTTTTGTAATTTTGTTTTGACAATTTCTTTCATAGTTGGGTTCATTCTCCTCCATGGTTGTATTACTGGTTTTAGTCTTCTAGATATATCCTACGAGTACAAGTCTCAGGAGCTATTACTCTCATGTTATAATACTCCCAAGCAAAGGCATATTGATGTTTTTCCAATGTTTGTTTTAGTTTGGTCTACTATTCAGATGTCAACTAGTTATCTATGTTCAACATTCTACCAGGTGTAACTTCTTTTTATCGAATATGGTGGTATTTTACTAATGGAAACTCAATAGAAGGACATGAGGGTTATCCTTGAAAATTTTGAGATATCAACTTATACTCATCACTTTCATCTTCCAACTCCTTAAGTGTCATGACAGGTTGGATCATTGATAGACCATCAATGTTTTGACTCTCATTCTCAGGTTCTCCCAACAAATATGTAAACTATGTAGGTGGATGTATGATTAATTTATTTATATTCTAACCATTTTAAATGGTCATTTTTCTCCATATCTACAACTTATGTAAGCATCAGATATTGCGAGCCAATATCTACCTAATGGATATCCACCTAGTCCAGACTTAGATTGTAGCACTAATAAATCTGTTGGATACTCCCATGCATCTATTGTATTAGTGTATCTTCCAATATTCCATCATGGAGTAATGTAGACTCGTTCACCAACTGTAGAATAGTTTTAGTGGGATTCAGATTAGTCAATTTCATTTTTTGCATGGTCTCATAGGGCATGAAATTAATATCATTTTCCAAATCTACTAGTGTATTGAAAATAACACAACCCTCTATTTTTATAGTCAGCACAGAGCTCCCTAGATCTAAGTACTTTTAATTATAGGTATTTACTAACATGAGATAAAATAACTAACCTACCAAACTAATTTTTTTAGCTAATTTCCTCCCTGGTTTCTTGGGGCACAATTCTCTTATGGCCTTACCATAGATAGTTATGTCTTTGATGGCTTGAAAGAGAGGGATTTTGACTGTTAAGTTTTTTAAACTAGATAGAATAGCAAAATCTGTATTGGTTTCTTGGGTTTTTATAACCTTTGTGAAAAATGTGGAACCTCCTATTTGTTATGTACAAGTGTTGATTCTTCCTCTACTCCCTCTATAAGGGGTGATTTCCCTTTTCCTATTTCTATGTGTTCCTCTTCTTCTACAAGAGGAGTGACTTCTAAACCTAATTATTTTCTTGACCATAACTAGATAGGATCACAATCTACCTTAATATTGTACATGGATTACATCTCATTTTCCATCTGATAGAGTGGTTGTTATTTGTTGTTTGGGTTTGTTGTAGGCTATGCTAGTAACTGAGGAGTCCTTGAAGTAGGAGGAGCAGGCAGGCTTGGTTGTGGTAGAGCTAGAGTAAGATGTTGTGGATATTGATTCCAAGAATTTTGGTGTCTCCACTACTACCTAAGATGCTGGTATTGCATCCAAGGGTAAGGGTTGTAAGGATTTGCTCCTTGGTGAAATGGACTCAAAGGTTATTACCCATACCAACCCATATTGGGTGGTTGGACTTGACCTTGTTTTTAGTAATTGTTGCCCCCATAAGATGGCATTCCTGATTACATATTGTTATTTAGATGAGACTATTTCCAGTTCCTCCTATTACCCATGAAGTATACCTTTGCTACTTTAGGTTACTCTTTAGATTTTATTAATTGTGGATACAACTTTATTTTATGATCCTTCTTATATGCAGCACATAAACAAACTTTATTTTTTGAACACTCAATTTTGGGGTGTTTTCCTCTGTATTTAGAATATAATTAAGCCAATGCTACCTAATTTTCCTACTTTTTCCTTTGAAGAATCAGGGTATCCATTTATAGAGAAAGAGAGAATGACATCTCACTCTTGATATCCTCCAACATATTTTCTATTTTTGTCTTAGTGATAATGGTTGATTGCTTAACATTTCTAGGGGTCAACTTATCTTTTCTTCTTGAAACATTTTGACACAAACACAAAATATCATCCATTTTGTGTTGGTAAATATCCCATCCAAAGATCATGTTTAAGGCTCCTAGGGATTCATTTGCTAGTCCTTTCAAAAAAATACTTCTTAGGGATCTATCTCCTAGTATTGAATGGGGTGATATTTTTAAATTGAAGCTAAATATATCCCTGTACTCTTCTATAGATTCCCCTTCCTTTTGTGTCATGTCTAGGAATTTCTCTTGCATCTTATGCTCTACCAAAATCTTGATACTGTTCTAGAAAAAATATTTTCAATTGTTCCCAGGTAGTTATCCATTTATCCCTCAAGCTAATGAACTAGTTCAAAGCTGAATCATCAAGGGTGGAATGGAATGATTTTAGTTTTTTAGCATCTGTGGTGTAATCCATAGACCTACATAAAACATCAAATTTAAACAAAAAAAGATCTAGATCTTCTATGGAAAGTCCTCTAAAGGTTGGAAGGTGGTTAGGAGAGATGTGTTTCATCTTGTGATATCTTCCTACTTCTCCTATTGGAAAACTAAAACTAGTGGATGCCTCCTCTGGATTTTCTACCATTCTATTCTCTATTGGAGTTTCTACACCTGCTGCATTCAAAGCAACTATCAATGCTTCTATTTCATTTCTTTTATCCTTTAGAAGGATGGATAAGTCATAATTTGAGACTGTTCCATCTATTACTACTTTCTAGCATTGGTTATTCAATAGATCTTCCTCAGACTAAAATCTACTTATCTTTGATTCTACTCTAAGATTCTACTGAAATGTTTTAGAAGGGTCCTGTGTAAACAAAAAATGATTCACATTTACAACTGCCTACATGAATGAAGGAATTGGGAAAAATATCAAGATATTTAAGCATATTTTATTTCCAAAATACATTTGATATTTTTTCCCTGATTTATATAAATTTTTCACATAGCATATGGAAAACTGGTGGTAGGTCATCTTTGACATCATCCCTTATCCAACTTCATTGCTAAAACTCTATTTATGCTTATTGCTAAAATTTTGCTTTGTTCTGTTGACCACAGAGTTGTGTTGGAATTTGGCATTAATGGAAATCAAGTGCCTCATCTAAAGAAGTTGGGAAGCAGGTTCCTTGTCTACAAAATTTGGTAAATGGGTGCTTAATGGGAAGTAGGTGCCTAACAGGAACATAATCTTAACAGGAAGAAGGCGTTGAATCGAAATCAAGTTCCTAACAAAAAGTATGGGCCTAACAGGAAGTAGGTCCCTAAAATTTACGTGTAGAATGGAATTTAGGCACTTCAAAGGAAATTGGGTGCCTGACTTCATACTTCACTCTGATGTACCGCAAATGTTTTTCCTTCAAAAAATTGCAAGTGCTAGGTCCCAGTAGGACCTCGATAAAAACATGCCAAAATGCAATAATTTCCACAAAATATACACAAAATACACTTAAAGACAAATATTAAGTAACATGTAAAATAAAATGTTATATATATATATATATATATATATATATATATATATATATATATATATATATATATATATATAATTTCATAAAACATATACATCTATAAAAATAAGTGCCATACTTTATAGGGAAAAAAGTACAAAAAATGAGCATTTTTTAGGCTCATCAATGATTCTATCGAAAAAGGATCAAATTTATCTAATTAAATCCTCCTATATCAAGAATAGTATCCTTTATTAATTGCATGCCTCTCTTTTAGAAATACATTTGGGATTTTATCAACACTTATTAAACGTTCAAACTATATTTTATTGGAAAGGAATGAAAGTTGATATCAAACAATTTTCAAAAGTAAAGTCTGCTAATAGAATTAAGGTGGTGTTGAGATATGTGGTTGTTAAGCTTCACTTGAGGCTGCAATAAACTTTATAATGTATTTTATATATAATGCCTATTGTCCATCAAAAACATTGTAAAAGTATTTTTGTAATATTTTAATTATTTAAACCTAAATACTAGTTACTTAACCTTGATGTAAAGGTAGGTTGTTATTGGTTATAAATACTCCATCATACCAACCAATTTTATGAGTACTTGGAGTGTATTCTATTTTTCTATAGTTCCATTATTTGGTATTTAATGATGTCCTCTTCTATTGTATGCATTACTTTCTTTGTATTTCTCTTATATTAATACTTGTTAATATGTTGATTCCAATAATTTCTAGAAACTATTATGAAATACAACATGGTTTTAGAGTGGGTGTGAATCTCCTTCACTTGATTTTTTCTCTTTGAAAAATCAACTTGTTGGTCGACATGAAATATTTGAGGACTAGTTTTGGTTGTATGATTTTGGCACAATGACCACCTATTGTGATTGCTAGGTGTGTTTGATGCTTGCACCTCACATGGAGTACATACTCATAAAATCTATGGAGAATGAGACATGACTCTAGGGATAATATTTGAGATTTTTACCAAGGACTACTTGTTTGGATGTATTTTTTATGCTCTCTTCCTAAGCTAGCTTAGTCTTCCAAGTTTTGATCTAGGAAAAAGGATGAGAAGAAAATCAATAAAACTAACTAGTCTAAACTATGGGTGGCAATATCCTAATAATTACAAGTTTTATTTGAGTACCAATGGGATTAGTGAACACATGCATCAAAACATGATGGTTAAAATTGAACATAGTTTCAAGTTAGTATAATCATTCTTTTATTAATCTTAGGTGAAGGTTACGAGAGATACTAGGCATAGACCTTCATACAAATATACATACATACAAATACTAGGATATAAATTTAAGTAGTCATAGCTCGTATTTATGTTTATGAGCTTTTTTAAAATTATATATAAAATGAAAGAGGCTCAAAGGCTTGTACATGCATTGACTCAAGGCTCAATTCCATATTGGTACATAGAATGAGAAAAGAAAAAAATCTACCTAAGGCCAAATATTAGGCACAAAAATAATGTTCTTCTTTTCCCCTTTTAGATACAAAATTGGCCTATTTATGTATCCTAACCCAAAAGTCAAAATTACCTTAAATTATATTGAGTGGAGACACCTATGTCCTTTAGGTATGGGGGCTTGAGGTATTGTGTTTCATTCACTTCCTAGTAGATCTAGAGATGATAAAAGATCTATTCATCATAAATTATCTATGGGTGGACATGGCTCTCTCCATATGATATATTAATTTCTTCCTTATTCTAGAAACTCAGGCCTAGGTGGAGCTTTTAAAACTAGCCTTTGATTATTAGGGAGGCCTCCTTGTCGATCCTAAGGTTAGTCTTGATTGTGAAGGTCCCACCTTCATTTCTTTCTAGTTTTTGAGCTACTAGTGCATTGGGACATTTACTAGATCTTGTCAATGCTTGCCTCACCCAGTCTTAGTTTGGGTCCTTGTTAACTAAAACCCTATGCAAGGTAAAATCCTTGGTATTATGTTTACCTTTGATTTTTTTTCTTAATCTATCTCTAATTGTATAGTGATTAGTTATTGGGCTTTTAAAACTAGCATTTTCTTATTGGGGAGGCCTCCTTGTTTAATCTAAGGTTAGTCTTGATTATGAAGGTCCCACATTCATGCCTATCTATTTTTTGAGCTACTATTGCATGGGACATTTACTAGATCTTGTTAGTGATAGCCTTGTCCAATCTTAGTTTGGGTCCTCGGTAACTAAAACCCTATGCAAGGTGTAATCCTTGGTATGTTTTTTACCTTTGATTTTGTTTTCTTCATTTACCTCTGGGTTTTTATGGATATAGTTATTGGAGTTTCATAGTAAATTTTAGCATAAGATCCCTTTTGAGTGTCTGGTTGTCATGGTGTCATGCTGCCCCTGTACTTACTTTTCCATAAAACTATGGTTTAAATTAGAACTCATCACTAGGTTCTACATGTAGTAATATTCACTACAATTATGGTGGCTCCCAAGGGGTGTCTAGCTTGTTGGATATGAAGGATCCAAAATTTCTAACCTTATCATTTAGGTATAGAGTCATAATTGAAGTTTTCATGGCCTCAATAACTTCCACCCATTCTTTTTCAAAAGATAAATTTACCTAGGTGAGTTGAAAATAATATTTCTTCAACTCACTCAATTATTCCATAAAAAGGGATATGAACTCACTCTATACTTTTAGGAGCACTTCAAGCTTAACTATAGATATCATAGCTTGGTTTACCCTATCCTCAAAGTATGAACTAGGTGGTACTAGAATTTTTACCTATTGGGTTAGTCATAATTGATACTCCTATTCAAGGAGAGGTTAGCCATTAGAAGCCCAAGGGGAAGGGAGGCTAGTTGATACTAGTGAAAAGACATACTCTATCCAATAAGCTACCCTCTATGCTATGCACTTGACTTACGCATCGCATTGATGTGTGGTCTGTAGGTCCATTAGTACTTTTATGATTACACAGGTAATGGTATCTTTGTTATCAATAATTACTATTTTAATTCATTTCTAGGGGTTGATACAAAATAAGGTAATTTGAAATATTTGTACCTCTTGAAGCTATATTCTAGCCATTCTTTCAAGCTGATAAATTTATTTACTGATCTTAGCCTTTAGAGAGGAGAATCCATGAATATACTCAAGCACCTAGAAGAGTCCTTCAACCACTTGTATGACCCCCTTCTTGAGGGTCCAATTAATTTTTATGATTTTTTTAGTTCTACTTTCTCTTTATTTCAACTCTAAGATCCTCTTCGTTTGCCTTTCTAGTCCCACATCTACTTCTTCTAAATGGAACTTGAGATGGGTCATCTAGAACTTTTGCATCCTTTTTTGGCCTAGGTAGTCTTGAGAATATTCCTAATATTTTCTAATTTTTCTCCCTCCCACCTAACTTCCTTATAATATATATATATTTTTAGGTCACCAATTTTCTTGCTTGTATGGAGAATTTGATCCTTTCCTTTAGTATTGTATTCTTAAATTTGAGATTGACAGCTAACACCTAGTAATATTGAGCTAGCATCTCTCATTCTACCTTGGAGACAATAGGTATAAAATGAAATATTCCTAGACCATAAATTTGAGGAAGAAATACAATATTGTTCTATGAAGTGGCAAGTTGCATCACTTTACATTATATTTCCTACTACACTTGTTATTTGTATTCTCAATATTATTGAATATGATGTATTAGCTATAGAATCAAAGTAATGGGCTCGAGACTAGATGCTTGTAGTTGAATTGTTGGAGGTAGATGTAGGGGTTTCAAAAAATATATTGAGGTTAGTTTTATTGAAGTAGCAAAGGCAACTGAGGCATAACCAACACTGGGGAATGGAATGTAAGCTATTGCAGTCGAAGTGGGCTCAGAGGTGATACATCATAGAAGAGTGGTTGGTATTAGATATGGCTATTTATTTGGAATGAAGAGCTCAAACATATTCTCTACTTCTATTTTATATGATTTATACCCCTATCCATATTTATTATGCATTTCATGGTATCTTCATCATATTACTCTAGACCCTTGTAGTTCCATGCTATTACTATAGGGTACTTTTGGCATAAATCAACTATGCTTTTACCTTTTCCTTGAGTAGTGCTTTCCCCATTCACAAGGTTTATTTAATATGAATTTTAATTTTTGGATAGTACCTTTTATCTTTTATAATACCTATTTTATCCAAGGAATGCTCATTGGAATCAAATGAGGATTCAAGTATGTCCATCTCATTGGGTGTTTCTTACATTTAAATTGAATGATTTTTTCTTCATAAGTTATATATCCAAAGCTAATTACTTTTAAAGTACACTCCCTAATGGAGTAAATAGACAACATGCTTATTACTACCAAAAATATACCAATAAACATCAATTTTCAATACAATTATTTGATGATAGTATTGTCATGTTGATAGTTTCCCAATAAGTCTTCTACCAGGCTGAGTTGGGCTCCATGTACTTCCATTTGGTGACCATCCATATTTTTTATTTGGAAAATTATAGATAGGTTGACCACTTCAAAATATTTATGTAAATTTTGGACCTAGTATTTTGTGGCTTTGATGACCTTAAGAATTCTTGGTTTTGAAATCCACCTAGGTAAGTGAATGAATGGAATGTGCCCTCAACCAAGGGATTGCATAAGAAATTAGTAGGAGTCTAGACAACAATCCAATATTCATCCAAGAAGGTTTATAGCCTCAATAAATACAATTATTCCAATTATAAATGTCAAAGATTTTACCACTAGAATATTTTGAATTTTGTTATTTATAAATATTTTCAATATATTTAGTTATATTAGAATGATTATTATTATAACATATTATAGACCTTAAGGTAGGTGTAGATGATGGCTATTGTATTTAGATCAGTTGTGCTTAACTACTATAGGTATGCTCTGCTAATGTGGATGATGTAGATTTTGTTTTGAGGATGGCTTGCATGCTCCATCATTGGATTACAACCATCAACTAACAATTCACTCCTCTTTTTTATGCATAACCAACTAAGTAGGGATAAGTGTGTGATATGGAGAGCTTCAACCATTGAGATATTTTGATAGTGATGATTTTTGGTAGTTGATCAACACATGTATGCATACTAATATGGATCTATTTGGATTACTTATATAGAGGTTGGTGTTGAAAAGGTATTTTTCTTATAATAGAATGTTTATTAGCCATTTTTGCCTCAAATGGTTTAGAAACATAATATGAAAACTACGTAGCATACCCCTATTGGATTCTAGCAAGAAATACTCCATAATTGCTAAAATAACTCGATTCCATTGAGTCTTTAGGTCATTAGCACTATAATTATTCTACAACTTTAGTAAGTACTCATCCTCATATAGAAAGAAGATTAGTTCCTTAATTAGAGAGTTCTTATTCCTATGATGGTAGATACCATCCATAGGGAGTGTTGTCACCTTTCCAACTAGAGCCATCATTACTTTGAACTCCAATCCACCCACCCAAACCAAACCTTTCCTCCAAGTAGAGAGACCTCTATGATGACCATGGAAAGATTGAATGCAATTTAGCAAACCTCATTTGTGTAAAATATTTTGGATATCATCATCCACCTCAAGGGAGTCTAATTCTAGCAAAATATTCTACATATTATACATACTTCTATGGCCCATATTTTGAATCTAAAGAAAGAAGGACTTAGCTTTAAATTCTTTGATCTTGTAAAGAGAAGTGGAGTAAACAATCTACCTCAATGGTTTTAAAGAATAATTGGAACCGTTTGGGCCCTAACAAGCTTTTCCAATGATATTTTGAAAAATATGCTAGGTTTCGTGGTGCCAAAAATTAATAGGATGATAAAATTAAGGGATCACTTTCTAAAATATAGCTTTCTAATAGTGTGATAAATGATCCTACCATTTAATATTAAAATATTTAACTTTCCATCTTTGCACTTCTTCCAAAAATGATTAACTAATCTTGCCAACCGAAGGTACCACAAGCTAAGAAAGTGGTTCATTTCCCAAGTGTGGAGAGCCACACTATAATATTGCCACTTCATACTATACAATATTAAAAACCAAAGAAAAAGTAGCCTTACCCATGAATAATCATGATTACTAGAAGTAGCTCAAGTTAACAAAAAACAAGTGGATCTCACCCAATCAGCTTGGCCCATACACACAGATGTAAATCTTGATGTAGACTACCACCTTACTGTAAGGTATGCCAATTAAGAGCCAATTCCTCCATCTCATCCTTCCATACCATTTTAAGACATTTAACAAGTTTCGTAAAATATCACATCCAAATGCATGTCTACCAAAAATGGAAGTGAGAATGTATCCTAAATTTTTTGGAACCAAAACCCAAAAATTTGAAGTTGAATTTGAAAAGGAGCAACATTATTACTAGAATCTCACCCCCAATTGTTATATCCTACTGGAGCAAGTTGAAAAAATATCTACTAGATTTTTTAGCACCAAACCTTGAATGTTTGAATTTGAATTTGAAAAGGAACAACACACCACTCACAAGAAGACCTGCAACAGACTCAAAATATTGATGGATATGAACAATTTTAATAAGCCACCAATCATATTTACACTCTATCAAAGAGAAAGAGTCAACAACCAATCTTGTCCATAATACTTAGAATATATTGAGGATAATTTAATCTACAAAGAGATATATCTTATTGAGATAGGCCTATGTTTACCATAAAATTTGCCAACTTATTTTCTTCTCTAAAGATGTGCTAGATTAGGACCTCCTCTTTAGATTGAATAATTCTTATAGTCTCATCAATCAAGTTTACAATGTTCTATCTTGGGTTCTTAGTAGATTTAATCAAATTGAGAATATTCAAAGAGTTTCCCTCTATAAACTTCTTGTATCCTATATATTCTAACAAAAGTATAGCATAGAGTAGGGCCCTAACCTCTACAAAATAGGATGTATAGGAGGATAGGAACTTTGCATAGTCTAAAACCAACTCTCCTCTTTGGTTTCTAACAACACCATCACTCCTTGCTAAACTAAGATTACATTTCAATGGTCCATACAAGTTTATCTTGACCTAGCTAATAGGAGGTAGACCATCAAACCAATTCTCTTTGATTTAGGGGGAGGTCCAATCGATCTAGGGATTGGGAGGAAGCTAATATTTAATTTCAAATCCACTTCAACTAAAATGCCTCCACATAGATCCAGCTAATAGTTGGGTATAATTTGAATAGTACCCCATATAACCTTAGAATAAACTACAACAATTGTAGCACCCTAAAATTGGTGCAATGAAATTGTAATAATTACATTCACCTTAGTAAATAATTTAAATTCAAATTTTAACCTCCCAAACCACTCGTTAACCACCAGGTAATCCATTTCCCCCTTTTTTGTGCCATTTTTAGAGGTTGTTTTTACCGTTTGATGATATCATCACCTATCAGATGATATCACCCCAGATCTGACGATTTTTTCTGGACAAGGATGTCCAGACGATCTTGTCGCAAAACTAATTTTGCACAATTAGCTTTTGTTCCAATGGGCCTCTAATCCGGGCAGAAGAGTGTCTGCGTCGTTAGAGACCCTCCCCCATTGGAGATCTCCCAAATAGGGATGATATCCAACCTCCTGACTATTCCCTTAATCCTATTTAATCATTAGGACCTTCCCTTCCCAACCCCTGGCTGAATTTCTCTGACTTGATTTTGCGTGCATTAGAATACCCAGAGCATCATTTTGCATTTGTTATTTTGAATTTTTCTTGCAGGGACCTCATTGATTTTCAGTCGGAGCATGCTCAGATCATCGTAGATGATCTCGTTCAAATCTCGGATGATCTTGTCACAATTTGGGACTATTTCACTGCTTCCAGATGATTTCGACTGCAATCTACATTGGGGGAAATCAGTGCCCAGAGTTTGCACTTTCTCTTATTCATTTTGCTATTTTATTCTGCATTTTAATTAGTTTTATCCTTATTTCTTACCATTTTGCATTTGGAGTTCACCCACATAGCTTAAGTTGCATGATAAGATCATAATTTCTCATTTGAATGTCATAATTTGTTTGAATTTCTATTCATAACCATTGTTTAGTATTCATACTATTATTTTATGTTGTTTCCCTCTGTCATCATAGTAGTATTCTTTGTATTTTGCATCTGTTTTTCTGTTTGCAAGTCTCTGACGAATTCGTCTGAACGAATTCGTCAGATCTCAGACGATCTTGTCTGATCTCAGATGATATTGTCAAATTAGAGGCGATCCTGACTGCTTCAACATCAGAATCTTCATCAGACATCCGGATCAGGTATTCTGCTTTTAATCTTCTGTAACTTCTCTATTTTCTGTCCTTAATTCTACTTTCTGTATTCATTAAATCTACATTTGCATATAGATTAATTTAGATTCATTTTGCCAAACCTAGGATATGAATGCTTAAGACTAAAAACGAACACACAAAAAAACATTCCAAACCTAGGCGTGGAAACTGCCATTAAATGTTTCCTGGTGAACCCACCATCCATCGAAAAATCACCAATATACACCTCCCTTGAGAGGCGGGACCTTTGCAAGTCGTCTCAGTCCGAGGTACCGCGACATCCTTTTCCCATCCTCCTTCCGGGCATAGATCCTATAGCCTGAAGGTAAGGATGCAAAAAATTTGGAGAGATATATTTTGGTGAACCCGACGTGAATGCATCATAACCTTTTGAAAACAAAAAAAAAAACAAAACAAAAAAATAGAACAACTAAAACATAGATGCATTTTAAAACATTTAAAGTTTAAAATCATGTTTAGATGGTAGCTCCTAAGAAAATATTAGCAGTTACTATAAATGTAGAAAACCAATTGGTAGCCATAGAAATCAACTCTATGCTTAATGTGCCTGAAACAAATAGAAATCAATTATTGTGGAACGAACTTGATAGGAGACTTAGTGTCATTTCATCTAGTTCAACAGAACTTAAGTAGATCAAGAGGCTAGTCCTAGATAGAATCCTGGATCCTCATCAACTTGTCTTTTATCATGAACTTCAGAGAGCCTGCCATAGATGGTTAGCTTATAGGAGAGCTCTAGTATCTTCAAAATTGTTCACCTTCGAGGAATACCTCGAGAACGCAGCCATTGTACACCAGTTCCTAGGTTGTGTAGAAGACCAAGAGGTTGTTCTTACAGATAGGGAAATATGGAATAGATTTCCTCAAGCTGTGTTATACCGAGAGTATTGCCATGAGCTTTACTTCTATCAACCAGCATCTGAGACAGATAATTTCACTATAGCTCTTTTCATCAAATTTTTAAAAGAAAACTTTCAATTTGAAGAACACTTCATGACTCTTGAACAACTCGAGCCTATTAATGATATTTATAAATTGTTTATATAAAACTAGATTATTACTTTTAGTATTATTTCTTGCATTTATTGTGTTGATTGTCTTTACAATATTATTTCAAAAACAAAGAAAAATTAAAAATTAAAAACTAAAAAACTAAAAAACATAGCAAAAACTTAAACATTTCATTTCAAATATTGTAGTAGGTATATAGTAAATATATACCTCTTAATTTTGTTGCATATGTATATATATATATATAAATATATATATATATATTTTCTGAAATCAAAATTTAGCACCATGCCTAAAATTAGGAATGGTAAAGAAACTTTAGGAGAAGAAGAAGATTGGTTACAAGATACAACTAGAGACCCGAATGTCCTTCCTGAAGATCCAAATTCAGAGGGAAAAACTCTAGCTCAACCAGAAGATGACCTAGGTGAAGATAATGAAAAATAAGGAAGTGTTAAAGAGGATGGATCCTCATCCCTTAGAGTAGCTCCAAATGGAACTATTGCTTTTGACAACGTAGATCATCTCCGAAAATTTCTCAGTGATAATATTGACGCCCTTAATGTGGCAGTTCGTATTGATAAAGGGAAAATTAGTAACACTCAAGAAACCTTGGAACATGCATTTGATGTACACACTAATCCCTTGTATTTCATTGATCAAGAAAGTGACAAGGCTGGGCCATCCAATATAGACATGGTCACTATGATTCAAAACATGTCAAAACAACAGGCTATCCAACCTCCTAAGGAACCTTTTATTCAACCTAAAATCATTCCCACACAAAAGAAACCTTCCTTCACTACTTTATTCCTCCAAACTATTGAGCAATATGCTTCAAGTAAACAAAAACCTAAAATGAAGCCAAATACCAATTTTCAACAATCTAAAATACATCATAATACAACTTCAAAATTCCTTCATAATACTTTTCCTACCAATAATTTACACAATAGTAACATGGCATCTAATCTTCATGTTCCTCCATCATATGCCCATAAAACCCATGTCAATGCCCTACCAAACCAATATGGTGGGCAAACTAGTAATCTGGAAGCCATGGTGAAATAGTTAGCTTCACGTATGGACCAGATAGATCCCTACCATCCCTCGTATAATTATCGAGAGATATGTAGTCAACCTTTGGATCCCATAGTTGTAGCTCAACCATACCCTAAGCATTTTCCCATGCCTATCCTGCCTATATATAAAGGAATCGAATATCCCATAGAGCATCTTCGCATGTTTAGGATAGCATGTCATGATATATCACATGATGACTTGCTATTACTAAAAATGTTCCCAAAAAGTTTAGGTGGAATGGCATTAGAGTGGTACTATCAATTGCCCACTCATTCTTTGAGAAACTTCGAAGAAACAATTGAATCATTTGTCCATCAATTTAGTGCCTACATCGAGAGGCATGTAACTATTAAAGATTTATACAATTTAAAACAAGACAAAGATGAATGTTTTGCCAATTTCTTAGCTAGATGGAGGCAATCGATAGGAAAACTGCACTTTGTGCTACCTTATAGGGAAATGTTGGACATTTTGATCAATAATTTGCAAGAACAAATATCTTATGAGCTATCAACTGCTACCTTAACTACCTTCGATCAAGCTATAGATTTAGCTCAAAGATTAGAAGATGCCCTCATTAGGAGAGGCCAACTTAGGAAGAAGGATGATGAGAAAACATCCAAAAATCAATATAAAAACAAACAAGTTGTTGGTGATGGAGTCACTGACAACAAAAATGTTGCTAATATCAATGCAACAAAGACAACAAAAAAATTTATATTGAAACCTCCTGATAAGCCTCCTTGAGAATTCACTAGATTAAATTAACCCTTATCAACTATTTTACCTCAATTACTCGAAAGAGGTTTGATCCAATTACCAGCTATCTGGGAACCTGATCCAACTATACCCGGATATAGAGCTGACTTACACTGTGATTTCCATAGAGGACCTGGAAACTCTACCAACGCTTGTGAAAGGTTGAAACATAAAATACAAGATTTGATTGACAATAATGAAATGGAAGTGCAAGCCTTCCAACCTAAACAAAACCCTCCTAATAATACTCAAAAGACCGTTCCCCAAAATAAAAATCAAAATGCTAATCAAACATTAGACATATTTCAACACCCTTTACCAAGACATGGTAAAGAGGTAGCCAATCAAATCGAACATCATAATGTTCCCCCTCCTACCCGATATGTAGGAACCATTAGCGGACAATTACCTGTTTAGGATCCTCAAATATTTGACACAACCTTATCCCTAGTTACGACCAGGCCTTTACATAATTTTCAAACTTCTGATTCTAGTGATGTAGAATCAGATAGCGAAAGTGAACTAGACATTACTTCAAACCAATCGAATAGTTCTGAAAACAAATAAGATCCTATTCAACCTATCACAGATGCTATGGTTCCAGAAGAACCATTTCCTAGAAGAGTTACTACTCGACCTTCTTATAATATATTCCTTTCTAATGAACAAGCCATAAATGCTATACCAAGACCAGTTCAACATCTTCAATATAACATTGTAGGTACCATTGGAGTCGTTACCCGACAACAAGCTCAAAATTCCCAACAAGAACCAAACTAGAATGATGGATCAGCTCCATTCGTTTTGAAAAACCCCAATAAAGGGAATCATGCTCCTAATGTTCAACCTAAACCCCCTTACAATATTAATGAGCAATTGTCCAATACTACGACTAGAATTTCCCTTTTGGATTTATTAAGATCCTCTCCCACCCATAGGGATGAGTTGATGCTTACATTAAGCCAAATTATGGTACCTCAAAACATCCAACTTGAAGCTATGGCCAATACTATCATCACTCAAGAGGTTGATTGTATTGACTTTCGGGATAAAGATATCCCACAACACAGTTTACATAAGGATAATCCCTTATACATTACTGCTCTAATTGGGGATGTAGCTGTCAAAAGAGTCTTGATTGATAATGGCTCATCTCTAAACATTTGCACTTTTGACTTCTACCAACAATTTGGCTTTAGAAGTGATGAAATGAAGAAAATTGATATGATTATCAAAGCTTTTAATGACGAAACACAAGAAACGTGTGGAGTTATTACCCTCCCATTGCAAGTTGGTCCTAGAACCCTAGAAACAACCGTGTTTATTGTACATTGCCCAAGATCGTACAATATACTTTTGGGTCGCCCTTGGATCAATGCCATGCGAGCGGTCCCATCAACCTTACACCAATGTGTTAAATTTGAGTTTAAAAATTAGTTGGTCAATATCCATGGTGACCCTAGACCTTTTGATATGTGTGCTTTGGCAGAACCAGTTGGAGTGCAATTTTGCCCTGCTCTATCATTCACACATCCTAGTTCTTATTTTTCATCTAAAACTGTGAAACACACACCCATAACTTCACCTATTCCCCCTCCAGTAATTTCATCCTCCTATATAGATCAACAACCCTCTAAACAAATCACTCTAGAACCTCAAAAAGATCTTAAATCTACAACCAATCCTTCAAGTTCTATCCCTATAAATTCAAAACCTATAGAAACATCAATCATACCTTCCACATCTCAAGATATAGGGAATAATCCTTCTACATCTTATGCCCTTTCTGATGAACTTTTACCAAATTTATCCACAACCTTAATATCAGAAAAAACAAATGCTTTCATGCAAGATTCAATTCTTTTGAATAATTTACCGCCATCTCCTCATACTTTGGGCCTCCCATAACCTATGGGAAGTACTTACCAAGTCAGGAGTTGTGCCTTCATTTATAAAGGATATGACTGGGGAAGAATCCCTTGGAATATCAAAACTCATCATGAGGGATACACTCGGTGTTATTTTACCAATGATTATATTAAAGCTAAACCCATGATGCTTAAAATGGGATATAAAGGGAAAGTCTTGGGACCTTTCCAAAATGGCATGAAAGAACCTTTCGAGGTAGAACCGTGGCCTGCCCGCTATGGTGTGGGCCTATTTCCTAGTAAGGGTCAACCCTTTCCTTTTGAATATGATGATCAACTCATATGTTATCAAGATTATTTGGATAGGCATGTTGATTTGCCTCTTAAAAATAAGTCATTTTCATGCAGCATGCTATCCATAGCTTACCCTGAAATGATTGTTGACCCTGATGAAGAGTTGGAAGGAGATATCTTCCATGATGTCTCTATTGAACAAATGTTACACAATGGATTTTATTTTGATGGTTCTATACCAACTATAGCCCAACTTGAAGCCACTAATCCTCAATATGAATTATCTAAATTAACCTTACAAGAATTACAATAATTGGGGTTTTCACCCGCCCCACCTAATTTTGAAAGAGATCTACACATGGAGGTATAAAACATCATTAAAATTAATATTGGGACTGAGGATAATCCTCACATAATCAATATTGGATCAGAATTAAGTCAAGAAAAACAAGAACAATACATTGCATTCCTTAAAGAGTATGAATATGTCTTCGCTTGGACATATGAAGATATGCCAGTCTAGACCCTTCTGTAGTCATGCATCATCTAGTGGTCCATTCGGATGCTAAACCCGTTAAACAAAAACTTAGAAAAATGCATCCCAAAGTGGCTCTGCTAGTCAAAGGGGAGTTAGAAAAACTCCTGAATGTTATCTTTATACAAGCTATTGATTATGCTAAATGGATCTCAAATGTAGTTCCCGTCACAAAGAAAGAAGCTACCAAAGTTAGGGTTTGCATAGATTTTAGAGATATTAACGTCGCATGCCCTAAATATGACTTTCCTCTTCCAAACATGGATCAAATCATTGACTTTACTTCCAGGAGTGGGATGATGTCCTTAATGGATGGATTCTACAGTTATAATCAGATTAGGATAGCTCCTGAAGATTAGGCTAAAATAACCTTTATTACCCCCTGGGGTACCTTTTGCTAGAAAGTGATGCCATTTGGCTTAAAGAATGCAGGTGCAACTTATCAACGAGCTATGACCTATATTTTTCATGATATGATGCATGATATCCTACATGATTATGTAGATGATATTATAGCTCGCTCTATTATTGAAGACAACCATTTAGATGATTTGAGAAAAGTTTTTAATCGATTACAAGAATATCTTATTTGATTAAATCCAGCAAAATGTATATTCGGAGTTAAGTTCGGTAAACTATTAGGGGTTTTAGTTTCTTTATGTGGTATTGAAATCGACCCTCTCAAGATTGTGGCCATCATTGATATGCCCGCACCTACTAATATATCTGAGTTATGAAGTTTACAAGGTAAACTTCAAGCTATCTGTCACTTCATTGATAAGCTGGCAGACAAAACTGGTCCCTTTCTTAAACTCCTTAAGAAGGATGTCTCTTTTAATTGGGACACCGAATGTAGAGAAGCTTTTGAACTTCTCAAACAATACCTCCTTAATCCACCTATGCTTTCACCACCTAAACCTGATCGCCCATTTCTCCTATATATTTTAGCTTTAGATTCTGCCTTAGGAGCTATGTTAGCTCAACTTGATGATGAAAAGAGAGAACGTGCTAATTATTATATTAGCCAAACCTTCATTAGTTATGAAACCCGCTATACAGTGTTAGAGAAACTATGTCTGGCAGTCATCTTTGCTACGCAAAAATTATGACATTATATGCTTAGTAAGAAAACTTATGTCATTGCCAAATACGATCCCTTGAGGTATCTCATGAGTCGACCTTATTTATCAGGCCGCACAGCCAAGTGGGTTCTTGCTCTAAGCAAGTTTGATCTCACATTCATAGGACAAAAGTCTGTTAAGGGTCAAATCATAACAGATCAATTAGTTGTTGCACCCTTAGAGTCTACCCATCCCCTCATCATTGAGTTTCCTAACGAATGCCTTCAATTAGAGGCAGACCATATTGAACAATGGTCCTTATACTTTGACGCAGCTCGATGCATGAGTGGGGCTGGTGCGGGTATTATTTTAATATCCCCGTGAAAACATCTTATTCCTCTGTCCTTCAAATTGAAATTTGCTTGCACCAACAATACTGCTAAGTATGAAGCTCTAATCCTTGGATTACGAGCTGCCTTGGCACTAAAAATTAAACATCTGTTAGTTTTTGGTGATTCTCAACTGGTTATAAACCAAGTTAATGAATTTTATCAGACCAGAGATGATAAACTATGCCCATATAAGGCCTATGTTTTACAATTAATGTCTCTATTTGATCAAGTTACCTTGGAATCTATTCCTCGAACTAGCAACCGTGAAGTTGATGCTATGGCCGTAGTTGCATCTCTCCTGCCCTTGGAGTTAGATGACGAATATGCCACTATCATTATTCGTCGACTCCAAGAACCCGCTTCAAATAAGTCATGCTTAGAGCCTTTGGATGTGTTTCTAATCAATGAGACTACTCCTGAACCTTGGTATACGAACATATTTGATTTTATCCAAAATGGGACTTTCCTTGCCAATTGTAATAGAAACCAGCATCGGTTATTACGTCGACGAGCAAGTCGATTTGTAATAATTGGCAATACTTTATATAGGAGATATTTTGAAGGTATCCTATTAATATGTTTAAACTTAGAAGAGTCTAAATCAGCCTTGAGTGAAGCCCACGATGGATCTTGTGGAGGACACTTTAGTGGTAGCGTCATTGCTAAAAAGCTCCTTCGGATAGGATACTTTTGGCCTACCATGGAAACGGATGCACATGAGTATATGCACCATTACGACAAGTGCCAGAAACATGCTGAACTTTTCCATGCGCCTGCACAAGAGCTACAGGCTATTTCATCCCCTTGACCCTTTTCTAAATGGGGTTTAGATATTATTGGCAAAATCAATCCTGTGTCATCTGATGGACACAAGTTCATCATAACCGCCACTGAGTATTTCATGAAGTGGGTTGAAGCTATGCCTTTAGCTTCCTGCACTAGCACACAAGTCTCTAAATTTATTTTTAATCAAATCATTTGTAGGTTTGGAATTCCTGCAAATCTCATCTCTGACAATGGAACTTGTTTCAAAAATAAAGATGTTAAAAAATTATGCCAAAAATATAAGATTCAACATCGCTGGTCCACTCCCTATTATCCTCAGGGTAATGGTCAAGCGAAGCATCTAACAAAACCTTAATCAAAATTCTCAAAATATTGGTCAATAAAACTAGCCGTGACTGGCACATTCAATTATATCCAGCCTTGTGGGCCTATCGAACTAGTGTTCGAACCCCCATAGGAACTTCACCATTTGTTTTGGTTTACGGTGCTGAAGCAATTTTTCCATTTGAATTGGAAGTTCCTTCTTTGGCTCTGCTACTTCAAGATACCGAAGTAGGATATGAATATCGTGCTGGCAGACTCAGTCAGCTGGAAATCCTAGATGAAAAATGCATCAATGCTTTGGAGCATCTCCGTGCCTACCAAAACGTGCTTAAAAGATCATATGCTAAAAAAGTTCATCATGAATCCTTTGAGATCGACGACCTTGTTTTAAAAAAAAATCAAAAAAATACAAATGCAACTAAGGACCTTAAAGGTAAATTTGAGCCCAACTGGCTTGGACCATACACTATTACTGCTAAATTTGAATCAGGAGCATACAAATTGTCTACCTTAGATGGTAAAGAACTTAAAGAACCCATGAATATTTTGCATCCTAAAAATTACTATGTATAAATTTGGTTATTTCATCCTTATATATATTTGTTTAAAATAATTCAAAATCACTATCTTATATTTTCTTTCAAATTTATAAATTCAAAAACATCAAAAACATTCATAATCATCAAAATCTTCAAAACTATTTGTTGCATTTATTTATGGCACTTGTTACATTTAAAAAAAAAAAAACAAAATAAAGAATAAAAATCAAAACAACAATATGCTTGACTCTTTCAAAACCAAAACAATATAAAGAAGAAAGAGAGAGTCAACATTCTCAAAACTTCTCAAAAGTGTTTATATATTTTCTTACAATTATTGTAGTTATATGTTTCAAATTATTTTGGATAAATTAGCATTTATTTGGAATCCCTCACTTGCACACTCACAACAATAAATATCTTGATTTTATCTGGCATGATTACTAATATCTCTTATATCAAAGTCCACAAAATTCAATTAAATAAATTTTGAGCATAGAGAATTGATCTTGTTATTTACTTAAACCAAGCACATCTTTTCACAATAAAATGATTATATTTGTAATTTCCATGTTTTGCTACATAGTAGACATGGTTTCTTGAGCGAAAAGTTTCCCCTGCTATCCTATCATGCACATGGTCTAGAATCTTTGAGAGTTTGCAAAAGGACAAGCTCACACCTACCAAGAATAAAAATCCCTTTCTCTACAGCTAATCCGAGCAAGTATCCCTAGCAAAGAAAAAGAAAAGAAAAGTTCAAGAAAAAGAGAATAAAAATGTTCTTTTATATCATTACAGCAATATTTCAAGCACTATCTCAAAAATCAAGCAAACAAAAATACAAAAAGAAAAAGAAGCAAAGTTCAAAAGAAAGCAGAAAGCAAGAAAGCAATAAAATCCCTTTCCCTACCCTTTGAAAAGAAAAGAAGGGTTGATGAGCTTGAATCCCTGGAATTCTCAATTATTCGAAAATTGTGAGGTAAGCCCCATAACAGGTGGTTTGTGTCCAACCCGCTTGGCCTTGGGTAACTCCTAGCGTGGTGATATGTTTGTCACATTAGCGACCTTATTTTGTATAGACCTATGTCTGCTTATGGATTAGCTAGCTCTTGATAATCCGACCTACATAGTATTCTAGTATGGTTATATGCATCTACATCATAGTTAATGAACACTTATTTGGTTTCTTCAAATCACTTGTATCATATTATCTTGCTCACAACTGGTAAATGCATAAAGCAATTGCACACACATTTGTATTTGAGAGATTTTGTGTATCATTATGATAAATCAAGATCGGAAATGAATTCACATATGCACATGGGATTCCTTATAAATCTAACTTTTGTCTTAAAAATACTTTGAAATATTCTTTTTGCAACTTGTTTGGAATAAATCAAGTACAGTTGCTTACCATAAAGACAACTATATAATAGAAAATCAAAAATTTCTTTCAAAAATATACAATCAAAACATATATATATAACTTTTTGTCGACTTTCGTGATGATGGTATAGTTCCAAAACCAAAATTGGAATTTTATGCCTAGCGCAAGTCCTCATCTTCATATTTTTTGTTTATTACAAAATCAACCATGCAATAAAACTATCTCTTTTGCTTTTTGCGATGATGGTATAAGTCTATACCTACATATTCTATGCCTAGCGCAAATCATTGTAACAATTTTTATTCCCCATTTATTAAAAATCATGAAAACCATATGACTTAATTCATTATGTTACACAAATTATGCTTTTAAAAAGCAAACACATTTTCATTATTTCATGTCATTATGTCAACCTTCAATTTTGCAATGATGGTATAATTCCTAAAGAATTATCCAAAAAATTTATCACACTTAGGAATTTATGCCTAGCAAAAATCATTTTAACATTATTTCATGCATACTATTTTCATGAAAATCTAAAAAAAAAACCATCATTTTCACCATTGCACCAAAGTCTTAAGACAGTCTCTTAAGCACTCTTTTACTTTTCACAATATTTCTATCTTGGGATTAGCTTGACGACTGAGTGAGCAGTGACTCCATGAAATGGTCTATAATAGCGACAATGTCCTTTGAAATTATTGTTAGAAGTCTCTTTTTATTTTTTATTACATCACATTACAAACAATCAATTTGTTACATCAGATTATTTCATTTAAAATATTACTACATGACATCAAAATTATAATTTTTCAAAACGACATAATTTCATGAATCCTCAATCCAATTATCAAATCAATCAATCAAACATAAAAGCATCATACACATACACATAACACAAGTCATATGATCAAAAACATATATATGTCAACAGTATATATACATCATCAAAACTGGATTGGTATGCCATAATCTGTACCTCAACATACTCAATCCTCTATCAACAAAAAAAATAATAATACAATGCTATCATGTCAATCTATACAAAGCTATGCAGTCCTCTAGCCTCGAGAACCCCTTGAGCTCTCTGCCTCATCTCCTCCCCCGCCCTGAGGTGGATGAGGTGGCCCCATCACAGTATGAGTAGTACTGTGAGTCCTAGTCCTCGATCGGGACGAGGTCCTCGACGACTCGATCCTGATCAGATATGCGATGTTGGATGGCAGGGGTAGTCTATCCGCCTCTAGCACCAGCTGATAGTACAAAGTCTGGTAGAAATTAAGTTGGGCAATAGCCCATGTCAGCTCCCCAGTGCTTGCCCCTCCACCCCATGCCCTAAGGCATGCAATCTTGTCTCAAAGATGTGTCACCTCAGCTCGATGGCATGCAGCCTCATCCTGTAGAGTTTTCACCTGTGCCTAGAGATGATCTCTCTTCGCTCAGAGAGTAGCGATCTCGCTACTCTCCCCCATGTCAATGCCCTTACCCTTATCGAGCGATGGTGGCCTCTCCCTCTATGTATATGGGGGTCTCGCCTCCCTCCTCTCCCTCTGTCGTGGCCTCTCCTGTGCCTGTGGCCTCCTCGACTATCTCTCGCCATGACCCTGGGCTGCCTCCATAGCCGGCTAGCATCGCCTACCTATTTGATGCATGACTGTGTGTATCGGACCCTGAGCCCTCGTCATCTGAGAAGGGCAGATGCCTATGTACCAGGCATCGTAGCCATTGACTACACCTACGTCATCCCTATCCATTGGTTGAATGGGGGCATCATCTGTGTCCTGACTCCAAAACCGCTACATGTCTAGAGCCTTGCTAACTATGGTGTTATCCTAGACAATCTAGGAAAACTCATAATCCCTCAGAGATGGGATCCCCTGCTATAGACCAAACTGATGCAAAACTTGGTCATAGTAGTGGAGCTCCACCTCTCCCCTCTCCATCCAAAGCTAGCAAAATCGCCTGACGTGAGCCAACTCCTGTTCGTCCTCGGCCCACCCTGGATGCTCCCTCCATGGCCTCCAGGTAATCTGGTCCAGGACTAGGTCATCTAATAGTCTCCGAGACATAGGAAGGTCGATCCGCCACTGTGACCCTCTATGGAGCCACCAGTAGAAGACTCGAGGCCTCTCCCCGTCAACCCCTATCAGAGGAAGCCCTATCGGCCTCTACACTGTAATGTGCTCCCAGCACCAAACTTGTAGAAGCGATGTCATCACCAGACATCGGCCGCCCTTGTACACGACCCCATACAGGATCTTGTACAACTGGCATAGTACAAAACTACCCTAAGAGAACCTGTACCTATGGTCCCGCATGTCATAGATCACATCTACCAGCATCCATGACACCCTGCACCCACTCTGGTGGCACAGCAAAAGTCCACCAACTACTCTAGCTAGAACCTGTGTGAGTCTAGATGCCCCAGGCATCTGACGCAGTGCCTCGATATTCACACTGCCCTTCTCCAGGGTGAATCTCGGGTCACCACACAATCATCCCATAGCATGGCCCTGATTGGCCGTAGGAGTGATCAATCGTCCTTGTATGGGGATTCTTAGAATCCTCCATACATCCTCTAGAGTGGGAGTCATCTCCCCTGTCGGTATTCAAAAACATGAGGAACCCGGATACCATCTCTCTGCTAGGGCTGTCAGTAGCCCCATATCCGTAGACACCTGTGGCATCTCTGCCACATGCTGCAAGCCAGCCTGTGCTAGCTGATCTCGCTCGCTGCGTAAGAGCGGCCAAGTCATCTCTCAAACCTCCATACTTCCATTCCCTGCTCTTTAGCAAACCTCTCTACAACATAAACAACAAAACAACAAACAATCATTAGTAAACAATTCAAGTAATTAATAATGCAAGTTAAAGTTCAATTTTATACAATTGATGATATCACCCATTATTGGATGATATCGTCCCAAATTTGAGTAGAACGTCTCGGATTTCGCAAGCCGAAATCGTCTCTAATTTGACGAAATCGTCCCCATTTTGTCGATTTCACCCTTGGACGAAATTGATGAAATCGAGACGATTTCGTCTCGACAATGTCAACGGCCCAAAAATGGCCGCGCTGCTCAAAATTCATCTAAAATCTACCTAAAAAGCATGTAAAATCAAATTAAAGCATTCTAGTTAAGTCTAGACTCTTACCTATAGACCGCACCGGACCTCTGTTGATCTGTGCGTCATCTCCACCATTTTTGCTTCAGAGCTCTAAAAACCAGAAAATGAACAGTAAAAATGAATTAGGGTTTTACCCTATTTTTCTTAATTTTATTCAAAAATAATTTTGCTTTTCCACGTTTTTACCTCAAACGTTCGATTTGGGTAAAAACACGGAGGGGGCACCATAGTAAGTTGTCGTACGATTCGACCAAGAATCATCGCCTAAAAATGGGAATAATTTTTGCTTTCTCATAGATCGAGAAGAACTCATCTTTAACGCATTTTCTTTAGAAAATTCGCTAAAGAGGGGGCAAAATGTAGCACCCTAAAATTGGCGTAGTAAAATTGTAATAATTACATTCACCTTAGTAAATAATTTAAATTCAAATTTTAACCTCCCAAACCGCCTGTTAACCGCCGGGTAATCCGTTTCCCCCTTTTTCGCATTATTTTTAGAGGTTGTTTTGACTGTTTGACAATATCGTCGCCAATCAGATGATATCGCCCCAAATCTGAAGATTTCATCTGGACAAGGACATCCAGACAATCTTGTCACAAAACTGATTTTGCACAATTAGCTTCTGTTCCAATAGGCCTCTAATCTGGGCAGAAGCATGTCTGCACCGTTAGAGACCCTCCCCCGTTGGAGATCTCCGAAATAGGGATGATCTCCAACCTCCTAACTATTCCCCTAAGCCTATTTAATCATTAGGACCTTCCCTTCCCAAACCTTGGCTGAATTTCTCTATGACTTGATTTTGCGTGCATTAGAATACCCAGAGCATCATTTTGCATTTGTTATTTTGAATTTTTCTTGCAGGGACCTCATTGATTTTCAGCCGGAGCATGCTTAGATCATCGTAGATGATCTCATTCAAATCTCGAATGATAATATCACAATTCGGGATGATTTCACTGCTTCTAGACGATTTCGACTGCAATTTGCATTGGGGGCAATCAGTGCCCAGAGTTTGCACTTTCTCTTATTCATTTTGTTGTTTTATTCTGCATTTTAATTAGTTTTATCCTTATTTCTTACTATTTTGCATTTGGAGTTCACCCACATAGCTTAAGTTGCATGATAAGATCATAATTTCTCATTTGAATGTCATAATTTTTTTGAATTTCTATTCATAACCATTGTTTAGTGTTCATACTGTTATTTTATGTTGTTTCCCTCTGTCATCACAGTAGTATTCTTTGTATTTTGCATCTATTTTTCTGTTTGCAAGTCTCTGACGAATTTGTCTGAACGAATTCGTCAGATCTCAGATGATCTTGTTTGATCTCAGACGATCTTGTCAAATTAGAGGCGATCCTGACTGCTTCAACATCAGAATCTTCATCGAACATCCGGATCAAGTATTCTGCTTTTAATCTTCTATAATTTCTCTATTTTCTGTCCTTAATTCTACTTTTTGTATTCATTAAATCTGCATTTGCATATAGATTAATTTAGATTCATTTGGCCAAACCTAGGATATGAATGCTTAAGACTAAAAACGAACACATAAAAACACATTCCAAACCTAGGCATGGAAACTGCCATTAAATGTTTCCTGGTGAACCCACCATCCATCAAAAAATCACCAATATACACCTCCCTTGAGAGGTGGGACATTCACAAGTCCTCTCAGTCTGAATCGCGACATCCTTTTCCCATCCTCCTTCCGGGCATGGATCCTATAGCCTGAAGGTAAGGATGCGAAAAATTTGGAGCGATACAACAACATCCTTCTTGACATTCTTAAATTCCCTTTGATTTATTTCCCATAAGAGACCCCAAATGAGGTGGAGTAAAATGAACCTCCACAAATATTTTAGTCTTAGAGAATTTAATGGAGGCTTCCATTGAGAAGAAACATCTACTAAAATGTTTGGAAGGACCCAAAAAAATCCCAAAGAATGGATCACTCCTCTTAATAATTTAGTATAAAAAGGTCACTAAAATAATAAATGCATTGTAGTTTCTTCACATGATTCACAAATATAAAATCTTTAGGTAATATTTTCCTTGTTTTCTTAAATTCTTAATTGTTAGATTTTTGTTTTGGATGATCATCTAATAGAAGATATTAAATTTTGAATTAATATGCTTAAAAAATATCTTACATGGAGGAATCCAAATGGGATAACACAAATCAAGAAGGACATATGTTGAATTCACCAAAAAGGAGTCATCGCTTTCCCCTTTCTAGAAAATATCATACTTTGAGTCATTGGTCCTTAAAATTTGAAACTTTAGAGCCTTAAAGATAAAACCCAAAGCCAAATTAACTTCTCTACTATAGTTAGTGGCTGAAGAAACATTCCAATATTTTATTCCATTGGCATCTTCCATAAAATTAACAACCTTTATCCTTCCCAAGTTCCTAGAAAGAGGTCCAACTATCACTAGATTGGGATCTTGTGAAATGGGCCCCTCCATAAGCTAAAAATATTTCCAAAAGTCTATAGATTTACCATTACCCAAAATCCACCTACTACCTTTGACTAAGGTTGATATGAAATTCATCAATTTCTGCCAGAAAAGAGAGCCTTTAGATGGGAGAGGATAAAAAAAATATTTTTGATCTAGTTTAAATACTTAGTATCAATAATGTGGATCCACTTCGCATCTTTCCTCTTAATGAATTTCCACCCCTATTTTGCCATAAAGGCTTCATTCATTATTTGTAGGTCTCTAAGGTCTAAATCCCTACAAGCTTTCCTATTTTAGACCTAATTCCAAGTGATGAGATGGAATTTTTTTGTGATCATCAAAACCAACCCATACAAAAGCTTTTGAATGTATTTCAACTTAGATAATAACTTAATGGGGAGTCTAAAAAATTACATGAAGTAGATATGAATACTCTTAAATGAGGCCTTAATAAGTAGAGCCTTTATTGCTTGAATTTGAAGAGCACCTTTCCAACTAGTAATCTTATTTTGCAATATCTCCACAATAGGATCCCAAAAAGTTTCCAGTATTCTTCCAATGAACAAAGGTAGTCTAATGTAAACAACTAGAGACTCAAAAATACCACAACCAATTATATTCATAATATTTATTTGTCTAGCCAATGGGGTATTCAAAAATAATAATTTACTTTTTAAGAATTTTAGCCTTTGACATGTTGTTCTCTCAAACAAAATAAATATCTTCTTCATCACTCTAGCATAGACCATCGATGCCAATAAGGAGAAAAGGGTATCATCCGTGAAGTGATGATGAGATATTGGATCAATCAAGAGGGATGATTTGAGACCTTTGATAGTTTGATCTAATTAAATTTATCTACCTATAGCTTCAACCATTAGGATAAAAAAATATGGAGATAATGGGTCTCCCTGGTGAATACCTCTAGAACTCTAAAAATAATTGAATAGAGAACAATTAACTAGAACTAAGAATATGGTTTAAGAAATACAAGCCTTTATTAAATTAATATAGTTTTGGTTAAATCTAAACTTGGCCAAGACTTCCACCATAAAATCCTAAGACACTCTATTGTAAGCCTTGTTCATATCCAATCTAATAAAAAGACTCAACCTTCCACTATTTTGTAGTAAGTGAATAATTTCATGAACAACTATGACACAATCCAAAATTTTCCTACCAACCACAAAGCCACTATGTGCCTTGTTAATAAAATAAGAGGTGATAGGTTTTAATCTATTGAATAGCATCTTTGTAAGGATCTTATAAATAGTATTATAAATTTTGATCGAATGAAAGTCACAAAATCTTATTGGCCCTTACTGATTTTAGAAAAAATACTATGAAAGTATAGTTTACCCTAGAGGGAATAAGTTTGAAAATTTGCATGGATCTCAAGGCTTCACAAACCTCTTCACAAATAATATTTAAAAAATTCTAAAAAAATAAGGGAGGAAACCATTCAGGTTGAGGACTTTCAAGGTCCACATGGCAAACACAACAAACTTTATTTCCTCATCTCTAAAGGGGTTTTAAGATTCAAATTCATATCATCCAAAACTAGTCTAGGGATAGTGCATAAAATTTTATCTTCAACCTCTCTATCCTTGACATATTTGGAGCCTAGCATAGATCTAAAGTAAGCAACTACCTCCACTCTATTTTATTGAATATCCACTACTCTAGATCCATCATATTTGGAGACTTTATATATTTTATTGGAAATTATGTGCCTAAAAGTAGTGGTAATGAATAATTTGATGTTTTGATCACCTTCCTTGAGCTATAATGCCCTTGATTTTTGTTTCCATAAAACTTCCTCATTAGACAAGGTGTTATGTAATTATGTCAAAATATCCTCCTTTTGCTTAGTGTCAACAGAGAGACCCTCTACTTATAAAACTAATTCCAAGTATTTTAGTTGAAATTTGAGGTTTTATTTATTTTTGAAGTTATGCCCAAAAAATAATTATTCCAAAATTTTAATCTAAACTTAATTATCTTAAGCTTATCAACTAATTTTGAGATACCTTCACTCTACACCTCGATTGACCATCATTCCTTAATTCTTGCTTCCAAATTAAGGGGACAACACCACATGGACTCAAAAATAAATGATATATGGAAAAATTTAGCATTCAAAGGATATTCTAGCCAAAGTATAGTATGGTTTGATACAACTATAGAAAGGGAGACCATAGATGCATCTCCCAGGAAAGGTAAATCTTGTTTCAAAACTAGCAACCTGTCTAGCCTGATAAGAATTAGTTGATCACCCACATACCTATTGCTCCAAGTAAATATAGAGTCTTTCAAACCCAAGTCCATGAGTTCAAACTAGCTAACAATATCTACAAACTCCTCCATAATTTTGGAACAGGGATAATTATCGCCTTTCTTGTCTGAGGTATATAGGGAGATATTTGTAGACATGAAAAATTGACCCACCTGAGTAAGTTATTTTACCTAGATACTTAGAGAGACCCTCCAACTTACCCAAAGAAATTTTAGGCCTCTCTCGCCTTCCTTTTACCCCTTTTATTCCTAGTTATACAAAACTTGTGGTCATTCCTTATGGGATATGATTTCATCTAGCTAGATTTTTCTCTTAGAAAACCCTAACTTTTCAAATTTATCTCATTTAAAATTAGTTTTCATCTCTATTATTGTTTCAAATATTTTATAAATAGAGGGTTTGAAGCTTTCATTTTCTCCAAAGTAAAATAAACTAAGTAATCTAAATAAGCTACCAATAAGTTTTAAGACAAGTGCTAACAATATCCTATTGCAAGTGCCAAGTGATTTGTGAAAGATTTGGATTTTGTGGAGATCTCTTCTACTGCATTGAATGTGTGTTGTTGCATTTTATGGATAAGTCTTGTAACCCTAAGGAGGAGTCTACTATTTTTTAGTTCTTCATCCTTTTGTCTACTTTTTCACTACCACCTCATTTTTTTTTTCATTTACATTTACACATTGCTAAATTTGCATCTATTGTTAGTTTATCTACATTATTTTATTATATTTTCCTTCTATTGCAAAATTGCACCCTATAATTATAGGGTGTGATTTTTTCAACAAAAAAATTGTAGCTACCTTGTATAGAGCATAATTTTACCTACATTAATCTTGGGTATAGAAGTTCACCCCCAATTCTTAGATCTACATTTCATGTTACATTTAAAGCATTATTGCACAATTTATACCCAGTTCATTATATTGTTCTGCTGCATTGCATTGCATTTTGTTTGTTCATATTCAAAAAAGGTGAAATTTTTCTTTTGCATTCTAAAGGTTAGCAAAAAGGACCTAGGGGGCTTGAATGTTGTGCCTTCAAGTTTCGTAATATAACAGCCTAAGTGGACCCTCTAACATTGATCATATTTTCAAGGGTTTTTGTGAAGCTATTTTATAGGATTAAAGTTGTGAAATATTATTGGATGCAAGATAAATCTTGGAACAACCACTTAATAAAATAAGTTCCCTAGTATATCTCTAGGTTATTTGTTGATTGTATTTTATTCATTTTTATTCAAAATATAGATCACAGGTAAGGAAAAGCATTTGATTATATTTCTAGGAATTTAAAATAATAAAGGCATTTAGTTTGCAATTAGGATTTTAAACTTGTTTGTGCATTTATCTTGTAACCTTGCTTAAAATATTTTCTTTGCAACCCTAATGTTATTGATCATTCAAACAAATAATCATTCTAGGGTTAGCTCTTATTTTTTGCATCTTGTATCTTGCATTGTTCTTTTATTTTTCATAGTATAGTTTAAAAAAGACTAAACATAAGTGCATGCTTAATTGACACATTCAAACACATTCCACATCAAAATTGGAGAGAGTCCTAAAATCATTCCTAGTAAACCCTTTCCCTAGTTCCCCACTGAGTGTAGAGTTATAACATACCCTCGTGGTCACATCGACTTCTAATGGATCCAATTGAGAATTATATGCAATAGGGTAGTTTTCCCTCTCTACATATTTGGTGAACCTGATGTGAACATGAATCTTAGTGGCAAAATTAGGAAGCCTTTTCCTTGTTTATTTTTATTTTGAAAATTTCTAAATAAGACCACTAATATGTTTGCTTAGAATTATAAGAAAATTAATAAATATCTTAAAAATATTCTTGTGTGTCTTTCATTAGTTTTCTCTTCTATTATTTCACTTCTTCTAATGGATCCATCTATTAGAATTTAGTGAAGGCAACTAGAGTTTGGTCATATTCCCCAAGAAGATGACCATATTGATAGAGAGAAACCTAACCTTGATGAAGAAGAGCAAGAAAATATTGAAACTAAAACAAACTATGATCCCCTTGAAGGGATCAATGGTGGCTACTTATTTAAATTATTTGAGCATGTTTGGGGTTTCATGAAATATTATAGGGTAGACTTACTTAAGGCTATGGAATGGGAAGCTCAACTTGAAAGAGGTGAGAACCCCCCTCCTCTAGTAGTCTCTTCTATACACATTCATACTAACCCTTTGTTTGAATTTTAGATCATGGTAATCCTATACATCAACCAACATATGCTACTAATGTGACCATCAACATTGGAAGTATTCTATACATTCCTCCAAATAGTAGTGCATCTCAATATTATATTCAATTTCCTCCTCATTCTACTAAACTCAACTTTTTTGCTTCTAATCCACCAACTATTAGTTATCTTGTCTAACAAGATACCACATACCATAACGGTATCAATACCTCCAAATAGGGCCAAGTACTCTTTCAATAGCCTACGTATACCACTCCCTTATGGAATCTAGGGATATTTCACAACAATAATATAGAGGTGTGTTGTTGCCATTTTACAACATACCCCAATTTTGGGACCCACTTAAAATTTTGATGTTGATGTGAATCTTTGTTTTGAATGTTTTATGGCTTAGCCTCCATTTAATCATTAATAGGATCACTCAGGTTATGCAACAAATAAATAATTTTATGATCTTTTTGAATTTCAAATGCTTAACCTTTAAATCCACTTGAGTTTTAAATCTTACCCCATAGTTCACATTTAAATACCTTAATAAACTTATGATATTGGGTTGATATATAGTACAATTTTAAATGGTTCCAATCTTATATGTTATTGGAATGATCAAGATTTTTAGTCTCCATCTTGTGATTAACCATTTAAACCAAGAAACGACTCCAATCTATATTTAAATTGTTAATTAAATATTATTGTGAGTAACCATTTTAAGGATGAAATAAGAGGTATGTTATCCACTTTAATATTTGTTTATATTAATTATTGATTATGCTATTTATTAATTAATGCGGGAACCTTATCAAAGTTACAAAGTAAAAAGGATGGATGGTGGCTATCACTACAGTGAGAGGTAGTAACATTGGAGAAAGTAGTGTCAATATTTTTTGTTTACCATGACTCACCTCTAGCATAAGGACTTCACTTGATGTGTTAACATGTTTCCATATGATGTGGCTAATGATGATAGTTTTGATGATATGGTTGATTGTGTTGGAGATGGTCTTGATGAGATGGTGGTATTGCGCATAATGGAAGAGATCCTTACCTCCAAAAATGATATTTTCCCAAGAAATATTTATTAAAATCTTAAAAAATGATAGGGTAGGATATTTACCACAATTATGGGCCCTTGGAAGCACTAAAATAATCTTTTGTTTGTTACATTTGATGGAAAAAAGATAAAATTTATATAATAGATAACTATACTTTGTAACCATTATCATTGTTGATGCAGTGAAAATAGTAGTTTCAAGGTTTACAATATGAATATTGGTGATAGTCATAGAACCAAGTATTTTTATGAAGCCTTTGGATGATGAGAATATATACAAATTAATAAATCACATTGATTTCATTTCAAAAGCTTCGCTAAAATGTCATACAGATCGCTCGATTATGGTAAGCTCAATAATTTTTTTATGGGAAGCAATGTCATTTTATTTGTTGCATCATGATGTTGATCTTTGCAAAAGTTATCATTCTAATTTGTTCTCCTCTTAAAGATTCATATTATGCCTATCAATGTAGTCTTCTTTGCCTTTGGAACTATCATAGGGAGCAGCATTGCCATTCACAAAACATCAAATTTCATTCTCTCAGATAATCATGCTCTTGTTTTTCATTCATTTTGGTGGAAGGATATTTGTCTTGACTCTCAATTTAGCCTACAATATCAAGTTCCATAGGACTTCATCCCTTGTTGTCATGATTAACTATGATTATTGCCACCATCACCCTAAAAACAAAGAGATATCAATGTATTGTTGCATTTTTTGTTCAAAATATATGGAGAAAATAAATATTCAATATTATCCATACTTTCACATAAGTGGAATGGTTAATTTTTTTATGATATTCATCACTGGGTGGAGATTTATTTATTCATAGTCTATAACCGTTTTTGCGAAGTGCACTTTGAGAAGTGTAGGAGACACTGAATAGCAAGCGCCTATGTTTCATAGCAAAAGAAAACCTTGGTTTTCATCCTCACCCACATTTGAGAGCCAAGAATACTAAAATTATGGTGATGGTGGTGGTATTTTTTGTTGAATACAATATTTGAAAAAAACCCAAAGAGTAAACGTGTTTTCAAATGGAAGAGAGAAATTAAAAGAATGGAATTGGATATAAGAACTTTCATGACACTTGTAAAGCTGAAAATTTAGACGCATGCTAATTTATATAACGACAAAAGAATTATCAATTTTTTTTATAGAAATGGAGGATATATTGGTTGCAAATTGAGTAAAATAAAGAAGATGAAAGGAATAGAAGCTTGTTGAAATAAGCATTATAAAACTACACAAACAGGAAAGAAAACCAGAGAGTTGGAAATTATAAATATTCATTGAAACTCATAGAAGAAGGGTCAGAGACTTTGTGGAGAAAGTGCATGTTGGAAATTTTATTTGTATAAGAACATCTCCTCCTTTGTTATTAGACTGTAGGAATTTCACCCATTGTAATCCATTGAAGCAAGGTATTCTGAAGGAGAATTGATTAAATATTTTTCATGCTAACAATATATTGGAATTTTTTTAATAAGTTATATGAATGTGGATGGTATACTTATTTATTTATTTTAATATATTGTGATTTCTGTAGAATATTGCATCACATTAATTCTAGATTATGTGAAAACTGGTCAGATTAATGTTGGTTTAGTGCAGGATATTTGTTTATACGGATTTGGGATGAAATTTTAAAAGTTATAGTGAATTGTTCTTTTTATTTTTATTTTCTCAAACCCTAGATTCTACATTTTTTTTTTTAATTTTATCAAACAAAAAAATCAAAACCACAAAAATAAATACGTCAGCTTCAAGAATTTAAATTTTAATTTTATGTAAATTCACATTTTTTTAAGGATAATTTTAAATTTTAAATTTTGCATAGTTTTTTCAAATAATCATTTAGTTTTATTTTATGTAAAATTAAAATTTCAATAAATTTCAATTCTTCATTAAAGTGAATAATTAATATGATACTTATATTTCAAAGTTTAGATTCAATCATTTTTTATTCTCATGCAAATCTTAACAGTTGGAGATAAAATTTGATTAAAAATCTAAGATAAAATTTTATTAACAATCTAAAATGAAATTTAACAATCTGAGATAAAATTTGATTGATAATCTGAGGTAAAATTTGATTATCAATTTTAGATAAAATTTTGATTAACAATTTTAGATAAAATTTGATTAACAATTTGAGATAAAATCAATTAAAATCAAATTTTCAAAGGTTAAAGTAAAATTGTTGTTATATTTCAAAGGTTGTTATTTCAAAGTAGATAGTTGATCAATAATATCATATTTTCATAAATTCCTTGAACAAAAAAATCACTGCAAATCAAACCAACCCAAAACATGCCTCTTATTAATAGGCATATGCAACACTGAGGTATCCAATTAAATTTTGGCATTTCATAGTTTTCACTAAGTATTGCAAGCAGATTAACACATTAAATAGAACCTTGGGGAAATCACAAATATTTCTTTGCAAGAGAAGATATCTAGGCAAAATCTTGTCTGTGAGTATATTTTTGTGATTGGACAAAAATATTACTCAACAAAATTAGTGCTAAAAGGAGGGTTGCTTGAAGGTATTTTATTTGATTTACAAAGTTCTTGTTAAGTTGTTCACATTTATTGTTGGAAATAATATAATTTACTATGCATTGATTCTAACGATTTACTAATTTGAGAATATTCTTGATCGTTATGGTTTAATTGATGCATTTTTAATGAACATGATGATTTATGAGTTAAACATTTGAAATTTGGATGTCTTTTCATTTCAAAGATCTTTAAACACTTATTGTTGGCATTATCAAATTTGGAACCAAAAATCATAATCACAAGATCTAAGGATTTTGAAGAGACTATTTTCCATAGCATTTCACCCACGAAGAGGATTAGAAGGTCCAAGAGTCAGTCAATTATTATTCCACCCAAAAGCAGTTCATCACTACCCATCATCCCATTTTTCCCCCACCAATAGTTCCAATGGTAGGAATTGTAGCCTAGTTGGGTGCTCATAGTAGTCCTTTAAACATTTCTAGAGTAGCCCATGATATTTCCAAAAATATAGAAAGGTATTTACCTAAATATAAACATGATGAAATTGTAATTGCTGAAGAGCATATTCAAGCTTATAAGGATACCTTGATTATACTGCATGTTGAACATGAGTATGTTGCTTGCAGAATGTTTCCTCTTACCTTATATGAAATGGCATGTTATTGGTACATTATTTTACCTTCCAATTACATTATGTCTTAGGCTGAGTTGGAAAAAACTATTGTGAATCAATTTAGGCTACCCATAGATCTTGTTGTAATCTATCATTAGTTTGCATCAACCAAGAGAGAGCCTAATGAACCTTTGAGATTGTTTAATACTCATTTCTATAAGTTGTATAGCATGCTATTTTCTCCTTACACTCTTTAGGTAGCTACTACTATACATATGTACTTTAGGGCATTTGACCCTTTAACATCTATGTTTGTAAGGAGAGCTCCTCTACACTTCCCATGGCATACAGTGAGGCTTTGACTGTAGAACAATAGTTGATACCACAAGGTTTTGGGATAGGATAGTTGACTTCCTTAGGAAAACTAGGTTCTTATCATCAAGTACCTATGATCAATCAATATTTTTCACAGCAAATATCTATGTTGAATTCCATGCCATTCAATAATTTCAAATTGTCATACAATCCACATACCATACCCACTTATCCTACCACTCCATAATATTTAGAAAATAAATTCACCACTCATAAAATGGTTGAAAAAAATAATCAAATCATGCTTGCATTATTTAATATAACACCCACTCTAAATGCTTCAATATTTCATCAAAATAACACAATATCTCTATAGGTAGTCCAAAATCAAAGTTTGCCAAATTTTTTAAATCCAACTACCACTACAAGTAACACAACCAATAAAACTACTATAGGATAAAATAATGAACATAATTCTTAGGTAAGTAACCTATAAAGGGTTTTTAAAAATATCAGTAGTGGCATGGTTCAAATGTAGAAACACTTGCCTCAAAATTCTCATCAAAATAGAAATTTTAGTTTTCAGAGAAAACAATGGAATACTCATCCAAACAATGGAGGATTACCTAATCCCATTGTTAATATTTTAGATTTTGCTTTAAATAATTGGTGTAGGGTACATTCTATGACAAGACATAGTGAGAATGAGTGCCTTGAATTCAAAATAGTTCTATATACAAAAAGATATGGATAGCATGGAAATTATTGTTGGGTGCCAAACACTAGTGACTTTGTCTTATTTTTGTCACAACACATCTCATTTAATTTGTCAATCTATGGAACTCGTAAGCTTGTGAATAATCATGGATGAGACTAGTCACACTACCAATTTGAAAATGATATGTTCAACTACCATTGGGGGGTGTTTGTATAACATCAATAAAATCATCCACCTCAATAATATTAATTCATAAATAATAATGCATATAAAATAAACACACGAAATGAAAATGCTTCTTATAAATAAACACAGCTCTAAAATAACTAAGCATAAGCCTAATGCATAAACATACTACTATGCATAATGAAATTATATAAATAACTGAGATGGGAGGAATATTGGCTTGGAGTGGGCCCGAGTTCCAAGAATATTTTTCTTGATGGTTCTCACAAACGATGTGCTGCTAACGAACGTTCACACTTTATTACTGATGCAATGGAATATTACATATATCAAATGCTTTTACAAAATAATCTCCTCTCTCCATAGGGAAGTCTATGTGTTTATATACTACACACACAGGACTTCCTGTGATAGTTTTGTTACAACAAGCATCTCGGTTTAGCCTAAACTACGATAGTTTAGTTATTGTAACCAATGCACAAAAATAACTTTGCATCATTTCCTGGTAATCAAATTATTTCCACTTCATTATGGTTTAGCTTTGCGAGAAGTTATGTGTTTGTCCACTCTAGCTAGGACAACTCGTTCAACCGTGGTTTCCCATAGAAGACATGGAACAGTGGTCAACAGGGTCCTTCTCTAGCCATTTTGGTCAACACGTATAATTCAGTCTTCAGACTTGGTAAGGCACCTAACTTGATAAGGCACTTATTTTAGTAAGGCACCTACCTCAGTAAGGTGCTTACTTGTGTAAGTCACCTACCTTGATAAGGCGCTTACTTGAGTAAGGCACCTACCTCAGTAAGGTGCTTACTTGTGTAAGTCACCTACCTTGATAAGGCGCTTACTTGAGTAAGGCACCTAACTCAGTAAGGTGCCTACTTCAGTAAGGTGCCTACCTTAGTAAGGCACCTATTTTAGTAAGGCGCCTAACTCAGTAAGGCACATACTTTGATTTACTTTTATTTGATTTAGCAAAATCATGTCAGGTCCATGTAGGACCTTGATTGAGAAAAATATGAAAAAATCAAGGAAAATAGCTACACACAACACACTTCACACATGGATTAGATAATACACATGATTTTATTAAATACATACATAATACTTCATAAAAAATACAACTCATGATATAATATCATGCAAAAACTATTAGTTCATATACAAAAATATGAGCATTTATGGTGTTCATCATCCCCCCATGCCTAATATGTGCCACGCCCTCGTGGCACCTAAAACTGGTAATTACCTATTATCTTGTAGACCACTACTTTTTATTTCCTTCTCTTGTTGGTGGTCTTGACTCGTTCTCCTCATTGAGGTTTTCGTTTCTATTGTTATATTCTATGTTGTCCTCTAGCTAAGTCGATGTTTGGGTTGGCCTTCATTCTGTGATGGCCCCTTATTGTACTAGCTCTATCTCCTGCATGGCCCAACACCTATACTAGATCTATCTACCACAGTTGTCACTCCCATTTGGAAGGTTGCTTTTACTTCCTGCCATAGGTCAGCGTGTTGAGAATGCAATTCTCTGAAGGGAATATCATAGTCATCCCTCTTTCATCTAAACATGCTAGCCTTGTATATCCAAATCTCCTCCTGGGTGAGACCAACATTTTCTACTACTATTGTTATTTCCTCTGCCTTATCGTATTGGCCACTTCTTCATTTTAGAGGGCCGACCTGGTGATGAACCATAGATATCCCAAAATTGATCATCGTTAGTGGGGTTTACACAAATACCTAGCCCTCATACCTCTTTCATGGTAGCTTTCCTAGCTGCCTTTGCCTCATTGAACTTCTTATGAAGTTGTTCAAATTCTACCTTTTGCTCAGTGAAGGACTGCACACCTACTTCCCATTCTTCATCAAAATGAGGGTTCAGTTTCATGAATGTCACCTTGGCATTTCATTTGGCCCTCTTTTGAGTCATCTAAGGGGCCTTCTCCTTTCCTTTATATGGTCTTATGGTAGCCTATGTGGGGGGATATTCCTTCCATATAGAGGTTACCTCCTTATTGGATGACTTAGGGAGTTTTTTATTTGATCAGAGGTCCCCTATGGTTGTTCCTTTTGGCACCTTATTTTTTGGTCCCTCTGGTGGTGGATCCTAAATATTGGGTGTCTGGAACCCTAGAGAATCCTACTTAACTTTATTTTTAGGGGCTTGCCCTGATGGTTCTTTATCATCATTGATAAAAATAATAGGGGTTTCTATTTGAAGAAAAAAATTCCCTTATTCCTCTATCACTATCTTTTTTGAGGCACACAAAACCTCCCCTGCTTCTAATTCCTCATCTCTAGCATTTGACCTGAATGCCCCAGATGATACTACTCTCTCTAGCAAGGTTGGAGAGTTCTTGGGCACTTCCATTTCCCAATCGCTCTAGGTAGAGGTGTCCTGCCTATATTTTGCCCTAGCATGCAACTCCTACTTGAGTTTTTGGATCAATTGCTACATTTGGGAAATGGTGGCCTTCTATATTTGGAATTTCCTCATGGTCATATCCTTATACTCCTTGAAAAATTCTTGGATCAAGGAATTTTCACTCTTTTTAGCATGATACTCCTCCAATGGCATCTCAACCAGTTGTTGCTATCCTACAGAAGGCTGCGGGTCCTATGAACTACAAGCAGTAAAATTCAACAAAGTTTGCACCATGACACCGAGTTTTGTATCTTATTCATCTTCCTCATTTGAAAGGATTAGACACCATATTTGTGTTTGATTTTCCCTGTGTTCTACCCAGTGTTCTATGTTGGAGAATTCTAGCCTCTCTTCCATGAAAATGGGTAGAGAGCTCTGCCCTTCCTCTACAATCCTTGGTGAAAATTGGGGGTTTTCTTCAAAAATTCCCCCCACTTTATCATCGTGCCCTACCTATATGATGATCTGCTCTATTGAGTCGGAGGGCTCAACCCTACTCTCTTTAGCTGTCTCCCTTAATTCAACTTCGTGCCCTGCTTCGATCGCTACCTATTTTTGTGCACTAGATGGTTTGACCTCTATAACTAATGAATTTTCCTTGTGCTCCTCTACATGGCATTTTAGGGCTATAATTATCCTATGATGAGCTAAGGCAAAAATTGCCCCTCTTTGGTACCTCGATGCCTCATCCTGTAGGGCCTTCACTAGATAGAACAGGATGTTGATTTCCCTCTCATGCACCAGATGGCTTATGAACTACATGTGGTTTACATTCAGGTGTGAATACTTCCCAGTACATGTGAAGTATCTCACAACTTGCTCAAAAATTTTCTACAGGTGCATCAGGATCTTTTGCTTGGGAAGCCCCCCTTAGTTACAAGGGATATTACCCTGTTCGAGTAGTTCTTCAACACATTTCTTTGCCACATCATCCTTGTATGTGCATTCCCCTATAAGGGGGAGGCCAGTGACCTGAGCAGTGTGCTCCAGGGTGATGAGAATTTCTAGTCCACATAGCCTAGCCACTTCTCCATTCAGGAAGGTGGTGAATTCTTTGGCTACCTCCACATCTTGTTCTTGGTTGACTAGGTGGTAGTAGTTTAGCCAACCTACCACCTCTAATTGGTTGCAGACTTCCCCCCTAATTCCTTTACTATCACTAGGCTCCTGCTTCTTAATCATGTGGTTCTTCGAAGGTCCTCCCATGATGAATTCCCTATTAAGTTTGAGTTTTGTACTCAGTAAGGTGCCTTTTTATAACCTGAGGCGCATAACTCTGGAAATTGTTTCCATATTGGGTTTAGTAGGGTATGCCACCCAAATTAATTTTTGGCATGATGTATTAGGCATGAGGGGTGATTTTTTGTTCTTGCATTGTCATCATATTAGAGAGCATATTATACAAAAATTACATATATATCTAATTAAAATCATGCACATACCTGATTTGTCATTTTGTGTTGCGTGGAGTATGCCAAATTGCCATCCGATGATGTTTTTCCCATGTTTTGATTGCTTTTCCTTGGGTATTGCATTCCTGGTTCACTCAAGGTCCTACTGTTGAAAACATGGTGGATCCTATTGGTTCAGGTTGGGATGCATATCTCCTTGGTGGTTGGCCTTAGGACATGTAGAAATCCTACCCAATGATTTCAAAATATTTTTGGGCATTTTTGGATCTCTATCATGTGACATGATGGTATTGGCTCCTCGTACTACCAAGTTGTGCATGTGAATTGAATTAGTTGAGGTGCCTATTTAAGTAAGGTGCTAATAGGGTGCCTAACTCAATAAGGTGCCTAACCCGATAAGGCACTATTTTGACCATCATTTGTGTATATATATATTGTAGACACCTAAAACATGTCATATTTGGGGGAGCTACTCACATAGGCACATTCATAAGATCATATGACATAATATTGGACTTTCCAAGCATCAAAAGTGGTTATCACCACTCATCTGGGGCATTCTGAGCCCATCCAAGCTTATCTACTCAAGACTAGAGTGGCCAGACCTTAGATGCTCAAGCCTAGAGCAGCCAAACCTTAGCCACTATAGATGACAATGGCCAGATATTAGCCATTATAGATGATAGCGGCTAAGCCATAAAAATATTTTGCCAAAAAATATGCCCAATCATAGGCAGAAGTGGTAGTCTGCATGTAATAAAGGTTAGCGAGAGTAACTTTGCATTCCCTTTCATGACCAGTTCACATAGGAGACTTGAGTTTACATTTATACTTCAGTTAATTGGTATTTAAACATAGAAAAGACAAAAATCTTCTCATGCTAACATTCACTATGCATAAGGGATTCAATACTATGGTTTTGAGCATAGACTTTAGGGTTTCACACACTTTAAAAGGTGTAAGCCTAAGAGCACCAGGAGGAGAGATATCAATATAGGAGAATAAGTTCAAATTTGAGGAGAGCTTTCAAGACTTGGAGAACTTCCCTTGGAGATCATATTTATGGTGAAGCCCTAAAAAATTGGAGAGCAAAGCAATCACCATTTTAGAATATCAGATACAAGCTTTTATCCATAACTTTGGAGCAAAAAGAACAATATTCACTTTAGCGGACATTGTCATTAGACAGTGGTCTGCAGGCCTATATTAGGGTTTTAGACATTAGTTTCATTATTCTATTTAGAATATCATTAGCATAGCATCATTTCATTCATTCACATTCATAGCATTATTTTCATTTGAGTATATTCATTGCTAACAACCTCATCCGGGGAGGCAATCTTGGAAATCTAAGTGTGTGTTGTTGTTTCATTGCTCACAGGGCCACAGGTTCATCGGATGAAAGCTATAGCATATGAGAGAAAAATGATCCCTCTAGGAAATAGGCCTTGAGAAGGAGGCATTTGTAAGTCCTCATACATTTCCATGTGCAAAATTGGGAAGCTTGTGATAGCACACCACCCCTTTGTGAGGGGACATTTTACCCACTTGTAACCTTATTGTATCAAAATGGGTATCCCTAAGAGGGACCGACATGTAACCAAGTTTTAATACAAATAAAGAGATCTATATTTGTTACTTCCATGTTATATGATTTTTCATGGTCTTTCATTTCATTTTGGGTTTAACACATTTGCAAGTAGAGTAAGATTGGTGCGTGCACCTCGAGATTGCTACAGATGGTGATCATGGTGGAACATCCATTGATTTTTCATTTTTCTACCTAGATACTAACTTATTTTTGTGTGCAAACTTATCCGCTCTGGTCTACAATGACCAAAAATTATCCGCTCTGAGCCACAGTGGCCAAAAAAGCCTTAGCTACTCCTGCTAATAGCAGCAATAAACTAGCCACTCTGGTCAATAGTGGCTAGCACTAGAGTGTATCAGAGAACAAAACCTTAGTTCTCTAAGCTAGATTAGAGGTTGGTACAACTTCTCTGATATTTTACAGCTTTTTGTCTACTTTTGTGTGTGTAAAATAGTGAACTTAAAGCACATTTCTGTTTGGAAATTGAAAGAATAAAAGAAGAAAGAATTAGGTGTTTTGCATATCTTAGATCTTCTTTTACATTTCCACTAGGAATTTCTAGGAATAGTGGCTTATGCTTGAAAATTTTGCCCTAGGATCCAACATGCTAGACATTGTGTGCTATTTTCTTAATTTGAGGCCTTGCAAGAGGCCATATTTGTGCAAAATAAAGTGAACCCATACAAATCATAGTAGTTCATGCATATTTTTGAATATTGAAATTTATTTTGCACTTAGGCATATAGGAAAGAGTTATTTCTACTATATTATGTACTTTACTTCATGTAATATTAAAATGAACACCACACACGCACGTATCATTTAAAAATTAGGGAGTTGGATTTCATCACCAACCCTCAATTCAGTTCGATGATGTTGGAATTCATCTCCTACCATCGATTTTCCCCCTATATTCTCTTAGAAATAGATTGAAGAACTTCTTCATAGTGACACTAAGTTACTTGTGTTCAATCTATCTCCCACTATTGGTATATTCATTGGTTCAAAGTGGAAGAGCTATGCGAACCCCCCACTAGGATTTTAGCAATGTACCCTAGTATCTTTTGGGAAATCATGTTTGGCATGAGTACTCTTGATTAGTAGTAAAACTGGTCAAATCATACCACACCAGGAACTCATGATATGGGTGCCACATAACATCCCCAACTTGTAGCCCAATAAAAGTAGCAGTATAATGGGGAAGCTCCCTCACATGAGGATGACTCTTGCGTAGCTTGTGCTTTCGAGCCCATATAGCAGTATAGCACTACATCTACTCCTCCATAGTTGTGATCACAATAGGAAGCCTTGTGGGATGATCTACCTTGATGTGCTCCCATCCCAAAACCTATAGAAGTAAGATACAAGCAATGCTGACGTGACCTCATCGATGGATGTGGTACAACTCATCATAGCACTAAGCCAAAAAATATCTACCCCATGCATATATGATAGGCTACCCACTATACAACAAGTCCTAAACCATCACATAGAGGTTCCACAAGAACATTAAACCTGATCAATATAGAATCAAGATATTGTTGATGACCATTAGCAACACTGCATGCCTCATAGAGAAGACACCCTCTTCATATCATTGTGATATTGACACTCCTCTAGATTTGGTTTCCTTGAGAGTCTTTGTAGAGTGCCCTATGAACACACAAGTGAAAATAAAATCCTGATCACTAGTGGTTGAAGAGACAATGGCCACTCCATCAAAGGGGAGCCAAAAGATCCTATACACATCTTTCCGCATGATGGTCATCTCATTGGTAGGAAAGTGGAAGGTATTGGTCCGAGGGTCATATTTATGGACCAAATTCATAAGGTAGGTATGATATTCCATAGTGGTGGGTAGTCTGGTGTCATACTAAAGCCCATGGGCTTTGATCCAATCCCAATCATGATCATCCAAGAGGGGTAGAAGTGTATTCATGAGCTTCAGGTCCCGATCTCGAGCAATAAGAATCTAAGCAAAAATAATAATGGATCATAACTACAATGCATCTAAGGCATAACTCACAATAAACATGAAAATGGTGCAAATAATGATGGGCTATCCTAAGTTTAGGAAAAGGAATAGATTTGCACCTAATCAATAAAAAAACCCAAAAAATTTCAAAAAAATAAAAAATTTCACTAAGTTTTCTTGGTCGCTATCGCCTACAGTGGCCAAAAATCAGCCACTGGAGCTGATAGTGGCTAAGCCCCAATGGTCAATTTTTTGATCGTTGGGATTCAAACCAATCATTTCTAGTGATATCAGCCAAGTTGTAGGCCTTCTTGGCCACTCTAATTGATAATGACCAATGGGTAGTGAGGCAGACGTGTCGACCCTAGGCCTAAAAATACCAAAAAATATATAACAAAGACAAAAATACAAAATGGGGACAAACCCACCACATAAAAACCTAAACTAAGCCTAGCTACGGGTTTTTATTCATTCCCAACAAGCTTAATGAGGTTCAATTAATTATTACTTAATTTGGTTCATTTTTACCCAAAACAAAAATAAATAAGAAGGGTTAAGGTTTGAGGGAGTACACGAGAAGATCTGGCTCCTCCACCTGAATATGCTTTTCCCTGTGTAGCCATGATCTTCCAAGTCATAGAAACACTCCAAATTACAAAATTCACTTTCACCTCAAAGCTCAAGAAAGCAAATTGACAACTAGAAAAGTGAAAAGACAAAACCCTAGATTAACTTTTATATTGCCTTGACCACTACTGACATCAGCGGCCCACATCGCTTGGCTTCTCAGGACTAAATTAGCCAATCCCAGGCCTTTGGTGGTCACTAGACATGATAGCAGCCGATATCCTAGATAAAAACAACCACATACCCTCCATGATGAGGAACAAAAACATTCAAATAAGCACATTTTCAAGACTTCTAGTCATCATAATGACCAAAATAACATAAAAATCACATAAAAACAAATTCTCGAGTAAGCCTCATATCCAATCACTTACTCTATCAACTTTGTGATTATAGAAACTTACACTCCATGTAATTTAGTACAACGAGTAAGTCACCATAAGGCTACTTGGGGAAAAAACATTCATTTTGGAATCACGATGTATCACTTCAAACCCAAAAAAGACCAAAATGGTCAAACTTCTACATGGGTGCGATAAAATCATCTTCATTCCTTTATGAAATCAAAAACACTAAGCCAAAGTGATGCAATATGAGCATAAACATAATCACTCATCCTAACTCCCTAAGAAGGCTATTGATGGCTGGACCACTCCTCAGGATAGGGATGTATGGTTATCATAAACAATTGGAATCACAATTGGATGTGGGTTCATACATTAAAGGAACAAATTCTAGAAAGGAACCAAATTAGTCATATTGGTTAAGCAACTTGTTGCTTCATTTATGGTCATTTATTCACCAATTCGTTGAGTGAAGAGGTAGTTCAAATCTTTAAAATAATCATAATTGAAATAAAAAAAGATCACTCGATCATAACAAAATCATGCTCATCCTACGAATCATTGCATACAATAATCACATAATTTCCCTTTTTTTGGGAACGTAAGTAGACATGACATCTTCAATTGTAGCTCTCCTACCATTCAAAACTGATGTAGCAACTAAAGCTACCCGATTGAGTTTGAGAAATGAGTGCAATTTAACATGGCTAGGCCACTGAGCTAAGTCCTTCGAATATTGAGGCAATGATTCAAAGGGTGCACACCACCTTGCATGATTGGCCCATCCAGCATTGATCAAACCATTCATCACCCTACACCCTACAAATAGATCAGTCTACATTTTTGCTTAGCATTGTGTTTTCCACACAATGCATCACAAAAAGGGACATATGTAGACACCTAAAACATGTCATGTTTAGGGGAGCTACTCATATAGGCACATTCATAAGATCATATGACATAATATTGGACTTTCCAAGAATAAAAAATGGTTCTCACCACTTATCTTGGGTATTCTGAGCCCATCCAAGCTTATCCACTCAAGACTAGAGTGGCCAGACCTTAGCTGCTCAAGCCTAGAGTGGATAGACCTTAGCCACTACAGATGACAATGGCCAGATATTAGCCACTACAGATGATAGTGGCTAAGCCATAAAAAGCATTTTCCTAATAGATATGCCCAATCACGGGTGGAAGTGGTAGTCTTCATGCAATAAAGGTGATCGGGAGTAACTTTGCATTCCCTTTCATGGCCAGTTCACATAGGAGACATGAGTTTGCATTTAGACTTCAGTTAATTGGTCTTTAAACATATAAAAGACAAAAATATTCTCATGCTAACATTCACTATGCATGAGGGATTCAATCATAGGGTTTTGAGGATAAACTTCAGGGTTTCACACACTTTAAAAGGTGCAAGCCTAAGAGCACCAGGAGGAGAGATATCAATATAGGAAAATAAGTCCAAATTTGAGGAGAGCTTTCAAGACTTGGAGAGCTTCCCTTGGAGATAAAATTTATGATGAAGCCCTGATAAATTGGAGAGCAAAACAATCACCATTTCAGAATATCATATAAAAGCTTTGATCCATAGCTTTGGAGCAAAGAGAACGAGATTCACTTTAGCGGCCACAGTCATTGGACAGTGGCCCATAGGCCTAGCTTAGGGTTTTAGACATTAGTTTCATTATTCTATTTAGCATATCATTAGCATAGCATCATTTCATTCATTCACATTCATAGCATTAGTTTCATTTGCACTTGCTTTCATTTGAGTATATTCATTGCTAACAACCTCATATGGGGAGGCAATCTCGAACATCTAAGCATGTGTTGTTGTTTCATTGCTCATAGGGCCACAGGTTCATTAGATGGAAGCTACAACATATGAGAGAAAATGGATACCTCTAGGAAATATTCTTCGAGAAGGAGGCATATGTAAGCCCTTATACATTTTCATGTGTAGGCTTAGCCGCTCTAGTCTACAATGGCCAAAAATCAACTGCTCTAAGCCACAGTGGCCAATAGAGCCTTAGCTGCTCCCGCTAACAATGTCTAGAAACCAGCCACTCTAGTTGACAGTGGCCAACACTGGAGTGTAGTAAAGGATAAAACCTTGGTTCTCTAAGCTAGATTAGAGGTTGGTACAACTTATCTGATATTTTATAGCTTTTTTTCTTCTTTTGTATGTGTAAAATAGTGAAATTAAAGCATATTTCTATTTGGGAATTGAAAGAATAAAAGAAGAAAGAATTAGGCATTTTGCATATCTTAGATCTTCTTTTATATTTCCACTAGGCATTGCTAGGAACAATGACTTATGCTTGAAAAGTTCACCCTAGGATCCAACGTGCTAGACATTGTATGTTATTTGCTTGCTTTGAGTTCTTGCAAGAGGCCATATTTGTGCAAAATAAAGTGCACCCATGCAAATCATAGTAGTTCATGCATATTTATGAATATTGAAATTTATTTTGCACTTAGGCATATAGGAAAGAGTCATTTCTACTATATTATGCACTTTACTTCATGCAAGCTTAAAATGAACACCACACACGCATGTATCATTTAAACATTGAGGAGTTGGATTTCATCACCAACCCTCAATTTAGTCCAGTGATGTTGGAATTCATCTCCTTCCATTGGTTTGCCCCCTAGATTCTCCTATAAATGGATTTAAGAACTTCTTCATAGTGACACTAAGTTACTTGTGTTCAAACTATCTCCCATTGTTGGAACATTCATTGGTTCAGAGTGGAAGAGCTAGGTGAACCCCCCATTGGGATTTTAGCGGTGTACCCTAGTATCTTTTGGGAAATAATGTTTGGCATGAGTACTCTTGATTATCACTATGGATGAGTCTCCTCATTTCCAAATCTAAAGCAAGAGAAAATAAAAAATAAAACATCAAAATACAGCAAACAGTTTAGGTCACACTTAAAATCGTAAGCAAGATAAACATTTGCTTGATATTGTTTGCACAACACAAAAGCTAAAGTTTTCAAAAAATATGGTCAAAAAAATAAGTAAAAACCCTCAGTTTGACGTTGAAGGGGGACTTTAGGCAACTCATACCCTTAGGTGAAGCCACAGTAACATTGAAAGACCTACTCAGAATACTGTGAGACATAGTTCCCTGAGTCTAGGAGGTGATAATTCAACACTTGGAGGATCTCCTCGAGAAACCCCAAGTAGGGAACCACAACATGAAACTACATCTCATAAACACAAAGAGACCTCATGACCATCATCATCAAGGAGACATGAGGAAACCTCAAGGGCTTCCTCTAAATGCACAAAAACTTCTCAGAGACATGAGGAAGCTTTAAGAGCTTCCTCCTTACATAGACATAAGGAGGTTTCTAGACCTCATTCTTCACATAGATACAATGATGTTTCCCCATATCCATCCTCATGGAGGATATAGAGGGCTAAAAAACCCTCATCACCACAAAGACACACAAGAGTCAAAATATCTCAACATTCACATGCAACACTTAGAATAGATTAGCCCACTAAGGGGCAGGAAACTAGAAACACATCTAGTAATAGACATCAAACATAAGATATCCTTCAAATAAGAGGAAGGATTCCATTAGACTATTGCCTCATTGGAGTGGATGGCACCCCATGGGATCAGCCATGGAAAATAAGACATTTGGATGAGTTGGATCGGTTGCACCCAAGGCCACCACCCGAAACTATAGCCACAGAGAATTCTACACCTGGAAGTTCATGAACTATGACTTCTAAGCCCACTTCTCAAACTAGTGGTGCTGTAGGGTGATTTCACAGTAAACATACAGAGTTTTACCATAGATACACCCAATAATATACTAAAAAATCACACTTGCTAGCCAAATCAAAGAGAAAATAGAAACCTATTCGAGGAATCTGCAAATTAGAACTACAAGAATGGAGTCAGATAAGCATGAGTTTTCTATGACCGCACAAATAAACCATATGTGATGGTTATAAAATTCCTTGCATAAGGAGCAAGAGCTTGTATAATATCTTGAACATGATAAACAAAGAGAGTGGGTGTTATGCAAACATGAGCAACACTTAAGAGAGCAAGCTAAGCAGCTAGCTCATAGCAACCAACAAGCAAATAGAAATCAATGTGCTGACTCACAACAGAATGGGCACACTAGACAATAAAGTGACCCACACCAAAATAACCCTCTAAATCATGAGTGGAATCAAACTAGGGGGAAATGGTAGACTTCATAAATCAGTATCAGGCATATCCTGGATCCCTTCATAGGAAGGAATAAAATAGAGCAAATCAAATGAATAGAGTGCTACCTCCACCATCACCATGGGGGGTTTGCAAGAGGAAGAAATCCTTACTTCAAAGGTATTTCAAGAGCTTACTAAAAATATGAAATCCTTTGAGAAACAAGAGGCTGCTAGGAGCCAACCAACATTGAGCAAAATACACAACCAACCATTGTGTCCATTAGTTCCTAGCCTTCCCTATCCTAAGCATTTTGATATGCCTAGGCTAGAGAAGTTTAAAGGTGAAGAAGATGCACAAGAGCATGTCACAAATTTCACAAATGCATGTTGTCATCTCAAATAAAATGATGCTCTTATGCTAAGGACATTCATCATGACATTTTCAGGTGCAGCCATCCAATGGTTTAACCAATTGCCCAAGCATAGCATATCCAACTTTGAACAACTGGTGAATGCTTTTTTAAAGCATTTCTCATTTGGTGCTAAGAGGATAGTAAACCTCTCAGAATTGGATAATTTAATATATTATGATGATGAGCCAGTAATAGATTACGAGAATAGATGGAGAAAAGTCATGGCAAAATTACCATTCTTCCTCCCCACAGAGGAAATCATCTGGATGTTCACCAAGAATTGTTCCAAACATATTTCCCTCTTGATACAACTATAAAAATACCCCTCATTTGAGGAAGCTTTGACACAAGCCAAACTCATTGAGGACATACAAGTAGATGAGGGAACCATAAAACTCCAAACCAAGGAGTGGAACAAAAAAGATAAGAATGAAAAATATAAGCAGAAGTAGGTCAACCTTGCTCTAGTCAATCAAGTGGTAGTGGCTATGCCTAAGGATAGGGCTGCAAAACAGCCCTAGAATTATCAAGCATAGTCCTCACCAGCCAACTATGTTCAAAAGAGCAATCAGGGTTGAAACAAAGAATGCAAACCCCCTCATTATTTTATGCCATTGATAGAATCAATGCAATCAATCTTCAATCAGTTGATCAATGTGGGAAAGGTTAGATTCCTTGATATACCTCTTATAGATCCCAACCATCCTAAGCCAAAAGGATATAGGTAAGATCAATTCTACCCATATCACATGATACCGAAGCATAATATCGAAGTTTGTGTTAGTTTCAAATATCAGGTGCAAAACATGATTGATGTGGGAGAACTAAAAGTGGACAACCTGCTGGTATCTACAAAAATCCACTACCAAACCATGAGGTCCCTAGATTGCAAGGGGCCCAATTCAATCAAGTATGAGTTGATATACCTACCCAAAAACATATTGGGATGGTCAAAATTGTCAATATAACAACCAGGAGTAGATGGTATGGTCAACCTCAACCTCCTACAACTCCCATAAATTTCCTAGCTACACCAAGGTAGAGGCAAGGGTAAAAAAACCTTCCAGGTCTATCAAATTGACTTGTGGTAACTATCTGGAGTAGACTTGAGCAAAACTTACAAACAAATCTGGCTAAGATATCCATTTATGAGCTCATACAATAGTCCCCAAAGTACAAGGAGACCTTGATGGAGATTTTAAGGTCAGTTGAGATCCAACTGCAAGATCCAAATGCATTCACCCATTTTTTGGGACAAGTACAAGAATTCCAAGAACCTGTAATTCAATTCTATGATTATGAGATTAAGATAATATCTATTGCCTTACCAGACCCTCCGTTGAACATTGTGGCATCAATAAATGATTTACCTTTTAAGCGGGTCTTGATCGATATAGGTTCGTCAATCAACATCATCACAACAATGGCAATAGAACACCTTAAGATACCCAAGTCCAATATCATTCTAGGAGCCTATACATTAAGAGCTTTCAATGATGATTTATGCAATACTATGGGAATAATAGTCCTACCTATCAAGGTGGTGCATAAGACCATCCTCGTGATGTGTCATGTCTTGGAAGGGGCCATGCAATACAATATCCTCCTAGGGAGACCTTGGATAAGGGACATGAAATGTGTTCCTTCAATTTTACACCAATGTGTCAAGTATGTGCATGATAACAAAGTCTACATGGTGTTGGCTGATGAGGAGCCATTAAAGTATGTTCATCAAGTGGATTGTCTAGAAGAATTTGTGATTCCTTCTGCTCACTTGTCTATAGAACCCTTATCTCCAGCTACACAACTGAGTAACAAAGACAAAGGGGTATGAAAAGACCTATCTATATCAATGCCTCATCTTGCACATAAAGTGGCCAATGATTCTAATCAACCATAAATGCCTAAATTGAAAAAAATTAGAAGCTAAAGGCACCTATGGTTGAGGCAAAAAAACTCAAGAAAATGCTAACCATAGCTATTGAAGAAGGTCCAAGTCCCATGGATGAAGAATATCATCAAGACCAAGTCGAAGACGATGACTACCACCCCTCTTCACCAGTGTCATCCATGGGGTCATCCACCTCACATACGACTATACATTTGGAAAGCATAGGGATAGGAGAGTATCTTGTGTATAACATGGCCTTTACACCTATCATAGAGTCTACACAAGATATGGAACATCCAAAGGATCTAAGGTTGCTAGTTTAAATAGTGGTTCCACTTGGAATCCCTCCCAATCAGACAAATTTTGTCTACACTGGACTAGACTGCACCCATAATTCTATGGAAGAAGAAGAGGACAATGATGAATTATTCACTGTTAATGTTTGTTACCTATGTAATCTTGAGTTTTCTTTAAGTTACTTTGAACACTACCTTTGGCATGGTTATGATCTTGGTATATATGATCAGGGGCATAGGCAGCCACTCAAGCCATAATGCTAGCTTCCCACTGATAGATTTGGGGTAGGATATCACATCATAGGTCGATATGAATCTCTAGAAAAAGCCTTATATTTAGATTGGGGTTAGGAGAAAACATCAATTTTATTCCTTACCACCCACTAAGTTCAATACTTACGTGTAATAGACAAGTGGTCACGGTGAACATCCCACCGCCTAAGACTTATCATCCAAGACTCACAATTGAGGCCATCCTAGTGGGTTACAACTCATGGGATGATGAGCAAGAAGAAAATGGATATGTGCCAAGTGATGATGAAGCATAAGAGGGCTTGGCCTATCATAGGCCTCACTACTTATGAAGACTTACTTGGTCCATCCACAACGAGAGTGGATACATATCAGATGAAAGTGACTATGAGTCAGAGGACTCAATAGAGAGAGCCTAATTAGGGGTAAGAAAATGGCCCCATGACTTGGGATAGCATACTAATGCAAATGGATTCTTCATAAGTGACGAAGAGTATGAGGATGAAACAGAGATGGCTTACTTAGAACCAAGACATGATCCCCTTGTCTTAGGGCCACACACTAATGCTAATGGCTTTTGGATAAGTGATGATGATTTTGAGGATGATACTGATATGGCCTATCTTGGACCTCACCATTTATGACAAGTCAATATATTGGTGGAAATATAAGTGACACTTTGTGCCATAGACCATGGCTTGCAATTTTTAGGGAGACCTGTTGACTTAGCTATCATTCATCGATGTTCAATCCCTCTCCACCAAAATTTAGGGAATTCTTAGAACCCAATGATCCTATTGTTAGCATGGCTCATGGGCCAGATCTAGAGATTCCCATTCCTCTAGAGTGTCATTTCGAGCATGGAAGGGAAACCTCTGAGATAATATTTCATCCATGTGGTCTTGAATATTTCATCCCATCCATCAATACAATCTCTATTGATTTTACCACTCCACTTCATAACCCAGCCGATTCCACAAAACCTTTGTGTATTGACACAGAGATGATTTATTGGGACCGCACTGATTCATCCATAAAGCCTAAAGATCTTTTCTCTAATGAAGAGATGTTACAACCATTTCATTTTGCACCAGGTTGTTCCCATGATGTATTCCATGCTAGTTTGGATCCTGAGTCAATAGGACCTATAAATCCCACCGATGACATTCACTTGATACCCATGCCTCACCAGTTGGATGATGGGTCACATATGGCTATAGAAGTGACTTTCAAAGTGGACATTAGTGATGATCCTACTCAACCAAATAAAGTCAAGTTCGAAGAAAGTCTATCTCCAGAAGAACAAGCCATCATAATTCCTTTCCTGAAAGAAAGGCCAAATATGTTTTCTTGGACTTACAAGGATATGCCTAGGATAGATCGAAAGTTAGTCATTCACAAACTTTCCTTGGACCCCATGAAGAAACCAATCAAGAAGAAATTGAGAAAAATGCATCCCACCGTCACTTTTATGGTAAAGAATGAATTGCAAAAACTATTGGATGTAGTTTTCATAGTTCTTATTGACTACCCTGAGTGTCTATCGAACATGGTGCCCATGGTAAAATCCTATGGAAGAGTATGTATCTGCATAGACTTTAGAGACTTAAATAGGGTAATTCCAAAGGATTTGTTCCTATTCCCAAACATAGATGCTATTATGGATGTGATCGTAGGTCACAAAATGCTCTCCCTAATGGATGATTTTTTTGGATACAACCAGATCCAGATTAAACCCGAGGATCAACATAAAACCACTTTCATTACTCCATGGATAAAATTATGTTACAAAGTGATGCCATTTGTTATCAAGAATTTTGGTGCCACATATCAATGGGCCATGACATACATATTCCATGACTACATGCATAAGATATTAGAATATTACATGGATGACTTACTTGCCAAGTCCTTGTTGTGGCAAGAGCATGTTGAAGTCCTTAGAAAAGTATTTAATCGCCTCATTGAGCACAATGTCATATTGAATCCTAAGAAGTGTGTTTTCAGCATAACTTTTGGAAAATTTTTAGGATTCATAGTTTCTAAGAGAGGCATTGAAGTCGATCCTGCAAAGGTAAAACCTATACTGGAAATGGCCGCCCCTACCAACATTAGAGAATTAAGAAGCCTACAAGGAAAAATAGCATCCATAAAAAGGTTCATTGCACAATTATTAGATAAGTGTCATCCCATAAACCAATTGCTACACAAGGATATCCCATTTCGTTGGGATGGAGAGTCCCAACAAGCCTTTGCAGAGATCAAAACTTATCTGGTGACATCACCAGTGTTGGCTCCACCAAGGCCAGACATACCATTCTTGTTATATATATCGACTATTGATCTTGCTTTAGGCACCATGTTGGCCCAAAATAACGTGCAAGACAAAGAGCAAGCCATATATTACATTAGTCTCACATTGGTAAGTTATGAGATAGGGTATGCGTATGTCAAAAAGTTATGTTTAGCAGTGGTATTTGCAACTCGAAAGTTGCAACACTACATGTTGAACCATACGACCTATGTTATATAAAAAAAAATCATTTTCTGTACATGATGAGCAAGACATCACAATACACGTACCACAAAGTGGATCATGCTATTGACAGAATTTGATTTATATTTTATAAGCCAAAATTCCATCAAGGGACAAGTCATAGTAGATCAATTAGCAGAGGTGCCTCTTCAAGATAACAAGCCTCTCACCATAGAGTTACCTGATGATGCGGTTCATTATCAGATCTTCCAAAACTCAAAGAACCTAAGAAGGAAAGATACATGTCATTATTCTTTGATGGTTCAAAGTGTGAACAAGGGGGTAGATTAGGGATTGTCTTTATCACACCATAGGGTAATCCATTGCCCTTATCATTCAAACTAGACTTCCCTTGCATAGACAACAACATAGAATATGAGACATTGATCTTGGGACTTCAAACAACCATAGCAATGGGCATTAAACTATTTAATATCTTTGGTGACTCCTTGCTCATAGTAAACCAAGTCAAAGGATTATTCCAATGCAGGTGCCCACTCCTAAAATCTTACAAGGAACTTGTTGACACTTACCTAACCCAGCTAGAATGGTAATACATTGAGGCAATACCTCGTAAGTTATTTTGGGGTCCCTTCGAAGATAATATTGGATAATGGGCCATATTTCAAGAACAAAAATGTGCATTATTTAATGAACAAATACCATATTTAGCATAGTTTTTCAACACCTTATTATCCGTAAGCAAATGGGCAACCAAAATCCTAAAAAAAAATAATAGTCTCCATATTAAGAAAAATAGTGCAAGAAAATCACAAGGATTGGCACATACAATTACCTTTGGAACTATGGGCATATAGGACTAGTGTACGGATGCCCATTGGGGCAACACCGGTTTTACTTGTATATGGCATTGAGGCCATCATGCCACTGGAGTTGGAAATTCTAACTTTATGCATAATATTGAAGGACTTCATTTATGATGATACCGCGTGGTAAGGCCACCATGATCAGTTGATGCTTCTTGATGAACGACGAGTCAATACTTTAGAGCATATTCATGTTTACCAAGATTGCCTTGCGTGATCTTACAATAGTAAATTCCATTTAAGATATTTCAAAATTAGGGATCTTGTGCTCAAAGAGAACCAATAGAATTCTAATTTACCGCCACACCTGCAAGACAAATTCATGATAAATTGGATAGGGCCCTACATGATTTCAGAAAGGATTGGGCCTGGAGCATATCACCTTACATAATTGGATGGTTTTGAAGAGTCTGGACCCCTCAATATCATTCACTTGAAGTCATTCTACACATAAAACAAAAAAACACAAAAAAATTCAAATATGTCAAAAACACAAAAACATTGTAAAGAATAAAAAATACAAACAAATCAAAAACAAAACACAAAAAAAAAACTCATTCCAATAAAAATGCTCCAAGGGTATCCAAGCCACTTTGTCAAATTCAAATCAAAATGCTCCAAGGGTATCCAAGTCGCTTGGTCAAATTCCAATCAAAATGCTCCAAGGGTATCCAAGCTGCTTGGTCAAATTCCAATCAAAATGCTCCAAGGGTATCCAATCCTCTTGGTAAAATTCCAATAAAAATGCTCCAAGGGTATCCAAGCCGCTTGGTCAAACTCCAATCAAAATTCTCCAAGGGTATCCAAGCCACGTGGTCAAATTCCAATCAATATGCTCCAAGGGTATTTCATGCTACTTGGTCAAAAATAAAAATCCCCAAAGGCACAATAAGCCCTTTGGTCACATTAATTCAAAAATACAAAAATAAAATAAAATCAAAAACACAAAAATAATTGCATATACATGTTGCATCCACATAGTTGCATTACATTATCATTTCCATTACATTCGCATATGGTATGATCATAGTATTACAAGTAATGCCACAGTTTGTATCATAAATCACAACAAAATCCACCATCATACATTCATTCATGTGGGTAATTGTGTTTCTCAACACAACCATATCAAAGTTGCTATAAGAAACGGGCTAAGGTTTTCTAGTTAATCAACCATATCTAGAGGTCTTATCATTTTTTGTGAAAATCCATATTGATTAGTAGATAATAAGGAATAGTCATGAAAACCTTAGATATTTAGAAACCCATAACTAATTGAAACACTAAAATCCTAGCTATACAAGGGAATATGAAAGTTGCATATAGGGTTCTAATTTACCTTAAGTGAAAAGGGTCATCCTTGCTTATCCCCCTATGCAACCAGTTCAAAAGTGCTGAGAATTGGCAAAAGGACAAGTTCTGCCCTACCTAGAAATGAGTGATTATCATCACTGCATACATTATTTGCTTACATAAAAATAAGCAAAATCTCAAAACAAAATCCAAATTCAAATCTCAAAATTCAAAATCTTCAAAATTCAAACATCAATGCCAAAAGAAAAAAAGCAAAATAAACAGTGATTATCATCACTACAAGAAACCCTTGCTCAAAAGAAAACAAAAAAATTAGTAAAATAAATAGTGATTTTCATCACTAGACATGAGCAAGTATCCCAAGTCAAAATAAAGAAAAGAAGGGAATGGAACTTGAATCCCTGGAATTCTCAACACAACTAAACCAAAAGCACGATGATATGTCTAATACAAAGGCATTATACATTTATAAAGACCAATGTTTGAATGTGGATGAGCTAGCTTTAGGCAACCCATGGTCACCTAGTGGTATAGTCCAACTGAGTCCAACATAGGATAATATGAAAAATTGATATTCCCCAATCTTAGCAATGGGCTAAAAGAATCCCGCCTGATAGCAGAGGAAAATATTGCTTTCTATCTAAATATATTCATTTGCACACATAGGGACAATGAATCCATAGTTCCATGATGAAAGTATTGCTTCTTCAAAAGTCTAGTATGGTCAGTACGCAACTATTGAATACACTAAGAGCTTTCAATGATGATTTATGCAATACTATGGGAACGATAGTCCTACCTATCAAGGTGGGGCATAAGACCATCCCCATGATGTGTCATGTCTTGGAAGGGGCCATACAATACAACATCCTCCCAGGGAGACCTTGGATAAGGGACATGAAATATGTTCCTTCAATTTTACACCAATGTGTCAAGTATATGCATGATAACAAAGTATACATGGTGTTAGCTGATGAGGATCCATTCAAGTATATTCATCAAGTGGATTGTCTAGGAGAATTTATGATTCCTTCTGATCAATTTTTTGTAGGACCCTCATCTCCAGCCATGCAACTGATTAACAAAGACAAAGGGGTACGAAAAGACCCGTCTGCATCAACACCTCATCTTGCACACAAAGTGACCAATGCTTCTAATCAACCATCAATGCCTAAACCAAAAAACAATAAGAAGCTAAAGGCACCTATGGTTGAGGAAAAAAAACTCAAGGAAATGCTAACCATAGCTATTGAATAAGGTCCAAGTCCCATGGATGAATAAGATCATCAATACCAAGTTGAAGATGAGGACTACCATCCTGCTTTGCTAGTGTTATCCGTGGAGTCATCCACCTCACATACGCTTATACATTTGGCAAGCACAGGGATAGGAGAGTATCTTGTGTAGAACATAACCTTTACATCTATCATAGATTCTATGCAAGATATGGGATGTCTAAAGAATCTAAGGCCGCCAGCTGAAATAATGGTTCCTCTTGGAATCCCTCCCAATCAAACAAATTTCATCTATCCTAGACCAGACTGCATTGATAAGTCTAAAAAATAAGAAGAGGACAATGATGAATTATTCACTATTAATTTTTGATACCTCTCTAATCCTAAGTTCACTTTAAGCTACTTTGAATGGTGCCATTGGCATGGTTACAGTCTTGGTATATATGATCAGGGTCGTAGGCGGGCCACTCGAGCCACAATACCAGCTTCCCACTGACAGATTTGGGGTAGGCTATCACATCAAAGGTTGAGATAACTCTCTAAAAATAGCCTTAGATATATTGAGCTTGGGGTTAGAAGAATATATTTATTTTATGACTTACCACCCACTAAGTTTAAGACCTATGTGCAATAGACAAGTGGCCACAGTAAGCATACCACCACCTGATACTTATCATCCAAGACTCATAATTGAGGCCATATCAATGGGTTACAACTCATGGGATGATGAGAAAGAAGAAAATATATGTGTTCCAAGTGATTATGAAGCACAAGAGAGCCTTGGCCTATCATGGGCCTCGCTACTTACGAAGACTTACTTGGTCCATCCACAAAGAGAGTGGATACATATCAAATGAAAATGACCATGAGTCAGAAGAATCAATAGAGAGAGCCTAATTAGGGGCAAGACAATGGCCCCATGACTTGGGATAGCATACTAATGCAAATGGATTATTCATAAGTTATGAAGAGTATGATGATGAAATAGAGATGGCTTACTTAGAGCTAAGACATGATACACTCATCTTAGGGCCACACAATAATGCTAATGGCTTCTTGATAAGTGATGACAATTTTGAGGATGAGACTGAGATGGCCTATCTTGAACCTTGTAATTTATGACAAGTCAATATGTTGGTGGAAATAGAAGCGACACTTCGCGCCATAGACCCTGGCTTGTGATTTTTAGGGAGACCTATTGACTTAGCTATCATTCATCACATGGTAAATCCCCCTCTACCAACATTCAATGAATTATTAGAACCCAATGATTCTATTGTCAGCCCAACTCATGGAATAGATCCAGAGATTCCCATTTCTCTAGAGGCTCATCATGAGCATGGAATAGAAACCTTTGAGATAATATTTCACCCATGTGGTCCTAGATATTTTATCCCATCCATCAATACAATCTCCATTTATTTGACCACTCCACTTCATAACTCAGCCAACCTAGGTAAACCTTTGTGTCTTGACATAGAGATTATTTATTGGAATCGTGATGATTCACCATTAGAGCCTAAAGATATTTTCTCTAATGAAAATATATTACAACTGTTTCATTTCACACCAAGCTGTGCCCATGATATATTCCATGCTAGTTTGGATCCTAAGTCAGTAGGACCTATAAATCCCACTGATGACATCCATTTCATACCCATGCCTCACCAGTGGGATGATGGGTCACATATGGCTATAGAAGTAACTTTCAAAGTGGATATTAGCAATGATACTACTCAACCAAAGAAATTCAAGTTCAAATAAATTCTATCTCCAGAAGAACAAACCATCATAATTCCTCTCCTAAAAGAGAGGCTAAATCTGTTTTCTTGGACTTACAAGGATATGTCAGGGATAGATCCAAAGTTATTCATTCACAACCTTTAATTGGTCCCCATGAAGAAACCAGTCAAATAGAAGTTGAGAAAAATGCATCCCACCATCTCTTTGATGGTAAATAACGAATTGCAAAAACTATTGGATGCAATTTTCATAGTTCCTATCGACTACCCTGAGTGGGTATCGAACATGGTGCTCGTGGGAAAACCTGACGAAAGAGTTCGTATCTACACAAAATTTAGAGACTTAAATAGGGCAACTCCAAAGGATTTGTTCCCATTTCCAAATATAGATGCTCTTGTGGATGCAACCGTAGGTCATGAAATGCTCTCCCTAATGGATGGTTTTTCTGGATACAACTAGATTTGAATTAAACTTGAGGATCAACATAAAAATGCTTTCATTACTCCATGGGGAACATTTTGTTACAAAGTGATGCCATTCGGTCTCAAGAATGCTGGTGCCACATATTAGTGGGTCATGACATACATATTCCATTACTACACGCATAAGATCTTAGAAGATTATATGGATGACTTACTTACCATGTCCTTGTTGTGATAAGAGCATGATGATGTCCTTAGGAAAGTCTTTAATCGCCTCATTGATAACAATGTCAGATTGAATCCTAAGAAGTGTGTTTTCTATGTAACTTCTGGAAAAAATTTAGGATTCATTGTTTCTAAGAGAGGCATTGAAGTCGATCCTACAAAGGTAAAACCTATACTAGAAATGACTACCCCTATAAAAATTAGGGAATTAATAAGCCTACAAGGCAAAATAGCATCCATCAAAAGGTTCATTGCATAATTATTAGATAAGTGTCGCCCATGAACCAATTTATACATAAGGATGTCTTGTTTTGTTGGGATGGAGAGTCCCAAAAAGCCTTTGTAGAGATCAAAAATTATCTGGTGACATCGCCAATGTTGTCTCCACCAAGGCCAGACATACCATTCTTGTTATATATATCGGCTATTGATCTCGCTTTGGGCACCATGTTGGCCCAAAATAATGTGTAAGACAAAGAGTAAGCCATATATTACATTAGTCGCACATTGGTGAGTTATGAGCTAGGGTATGCGTATGTCGAAAAGTTGAGTTTAGCAGTGGTCTTTGCAACTCAAAATTTGTGACACTACATGTTGATCCATACAACCTATGTTATATCAAAAACAAATCCTTTGTAGTACATGATGAGCAAGACATATCATAATATGTGTACCACAAAGTGGATCATGCTATTGATAGAATTTGATTTATATTTTATAAGCCAAAAGTCCATCAAGGGACAAGTCATAGCAGATCAATTAGTAGAGGTGCCTCTTCAAGATAGCAAGCCTCTCACCATAGATTTACCTGATGATGTGATCTTTGCACTATCATATCCACCAGAACTCAAAGAACCTAAGAAGAAAATAGACATGTCATTATTCTTTGATGGTTTGAAGTGTGAACAAGGGGGTAGAGTAGGGATTGTATTTATCACACCATAGGGCAATCCATTGCCCTTATCATTGCCCTTATCATTCAAACTATACTTCCCTTGCACATAAAACAACATAGAATACGAGGCATTGATCCCGGGACTTCAAAAAACCATAGCAATGGGCATTAAAATATTTAATATCTTTGGTGACTCCTTGATCATAGTAAACCAATTCAAAGGATTGTTCCAATGCAGGTACCCACTCCTAAGATCTTACAAGGAACTTGTTGACACTTACCTAACCCAGCTAGAATGGTATGACATTGATGCAATCCCTCATACGTCAAAAAAATTTACAGACACCATGGCATATTTGGGATCCTTAATCCCTTAGAATCCATATGTTGATTTCACAACCATTCATGTGAAAGTACTCACATTGTTTGCAATATAGTATGAGGTTATTGACAACCTAGAGTCAGTCAACATGATCCAAACCAAGCCAAATCAGGATTGGTCATTCAAAGTTAGAGCCTTCTTGCAAATGGCCCCTTGGGAATATTTGATCTCTCAAGGTCCCATGGAATGTGGAACAACCATTCAACATAGGGTTGTTTCCCAATCAATGTTCACAAATGATAGATCACAATAAGAGCATGACATTCTATCCATAGAGACTATGGCTTATTAGGATTGGATATTCCAGCTACTAGACTTCATAAAGATCAAAATAGTACCTCAAGGTCTATCGCATATCAAAATATGAACATTCAAATATAAATAAAAAACATACATATTTCTAGGAGAAATCCTCTACAGACGAGGATATGATGGAGTACTACTCCATTATCTTGATCCCCAAGAAGCATCCTGGGCTATTTCACAAGCTCATGATGGTACATACATAGGACATTTTAGTGGCATGGCCATTGTTAAGCACATATTAAGAATGGGTTACTATTGGACCACCATGGAAAAATACTATTGCAAATATGTCAAGAAATGCATTAAGTGTCAGCATCATGCAAATCTCATTCACTTGCCATCACAAGCCTTACAACCCATCGAAGAAGCATGGTCATTCTTGCAATGGGGACTAGACTTGATTGGGAAAATCTTGCCCCCATCCTTAGGTCGACACACATGCATTATAATGGCCATTGAGTACTTCACTAAATAGGTTGAAGTGATCCCCCTAACATTGACAACTGGACCAAGGATTGTGGAGTTTATACTCCACAATATCATAAGTCATTTTGGGGTCCCTTCAAAGATAATATCAGATAATGGGCCATCTTTCAAGAACAAAAATATGCATGCTTTAATGAAAAAATACCATATTTAGCATAGTTTTTCAATGTCTTATTATCAACAAGCAAATGGGCAAGTAGAAGCCTCAAATAAAACAACAGTCTCCATCTTGAGAAAAATAGTGCAATAAAATCACAAGGATTGGCACATACAGTTGCCTCTGGCACTATGGGCATACAAGACTAGTGTATGGATGCCCACTTGGGCAACACCATTTTCACTTGTATATGGTGCTAAGACCATCATGGTACTGGATTTGGAAATTCCAACTCTGAAAAGGATGAAAATCCAACTAAGAGTTCTATTATTTACAAATCATTATATAGGCACTAATGGCCCAAAATACATAACCAACCCATGAAATCATGGATTTGATTCACACGCTTCATCCAAAAGCTACAAAGGTGCAAAGGAGATGCACGTAAACTTCTAAGTTAAGATTGCTAACTAGAAGATCCATTTTAGCTAACTTGAAGCACACACTTCCTACTTGAGTTCACACTTGCTAACTAACACTCTAAAAGACAACTAGTAGACAACTAGTGCCCACAAGTGCATGTGAGAAAGAGACTCACTTACAATATGAATTTGCTAGAAATAAACTAAGAAAACCTAAGCTAGGAACTACTAGAGGGGTCATATGAAAGATCATACATCAATCCTCATCATGCCTCCCCACAATAGAAGCATTGGACTCCAATGCTTTCAAAAGAATAGGAAAGTCACGGGACATCTGATGAAAAGAAATCCAACGAGCCTGATGCGGCAGCTGTCCTCGCCGAGCCACAAGATATGAGGTGGTAGACCCCTGACGAGTCTGTCGAGTCTTCGTGTCATAGATCTGATCTGCATCCAATGGTAACTGTGCTTCAGGAACCACGTCCACAGGATGACTGATAGCTGGTGCAGTCTCCAATGTAGAGTCAAAGTACAACTTCAAGAGATCCACATTGACGACGTCATGAATTCCCAAGTGTGCGGGAAGATCAAGGCGAAAAGAATTCTCGGACACCTGTTGAAGAATAGTATAAGGCCCATAGCGAATTGGTTTGATTTTGCTATGAGTCTTATCAGTGAAACGTCGCTTGTCAAGATGCAACCAAACTTTATCACCAACCTGAAAAGGATGAGGAATTTGATGTCGATCCATGGCCTTTTTTGGCTGCTGTTGTGTCTTTTGCAAAATCTCAACCACCTTTGATTGAAGATTGTGCAAGTGTTGAAAAAATGAGTGTGCCTTGTCTTGCTCCTTCTGAAGATGTGAAGTGACAGGAGAAGGCAAAGATAAAGGTAACTCATAAGGTGCCAAGGGCTGAAATCCCATACAAACTTCAAAGGGTGAATGACCTGTAGAAGAGTGTAGGGCCCTATTATAGGCATGTTCAATATGCGTGAGACTCAAGTCCCACTTTGCTGGTGAAGCGTGATGATAGATTCACAAACTTTGCACAAGTGTACGGTTTACCACTTCAGTCTGCCCATCGGATCGCGGATGATAGGCGGTAGAAAAGTTAAGGGAAACTCCCAAAATCTTCCACAAAGAATGCCAAAAGTGACCCACAAAGCGTGAATCACGATCCGAGATAATGCTGGTAGGTAGACCAAAGGAACGCCAAATGCTATCAAAGAAAAATTGAGCTAAGTCTGATGCAGAACTCGTCTTGCGGCATGGAATGAACTTAGCCATCTTGTTGAATCTATCAACCACCACGAACACACAATCATGTTGGCGCACTGTCATAGGAAAACCACTAACCAAGTCCATGGAAATGCTTTCCCAAGGATGAGAAGGAATGGGCAAAGGCATGCCTAAGCCAAACTTTCTATTAGCTGGTTTTGAGCGACAACAAACTGCACACTGCTTGAGAAATCTCAACACATCCCTCTGCATTTTTGGCCAATAGAAAAATCGTTGCAAATGATGAAGTGTTTTATGCTTCCCAAAGTGACCACCATAAAGTGTAGAATGAGCTTCCTTAAGAAGCGACACTCGAGGTTCACAAGGAACACAAACCTTGTCCAATTTGTAGAGAAGTCCTTCTTTGATGTAGAAATCTTGGAAAGGACGCAAATTGGAAGAAGAAGGCTTACTCACTTGCTCAAATATTTTTCCAAAATCAGGATCCTGAGAATACTGATTAGGCCAAGTTTGAAATCCCAAGTGTGAAGTGGACATGACTGTTAAGGCAAGAGCGGTTGGAGGCCTACTCAAACAATCAGCAACTGTATTACTCTTCCCCTTTTTGTACTTGATCACCAAGTGAAATTGTTGGAGGTAAGAGGCCCACTTCATATGTCTTGATTCTTCAATTTTACTTTGAGATTGTAAAAACTTGAGAGGCATATGATCAGTGTGTACTACTGTATCTTTTCCCAAAAGATAGTGTCTCCAGTACTTAATGGCTTGAACTAAAGCATACAACTCCTTGTCATATGTAGAATAGTTCAACTTAGCAGCAGAAAAGGTTTCTGAATGATAAGCAACTGGATGACCATTCTCGCTTGAGCACAGCTCCTAAGGCAACTTTAGAGGCATCTGTTTCAATCTCAAAAGGTTGAGAAAGGTCAGGTAAAGTTAACACAGGTGTTGTACACAATTTATTTTTGAGTTTCTCAAAGGCAACTTCTTGGCTTTTCTCCCAATGAAATGGAGTTTTGGACTTAGTGAGATAATGCAATGGAGTTGCAAGGGTGGAATATTGAGGAATGAACTTGCGATAAAAATTTGCAAGTCCTAGGAAACTCCTTAACTCAGTGAGAGTTGTTGGAGGGGACCACTTAAGCAAAACATCAACTTTAAGGGGATCTACCTGAATTCCACTCTCACTAATCACATAGCCAAGGTAGGAAACTGAAGTATTGCCAAAAGAACACTTGGAAGAGTTGGCATATAATTGATTCTTCGCAAGAAGATCAAGGGTTTGCTGGATATGCCTAAGGTGTTCCTCCCAAGTTTTTGAGAAAATCAATATATCATCAAGATATATGATGACAAATTTGTCAAGGACTTCACGAAATACATCATTCATCAACCTCATAAAGGTTGCAGGAGCATTAGTAAGACCGAAGGGCATGACCAACCATTCAAAGAGGCCCATCTTCGTCTTAAAAGTTGTCTTCCATGTATCTTCAGCTTGAATTCGCACTTGATGATATCCACTTTTGAGATCTATTTTTGAAAAGAACTTAGCTCCTTGAAGCTGATCTAATAAATCATCAATACGGGGTAAGGGATATCTATTCTTCACAAAAATTCTGTTCAATGCACGAAAATCAATGCATAATCTCCAAGTGCCATCTTTCTTAAGAACTAACAAAATAGGTGATGCACAAGCAGAAGTACTTTCCTTAATGAAACCCTTAGACAACAAATCTTCTATTTGCTTTTTTATTTCTTCATTTTGCAAAATAGATTGTCTATACATGGGAGCATTAGGAAGAGAAGAACCTGGAATTATTTCAATGTTGTGATTAATTGTGCGAATTGGAGGAAGAGACTTTGGCTCCTGAAATATGTGTGAATAACTTTGCAATATTTTATCCATTGAAGAGTGTTGCTTTGTAATGGATGTAGATGTAGAAGTGTTTTGAGAGCGAATGAAAATTAGAGCAACATCACCACCTTTCTTAATTACTCGTTTCGTTTGCTTGGAACTTAGAATGATATTAGGAGTGTTGGTGCTTTTAATGAGAAAGACCTTACCATATTTTTGAAGTGTGTAGGTTCTTTTAAAAGCATCATAAACAGCTCTCCTATCATACTGAAAAGGTTGTCCAAGCAAAATCCCACAACAATCCATAGGAGTCACATCACAAGTGACTTGATCTATGAACTGTGGGCCAAGTGCAAATTTTAAAGTGCAAGTGTGAGTGATTTTTGAGCCTCTTCCACTATCCTTCCAACCCAAAGAATAAGGTTGAGGATGAGGCTCCATAGGTAACTTCAAACGCTCGACAATGGACCTCGCAATTAGATTTTTATACGAGCCATTGTCCACTATACAATCAGTTGCAAAGTTGTGAAGTAAATGGGCTCTAGTGATGAACAACGCATCACGAGCCCCATCTGAAGAACTTACATTTACTAAGGTAACTTCATTAAGCTTACCTCGTAATTCCGTATATACTCTACTCTCTCCTACAGACTCAAGGGGACCCTTGGAAGCATCCTCCTCTTGAGTAGTAATCACTAAACTCTTCTTTTTGAGCTTAAAGCAATCAGCTTTCTCATGCCCTTTCTTCTTACAATAATTGCAAAATTTCTTAGAAGAAGAAGATGAAGATTTAGAAGAAGAAGAAGAAGGAGTAGAAGCGGAAGGGGAAGGAGAAGAAGGATATGGAGAAGACACATTCTTCTTTTGAGCAAAATTCTTCTTTTGTGAGAAAGAATTATTCCCTTTTGATGAGTTTCCAACCACTTGAGTAACAGGTGTGCGGAATGCCTGTGATTGCGCCTTGAACTTGTCCTCCGCAAGCTATGCCTGGTTGAAAACTTGATCCAATGTTTCCATAGAAACAAACATTAGTTCCCTGTACAAATGTTCTAACAAGCCACTTTGAAACTTGAGAATCAAACCTGAAATATCATCTTCCACATTTACAAGTATTCTGAATCTGTTAAACTGGAAAATATATTCTTGTACAGACATATTAGTACTTTGGCGAAAACGAAACCATTTAATAACCAATTCCCTAGAATAATTTGAAGGATAGAAATTGGTTTTCAGACATTGTACAAGGTCCTCCCAAGTAGAGAGTTCTTGCCCTCGTTTTCGTTCCACAAGTACTTTGGCTAAGCCAGAAAGTTTAAGCTTAGCATAAGGCACTACATCATCTTCTGAAAGTTGAGAAAAAGCAAACCAAGAACTCATGTCAAGAATCCAACTATTCAAGACATCAGGGTTCTTGGATCCATCATACAATGGGACTTCACAATGAACTCTCAAACGTGAATCATGAGCAGAAGTGGAGGTATTATGCAAAGAAATGTCATTTACCTTCATGGCAAGGTTGCCAAGGACTTCTGCCATTGTAGTGTCATTTGCCTTATCTGCCAAAGTGTTTACAACATGGGCCAATTCTGCCACTTGGGCAGCCAAGTCAGAGGCCATGTGTTCTCGGGTATAAGCCAGAAGTAAAGTTTAAGAAAGCACTAAATCAAGGAAGCAAAAATGCAAATTTCCTTGTTACAATGGAGTGCTGCTTAAAATTGAAAATTACTCCTAAGGCATAAATTTTGAAATTCTTAAACTAATATAAAGTGCAAAATTTAAAATTTATTAATTTAAAAATAACTTAAAAAATTAAATTGCAATTAATCAAAAGATTAAAGAATTTAATTAAGTCATTAAAAATTAAATTAATAAAATAAAATTTTAACATGCACTTTAAAATAGTAAAAATTTAAAATTTTTACAATAAAGTTACCCTTATTCTGCTGTGGAACTGGACAAAACTGAACTGCATGAAAAAAAAAAAAATTGTATGCCCCCAATTTGTCCTCTGCACGCTTCCTGAGGCACAAAATTCAGTGTCTAACTACAGACTTGGCGTGCAAAAATGATTACTGCCGACTGGATCCTGCACCTCTACGCAGGCGTCAGCCCTCAGCCGTGCAGCTGGGTTGACCGCCGCAGGCCGGACAGCAGATAAACCTGCCAACCGCGGTAGGTCTGGCAGAATTTTATCGACCTATCAGATGCGGTAGCAGGTTGTTGTCTGCCTGACGGTGCAGCAGCAAGTTGCTGGCCACCTGGACTGCGTAGTCAGACCTAAGTCTGACTACCAGCTGATAGGCACGTCAGGCCCTAAGCGCCTGGCGGCTGTCAGTTGGCAGTCCAGGCCTATTGGCGCAGCACTGGCCATGCGCCTAGCTCTATCATGCCTGACAGGTGTGTCAGGCGGCAGACTGGCCGCTGCCAACAGACAGCGCGGTGGAAGGCCCAGCACAATGCTGTCGGTTGTGACAGTGCGCGCTGTCATGTCTAAAAAAAATTTTAGGCGTCAGCCAGACGCTGTCAGCCGACGCGTTGGCTGTATGCCGCAGCATTGTCATTGGACAGCCACGGCCGCAGCGCTAGCCGTCGGCAAGACAGCCGCTGGCCGTCGACTGTCGGCCGCACCCTGCCGCGAACGTGCGACCGGGTGCTGTCGGGTAGCGCCGACCGTCGCCGCCTGTCGAACGCGGCCGAGGTCTGGCCGAGGCTACCGAAGACAGCCGAGGCCGACCGAGGCTGCAAAAAAAATAATTTGATGGATCTATATATATATATTTTTTTACAATATAGAACTAAATGCAGCCATCTACAATAATATATTATCAAAATAATATATTAATAAAATTTCAAAGCCTTTTTAACACAATATATAAAAAATTTATAAATTAACCAGGGGGGTTAATCCAAAATTTAAAAAGCTTGAAATTATGCAAATGTGAGCAACCAGCTCCCACCAGTAGCTCTCCTTTCAAGATCCGGTCGACACACGACCAGCGTTTGAAAGGCACCCAGATCTAAGTCGACACACGACCTAGCTTTGGAGTCCTCCTGAAGCTCTTCAATACTCAAAAATGGGGGGGGCAGCAGGGTCAAAAGGCTCCCTAATCCTAATTGGACCGTAGCTACGATCCAATCCCTTCCAAGGATCGGTATACGAAGAACTCTAGGGCAAACTCTTCCTATACTTTTTAAGCATAAGCAAGAAGTTGGAACGAGGGGTTTGTCGGCGAAGGAACTTCCTTCTCCGAATGGTTTTCAAGCTCCCTTTGGGCTTAAACCTAGTCCTCAATGAGAAAACGTTTCTCATAATAATCCTATCTCCTATCCTCTCACCTCACAAGCCCTAGTGCAAACATGAACTAGGCTCTGATACCAATGAAAAGGATGAAAATCCAACTAAGAGTTCTATTATTTACAAATCATTATATAGGCACTAATGGCCCAAAATACATAACCAACCCATGAAATCATGGATTTGATTCACACGCTTCATCCAAAAGCTACAAAGGTGCAAAGGAGATGCACGTAAACTTCTAAGTTAAGATTGCTAACTAGAAGATCCATTTTAGCTAACTTGAAGCACACACTTCCTACTTGAGTTCACACTTGCTAACTAACACTCTAAAAGACAACTAGTAGACAACTAGTGCCCACAAGTGCATGTGAGAAAGAGACTCACTTACAATATGAATTTGCTAGAAATAAACTAAGCAAACCTAAGCTAGGAACTACTAGAGGGGTCATATGAAAGATCATACATCAATCCTCATCAAACTCTACGCATACAATTGAAGGACTTCATAGATGATGATATCATGTGACAAGGCCACCTTGATTTTTTGACGCTTCTTGATGAACGATGAGTGAATGCTTCAGAGCATATTCACATTTAGCAATATCACCTTGTGTGATCTTACAATAATAAAGTCCACTTAAGATATTTCAAAATTGGGGATCTTGTGCTCAATGATATTGAGGGGATCTGAACCCCTCAATATCATTCACTTGAAGGCATTCTACACATAAAACAAAAAATACAAAAAAAATCAAATATGTCAAAAACACAAAAACATTGTAAAGAATAAAAAATACAAACAAATAAAAAACAAAAGACAAAAATAAAAAAACTCATTCCAATAAAAATGCTCCAAGGGTATCCAAGCCACTTGGTCAAATTCAAATCAAAATGCTCCAAGGGTATCCAAGTCGCTTGGTCAAATTCCAATCAAAATGCTCCAAGGGTATCCAAGCCACTTGGTCAAACTCCAATCAAAATGCTCCAAGGGTATCCAAGCCGATTGGTCAAATTCCAATAAAAATGCTCCAAGTGTATTTCATGCTACTTGGTCAAAAATAAAAATCCGCAAAGGCACAATAAACCCTTTGGTAACATTAACCAAAAAATACAAAAACAACATAAAATCAAAAACACAAAAACAATTGCATCTACATATTGCATCCTCATAGTTGTATTACATTATCATTTCCATTACATTCACATATGGTATGATCATAGTATTACAAGTAACAATTTGTATCATAAATCACAACAAAATCCATTATCATCCATTCATTCATGTGTGTAATTGTGTTTCTCAACACAACCATATCAAATTTGCTATAAGGAACGGGCTAATATTTTTTGGTTACTCAATCATATATAGAGGTCTTATCAATTTTTGTGAAAATACATATTGATTAGTAGAGAATAAGGAATAGTCATGAAAACCTCAAATATTCAGAATCCCGTCACTAATTGAAACACTAAAATCCTAGCTGGACAAGGGAATATGAAAGTTGCATATAGGGTTCTAAGTTACCTTAAGCGAAAAGGTTCATCCTTGCTTATCTCCCTGTGTGATCAGTTCAAAGGTGTTGAGAATTGGCAAAAGGACAAGTTTTGCCCTACCCATAAATCAATGATTATCATCATTGCATACATCCCTGCTTAAAATCTAAATAAGCAAAATGTCAGAACAAAATCCAAATTCAAATCTCCAAATTCAAAATCTTCAAAAGTCGAACATCAATGCCAAAAGAACAAAAGCAAAATAAACAGTGATTATTGTCACTACAAGAATCCCTTGCTCAAAAGAAAACAAAAAAATCAGTAAAATAAATAGTGATTTTCATCACTAGACATGAGCAAGTATCCCGAGTCAAAATGAAGAAACGAAGGGAATGGAACTTGAATCCTTGGAATTCTCAGCACAACCGAACCAAAAGAATGATGATATATCTAATACAAAGGCATTATGCATTTTTATAGACCAATGTTTGAATGTGGATGAGCTAGCTTTAGGTAACCCATGGTAACCTAGTGGTATAGTCCAACCGAGTCTAACATAGGATAAGATGAACAATTGAGGTTCCCTGATATTAGCAATGGGATGAAAGAATCTTGTCCGACATCGAAGGAAAATATTGCATTCTATCTAAATATATTCATTTGCACACACAGGGACAATGAATCCATAGGGCCATGATGAAAGCCTTGCTTCTTCAAAAGTCTAGTATGGTTAGTACACAACTATTTATAGGGTAACTAGAATATTTGAATCTTAAGAAAACCCCCAAAAATTCTTATATAGCAAAAAATCATATCATCAATCATACCAACATTTTATTTATAAAAGTCTATAAATTAGGGGGTATCAACATAGTAGGATAGATACCGCATATATATTAGAAATAATATATAGACGACCACTGACTACTTTATATATTTTAATTTATAGAAACTTATCAAGAAAATGCATACATTTCACACCATTACATATCACATATGAATACTTAATCAATTCTTATGATAGGAATGATTATTTTTTTACTTTCTGTGGTATCACCCATTAAGATTGTTAATATCATATGCATTCCTTATGATTTAAGTTATTAAAGCATACAGGTTCATTCATACCATACCATCACATAAGCTAGATGAATACAATTAAAGCAAAACGTAAACATGCATTTAAAAATAACATTGCATCCATAAATACAAAAGTCATCAATCATCCATCATAACATCATAAAGCACATCGTAAAACATATAAGCACCATCCTTTTTCATATAACCATAAATCCATCATTAGATCAACTCATAATACATCACATCATATCATATGAACATCTACATATATACACACATTAGCATCTATTTCAAATCCACATCATCATAAATATCATCTATCACCTAACACATACATACATCAATTCATCATCATCCATCGCATCATAAAACAAAATAAAATAAAAACATGAGCAATGAATGATACACATAATGAGTCATAAAGAAAATATATCATATAAATGTGTGTATCAGGTCCATAAAGGTATAAAAATGCCCTTGGGCTATAGTCAAGTAGGTCAATCTGACCTCAATAATGAATCATAAGAACACCATCAATCAAATATAGGACCTGAGCCCTCGACATCACCTCCCCCAGTGCCACCTCCCCTTGTGGTAGTGTCACGGGTTGAATGGTATGAACTTGTTGGTCTCTCTATCCGAGTTTGGGTCCTCTGGCTAGGACGGGTAGAAGACTGCCCTAAGGTAGAGCACCCATTGACCTGTGAACCACCTACATTGGGTGCCTCCCTAGGAACAAGCCCATGCCTCTTGAGCTACATCTAAAGAGTGGTAATGTGACCAACATGCTCCTAAATTTACCTCTCATACTCATCCAATAGTAACTACAGGTGTAGAATATTTGCCCCTGAATCTGCCTCTAGATCCCACTATGGTGTAAGAGGGACAAAAAATTGCATCCTAACAGTATCGCCCCTGATAGTATCTTGTAAATATTGTATCTATGTTGTGAGTTTCTATATGGTGGCATCCTACTATGCTATGGTAGCATATCACTACTACACCTAGATCTTGGTCGACTGGAGCTTAGCCTTGATTTCATGCAACTGTGCTCTTAGAGGAGAATCTCTCTCCTCAAGATCTAGCTCCTCCTCATCCTCCTCAAAAGCCTCCTGCTCTTCTACTGCAAACTGCTCTACTGGCTGACCCCATACATTAGTATTGTATTAGACTCTTTGCCCTATTAGATCTGCATCATCACCCTCGCCATCATCCTTGTGATCTAGGCTGCTAGTACCATACCACATCCGATCCCCCAACCACTGAGTGTATGCCTCTATAACACTCCAATGACTCTTGGGTCAACTATTGGGGCATCCTACTCATATGAGAGCTCTGTAATCTATCGTGGGGGTAGGTCCTTCTCTGCTATGAGGTGCATGTACAAAAATGGAATAATAGGCACGTCCTATTGTATCCCATACTAAAGAAGAATTCGAGAGTATAATAAATGCTCATGCCAATATTATAGTCAAGGAACCAACACTCATACCGTGTCTTAGCAGTAAAATTGGTCAGATCATCCCACATCGGGTACTCATGATATGGGAACCACATAACATCCCAAGCATGTGGCCTAGTGAAAGTAGTAGTATAATGAGGAAGCTCCCCCGCATGAGGATGACTCTTATGTAGCTCATGCTATTGAGCCCATCTAGTTGCATAGCACTGCATCTGCTCCTCCATAAATGTGATCACAAGAGGAAGCCCTATGGGATAATCTATCTTGATGTGCTCCCATCCCCAAACCTGTAGAAGCAATTTGTAAACAATGCTAATGTGACCTCATCAGTGGATGTGGTACAACTTATCATAGCACTGATCCAATAAAGATATTCCCTATGCATAGATGATAGGCTCCTCACTATCCAATAAGTCTTGAACCATTGCCAAGAGGTTCCACAAGAACCTCAAACCTGAGCAATCTAGAATCAAGATATTGTTGATGACCATCAGTAACACTGCATGCCTCACAGAGAAGTCACCCTCCTCATACCACTATGAAATGGAAAATCCCCTAGATTTTGTATCCTTGAGAGCCTCTGTAGAGCACCCTCTGAACACCCGAGTGAAAATAAAAATCTGATCATTATTGGCCAAAGATACAATGGCCACTCCATCAAATGGGAGCTAAAAGATCCTATACACATATTTCGATGTGATGGTCATCTCGCCAATAGGAAAGTTGAAGTTATTGGTCCAAGGGTCCAATCAATGGACCAAAGTGGTAAGGTAGGCATGATCTACCATAATGGTGGGCAGTCTAGTGATATAATGAAGCCCGTAGGATTTGAGCCAAGCCCAATCATCGTCATCCAAGAGGGTCAAAAGTGTATTCATGAGCTTTGGATCCTGAGCCCGAGTAGCAAGAATCTAAGAAAAAAAATTAATCATAACTACAATGCATCTAAGGCATAACTCACAATAAACATGAAAATGGTGAAAATAATGATGGGCTATCCTAAGTCTAAGCAAATGAATAGAGTTGCACCTAATCAATAAAACAACCCAAAAAATTTCAAAAAAATAAAAAATTTCACCAAGTTTTCTTGGCCACTGTCGCCTACAGCAACCAAAAATCGACCACTGGAGCTAATAATGGCCAAGCCCCAATGGTCAATTTTCCAACCGTTGGGATTCAAATTGACCACTACCAATGACATCGGCCAAGTTGTAGGCCTTCTTGGCCACTCTGATCGAAAGTAGCCAATGGGTAGCGAGGCAGACACGTCGAACCTAGGCCAGAAAATACCAAGAAATAGATAACAAATACAACAAGACAAAATGGGGATAATCCCACCACATAAAAACCTAAACTAAGCCTAGCTATGAGTTTTGATTTGTTTCCAATAAGCTTAATGAGGTTCAATTACCGATTACATAATGTGGTTCAGTTTTACCCAAAATAAAAATAAACAAGTAGGGTTAAGGTTTGAGGGAGTACTCGAGAAGCTCCAACTCCTCCATACGAATATGCTTTGCCCCGTGCAGCCATGATATTCCAAGTCATAGAAATGCTCCAAATTGCAAAAGTCACTTTCACCTCAAAGCTCAAGAAGGCAAATTGACAATTGGCAAAGTGAAAAGATAAAACCCTATATTGACTTTTATATTGCCTTGATCGTTGCTAACATCAATTGACCACATCGTTTGGCCACTCAAGTCTGAAGCGGCCAGGGCTAGGCCTTTGGTGGTTGCTAGACCTAACAGCAACCGAGATCCTAGAAAAAAACAACCACATCCTCTCTGTGAGGAGGAACAAAACATTCAAATAAGCACATTCTAAAGACTTCTAGTAATGACCAAAATAACATAAAAACAAATTCTCAAGTAAGCCTCGTATCCAGTCACTTACTCTATCAACTTTATGATTATAGCAACTTGCACTCCATATAATCAAGTAATATGAGTAAGTCACCATAAGGCTACTTTGGAAAAAAACATTCATTTTGGAATCATGATGTATCACTTCAAACCCAAAAAATACCAAAATGGTCGGACTGCTCCACAGGTGTGATAAAATCATCTTCATTCATTTATGAAATCAAAAACACTAAGTCAAAGTGATGCAATATGAGCATAAATAGAATCACTCATCCTAACTACCTAAGAAGGCTATTTATGGTTGGACCACTCCTCAAGATAGGGATGGATGGTTATCATAAATAATTGGAATCACACTTGGATGTGGGTTTGCCCATTAAATAAAAAAATGCTAGAAAGGAACCAGATTAGTCATATTGGTCAAGCGATTTGCCATTTCATTCATGGTCATTTCTTCACCAATTTGTTGAGTGAAGAGGTAGTTCAAATATTCAAAATAATCATAATCAAAATCAACAAAATATCACTCGATCATAACAAAATTGTGTTCATCCTACAAATAATTGCATACAAAAATCACATAATTTCCCTTGTTTGTTGGGAATGTAAGTAGACATGACATCTTCAATTGTAGCTCTCCTACCAGTCGAAACTAATGTAGCAGCTGAAGCTACCCGATTGATTTTGAGGAATGAGTGTAATTTAACATGCCCAAGATACTAAGCCAAGTCCTTCGAACATTGAGGCAATGATTCTAAGGATGCACACCATATTGCATGATTGGGACATTCAACATTTATCAGACCACTAATCACCATACATCCTACAAATAGATCAGTCTATATTTTTACTCAGCGTTGTGTTTTCCACACAACACATCACAAAAAGGGGCATTTTTAGACACCTAAAACATGTCATGTTTAGGGGAGATACTCACATAAGTACATTCATAAGATTATATAACATAATATTATATTTTCCAAGCATCAAAAGTGGTTCTCACCACTCATCTAGGGCATTCTAAGCCCATCCAAGCTTAGCCACTCAAGACTAAAGTGGACAGACCTTAGCTGCTCAAGCCTAGAGTGGCCATTGTAGATGATAGTAGCTAGATCTTAGCCACTATAGATGATAGCGGCTAAGCCATAAAAAGAATTTTGCCAATAGATATTCCCAATAATAAGTGAATGTGGTAGTCTACATGCAATAAATGTGAGTGAGAGTAAATTTACATTCCCTTTCATTGACAGTTCACATAGGAGACTTGAGTTTGCATTTAGACTTTAGTTAATTGGTCTTTAAACATAGAAAAGATAAAATTCTTCTAATGCTAACATTCACTATGCATGAGGGATTCAATCCTAGGGTTTTGAGCATAGACTTTAGGGTTTCACACACTTTAAAATGTGCAAGCCTAAGAGCACCAGGAGGAGAGATATCAATATAGGAGAATAAGTCTAAATTTGAGGAAATATTTCAAGACTTGGAGAGCTTCCCTTGGAGATCATGTTTACGATGAAGCCCTGACAAATTGGAGAGCAAAGCAATCACCATTTCAGAATATCAGATACAATATTTGATCCATAGCTTTGGAGCAAAGATAACGAGATTCACTTTAGCGACCACTGTCATTGGACAGTGGCCTGCAAGCCTAGCTTAGGGTTTTAGATATTAGTTTCATTATTCTATTTAGCATATCATTAGCATAGCATAATTTAATTCATTCACATTCATAGCATTTGTTTCATTTGAACTTGCTTTCATTTTAGTATATTCATTGCTAAAAACCTCATTCAGGGATGCAATCTCAGACATCTAAGCGTTTGTTTTTGTTTCATTTCTCACAAGGCCACATGTTCATGAACATAAGCTATAGCATACGAGAGAAAAAATCCCTCTAGGAAAAAAATCTAGAGAAGGAGGCATATGTAAGCCCTTAAACATTTTCATGTGTAGGCTTAGCTACTCTTGTCTACAATGTCCAAAAATTAGTTGCTTTGAGCCACAATGGCCAATAGAGCCTTAGCCTCTCCTGCTAAGAGTGGCTAGAAACTAGCCACTCTAGTCTACAGTGGCCAAAAATCAGTCGCTCTAAGCCATAGTGGCCAAGAGAGCCTTAGCCACTCCTACTAATAGTGGCTAAAAACTAGCCACTCTGGTCAATAGCGGCCAACACTGGAGTGTAGCAGAGGATAGAACCTTGGTTCTTTGAGTTGGATTAGAGGTTGGTACAACTTCTCTAATATTTTACAGCTTTCTGTCTGCTTCTGTGTGTCTAAAATAGTTAACTTAAAGCACATTTCTATTTGGGAATTGAAATAATAAAAGAAGAAATAAATAGGTGTTTTTCATATCTTAGATCTTCTTTTATATTTCCACTAGGCGTTGCTAGAAAATATAGCTTATGCTTGAAAAGTTTGCCCTAGGATCCAATGTGCTAGACATTGTATGTTGTTTGATTGCTTTGAGGCCTTGCAAGAGGCCATATTTGTTTGAAATAAAGTGCACCCATACAAATCATAGTAGTTCATTCATCTTTCTGAAGATTGAAACGTATTTTACACTTAGGCATATAGGAAGTCATTTCTACTATATTATGCAGTTTACTTCATGTAAGCTTAAAATGAACACCATACAATCATGTATCATTTAAACATTGGGGAGTTGGATTTCATCACCAACACTCAATTCAGTTCAATGACATTGGAATTCATCTCCTACCATCGGTTTTCCCCCTAGATTCTCCTAGAAATGGATTTAAGAACTTCTTCATAGTGACACTAAGTTACTTGTGTTCAAACTATCTCCCACTATTAGAACATTCATTGGTTTAGAGTGGAAGAGCTAGGTGAACCCCCCACTAGGATTTCAGTGGTGTATCCTAGTATCTTTTGGGAAATCATGTTTGGCATGAATACTCTTGATTATCACTATGGATGAGTCTCCTCATTTCAAAATCCAAAGCAAGAAACAAGAAACAACAAAACATCAAAATATAACAAACAGTTTAGGGCACACTTAAAATCGTAAGCAAGATAAACATTTGCTTGATATTTTTTGTGCAACACAAAAGCTAAAGTTTCCAAAAATGATGGTAAAAAAAAAGAAGTAAACACCCTTTGTCTAATGCCAAAGGGGATTTGAGGTAACTCATACCCTTAGGTGAAGCCGCAGTAACATTGAAAGACCTACTCGAAAGACCGTGAGACACAGTTCTCCAAGTCTAAGAGGTGATAATTCAACCCTTGAGGGATCTCCTCGAGAAACCCCAAATAGGGAACCACATCATGAAACTACATATCATAAATACAAAGAGGCCTCATGACCATAATCATCAAGGAGACATGAGGAAACCTCAAGGGCTTCCTCTAAACACACAAAAACTTCTTAGAGACATGAGGAAGCTTCAAGAGCTTCCTCCTCACATAGACATAAGGAGGGTTCTAGACCCCATTATTCACACAGAGATGATTATTTTTACCCATCTCCATCCTCACAGAGGGTAGAGAGGGCCACAAAATCCTCATCACCACAAAGACATACAAGATTCAAAACATCTCAACATTCACATGCAACACTTAGAACAGATCAGCCCATTAAGGGGTAGGAAACTAGAAACACATCCAGTCATAGACATCAAACAGAAGATATCCTTCAAACAAGAGGAAGGATTCCATTAGACTATGACATCATTGGAGTAAATGGTACCCCATGGGATCAGCCATGGAAAAAAAGATAGTTGGATCGATTGCACCCGAGGCCACCACCTAGAACTGTAGCCACAAAGATTGCACCTGAGGCATCCGAAAGTTCATGAACTATGAATTATAAACCCACTTCTCAAATTGGTTGTGTTGCAGGGTGACCCCATAGTAAACATATAGATTCTGACCATAGAGATGCCAAACAATATACTAAACAAGACACACTAGCTAGCCAAAGCAAAGAGATAGCAAAAACCTCTTCAAGAAATATGTGAATCAGAACTACAAGAATACAGTCAGATAATCATGAGTCTTCTATGACCGTGCAAGTTAATCACATGCGATGGTTAGAAAATGCCTTGCATAAGGAGCGAAAGATTTTATGAGCTCTTGAACATGATAAACAAAGAGAACGGTTGTTACGCAAACATGATCAACGCTTAAGAGAGCAAGTTGAGCAGCTAGCTCATATCAAAAAACAAGCAAATAGAGATCAACGCACTAAATTATAACAGAACAGGTGCACTATACAAGAAATTAACCTACACCAAAATCATTCTCCAAATCATGAGTGGAATCCAACTAGGGTAAAATGGTAGACTTAATAAATAAGGATCAGGCGTATCCTAGATCCCCTCATATGAGGGAAGAAAATAGAGCAAATCAAATGGATAGAGTGCTACCTCCACCATCACCACAGGGGGGGTTTGCAAGAGGAATAACTCCTTGCTTCAAAGGAATTTAAAAAGCTTAATGAAAATATGAAAGCCTTTGAGAAACAAGAGGCTTCTAGGAGCCAATGAACATTGAGTAAAATACACAACCAACCATTGTGTCCATCAGTTCCTAGCCCTCCCTATCCTAAGCATTTTTATATGCCTAGGCTAGAGAAGTTTAAAGGTGAATAATATGCACAAGAGCATGTCACCAATTTCATCAATGCATGTTTTCATCTTGAATACAATGAGGCTCTTATGCTAAGGACATTCATCATGATATTTTTGGGTGCAGCCACCCAATGGTTTAACCAATTTCCCAAGCATAGCATATCTAACTTTGAACAATTGGTGAATGCTTTTCTAAATTATTTCTCCTTTGGTTTTAAGAGGAAAATGAACCTCTCAAACCTGGCCAATTTAAGACATTATGATGATGAGCCAGTAATGGATTATGAGAATAGATGGAGAAAAATCATGGTAAAATTACCATTCTCTATTCCCACAGAGGAAATCATCCGGATGTTCGCCAAGAGTTGTACCAAACACATTTCCATCTTATTATAACTACAATAATACCCCTCATTTGAGGAATATTTGGCACAATCAAAACTCATTAAGGAAATCAAAGTAGATGAGGGAACCAGAAAAATCCAAACCAAGGAGTGGAGAAAAAAAGAAAAGAATAGCAAATATAAGTAGAATCAGGTCAACACTTCTCCAGTCAATCAAGTGGTAGTGGCTACACCTAAGTATGGGGCTATGTAGCAGCTCTAGAATTATCAATCATAGCCCCCACAAGCCAAATATGATCAAAAGAACAATCAGGGTCGAAACAAAGAACGCAAACCCCCTCGTTATTTTACACCATTGACAGAATCAATGCAATCAATCTTCAAACAATTGAGTGAGGTAGGAAAGATCAGATTCCCTGATATACCTCTTATAGCTCCCAACCATATTAATCCAAAAGTATATATGGAAGATCAATTCTACGTGTATCATAGGATACTGGGGTATAATATTGAAGTTTGTATTGGTTTCAAACATCAGGTGCAAAACATGATTGAGGCAGGAGAACTACAAGTGGAAAACTCACTTGCCCTTGACTACAAATATATGGGCATCTACAAAAACCCGTTGCCAAATTATGAGGCCCCTAAAGAGCAAGGGGCCCAAGTCAATCAGGTTCGGGTTGATATTCCTACCCATGGATGTGTTGGGATGGTCAAAATTGTCAATATAGCAACCAGGAGTAGATGGTATGGCTAAACACAATCTCCTGTAGCTCCACTAAATGTCCCTACCACACCTAGGTAGAGGCAGGGGCAAAAAAATTTTCCAAGTCCACCAACTTGACCTGTGGTAACTATCTGAAGTAGACTTGAGTAAAACTTAAAAAAAACTCTGGCTAAGCTATCCATTTATGAGCTCATACAACAGTACCCAAAGCACAGGGAGACATTTATGGATATTTTAAAGTCAATTGAGATCCAACCACAAGATCCAAATGTATTCACCCATTTTGTGGGACAAGTACAAGAATGCCAAGAACCTATAATTTGATTCTACGATTATGAGATTAAGACAGTACCTACTCCCTTACCAGATCCTCCACTGAACATTGTGGCATCAATCAATGATTTACCTTTTAAGTGGGTCTTGATCAATATAGGTTCATCAATAAACATCATCACAACAATGGAAATAGAACACCTTAAGATCCCCAATTCCAATATCATTTTGGGAGCCTATATATTAAGAGCTTTCAATGATGCTTTATGCAATACCATAGGAACAATACTTGTACCCATCAAGGTAGGGCATAAGAACATCCCCGTGATGTGTCATGTCTTGGAATGGACCATGCAATACAACATCCTCCTATGGAGACCTTGGATAAGGGACATGAAATGTGTTCCTTCAATTTTACACCAATGTGTCAAGTATGTGCATGATAACAAAGTCTACATGGTGTTGGCTGATGAGGAGCCATTCAAGTATGTTCATCAAGTGGATTTTCTAGGAGAATTTGTGATTTCTTCTGATCACATTTCTATATGACCCTCATCTCCAGTCGTGCAACTAAGTAACAAAGATAAATGGGTACAAAAATACCCATCTACATCAACACCTCATCTTGTGCACAAAGTGGCCAATGCTTCTAATCAACCATCAATACCTAAAATAAAAAATAATTAGAATCTAAAGGTACCTATGGCTGAGGAAAACAAACTCAAGGAAATGCTAACCATAGCTATTTATGAAGATCATTAAGACCGAGTTGAAGATGATGACTACCACCCCGCTTCACCAGTGTCATCCCTGGGGTCATCCACCTCACATACGACTATACATTTGACAAGCATAGGGATAGGAGAGTATCTTGTGTAGAACATAACCTTTACACCTATCATAGAGTCTATGCAAGATATGGGATGTCTAAAGGATCTAAGGCTGCCATTTGAAACATTGGTTCCACTTGGAATCCCTCTCAATCAGACAAATTTCATCTATGCTCAACTAAACTATGCCCATAATTCTATGAAAGAAGAAGATGACAATGATGAATTATTAATTATTAATGTTCGTTACCTCTCTAATCTTGAGTTTGCTTTAAGCTACTTTGAATACTACCATTGGCATGGTTACAGTCTTGGTATATATGAGCAAGGGTGTAGGCGGCCACTCGAGCCATAATACCAAATTCTCACTGACATATTTGGGGTAGGCTATCACATCAAAGGTTGATATGACTCTCTATCAGTAGCCTTAGATAGATTAAGCTTGGGGTTAGAAGAAGACATCGATTTTATTCCTTACCACACACTAAGTTCAAGAATTATGTGTAATAGACAAGTGGTTATGGTGAACATCCCGTCGCCTGAGACTTATCATCCAAGACTCACAATTGAGGCCATCCCAGTGGGTTACAACTCATGGTATGATGAGCAAGAAGAAAATGGATATGTGCCAAGTGATGATGAAGCACAAGAGGTCTTGGCCTATCATGGGCCTCACTACTTATGAAGACTTACTTGGTCCATCCACAATGAGAGTGGATACATATCGGATGAAAGTTACTATGAGTTAGAGGACTTAACAGAGAGAACCTACTTAGGGGAAAGACAATGGCTCCATGACTTGGGGTAGCATACTAATACAAATGGATTATTCATAAGTGACGAAGGATGAAACAGAGATGTTTTACTTAGAGACAAGACATGAGCCCCTCGTCTTAGGGTTGCACACTAATTCTAATGGCTTCTGGATAAGTAATTATGATTTTGACGATGAGATTGAGATGGCCTATCTTGGACCTCACCATTTATGACAAGTCAATATTTTTGTGGAAAGAGAAGCAACACTTCATGCCATAGACCCTGGATTTCAATTTTTAGGGAGACATGTTGACTTAGCTATCATTCATCACATGGTCAATCCCCCTCCACCAACATTCAAGGAATTTTTAGAACCCAATGATCCTATTGTCAGCCTGGATCATGGGCTGGATCTAGAGATTTCCATTCCTCTAGAGCCTCATCGTGAGCATGGAAGGGAAACCTCTGAAATAATATTTCACCCATGTGGTCCTGGAGATTTCATCCCATCCATCAATACAATCTCCATTTATTTGACCACTCCACTTCATAACCCAACCGATACCACAAAATCTTTGTGTATTGACACAAATATGATTGATTGGGATTGCACTGATTCACCAATAGAACCTAAAGATATTTTCTCTAATGAAAAGATGTTACAATCATTTCATTTTGCACTAGGCTATGCCCATGACATATTCCATGCTAGTTTTGATCTTGAGTTAGTAGGACCTATAAATCCCGTCGATGACATCCATTTGATACACACACCTCACTAGTTGGAGGATGTATCACATATGGCTATAGAAGTGACTTTCAAAGTGGAAATTAGTGATGATCCTACTCAACCAAAGAAAGTCAAGTTTGAATAAAGTCTATCTCCAGAAGAACAAGCCATCATAATTCCTCTCCTGAAAGAGAGGCCAAATCTTTTTGCTTGGAATTACAAGGGTATGTCTGGGATAGATCAAAATTTAGTCATTCACAACCTTTCATTGGACCCCATGAAGAAACCAGTCAAACAAAAGTTGAGAAAAATGCATCCCATCGTCACTTTGATGGTAAATAATGAATTGCAAAAACTATTGGATGCAATTTTCATAGTTCCTATCAACTACCCTGAGTGGGTATCGAACATGGTGCCCATGGGAAAACCCAATAGAAGAGTCTGTATCTGCACAGACTTCAGAGACTTAAATAGGGCAACTACAAAGGATTCTTTTCCATTTCTAAAAATAGATGCTCTTGTGGATGAAATTGTAGGTCATGAAATGCTCTCCCTAATAGATGGTTTTTTGGATACAACCAAATTCAGATTAAACCTGAGGATCAACATAAAACCACTTTCATTACTCCATGGGGAATATTTTGTTAAAAAGTGATGCCATTTGGTCTCAAGAATGTTGTTGCCAAATATTAGCAGGACATGACATACATATTCTATGACTACATGCATAAGATATTAGAATATTACATGGATGAATTATATTCCATGTCCCTGTTGCGACAAGAGCATGATGAAGTCCTTAGTAAAGTCTTGAATTGCCTCATTGAGAACAATGTTAGATTTAATCCTAAGAATTGCATTTTTGGTGTAAATTTTGGAAAACTTTTAGGATTCATAGTTTCTAAGAGAGGCATTTAAGTCGATCCTGCAAAGGTAAAAGCTATACTAGAAATGACTACCCCTACCAACATTAGGGAATTAAGAAGCCTATAGGGCAAAATAGCATCCATAAAAAGGTTCATTGTACAATTATCAAATAAGTGTTAGCCCATGAACCAATTGCTATGCAAGGATGTCCTATTTCATTGGGATGGATAGTGCCAACAAGCCTTTGCAGCGATCAAAACTTATCTGGCAACATTGCCAGTGTTGGCTCCACCAAGTCCAGACATACCATTCTTGTTATATATATCGGCTATTAATTTCACTTTGGGCACCATGTTGACCCAAAAGAACGTGCAAGACAAAGAGCAAGTTGTATATTACATTAGTTGCAAATTTGTGAGTTATGAGCTATGGTATGCGTATATCGAAAAGTTGTGTTTAGTAGTGGTCTTTGTAAATAAAAATCCATGACACTACATGTTGAGCCATACGACCTATGTTATATTAAAAAAAATTCTTTGTAGTACATGATGAGCAAGAAATATCACAATATGAGTACTGCAAAGTGGATCATGCTATTGATAGAATTTGATCTAGTGTTCATAAGCTAAAAGTCCATCAAGGGACAAGTCAGAGTAGATCAATTAGCATAGACACACCTTCAAGATAGCAAGCCTCTCACAATAAAGTTGCCTGATGATGTGGTATTTGCACTATCATATCTGCCAGAACTCGAAGAACCTAATGAGGAAAGAGACATGTCATTATTATTTGATGGTTCAAATTGTGAACAAGAGGGAAGAGTAGGGATTGTCTTTATCACACCATAGGGTGCTTCATTACCCTTATCATTCAAACTAGACTTCCCTTGCATAAACAACAAGATGGAATATGAGGTATTAATATTGGGACTTCAAATAGCTATAGTAATGGGCATTAAAATATCTAGTACCTTTGGTGACTCCTTTATCATAGTAAACCAAGTCAAAGGATTGTTTCAATGCAAGTTTCCACTCCTGAAAGCTTACAAGGAACTTGTTGACACTTACCTAACCTAGCTATAATGGTATGACATCAAGGTAATCCCTCGTACATAAAACAAATTTATAGACACCATGGCATATTTGGGATACTTAATCCCTCAAAATCCATCTGATGATTTCACAATCGTTCATTTGAAAGTGCTCACATTTTCTACAATACAACGTGAGGTTATTGACAACCTAGATTCGGTCAACATGATACAAACCGAGCCAAATTAGGATTGGTCATTCAAATTTAAAGCCTTCTTGCAAAATGTTTGTTGTGGAGTTTCCACAACCACCTCAAAAATTCTTGGGCACCCACTTGTCATATTTTGATATGAAAGGTTTTTGGTTTTCTTTGGTTTGTAGGAATAGGGATGTTTGAGCGTTTTGTTTTAGTGATTTTAATTACTTTGGTTATTTGATATTTAATGATTAATTAATCTAGGCATTAATTCTTAGATTAATTAAAATACATTTTTGATGAATAGGAGTTTAATGTTCTTCATACTATCTAAGGTGATGGAATATGTTTAACAAAGCAAGGCCTGACCTAAAACAAAAAGAGGATACAAAAGGTACAAAGAAATTGAGATAGAAGCCAATATGCTATTATCTACCTAATATAATTGCATTAACTATATAATAGTAATATTTTTAAGATTATGTTATAAGGTTCTAAAATGTTATCATTATAATAATATTATTATGATTATATTATAATGTTATTATTATAATAATATTATTATATTGTATATAATAATATTATTATAATGTACTTTATAAAAGACGTGATAATAATATTTACGATAAGGTAAAGTTTAACATCGTTTATTTTTATTGCAGATAAGGCGATGGTGGCTATTTGAAAACATTCGAAGACATGAGTGGCTAGTCCAAGAACATTCAGTGCTATGGTAGCGAAGCTTCATGGAACAACACCGAAAAAGAAGAGGTGTTCCAAGATGGTGCTAGGGTTTTAGAAGAAAGTATGAAAGGCACCAAAGTTGTTAGTGAAATGGCTGAAAGGTAGAGGTATGCCATCGAACAAGGAAGAAAGAAGCATTATTAGGGCAACCTATAACACCAATTTACAAATTTAAAGGCTGGCATCGAAGAGCATGGAAGGTTTTAGTGTTGCATTTATTTCATTACGCTATGGTAGCATGAGTGTGAGAGTAGGGAGTTGAACAACACCATGGCTACGTAGGTTTTGTAGCACCACGACGTTGATGGTAGCGTCGATGGCTGCGTAGGTTTGGCAGCACCATGACATCGATGGTAGCATCGATGGCTACATAGGTTTTGCAGTGTCACGATGATTATGGAAGTGCTATGGCTACATAGTCTTGGTAGTGCTATGGTTGCATAGGTTTGGCAGTTCCATGACATCAATGGCAGCACTATGGCTGTGTAGCCTTGGCAGTGCCATGGCTACATCGTTGGAAGGACCATGGTTGCGTAAGTTGGACAATGCCATGGCTACGTAGGCAGTGTGATGGTTTCATTTGGTTACGTGGAAACCAAAGTGCCCAGGATGGGGGAATGCCATCCCAATCCTTGGGCACATTGGTATGGCTTAGGATAAATACCATCGGGTCTCGGTCTCAAAAAGTGACAATGAAAGTTTTGCTAAATAAGATTGGCCTGTATTATTTTAGTTAATATGAATGTGGTTTGATCACGTTCAATGTTTTAAAGGAGGTCTAAAATCATAGGGGTTATAAGGTATAGTTAATGCTTTTATCATTCATTTTATGGATATAAAGGGGTATTCTTGGGTAGAATGCTTATAAGAGAAAGGGGAGATATAAGGAGTCATGCAGGGTTATGTTTTTGTTGTTATTTTTTTAAAAATAAATAATGTTTAGAAGTGTTATGTTTATTAAATCACAAAAAATTATGATGGATTATTTTCTTATATCCATTAATTATTTTTGTTGTGAGAGAAGATGAAGCGAAAGGACTTCTAAGCATTATTTATACCTTGTTATCCTAACTTTTTCAAGGGGGGCTGGAAATGATGTAACATTCGTAGAAAGCAATCAAGAAAGAGCATTTGTTATATTTTGAGAGGGTAGCAAAATTATGTGAACAAAATAAAAAGGAGGGTTTTTATCATAAAACTAACATTTTTAGTGTCTTATCATTTCTACATTTTAGTGACTTCTAGCCATTGTCTTATGCCATGAAATGAGTTGCAATAGACGAAGGTCAAGATTATGCAGTTTCTTTATGTTTCCTTTGAGTCTCACACTTGATTTAATGGTATTGTGCTTATGTTGCAAGTCCATTGATTTAGGTTGTTTTATGATTACCTCATAACTTGGGATTTTTTAGGGAGGAGCTTGCTAAACTAATTCAAAATTTGACTTTTTTAGCTAACTAAATTACATGTTTATTTCATTTATTGTTCTCAAAGTTTATTTTATTTCAAGCATTCAAGCATTCCATTCTGGTCCATCTAGAATTTTAGTTTCTTTCATTTCCATTATGGTCCTTTTCTAGAATTTTTGCTAATTTCCTGTTATTTTCATTTTTTCTGGTCCATTTCCAGAATTGTTAAGCTTTCAAGTTTTTTCCATTCTAGTCATTTTCTATAATTTTTGCACCTCCAAGTTTCATTAATCTAGAGCTTTTAGATAAAACACATGGTTTAGGAGGGATACTAACCTACTATTTCACATTAAACTAAGATAAGAAATGAAATCTAACTTTGCTAACTTTTCTAACATTTCTAACATGCAAACTTCTACTAACCACTATTAGGGTAGTGGCATCAACATAAGGAAGATAAAATGAACCTAAATATCTAAAATTTACTTCATCTTAAATGCACAGGCATTAAAATGAGGTGGAAAATTCCACATTTTATCATTTTAAACCTTTTAAATGAAGATAAAATACTCTACTAACAAGGATTCAGGGTAGCACCAATTTAAAAAAAAACCCTAAAAAGAACTGCTTTTATTTTTAGTTACATATTTAAAATCACTAAGCATTGTTTAGAACCAGTAAAGGCCCATTTTTTATGGTCACATGCATTATTGAATTATTTCTAGAACTATTGTAATCTTTTAGATATTTCACCAGAACCTTGGAGAAGTTGAATGTTTTTCATTTGGTTTCTTTTCAAGAGAGATTTTTCTATTCAATACTCTGCATGTGGTGGTATTTTGCAATTGGAAAAAATATACACTCAACATGGCCCCTTGGGAATCTTTGATCTCTCAAGATTCCACGGAATGTGGAACAACCATTCAACATAGGGTTGTTTCCCAATTAGTTTTCACAAATGATAGATCACAAGAAGAGCATTTCATTCTATCCATAGAGGTTTTGGCTTATCAATATTGGCTTTCCCAGCTGCGATACTTCTTGAAGCTCGAAATAGTAAGGTATGTCATATACCAAAAGATGAAAATTCAAATAGAAAGTGATAAGATACATCTTTCTAGGATAAATCCTCTATAGACGAGGATATGATGGAGTACTACTCCGTTGTCTTGAGCCCCAGGAAGTATCCTAGGAAATTTCACAAGCTCATGACAGTACATGCAAAGGACATTTTAGTGGCATGGCCATCATTAAGTGCATCTTGAGAATGGGTTACTATTGGACCACCATGGAAAAGGACTGCTGTGAATATGTCAATAAATACATTAAGTTCCAACATCATGCAAATCTCACACACTTGCCATCACAAGCCTTGCAACCCATCTAGGCAGCATGGTCATTCTCGCAGTGGGGACTAGACTTGATTGGGAAAATCTGACCCCCATACTTAGGCAAACACAAATTCATCATAACATCCACTTAGTACTTCACTAAATGGGTTGAAGCGATCCCCATAACATTGACAACTGGACCAAGGATTATGGAGTTTATACTCCACAATATCATAAGTCATTTTGAGATCCCTTCAAAGATAATATCGGATAGTGGGCCATATTTCAAGAACAAAAATGTGCTTGCTTTAATGAAAAAATACCATATTCAACATATTTTTTCAATGCATTATTATCCATAAGAAAATGGGCAAGCAGAACCCTCAAACAAAACAATAGTCTCCATCTTGAGGAAAACAGTGCAAGAAAATCATAAGGATTGGCACATACAGTTGCCTCTGACACTATGGGCATACAGGACTAGTGTACGGATACCCACTAGGGCAACACTATTTTTACTTGTATATGGCATTGAGGCCATCATGCCACTGGAGTTGGAAATTCCAACTTTACGCATAGCATTGAAGGACTTCATAGATGATGATACCACACGCCAAGGCCACCTTGATCAGTTGCCACTTCTTGATGAACGGTGAGTCAATTCTTTAAAGCATCTTTGTGTTTACCAATATCACCTTGCGCGAGCTTACAATAGTAAAGTCCATTTAAGAGTTTTCAAAATTAGGGATCTTGTGCTCAAAGAGAAAAAACAAAATTCTAATTTACCACCACACATGCGAGACAAATTTACAGCAAATTGGATAGGCCCCTACATGATTTCAAAAAGGGTTGGGCCTGGAGCATATCACCTTACATAATTGGATGGTGTTGAAGAGCTTGAACCCATAAATATCATTCACTTGAAGGTATTCTACACATAAAACAAAAAAAACACAAAAAAAATCAAATATGTCAAAAACACAAAAATATTGTAAAGAATAAAAAATACAAACAAATAAAAAACAAAACACACAAAAAAAAAAAACTCATTCTAATTAAAATGCTTCAAGGGTATCCAAGCCACTTGGTCAAATTCAAATCAAAATACTATAAGGGTATCCAATCCGCTTGGTCAAATTCCAATAAAAATGCTCCAAGGGTATCCAAGTCACGTGGTCAAATTCTAATCAAAATGCTCCAAGGGTATCCAAGCCGCTTGGTCAAATTCTAATTAAAATGATCCAAGGGTATCCAAGCCGCTTGGTCAAACTCCAATAAATATTCTCCAAGGGTATCCAAGCCGCTTGGTCAAATTCCAATAAAAATGCTCCAAGGGTATTTCATGCTACTTGGTCAAAAATCAAAAGCCCCAAAGGCACAATAAGCCCTTTGGTCACATTAATCCAAAAATACAAAAACAACATAAAATCAAAAACATAAAAACAATTGCATCTACATATTGCATCCACATAGTTGCATTATATTATCATTTCCATTACATTCGCATATGGTATGATCACAGTATTACAAGTAATGCCATAGTTTGTATCATAAATCACAACAAAATCCACCATCATCCATTCATTCATGTGGGTAATTGTGTTTCTCAACACAACCATATCAAATTTGCTATAAGGAATGGGCTAAGATTTTCTAGTTAATCAACCATATCTAGAGGTCTTATCAATTTTTGCGAAAATCCATACTGACTAGTAGAGAATAAGGAATAGTCATGAAAACCTCAGATATTCAGAAACCCATCACTAATTGAAACACTAAAATCCTAGCTAGACAAGGGAAGATGAAAGATGCATATAGGGTTCTAATTTACCTTAAGTGAAAAGGGTCATCCTTGCTTATCCCCCTGTGCGACCGATTCAAAGGTGCTGAGAATTGGCAAAAGGACAAGTTATGCCCCACCCAAAAATGAGTGATTATCATCACTACATAAATCCCTTACATAAAAATAAGCAAAATCTCAAAACAAAAGCCAAATTCAAATCTCAAAATTCAAAATATTCAAAAGTCAAACATCAATGCCAAAAGAACAAAATAAAAATAAATAGTGATTATCATCACTACAAGAATTCCTTGCTCAAAAGAAAACAAAAAAAAATAGTAAAATAAACAGTGATTTTCATCACTAGACATGAGCAAGTATACCGAGTCAAAATGAATAAAATAATGGAATGGAACTTGAATCCCTAGAATTCTCAGCACAACTGAACCAAAAGCATGACGATATGTCTAATACAAAGGTGTTATGCATTTGTATAGACCAATGTTTGAATGTGGATGAGCTAGTTGTAGGTAACCCAAGGTCACCTAGTGGTATAGTCCAACTGAGTCCAACATAGGATAAGATGAATAATTGATATTCCTTGATCTTAGCAATGGGCTAAAATAATCCTGCCTGACATTGAAGGAAAATATTGCGTTCTATCTAAATATATTCATTTGCACACACAGGGACAATGAATCCATAGGTCCATGATGAAAGCCTTGGTTCTTCAAAAGTCTAGTATGGTCAGTACGCAACTATTGATGGGGTAAATAGAAATTTTGAATCTCAAGAAAAGCCCCAAAAATTCTTATATAGCAACAAATCATATCATCAATCATACCACCATTTTCTTCATAATATTCTATATGTAGACACCTAAATCACGTAAATCAGATAAGACTATCAGTGCATTACATATGCCCTCTTATCGACAACATATGGCCCTATTGGGCACCCCTCTAGGCTAGAAAAAGGCTTCCAAAAGGCTCCAAAACTCAGTTTGGAGGGTTCCTAGCAGTTTAGGGCAGTTTTGGGGCACCTCCTAGTGACCGTCCCACCAAGGGATGGTCATAGTTGGTGATCGTCCCACCCAGGGATGGCCATCCATAACCATCCCTGGGTGGGATGGCCCCTAACTGGACCCTTGAAAAAGTCAAAGGATGCGCTAAATGGCAATCAAATACTACCATTAACGCATCCAATCACCCCAAATTGATTGGGGACCTACAAATATGTAGTGAGGTAGTATATTGGGAGCCCCAAAGGGGTAACCTTCCCCTCATCAATCAATGACGCGATTAGGACACGTGGCATCACCTGCCTCGCATGGCCAAAGATGCCATTTTGCCCTAGATGCCCTTTTGGGCTATAAAAGGAGGTCCAAACCCTCATTTCAAAGGAGGAGAAACTTTGATGATTTATGCAACGAAGTGCTGCACAAATCAACCCTCACTATTTGCAAACCAAAACTCGCCCTTTCCTTAGCCTTGAAACCCTCTTCATCCGAAGGTGATTTTAGGGGCAATAGGCTCGATCCATTAATCCCAAACCAGCCAAATTGAAGTATTCTTTGGCCCCATATGTCGACAACACCCCTACCCAAGTTTTGGACCAATTTCCATAGGCATAGGTGACAAAACTAAGGCAGTTTTGTAACCGTCCCACCTGGGGATGGTGAGCAGTCTATGTATGGCACACCTAGGGACGGTCACCAAATAGATTGGAATTTTAGATAAATTCCTCCATAGACCCCTTGGGAATGTCTAGAGGAACCTCTGGTCCAAATTTGAGGTAATTTGGAGGAGTTTTGATGTAGGATTTGAGGTCCCCAAGATTGCAGGTTTATCTGGCTCACCCAAGAACGGTCACCATTTCTGCATTGTTTCACCTTTGATATTGCTTCCAAATTTCCTTTTTTGCATTTATAATAGCTTAAAATATGTTTATGCTTAATTTAGATCAGTTTTCATGCATGTAGATCACTTTTTATGGTTGTAGAATATGCTCCTTTTTCATGGTTTAATGGCTTTATTCTATAACACAGATGCTTTTAATCCCGTTTCAATCCCTTGTCTTCAGGAACAGGAATTCTAGGAAAGAGGAGGAGCTAAGGAGGCACAATCTTATCAGCCCAACAATAGCTCTCGAGTGTGGGAAGTAGGAGTTCACACCATTATTTATCGCCTTAAAGGCCTCCTTCCAAGGGACTAGATTCCCTTGGTTATTGTAATGGAAATGTATCACATTTGTAAAGCCCTCAAGGGGATATCTTGTAATCTGGTTTTGAAGCTATTTATGAATGAATAGAGAGATAATTTGATCATATTTATTGCCTATTTTGCTTCATTTTAGTAGATTACATGCTTATGCCATATTTCCCTTTGAATGCTTTATAACTGATACTACATTGCAAGTAAATGCCCTTAAGGCGATATCGTGAATTTCACTTCTTCAGTGGTGATCATGGTATCTAAGTTTTTTCAATCTCCCCTTGGATTGTGCTAATTTGGACCTTTATTTCTAGTTTTATTTGTTGCAGGTACTGACCGTTCTGAGCAGAAATGACCCCTTTGCTGCTAGGTGGCACTGGGTGAGATGGCCAGCTACATGGCACTGGGTGGGACGACCCCTAATATACCACCATCCCTGATAGGGATGGCCACAAAACTAGAGGGTTTCTACAAAAATTTGCAGAAACAACAACTTTAAAGGTCCATTTTTACACCTCTATGCACTGAAAATTTGACTTTTTACTGTTAAAAATTGTCAAATTTCATGTTTTTCTTGCTTATTATTTGCATAGAAAGGTTAGAGTTTCTCTTTCCAAAATCGTGCATTAATTAGTTCAGAAAAATAGAGGAAAATATAGTAGAAGTTGCTACTTTTTGTCTGGTTTTCTTGTTGGAACCTTGCCCATGAAGGTTAAGGTCATATAGGTTTTGCATTTTCATACTTTCATTTTATGCTACTAATAATTCTGAAAGTAAAATGCACTTTCATGCATTTAGTAAATAATCATTGAGTGCTCTTTTGTTTTCTTTCAAATATTTAAAAGGAACCCACACACACCACATTTCATTATAAACATCAATGGAGTTGGGCTTTCATATCCAACACATTGATTGAGACCAATAGTGGATTTAATCACCACTAGATTGGCTCTTGAGAAAGAGTATTATCGGGACCCATCCATGGCCAAGGCCGACCCAAGATCTATCCTAACCATGCAAAATAGCATGCATTCCTCTTCGGAGGAGTGTATCACTGTGCACGGGGTGTTGGGTGAGGGTTGGTAGTACCTATGCTACCTCGTTGGATATGGATTTCATCCCCATATTTGACTTGTGTGAGTATATAGGTGAAATCCTTTAAACATTTAAGTATATCATCCAACGAAATATCAAACATGAGAAAAGTATTTTCTTTACAAAGCAACACATCTTGAAACACATCAAACAGTTTAGGATTCACACTTAAAATATTTAAAATGAGATAATCACTTCTATGCTTGCGTGTCTCTATTGTTTGTTTGTTTCAAATTCATAGAAATTGTAAAGAAGATAAACACATAGTAGTTAGAGTACATAGCTATGGTACATACCCATAGCCAAGCCCATTCAGGGGTAGAAGCTATGGGTAATAGAGAAGAGGATATAGAACGTCCTCATGTTGAGCCTAGGGATAGGATCATTCCTCCCTAGAAATCAGCTACTCTCCCTAGTCGTAGACCGACTGATGAGTGGATGGTTACTCCTAGAGAGTCAACTAGAAGGTCTAGCTTACATGGGACTCCTTCATAGGGTACTCCTATAGGTCATAGTCCTAGTTTGGGAAAATATCTCCCTAATTCATATGCTACAAACACCTTCTTTCGAGAAGAGTCACCGTGCAATGAGGCACCTCCACATAGAGCAATACCACGCATTCACATGCCTGCTCGATCCTCTACTCCTAGTCATACATAGGAGCAAGAGCTCACACCTCGAGTAGGGTTGAATGATCATCTCAAGATTTCAAGTCACCCTACTCCAAGGTATCAAAATCATAATGAGTATGATACTCATCAAATTAGGTGACCTTATTCTACCTTACCTTACCTTGTTTATGAGGGAAGACCTGAGGAACATCCAGATTATCCTCATGAAAATGTGTCAATGCAAGCACGTTGTGCCTCTACGCTAGTAGTCTTTCAGAAATACTTGTTTAGGAGAGAACCTCAAGTCAATGTGACTACCCTCGATCGAGGGAAGCACGTAATTGATCTCACAGATCCTCCTAAACATGATAGACAACAAGGCAATAATGCTAAGGTACTTAGACCTAATACAATGGATCAAATTAATAATTTGGTCCAAAGATATGCTGACCGCCAGGCTGAGTTTAATCGACTTAGGTCGGATAAACATCGCTTAGATCTCTTAGAGAAGTGGCAACAAATAGAGAAAGAAAATCTTGAATGACAAATTCAAGAAACTTTGCGTCATGGAGCTGTAACTCCAAGCATGCGTAGACAAGAGGCTCACCCGAGGCAACCAAATTTCCAACAAGATAGGTCTCCTAGACCTAATCCTGTGTTGCCTCCTAGACCTCATAGGCCTGAACAGAATGCATATGATAGGCCAAACATAGATCACCTTCAACAGGCATTAGTTCCTCCTTGTAGGCCCATACCTGAAACACCTTATGGGGCTTACGATGATTTGGAATAGAATGAGGATTATGTAGAAGCACCTTATGGAGGTGTGGCTGATGTCAATCAACCACCCCAACCTAGGCTTAATATTCCTCGTCCACCTCTATGAGTTCAAAGCAAGGAAGAGGAGATCAAATCCTCAGATGTGTATCAAGCTTTGCTTGCATGCTTAGAAACTGTAGAAGGTAAGACAGCTGGCAATGGGCTTCAAAAGCCTACCTTGCATCAGCTAAAGAACCAACCATTACATCCATCCATTCCTTCCCTGGTCTATCCTGAGCATTTCAAAATGCCCAAATTTGATAGATTCAAGGGTGAAGAAGATGCTCAAGAGCACGTCACTAGATTTCTAAATTTGTGCTTCAACATACAGGACAATGATGCATTGCTCCTAAGAACTTTCTTGAGTACCCTCGTTGGTCCTGCCATTGAGTGGTTCAACCAACTTCCAAAACATAGCATCTACACATTTGAACAATTCGTTGATGCATTTTTGGAATGTTTCACCTTCAACACCAAAAGGAAGGTGACATTAACCGACCTCATGGGGATGAAACAAACTGAGGATGAGTCGATTACTGACTATGGAAATAGGTGGTGAATGCTTTTGGCTAAGCTACCCTATCTATTGCCAGTGACTGAATTAACTCATTTGTTTTCAAAGAGTTGCTTGAAACCCATCTCTTTGACATTGCAATTACAACAATACCCTACCTTGGAAGAAGCTCTAGCATAGGCTAGAAACATAGAGGAAATCAAAATCCAAGAGGGAGAAATAACAAAACCTCATAAGGAGTGGACAAAGAATCCTAAGAATAGCTCGACACCTACAAAGCTAGCTATGGTCAATCAAGTGGCCATAAATGTCCCTGTGCCTACTCAAGTTATGCCTCCCCAAAAGGTGAACTATCAGGCTCAACCTCCTCCTGCGAGTTATAACAATAATGGTACAATGAACCAGGGACAAAAACAACGTCGCCCTCAGTGACAATTTACTCCCATCACTGAATCTATGGATTCTATTTTTGATCGATTATGGGCTGCAAATATGGTTAATTTACCAGATCTTAAACCCAATGATCCAAAAATAGGCAAACCCAAGCCTATGGGACATCGAGAGGATCAATATTGTAAGTTTCATCGGCAAGGTGGCCATGATTTACAATCATGCTATGGTTTTAAACACGTAGTACAAGACATGATTGAGAGGAATGAGCTTCAAGTGGATGCTCCATTAGCTCCTACCAATCAGCATATGGGTATATACAAAGACCCTTTACCAACTCATGAGGTACAGGTAGCGCTTGCTAAACCGATGAATGAGGTGAAGCAACAACACCCTATGCAAGGGTATGTTGGGATGGTGAGTATTGTGACCAGGAACAAGAAATATCCAAGTCAAGTTGCATAGCCTGCAACTTTGAATGATGTTCCAACTACGTCATAAACTACACCACCTATAGTACAGGGCCTTCCTTCTAGGCCAACAGTGACAATTAAGAGCAAGCTTGCACAAAGCTTGAGGACCACATCAACATGATTGTCCATCTATGAGTTGATCCAAAAATCACCTCCACATCGGGATGCCTTGATGGACATTCTAAAATCAATAGAGTTGCAACCATAGGAGTCCAACTCCTTCATAGATTTTGTGGGTCATGTGCAATAGTGCAAGGAACCAATCATACAATTTCATGAGCATGAGCTTAAGGAAATAGCTAACGACGTGGTAGATCCTCCTTTACACATCATTGCATGTATAAATGAGATACCATACAAGAGAGTGCTCATAGACACTAGTTCCTCAAGTAATATCATAACAACTAAAGCACTAAAGCACCTTAAGTTGCCAGCATCTCATGTTGTGGCATCAACTTACACTCTTCATGCTTTTAATGACACAATATGCTCTACTATCGGTACCATAGTTCTACCCATTCAGGTGGGGCAAAAGACTATATCGACATTGTGCCATGTGCTAGAAGGTGAGATGGCCTATAACATTTTTCTAGGTAGACCTTGGATATGGGATATGAAGTGTGTCCCCTCCATAGCACATCAATGTCTTAAATACACTCATGAAGGGCAAGTGCACATAGTTTCTACCGATCTAGAGCCCTTCAAATACTGCAACATGTTGCAGCAGATGCCAGAGTCGACATTACCTTCGACTCACGTAGACTTTCTATTGAATACACCTATTCAGAGTCTACCCATTCCACCACCTTCATCATCATCCACTCCATCCTCATCATCACCACCTTCAGAGAAGGCTTCGACATCATCAAACCCTCCATCGAGGAACACATCGAAGAGGCCTATTGATGAGAGCCTGCCATTAGTTTCCACCATATCCATGGAGGAGGTTCCTTGTGTCATTAATGAGGAATTACCTCCAGAGGTGAGTACTGAATCACCTCAAACCTCCATTCCATCTCATCCATCTTCACCATCCTAGGTCACAGTCCAGATGTCTAGTACAGGGATAGGAGAATATCTGGTGAGAAATGTCATGATAGTTCCATCGTTGGAGATAGTGCAAGATATGGGGAGACCTCATCTTCCCATAGGTAGCATTGTACCTCTTGGTCTACCTCCTAATAAAATGAATTTCATATATGGAGGTTTAGAGTATGGATCTCTACCCATTCCTCAGAAGGAAGATGATGATGAACCCTTTTCTGAGGATGTAAACTATTTGTCGAATCCAGACTATGCATTGTGGTACTTAGATCACTGCAATTGGCATGGGTTTGGTCTCGGCTTATATGAGTAGGGTAACCGTGTTCCATGTCAACCCCAATATCAACTTTCGTATGATAGATCTAGGTTGGGACATAATAAACTGGTACCATTGGATGTCCTCATCGAGAGTCTCGAACACCTATGCCTAAGTTATCAAGCTAAGCTCACCCATGACCCATATGCTAATCTGAATCATGTTCATTCCTTGGGAGATCATTTCCCCATAGAAATGATAGATCAAGGTCTTTCCAGTGATGTCGCCCAACCCCATGAAGTGGGGGAGAGCTCACACACCTTGCAATCTGATAGTGAGGAACAAGACCAAGGTCCTCCTCATGAATGGATGAGTGATGATGAAGATGATTATGGCATCACACCCATTAACTGCCATAGCTCAGATGATGAATACGAGCATGTGTTCCCCTTGGATGATGAGGATGAGTATTATCTTCGTATGTTATTCCCCATCCAAGGACCCATCTGACGCCAGTTGTTGCCTCATGAAGAGCAGGCTCACCCTCTTTCGCATAGGCCACCACCAGTTATTCCACTTCCACCCGAGCCACACCCATGAGTTATGAGACAACATCAGGTCTCTAGACCCACTCGCCCTAGAGCAGGAGATCATGTATCCATCAACATGATTTCCATAGATTTAATGACACCATTGGTGAATCCGAATAACCCATCCAAGCTATTGCATCTTGATTTAGAGGTAATTGAATTTGATCAGGGAGATTCTTCTCCATCACCCTTAGAGTATTGGCCTTGTGAGGAAATGTTACAACCATTTAACTTTTCTTCAAGAACTACTCAGGATGTTTTTCAAGCTGAGGTTGACCCTGAATTTCCTATGGAAGAAGCAAACCTAGCTGATGACATTCACTTAATTCCCACCCCACATCAGTTGGAGGATGGGTCTCACATGTCAATTGAGCCAACAATTGATAGGGATATCGGTACAGATCCCGATAATCCCCATACCATTAAATTAGGGGAAGGTCTCTCCCTAAGTGAACAAGATGATTTCACAACTGCATTGAAAGCAAGGATTAAAGCTTTTGCTTGGTCGTATAAAGATATGCCAGGACTAGAACCAAATATAGTCACGCATAATCTTACATTAGACCCCAAGATCAAACCTGTTAAGCAAAAGTTATGAAAAATGCACCCAACAGTAGCCTTAATGGTGAAAGATGAATTACAAAAGTTGTTGGATGCTGATATCATCATCTCAGTAGATTATCCGCCATGGGTTTCAAACATGGTTCCCATAAAAAATCTTGATGGGAGGATTCACATTTGCACCGACTTTCGAGATCTTAACAAAGTGAGTCCTAAGGATGAATTTCCCTTACCTAACATCGATGCATTGGTAGACGCAACAATAGGACATGAAATGCTATCCCTAATGGATGGATTTTTTGGATATAATCAGATTCGTATTAATCCAGAAGACCAAATCAAAATGGCATTCACAATGCCTTGGGGGACATTCTGTTACAAGGTCATGCCTTTTGGCCTTAAGAACGTTGGTGCTACCTACCAACGAGCCATGACATATATCTTCCATGACTACATGCACAAGATTTTGGAAGATTACATGGATGATTTATTGGCAAAATATTTATTACGCCATGAACATCTCGATGTATTGTGTAAGATCCTAGATCACCTCATAGAGCACAATGTTAGACTTAATCCCAAAAAGTGTGTCTTCGATGTCACATCTGGTAAAATTTTGGGATTCATAGTCTCCAAGCGAGGCATAGAGGTAGATCCAAACAAGGTCAAGGCAATATTAGAAATGCCCTCCCCCACAACCATTAAGCAACTACGTAGTTTGCAAGGAAAATGTCGCATCCATAAAATGCTTTATAGCACAATTATCGGATAAGTGTCGACCCATGAATAGGTTGCTACACAAGGGGGTCTCATTTCATTGGGATGAAGAATGTCAAAATGCCTTTGATGAAATTAAACAATACCTGGCTTCGCCACCTGTATTGGCTCCACCATGACCAGGAGTGTCATTCTATTTATACATCTCAGCTACTGAGTTGGCTTTGGGCACCATGTTGTCCCAAAAGAATGAATTCCACAAAGAACAGGCTACTTATTACATTAGTCGTACACTGGTCAGCTATGAAACTAGATATGCATACATTGAGAAGCTATGCTTAGCAATGGTCTTTGCCACCAAAAATCTATGCCATTATATGCTTAATCATACCACGTATGTTGTATCTAAATAAAATCCATTGCGCTACATGATGAGTCGAACATATCATAATAGTCGCATGGAGAAATGGATAATGTTGTTGATGGAATTTGACCTAGAGTTCATTGGACAAAAATCTATCAAAGGATAGGTCATAGCCGATCAACTAGCAGAGGCTCCTCTACAGGATGATCAGCCTCTAAATATAGAACTTCCCGATGATGGAGTATTTCATATCTCAGAATCACCTGATTCTGTCGAGCCTGAGTCACAGGTGGACATAACTCTATTCTTCGATGGTTCTAAATGCGAGCAAGGTGGTGGTGCAGGTATCATGTTTTTCACACCGCAAGGGGCTCCCATACCTCTTTCGTTTAAACTCAATTTTCCTTGTACTAACAACAATGTCGAGTATGAAGCTCTCATCATAGGACTTCAAACGACAATCACCATGAACATAACAAAGTTGAACATTTTTGGTGATTCCTTGCTCATAGTAAATCAGGTTAAAGGGATATTCCAGTGTAGGTGTCCTATCTTGCAAGCCTACAAAGCCCTAGTGGACAAAATCCTGGTCAAATTTGAATGGTATGATATAGAGGCACTCCCTCGCTCATCTAATCATTTTGTGGATACAATGGCTTCCTTAGGGTCGCTAATCCCGCATGACCCTTCAGATGATATCACAACTATCCAAGTAAAAATGCTAGTGCAATCTGTGATTGAGCATGAAGAGCATAATGCTATACCAGTTGTTCACATGATTCAGATTGAGCCTTCCCATGAAAGGTTCTCTCAACTACACCAATATTTGAATAATGCTAACTGGGGGCTTTGTTCCCTCATACTCCTTTTGATACTAGCACAATGCTATATCTCCAAGTTCACTCTCAATCAACATTCACATGAGACAAACATCAAAAGGATAGCATGATTCATAATATTGAGGCTTCTTCAAAGCAATATTGGGTCATCCAGATTAAATATTATCTTAAGTTGGGTAATATTCCACCTAGATTGTCGCATGCCGCAAAGTGAGCATTCAAACAAAAGGTGGAAAAATATGTCTTATTAGGAGACATAATGTATCATCGGAGTTATGAAGGTATCCTCCTTCATTGCTTAGACTCACAAGAGTCAGCTTGGGCCATCACCCAAGCACACGATGGTACATGTGGTGGCCACTTTAGCGGCATGGCCATCGCTAAGTGCATTCTTTGCATGGGCTATTATTGGCCAACTTTAGAGCAATATTGTTGTGCTTATGTTAAGAAGTGCATGAAGTGTCAACATCATGCAAATTTGACACACGTACCTTCATAGGCCTTACAACCGATTCAATCGGTCTGGCCATTTGCACAATGGGGGTTTGATTTAATTGGGAAAATCTCACCTACCTCATCGGGCCATCACACGTTTATCATAATGGCAACCGAGTACTTCACAAAATGGGTGGAAGCAATTCCCCTTACCACAATGACTGGACCTCGCATTGTGGAGTTCATGCTACATAATATCATATGTCATTTTGGTATTCCATCCAAAATAATATTGGATAATGGAACACCCTTTAAAAATAAGGATGTGCGTGCATTAACAACAAAGTATAACATAAAGCATAGCTTTTCCATGCCCTATTATCCACAAGCCAATGGGCAAGCAGAGGCATCAAATAAGATAGTAGTAGCCATCTTGAAGAAAACCATCAAGGAAAATCATAAATATTGGCATAATCAATTACCTCTTGCCCTTTGGGCTTATCGCACTAGCATTCGGACACCCACTGGGGCAACTCCATTTTCACTAGTGTATGGTGCTGAAGCCATCATGCCTCTAGAGTTAGAGATTCCATCATTGCACATTTCCATGCAAGAATTCATCGACGATGATACAACTAGACAAGCTCATTTAGATCAGTTAACATTGCTTGATGAACGACGTGTAAATTCCCTCGAGCATCTACGTGTTTATCAAGAACATCTTAAGAGAGCTTACAACTTGAAAGTACATCAAAGAGACTTTCAAGTAGGTGATTTAGTTCTAAAAGAGAACCAACAAAACTCAAATTTGCCCTCCAATTTGTGAGACAAATTTGTAGCAAACTGGTTAGGTCCATTCATCATCACAAGCCATATTGGACCTAGAACTTATCGCTTAGCATCCATCAAAGGAAGTGAAGAGCCTGAACCCATGAATATAAGTCATTTGTGACCATTTCATGCTTAGAGCACCATCAAAATGCCCCTAGGCAGTCGTAGACACTTTCTAAGTGTCATTGACCATCTAGGTCACCCTAAAAGGCTCCTAGCGGTCTTTGACCATCTAGGTCAAATAAAAAACCCCTAGACTATCTACGATCATCTAGGTCAACCTTAAAAGCTCCAAAGGCATCTATAAGTCCTTTGGTCACAACCAAATACCCCTAGGCAGTCGTAGACACTTTCTAAGTGTCATTGACCGTCTAGGTCACCCAAAAGGCTCCTAGCGGTCTTTGACCATCTAGGTCAAATAAAAAACTCCTAGACTATCTACGATCATCTAGGTCAACCTTAAAATCTCCAAAGGCATCTATAAGCCCTTTGGTCACAATCAAATACCCCTAGGCAGTCATAGACACTTTCTAAGTGTCATTGACCATCTAGGTCACCCAAAATGCTCCTAGCGGTCTTTGACCATCTAGGTCAAATAAAAATCTCCTAGACTATCTACGATCATCTAGGTCACCCTAAAAATCTCCAAAGGCATCTATAAGCCCTTTGGTCACAATCAAATACCCCTAGGAAGTCATAGACACTTTCTAAGTGTCGCTGACCATCTAGGTCACCCCAAAATGCTCCTAGAAGTCAATGACCATCTAGGTCAAATAAAAAGCTCCTAGACTATCTACGATCATCTAGGTCAATCCAAAAAGCTCCAAAGGCATCTATAAGCCCTTTGGTCCACACTAAATACTCCCTAGGTAGTCTATAAATTTCTAAGTATCATACCATCTAGGTCGCCTAAAATGCTCCTAAGCAATCTATGACCATCTAGGTCAAATAAAATCTCCTAGACTATCTACATCATCTAGGTCATATCCAAAAATCCCATAAGGCATCTATAAGCCCTTTGGTCCCCATAAAACATCCCTTGGTGGTCTATAACCATCTAGGTCAATCTATTAAAATCATTGTTATTATGAGTCAATATTACCACATATTTACATTACATATACCATTTACATTTACACTTTACATTATATGTCTGTTTCCCGTCACTTAGCCATTGTTAGTAAAGCATAGTTAAAGTTTTTGGTCACTCAACCATATCTAGTTGTCTTCTCAGATTTTGTAGAAAGCTATCATGATATTTAGAAGGTAGAATCCTACTTGGATAATGCTTGGTATACATCAAAATCCCAACACATTTTCACATTAATATATCCAAGTCTAGCACAAGGAAATATGAAAACTGTAAAGTAGTCTAGGTTACTTTCAAGTGAAAAGGTTATCTTGCTCATCCCCCTATGTGAATGGTTCAAAGATGTTAAGAATTGACAAAAGGACAAGTTCCTCCTTACCCATAAATCCCTTGCCCTACACTGGGGCAAGTATCCCAAAGAGAAAAATCAATAGTGATTATTATCCCTTCAAAGTACTCCAACAAGAAATAGTGATTATCATCACTTCAAAATATGTATAAAGAAACAGTGATTATTATCACTAGGAAAAGCAAAAAGAAATAGTGGTTCTCACCACTACTAAAATCCCTTGCTCATCAAATCAAAATGAGCAACTCCCTTGAGAAATTCAAAGTTAAAATAAAATAAGGGAGTCTTGAACTTGAATCCCTAGAATTCTCAGCATTAGAGAACCATAAGGTGATCCTCATTACAGGTTTGGTGGATAGCCTACTTGTCAATGGTGGTAGCCTCCCGCATGATGATATGTCTATCACTTAAGAAACTTGTTTAGGTATAGACCAATGTTTGAATGTGGATGAGCTAGCTTGTTGTAACCTAGGTTATATAGTGGTCTAATCCAACTAAGTACAAAACTCAGGATAATGAGACTCGTAGAATGATCTCTAGTGTCGATGGGCTGAATAAATCCCATTTGCACTAGGGTAATCTTATGTGTTATCATGGTAATGAACTCACGTGCACACATAGGGATATTGATTATCTTGGTTATCTTAATAGGTGCATACTTTGTCAAAATATCTTGTATAGTTAGTATATGACTTTTGATTAGGTAACTAGAGTGTTTGAGTCTCTTCAAAACTATCAAATAATATCATATCACATTACATTATCCATTTCATTTTACATCATGTTGTCACATGTTTGTCAAAATTACAAAGTCCATTAAATAAAGTGTTATAATAACATGAAAATAACAAAGATACATTTTGTACAGTCTATGGTGCTAGCATATAATGCATCAAAATAGTCATCACAAATCCATCATACAAAATTAAATCTAATCAATCATTACTTCCAATCATACACATTTACACTTTTGTTCATTAAGTGATGTTCATAAGCTAGGATAGATACCGGTTAAATATTAGCAATAATATTTAGATGGCCATTGACTATTTTATGCATATATTTTAATTTACAAAAGCATATAAATAAAGCATCCACATCTACATATCATCAAATTACATCATCGGATAAATACATGCATCCATGTTAGATATCCATCATAACATCATAAAGCAAATATAAGCATTGCATTCATATCATAAAGCAGTAAAATATGACATAATGATAAAAGCCAAAAATCTACATCATAGTCCATAAACTTCCCGTAGGCTACAATAAAAGTGAGTCATCCGACTTTGCAACCCAAAAAGTCCAAAAAGAACCATCAGAGTCTACTGACCATGGTCACGTAGGACCGGTACCTTGACTCTCTCCTCTGCTCTCAGTATGAGTCCGTCGTGAGCTCCCAGACCTACTACCCCATGATCTACTACCTCTAGATACCTCCATCCTCCGAGAAGTGCTCAGAGCCCTCATCCGAGCAGACGAGTGTCCCATCCCACTCCCCTGGCTACGCTGTGATCCAATGGCTAATGCTCGATCTAGTATGCACCCCTTACAGCGCACTATCTCATCCTCCATCATATCCATATAGGTGCGCTCCTCTCGACACCTAGTCTGATAGGTCACCACAAAACCCTAGAGATGTGCTATCTCCTCCTGCATCCTGGCTAGATCACCACTATTGGACTCCCCATGGCTAGGGCCCTATCCACCGACCTATGCCTAAAGTGTAGCTATCACTACTACCTACCTCTCCATATCAACATGTGCACTCTGCACCTATGCCTATAGTAATGCCTGATCACTCTATAGCTCCATAATCATAGCATCTCATGCTGCTAGTTGTGCCTGCATACCCTGATCCCCCAAGTCTCCCTCATCAAAGCCCACTAGATCCTATACATCTATCAGCTCCACCCTATCCACTGACACACGCTGATGCATGACTCACTCACCTATGTCTATCTCCTCATCATCAGGAGACTCACCAATGCCCTCCTCATCTGGAGCACCCCTAGCTGCATCCACTACCTGGTAGCTGCATCCCCTCCTAGTGGTCCCTCCCCTCACCACTACCATATGACCCACCATGCATCATACTCCTCTATAGTGCCCGCATCATCTAAATCAAAAACTACCACCTCAGGATCTGACTCATCTCCCAAGTCCTCTACCATAGGCCATACTAGAGTCCTCTCATCCCCATGATGATGGTAGACCATCGGCTCCCTAGGAAACCCCTAGCGTAGCCTGAACTATCATAGCACATGATCATAAGGGAAGTACTCTCGCTCTATGCCATGTCATCCTATCAACCATCTACCTCGTCGAACTCGACGTAGATGTGTCTCAGCCTCCCTCCAGTCAAGACAATCCCTATAGGGTCTCCACTCAATATCTACTACCCTGAGCCATGCAAAAGCCTCTGCATAGTGCTCTACCTCCCCAGCATATCATCGGCTATGCCCTGACTCGCATGACCTCTTCCATAGCTCCCCATAGCCAATCTCCCTATCTGGTAGCTCTGCTCGAGAGGTCCATGGTAGTCCCCATGGTCTCTCCACTGCAATATGCTACCAAGCCCAAGCCTATAGTAGGAAGCTACAACCCAAACCCTTCCACCCATGAGAGTGGATCTCATACAGCTCATCATATAGTTGTGCCAATAAAGTAGGACCCCAAGCCATAACTATGGGCTCATCCTCTATGCAATCCACTAGAGTAAAAACTAGCTCTATTAGGTTCCATGGGAACCTAGCTCCTAAAGAGTCGGGTAGCAGCATGTTGCTGATCAAGGTCATCAAAAAAGTGTGCCTAATACCAAGCACACCACCTTGGTACCATCTCACCACTAAAATCCCTCCATTGAGAAGATCAATCAATACATCCTCCCAACGCGCTCTGAAGTACCTCCGCACTATGACCTCTCATAACTCTATCAAAGAAGATACTATCTAGAACCCCTCTATAAGAATACATAGTATCCGATATACATCCTCTAGTGTCACTATCATCTCCCCCATAGCTAAATGGAAAGTATTAGTATGAGGGTCCCATAGGTCTATCAAAGTAGTCAGATAGGCGCGGTCTCCCACCATGGGATCTAACCATGTAACTTGCTTCAGACTGATGGCATCGAGCCAATGCCAGTATGTAGTATTAAAATGGTCTCTAGTGACCTGAAAGAGACTTGGTACCCTGTATCGACTCCTAACTATCTATTCATGCAAAGTAGGGTGTCAAAAATACCCTAAAAATGCAAAATTTTGCTTTAAAAACACCAAAAAAATGCATAGAAATGGGCCCTTTTTGGCCCAATTTTTGGCCGTCCCACCTAGGGACGGCCCCCAATTTGGTAGCCATCCCACCCATGGATGGCCACTAGTGACCGTCCCTTACAGGGATGGTCCCCAAATAGGGGTAAAATAGGGTCAATTTGACCCCTAAAAATGCCCTAAAAACCCTAAAAAACACAAAAAAATTGGTATTTACTCCTAATTTTTTGCAAATAAAACATAAATAAAAGCTAAATTTCATATATTTTAGTCCTCCTAGGGTTTATTAACCTTGGTTATGGCTGTAGTCATGAAATTATAGCAGAAATTGCAAAAATATAATAAAATAGGGCAGAGAAAAGCATGTAATCCATACCCATTTCGCACCGGCTCCACCGCCTGACGCTTCTGCTGGTTGGATCATGTTGTAGGTTGATATTTTTATAGCACCCTACTTCATAACTCCCTCTCCTACTCCTCTCCTCTCCAACTTCTCCAAGTAGCATGCACAAATGAGCTAAAATGGCCCTTTTTGGCCTTTTATAGCTCTAAAAGAAGTCGACCACCCCTGGGTGGGATGAGCACACTTTTGGCTGGATGTCCCACCCTAGGATGGTCATTAATGTTTTCCTCATCCCCCCAAGGGATGGCCACAAGAAAATTGCACTAAAAAACATTAAAAAACTCAAAAAATGGGCCAAAAACCCACCAAAAACAAGGCAGAATGGGCAAGAAAATTGGAGGGATCAAGACTGAACCTATAATAATTTTGGATGCATAATAAGACTCTATTTTAGTCCCCAATAAGGCCTCCATGGCTGGACCACTCCACAAGAATGAGATATTTGGCCTTTTGCTTCCAAAACTATTCATCAAAACAGTCAAAAATCACCCCCAAACAGGTATTTAGTACCATGGGCGAAACAAAGAGTTACCCCAATGAAGTCATATGTGTCAAGTGACTCATCACTTTAGCATTTTTCATGCCCTCATTGACTCATCACTTGAGGGGGTAGTCATAATAATGAATTCAAAAATCGAATCAACATTTAAACACTCAGAAGTGTAAATTCCATGCATTCAAAAGAATCTTGGCTAAAGATAAATTTTCAAGCCCATGTTGGGGAAAAGAAATAGCATAAGAAGCAAATTAAATAGGCTTGACCTCCTTGAAACCTTGGGAATTAACCCATGTAAAGGTTTACAAGAATACAAGGCACCAAGACCTAGTATGCCCTAAGCCCCATAAGACTGTCATTACAGCACGACTGAAAGGTATACCTGCAATCGATCCTTCGACTATGTCAATAGAAAGGATTCTAAGAATGTATGCTCTTTCCACAATGGAGGCATCCAAATTTGATTAGGTTAATGAAAAACCTTGATCATTCGATGATTTAGTGATCTATTTTTGCTCAACGCTTTGTTTCACATCATGCATCCCAAAAATGGGGTATTTGTAGACACCTAAATCATGTAAATCGGATAAGACTATCAGTGCATCACATATGCCCTCTTATCGACAACATATGGCCCTATTGGGCACCCCTCTAGGCTAGAAAAAGGCTTCCAAAAGGCTCCAAAACTCAGTTTGGAGGGTTCCTAGCAGTTTAGGGCAGTTTTGGGGCACCTCCTGGTGACCGTCCCACCAAGGGATGGTCACAGTTGGTGACCGTCCCACCCAGGGATGACCATCCATAACCGTCCCTGGGTGGGACGACCCCTAACTGGACCCTTGAAAAAGTCAAAGGACGCGCTAAATGGCAATCAAATACTGCCATTAACGCGTCCAATCACCCCAAATTGATTGGGGACCTGCAAATGGGTAGTGAGGTAGTAGATTGGGAGCCCCAAAGGGGTAACCTTCCCCTCATCAATCAATGACATGATTAGGACATGTGGCATCACCTGCCTCGCATGGCCAAAGATGCCATTTTTCCCTAGATGCCCTTTTGGGCTATAAAAGGAGGTCCAAACCCTCATTTCAAAGGAGGAGAAACTTGATGATTTATGCAACGAAGTGCTGCACAAATCAACCCTCACTATTTGCAAACCAAAACTTGCCCTTTCCTTAGCCTTGAAACCCTCTTCATCCGAAGGTGATTTCAGGGGCAATAGGCTCGATCCACTAATCCCAAACTAGCCAAATTGAAGTATTCTTTGGCCCCATATATCGACAACACCCCTACCCAAGTTTTGGACCAATTTCCATAGGCATAGGTGACAAAACTAAGGTAGTTTTGTAACCGTCCCACCTGGGGATGGTGAGTAGTCTGTGTATGTCACACCTAGGGACGGTCACCAAATAGATTGGAATTTTAGATAAATTCCTCCATAGACCCCTTGGGAATGTCTAGAGGAACCTCTGGTCCAAATTTGAGGTAATTTGGAGGAGTTTTGATGTAGGATTTGAGGTCCCCAAGATTGCAGGTTTATCTGGCTCACCCAAGAACGGTCACCATTTCTGCATTGTTTCACCTTTGATATTGCTTCCAAATTTCCTTGTTTGCATTTATAATAGCTTAAAATATGTTTATGCTTAATGTAGATCAGTTTTCATGCATGTAGATCACTTTTTATGGTTGTAGAATATGCTCCCTTTTCATGGTTTAATGGCTTTATTCTATAACGCAGATGCTTTTAATCCCCTTTCAATCCCTTGTCTTCAGGAACAGGAATGCTAGGCAAGAGGAGGAGCTAAGGAGGCACAAGCTTATCAGCCCAACAATATCTCTCGAGTGTGGGAAGCAGGAATTCACAACACTACTATTTATCGCCTTAAAGGCCTCCTTCCAAGGGACTAGATCCCTTGAGGATTTGTAATGAAATGTATCAAATTTGTGAAGCCCTCAAGGGGACATCTTGTAATCTGGTTTTAAAGCTATAAATGAATGAATAGACAGAGAATTTGATTATCTTTATTGTCTATGTTGTCTCATTTCAGTAGATTACATGCTTATGCCATATTTCCCTTTTAATGCTTTATAATTGATATACATTGCAAGTAAATGCCCTTAAGGCGATATCATGAATTTCACTTCTTCACTATAAATTAGGGGGTATAAACATAGTAGGATAGATACTGCATATATATTAGAAATAATATATAGATGACCACTAACTACTTTATATATTTTAATTTACAGAAAATTATCAAGAAAATATATACATTTCACACCATTACATCTCACATATGAATACTTAATCAATTCTTATGATAGGAGTGATTATTTAAATTCATGATTATTTTTTTATAAGATTCTATCATATCATCAATCATACCACCATTTTATTTATAATCTTCTATCAATTAGGGGGTATTAACATAGTAGGATAGATACCACATATATATTAGAAATAATATATAGACGACCACTGACTACTTTCTAATTTTAATTTATAGAAACTTATCAATAAAATACATACATTTCACACCATTACATCTCACATATGAATACTTAATCAATTATTATGATAGGAGTGATTATTTAAATTCATGATTATTTTTTTAATTTTTGTGGTATCACCCATTAAGATTGTTAATATCATATGCATTCCTTATGTTTTAAGTGATTAAAGCATACAGGTTCATTTATACCATACCATCACATAAGCTAGATGCATACAATTAAAGAAAAAATTAAAAATGCATTTAATAATAACATTGTAACCATAAATAAAAAGTCATCAATCATCCATCATTACATCATAAAGCACATCATAAAATATATAAGCAATATCCATTTGCTTATATTCATATATCGATCATTAGATCAACTCATAAAACATCACATCATATCATATGAACATCTAAATATATACTCAAATTAGCATCTATTTCAAATCCACATCATCATAAATATCATCTATCACCTAACACATACATACATCAATTCATCATCTTCCATCGCATCATAAAAAAAAATAAAACAAAAATATAAGCAATAAATGATACACATAATGAGTCATAAAGCAAAGATATCATATAAATGTATGTATCAAGTCCATAAATGTACAAAAATGCTCATGGGCTATAGTCAGGTAGGTCAAGTCGACCTCAAAAATGAATCAAAAGAGAACCATAAATAAAATATAGGATTTGAGCCCCCAGCATCACCTACCCCAATGCCACCTCCCCTGTGGTGGTGTCACGGGGTGAATGGTGTGAACCTCCTAGTCTCTCTATCTAAGTTTAGGTCCTCTTGCTAGGATGGGTAGAAGACTGCCCTAAGGTAGAGCACTCATTGACCTGTGAACCACCTACATTGGGCGCCTCCTTAGGAATAAGCCCATGCCTCTTGAGCTACATCTAAAGAGTGGTAATGTGACCAACATGCTCTTGAATTGATCCCTTGTACTCATCCAATAGTAACTACAGGCATAGAACCTTTGACCTTGAATCTACCTCTAGATCCCCCTGTGGTGTAGGAGGGACAACAAACTGCATCCTAGTAGTACCACCCCTGATATTAGCCTATAGAGCATGTATCATTGTCATGACTGGATCTATGGTGGCATCCCACTGTTCTATGGTAGCATATCACTACTGCACCTAGATCTTCATCGATTGGAGCTCAACCTCGACCTTGTGAAACTATGCTCTTAGAAGAGAATCTCTCTCCTCGAGATCCAACTCCTCCTCATCCTCATTAGGAGCTTCCTACTCCTTTTCTACCACCTGGTCTATTAGCTAGCCCCATACCTCGATCCTAGATCAGACTCTATGCCCTGTTGGATCTGCATCATCAGCCCCACCATCATCCTCATGACCTAGGCTACCAGTGCCATGCCACATTCGATCCCCCCACAATTGAGTGTATGCCTCTATAATACCCCCAATGACTCCTAGGTCAAATTCTAGGGCATCCTCCTCATATGAGAGCTTTGTAATCTACCATGGGGGTAGGTCCTTCACTGTTGTGAGGTGTCTGTACAAAAATTGAACAAGAGGTACGTCCTGTTGTATTCCATACTGATGAAGAACTTGAGATTAGAATAAATTCTCCCAAATGAAAATCTTGTAACCAAGGAACCACCACTCATGTCGCATCTCAGAAGTAAAACTGGATGGATCATCCCACACCGGGCACTCATGATATGGGCACCACATAACATCCTCGACCTGCAACCTAGTGAAAGTAGCAGTATAATGGGGAAGCTCCCCCACATGAGGATGACTCTTACATAGCTCACTCTCTTGAGCCCATATATTAGTATAGCACTACATATGCTCCTCCATAGTTGTGATTATAATAGGAAGCCCTCTGGGATGATCTACCTTGATGTGCTCCCATCCCCAAACTTGTAGAAGCAAGCTGTAAGCAATGCCAATGCAAACTCACCAGAGAATGTGGTACAACTCATCATAGCACTAAGCCAAAAAATATCTATCCCATGCATAGATGATAGGCTCCTCACTATCCAACAAGTCTTGAATCATCACCAAGAGCTTCCATGGGAACCTCAAACCTGAGCAATCTAGAAACAAGATATTACTGATGACCATCAACAACACTGTATGCCTCGTAGAGAAGACACCATTATCATACCACTATGAGATGGACACTCCCCAGATTTGGTGTCCTTGAGAACCACCACAGAGTGCCCTCTAAAAACTCGAGTGAAAATAGTAACCTGATCATTAGTATCTAAAGAGAAAATGGCCACTCCATCAAAGGGAAGCTGAAAGATCCCATACGCATCTTTCGACATGATGGTCATCTCACCGGTAGGAAAGTGGAAGGTATTGGTTTAAGGGTCCCATCGATGGACCAAAGTCATAAGGTAGGCATGATCTACCATAATGGTGGGTAGTGTGGTGACATAATAAAGCCCACAGGCTTTGAGCTAAGCCCAATCATCGTCATACAAGAGGGGCAAAAGTGTATTCATGAGCTTCAAGTCCTAAGCCCAACCAGTAAGAATATAAGAAAAATAAAATAAAATAAATCATAACTACAATGCATCTAAGGCATAACTCACAATAAATATGAAAATGGTGCAAATAATGATGGGCTATCCTAAGTCTAGGTAAAGGAACATAGTTGCACCTAATCAAACAAGTAAAAATTTCAAAAAAATCAATAAAACAACCCAAAAAAATTCAAAAAAATAAAAAATTTCACTAAGTATTCTTGGCAACTGTCACGTATAGTGGCCAAAAATTGGTCATTGGAGCTGATAGCTGCCAAGCCCCAATGGTCAATTTTTTTACCGTTGGGATTCAAATCAACCACTTCCAGTGATAGCAACCAACTTGTAGGCCATCTTGGCTGCTCTGATCAATAGCGGCCAATGGGTAGCAAGGTAGATGCATCGACCCTAGGCCAAAAAATACCAAAAAATATATAACAAAGACAACAAGACAAAATGGGGATAAGCCCACCACATAAAAACATAAACTAAGCCTAGCTACAAGTTTTGATTCATTTTCAACAAGCTTAATGAGGTTCAATTACCGATTACTTAATGTGGTTCAGTTTTACCCTAAACAAAAATAAATAAGCAGGGTTAAGGTTTGAGGGAGTACTCAAGAAGCTCTAACTCCTCCACTCGAAGATGCTTCGCCCCATTCAACCATGATATTTCAAGTCATAAAAATGCTCCAAATTGCAAAATTCACTTTCACCTCAAAGCTCAAGAAGGAAAATTGATAACTGGCAAAGTGAAAAGACAAAACCCTAGATTGACTTTTATATTGCCTTGACTACTGTTGATGTCAGTGGATTGCATCACTTGGCCACTTAATACTGAAGTGGCCAGGCCTTTGGTGGTTGTTGGACCTGATAGTGGCCAAGATCCTAGACAAAAATAGCCACATCCCCTCCGTGAGAAGGAATAAAAACATTCAAATAAGCACATTCTAGAGACTTCTAGTCATCATAATGACCAAAATAACATAAAAATCAAATAAAAACAAATTCTCGAGTAAGCCTCGTATCTAGTCACTTACTGTATCAACTTTACGATTACAGTGACTTGCACTCCATGTAATTCGATAAGATGAGTAAGTCACCATAAGGTTACTTTGAGTAAAAATGTTCATTTTGGAATCATGATGTATCACTTCGAACCTAAAGAAGACCAAGATGGTCGTACCCCTCCATGGGTATGATAAAATTATCTTCATTCCTTTATGAAATCAAAAACACTAAGCCAAAGTGATGCAATATGAGCATAAATAGAATCACTCATCCTAACTCCCTAAGAAGGCTATTAATGGTTGGACCACTCCTTAGGATAGGGATGGATGGTTATCATAAACAATTGGAATCACACTTGGATGTGGGTTCACCCATTGAAGGAACAAATGCTATAAAGGAACCATATTAGTCATATTGGTCAAGCAACTTGTTGCTTCATTCATTATCATTTCTTCACCAATTAATTGAGTGAAGAGGTAGCTCAAATCTTCAAAATAATCATAATCAAAATTGACAAAATATCACTTGATCATAAAAAAATCATGTTCATCCTATGAATCATTGCATACAACAATCACATAATTTCCCTTGTTTTTTGGGAACGTAAGCAGACATGACATCTTCAATTGTAGCTCTCCTACTAGTCATAATTGATGTAGAAACTGAAGCTACCCAATTGAATTTGAGGAATGAGTTCGATTTAACATGCCCAAGCCACTGAGCTAAGTCCTCCAAACTTTGAGGCAATGATTCAAATGGTGCACACCATCTTGCATGATTGGTCCATCCGGTGTTGATCGAGCCACTGATCACCATGCACCCTACAAATATATTAGTCTACATTTTTGCTCAGTGTTGTGTTTTCCACATAGTGCATCACAAAAAGAGATATCTATAGACACCTAAAACATGTCATGTTTGGGGGAGCTACTCACTTAGACACATTCATAAGATCATATGAAATAATATTGGAATTTCCAAGCATCAAAAGCGGTTCTCACCACTCATCTACGACATTATGAGCCCATCCAAGCTTAGTCGCTCAAGACTAGAGTGGCCAAATCTTAGTCGCTCAAGCCTAGATTGGCCAGTCCTTAGTCACTACAGACGATAACAGCTAGATCTTAGCCACTTTATATAACATGGGCTAAGCCATAAAAAGCATTTTGTCGATAGATATGCCCAATCATAGGCAAAAGTGGCAGTCTATATGCAATAAAGGTGAGCGGGAGTAAACTTACATTCCCTTTCATGACCAGTTCACATAGGAGACTTGAGTTTGCATTTAGACTTCAGTTAACTGGTCTTTAAACATAGAAAATACAAAAAGCTTCTCATGCTAACATTCACTATGCATGAGGGATTCAATCCTAGGGTTTTGATCATAGACTTTAGGGTTTCACACACTTTAAAAGGTGCAAGCCTAAGAGCACCAAGAAGAGAGATATCAATATAGGAGAATAAGTCCAAATTTGAGGAGAGATTTCAAGAATTGGAGAGCTTCCCTTTGAGATCACATTTATGATGAATCCCTAACAAATTTGAGAGCAAATAAATCACCATTTCATAATATCAGATACAAGCTTTGATCCATAGCTTTGGAGCAAAGAGAACGAGATTCACTTTGGTGGCAACAGTCATTAGACAGTGGCCCACAGGCCTAGCTTAGGGTTTTAGACATTAGTTTCATTATTCTATTTAGCATATCATTAGCATAGCATCATTTCATTCATTCACATTCATAGCATTATCTTCATTTGCACTTGCTTTCATTTGAGTATATTCATTGCCAACAACCTCATATGGGGAGGCAATCTCGAACATCTAAGCATGTGTTGTTGTTTCATTGCTCATAGGGCCATAGGTTCATCAGATGGAAGCTACAACATATGAGAGAAAAAGGATACCTCTAGGAAATAGACCTGTAGAAGGAGGCATATGTAAGCCCTCATACATTTTCATGTGCGAAACCGGGAAGCTTGTGATAGCGCACCACCCCTTTGCGAGGGGATATTTTACCCACTTGTAACTTTATTGTATCAAAATGGGTATCCCTAAGAGGGACCGACATATAACCAAGTTTCAATATGAATAAAGAGATCTATATTTTTTACTTCCACATTATATGCTTTTTCATGGTCTTTCATTTCATTTTTAGTTTATCACATTTGCAAGAAAATCCCCAAAAATTCTTATATAGCAACAAATCATATCATCAATCATATCACCATTTTATTTATAATATTATATCAATTATGGGGTATTAACATAGTAGGATAGATACCGCATATATATTAGAAATAATATATAGACAACCACTAACTACTTCTTATATTTTAATTTACATAAACTTATCAATAAAATACATACATTTCACACCATTACATCTCACATATAAATACTTAATCAATTCTTATGATAGGAGTGATTATTTAAATTCATAATTAATTTTTTACTTTATGTGGTATCACTCATTAAAATTGTTAATATCATATGTATTCCTTATGTTTAAAGTGATTAAAGCATACTAGTTCATTCATACCATACCATCACATAAGCTAGATGCATACAATTAAAGCAAAAATTAAACATGCATTTAACAATAACATTGCATCCATAAATAAAAAAGTCATCAATCATCCTCATTACATCATAAAGCACATCATAAAATATATAAGCAATATCCATTTGCATATAACTATAAATCCATCATTAGATCAACTCATAAAACATCACATCATATCATATGAACATCTATAGATATACACACATTAGCATCTATTTCAAATCCACATCATCATAAATATCATCTATCACCTAACACATACATACATCAATTCATAATCATCCATCGCATCATAAAATAAAATAAAACAAAAACATAAGCAATAAACGATACATATAATGAGTCATAAAGCAAAGATATCATATAAATGTGTTGTATCAAGTCCATAAAGGTACAAAAATGCCCATGGGCTATAGTCAGGTAGGTCAAGCCAACCTCAAAAATGAATTAAAAGAGCACCATCAATCAAATACAGGAGTTGAGCCCTTGGCATCACCTCCCCCAGTGCCACCTCCCCCTATGATGGTGTCATGGGTCGAATGGTGTGAACCTACTGGTCTCTCTATTCGAGTCTGGGTCCTCTAGCTAGGATGGGTAGAAGACTACCCTGAGGTGGAGCACCTACTAACCTATGAACCACCTACACTAGGTGCCTCCCTAGGAACAATCCCATGTCTCCTGAGCTGCATCTGAAGAGTGGTAATGTGACAAAAATGCTCTTGAATCTACCCCTCGTACTCATACAATAGTAACTGCAGGCATAGAACATCTGCAATCTGCCTCTAGATCCCCCTGTGGTGTAGGAGAGACAAAAAACTACATCCTAGGAGTACTGCCCCTGATAGTATCCTACAAAGCTTGTATCTATGTCGTGAGATGCTCTATGGTGGCATCTCACTATGCTATGGTAGCATCTCACTGTTGCACCTAGATCTTGGTCGACTAGATATTAGCCTCGACCTCATGCAACTGTGCCCTTAGAGGAGAATCTCTCTCCTCAGGATCTAGCTCCTCCTCACCCTCCTTAGGAGCCTCTTTCTCCTCTACTACCACCTTCTCTACTAGCTGGCCCTATACCTCAGTCTTGGCTCAAACTCTGTGCCCTATCGGATAAGAACCATCACCTCCACCATCATACTTGTGACCTAAGTTATCGGTACCATGCCACATATGATCCCCCCACCATTGAGTGTATGCCTCTGTAATACCCCCAGTGACTCCTAGGTCAACTACTAGGGCATCCTCCTCATATGAGAGCTCTGTAATCTACCACGGGGGTAGGTCCTTCTCTAATGTGAGGTACTTGTACAAAAATGGAATAAGAGGCATATCTTGTTGTATCCTATACTAACAAAGAACCTGGGAGTAGAATAAATTCTCCTGAATGCCAATATTGTGGCCAAGGAACCATCACTCACACTGCATCTTAGTAGTAAAACTGGTTGGATCATCCCACACTAGGAACTCATGATATGGGCACCACATAACATCCCCGACCCATAGCCTAGTGAAAGTAGCAGTATAATGGGGAAGCTCTCTCACATGAGGATGAATCTTACATAGCTCATGCTCTCAAGACCATCTAGCAGCATAGAACTGTATCCACTCCTCCATAGCTATGATCATAATAGGAATCCCTCTTGGAAAATCTACCTTGATGTGATCCCATCCCCAAACCTATAGAAGCAAGTTGCAAGCAATTATGATGCAACCTCACTGGTGGATGTGGTACAACTCATCATAGCACTGAGCCAACAAACATCTATCCCATGCATATATAATAGACTCCTCACTACCCAACAATTCTTGAACCATCACCAAGAGGTTCCACATGAACCTTAAACCTAAGCAATATAGAATCAAGATATTTCTGACCATCAGCAACACTACATACCTTACAGAGAAGACACCATCCTCATACCATTGCGATATGGATACTCCCCCAGATTTAGTGTTCTTGAGATCCTCCACAAAGCACCCTTTGAACACCCAAGTGAACATATAAACCTAATAATTAGTGGTTGAAGAGACAATGGCCATTCCATCAAAGGGGAGTCGAAATATCCTATACACATCTTTCGAAGTGATGGTCATCTCACCGATGGGAAAGTGGAAGGTATTGGTCCGAGGGTCCCATAGATGGACCAAAGCCATAAGGTATGCATGATATGCCATAATGGTGGGTAGTCTAGTGACATACTGAAGCCCACAGGCTTTAAGCCAAGCCCAATCATTGTCATCCAAGAGGAGGAAAAGTGTATTCATGAGCTTTAGGTCCTGAGCTCGAGCAGTAAGAATCTATGCAAAAGAAAATAAAATGAATCATAACTATAATGAATCTAAGGTATAACTCATAATAAACATGAAAACGATGCAAATAATGATGGGCTATAATAATTCTAGGTAAAGTAACAGAGTTGCACCTAATCAAACAAGTCAAAATTTCAAAAAAATCAATAAAAAAACCCAAAAATTTTCAAAAAAAAAAAAAAAATTCACTGAGTGTTTTTGGCCATTGTCACCTACAGTGGCTAGAAATCAGCCACTGCCAGTGATAGTGGCCAAGTTGCAAGCCTTCCTAAAAACTCTGATAGATAGTGGAAAATAGGTGGTGAGGTAGATGCATCGACCCTAGGCCAAAAAATACCAAAAAAATATAAATATATTGACACAAAATGGGGACAAGCCAACCACATAAAAACCTAAGCTAAGCCTAGCTACGAGTTTTGATTCATTTCCAGCAAGCTTAATGAGGTTTAATTACCGATTACTTAATGTGGTTCAATTTTACCCAAAACAAAAATAAACAAGCAGGGTTAAGGTTTGAGGGAGTACTAGAGAAGCTCTGGCTCCTCCACCCGAAGATGCTTTGCCCCATGTAGCCATGATCTTCCAAGTCACAAAAACACTCCAAATTGCAAAAGTCACTTTCACCTCAAAGCTCAAGAAGGTAAATTGACAACTGGTAAAGTGAAAATACAAAACCCTAGGTTTACTTTTATATTGCCTTTGCCACTACTGATGTCAACAGCCTACATTGCTTGGTCGCTCAGGACTGAAGAGACCAGGGCCAGGCCTTTGGTGACCACTGGACCTGACAGGGGCTGAGATCCTAGACAAAAATAGCCACATACCCTCCATGATAAGGAACAAAAACATTCAAATAAGCACATTATGAAGACTTCTAGTCATCATAATGACCAAAATAACATAAAAATCACATTAAAACAAATTCTTGAGTAATCCTCGTATTCAGTCACTTACTCTCTCAACTTTACGATTATAGTGACTTGCACTCCATGTAATTTGGTAAGATGAGTAAGTCACCATAAGTATACTTGGGGTAAAAACATTCATTTTGGAATCATGATGTATCACTTCAACCCTAAAAATATCAAAATGGTCGTATTGCTCCATGGGTGTGATAAAATCATCTTCATTCCTTTATGAAATAAAAAACACTAAGCCAAAGTGATGCAATATAAGCATAAACAAAATCACTCATCCTAACTCCCTAAGAAGGCTATTGATGGTCAAACCGCTCCTCGGGATAGGTATGGATGGTTATCATAAATAATTGGAATCACACTTGGATGTGGGTTGACCCATTAAAGGAAAAAATGCTAGAAATGAACCAGATTAGTCATATTGATCAAGCAACTTGTTGCTTCATTCATGGTCATTTCTTCACCAATTCGTTGAGTTAAGAGGTAGTTCAAATATTCAAAATTATCATAATCAAAATCAACAAAATATCACTCGATCATAACAAAATCATGTTCGTCCTATGAATTATTGCATGCAACAATCACATAATTTCCCTTGTTTTCTAGGAACATAAGAAGACATGACATCTTCAATTGTAGCTCTCCTACCGGTAGGAACTGATGTAGCAGCTGAAGCTACCTGATTGAGTTTGAGAAATGAGTGCAATTTAACATGCCCAACCCACTGAGATAAGTCATCCAAACATTGAGGCAATGATTCGAAGAGTGCGTGCTATATTACATGATTGGGCCATCCAACATTGATCAGACCACTGATTCCCATACACCCTACAAACAGATCAATCTACGTTTTTGCCCAGTATTGTGTTTTCCACACAACACATCACAAAAAGGGGTATATTTAGACACCTAAAACATGTCATGTTTGGAGGATCTACTCACATAGGTACATTCATAAGATCATATGACATAATATTAGACTTTCCAAGCATCAAAAGTGGTTCTCACCACTCATATGTGGTATTCTAAGCCCATCTAAGCTTAGCCGCTCAAGACTAGAGTGGCCAAACCTTAGCCGCTCAAGACTAGAGTGGCCAAACCTTAGCTGCTCAAGCATAGAGTGGCCAGACCTTAGCCACTATAGATGATAGTAGCTAGATCTTATCCATTATAGAAAATAGCGACTAAGCCATAAAAATAATTTTACCAATATATATGCCCAATCACAGGTGGAAGTGGTAGTCTGCATGCAATAAAGGTGAGCGGGAGTAACTTTATATTCCCTTTCATGGCCAGTTCACATAGGAGACTTGAGTTTGCATTTAGACTTCAGTTAATTGGTCTTTAAACATAGAAAAGACAAAAATATTCTCATGCTAACATTCACTACACATGAGGGATTCAATCCTAGGGTTTTGAGCATAGACTTTAGGGTTTCACACACTTTAAAAGGTGCAATCCTATGAGCACCAGGGGGAGAGATAAATATAGGAGAATAAGTCTAAATTTGAGATCTTTCAAGACTTGGAGAGCTTCCCTTGGAGATCACATTTACGATGAAGCCCTGACAAATTGGAGAACAAAGAAATCACCATTTCAAATTATCAGATACAAGCTTTGATCCATAGCTTTGGATAAAAGAGAATGAGATTCACTTTAGCGGCCACTATCATTGGAAAATGGCTCGTAGGCCTAGCTTAGGGTTTTAGACATTAGTTTCATTATTCTATTTAGCATATAATTAGCATAGCATTATTTCATTCATTCGCATTCATAGCATTAGTTTAATTTGCAATTGATTTCATTTGAGTATATTCATTGCTAACAACCTCATCCGGGGAGGCAATCTCGAACATCTGAGTGTGTGTTGTTGTTTCATTGCTCATAGGTCCATAGGTTCATAGGATGAAAGCTACAACATATGAGAGCAAAATAATCCCTCTAGGAAAAATGCTTGGAGAAGGAGGCATCTGTAAGCCCTCATACATTTTTGTGTGTGAAACCAGGAAGCTTGTGATAGCACATCACCCATTTGCGAGGGGAAATTTTACCCACTTGTAACGTTATTATATCAAAATGGGTATCCCTAAGAGGGAATGACATGTAACCAAGTTTCAATATGAATAAAGATATCTATATTTTTTACTTCCATGTTATATTCTTTTTCATGGTCTTTCATTTCATTTTGGGTTTAACACATTTGCAAGTAGAGTAAGAGCGGTGCGTGCACCCCAGGGTCACTACATATATATATTTTTGAACATTCAGGGGGTGGCCTAGCTTGCGGGGTAAGGTTCCTAGAGTAAGACACTGATCCTCTTAGATTAAGGTACCAAAGTAAGGTGCTGCTCCTCCAAAGTAAGGCACCACTTCCCCCCATGTATAATATTTGTCACATCCTCGTGAAAACAACCCCCCTAAATTTTTTTTGAGTCTGGCACTTCCTTGGTGGTTTAAGGTGCTACTCCTCCTGAGTAAGGTGCCATTGTAAGAAACTACTCTTGATTAATGCACCACTTTGCTAAATTAAGGCACTAGAGTAAGGCATCCTTGCTCCTTCAAAGTAAGGCACTAGAGTAAGGTGCTACTGCTCCTTCAAAGTAAGGCGCCATAGTAAGGCATCACTCCTCCTTTAGAGTAGTTGCTCCTATTGAGTAAGGCACTAGAGTAAGGTGCTGCTCCTCATGAGTAAGGAACAAAAGTAAGGTGCCACTACTCCTTTAGAGTAAGGCACAAGGGTAATGCACCACTGCTCCTTCAAATTAAGGCACCAGAGTAAGGCGTTGTTGCTCCATTATAGTAAGGCACCAGAGTAAGGTGTCACTGCTTCTTCAGAGTAAGGTGCTAGAGTAAGGCACCATTATTTCTTTAGAGTAAGGTGCTAGAGTAAGGCATCATTACTTCTTCATAGTAAGGAACCAGAGTAAGGCACCATTGCTTATTTAGAGTAAGGCACCAGAGTAAGGCACCGCTACTCCTTCAAAGTAAGGCTTATCTTTCTTATTGTTTAAAAATTCAGTAGCGATTGATGTATCTTTTAATATGAGGTTGATCAAACCTCCAATAACTCTCTTCATATTATGTTAGCGTCAACCATTGCTATCCTCCTAATACGTAGGTATGTGGATGTTGAGCCAAAATAGGCCTGGTTTTCCTAGATGACTATTTTTTGAACAATCAGGCCATGTTCCTGCAAAAATAAAACACACAAAAAAGAAAAAAAGGTGCAGTTAAATGGGGTTTGTGCCTGTTAGGCCCTGGCTCTTAGGATACCTACAACTTGCATGCAAGCATTATCCCTGTAAAACACATAGTAAGCTAAAAAATAGTAACCTATTCTAACTTATCTCTAGTGGATGTCCCTGTATCCACCATGTTGTTGAGAATTTGGGAGATTTTACTTGGATGGGGTTTCTCCCACACCTGTTCTGGTTTTTTCCAGCAATCCTTCAGATGTATGGTATGGCTACACTCAGTAGCCATTGGCTATTAGGATGGTGTTGTTGTCATCAATCGTCTTGACCCGTACATCACCATTCTTGATTATTTCCACCACTTCATACGGTCCCATCCATCTCTGCATCAGCTTCCCATTCCGCTATTGGAACCTGGAGTCATACAACAGTACCCAGTCTCCTTCTTTGAATTATTTCTTTTTAATGTGGTAGTCATACCACTGCTTCCTTTGCCTCTACACAATTTTTTTCTCTGTAAGGCATCCATACAAAATTCATCTATCTAATTTAGCTACCGAATTCATTCCTTATGTGTATCGTCCAGGTCTATATTTAATTCGACTGTCATTCTGAGTGTCTTAAATTCAAATTCAATGGGCATCATTGTGTCTTTCCCATAGACCAACCAAAAGGGGGTAAAACCAGTGGTTGACTTCCACATCATGTTATATGCCCATACTACCTTTAGTAGTCTTGCAGCCCAATCCTACCTATTCTGTTTCATGGTATTTGTCAAGATGTTTTCAATTTCCCTGTTAGTGATATCTACCTATCCATTCACCTATAGATGGTATGGGGTAGTCCTATTATACCAAACCCTGTGCTTTTCCATGAGCTCTTCGATTAACCTAGATGTGAATTGGGGTCCCTGGTCTGTTGTAATCTCTCTAGGCACTCCAAATCTTGTAAAAATATGGGAGAATAGAAATTCGATGACTGTCTTCTCCTTTGAGTCTCTTAGCACTTGGACTTCAACCCATTTAGTGACATAATCTATACAGACTATAATGAACCTCCTTTTTATTTAAGGTGGGTTTATGGGTCCCACAAAATCCATACCCCATTTGTCAAAGGGCTCAATATGGATGTGAGGCTGTAGGGGCATTTTATCCCTGTGGGTTTGTTGGACCATCCTTTGGCATTCATCACATTTATTGGCATATGTGGTTGCATATTTAAACAATGGGGGCCAAAAGTACCTAGTCTACAATACCTTATATGCAGTCCTTCTTCCTAAGAAGTGACCACCACAAGGCTCATTATGGCAGACCTTGAGTATCTCCATGAATTCATGCTTGGCCATGCATATCCTCACAATATGATCAGGCCCTATTTTGAATAGGAGGCCATTAATACATTAGTATGATGTACTTTTTTCGATTATCCCTTTCTTCTCTAGGTATGAGAGGGTAGGGGAGGTTCTCCCTATGGCCAAATAATTGGCAATATCTGCATACCATGGTGTTTGTTCACTAATGATGAATAGATGCTCATCCGAGAACTAGTCTTCTACCACTGCATAGTCTTCTGGAATTAATCTAGATAGGAATTTTGTGACTATGTTATATTTTTTAGGCTTGTAGACTATGGTAGGGTCAAACTCCTATAATAACAAAAGCCACCGGATGATCCTACCACTAATCATTGGTTTGTTCATTAGATACCTGATGGCCGCATGGTCCATGTGGATGAATACTTTGTATCCAGTGATGTAGTGGTAGAATTTGTTGACGATGTGTACCACTATGAGAAAATATTTCTCTGTTACCATGTAATTAAGCTCAGCCCTTGCTAGGTTCTTGCTAATATAGTAGATGATGTAAAACTCTTCATCATCCTTCTGCCTGAGGACCACTCCAATTGCATTATTGGATGTATCACAATATATGTGAAATAGGACAAACCAATTTGGGCCCCACAATACTGGGATAGAGATTAGCTTCTCCTTCAGCATCTAAAATGCCTACTCATAGTCCTCTATCTAGATAAATTCTACATCCTTCATCAGAAGGGTATGTAGAGGTTTGGAAATTTTACTAAAATCGATGATAAATCACCTGTAGTACCCGATAGAGTCGAGGAAAATCATTACCTCCCTCTGTGTTTTTGGGTTGGGTAAGTCTTTTATGAATTCTATCTTCTTGTGATCCACTTTAATCTCTTCTACCGAGAGATGATGCCCTAACACTATGCCTTCCTACATCATCATAAAATATTTCATTTCTAAGGGATAGATTGTTTTCATCGCACCTCTAGAGTACACGCTCCAAGTTTTTCATCACCTCTTTGAACATTTCCCCATAAATGATGTCCATTTATACTTTGACTAATTTGCCTATCATATCAAAAAAATTTCTAAGAACTACCCTCTAAAATATGGTTGGTGTGTTGCATAGCTCGAAAGATAACACCTTGTATGCAAACATTTCCCATGGGTAGGTGAATGTTGTATTATATTGGTCTTCCTCCACGATCTGGATTTGGTTATACCTATTGAATCCTTCCAGGAAGGAAAAATATTTCCTCCTGAATAACGTGTCTAGAACTTGGTCAATGAACAAAAGTGGAAAATGGTCCTTTTTAGTCACCTTATTCAACGATATGTAGTCAACACAGATCCTCCATTTCCTATTCTTTTTAGGGACCACCATGAGTGGTGATACCCATTCACTTTTTGAGATCGGGAAGATGAATCTGGATGTTAGGAGCTTCTATAACTCAAAATTTACAATTTCCTTCATGCCAGGTTCATCCTTCTCTATGGCTATATGATGGGGGTCGACTGTTCTTCTAGATAAATATAGTGAGTGCACACTTCTAGACTGATTCCTTGCATATCCATGTAATCCCATGCAAATGCCTTTTGATGCTTGGCTAGGAATTATTTCAATTCTACCAACTATGTGGTGGTCATATCACTTCTAACATTCAACATTCTTCCATGCCCGACATCTATTTTTTTGGTGTGGTGGTCCTGAGCATCCACAAATGGTGACTCAAGAATTGGGAGGGAGGACTCTCCATGGAAGAACCTTGAGATGATGCCATCTTCCTTGGCTTCATCCTCCACTTCTATCAATGCCATTATTGGTTGGAGAATCGATATTGGTTTGTCCTTCTAATTTTATGTTTTGGACTCTCCAATGCATCCATCGATTGGGTCGAGGGAGAGATTATTAATATCTTGAAATTCTATCCATATGAAATGGTCATCAATCCGCCATGGAAGATAATGTATGCATCAACTATAGCTAACCATGGTATACCCAGGATGAGTGGGTAACCACCCAATCTAGTTTTGGATTACAACACTAAAAAGTTTTCCAGGTACTCCCATGCATCGAATGTTACTATGACGTCTTCGAGCATTCCATCTGGTGCCACCATGGACCGATCAACCAACTGTAACACCATTTTGGTTAGCTTCAGGTTGGTAATTTCTAGCATCTGCATGGTATCTTGTGGTATTATGTTGATGGTTTCCCCCAAGTCAACCAACATATTCACCAGTGAGCACCCTTTTATTTTTACCGTCAATATCGGTCTTCCTAGGTCTACATATTTGGGATGATATGCATTCCCCATCATCAAGTTAGCTAACTTTCCCATGATGTTGATGGTATGTGCTATTTTGCATATTGATTTTCTTAGGTAGATTTATTTTATTACCTTAGTGTAGATGGGCACATCCCAGATAGCTTAGAAAAGTGAGATAGTTACGGTGAGATTTTCTAGGCTTGATAGAATATCAAATTTGAGCTGTGTTAGCTTCTTCTGTTCTTGTAGCCATTTAGGAAGTGGGGACCCTGTCTTCTCAAAAATATTTTCTTCCTCCATATCTTCTATCAGAGGGGAGTCTTCTACTTCCTCCTCCACTTATACCAGAGAAGGCATTGCTAGTCCTAGCTACTTGCCTGATCTAAGTTATATTGGATTACAACTAATATGGTACATCAGATTATTCTCTCCTTCCACTTTGTATTTTGGCTGGTTTACCTTGTTGTTCAGGTTTACCATTGGATGTGATGGTAATTGTATAGGTCTTGCTATAGGTAGGGCTGGTAAGCCTTGCTGAGGTGGTACCTGTGCCATGTTATATGAAGGCATATTCCATGGGATGTGGCTCCTCCATGGCTGTTGATATGGCATCCACATTTGCTGATTTTGGAATGTCATACTTGGAGGTAGGTTCATCTAGGGTGGTGGTCCCCACCATCCCATATTGGGTGGTGGTGGTTGTCCCTATGGCATATATGCTCCTCCTCCATAAGGTGGCATCCCTGTGGGCATATTTCCCATAGGATTTTATTTCCAATTCTATCGATTGCCCATGAAGTAGGCTTCGGTTACATCGACATATTCTTTGGCACTGGGCAGTTGTGGGCATAGTCTAGTTTTATGGTCCTTTTGGAAAACCGTACATACTCTAACCTTATTCTCTAGGTAGGCATTCCTGGCATGCTTCCCTCTACAATTTGGGAAGAAATAGTTTAATGCTATGTCATTCTCCTATTTCTTATTCTCCAATAGTAGTGTGTCCAGTTGCAAAGCTATAGAGGATAGCATTTCACTTTTTAAATCCTTTAGCATGTTGTCTATATCCATTTTTATAACTGATATAGTTGCTTTGACTGCTCTGGCAGTTGGATTACCTCTCCTCCATGAGTAATTCTAGCATAATTGCCAAATGTCTTCCATCATGTGCTGGTAAACATCTCCCTTTGAGATAATATTATGTGCTTCCAGTGAATCATTGTTTAGTCCCCTCAAGAATATACTTTTGAGGAATTTATCCCCTAAATTTGTATGAGGGGATCACTATAGATTAAAATTAAATATTTCCTAGTACCCTTCTAGGGATTCGTCCTCTTTCTATGTCATGCTAAGGACCTCTTCCCTAGAATCTTGTGCTCTATCGAAGTCTTGATATTGCTCTAGAAAGAGCTTCTTCATCCTATCCCATGTGGTGATATGTTTGTTCCCTAGCCTGATGAACCACCATGGGGCTGAGTCATATAATGTCAATGGTAATATTTTTAGCTTCTGGGTGTTCGATTTATAATCAACAGACCTGCATAATACATAAAATTTAAATAAAAATAGGTCAGGATATTTGGCTGGGTATCCCCTAAAGGTAGGGAGATGGGCAAGGGATATATTTTTCATTTTGGAGTATCCTACCCCTTCCTCTATCGAGAAACTAAACCCAAATGAGACTTCTTGTTCTGCTATTTTTTTAAGAAATATGGTCTCTAATGTGGCTTCTATAGTCTCTCAGTCATTAAAAACTTTATAAGTCAAGGCCTTGATGCCAACTGACATTATAGTCTGATCCTTTATGACTTTCCATAGTAGGTCTTCCTTTGAGGGTGTCCTCTTAAACAATGGGTCTACAATAATTTGTTCTTTCTCAGATCGGTGATATGAGGAGGCACTTTACACGAAGTGAGTACTCTGACTCCAATGGACTATTGGCAATTATTCAAGAGAATCTAATTCAAACTCTAAGTCTTTTTACAACTCTAACTGATCTTGTAGGATTTATTTTATAAAATGATTGTCTGGTCCTCTTTTTCTTGGCGAACTCATACAAGGTTAGGTTGAAGGGATTAAGGGGTAATGTAATTAGTCTAATAATGATTCTTCTCCAACAACAATGCCAAAATATTGGGTTCCAAACACTGGTGAATTTGTCCTATTTTTGTCATAGCACTTCTCATTTAATTTGTTAATCCAGGGAACTCGTAATCTTATGAAGAATCACGACTGGGACTAGTCACACTACCACTTTGGAAATGATCCATTAAATTACCATTGGGGGTGTTTGTATAACATTAATAAAATAATTCACCTCAATAATATTAATTCATAAATAATAATGCATATAAAATAAACACACAAAATGAAAATGCTTCTTATAAATAAACACGCCTCTAAAATAACTAAGTGTAAGCCTAATGCATAAACATACTACTATGCATAATGAAATTACGTATATAACTGAGAGGGGAGGAATATTGGCTTAGAGTGGGCCCGAGCTCTAGGTAGATTCCTCTTGATGGTTCTCACAAATGATGTGTTGCTAACAAACGTTCACACTTTATTACTGATGCAATGGAATATTACATATATCAAATGCTTTTACAAAAGAATTTCCTCTCTCCATAGGGAAGTCTATGTGTTTATATACTATACACACAGGACTTCCTAGGGTAGTTTTGTTACAACAAGCATCTTGTTTTAGCCTAAACTAGGACATTTTAGTTACTGCAATTAGTGCACAATAACAACTCTACATCATTTCCTAGTAATCGGATGATTTCCACTTCATTACGGTTCAAATTCATGAGTAGTTATGTGTTTTCCCACTCTGGATGGGACAAATCATTCAATTGTGGTTTCCCATAGATGACATGGAATGGTGGTCAACAGGGTCCTTCTCTAGCCATTTTGGTCAACACGTATTATTTGGACTTTGTCCTTGGTAAGGTGCCTAATTTGGTAAGGTTATTATTTGAGTAAGGTGCCTACCTCGATAAGGTGCTTACTTGATTAAGGTGCCTACCTTGGTAAGGCACTTACTCTATTAAGGTACCTAACTCATTAAGGTACCTACTTCAGTAAGGCACCTACCTTAGTAAGGTGCCTACTTCAGTAAGGCTCCTAACTCAATAAGGCGCATACTTTGATTTACCTTTATTTGATTTAGCAGAACCATGCTAGGTCCATGTAGGACCTTGACTGAGCAAAAGATAATAAAATCGGGGAAAATAGCTACACATAACACACTTCACACATGGATTAGATAATACACATGATTTGATTAAATACATACATGATACTTCATAAAACATACAACTCATGATATAATGTCGTGCAAAAACTGTTAGTTCATATACAAAAATATGAGCATTTTTGGTGCTTATCAATTATTTCAGATGAAGATCCTTCCCAATAGGCTAGTAGTAGAAAATGGAAAGAATCTGTACTAGTAGTTGAAATATTTGAATCAACTAAAGAATATGAAGGGTATGATGGGTCCATGGAAGAGGAATTTTAAGCCTTTCGACAATTTTAAAAGGGTAATAATAATTATAATCTTAGAAGTAACAATCATTCACTTCTTCTACTCCTCCAAATGACACCATCATTCCCCCTCACACACCGGCTAGTAACAATCCTATACCTCCATATAAATTTGATCTACCTCAACCACCATATGAAAAAAATGCATATAATATTGTGGAGGATTTAAAGAAAACAAAAGTGAATATATATTTATTTGATGTTGCTAATTTGACTAATCAACAAAAATATCTAATATAGGATTTTGGTTATAAAAGAAAAAATGATCCTCAAAAACTATGGATGCATGATTAACCTCATGAAGGGACAAAGGAGAAGCTCCTCCCTTTATTTTGACCATAAGAATTGTAGGAAGAAATATACATAATTGTCTTGTTGATTCAAGAACATCTGGTAATGTCATGTCTCACATTGTTTTTCAAAAATTGGGTTTCGAACCCATCCCTTCTAAAAGGATAGTTGTGCAACTAGATAAATTTGAAGCTAATGTGGTTGGGGTGTTTAATAATGTTCACATACAACTAGCCTCAAAACCTAGGATACAACATTATATTGATATACATGTTGTAGATATACCTGATAGGTATGGAATGTTTTTGAGTAGAGATTGGTCTAGGAACTTAAACGAATACATGGCCATAAATTTTTCATATATGTGGATACCATGGAAGGGTTTTGCTAATCAAATCATAGTTGAAAGAGAACCTAGAATCAAGGATTTGATTCTTGAATATAACAAAACCAATAAATTTTTTTACAATAATTCTGATTTAGGTTTTTACACTTTGGAAACAAAATTGGATGTGTAGACACCTAAAACATGTCATGTTTAGGAGAACTACTCACATAGGCACATTCATAGACCATATGACTAAACCTTGGGCTTTCCAAGTATCAAAAGTGGTTCTCACCACTCATCTGGGGTAGTCTTAGCCCATCCAAGCTTGGTCGTTGTAAACTAGAGTGGCTAGATCCTAGCCGCTCAAGCTCAGAGTGGCCAAACCTTAGTCACTGCAGATGATAGTGGCTAAATCTTAGTCACTGCAGATGACAGTGGCTAAGCCATAAAAAGCATTTTGCCGACAAACAGGCCTAATCATGGGTGGAAGTGGTAGTCTACATGCAATAAAGGTGAGCGGGAGTAACTTTGCATTCCCCTTCATGACCAGTTCACATGGGAGACTTGAGTCCAAATTTAGACTTCAGTTAACTGGCCTTTAAACATAGAAAAGACAAAAGCTTCTCATGCTAACATTCACTATGCATGAGGGATTCAATCCTAGGGTTTTGAACATAGACCTAGGGTTTCACACACTTTAAAAGGTGCAAGCCTAAAGGCACCAAAGGGATCAATCATCAGGGTCACAAAGATCACAATTATTACGAGAACATACTAGGTCATTGAGGAGATATTTTTGAGACTTGGAGAGCTTCCCTTGGAGATCATCTTTATGGTGAAGCCCTAACAAATTGGAGAGCATATTGGAGCACCTTTGAGGAGCAACGAAGTGCTAGCCGATTGAGGGTTTACCACATACAGGATATTCAACACATCGAGCAAAGCGACCACCATTTCAACATCGGATACAAGCTTTGATCCATAGCCTTGGAGCAAAGGAGACAAGATTCACTTTAGCGGTCGTTGTCTTGGACAGTGGCCCGCAGGCCTAGCTTAGGGTTTTAGACATTAGTTCTATTATTCTATTTTCTTCATGTTTTCATATCATTAGCATAGAATCACTTCATTCATTTGCATTCATAGCACTAGTTTCATTTGCATTTGCTTTCATTTAAGTATATTCATTGCTAACAACCTCATCCGGGGAGGCAATCTCGGACATCTAAGCGTGTGTTGTTGTTTCATTGCTTACAGGGCCACAGGTTCATTGGACAAATCTACAACATACGAAAGCAAGAGGATCCCTCTAGGAAATAGACCTAGAGAAGGAGGCATCTATAAGCCCTCATACAGTTCTATGTGCATCATCGGGAAGCCTTTATAAGCATGCCACCCCTTTGTGAGGGGGATATTTTATACATCTGTTGTCCTCCTTGTGTAAAATCATGTATCAAACGAAGGGTATCCCTTAGAGGGACTTATATGTAATCGGACCTTGGAAATATCAATACAAAGAGCATTCATTCATTTATTTCTTTGCATTATGGTTATGTCTTCTTTTATGCCTTTCATTTAGATGCATGCTTAAAACATTAATAGATTCAATTAAATCACAAGTAGGAAAGTCAGCGGGGCTAGTGCGTCGCTTCCCTGGGGTCGCTACAGATGGCGATCATGGTGGGACCTCCACTAATTTTTCATTTTTTGCCTAGTTACTGACTTGGGTTTTGTGTGCAGGTTTAGCCGCTCTAGTCTACAACGACCAAAAATCAGCCACTCTGGTCTACAATGGCCACACGTCTTAGCCGCTCCTGCTAACAACGGCCAAAAATCAGCCGCTCTGGTTGACAGCATCCAGAACTGAAGTGTAGTAGAGGGCAGAACCTTTGTTCTCTGAGCTGGATTAAAGGTTGGTACAACTTTTTTGATGCTTTATAGTTTTTTGTCTACTTCTATTTTTCTAAAATAGTGAAATTAAGACATATTTCTATTTGGAAATTAAAAGAATAAAGAGGAAAGAATTAAGCATATTGCACATCTTAGATCTTCTTTTAGATTTCCACTAGGCATTGCTAGGAACAATGGCTTATGCTTGAAAAGTTCACCCTAGAATCCAATGTGCTAGAAATTGTGTGTTGTTTGCTTGCTTTGAGGCCTTGCTAGAGGCCATATTTGCATGAAATAGAGTGCATCCATACAACTCATAGTAGTTCATGCATCTTTCTGAAAATTAGAACATCTTTTGCATTAGGCATATAGGAAAGAGTCATTGTTGTTGTATGATGCATTTTACTTTATGCAAAAACTTAAAATGAACACCACACACGCACGCATCATTTAAACATTGGGGAGTTGGATTTCATCACCAACCCTCAATTCAGTCTGATGACATTGGCATTCATCTCCTTCCACAAGTTTGTCCCCTAGATTCTCATAGAAATGGATTAAGGAACTTCTTCATAGTGGTACTAAGTTACTTGTGCTCAAACTATCTCCCACTATTGGAACAATCATTGGTTCAGAGTGGAAGAGCTAGGCGAACCCCCCACTGGGATTTAAGTGGTGTACCCTAGTATCTTTTGGGAAAATCATGTTTGGCATGGGTGTTCTTGATTCCCACTATGGATGAGTCTCCTCATTCTAAATCCAAAACAAGAGCAAGAAAGCAAAGAACAACACATCAAAACACATCAAACAGTTTAGGGCACACTTAAATTGATAATCAAGATAAACACTTGCTTGATATTGCTTGGCTATTTCTAATTGCAACACAAAATATTAAATCAACAAACAAAATGGTCAAAACAAGAAGTAAACATCCTCGGTCTGATATCGAGGGAGAATCTGAAGCAACCCATACCCATAGGCGAAGTCATAGTAACATTGAATGACCTACCCATAAGACCGTGAGATGTAGGTCCATGAGCCTAAGGGGTGATAACTCAACCCTTGGGGGTTCTCCTCGAGAAACCCCAAATAGGGAGTCACATCATGGAACCAAGTCACATAAACACAAAGAGGCTTCATGACCATCCTCATCAAGGAGACATGAGGAGACCTCAAGGGCCTCCTCTAAACACACAGAAACTTCTCAAAGACATGAGGAGGCTTCAAGGGCTTCCTCCTCACATGGACATAAATAAGGTTCTAAACATCACTCTTCACATAGGGATGATGAGGTTGCCACATCTCCATCCTCATGGAGAAAATATGTGACCACAAAGCCTTCATCATCGAAAGGGTACACAAGAGTCACAACATCTCAAGCTTCGCATGAGACACATAGAATAGGTCTACCCACTGAAGGGCAAGAAACTAGAGTTACATCTAGTCATAGGCATCAAATAGAAGATACCCTTCACACAAGAGGAAGGATTCCAATAGACTATGACCTCATTGGAGTAAATGGCACCCCACGGGATCAGCCATGGAAAACAAGACAACTAGATGAGTTGGATCGGTTTCCTACATGGCCAACTCAAAGAACCATAGCTACAGAACACTCTGCATATGGAAGTTCATGAACCATGACTTCTAAACACACCTCTCAATATGGGGGTGCCTCAGAGTGACCCCACAGTAAACATACAGAGTCTGATCATAGAGACACTCAACAATACACTGAACAAGTTACATTAGCTAGCAAGAGCAAAGACACAGTAGAAACCTCTTTGAGGAATCTATGAGTCAAAACCACAAGAACAGAGTCAGACAAACATGAGTCTTCTATGACAATACAAGCTGACCGCATGAGATGGTTAGAAAATGCATTGCATAAAGAGTGAGAGCTAGTGGAGGCTCTCAAACATGATAAACAAAGAGAAAGACTTTTGCACCAACATGAGCAGCATTTAAGAGAGCAAGCTGAGTAGCTAGCTCATATCAATTTATAGATAAATGGTGATGATCACCAAAGAGGTAGACACACTGACTCACCAAAGGAAAGGCACACTAGACAAGAGATCCCACAATGAAACCACCCACCAAACCATGAACAAAATCCAACTAGTGGGGAAAGGGTAAACATGATAAACTAGGATCATACACATCCTGAATCCCCTCATAGGAGGGAAGAAAATAGAACAAGTCAAGTGGACAAAGGGTTACCTCCATTACCACCATGAGCGGGCCTGCAAGAGGAGGAACTCCTTGCTTCAAAGGCATTCCAAGCACTCACTAAAAATATGAAGTCCTTTGAGAAGCAAGAGATGGCTGGAAATCAACCAACATTGAGCAAGATACACAACCAACCATTATGCCCATCAGTTCCTAGCCCTGCATATCCTAAGCACTTTGAGATGCCTAGGTTAGAAAAGTTCAAGGGTGAAGAGGATGCACAAGAGCATGTTACCAATTTCATCAATGCATGTTTTCACCTTGAAGACAATGATGCTCTCATGCTAAGAACTTTCATTATGACATTTTTAGGTGCTGCCACTCAATGGTTCAACCAACTGACCAAGCATAGCATAACCAATTTTGAACAACTAGTAAACGCTTTCCTAAAGCGTTTCTCCTTTGGTGCTAAGAAGAAGGTGAACCTTTCAGACCTGGCCAACTTAAAATAGTATGATGATGAGCCAATAATGGATTATGGGAATAGATGGAGAAAAGTCATGGTAAAGTTATCATTCTTCATTCCCACAGAAGAAATCATTCGCATGTTCACTAAGAGTTGTTCTAAACACATCTCCCTCTTGCTACAAATTCAACAATATCCTTCATTTGAGGAAGCCTTGGCATAGGCCAAACTCATCGAAGACATAAAAGTAGATGAGGGAACCATTAAGCTCTAAACCAAGGAGTGGAACAAAAATGGTAAGAATGACAAGTACAAGCAGAAGCAGGCAAACCCTACTCCAGTTAATCAAGTAGTATTGGATGCACCTAAGGATGGGGCTGCGCACCAACCATAGAATTATCAAGCACAACCCCCGCTAGCCAATTATGATCAAAAGAACAATCAAGGGCAAAATAGAGAATGCAAGCCACCTCACTATTTTACACCTCTGACAGAATCAATGCAATCAATTTTCAATCAATTGAGCGAGGCTAGGAAGATTAGATTCCCTGATATACCTCTCATAGATCCCAACCATCCTAAGCCAAAAGGATATAGGGAAGATCAATTTTACCCTTATCATAGGATACCGAGGCATGACATTGAAGTGTGCTATGGTTTTAAGCATCAAGTGCAAAATATGATTGAGGTGGGAGAACTCAAAGTTGACAACCCATTGGCTCCTGACAATAGAGATATGGGCATATACAAAAACCCATTGCCAAATCATGAGGCCCCTAGGGGGCAAGGTGCCCAAGTCAATCAAGTTCGAGTCGATGCACCTACCCATGGATGCATTGGGATGGTTGAAATTATCAACATAGCAACCAGGAGTAGACGGTATGGTCAACCACAACCTCCTGCGGCTCCCATGAATGTCCCAGCTGCACCTAGGTAGAGGCAGGGGTAAGACAACCTTCCAGGTCCACCAACCCGACCTGTGGTAACTATTCGGAGTAGACTAGAGCAAAACCTACAAATGACTCCAGCCAAGTTATCTATTTATGAGCTCATACAATAGTCCCCAAAGCATAGGGAGACTTTAATGGAGATTTTAAGATCAATTGAGCTCCAACCACAAGATGTGAATGCATTCACTCATTTTGTGGGACAAGTACAACAATGCCAGGAACCTGTAATTTGATTCTATGATCATGAGATTAAGACAATGCCTACTACCTTACCAGACCCTCTACTACACATTGTAGCATTAGTCAACGATTTACCTTTCAAATGGGTCTTGATCGATACAGGTTCATCAATAAACATCATCACAACAATAGCCATAGGGAACCTTAAGATCCCCAAGTCCAATATCATTCCAGGAGCCTACACGCTAAGAGCTTTCAATGATGCTTTATGCACTACTATGGGAACGATAGTCCTACCCATTAAGGTGGGACATAAGACCATCCCTATGATGTGTCATGTCTTGGAAGGGGCTATGCAATACAACATCCTCCTAGGGCATCCTTGGATAAGGGACATGAAGTGTGTTCCTTCGATTTTACACCAATGTGTCAAGTATGTGCATGATGACAAAGTCTATGTGGTTTTGGATGATGAAGAGCCATTCAAATATGTCCATCAGGTGGATTTTCTAGGAGAATTTATGATTCCTTCTACCCACCTATATGTAGGACCTTCATCTCAAACCACGCAACTGGATGACAGAGACAAAGGGGTAAGAAAAGACCCATGCACATCGACACCTCCTTTCATGCCCAAAATAATCAATGCTTCTAAGGGACCATCAACGTCTAAACCTAAAGACAATCATAAGCTAAAGGCACCCTTAGTCAAGGAAGAAAGTCCCAAGGAAGTGCCAACCATAGCCATTGCTGAAATGCCAAGTCCTATGGAAGAAGATCTCCAAGATCAAGTAGAAGAAATGCTAGAACCCACTTCGCTAGTGTCATCTGTGGGGTCATCCACATCACATACGATAATACACTTGGCAAGTATAGGGATAGGAGAATACCTTATGTAGAACATAACATTCACGCCCATCATTGAGTCAACACAAGACATGGGACGACCAAAAGACTTGAGATCGCCAGTGGGAACAATGGTTCCACTTGGAATCCCTCCCAACCAAACCAACTTTATCTATGTTGGATTAGATTGCACCCATAAATATTCAGACATAGAAGAGGACAATGATAAAATATTCATTATTAATGTTCATTACCTCTCTAACCTCGAGTTCACTCTAAGCTACTTTGAATGCTGCCATTGGCATGGCTATGGTCTTGGTATATATGAGTAGGGGTGCAGGCGGCCATACGAGCCATAATACTAGCTTCCCATTGATAGGTTTGGGTTAGGTTATTACATCGGAGGTCGAGATGACTCTCTAGTAGTAGCCTTGGATAGATTAAGCTTGGGGTTAGGAGAAGACATCGATTTCATTCCTTATCACCCCCCAAGTACAAGATATTTGACCAACAGACAAGTGGTCATGGTAAACATACCACCACCAAAAACTTATCATCCGAACTCCTCAATCGAAGCCACCCCAATAGGTTACAACTCATGGGATGAGGAGCAAGAAGAGAATGGATATGAGGCAAGTGATGATGAAGCACAAGTAGGCTTGGCCTATCATGGGCCTTGCTATTTACAAAGATTTACCTGGTCCAGCCACAATGAGAGTGGATACATATTAGATGAAAGTGGCTATGAGTCAGAGGACTCAATAGAAAGAGCCTACCTAGGACCAAGGCATTGACCCCATACCTTGGGTCAAGAAACTAATGCAAATGGCATCTTCATAAGTGACGAAGAATATGAGGATGAGACAAAGATGGCCTACTTGAGGCCAAGATACATGCCCCATATCTTAGGGCCACACACTAATGCAAATGGATTCTTCATAAGTGATGAAGAGTATGAAGATGAAATAGAGATGGCCTACTTGGGGCCAAGACATGTGCCTCTTGTCTTAGGGCTACATACCAATGCTAATGGTTTCTGGATAAGTGATGATGACTTTGAAGATGAAACTGAAATGGCTTATCTTGGGCCTCACCACTTGCGGCAAGTCAACATGCTGGTAGAAAGAGAAGTGGCACTTCATGCCATAGATCCTAGTTTGTGGTTTTTGGGGAGACCTATTGACTTACATGCCATTCACCATGTGGTCAATCCCCCTCTGCCTACATTCAGAGAGCTCTTAGAGCCCAATGATCCTATTATCCACCCTACTCATGGGCCAGATCTAGAGATTCCTTTTCCTCTAGAGCCTCATCATGAGTATGGAAGGGAAACCTCTAAAACAATATTTCACCCATGTGGTCCTGGAGATTTCATCCCATCCATCAACACAATCTCCATTGATTTGACCACTCCACTTCATAACCCAGTAGATCCTACTAAACCATTGTATCTTGATGTAGATGCTATTGATTGGGATCACACTGATTTACCCATAGAGCCTGAGGATATTTTCCCTAATGAAGAGATGTTACAACCATTTCATTTTGCATCAGGTTGTGCGCATGACATGTTCCATGCTGGTTTGGATCCTGAGTCAGTAGGACCTATAAATCCCACCGATGATATTCATCTGATACCCACACCTCATCAATTGGAGGATGGGTCACATATGGCTATAGAAGCAAATTTCGAGGTGGACATCAACGATGATCCTACTCAACCAAAGAAATTCAAGTTCGGAGAAAGTCTATCTCCAGAGGAACAAGCCATCATAATCCCTCTCCTCAAGGAGAGGCCAAATATTTTTGCTTGGACTTACAAAGACATGCCTGGGATAGATCCAAAGTTAGTCATTCACAACCTTTCATTGGATCCCATGAAGAAGCCAATCAAGCAAAAGCTGAGGAAAATGCATCCAACCATCACTTTGATGGTGAAGAACGAATTGCAAAAATTGTTAGATGTAGTTTTCATAGTTCCTATCGACTACCCTGAGTGGGTATCGAACATGGTGCCCATGGGAAAGCCTGACGAAAGAGTCTGTATTTGCACAGACTTCAGAGACTTGAATAGGGCAACTCCAAAGGATTCATTCCCATTGCCAAACATAGATGCTCTTGTGGACGCCACCATAGGTCATGAGATGCTCTCCCTAATGGATGGTTTTTCTGGATACAATCAAATCTGGATTAAACCCGAAGACCAACATAAGACTGCTTTCATTACTCCATGGGGGACATTCTGTTACAAAGTGATGCCATTTGGCCTCAAGAATGCTGGTGCCACATATCAGCGGGCCATGACATACATCTTCCATGACTACATGCATAAAATCTTAGAAGATTACATGGATGACTTACTTGCCAAGTATTTGTTGTGGCAAGAGCACGCTGAAGTCCTTAGAAAAGTCTTTAATCGCCTCATTGAGCACAACGTCAGATTGAATCCTAAGAAGTGCGTGTTTGGCGTAACTTCTGGCAAGCTTTTGGGATTCATCATTTCTAAGAGAGGCATTGAAGTCGATCCTGCAAAGGTAAAGGCTATATTGGAAATGGCCTCCCCTACCAACATTAGGGAGTTAAGAAGCCTACAAGGCAAGATAGCATCCATCAAAAGATTCATTGCTCAATTATCAGACAAATGTCGACCCATGAATCGGTTTCTATGCAAAGAGGTCCCTTTTCATTGGGATGAAGAGTGCCATCAAGCCTTTGCAGAGATCAAAACTTACCTAGCAACACTACCAGTATTGGCTCCACCAAGGCCAGACATACCATTTTTACTATACATATCGACTATCAATTTCACTTTGGGCACCATGTTAGCCCAAAATAATGCACAAGATAAAGAGCAAGTTATATATTACATTAGTCGCACCTTGGTGAGTTATGAGCTAGGGTATGCGTATGTCAAAAAGTTGTGTTTAGTAGTGGTCTTTGCAACCCGAAAGTTGTGACACTACATGTTGAGCCATACGACCTACGTTATATCAAAAAAAAATCCTTTGTAGTACATGATGAACAAGACTTATCACAACACACGTACCACAAAGTGGATCATGCTATTGATAGAATTTGATCTAGAGTTCATAAGCCAAAAGTCCATCAAGGGACAAGTCATAGCTGATCAATTAGCAGAGGCGCCTCTTCAGGATAGCAAGCCTCTCACCATAGAATTGCTTGATGATGCGGTCTTTGCATTATCAGATCTATCGAAACTCGAAGAACCTAAGAAAGAAAGAGACATGGCATTGTTCTTTGATGGTTCAAAGTGTGAACAAGGGGGCAGAGTAGGGATTGTATTTATCACATCGCAGGGTGCTCCATTACCCTTATCATTCAAACTAGACTTCCCTTGCACAAACAATAACATAAAGTATGAGGCTTTGATCTTGGGACTCCAAATAGCCATAGAAATGGGCATTAAAATATTGAATATCTTTGGTGACTCCTTGCTCATAGTAAACCAAGTCAAAGGATTATTCCAATGCAGGTGCCCACTCCTGAAATCTTACAAAGAACTTGTTGACACCTACCTAGCCTGACTAGAATGGTATGACATCGAGGCAATCCCTCGTACGTCAAATAGATTCGTAGACACCATGGCCTCTTTGGGATCCTTAATCCCTCAAAATCTATCTATTGATTTTACAACCATTCATGTGAAAGTGCTCTCGCACTCAACAATACGATGTGAGGCTTTTGACAATCAAGAATCAGTCAACATGATCAATATTGAACCAAATCAGGATTGGTCCTTCATAGCTAGAGATTTCTTGCAAATGGCACCTTGGGGGTCTTTGATCTCCCAAGGTCCTATGGAGTGTGGCACAACCATACACCACAAGGTTGTTCCTCAATCTGTATTCACTAGTTTTGGAATGCAGGAGGAACAGGTCATATTTTCTATAGAAGTTGTGGCTTATCAAGATTGGATTTCCCAATTACGGGATTTCCTGAAGCTTGGAATGGTACCACAAGGTCTATCGCATACTGAAAGGTGAACATTTAAATAGAAGGTAACAAGATACATCTTGCTAGGAGAAATCATTTATAGACAAGGTTATGATGGAATGCTCCTCCATTGTCTTGAGCCCCAGGAAGCATCCTGGGAAATTTCACAAGCTCATGATGGTACATGTGGTGGTCATTTTAGTGGCATGGCCATCATTAAGCGCATCTTGAGAATGGGTTACTATTGGCCCACTATGGAAAAATACTATTGCGAGTATGTCAAGAAATGCATTAAGTGCCAGCATCATGCAAACCTCACGCACTTGCCATCACAAGCCTTGCAACCCATCCAGGTAGCATGGCCCTTCTCGCAATGGGGACTAGACTTAATTGGGAAGATCTCACCCCTATCCTCAAGCCGACACACGTTCATCATAATGGCCACTGAGTACTTCACCAAATGGGTCGAAGCGATCCCCTTAACATCAACAACTGGACCAAGGATTGCAGAGTTTATACTCCACAATATCATAAGTCATTTTGGGGTCCCTTTGAAAATAATATTGGATAATGGGCCATCTTTCAAGAATAAAAAATGTGTGTGCTTTGATGAACAAATACCATATTCAACATAGTTTTTCAATGCCATATTATCCACAAGAAAATGGGCAAGTAGAAGCCTCAAACAAAATAATAGTCTCCATCTTGAGAAAGACGATGAGAGATAATCATAAGGATTGGCACATGCAATTGCCTCTGGCATTATGGGCATACAGGACTAGTGTACGGATGCCCACTAGGGCAACACCATTTTCACTTGTTTATGGTGCTGAGGCCATCATGCCCCTAGAGTTGGAAATTCCAACATTATGCATAGCATTAAAGGACTTCATAGATGATGACACCGCGCGGTAGGCCACCTTGATCAGTTGACGCTTCTTGATGAACACCGAGTCAATGCTTTGGAGCATCTTCATGCATTTATCAAGATCACCTTGCATGAGCTTACAATAGTAAAGTCCACTTAAGGGATTTCAAAGTTGGGGATCTTGTGCTCAAAGAGAACCAACAAAATTCAAATCTACCACCGCACCTGCGAGACAAATTTGTGGCAAATTGGATAGGCCCCTACATGGTTTCAGAAAGGGTTGGACCTGGAGCATATCACCTTATATCATTGGATGGTGTTGAAGAGCCTGAACCTCTCAATATCATTCACTTGAAGGTGTTCTACACATAAAATACAAAAACATTCAAATATGTCAAAAATACAAAAACAACATAAAGAATAAAAAATACAAAAAAATCATAAAAACATAAAAAATTCAAAATAAATAAAAAATGCTCCAAGGGTATCCAAGATGCTTGGTCAAATTCAATAAAAAATGCTCCAAGGGTATTCAAGCCACTTGGTCAAAATTTAATCAAAAATGCTCCAAGGGTATCCAAGTCGCTTGGTCAAAATTCAATCAAAAATGCTCCAAGGGTATCCAAGACGCTTGGTCAAATTCAATCAAAAATGCTCCAATGGTATCCAAACCACTTGGTCAAAATTCAATCAAAAATGCTCCAAGGGTATCCAAGCCACTTGGTCAAATTCAATAAAAAGCTCCAAGGGTATCAAGTCGCTTGGTCAAAATTCAATCAAAAATCTCCAAGGGTATCCAAGCCGCTTGGTCAAAATTCAATCAAAATGCTCCAAGGGTATTCAAACCGCTTGGTCAAATTCAATCAAAAATGCTCCAAGGGTATTCAAATCGCTTGGTCAAATTCAATAAAAAATGCTCCAAGGGTATTCAAACCGCTTGGTCAAATTCAATTAAAAATGCTCCAAGGGTATTCAAGCCACTTGGTCAAATTCAATCAAAAATGCTCCAAGAGTATTTTCATGCTGCTTGGTCAAACCCTAAAAGCCCCAAAGGCACAATAAGCCCTTTGGTCAAAATAAACAAAAATACAAAAAAAAATGCAAAAATACAAAAATAATTGCACCTTACGTTTCGCATCCACATAGTTGCATTGCATTACACATTCATATCCATTACATTTGCATATGTCATGATCACAATCTTGTAAACGATGCCACAGTTTGTATCACAACCACAAACACTCAAAATTCATCTACATCCATTCATCCATGTGTGTAATTGTGTTTTTCAACACAACCATTTCCTGTTGCTATACATAATATACTATGGTTTTCCGGTTATTCAACCATACCTAGTGATCTTATCAACTTTTGTGGAAAGCCATCTTGGTTAGTAGAGAGTAAGGTCTAGTGGTGACAAAGCCTAGCATATTTCAAGATCCCATCACTAATTACAAACACTAAATTCTAGTTGGTACAAGGGAAATATGAAAGCTTTAAAAGTGGTTAGGTTACCTAAAGTGAAAAGGGTCTTCCTTGCTTATCCCCCTGTGCGACCGGTTCAAAAGTGCTGAGAATTGACAAAAGGACAAGCTCCACCCTACCCAAAAATCCCTTGCTTTAATCAAAATGAGAAAAAATCCCAGAGTCAAAGCAAAGTTCAAAATCCTCAAAAGTCATAAATCAAAATCCCAAAGTCATAGTTCAAAGTATCAAAAGAAAACAAAAAATAAAATAAATAGTGATTATCATCACTACAAGAATCCCTTGCTCAAAAAAAAAAAATCAATAAAAATAAATAGTGATTTTCATCACTAAACACGAGCAAGTATCCCAAATAAAAAGGAAGAAAAGAAGGGAATGGAGCTTGAATCCCTGGAATTCTCAGCATTATACAAAATCGGAAGGTGATTCCCATTACAAGTTTGGTGTAAAAACCAACCTGGAAATGGTGATATCCTTACGCATGACGATATGTCTATCACAATAGAAACTTGCATTTGTGTAGACCAATGTTTGCATGTGGATGAGCTAGCTTTAGGTAACCCAATACTGCCTAGTGGTATAGTCCAACTAAGTCCAACATAAGAATGAGATGAACACTTGAGGATCCCCGATCTTAGCAATGGGCTGAAAGAATCCCGCCTGACATCGAAGGAAATACTTGAGTTCTATCTAAATATATTCATTTGCACACACAGGGATAATGAGTATCTAGGTCCATGATGAAAGCCTTACTTTTCAAAAGCCTTGTATGGTCAATACGCAGTTGTTGATAGGGTAACTAGAGTGTTTGAGTCTCAGGAAAAACCTCAAAAATTCTTATATAGCAACAAATCATATCATCAATCACATCATCAATTTTATTTATAAGATTCTATAAATTAGGGGGTATCAACAGAGTAGGATAGATACTAGATATATATTAGAAATGATATGTAGATGGCCACTGACTACTTTTGTATCTTTTAATTTACAGAAACTTATCAAGAAAATACATGCATTTCATGCCATTACATCTCACATATGAATACTTAATCAATTCTTATGATAAGAGTGATTATTTAAATTCATGGTTATTTTTTTACTTTCTGTGGTGTCTCCCATTAGATTTTTAAACTCATATCATATGCATTCCTTATGTTTTAAGTGATTAAAGCATACAGGTTCATTTACATCATATCAAAACCATGTAGATAATGCATTAGCACACATTGCATTTACCATATCATAACATAAGTTAGATGCATACAATTAAAACAAAATTAAACATGCATTTAACAATAACATTGCATCCATAAATACGTAGCTCATAATTCATCCATATTGCATCCATATACATTACATGACATAGTCATAATCAAAGTATATAAAACCACATAGGCATCCATATATGCATACAATCATAAATCCATCATTAAATCAACTCATGATACATCACATCATATCAAATCAAATCATATAAGCATCTACATAAGCATCCATCTAAACATCCACATCATCATAAATATCATCTATCATCTAACATATACATCAAGTCATCATAATGCCATCATCACATTGCACCATAAAACAAAATAACAACAAAAACATGAGCAATAAAATGATATACATAATGAGTCATAATGCAAAGATAATCATATAAATGTGTGTATCAGGTCCATAGAGGTACAAAAATACCCATGGGCTATAGTAATACAGGTTAATATAACATTAAAAAATAAATTAAAGTTCATCATCGGTCGAATACAGGGCCTACACCCCTAGTGCTACCTCCCCCTATGGCGGTGTCACTAGTCGAGTGGTGTGAACATGCTAGTCCCTCTTTCCAAGTCCGCATCATCTAGCTAAGACGAATGGAAGACTGACCTAATTTTGAGTTCCCACTGACTTGTGATAAACTTGCACCTAGTGCCTCCTTAGGAATAATCCCATACCTCCTGAGTTGCATCTGGATAGAGGCTATATGGGAGACATAATATTGATCTCCTCATACTCATCTAACAGTGACAACAAGTGTAGAATATTTGTCCCTGAATCTATCCCTATAGCACCCTATGGTGTAGAATGAGGAACAACAAACTACATCCTAGTAGCATCACCCCCAATAGTAGTCTACAGAGCCTATATCTATGTCGTGAGTTTCTCTATAGTGGCATCCCGCTGCTGGACTTGGATCTTGGTCGACTGAAGCTCAACCTCAATCTCATGCAACTATGCTCTCAGAGGAGAATCTCTCTCCTTAGGATCTAGCTCCTCATCCTCCTCCTCAAGAGCCTCTTGCTCTTCTACTACCACCTACTCTATCAGCTAGCTCCATACCTTGTTCATGGCATAGACTCTATGCCCTATTGAATCTGTACCATCACCCCTGCCATCATCCTCATGACCCAAGCTACCATCGCCATGCCATAGCTGATCCTCTCACAACTAAGTGAATGCCTCTGTAGCTCCCTATTGGAATAGATTCTTACATTCGTAGGAAATCAATTATCATGCTACAAGAATCCATTTGAAACCAACAAGCTATTACAGGCTCTGGTCAACCTGCCTCATGTTATGCTAAACCTAGATATTACTAAAGAAGACAACAAAATGGGTAATGAAACCCCAACGACAATTCTTTAATTAAACTTCTAATTTGTATGCTCTATATTTATATTAAACTATAAGTATTTTTGTTAAAATGACCAAACATAAAAATAACCAACTATTATGCCTTATGTAGACTGATGCCTAGATTCATTAGGTTGTTATAGCAATTTAACAACAATTTTTATTATGAACAAAGATAAGGGGAAAAGGAAATTAGCGTTCTTGATTTCATTCGAATGTCGTAACAAAACCAAAAGTTAACTAACAAAAGAAATGTGTATAATTCATTCAAATAATGTAACCCATTATATAGATACACATAATACTGAGACAAAGAAATGACAGGAATAAGATTCAGAATTGTATTGATTCATGGAAAAATAACATGGAGAGTGGGCATAATGCCTTTTAACTCTATTTTTCAAAAGAATACAATAATACAATGGAGAAGAATCTATTCAAATGATGTAACAGGTCTCTCCTACTCTCCTTATTTCAATCTGGTAACAGAAGAATCTCTGAATCCTAGGCTCAATAAGACTGGAAATATTCTCAGCTTCTTGAATGCTTTCCTATCATACAATCCTGTATAGAAATGGGAGGAAGAAAGAATGAATAAAATAAAATAGAAACAAATAAATACAACACAAATAACATGACACTCAAGTATACCTCTAAGCAAAAATGCTATTTTCTAATTGCTTGATGTAGAATCTAGACCTGCCTGCTTCCTTTTATAGCTGCTGGTTCTTGATTTTGTTATTTTTGGTTGAATTCTGGTTGTACACTTGGCATCATTTGATTGATATTCCAAAATTGGTGCTTTTAGCTGGCTTTTGGATTTTGACTGTGCTCCTTTATTTGACTTGTTAAAACAAATTCCCACTAAAATGGTGATTTAAGTATGAGGAGAAATTTCATCTGATTCTGCTACTTCATGGTGCATTTAGCTGCTGCTTTTCGAACTGGCCTTTTTTGAATTTCATTTCCTTGATTATTTGACCCTTTAACTACCCAGAGATTTCTCTTATTATCACAACTGTTTGTGGTGCAGAATATATTTTTTGTTGTTTGCAGGTATTGACCTTTTTCCCCTTTAAAATCCTTTACAACCCTTTAATATGCTCATTAATCAACCTCCATATTTTTGTGTCAAAAGTGGTTGCAATCCTAGGCATTTTCATTTCTTGCAAAATTTTGTTTTTCTATATAATAATAACAAGGATGTTTCTATCATATTGAAGTAGTAAATATTGTGTAGATTTCACCATGAGTGTAGTTTGTTTAATCATTTCCTCCTCATCACCTTGTTAACAATCAAATATATCAAGGGTTTCTTTGAATATTCCTTCTATGTCTGATACTTCTAGGCATTGATCTAAGGATAGGCCAATACCTATCAGTTTATCTGTAGCATCCTTTATCAAGTCATTCATATTAGTCACATAATTTTTCCATTTCTCTTGGTTTTATCCAAACAGGGCTGCTTTGAAAAATTCAAAATTGATTTGAATCTTATTGCCTTCAGGTGTCATTATTTCTTGTCCATGCAGTTCTTCAAAATGATCCTCTATGTAGTCCAGGGTTCGGTGAATGAATTTAAAAAAAAAATCTCTTTCCTGCATCAAGGTCATGATTTTGTACATTTCGGTAAAACCTTTGGCCTGAGCTTTTATTCTTTTGTACATGTCCTTTTTCATTACATTCAAATAATATATATGATCTTGAACCTTGGTTACTATAGGTGGCTGGACAATTGAAGCATCTTTCTTATTTAATTCTTCTTGTTTCTTACTTATCACAACTTTTAATTCTGCCTTTTCCTTTTCTTCTTGGTCCAATTATTTTTTGAGTGTTTCAATCTTTTCAACAAATTGATCAATGGCCTAAGCATTCACTGTTTTGACAAGTTTTGCTATATCAGTGTCTTTACCAAGTACTGATGATCCTCTTGTTTCCTCATTGGTACCAAGAACTAGTGGGTCTTATAGAGGAGGGATATTAATCTCAGCAATATCTGATAAAGTTGTCCTCAAATCTACTTTTTCTAAAGATTGTTCTTCTATATTTCTCATCCCTGCTACTAACTGCAACTCTTGTTCATATGTAATAGTGAAGGCAACCTGCTCATCTGTTCTTTCCAAAATAACTTTGGCAACTAGTAAAGATAATCTAGGATTCTTTGCTTCTACTGGTGTTATTTTTGTTTGATTATTTACTAAGTAACTTCGAAAAAGGCCACCTAGTCCACCAATTTTTTTTGGATTCATTTGTATCACTGATGGTATTTTGATCTCTTGTCCCTTTATGGTTATAGAGGTAAGGATGGACATGGGTGCTGATTTCTTCACACTAGTTAAAGCTAGCACATTATCAGATATATGAACTACAACTTGATCTGTAGGTGATGCTTTCTAAGAAGATGAAGTTACTATTTCTTTACCTTTGTCTATACAAGTCTATTGAGGAACTTCTTTTTATGTTGCTTCTATTATGAGTTGGTCATTCACTGGGAGTCTAACCTATTGTTCTACTTCATCAATAGCTCTAATAGTGACCTCCATTAAATATATTTCCTACTCCTCTATCAATTCTAGAAAAGGGTCTTCTTTAATTGTTGGGTATGTCCTTGGCATAATAGGTGTTGTACTTCTTTAATTGTTGGGTATGTCCTTGGCATAATAGGTGTTGTAGTATCCACTAAAATTTCTCGAAGCCTTCTTACTTCTATAGGGTAATCATAGGCTTCATAAACCTATGTGCTACCTCTTTTTTTAGGAGAAAATTCATCCCATACTTTTTGCAAATCTAATCCTTCTTCCATTGCATCTAATATGCTTTCTTCAAAAGCATCTCCCCAGTGTAGTATACGAGCATACTCTCTTATCCATAATCTTTTTGTAAGTTCATTTTGGGTCATAAAACCTCCATGACACTTAATCGAATACTGTATTTTCCAATTCAAATATTCCCTTGAGTAGGGAATGATATCCAATAAATACATAGTCCTCAAAATGGCAGGAAAAATCAAGCCAGGGGACTTTTCCATGCTTCTTAACCAGTCTCATTTTAGCCTCTTCTACCACTTATCTGCATAATTCTAGGGCTTCTATGGACAATGGGCAGTACTGTGGTAGTACCTTAGGAGGGATCTTAGCTCCATATAATTTGATGTAAGTAAAGCCCTCTGTGAAGAAGTAATATCTGACTAATATTTCTAGAACTAACCCAGTTAAGGCCCAATGGATTTCTACCAAGAATCGATCACAAAACCAGCCCATGTGAGTTTGTCCCTCATGAAGTCTCTAGAAACTATTATGAACATAGGGGCTATTGATGGATTTTACTCTCTTACGGGCTTCCTACCCTAATTGGACTACTATTAGGTGAACGAGAAATGAATACTGTAAAAAGTGAGGCATCTCCTGCCTCTATTCAAAAATTGTTCTTCTTAGTTCTACCATTTCTTTGTGCATTTGGGTGCTTAATTCCAGTTCCCAAGCATAAATTGGAGTATTATATCCTCTATTACATTGTGCAGCTAAATACAAAACCCTTTTTATTATTCTATTCATATCTTGAACTCCTAATACTATGTTTATCATGTCACAAAAGTTTTGTACCCAGGGTTTAAAAGCATTTTTATCAATGGGAAATTATTTCTCTATCGTTGAATGTGTATCGAACAATTTTTTAAAAACTTCCATATCAATAAACATACGATATTGGTGTTTTATTACTTGGTCTACCAGATAAGTGGTATAATTCATCAATTTGAACACCTCATGGATATATTCAACTTTGATGCTAAACACTGACTGATTCTTGTGATCTCAAAAGGTCTTTGTTCTTTTGTCGTATGCTACTGTCATCCAAGCCATTAGGTCCGAGGAGAAGTGCACTTTCAGGCATATCAGCTTTCCAAGGTTACTGTTCCATCTATTGTCTCTGGGAAAACCCTTGTACTATAACTTATGAGCTTTATAGAATAAATCTACCATTATCCATGGGTTCCTATTATCGCCTTCCGTCACTTGGGTGAAAATCTTAATATAGGCATTGTCGATCTTGTACAATTAAGTCTGGTTGGGTTTTTTATCTGCCCCACATTTTTGAGCAAACTCGTACATGGTGGTGCCAAGAATAGGCAGCCCAAATATCATATAATAGGGTGATTTATCTATGATAAACTTCATTGATTCTCATGTATATACTGGTATGAACACATCTCCCCATGATGCCATTGCTCTCATGATTGCTGGTCAAGATCTTCTTTGAGTTATTTAGAATTTGAATACTCTCTTTCCTCTATGCTTTTGATGTATCAATTCTAATTCTTGGTATATCAATGGAGTGGCCTTGAATAGTTTTATAAGTTCACATACATGGTGGTGGAGTGAACTTAATAAATTCACACGTTTCGTTATTGACTCGATGCCACCAACCACTATTCAAAATTGGCCAACAAAATGGTGCCAACTTAGCAATTTCTAGAATTTTATGTTTTATGACGGGTGATGTCTATTACCTTACATGCCTTGGGCCCATTTTATTCATGTGCCTACAATCATTCATTATTTATATTCATTTATCAATGAGAATCTTTAATATAACATGGAACGGTATGTGCCATGGGGATATTATCCCTTTTTGAACCTCGTGCCACCTCGGATCTGAGTGATAACTAGATCTTTGGGATTGATTATGTCTCTTTCAAGATTCCTATGATATCTAATTCTTGGTGTGAGAATTAGTTTTTATATTTCCTATGATGCCCCTTTTTCCTTAAGTCAATTGCGATTAATCACATCCGTCAGATGCAAGTGATTGGTTTTGCCCTTGGAATGTCGATTGATGTGCTATCGTCCGATATGGATAAGATGCTAGCACGACCATTGATATCTTGAGACCTGCATGATGGTTAATGTGCCTAGCTACATATAAACACTTTACATAACATGTTTTATGGTCTTCAATTAATCATGGTTATCTAATGTTTAATCCTTATATTTTCAAACCTTAAAAACTCATTATTTAATTGATGGAAATCATATGATACATACATTTTTCTTTTGCAATCACTGTTAGATGTTACTGTGGTGAGGCATGACCATTATATCATGTAAATACACATAGTTTTTAATAAATGAGAAAAATCCCTACGTACCTTGGGCCAATTAATAAAGCTTTTGAAATAATAATGCTTATATTAACCTTCGGTTATCTTCCCATATGTGCACAGTTGGATCTAGGGGACAAACAAGCACTGTCATTCGATTTGTGTACTATTAAAACATCTTCATTTAGATTTCAATCCTTTGCCACCACTACAAGCCTTCGTGATTGTCAATTTTTGGATCAATTTGGGTGCTATCGTTAGATTGCCAATAAGATGCCCACCATATAATCAATGTAAAATTTTTTGATTTTATATTAATCATGATTAAGGTGAAGGGGGGGGATTAGTAAATGTATTAAACCCTTGCTAAACATAATTAATATTTATATTTACCTTATTCTTCATCTTACCATTCACGATTTCTATGTGACCGTCAGATCTGAGTGGAGACAAGCACTACCGTCAGATTAAGTCAACCTACAAGTTAGTTTAATCAAGGGTGTATAATACTAATCATGTTTAAGCTGAAAGGGGGGAATTAGCTGACATATTAAACCCTTTATAATAAAATGATTATCAATAATTAATCTTTTCTGAATCTTAACACTCCTTAATGCATTTTCAATTAGTGTGCCACCGTTAGATTAAAAATCAATCAAGAGAAACCGTTCAATCTTGGTAACCTGCCCAACAATTAATCAATGAGGTGCATTATTTTAAAATTGACTTTTAACAGGTGATTAATTTGAAACATGCATGACCGTTGATTTGGATATCACATGGGCATGATCGTCTGACCTATCAGCCCTGCTCTAATTTTAATTTGACCTTGACCCATGATGACTTTTCTTAAACCTTTGACTCTTTAGAGGATGTGCAGCCATTGATTTTACACATGCATAAGCGCTACCATCCGATTTATTAGATTCACTCATAGTTTAATCAGAACCTTTGACCATCATGACTTGCGTTAAATTTTTTATTCTTCAGATAGTGTGCGATCATTGATTTGATCTTGGGATCGGTGCATCTATTGATCTTTTCAAAGTTGCATTGATTTTAAGGTATTTGATTTATCCTTAGGAATCTTAGCGAGTGTGCATCCATTGGATTTACTCCTCGACGAAGCACTACCGTTAGATCGAAGACAACTTGCTCATTTAAAAACCTTGGGTTAGAATCTTTTAGACCCTTTGTCTTATTATACGAGTTCTTTTGGAATGCACATTCGTTAGATTTTTTTATGATGAATGCGCAATCGTTCAATTAATTTTAAGATGCAAACTCTTTAACTCTTACCATGGCTTTGAATTTTGATTTATCCCTTGGTCAATTTTATTAAAGCACTGTCGTCCGATTTCTTTTGGATCGAGCATGATCCTTGGATTAAATATAAGTTGCTCGATTGTTAGCTTGGTGGGGTGCATAACCTTAGGCTTTAATTAATAATATCTTTGAACCTAAGTTTTCAAATCTTGGGACCATGGTGAATATTTAACTGACTTATGACTTAAGGACTTTATTAATTTGTTTTAGGTCCAAGGAAGGATTTATGAAGGTTGGACTTTGGCTTTATATTTTTAATTTGAAAATTTCTTCCCTAACCATTTGAGGTACTTTGATTTATACCATGAATCCCACATTATTAAAAGGCTAAGGTTAAGACCACCTTCACCATAGTCCATGTTTTGTGAGAGGGAAGAAAGTAGAGAGGGGAGGGCTCTGGTCCCTCCCCTGCTCCCCCTCCCATGGTTCCTGGTTCCTGCCCAGTCCCTGGCTCAACCCAGGTCATCCCTCCCGGGGAGTGGTTGTTTGCAGATGATCTCCTAGGGGGAGATCCTTCTCCACTATTTGCGCCCCTCCCGGCCGGCTAGGGTTTCCTTGGTTGTTTTTTTGGACTGGTGCTTCCCAGGGATCCCTGTTTGGTTGGGGATCCCTTCCCTTTTTCCCTCAGGCTTCCCCCTGGGGTTTTTTGGAGGTTATTCGCGTGGATCTGGTCCCCTGCGTTTCTCGGTGCGGTGGAGGTGACGGTTTAGGGTTTGGACAACTTCCCCCTTTTTCTTGTGAATCCTCGACGGGCTCTGTGCTTGGACGGGATTCTTGGTCCCTGCTGCTGGGATCCTCTTTTGTTTTCTTGGGGCGGGTTCCTTGTGGTGCAACTCTTTGGTCACTTCCTGATGGGCTGGATCCTCTCTATGCTGGCTGTCAGCTTCCTGTAGGATGGCTCTCGCTGAACTAAATGTTTTCCCGATGGGCGAGATGGTTTCTCCACAGGGCGGGATCCGCCAAATCCACCAGTTTTCCCACGAGGCGGGATCCTTTATTTTCTGCTGGTTTCCCGGATGGCGGGATTTCCCTGTTGCTTCCCGCTAGGCGGGACTATTTTTGGTGGTTTTGACTGCTTCTCGCGAGGCGGGATTTTATTGTAACGGTTTTTCTGTGCTTCCTGCTGGGTGAGATCTTCTCGATGGTGGTTTTTGGATACTCCCCGCTGGGAGGGATCTCCAAAACTACTTTCTTTCTTATTTTTTTATTTCCCGCTAAGAGGGATTGTTCCATGCTTACTGTTACCGCTGGGCGGGATTTCTGTTTTGGTGTTCATTTTCAAGGGATTGATGCCCTAGGCCCATTGCTTATGTAATCAGGTTTTGGGATCCTTGTTAAAACCCGCTATAAATACAAACACTTATAACTATCAAAAAATAAAAGGCTAAAGTTAGAATTTATCAAACCAACAAATGAAAAATCGAATTACTCACAACAACTTAAGCAATGACCAACAATATTAGCAATTTGATTGAAACCAAAAAAATTAAATTTGGGGGTTTCAAAGTTGAGTCAAATTTAGCTCCAACATAGGCTATGACTGGGACAATGTGTTGAAAACATGAAGCACTTGAGAACCACAAAATATCCTAGTTTTATTTTGCAAAAAATTAACAAAAAACAACATTTTTATTGCTAAGCAAAACTTGAAATGCATAACAAAAAAACTTCCTTCCTCTTTTTCCTTATTTTCTTCATAATTTTTTTTTTTTAATATATATACTGAAAAACTATATGAATAACATGATATCAAAGTAAGTAGAGTATGGAAAAATGTATATCTCTTTTCATTCAATTTGGAAACAAAGGTTAGAAATTTTAGAAATCAATGAGTTTTATTTTGAAATATTGTAATGCTTGTTTTAGCTAAGTCATAAGATATTATTACAAATTTTTTTGTCAAAGCCATTTGTCTCATCATATTTTTTTCCATGTATGTGTTTGTGCATTCTTTTTTGGATTTCTAAATCTTTCAGAGCTTTACCATATATGAGAAAAATAGCCAAGCCTAATATGTGATTTCGCTCTTTAAACATTTTCACCATTCTACAAGGCTCCATTGCCAGTTAGGCATCTATAGCCTCGGTGGAGTTGCTTCTAATCCCATATTAGTTTTACCCTACTACCAGTCAAGCGTCTATAGATCCGGTAGAGGTTTTCCAAGTTATCTCAGGTAGTGACTCAATTTTACTTTATTTTTTATTTTTCTTTCTTGTAAGAGAAGTGTTTGGATATATAAGCAAATTGTGCAATAAGTATGCCTGAGTTGAGGATTAGTTTTTGGCTATAAAATATGAGTGTAATAATTTTTGGCTCAACTATCCTCTCAAAGATAACTCAATTATTTGGACCTTTGAAGTCACTTTAAGTATCATTTGTAATGTGAGGCTTGACATGATGTTTCAATCAGCTTCGTTTTCTATCTTTTTTATCTCATATCAAACAACTATTGCATAAACACTCATTTTTGATAGAATTGTAAAGCTCATAAAAATCTAAAATAATTTTTTTTTTCTTTGGTGGAATAAATAGTTAGATATACTCATCAAACTAAGATATCATGTGTACAGTAAACTAAAAATTATTCAAGAACAAAAGGAAATCTTAACTAATAAACAAAATACACTACTCTATTTTTGGATTTTTTTTTTCTATTTTTTTAATGCTTTTTTGTAAGTACACCTTCAAAAGGGATTGTACATTTTGAGGTGTTTGCCATTAATAGGGATAGCCATTATTTATCCCTGCAAATTTTGTATCTTGTAGTATTCTGATTGATAACATGGGCAATTTGGTATGGGCCAATCCATTTAGGTTCAAACTTACCCTTTTCACCATGCTTAGCATTTTTAGGATCCCAATAGATGACTATATCTCCTTGAGAAAAATGAGTACCCTTGGCTTTCCTATTAAACAATTTTATAGTTTTCTAGGTTTGTTCCATAATTCTATTGAGGGTCTCTCTTATTTTTTCTTATAACAAGACAATTTGGTCAAGCCTTCTCTGAATGGGATTAGGGTTTTCATGATTTTTCAATAAAATGGAGAGTGCCATTTTTTCCATTTTTGGGGGTTCTTCCTGTATTTCTTTTAACAGATAGCCTATCAGCCCATAAATCAAATTGAAGTTCATTGTACCATCCCCTTTTGTTTTTGCCTAATGACCTTTTTATTCTTGTTATTATATTTTTATTTGATGACTTAGCTAGACCATTTCCTTGGGGATAATAATTACCAGAATGAGATAATTCAATTCCATTTCAACACAAAATTTTACCATTTCATATGACACAAAATATTGAGAATTATTAATTACAAGCTTTTTAGGAACTCCATACCTTGTCAATATATTTTCCTCTATGAATCTGATGACTACAACAGATGTAGATGTTCTCAAAGGTGAATATTCCACCAACTTTGTGAAGTAATCTATTGCATTTATGATCCACTTATGTTGGCTAGATGAATTATGCTTGATATCTCCAATCAGGTCAATGCCCCATTGAGAAAAAGGTGCTTCAATGATTACTAGCTTGAGGGGCATGGCTGGTAGATGTTTTTTCCCTATAAAAAATTGGCAGTTATGATAATTCCTAACATATTTATATACATATTTAAAAAGGGATAGCCAATAATATCTTGATCTCATGGATTTATTGGCTCTAGCTCTTGGAGTAAAGTGTTCTCCACAAAAACCATTATGAAATTCATTAATTATTTTTGGGACTTCTCTTTCATATAAGCAGACTAATAATACTCCATCATGATGTTTCCAATATAATATTCCATTTTGTATATAATACTTTTGAGATTGAATTTTTACTGACCTTATTTTGTTTATTGTCATATCTTCGAGAAAAGACAACATTTGTAAGTATGAAAATATTTCTTCATACTATAGCACCCTAAAATTGGCACAGTTAAACCCTTAGTAAAAAGATAAAATTTGAATTTTAACTCCAAAACCACCAGTTAACCGCTCACCCCATTTTTCATGCCATTTTTAGGAGTTGTTTTGACCATTGGATGATATCATCATCGATAAAACGAAATCATCCCAGATCGGATGAATTTTTCTGGAACAAAATGTCCAGACGATTTCGTCATAAAACCAAATTTTCATAATTAGCTTCTATTTCAACAGCCTCTCCAACTTGGGCAGAAGAGTGTCTGTGCAGTTGGAGATTCCTCCAATGGAGATCCCTAGATTGGGATGATCCCCAACCTCCTAACCTCCCCCTACTCCTATATAAACTAGTATTTTCTCAGTTTATTCCCCATAAACCCCCTAGATGATCATTCCCCTACAATTCTAGTTTTACTATATTAGAACATCCTCACCCCCATCATTTGCATTTGTATTTTCAAGTCTTTCATTGCAGGTTTTCACTATGCTTTAGTTGAAGGAAGCTTGGATCATCGCAGGTGATTCCAGATGATTTCAGACGATCCTATTGCAGATCGACGACGATATCTTACGATTGGAGGTGATCTCGATAGCAGTTCATATTGGGGGCGACTAGAGCCCTGAGTTTGCATTTCTCATATTTCTTCTTTATTTGATTACACATTAGCTCGATTATTTTCATTTTGCATCCTAGATTTCACCTCATCTAGCATAAATGCATGATAAATTTAAAATAAGTTATTAAAACAATATTTTTCCTTTAAATTTGCTATCTAGATTTATCAATTAAGCATTCCTACTGTCATTTCCATTATTTTGCATTATTATTGTAGTTGCATTTTTGGTTTTTGATGTCTTTTTCTATGATTATAGGTTTTTGACAAATTCGTCTAACAAATTCTTCAGATCGGTGATGAGCTTGTCTGATCTCAGACGATCGACTGTAATCTGGGATGATTCTGTATAATTTTAGACGATCTTGTCATATTCGGGATGATCTGGACTCCTACAAGCTTCATAATCTTCATTAGACATCCGAAATCAGGTGCATTCTTTCTTATTTAGTATATTCTTGGTATTTAGGATTCATTCATGCTTTTTGTATTCATATAAATCAACATTTTTCATATAGAATAGCCTAGATTCATTCTAGACAACCTAGGATTATGAATGATCGAGTATAAAATGAACACATCAATGTTGAGCAAAGTGCAGCAAATAGTATTGTCATTGTTGTCAACACAGTCAGATAGATTTATTGATGCAATGGACAAGAGTTTATTGAACAGCAAGGTGCAGCCAAAGTACAATGGATAGGAGTTTAGTGTTGAGCAAGGTGTTGCAAGAGGATTGTCATTGTTGTCAATACAGTCGGTTAGATCTAATGATGCAATGGACGAGCGGTTCAGAAGTCACTCAGATGTAGAGGATAAAATTCAGAAGTTAGTCAGATCATGAGTCCTTAAATGATAGATGCACGAAACAGAAAACATAATTCAGAATGAGAAGAAGTCTTCAGATCCTGAGATGTCAAGAAGCGAAAAGGTTTTTTGTGAAAACCAAGGCAGTCAAAATAAAAAGTTTTATTTAAAACCATGGATAACATATTTGAAATGGGTTTTTCTTAAAACCCAAGTTGGCTCTTCGTTTCGTTGAAAAAGATGCCCCAATGATAAAGATATTTAATTTTAAATATTTAAAATTTTAAAGGTTTTTTGTGAAAACCAAGGCAGTCAAAATAAAAAGTTTTATTTAAAACCATGGATAACATATTTGAAATGGTTTTTTCTTAAAACCCAAGTTGGATCTTCGTTTCATTGAAAAATATGCCCCGGTGATGAAGATATTTAATTTTAAATATTTAGTTTAAATTTTATTTTATTTAAAATTTAAATTAAAATATTAAATTAAATTAAAAGGGCCGACATGTTACTATTTCATGGCAATAAGCTACAGGAAAGTGACGAAGGTGGAAGAAGTGTTTGAGACCGACAAAGTTAAATCTGGGCCGACGGATTTTAGGGTTTGGCAGCTGACAAATTCTAGTGTTTCTCAACCGATGTTCTTTTAGGGTTTGTTCCTAAAACTTCTATAAAAGCAAGGGTACTTCGAGTTTGAAAAGTGGGGTGTAAAGATAAAGTGCGAATGCAAGCATAGTGTTTGTGAAATTGAAGTTTGTGTTGAGCAGAGAGTAGAATGTGAAACGACACAGAGTGCGCGAAGCGTGTGCGCAGAGAAAGCAGAGTGTGTAGAGAAGTGCGAAGGGTAAAGTTGATTGCAAAGTCTGGCTGTAGCAGTGCAGCAAACTATGTGAAGTGATTGTGCAAGAGAGAGCAGAGTGCACAGAGATTGCAAAGGTGATGTAGACCAGTTAGAGTCTTGCAATAACAAAGGTATATGTCAAACATTTTTTTTATTCAATATTGAAGTCCAGTTGGTGCTTGGAAAATTAAGGGGTTGGTGCCTCTTTCCGGTTGGTCGTTGGTAAACAATTTGTCCGAGTTGGTGCTAGAAAATTAAGGGGTTGGTGCCTCTTTCCAGTAGGGTCGTTGGTAAAATAGGAGTTGGTGCTCCATTATGTTGAAGCGAGATAAATTTAAGGGGTTGGTGCTCCTTCTAGTTGGTCTTGGTAAAGGATTATGTAAAGTTGTAGCTTTGCATTGACTGGATTTGGATGGTAGTCCAAGCGAGTTTTTTGAGGAGTAGCCACATTGGTGAACCTTGTTAAAATGCTATGTTATGTGTGATGCTTTCTTGATGCATTTAGTATCTCTTTTATCTGCTTTAAACTGTTGCTGGTTTTATAATCTAATTATTTTAGAATTTTTTAAACACACTGATTCACCCCCCCTCTCAGTGTCATTGTGATTACAACAATTGGTATCAGAGCCAAGTTCCCAATTTTGGCTAAATCAGTCAAGGTTGATCTTGGATTAGTACACAATGGCTAAGAAGAATAGATCCTCATCCAAAAAGGCATCCCAGTCAGTTTCGGTTCCTGTAGAAGAGAAATTTGAACCGAAAAAGGTAGAAGAAGTGAATCCTGAAGTTTGTGATGAAAATATTGAGGCTGAAGTAGATTTTGAAGGAGATTTGATATCTGCTCTTGAAGAGTGGAGAATAGAAAAGAAAAAGAACAAAATACTGTCCAAGAAATTAGAAGAATATGAGGATGAGATTGAATATCTCTTCCTACAAGTTCAAAAGGCCAAGAAATCAGAAGAAGCCTTGAAGACACAGCTGGATAATAAGAATGATGTATACAGCACAAGTGAAGAGGAATATAAACAGGTTATTTTTTATCTAAAGCTGCAAGTAGAACAGAACAAAAGGATTGAAGATATTCTTAGGTCTCAAATCAATGAGAAAGAGACTGTATGCTGCCAACAAGAAGAAGATATTGTTTCATTGAAGAAACAACTAAAAGAGGCCAATATAAATCTCAAATTTGAGAAGAGCACAAAGTTGCTAGATACAATGATAAATCAACAAAGAAGCTCCATAGCTAAGTTTGGTCTTGGATATGAAGCTGAAAAACCTTCATCCTCCAAATATGCAGAGAAGAAGAAGTCCTCGGTTGAAGGATTGAAACAAGAAAAGTCTAAAGCTGAATCCTCAAAAGGAAGAAAATATCAAAGAAGATCTACAGCAAAGCAACCATAGCAAAAGAGGTTCTCTCACTCTCACTCTTTTAATAATAATGCTTTTTATGGCTATTGTTCTAAATGCAACCACTTTGGTCACAAGGCAATTTATTGTGGACTGAACAATAGATCAAAGAGTTATGCTGATAAAAATACTTCTTTTTTTTTGAGTGAACACCTTGTGCAATGTTTTAAATGTAATGGCCATGGGCACATAGCAAGGTTTTGTTCAAGCACTTATGTATCCAATCTAAGGCAATACCATAGATTTCATCATACACATAGAATGCAATACAGACAGGGAATAAAACATGTGCAATGTTTTAAATGCAATGGTCAAGGGCACATAGCAAGGTTTTGTCCAAGCACTTCTATATCTAATCTAAGGCAAAACCCTAGATTTCATCAGACACAAAGAAGACAACACCGACATGGAACATATCATGTACATAAAAGAAAAGAAAATAATCATCCATCAAGAATGCACAAGAGACAACCCCACAAGAGAAATGTTCAAGTTCACGAACAGGAGCAAAATAGGGATGTTGTTGAAAAACCCAAGCCCAAGTTCAGGAAAGTCTGGAGAAAGACAGAAGAAAGGAAATTGTGTCTCCTTGGACTGAAGGAGGCTACTCTGCCATTTCTCTAAGCAACTCCAGGTGGCACATCCTCAGGAGAAGCAATATTAAAGTTTTATTTTAATGCTCCTATGTATTTGTCTAGGTATCTGAGGATGAAAGGTAAGCAGTCGAGTTAATGTTGTATAGTTGTTAAAGTGTGTTTTTCAGTTTATATAGTGGTTTGTGGAAAAGCCGTGAAGTGTGGTGTTTAATTTGAGAGTTGTCACCATTGGTAGTTTTGAGATATGTCATCGTTGTACTCGTTGATGATTCTTAATACCACTGTTCAAAATTACGAATCATAACAGTCTAGATAATTTGCTCAACGAAAGAATGTTTGCCCTAGCTGTGTATTTGTGTTTCGAGCAGCATGTATTTGTTTTTACTCTTTGATGTGAAGATTGCCAGATCTTTCATGACACCTTGGTGAATATATTTAATTCACAGACAGTTTTGTTTCAACTATTGATTTAATGCCAGTCCAAGAATAAGAAGCTTGAGGCTGAGTAAGGTGCACTACGGTTGGCCATAAAGTGTTTGACAAAATGTCTTCTTCCGACATGCATAGTTGAAAGTAAGAGTTGGCAGTAAAATTGCAGTCTTTGGACAAAAATTGAGTACGAGATGTGAGTCACTTGTCAATTCCGTTGACAAAAGTGAAATCAGAATGTTGAATGGGAATATTGAAAAAAAAAGTTTTTTAATGAGCGACGAGATGATTTCCGATCTGGTGATGACTAGTTGAGTTGCTTTCATAGTGGTTGTTTTGATCAAGTTAATGCTTTTCTTGATACATGATTTGGGCTTACTCCATTGAGTTTGATTTGAGCAAGTTATTCTTTGCCTTGGTGATTTATGTTGGTGGCTGTCTTGTTCAAATACCTTTGGAAGGAAAAAGATGTCTACTAGTTTCATTTTCATGTAGTGATTGGTTGAATGCTTCAAAGTTAATCTTGAGTTGAATGATTTTGGTTAAACCTTGTCTATAAGCATTGTTGCTAAAGCCCTAATTGGTTGAGAAAAGATGTTGGTTATGCTGTGGTACAGTGTTTGGTACCGCTACGAGTTGAAAGTGGATTGAGGTAGCCTGCTGGATTCTCACTGCAAAGAGAGACAAACAACTGTCATTGGTTTCAAGCTTGTTGAGAATATATCCAAGATGCATGGTGAAGTTGTATGCAGATGTTGCTGGCATTACAGAACAAAAAGTTGGCTATATAAGATTATTGTATGCCTTCACTAACAGTGGACAATTTTGAGTTTGCAAAGCAACAGAGGGTAGTTGCATAGAAGACAGTGGTTCAGTCATGTTCTTACACATGTTATATTGGTGAAGTTGACGGTGATGGTGTCATTCACTAGTTATTGCTGCTATTCACATTGTTGATTTTATTGATGCCTATTATGCTTATCATGATGTTGTCAATCAGTGAAATGAAGTGGTCTTGGACTCAGGGGGAGCATTTGTGTACTTGTTTTTCTTCTTGTTCATGCTTGGAATATTTTCTAATTGTAATAATTTGTGTCTAAGAATATTGTGCATAGACTCAGGGGGAGTTTGCAGCAGCCCTTTGGTATTATTGTCAAAGGGGGAGAAGATTTACAGGAAAATTGCACATGTGTTGCCAACAATTCCAAAGGGGGAGATTGTTGAGCAAAGTGTAGCAAATAGTATTGTCATTGTTGTCAACACAGTCAGATAGATTTATTGATGCAATGGACAAGATTTTATTGAATAGCAAGGTGCAACCAAAGTACAATGGATAGGAGTTCAGTGTTGAGCAAGGTGTTGCAAGAGGATTGTCATTGTTGTCAATACAGTCAGTTAGATCTAATGATGCAATGGACAGGAAGTTCGAAGTCACTCGGATGCGAGAGGATAAAGTTCAAAAGTTAGTCAGATCATGAGTCCTTAAATGATAGATGCACGAAACAGAAAACATAATTCAGAATGAGAAGAAGAAGTCTTCAGATCCTGAGATGTCAAGAAGCGAAAAGGTTTTTTGTGAAAACCAAGGCAGTCAAAATAAATTTTTTTATTTAAAACCATGGATAACAGATTTGAAATGGGATTTTCTTAAAACCCAAGTTGGCTCTTCGTTTCGTTGAAAAAGATGCCCCGGTGATAAAGATATTTAATTTTAAATATTTAAAATTTTAAAGGTTTTTTGTGAAAACCAAGGCAGTCAAAATAAAAAGTTTTATTTAAAACCATGGATAACATATTTGAAATGGGTTTTTCTTAAAACCCAAGTTGGATCTTCGTTTCGTTGAAAAATATGCCCTGGTGATGAAGATATTTAATTTTAAATATTTAGTTTAAATTTTATTTTATTTAAAATTTAAATTAAAATATTAAATTAAATTAAAAGGGCCGACATGTTACTATTTCGTGGCAATAATCTATAGGAAAGTGACGAAGGTGGAAGAAGTGTTTGAGACCGACAAAGTTAAATTTGGGCCGACGGATTTTAGGGTTTGGCAGCTGACAAATTCTAGGGTTTCTCAACCGACGTTCTTTTAGGGTTTGTTCCTAAAACTTCTTCTATAAAAGCAAGGGTACTTCGAGTTTGAAAAGTGGGGTGTAAAGATAAAGTGCGAATGCGAGCATAGTGTTTGTGAAAGTGAATTTCATGTTGAGCAGAGAGCAGAATGTGAAACGACACAGAGTGTGCGAAGCGTGTGCGCAAAGAAAGCAGAGTGTGCAGAGAAGCGCGAAGGGCAAATTTGATTGCAAAGTATGGCTGTAGCAGTGCAGCAAACTATGTGAAGTGATTGTGCAAGAGAGAGCAGAGTGCACAGAGATTGCAAAGGTGATGTAGACCAGTTAGAGTCTTGCAATAACAAAGGTATATGTCAAACATTTTTTTTTATTCAATATTGAAGTCCAGTTGGTGCTGGTAAACAATTTGTCCAGTTGGTGCTAGCAAATTAAGGGGTTGGTGCATATTTCCAGTAGGTGCTGGTAAAATAGGAGTTGGTGCTCCATTCTATTGAAGCAGATAAATTTAAGGGGTTGGTACTCCTTCCAGTTGGTGCTGGTAAAGGATTATGTAAAGTTGTAGCTTTGCATTGACTGGATTTGGATGGTAGTCCAAGCAGTATTTTTGAGGAGTAGCTACATTGGTGAACCTCGTTAAAATGTTGTGTTATGTGTGATGCTTTCTTGATGCATTTAGTATCTCTTTTATATGCTTTAATCTGCTACTGGTTTTATAATCTAATTGTTTTAGAAGTTTTTAAAGAACACACTGATTCACCCCCCCTCTCAGTGTCATTGTGATTACAACAATCAAAACCATTCTCAACCTAGGCATGGAAACTACCACTCAAAGTTTCCTGGTGAACCCCACCATCCATTGAAAATTCACCTTTATACCCCTCCCCCGAGAGGCACAACCTTCAAAGGGCCTCTCAGTCCAAGGTATTGTTCCATCCTTCTCGCATCCCCCTTCCGGGCATGGATCCTTTAGCCTGAAGGTAAGGGCGTGAAAAATTTGGGTCGATACATTTTGGTGAACCCGACATGAAACTAAAAACCTTTTGAAAAAAATCCGAAAAATATATATATATATTATTAAGTAACATCTAGAATCATTAGACAAATAGTTAAATTTGCATATCATGTTTAGATGGTAGATTATAATAAAATATGAGTTGTCACCATAAATGTTGAAAATCAATTAACAGCCATAGAGATTACGTCTGTGCTTAGAGTACCCCAAACAAATAGAGTCCAACCTTTGTGGGATGAATTTGATAGGAGATTGGATATTATTTCATCTAGATCAACAGAACTTAGGCAAATTAAGAGGTTTGTCCTAGATAGAATCCTGGATCTTGATCAGGTAACTTTGTACCATGAACTTTAGAGAGCTTGCCATAGGTGGTTAGCCGATAAAAGAGCACTTGTGTCTTCATAATTGTACACCTTTGAATAATACCTTGAGAATGCAGTTATAGTACATAAGTTTCTATATCGTATAGAGGATCAAGAAGTCATTCTTATAGATAGGAAAAGATGGAATAGAGTTCCTAGAGTTGTGTTGTATCGAGACTATTGCCATGAGATCTATTTTTACAAGTTCAAGTATGAAGCAAATCATATTACTATAGCACACTTTATCAAGTTCTTGAAAAACCATTTCCAATTTGAAGAGGAGCATTTCATGACTCCTGATGAACTCGATCCTATTAATGATATCCATAAATTATTTATAGAAAACTAAGTCATTATTCTTACTGTTGTTATTATTTTTACAACCAAAATGCTATTTGTTATCTTTATAATGATATTATAATATATAAAAACAATATATATATATATAATAAAAACAAAAAAAAAAAATCCAAAACATTTCCTTTCGTAGTAGGTATATAATTAAAATATATACCTCTCAAACCTATCGTATATATATATATTTGCTAAAATCTAAGTTTAAGCATAATGCCTAGACTTAGGAATGGAAAACAGACTGAAAAAGAAGAAGATTGGTTAGGAAAACCATTAAATAACCTAGATGTCCTTTCTGAAGATCAAATTAAGGAAGAAGAAATCCTAGACCAGTAAGAAGAAGAGGTTGTTGTAAGAAATGAACAAGAAGAAAATGTTAGAGAGGAAGGATCCTCATCCCCTAAAATGTCTTCGGGAGGAGCTATTACTTTTTAAAATACGAAACAATTCTAGAAGTTCATTAAAACTAATATTGGCATTCTTAATAGAGCACTCCATATGGACAAAATTCAAATTAGTGATACTCAAGCAACCCTAGAAGACGTATTTCACACACGCACTAATCCCTTGTCCTTTATTGATCAAGAGAGTGATCAAGCTGGACCATCCAACTTGGATATGGCAGCTATAATCTAGAACATGCAACAACAATAGGTTACCCAACCATCTAAAGTGCTTGTTAGCAAGCCTAGGGTCATTCTTGCACAAAAGAAACCATCATTTACTGCTCTATTTCACCAAGCTATTGAGCAATATACCTCAAATCAGAAAAAACCCAAAACAAAACCAAACACCAATTACCAACAATCTAGGATACAACATAATACTATTACAAATCCTCTTCATAATAATCTTCCTACCAATGCTTTGCATAATAGCAATATAGCGTCTAATCCTTATGTCACACCATCATACACTCATAAATCCCATGCTTATGTCCCACCGAACCAACATGGTGGACAAACTAGTAATCTTGAAACTATGGTGAAACAGTTAGTTTCCCGCATGGAACAGATAAATCCCTACTATCCCTCGTACAATTATCGAGAGATGTGTAGTCAGCATTTAGATCCTATAGTTGTAGCACAACCATATCCTAAACATTTTCCTATGCCTGTCTTGCCCATATATAAAGGAACCGAAGATCCCATAGAGCATATTTGTATGTTTAGGATAGCATGTCATGATATATCACATGATGACTTATTATTGCTAAAAATATTCCCAAAAAGTTTAGGAGGAATGGAATTAGAGTGGTATTATCAATTACCCACTAATTATTTGAGGAATTTTGAAGAAATAACCGAGTATTTTGTGCATCAATTTAGTGCCTACATCAAAAGGCATGTGACCATTAAAGACTTGTACAACTTAAAACAAGACAAAGATGAATGTTTTTCTGATTTCTTAGCTAGGTGGAGACAGTTGATAGGAAAATTGCACTTTGTGTTGCCTTATAGGGAGATGTTAGACATCTTTATTAGTAATTTGCAAGACCAACTATCTTACGAATTATCAACTACTACCTTGACCACCTTCGATCAGGCTATAGACTTAGCCAGATGAGTAGAAGATGCTCTCATTCAGAGAGTTTAGCTTAAAAAGAAAGACGATGAGAAAAAATCTAGAAATCAATATAAAAATAAACAAGTTTTGGGTGATGGAGTCACTAATAGCAGAAATATTGCTACTATTAATGCTGCAAAGACAATAGAGAAGTTTATACTGAAACCTCCTGATAAACCTCCTCGAGAATTTACTAGGTTGAATCAACCTTTATCAACCATTCTACCATAATTATTAGAATGAGGTTTGATTCAACTACCAACTATCCGGGATCCCGATCCAACTATACCTGGATACAGAGCTGATTTACATTGTGACTTCCATAGAGGACCTGGACACACTACCAACTCTTGTAAAATATTAAAACATAAAATATAGGACTTGATTGATAACAATGAGATGGAGGTACAAGCCTTTCAACCTAAGCAAAATGCTCCTAATAATACTCAAAAGAATATCCCCCAAAACCAGAACCAAAATTCCAATCAGTCATTGGACATATTTCAACATCCTTTACCAAACAATGGCAAGGAAGTGGCTAATCAAATTGAGCATCATAATGTTCCCCCTCCTACCCGATATATAGGAACTATTAGTGGGCATTTACCTACTCATGAGCCAGAAATATTTGACACAACCTTATCTATGGTTATGACCAGGCATCTACATAATATTTGGACACCTGATCTCAGTGATACAGAATACGAGACTGAGAGTGATATGGAAATCACCTCAAATCAATCGAATATCTCTGAAGATGAATCGAAACATATTATCCCTATCACAAGTTATATGGTTCCAGAAGAACCATTTCCAAGAAGAGTCACTACTAGACCATCCTATCACCAATTACTTTCTAATGAGAAAGCCATAAATGCTAGACCAAGACCCATTCATCATCCGCAGAACAATATTATGGGTACCATCGAAGTTGTTACTAGACAACAGGCTCAAAACTGTCAACAATATCAAATGCATAATGATAGATCAGCTCCATTTGTTTTGAAAGTTCCTAATAAAGGGAATCAGGAACCTAATGTTCAACCTAAACCTCCTTACAATATTAATGAGCAACTATCAAATATTACAGGTAGAAGTTCTTTGTTGGACCTTTTAAGATCCTCTCCTACACATAGAGATGAATTAATGCTCACATTAAGCCAAATGATGGTACCACAAGACATTCAACTTGAAGCCATGGCTAATACTATAATAACTCATGAATTTTATTGTATTGACTTCCGGGATAGAGACATACCTCAACACAGTTTACATAAGGATAACCCCTTATATATTACTACCTTAATTGGAGATGTAGCAGTTAAACGAGTCTTAATTGATAATGGTTCATCTTTAAACATTTACACTTTTGACTTCTACCAAAGATTTGGGTTTAGAAGCGACGAAATGAAAAGAACTGATATGATCATAAAATCCTTCAATGACGAAACACAAGAAACGTGTGGAGTTATTACCATCCCATTGTAGGTTGGTCCGAGAACCTTGGATATGACCGTGTTTATTGTACATTGCCCTGCTTCGTACAATATACTCTTGGGTTGCCCTTGGATCAACGCAATGTGAGCCATTCCCTAAACTTTACATCAATGTGTTAAATTCAAATTTAAGAATCAGTTGGTTACCATTCATGATGATCCTAGACCCTTTGATATGTGTGCTTTGAAAAAACCGGTTGGAGTTCAATTTTACCCTACTCTGTCATCCACACATCCTAATTCTCATTATCCATCTAAACATGTGAAACACACACCTACAATTTCATATACTTCTTCTCCATTAGTTCCACCTCTACATACAGCTTAGCCATCCTCTAAAAAAACCATATTAGGACGTCAAGAAGATCCTAATCCCATAACCAAGGCTTCTTGCTCTACTCCTATAGCTTTTATACCTGTAATAGAATCATCCATCGACATCTCTACAACATCAAAATCCACCAAAGGCATAGTTTCCACACCAGAAGATGTAGGAAGTGTTCCTTCTACATCTTATGCTCTTACTGATGAGCTCTTACCCGATTTATCTAAAATCCTTATATTAGAGAAAATGAATGCTACTATGCAAGATTCCCTTATTTTACATAAATTTCCATCATCTCCTTGTACCTTGGGCCTCCCACAACCTATGGGAAGTATTTACCAATTCGGGAGCTGTGCTTTTATTTATAAGGGATATGACTGGGGTAGAATACCCAAAAACATCAAAACTCATTATAATGGATATGCTCGATGTTATTTTACTAATGAGTATATTAAAGCCAAATCTATAATGCTTAAGTTGGGATATAAAGGGAAAGGTTTGGGACCTTTCCAAAATGGTATGAAAGAACCTTTTGAGGTAGAACCGTGGCCCACCCGATGTGGTGTGGGCCTATTTCCTAGTAAGGGTCAGCCCTTCCCATTTGAGGATGATGACCATCTCATATGTTACCAATATTATTTGGATAAACGTGATGCATTGTGTTTAATGAATAAACCATTTACATGTAATATGCTATCTATATCTTACCTTGAGATGATCGTTAAATCCAACGATGAGTTGGAGGGAGATATCTTCCATGATGTCTCCGTTGAGGAATTCTTACATCATGAATTTTATTTTGATGGCTCTATACCTAGTATAGCCCAGCTTGAGGCCATGACTCCTCAAGATAAATTATCTAATCTAACCTTGGAAGAATTACAAGAATTGGGTGTTTCACCCGCCCCACCTAATTTTGAGAAAAATCTACACATGGAAGTAGAAAATGTCATAAAAATTAACATTGGAACTGAGGATAATCCTCACCTAATCAACATTGGATCAGAATTGAGTCAAGAAAAATAGGATAAATACATAGCATTTCTTAAAGAATATGAAGACATTTTTTCTTGGACATATGAAGATATGCCAAGTTTAGACCCTTCTGTAGTTATGCATCACTTAGTAGTCCATCCGGATGCTAAACCTTTTAAACAAAAACTTAGAAAAATGCATCCTAAAGTGGCCTTATTGGTCAAAGGGGAGTTAGAAAAACTCTTGAATGTCATTTTTATACAAGCCATTGATTATGCTGAATGGATCTTGAATGTAGTTCTAGTAACTAAGAAAGAAGATACTAAAATTAGGGTTTGCACAAAATTTAGAGATATTAATGTTGCATGCCCTAAAGATGATTTTCCTCTTCCCAATATGGATCAGATCATTGATTTTACTACTAGGAGTGGAATGATATCCTTAATGGATGGATTTTATGGTTATAATCAGATCATGATAGCTCCTGAAGATCAATCTAAAACAACCTTTATTACCCCTTGGGGGACCTTTTGTTGGAAAGTGATGCCATTTGGTTTTAAGAATGCAGGTGCAACCTATCAACAAGCCATGAATTATATATTTCATGATATGATGCATGATATACTACATGATTATGTAGATGAAATTATAGCTCGTTCTACTGATGAAGATGACCATTTAGATGATTTGAGAAAAGTATTTGATCAGTTATGGGAATATCTTATCCGATTGAATCCAGCCAAATGTGTATTTAGAGTCAAGTCCGATAAATTATTGGGGGTTATAGTTTCTTTACGTGGCATCAAAATTGATCCTCTTAAGATTACTGCTATCACTGATATGCCCGCACCCACAAATATATCTAAATTATAGAGTTTACAAGGTAAGCTTCAAGCTATCCGTCGCTTCATCGATAAGCTGACGGATAAAACTAGACCCTTTCTTAAGCTTTTTAAGAAGGATGTCTCTTTCCATTGGGACAATGAATGTCAGGAAGCATTTGAACGCCTCAAACAATATCTTCTTAACTCACCTGTGCTTTCGCCACCTAGACCTGATTGCCCATTTATCTTGTATATCTCTGCTTTGGATTTTGCCTTAGGAGCTATGTTAGCTCAACTTGACGATGAGAAGAAAGAATGTGCTAATTATTATATCAGTCGAACATTAATCAGTTATGAAACCCATTACACAGCATTAGAAAAATTATGTCTAGAAGTCATTTTCTACACATAAATTACACCATTATATGCTCAGTCAGAAAACCTATGTTATTGCTAAATCTGATCCTTTACGGTATCTCATGAGTCGACCTTATTTATTTGGTCACACAACAAAGTGGGTTCTTGCTCTAAGTGAGTTTGAACTCACATTTATAGGACAAAAGTCTATTAAGGGTCAAATCATAGCATATCAATTAGCTGTTGCACCCTTAGAGTCTACCCATCCCCTCATCATTGAGTTTCCTGATGAATGCCTTAAACTAGAGGCAAACCATATAGAGCAATGGTCCTTATACTTTAATGTAGCTAGATGCATGAGTGGGGTTAGTGCAGGTATTATTCTAATATCTCCATAGAAACATATTATACCTCTGTCCTTTAAATTAACATTTTCTTGCACTACTAATACTGCTAAATATGAAGCTCTAATCCTTGGATTACGAGCTACCTTGGCACTAAAAATTTAAAATCTGTTAGTTTTTGGTGATTCTCAACTTGTTATAAATCAAATTAATGATGTTTATCAGACCAGAGATGATAAATTGTGTCCATATAAAGCATATGTATTACAATTAATATATTTATTTGATCAAGTTACCTTGGAAGCTATTCCTCGAACTAGCAATCGTGTGGCTGATGCTATGGCTACAGCTACATCTCTTTTACCCTTGGAGTTAGATGACGAATATGCTACCATCATTATTTGTCGACTCTAGGAACCCGCTTCAAATAAATCATGCTTAGAACCTTTGGATGTGTTTCTAATCAATGAAACTACTCCTAAACTTTGGTACACTGATATATTCAATTTTCTTCAAAATGGAACCTTCCCTGAAGGTTTTAATAGAAACTAGTGTCGGTTATTGCGTAGACAAGCAAGTCGCTTCGTAATAATTGGCAATATGTTATATAGGAGATCTTTTGAAGGTATTCTACTAAGATGTTTGAATCTAGAAGAATCTAAATCAGCTTTGAGTGAAGCCCATGATGGATCTTGTGGGGTACACTTTAGTGGTAACACCATTGCTAAGAAGCTCCTTAGGATAGGATATTTTTATCTTACCATGGATAATGATGCACATGATTACGTTCACCGTTGCGACAAGTGCCAAAAACATGTTGACTTGTCCATGCGCCTGCACAAGAACTGTAGGCTATTTCATCTCCTTGGCCCTTTTCAAAATGGGGCCTAGAAATCATTGGAAAAATTAATCCTGTGTCATCTGATGGACACAGATTCATCATAACTGCTATCGAGTATTTCACGAAGTGGGTTGAAGCTATGCCCTTAGCTTCTTGCACTAGAACCCAAGTTTCCAAATTTATTTTTAATCAATTATTTATAGGTTCGAAATTCCTACAAACCTCATCTTAGATAATGGAACTTGTTTCAAAAATAAATATGTCAAGAAATTATGTCAAAAATATAAAATTCAACATCGTTGGTCCGCTCCCTATTATCCTCAGGGTAATGGCCAAGCAGAAGCATCTAATAAAACATTAATTAAAATCCTCAAAATACTGGTCAATAAATCTAGCCACGATTGACACATTCAACTATATCCTGCTTTGTAGGCTTATCATACTAGCATTCATACTCCCATGGGTACCTCACCTTTTGTTTTGGTCTATGGCACTGAAGCAGTATTTCCCTTTGAATTAGAAGTTCCTTCTTTGGCTCTACTACTTCAAGCTACTAAAGTAGGAGATGAATATCATGCTAGTAGATTTAGTCAGTTGGAACTCCTATATGAGAAGCGCATCAATGCTTTGGTACATCTTCAAGCATACTAGAACAAGATTAAACAAGCATACCTCAAGAAATTTCATCATTGATCCTTTGAGATCGACGACCTTGTCTTAAAAGAAAATAAAAAAAATACTAATGCAACTAAAGAACTTAAAGGTAAATTTGAACCTAACTGGCTTGGGCCATATATCATCACTGCTAAATTTGGCTCAGGAGCATACATATTAGCTACCTTAGATGGTAAATATCTTAAAGAACCTATGAACATTATGCATCTTAAACGCTATTATGCATAAATCTGGTCATTTCATCATTGTATATATTGTTGTTTTGCATAAAAATTTCAAAAATAGTAATAGTATTTATTCTTTCAATTCATAAATTAAAACCAAAATATAAAAAATGTCAAAAACATCAAACTCATCAAAATCTTCAAAAAACATTTTCTATTTTTGCACCCATTAATTTTTGAAGTATTACAGTCATATTTTCAATTATTTTGGATAAATTAGCATTTATTTGGAATCCCACACTTTCACACTCACATGAATAAATAGCTTGATTTATTTGGTATGATTATTAACCTCTCTCTTATATCAAAGTCCACAATTGAATTAAATAAAGTTTTGAGCATAGAGAATTGATCTTGTTATTTACTTGAACCAAGTATATCTTTTCACATTAAAATTATTTCATTGCAAATTCCATATGATGCTACATAGTAGAAGTGGTTTCTTGAGCGAAAAGTTTCCCTTGCTATCCTATCATGCACATGGTCTAGAATCTCTGAGAATTGACAAAAGGACAAGCTCACCCCTACCCAGAATAAAAATCCCTTGCTCTATAGCCAATCCGAGCAAGTATCCCTAGTATAGGAAGAAAAAGAAAATTCAAAGAACATGAGAAAAAAAAAATATCATTTTGTACCATCGCAGCAATATTTCAGCATTATCTCAGTATCAAGCAAAAAATACAAAAAAAAGAGAAAAAGAAAAGAAGAAGCAAGAGAAAATAACAAGCACAATGCAAATAAAATCCTTTTCCCTACCCCTTGAAAAGAAAAGAAGGGTGAATGAGCTTGAATCCCTGGAATTCTCAATTATTCGAAAACCGTGAGGTAAGCCCCATAACAAGTGGTTTGTGCCCAACCTGCTTGGCCTTGGGTAATTCCTAGCATGGTGATGTCTGTCACATTAGCGACCTTCTTTTGTATAGACCTATATCTGCTTATGGATCAGCTAGCTCTTGATGACCCGACTTACCTAGTAGTCTGGTATGGTTACATGCATATAAATCATGGTCAACGAACACTTATTTGGTTAATTCAAATTACTTGTATCAAATTATCTTGCTCAAAATTGGTAAATGAACAATACAATTGCACACACATTTGTATTTGAGAGACTTTGTATCATTATGATAAATCAAGATCGGCAATGAACTCACATATGCACATGAGGGTTCCTTATAAATCTACATTTTGTCTTTGATATAATTTAAAATATTTTTGCAAATATTTTGGAATAATTTAATCTTCTTATGTAAAGCACATATGTTTAGTATAAAACCATTTCAATACATGTTTTTTCAAAAATTCAAAATTTCTTTCAACAACATATTCAAAAATCTAGCAATAAAGTCACGTTTATATATTATTTTATGTTTATCTCAAAATCAAAAATCAATTATGCAATAAAATTATTTTTTTGGATTTCACGATGATGGTATAAGTTTATACCTATAATTCTATGCCTAGTGCAAACCATTGTTCTAATTTTATTTTCCTATTCATTTTAATTCATAAAAACATATGGCTTACATCATTATGTTACACAATTGTGCTTTAAAAGGAACACAAAATTTTCCATTTTCATTCCATTATGTTGCCATTCAATTTTGCAATGATGGTATAATTCCTAGGGAATTGTTCAAAAAAATTTCACACTTAGGAATTTTATGCCTAGAAAAAATCATATTTTTAATATTTCATGCATAATATTTTTATGAAAATTTGAAAACGAATCATCACCATCATCATTTTTCATCATCACAACACAAAGTCTTAAGACAGTTTCTTAAGCACTCTTTTACTTTTAGCAACATTTCTATATTGGGATTAGCTTGACGACCTAGTGAGCAGTGAATCCATGAAATGGTCTATAACAGTGACAATGTCCTTTGAAATTATTGTTAGAAGTCTCTTTATTTTCATCACATCACACCACAACAACCAATTTGTTTACATCAGATTATTTCATTTAAGTTTTACAACATGACATAAAATTATACTATTTCCAACGACATAATCACATGAATAAACAATCAACCATTTAAAAATTAAAGCATCATAAAACACATGGACAAGTTATATCACAAAAGGATCATATATATATATCAAAATATATGTACATCATGTCACAGTTGGATTGGTATGCCACAATCTATACCCTGGCATACTCAATCCTATCAAAAATATACAGTCTATAACCAAAAAGCAGCTAGTCTCGAGAAGCCCTCAAGCTCTCAGCCTCATCTCTTTCCTGCCCTAAGGTGCATGAGGTGGTCCCATAAAGGTCCGTGCTATGTCTCGGATCCTCACCATTGATCATGAGGATGTCCTCGATGATCCCATAATGACTGGCTCCGTAATGGGGCTGGCAGTGGTATCCTCTAGTTCTTTGGAACCACATGGTAGTACAATCCCTGATAGAATGTAGTATGAGCAATAGACCGCACCAGATCCTGAATGCTTGCCCCTCTGCTCCAAACCCTGAGCCATGTAGCCTCATCCTATAGTTTCTACACCTGAGCCCAAAGGCAGGCATTCTCAGCCTAAATAGCTGCCATCTCACTGCTCTCCCCCACCTCGATACCCTTGCCCTTATCAAGTGATGTAGACCTCTCCCTCTACTGAGAAGGGAGTCCCTCTCTCCTCTCTGCCTATTATGGTCTCTTCAAAGACTATGGCACTCTCTAACATATCTCTTAAGGATACCATCACTACTCCCTCCCTTCATGACCCCTCGCTACATTGATAGCATTCTGGCACCACCTCCCCATCCTTCGCATCATGGCATGCATCAGACCCTGTGCCCTCATCATTCGAGGAGGGTAGATGCCTATGTACCAGGCATCATATCCATCTGTAACCTCAGTGTCATCCCCATCCATTGGCTGAATGGGGGCATCATCTATGTCCTGAATCCAGAATCATTGCATATTTGGAGAGCCACTCAGTGTAGTACTATCTTGAATAGTCTGAGAGTACTCGTAATCCCTGAGAGAAGGGATCCCCTGCTATAGATCAAACTACTACAAAACTTGGTCATAACGATGGAGCTCTACCTTTCCCCACTCCATCCTCAACTAGACGACTTGCTTGATGCGAGCCAACTCTTGTTCATCCTCTCCCCACCCTGGATGCTCTCTCCATGGCCTCCAGGTGATCTGGTCAGGGATGAGGTTGTCTACCAACCTCTAGAACATGGACAGATCTATCCACTCCTGTGACCCTCTCTAGAGCCACCAATAAAAAACCTGGGGTCTCTCTCAGTCAACCCTTATTAGTGGAATCCCTACCAGTCTCTGTATCGCAATGTGTTCCCAACACCAAACCTGTAGTAGCGATGTCAAAACCAGACATCAAACTCCCTTGTATACGACCCCGTACATGATCCTATACAAGCAACATAGTACAAAGCTACCCCAAGCAAATCTATAGTTGTGGTCTCTCATATCGTAGACCACATATGAGAGTAGCCATTGCAACCTACATCTACTCTGGTGGCATAGCAGTAGGCCACCCACCAACCCCACCAAAACTTGATTCAATTGAGATGCCCCAGGCATCTACCTCAATATATTGATGTTAACTCTGCCCTTCTCTAGGGTGAATCTAGGATCTTCGCACAATCACATCATAGCATGGCCCTAATTGGCCATAGGAGTCATAAACCACCCTTGTATGGGGATACTCAAGATCCTCCATACATCCTCTAGAGTGGGAGCCATCTCCCCTATCGATAGCCGAAAGTAGGACGACCCCGGATACCACCTCTCTGCTAGGGCTATCAGTAGCCCCATGTCTATTGGTATTTGTGGCATCTTTGCCACATGCTGTAGCCCAACTTCTACTAGTCGGTCTTGCTTAGCCTGGTCAAGCATGGATACATCATCTCTTAGTCCCCCGTATTTCCACTCCTAAATTTTTAGTAATCCCCTCTACAAAATAAACAATCAAACAACAAAAATCATTAATAGATAATCATTAAAATCAATTTCATCTAATAAAAAAAAAATGATGATATCATCCACTATTGGACGATATCACACTAAATTGATTCAAATCATCCTTTGTAGGATGAAATCATCTCCGATTTCTCAACTTGGGGATCGCCCCATTGTTGGACGGGATCGCCCATATTTCGTCGATTTCGTCCCTAGACGAAATCGGCGATCTAGGGATGATTTCGACGAAATTGGGACGATTTCATCCCGACGTCGTCGATGGCCTAAAAATGGCCATGATGCACCAAATACAGTTAAAATTTCAATTAAAAACCACACAAATCAAAATTAAAAATATAATTCACCAAGTTTAGATCCTTACCCGCAATCTGCGTCGAACCTCTGTTGATCTGTGCGCTGTTTCTACCATTTTGTCTATAGAGATCTAAAAACAATGAAAGTGAACAGTAACAATGAATTAGGGTTTTACCCTATTTTTCTTAATTTTATTTAAAAACAATAACAATTTTTTAAAAAAATTTGCTTTTCTGTGCTTTTACCTCAAACGTTCGATTTGGGTAAAAACTCGGAGGGGGCACCATAGTAAGCAGTCGTACGATTCGACTTGGAATCGTCGTCTAAAAAATTGAGTAAATTTTCACTTTCTCATAAAGCATGAAGAACTCATATTTAACGCATTTTCTTCAAAAAATTCACTAAAGAGGGGGCAAAATGTAGCACCCTAAAATTGGCATAGTTAAACCCTTAGTAAAAAGATAAAATTTGAATTTTAACCCCAAAATCACCCGTTAATTGCTCACCCCATTTTTCGTGCCATTTTTAGGAGTTGTTTTGACCGTTGGACGATATCGTCACCGATCAGATGAAATCATCCCAGATCGGACGAATTCATCTAGAACAGAACGTCCAGACAATTTCGTCACAAAACCAAATTTTCATAATTAGCTTTTGTTTCAATAGCCTCTCCAACTTGGGCAGAAGCGTGTCTGTACATTTGGAGATTCCTCCATTGGAGATCTACCAGATTGGGATGATCCCCAACCTCCTAACCTCCCCCTACTCCTATATAAACTTGGATTTTCTCAATTTATTCCCCCTGAACCCCCTGGCTGATCATTCCCCTGCAATTCTAGTTTTTTTGTATTAGAACATCCTCGCCCCCATCATTTGCATTTGTATTTTCAAGTCTTTCATTACAGGTTTTCACTATGCTTCAACTGGAGGAAGCTCGGATCGTCGCAGGTGATTTCAGATGATCCTGTCGTAGATCGACGACAATCTCAAATGGTTGGAGGCAATCTCGATAGTAGTTCAGATTGGGGGCAACCAGAGCCCTGAGTTTGCATTTCTCATCTTTCTTCTTTATTTTATTACACATTAGGTCGATCATTTTCATTCTACATCCTGGAGTTCACCTCATCTAGCATAAATGCATGATAAATTTAAAATAAGTTATTAAAACAATGTATTTCCTTTAAATCTGCTATCTAGATTTATCAATTAAGCATTCATACTATCATTTCCATTATTTTGCATTATTCTTGCAGTTGCATTTTTGGTTTTTGGTGTCTGTTTCTATGATTGCAGGTTTTTGACGAATTCGTTAGATCGGTGACAAGCTTGTCTGATCTTAGATGATCGACTATAATCTGGGATGATTCTATATAATTTCAGACGATCTTGTCATATTCGGTACGATTTGGACTCCTACAAGCTTCAGAATCTTCATCAGACATCCATAATCAGATGCATTCTTTCTTATTTAGTATATATCTGGTATTTAGGATTCATTCATGCTTTATTTATTCATATAAATCAGAATTTTTCATATAGAATAGCCTAGATTCATTCTGGCCAACCTAGGATTATGAATGATTGAGTATAAAATGAACACATCAAAACCATTCTCAACCTAGGTGTGGAAACTGCCACTCAAAGTTTCTTGGTGAACCCCACCATCCATCAAAAATTCACCTTTATACCCCTCCCCTGAGAGGTGCGACCTTCAAAGGGCCTCTCATTTCAAGGTATTGTTCCATCCTTCTCGTGTCCCCCTTCAAGGCATGGATCCTTTATCCTGAAGGTAAGGGCACAAAAAATTTGGGTCGATACACATACCATATACATTCTTCATTTTTTATTATTCTGTCATCATATGTCTGATCTATGGTGATAATATTTTTAGATCCTGCTTCTTCTTTGTTAGCCAACAGTTTAGCTAAACCCTGCCATTTGATTATTTTAACTATTTTGAACTCAACATCATATTGCAAAAGTTTTACCATCCATCTTGCTAGTCTTCCCAATGGTTCTGATTGAGAAAATATATCTTTTATTGCTATAAAGGGAATACAACAGTAAACTTTTTTTGAGCTAAATATACCTTTTAAGTGTTCCAAATATTGTATGACTACATAAGCATTTTTCTCTAGTAAGGTGTATTTGATATATGCTCCTTTTAGAACTCACAAAGGCTATTGGCCTTTCGTTATTTTCTTCATCTTTCTGTGAAAGAACTACTGCAATAGAATTTTCAGATGCATAGGAGTAAATATTAAAATACTTTGTATAATCAGGGCAACTTAGGGCTGGTGTGGATGATATGGCTTATTTTATTTTGTTAAATGCTTCCATCTTTTTAGCTATCCATTTTATTTCTCCAGTTTTCTTCACCATATAATTTATGGGTTTAGTAATTTTTGCAAAATTTGGGACAAATCTTCTGATAAAATTTATTTTTCCAAAGAATGACCTTACCCATTTTAGATTCTTGGGTGAGGGGATTTTAGAAATGGCTTCTACCCTTCTGGATCAATGCTTATTCCCTTTTCTAAAACTATATGACCTAGAAATTTTCCTTGTGTAGTTCTAAATATGCATTTTTTTGGATTTAGAGAGATTCCAAGTTCCTTGCACTGGGAAAAAACTACAGTCAAATGTTCTAGGTGATCTTCTGGATTTTTAGAAAAAACTATGATATCATATAAGTACACGACTACAATTTTGAACATTAGTCCTTTGAAAGCAAATTCCATTGCTCTTTGGAAAGTAGCACCTACATTCATCAATCCAATAGGTATTATTAAATATTCAAATGTGCCCCAGGGTGTGGTGAATGCTACCTTGTGTCTATCTTCTAGATTTATCAGAATTTGATTGTATCCTAAAAATCCATCTAACAAGGACAATCTAGTTGAACCTAATACTGCTTGCAACAATTCTTCCATGTTAGACAATGGGTAATTGTATTTTAGTGAGATATTGTTTAAATTTCTAAAATACACGCATAGTCTAATGTCTCCATTCTTTTTACTAACTGGTACTAAGTTGGATATCTAGGAGGAAAATTTGACTTTTCTTATTATCTTGGAGTCCAAAAATTTTTGAACCTCTTTTTGCATTACTGGGTGCAGATTTGGATTGTACTTTCTCTATTTTTGTCTAAATGGCTTGGCCTCTTCTTTCAAGGGTATTATATGTGTCATCACATCCGTTTTGAAAATTTTGAGATCTTCATAGGTCGAAGCAAAATTTTCTTTGTTCTTTTTAAGAAAATTGATATATACATATTTTTCTTTAGCAGGTAGTGCCATATCTACTTTCACTATTCTGGGTTCTTTCATTGAGCCAATATAATATCCTCAGATATCACTTCTCTACATATAGGTTTATAGGCCTTGTAAAAATCATCAAATAGGCTTTCAAGAGACACCAATACTTTGGGTATTATATTAGTTTTTAATTGGATTACTTCTACTGGTTCTCCTATTTGATATTTTAGCTTTTCTTCATATATTTCATCATAGATGACATCTGCATACTGATTTTGCAAAGTCATAAAATCCTTAATATCTATATCATCTTGAAAGACCTGAAGATGGACTATGTTATCTAGCACAAAAGGTTTATAGACTGAGATAGTTGGAAACTTGTCCATATATTCTGTAGTTATCTCTGGGTGATCTAGACCTGAGGAATTCATAGCTAAGAGATTTGCAACATGATTTTGTTCTCTAGGAATATATGAAATATTGAAAGCCAAAAATTTATCAATTTCTTCTAGTACTGCATTTCTATATTTCTTAAGTCTAGGATGCTTGCTCTGATATTTACCTTTTATTTACAGTATAATAAGTTATGCATCTCCTGTTATAGTTAAGTAGTTAATACCTAACTCTTTTGCTTTCCTTAGCCCTAATAGTAAAGCTTCGTACTCAGATACATTGTTTTTGTAAGAAAATTATAATCTATAAGGGATACCAAGGTAATTTCCTTTAATATTAGTCAAATTTACACCTGCACCTACTCTAGATTGGGATTTAGCCCCATCAAATGACATGGTCCACATTTCTTGGGTTAATACTCAATTTGATTCAACATCAGTTATTCTCATATCTTTTGGATCCATATTCTTTGCATCTGGTACTTCCATCAGGAATGGGTTGTGCCATATTGAATAGATTCCCATCCCTTTTTATTCCATAGAGTTAACTAAGTTAATCATGGTTTCATCTATTTGAATTACTCTATGGAGTGTTTGTTTAATGGTTCCCTTATCAAAATAATATTCCCCTTATCTGATATGGGGATGGTAGCATAAGACCAGTCTAGTTGTATTGATCCCCCTAGTTGTTTTGCGAAATGCCTACTAAGTAATAGTGAGAAGAATGGGTCAACATCAACTACTGCTACACCCATGACAATGCCATTTTTTGGGGTGTTGGTCTAGGAAAACTAATAATCCAGTTATCACCCCTACATAGGGAATTTGTCTATTGTCCATTACAAAAATAAGAGCAAAATCTCTAGTACATATTAATCTTATTTGGTCAGCTATTAACTTAGGAATGATATTATGTGAAGCTCCACTATCAAGCATGTAATTATGAATCATATATCCTTACCATTCATCTGAATTATATCTTAATGACACGTAGAAGGGTCTAATAGAATATGGTGATCTTGTATCATGTTGATTTTGTCTAGCAGCATGACAAGTAGGGTCTTCTTTCTGCTCTACTAATCCAAAAGCTCTGCATACTTGTTCTCTATATGTTTGAACTTTCATAAGTTCACCAAATGTGATATTAACTTTTTGCTTACTGAGTTCTAACCCAACATCAAATTCTATCTTCTTTATATCAAATGGTTTGTTACTTTATTCTTTGGAGACTTCTTCTATTGATTCTATTACCTTAGGAGTAATTTTTTTAGGGTTCCTATCAGTTTTCTCTTTACTGATATTTTTATTGGTGAAAGTTTGTCTTCTTGTTTCATTTGTAGATAATTTCTCTATTCTTTCAAGGACTATTTTATTCCTAAAATTTAAAACATGGGTTTCCTCTAATTCTTCAACCTCTTGAGCAATGGGAATCAATTTCCCTTGCTTCATCTTATCATATATTGACTCATGTGACTTCTACAAGATTTTAGTTCCTTCGGTTACTAAGATCTGAGGATGATGATTTGAAGCATATTTATCCATGTCTTCTTAAAACAACCTTTCTCTGGATTCATATTCAATAGACCAACATGCTTTTATTATTATATCTTCCTCTAATTCTGCATGCATATCTACATTATGTTGATCACTCAGGTGTATTCCACATGCATTAGGGTTATGGGGTGCATCACAAGTAGAGCAAAAATAAGGAAAATATTCAACTACAATGGCAGATGACATTGGGTTAGGGATATTGTTCTGATCCCTATCAGAATATTTATTTTTCTAGTTGTTATTCCCAAATCCCCTATTCCTATTCCCTTCTTCCAAACCATTGTTGTTTCCCCAATTCTTGTTGTAATTTTTCTTAAATGGGGGACGATTATCAACATGTGGATGCTCTGTCTATGAAGATTCACCGCTATTTCCATTTCTTTCAATTCTCACTAACCTATTACTCATGTTGTTGAACATTTTTGTCATTTGACTAATCAACTTCTCCATAGGATCAATTTCAATTCTTCTTTGTATATCAAAATCCACTCTCTTAGGTTTTCTCTCAGGCATATTAACTTCTAAAGAACAAGGCTTCATCTTACCATTGTCAAGCATGTTTCTTTCTATATACATTGCTTTTTCCATACAACCATAAATGGAAGTGGCTTGTTCTTGCCTTAATTCATAGTTAAAATCTCCTTGAAAAGCATTCTTATAAAAATAAATAGATTGAATATCACTAGGCCTAAGGTTGGCAGGGATTTTGTTTCTTGTTTTTGAAAATATTCTGTTAAAATCACTAACAACCTCATTTTATTTCTTCTTCATAGTGGATAGCTCAGTTAACAATGATTGTTCATTTTTACTTTCATCATACTTCTTTAGGAACACCTCTTCCATTTTGGTGAAGTTTGGGATATCATTGTTAGGAATGGAATTAAACCATTCACTAGCATCTTTTTTTAAAGTCTGCAGAAACAGTCTTAATACTACATCTTCATGTTCAAATTCTAGACTTTCCATTGCATATAAGAAACTTTTGATATAATCCTCTCCAGTTACTGCAATTTTTCCTAAAAATTTAGGGAGATATTTGTGAGCTTTACTGGGTAAGGCATTTAAATTTACTGGTAATACAAAAGGCCTATATCTGTTAGTTCTCCATAAATGAAAATTACCCTGAGCCATAGCTACTGTTGAATTTAATTTCATAGATGTAGTACCTACGGTGGTATGGTTTTGAGTAGCCTGAATGTAATCAGATTGATTATCTATTGTAGTATTAATATTTATTGTATGATGAGAACAATTGCATATATCTTCTATAACAAGATTTAAACATTCATCAATAGTAATATTAGTAGTAATAATATTCTAATTTTTCTTTACACACTTTTTACCACTGGAATTAGATCTACTATAATATGTAGAATTATTTAAAAATGGTGATTTATGGGTATGTATGAATACCTCTAGATTTTTGAGTTTTGGGAATAGCTCCTTATCGCTTCTCCTGGTGTTTTCCAGCATGTTCTGTTCTCTCCTTTTTTATATTTTTCTTCTGGGTTCATCCAGTAGAGTCACCAACACTAGGGTGTAGAAAGAACAGCATATACTCTTATCAAGAATGCTTGATATTATAACTCATCCTCACAGGAGTTGGTTCTTGGGGAAATTCAAGAAAATCAAGAAAGAGAAATTTCAAGAAAATCAAGAAATGGGAAAAACTTATTTCAAAACATAAACTACGGACATAGGAAAAATAAATAACTAACAAAGTGAAAATTAAAATGTTGGTTCTTTACTTTAATTGGTCATCCATTGAAAAAATAATCATTGAAGAAAACTTTAAGAAGATAATTGAATATTTCTAAGAAGTCCTCCCTGACAACGGTGCCAAAAAAATTGTTGGAACCGATTCTTGCATCCATAGGAAATCAATTGTCATGCTACAAGAATCCGTTTGAAACCAACGAGCTATTACAGGCTCTGGTCGACCTGCCTCATGTTCTGCTAAACCCGAATATTGCTAAAGAAGATGGCAGAATGGGTAAGGAAACCCCAATGGCAATTCTTTAATTAAACTTCTAATTTGCACGCTCTAGATTTATATTAAACTATAAGTATTTTTATTAAAATGACCAAGCATGAAAATAACCAACTATTATGCCTTATGTAGACCGGTGCCTAGATTCATTGGGCTGTTATAGCAATTTAACAACAATTTTAATTATGAACAGAGAGAAGGGGAAAAGGAAATTAGCATTCTTGATTTCATTCGAATGTCGTAACAAAACCAAAATTTAACTAATGAAAGAAACATGTATAATGCATTCAAATAATGTAACCCATTATACAGATACACACAATACTGAGACAAAGAAATGATGGGAATAAGATTTATAATTGTATTGATTCATGGAAAAATTACATGTAGAGTGGGTGGAATGCCTTTTAAATTTGTTTTCAAAAGAATACAATAATACAATGGAGAAGAATTTGTTCAAATGATGTAACATGTCTCTCCTACTCTCCTTATTCCAATCTGGTAATAGAAGAATCTTTGAATCCTAGGCTTAATAAGATTGGAAATATTCTCAACTTCTTGAACGCTTTCCTATCATACAATCCTACACAACAAGGGGAGGAAGAAAGAATGAATAAAATAAAATAGACACAAAGAAATACAACAACACAACTAACAGGGCACTCAAGTATACCTCTTAGCAAAAATGCTATTCTCTAATTGCTTGATGTAGAATCCAGACCTGCCTGCTTCCTTTTATAGTTGCTGGTTCTTGATTCTATTATTTTTGGTTGAATTTTGGTTGTACACTTGGCATCATCTGATTGAATTTCCAAAATTGGTGCTTTCCAGCTGGATTTGAGGTTTTGATTGTGCTCCCTTCTTTGACTTGTTCAAACAAATTCCCACTAAACTGGTGATTTAAGTATGAGGAGAACTTTCATCTGATTCTGCTACTTCCTGGTGCGTTTAGTTGCTGCTTTCCAAACTGGCCTCTTTTGAGTTTCATTTCCTTGATCCTTTGACCCTTTAACTACCCCAGATATATCTCCTATTATTGCATCTATCTATGGTGCAGAATCTACTTTTTGTTGTTTGCAGGTATTGACCTTTTTCCCCTTTAAACTCCTTTGCAACCCTTTAATATGCTCATCAATCAACCTCCATATTTTTGTGTCAAAAGTGGCTGCAATCCTGAGCATATTCATTTCTTGCAAAATTATGTTTTTTGTATAACAATAACAGGCATGTTTCTATCATACTGAAGTAGTAAAGCTTATGTAGCATTCACCATGAGTGTAGTTTGTTTAATCATTTCCTCCTCATCACCTTGTTCATAGTCAAATATCTCAAGGGTTTCTTTGAATATTCCTTCTATGTCTGATGCTTCTAGGCATTGATCTAAGGATAGGCCAATATCTATTAGTTTATCTGTAGCATCCTTTATCAGGTCATTCATCTCAGTCACAAAATTTGTCCATTTCTCTTGGTTTGATCCAAACAGGGTTGCTTTGAAAAATTCAAAATTGATTTGAATCTTATTGCCTTCAGGTGTCATTATTTCTTGTCCTTGCAGTTCTTCAAAATGATCCCCTATGTAGTCCAGGGTTGGGTGAATGAATTTAAAATATTTTTCTCTTTCCTGCATCAAGGTCATGATTTCTTGAGTAGTTATTTGAATCACCCTTATTTGCCTGAATATTTTAGTAAAACCTTTGGCTTGAGCTTTTATTATTTTGTACATGTCCTTTTTCATTACATTCAAATAATATACATGATCTTGAACCTTGGTTACTACAGGGGGCTGGGAAATTGAAGCATATTTCTTATTTAATTCTTCTTGTTTCTTACTTATCATAACTTTTAATTCTTTCTATACCTTTTCTTCTTGGTCCAATTGTTTTTTGAGTGTTTCAATCTTTTCAACAAATTGATCAATGGCCTGAGTGTTTCAATATTTTCAACAAATTGACAAGTTTTGCTATATCAGCATCTTTACCCAGTACTGATGATCCTCCTATTTCCTCATTGGTATTGAGAACTAGTGGGTCTTGTAGAGGAGGGAGATTAATCTCAGCAATATCTGACATAGTTGTCCTCAAATCTGCTTTTTCTAAAGATTGTTCTTTTGTATTTCTCATCCCTGCTACTAACTGCAACTCTTGTTCATCTGTAACAGTGAAGGCAGCCTGCTCATCTGTTCTTTCCAAAACAACCTTGGCAACTGGTAAAGACAATTTGGGCTTCTTTTCTTCTATTGGTGTTATTTCTATTTGACTCTTCACTAAGTAACTTCGAAAAAGGCCACCCAGTCCACCAATTTTTTTGGGATTCATTTGTATCACTGATGGGATTTTGATCTCCTATCCCTTTATGGTTATAGAGGTAGGGATGGCCATGGGTGCCAATTTCTTCACATTGGTTACAACTAGCACATTATCAGATATAGGAACTACAACTTGCTCTGTAGGTGATGCTTTCTAAGAAGATGAAGTTACTATTTCTTTATATTTGTTTGTACAGGTCTGTTGAGGAACTTCTTTTGATGCTACTTCTATTCTGAGTTGGTCATTCACTGGGAGTCTAACCTGTTATTCTACTACATCAACAACTCTAATAGTGACCTCCATTAAGTCTATGTCCTGCTCCTCTATCAATTCCAACAAAGGGTCTTCTTTAATTGTTGGTTCTGTCCTTGGCATAACAGGTGTTGTAGTATCCACTAAAATTTCTTGAAGCCTTCTCAGTTATGTAGGGTAATCATAGGCTTCATAAACTTATGTGCTACCTCTTTTTTTGGGAGGGAATTCATCCCATACTTTTTGCAAATCTAATCCTTTTTCCATTGCCTCTAATATGCTTTCTTCAAAAGCATCTCCCCGGTGTAGTATACGAGCATACTCTCTCTTCTCCATCATCTTGTTGTAAGTTCCTTTTGGGTCATAAAACCTCCATGACACTTCATCGAATCCCATATTGTCCAATTCAAATATTCCCTTGAGTAGGGAAGGATATCCAAAAAATACATAGTCCCCAAAATGGTAGGGAAAATCAAGCCAAGGGACTTTTCCATGCTTCTTAACCAGTCTCATTTTAGCCTCTTCTGCCACTTGTCTGCATAATTCTAGGGCTGCTATGGACAATGGGCAAAATTGTGGTAGTACCTTAGGAGGGATCTTAGCTCCATACAATCTGATGTAAGTAAAACCCTCTGTGAAGAAGTAATCTTTGATTTCATTTTCTTTAATGAAGGCTTTTACTCCTGGCCCTAATATTTCTAGAACTAACCCAGTTAAGGCCCAATGGATTTCTACCAGGAACCGATCACAGAACCAGCCCATGTGAGTTCGTCCCTCATGAAGTCTCTAGAAACTATTTTGAACATAGGGGCTATTGATGGCTTTTACTCTCTTACGGGCTTCCTCCCCCAATTGGCCCACTATTAGGTGAATGAGAAATGAATACTATGAAAAGTGAGGCATCTCCTGCCTCTGTTCAAAAATTGCTCTTCTTAGTTCTACCATTTCTTTGTGCATTTGGGTGCTTAATTCTAGTTCCCAAGCATATATTGGAGTATTATATCCTCTATTACATTGTGCAGCTAAATACAAAACCCTTTTTGTTATTCTATTCATATCCTGTACTCCTAATACTATGTTTATCATGTCACAGAAGTCTTGTACCCAGGGTTTAAAAGCATTTTTGTTAATGGGGAATTCTTTCTCTATCGTTGCATGTGTATCAAACAATTTTTTAAAAACTTCCATATCAGTAAACATATGAGATTGGTGTTCGATTACCTGGTCTACCAGATACGTGGTATAATTCATCAATTTGAACACCTCCTAGATATGTTCGACTTTGATGTTGAACACCGATCGATTCTTAAAGGTCTTTGTTCTTTCATCATATGCTACTGCAATCCAAGCCATCAGGTCCAAGGAGAAGTGCACTTTCGGGCATATCATCTTTCCAAGGTTACTGTTCCATCTATTGTCTTTGGGAAAACCCTTGTACTATAACCTATGAGCTTTATGGAATAAATCCACCATTATCCATGGGGTCCTGTTATTGCCTTCCATAACTTGGGTGAAACTCTTAATACAGGCATTGTCGATCTTGTACATTTGATCCTGGTTGGGTTTTTTATCTTCCCCACATTTTTGGGTAAAATCATACATGGTGGTGCTAGGAACAGGTGGCCCAAAGATCACAGAATAGGGTGATTTATCTATGATAAACTTCATAGCTTCTCATGTATCTACTGGTACGAACACATCTCCCCATGATGCCATTGCTCTCATGATTGTTGGTCAAGCTCTTCTTTGAGTTCTTCAAAATTTGAATACTCTCTTCCCTCTATGCTTCTGATGTATCAATTCTAATTCTTGGTATATTAGTGGAGTGGCCTTGACTAGTTTTGTAAGTTCATATATAGGGTGGTGGAGTGAACTTAATAAATTTGCATGTTTCGTTATCAACCCGATGCCACCAACCGTTGTTCAAAATTGGCCAACAAAATCGTGCCAACTCAACCATTTTTGGAATTTTATGTTTTATGACGGGCGATGTTTGTTAACTTACATGCCTTGGGCCCCTTTGATTTGTGTGCCTACAATCATTCATGCTTTCTATTCATTCATCAATGGGGATCTTTAATCTGACATGGAACGATATGTGCCATGAGGGTAGTGTCCCTTTTTGAACCTCGTGCCACCTCGGATCCGAGTGATAACTAGATCTTTGGGATCGATTATGTCTCTTTCAGGATTTTTATGATATCTAATTCTTGGTGTGAGCGTTGGTTTTTATATTTTCTATGATGCCCCTTTTTCCTTAAGTCAACCATGATTAATCGCAACCATCGGATGCAAGTGATTGGTTTTGCCCTTGGAATGTCGGTTGATGCATTGTCGTTCGATCTGGATAGGATGCTAGCACGACCATTGATATCTCGAGACTTGCATTATGGTTAATGTACCTAGCTACATATAAACACTTGACATAACATGTTTTATGGTCTTCAATTAATCATGGTTATCCAATGTTTAATCCTTATATTTTCAAACCTTAACAACTCATTATTTAATTGATGGCAATCATATGATACGTGCATTTTTATTTTGCAATCATCGTTAGATCTTACTATGGTGAGGCATGACCGTTGGATCATGCAGATGCACATAGTTTTTAATAAATGAGAAAAATCCCTACGTACCTTGGGCCAATTAATCAACCTTTTGAAATAATAATGCTTAGATTAACCTTCGGTTATCTTCCCATATGTGCACCATTGGATCTAGGGGAGAAACGAGCACCACCATCCAATTTGTGTACTATTAAAACATCTTCATTTAGCTTTCAATCCTTTTCCGCCACTACAAGCCTTCACGACCATCAATTTTTGGATCAATTTGGGCGCTATCATTAGATTGCCAATAAGATGCCCACCATATAATCAATGCAAAAACTTTTCATTGAAGGGAGGGATTAGTCAATGTATTAAACCCTTGCTAAACATAATTAATATTTGTCTTTACCTTAGTCTTCATATTACCATTCGTGATTTCACTGCGATCTTCAGATCTGAGTGGAGATAAGTGTTGTCGTCGAATTAAGTCAACCTGCAAGTTAGTTTAATCAAGGGTGTATAATACTAATCATTTTTAAGCCAAAAGGGGGGAATTATCATATGTATTAAACCCTTGCTAATAACATGCTTATCATTAATTAATATTTTTTGAATCTTGACACTCCTTAATGCATTTTCAATTAACGCACCACCGTTAGATTAAAAACTGATCGAGCACAATCGTTTGATATTGGTAACTTGACCTTGAACCATGATGACTTTTTTTAAATATTTGACTCTTTAGAGGATATAAATCCATTGATTTTACACATGCATAACCATTGTCGTTTGATTTATTAGATTCACTCATAGTTTAATCGGAACCTTTGACCATCATGACTTGCATTAAATTTTTTATTCTTCGGACAGTGTGCGACCGTTGATTTGATCTTGGGATCGGTGCATCCATTGATCTTGTCAAAGTTGCATTGATTTTAAGGTCTTTTATTTATCCTTCAAAATCTTAGCGAGTGTGCATCCGTTGGATTTACTCCTCGATGAAGCATTGTCGTTAGATCGAATACAACTTGCTCCTTTAAAAACCTTGGGTTAGAATATTTTAGACCCTATTTATTATTATACAAGTTTTTTTGGAATGCGCATCCATTAGATTTTTTATGATGAATGCACAATCATTCAATTAATTTTAAGATGCAAAATCTTTAACTCTTATCATGGATTTGAATTTTGATTTATCCCTTGGTCAATTTTATTAAAGCGTTGTCATCCGATTTCTTTCGAATCAAGCATGACCCTTGGATTAAATCTAAGGTGCTCGATTGTTAGCTTGGCGGGGTGCATACCCTTAGGCTTTAATTAATAATCACTTTGAACCTAAGTTTTCAAATCTTGGGACCATGGTGAATATTTAACCGACTTATGACTTAAGGACTTTATTAATCGGTTTTAGGCCCAAGGAAGGATTTATGAAGGTCGGACTTTGGCTTTAGATTTTTAATTTGAAAATTTCTTCCCTAACCATTTGAGGTACTTTGATTTATACAATGATTCCCACATTATTAAAATTCTAAGGTTAGACTTTATCAAACCAACAAATGAAAAATCAAATTACTCACAACAACTTAAGTAATGACCAACAGTATTAGTAGTTTGATTGAAACCAAAAAAAAATTAATTTTTGGGGTTTCAAAGTTGAGTCAAATTTGGCTCCAAAACTCCCCCAGAAACTCCTAGGGAAACTACTAGGGCATCCTCCTCATATGAAAGCTCTGTAATCCATAGTGGGGGTAGGTCTCTCTTTGTTGTAAGGTGTCTGTACAAAAATAGAACAAGTGGCACATCCTATTGCAACCCATACTGATGAAGAACCCGAGAGTAGAAGTACTTCCAGATGACAACCTTATAGCTAATGAGCCATTGCTCATGTCATGTCCTATAAGTAAAACTAGCTGGATCATCCCAAGCTAGGCACTCATGATATGGGTGCCATATGACATCTCTAGCCTTTAGCCCAATGAAAGTAGCAATATAATGGGGGAGATCCTATGCATGAGGATGGCTCTTGCACTCCTCATGCCCTTGAGCCCATATAGCAACGTAACATTGCATCTGCTTCTCTATGACCATAATCCTGGTAGAAAACCCTCTAGAATGATCTACCTTTATGTGCTCCCATCCCCAAACCTACAAGAGCAAGCTGCAAGTAATGTTGACACGGCTCTGCTGGTGGATGTGAAACAACTCATTATAGCTCTGGGTCAATAGAGATATACTCTATTCATAGATGATAGGTGTCTCGTTGTCCATAAGGTACTAAACCATCATAAGGAGGTTCCATGAGAATCTCAAGCCTAAGAAATCTAGAATAAAAATGTTGTTAATGAACATTAGAAACACTACATGCATCTTAGAAAATATCTCTACCCGAAACCATTGCATAATAGACACCCCTCCAAACTTGGTGTCCTTGAAAGCCTTCGAAGAGTGCTCTCTGAACACCTATGCAAAAATAGCATCCTGATCATTAGTGGTCGAGGAGACAATGGCCACTCCATCAAAAGGAAGCTAGAAAATCCTATACACATCCTTCGACATGATAGTCATATCACCAGTAGGAAGGTGGAAGGTATTGGTCTGAAGGTCCTATCAATGGACCAAATCCATAAGGTAATCCTGATTTGACATAATGTAGGGCAGCCTAGTGACATACTGGAGTCCCTAGGCCTTGAACCAGGCCCATTCCATGTCATCCAAGAGGGGTAGAAGGTCAAGAAGAAGATTTGGGTCCCAAGCCTGAGCAGTGAGAATATAGAAAGCAAAAGAACAACACATAACTACAATTCATCTAAGGTATAAATCATAATAAAACATGGAAATGGTGCAAATAATGATAGGTTATTCTAATTCCAAGCAAAAATAGCAATAAATGCACCTAATAAAGCAAGTTAAAAATTCAAAAAATCAATTAATCGTCTCAAAAATGCAAGAAAATTAAAAAAATTCACAAGTTTTCTTAGCCATTGTCAGCTACAGTGACCAAAAATTGACCGTTGAAGCTGGGAGTGACCAAGCCCTAATGGTTAGATTTATGACCGTTGGTATTCAAGTCAGTCGCTACCATTGATAGTGGCCAAATTGTAGTCCATTTTAGCCATTCTGATCAACAGTGACCAATGGACGATGTGACAAACGCATGAGCCCTAGGCCTAGAACACCCAAAAAAATTACAAAATTGCAAAATGGGGACAAGCCCATCACATAAAATCCTAAACTAATACTGACTATGGGTTTAATTCATTATCGACAAGTTTAATGAGGTTTATTTACCGATTACTTAATGTGGTTCATTTTTATCCAAAAATAAAAAATCAAGGTCAAGGTTTAAGAGAGTACTCGAGAAGATCTAGTTCCTCCACTCAAAGACACCTCACCCTGAGTAGCCATGGTCCTCCAAGTCATGGAAACACTTTGAGTTGCAAAAGTCACTTTCACTCCAAGAGCTCTAAAAAGCAAACTGATAGCTGGTGAAAGTAAAAAGTCAAAACCCTATGCCATTTTATATTACCCTAGTTTTTCCTTGGTTGCTACTGTCATCAACAACCCATATTTTTTGGTTGCTCAGGGCGTGAGTGGCCACGAGCAAGCATTTAGGGGTCGCTGGACCTGACAGCGGCCAGATTCCTAGGCAAAAACAAATAGATTTCCTCCATGAGAAGTAGCCAAAAACATAAAATAAGCATATTTTGATGGTTCATAATCATCATAATGATCAAAATAACAAAAAATTATTTAAAAATAAAATCTCAAGCAAGCCTCATATCCAATTACTTATTCTATCAACTTGACGATTGTAGCGATTTGCACTCCATGCAATTCGATGAGATGAGTAAGTTACCATAAGGCTACTTGGGGCAAAGACATTCATTTTGGAATCATGATGTATCACATCAAGCCCAAAGAAGACCAAAATGGTCAAACTGCTCCATAGGTGTGATGGAATCATCCTAATTCTCTTATAACATCAAAAACACTGAGCCAAAGTGATACAATATAAGCATAGATAGAATCACTCATCCTAACTCCCTAAGAAGGCTTTTGATATCCAGATCGCTCCTCGAGATAGGGATGAATGATTATCATAAACAATTGGAATCACACTTAGATGTGGGTTCACCCATTAAAAGAACAAATTCTAGAAAGGCACTAAACTAATCATATTGGTCAAGCGACTTGTCACTTTATTCATTGTCATTTCTTCACCAATTCATTATGTGAGGAGGTAGTTCAAATATTTAAAATAATCATAATCAAAATCAACAAAAGATCACTTTATCATATCAAAATTGTGTTTGTCCTATGAATAATTGCATACAACAATCACAAAATCTTTCTTGTTTGGTAGGAACATAAGCAAACATGACATTTTCAGTTCGTAGCTCTCCTACCGGTTGGATCTAATTGTAGCAGTTGAAGCTAGCCGATTGAGTTTTAGGAATGAGTGCAATTGAACATGTACAAGCCTTGAGCTAAGCTAAGCCTTTTGAATATTGGGGCAATGATTCAAAGGATGTGTGCCATATTGCATGATTAGGACATCTAGTGTTGATCAGACCATTGATCATCATACACCCTACAAAATAGATCAGTCTATGTTTTTGGTCAACGTTGTGTTTTCCACACAATGCATCACAAAAAGAGACATCTGTAGACATGTAAAACATGTCATGTTTAGGATAAATACTCACATAGGCACATTCATAGACCATATGACTAAACCTTGGGTTTTCTAAGTATCAAAAGTGATTCTCACCACTCATCAAGGGCATTCTAAACCCATCCAAGCTTAGCCACTGTAATCTAGAGCAGCTTGATCCTGGTCGCTCAAGATCAGAGTGGTAAAACCTTAGCTGCTATAGATGATAGAAGCCAAATCTTAGTCACTATAGACGACATCGGCTAAATCATAAAAAGTAGATTTCTGACAAACAAGCCTAATCACAGGTGGAAGTGGTAGTCTGGATGCAATAAAGGTGAGTGGGAGTAACTTTGCATTCCCTTTCATGACCATTTCACATGGGAGACTTGAGTCTAAATTTAGACTTCAGTTAAATGGTATTTAAACATAGAAAAGACAAAAACTTCTCATGCTAACATTCACTATGCATGAGGGATTCAATCCTAGTATTTTGAACATAGACCTAGGGTTTCACACACTTTAAAAGGTGCAAGCCTAAAGGCACCAAGGGATAAAAAAAGGTTCACTACGATCACAATTATTACAGGAACATACTAGGTCATTGAGGAGATATTTTTGAGACTTGGATAGCTTCCATTGGAGATCATCTTTATGGTGAAGCCCTAAAAAATTGGGGAGCAAATTGGAGCACCTTTGAGGAGCAACGAAGTGCTTACCATTTAAGGGTTTACCACATACAAGATATTCAACACATTGAGCAAAGCGACCATCATTTCAACATTGGATACAAGCTTTGATCCATAGAATTGGAGCAAAGAATACAAGATTTTCCATAGCGGCCACTATCTTGGATAGTGGCCCATAGGCCTAGCTTAGGGTTTTAGACATTAGTTCTATTATTCTATTTTCCTCATATTTTCATATCATTAGCATAGAATCACTTCATTCATTCGCATTCATAGCACTAGTTTCATTGCATTTGTTTTCATTAAGCATACTTGTTACTAACAACCTCACCCAGGGAGGCAATCTCAGACATATAAGTGTGTGTTGTTGTATGCTAAGATTATTTTTCCAATTAGAAACTCTACATGGGTCAAAAACATTGTATCAGTTAGAAATAAAATAGGTGAATTTCGTTTGTATATTGATTTTAGGAATCTTAATAAGACCTCACAAAAATATAACTACCCCTTGCCTTACATTGATCATATTTTACAAATGGTGAATGGTTTTGAGATGATGTCTTTCCTTGATGGTTATTCAGGATATAACCAAATTCTTATTGACCCAAAAGACAAAATGAAAATTGCTTTTACCATAAAGTGGGCTACCTTTGTTTACAGAAGAATGCCTTTTGTATTGCTTAACGTAGGTGCCAAATTTTAGAGATCCAATGACTATGCATTTATAAATTTGATAGGTAAATGCATAGTTATTTATGTTGATGAAATTCCTATTTTCTCAAAGAACAGATCAAACCACATTAATAATTTGAGAAAAGTTCTTCAAAAGTGTAGAGCATGGCATTTCACTAAATTCCAAAAAGTGCATTTTTGGAGTAATTGAAGGTAAAATTTTAGGCCATGTCATCTCAAAATATGAAATTTCCATAGATCCTAAAAGAATCAAAGCCATCCAGAAAATCCCTCTTCCTGGTAGCAAAAAAGAATTACAATCATTTTTTGGAAAAATCAACTTTGTCAGGAAATTCATTTTAATATTTGCTGAAATAGTCAAACCATTAAATGATATGTTGAAAAAGGATTCCAACATTAATTGGACTGGTGAATCTAAAGTATCTTTATAGAATGTTAAAAATACAATATCTTTTGCATCGATGTTGGTGGGTCCTAATTACAAGAAACATTTCTATAATTTTTCATTTTATTCTGAGCATTCTTTTACTAGTGTATTAACTCAAAAGAAAAAAAAGATAATTTATAAAATCCTATTTCTTTCTTGAGTTCACAACTAAAATATGCACAATTGAAATACATAATTTTGGATAAACAGGTATATGCTCTTTTTAAATCTGTAAAGAAGATTAGACATTATATTTTACACAGTAGAATGTTTGCAATAGTACCTGACCTAGTTGTCAAAACAATGTTGATGTAGAATGAACTAGGAGAAAGGAGAGGCAAATGGCTGGCTACTTTGTAGGAATTCAATTTGGAGATCCATCCGATGAATCTGGTTAGAGTATAAGGTTTGACAAAGTCTCTAGCTGAAATTGATCCTCAAATTATGTGTCAGCAATATACTATAGAAAGCATCACCACAAATGAATGGTATAATGACATTATGTATTTAATTTTAAATGGTAAGTGTCTTGATCACTTTAATTCTATGTAAAGAAGAGCACTTTGATTAAAAAGCTCTAATTTTATGATTAAAGTTGGTATGTTATACAGAAGGAATCACGAAGGAATTTTTCTTAGATATTTGAGTAAGGATGAGTCTATGCAAATACTTAAGAATTTTCATGGTAAGTATGGTACTGGGCATGAGTCATCTAATGACATAGCACACCATATTTTTATATATAGTTACTATTGGTCCCACATTTTCAAATATACCCATGCCCATGTTCGTTCTTGCCATACATGCAAAATTTCTACCAACAAAGAATGAAATGCCTCCATGCCTTTACAACTCGTATTTGAGGCTAGACCATTTGCACAATGGGGTTTATATTTCATAGGAGTTATAAAACCAAAATATTCACCTAGTCACATATATATTATAGCCACCATATATTATTGTACCTGATGGATTGAAGCCATTCCCAATAAGAACTATACTTCGAAAGTGGTTATTCAATTTTTAGGACACATTGTTACTAGATTTGGTATACCATATTCTATTATTTGTGACAATGGTTCTGCTTTCACTTAACTTAAATTTGTAGAATGGACTTACAAAAATATGGTAAGCATAATTTTTTCTTCAAATTATTACCCACAAGGTAATGGTTTAGCAGAATACTAATAAAAACCTATTTTCCATAATTAAGAAACTATTAGAAATAAATCCTAGAGACTAGCATAACAATTTTAATTATGTTTTTTGGGTAGATATAACTATATCAAAAGGGTCCATAGGCACTTCTCCTTATCATTTAGCTTATGGTCAAGATCCTATTTTATCTGCTAACTTGAAATTGCAAACTTTTCAATATATGAAGGATTATCTTGAATTGATGATAAAACAGAGGTAAGATTTACTCACTTAATGAGTCTAGATGAAAAGAGGGAATATTCCCTACAACATTTTAGTAAGCATTAGGGGGTTGTTAAAATGTGGTTTGATAAGAGAGCTAAGGTCAAAGCCTTTAGGATTGCTAATTTGGTTTTGTTGTGGGACAAGGCACACGAAAAGAAGGGTGATCATGATAAGTTTAACAATCTTTGGTTAGGAACCTACAAATTTTTTGATATTCTTGGGAAAAATGCATTTATATTGTAGAACTGAAGTGGAGATAACATTCCTTTACCTATAAATGGGTAGTTTTTAAAGCACTATTTCCATCCTTGAGATAGAAAGCATATCCATCATTTGTATATATTCATATTTTGTACATAGTTTTTGATTTTGTGAAATTTCTTGTACGTCACTTTGTTGTTTCATGTTGCATTCACTTATACATAATTTTGTGTTTGTACATACCATTTGGATGTAGTCATCACTTGTTGGTTTGTTTTTTTTTTTTTTTTGTTTCTATTTTTATCTTTCAATAATGCAAGTTCATGCCAAATTTTTGTGTTTTGGTTTATATTCGCAACGTGTGTCTTCACTTTCACAACATATTTTGGTTTTGGTTTTCCAGATTGTGGTATAGCTATGTAGTTGTGATAAAATTTTATCACTTTGTAGGAAATATTTCTTAGTCATGGAGGATGAATAATTTATTTAAAATTAGGGAAAATTGAAATTAATGAAATTATATTATTTAGTAGTTATCTTTGAATTGTGGATTAAAATAGTGGATATTGTTGTATTATAACATATTGCTAAAGCTTCACATCTAAAATCACATTTAAAGGATATTGTTAACCCCTAAAGTATGAAATCATTTTGGTTTGTTGATTAGGCAAAATTTTTATACACTCCATATTAAGCCTTAGATGATCTCTAACCCAAGAGGCACATATGATATTTGCAAAGCAATCAAATGCTTATATATATAAAGAGAAATGCAAATCAATCAAATGATTGGGTGTTTTAGATAATATCTACCAGGGATATAGATGTTTGGTTCGCAATAGAGCAAGGTCAAGAAGAAATCAAGGTCATATCCACCAGAGCTATGGATGCTTGACTGAAAGTGGAGCAATACAGAGTTAAATTTTTACAAGTGATATATTTAAAAAGCCTAATTGCAAAATAGGTGATAGAGTCCTGATCGAATCAATAATGATGAATGAATGCACAAAACACACACTAAGTAGAATCAAATGGAGTTTTTACTTGCAATTGAAACTATTGAACCACATATTTATTAGGTATTACTAGTTGATTTATTTTTGTTTATATTTGGTTTTCTTGAGTTCGGATTGGGTTCTTTATCCCAAATTCTTAGGAGTATTTTGCAGTAGGCTCACCATTTTATATTCCCATTGCACAACATACCCCAATTTGGGGACCCACTTAAAATTTTGATGTTGATGTGAAGCTTTTTTTCGAATATTTTATGGCTTAGCATCCATTTAATAATTGATAGGCTCACTCAGGTTATGCAAAAATTAATAAATTTATGATCTTTCTAAATTTCAAATGCTTAACCTTTAAATCCACTTGAGTTTTAAATCTTACTTCATAGTTCATATATAAATACCTTAATAAACTTATGAGATTGGATTGATACATAGCAAAATTTTAAATGATTCCAATATTATATATTATTAGAATGCTCAATATTCTTAGTCTCCATCTTGTGATTCACCATTTAAACCAAGAAATGACTCCAATATTATATTTAATTGATTAATTAAATATTATTGTGAGTCACCATTGAAATATGAGACAAGAGGTATGTTATTCACTTTAATATTTGTATATACTAACTATTAATTATGCTATTTTCTTAATTAATGTAGGAACCTTATAAAAGTTACAAAGGAAAGAGGATGGACAATGGCTAGGAACCTTAGTGGCATTGGATAAAGTAGTGTCAAGATTTTTTATATACTATGACTCACCTCCAGCATAAGTACTTCTCTTGATGTGTTGGCATGTTTCCATATGACGTGGCTAACGATGATAATTTTTATAACATGGTTGATTGTTTTGGAGATGGTCTTGATGAGACGATGGTATTGAGTGTCATGGAAGAGATCCTTACCTCCAACAATGGTTTTTTCCCAAGCAATATTAATTTAAATATTCAAAAAATATGGAGTAGGATATTTACCATCATGATGGGCCCTTGGAAGCATTGAAATAATATTTTTTTTCTTACCTCTAATGGTAGAAAGATATAATTTATATAATAGATAGTTATACTTTGGTAAGCCATTATCATTTCTGACATAGTGAAAATAGTAGTTTCGAGGTTTACAATATGAATACCGATAATAGTCATAGAACCAAGTATTTTGATGAAACGTTTGGAGGATGAAAATGCATACAAATTAATAAATCACACCGATTTCATTCCAAAAGCTTCGCTAAAATGTCATATAGATCGCTTGATTTTGGTGTGCTCAATAGAGTTTTGATGGGAAGCAATATCATTTTGTTTGCTGCATTATTACATTTAACTTCATGAAAGTGATCATTCTAATTTTTGTTCCTCTTAAATATTCATCTAAATCCTATCGATGTAGTCTTCTTTACCTTTAGCACTATCAGAGGGAGCAACCTCGCCATTTGTAAAACATCAAATTTCAAAATCTCTCAGATAATCATGCTCTTGATTTTTATTCATTTTGGTGGAAGGATGTTTGTCTCAACTCTCGAGTTAGCCTACAATATCAAGTTCCATAAGACTTCATCCCTTGTTGTCATGATTAACTATGATTATTGCCACCATCACCCTAAAAACAAAGAGATCCCAATGCAATATCACATGTTATGGTCAAAATATACGAGGAAAAAATATTCAATGGTATCCATCCTTTCACATAAGCATAATGGTTAATTTATTTATGATATTCATTACTGGGCAAAGATTGATTTATTCACAATCTGTAACCATTGTTGTAGAATACACTTTGAGAAGTGTAGGAGACATTGAATAGTAGGAATTTGTGTTACATAGCAAAATGAAACCTTGTGTTGCATCCTCACCCGTATTCAAGAGCCAAGAATACTTGAAGGATGGTGACGACGGTGGTATTTTTTTACCGAATACCAAATTTTATAGCAACCCAAAGAGCAAACACATTTTCAAATAAAAGAGGGAAATTAAAAGAATGGAATTGGATATAAGAAATTTTTTGACACTTGTAAATTTGAAAAGTTAGATGCATGCTAATTTATATAACAACACAAGTATTATCAAAAACATTTTTAAAGAAATGAAGGATATATTGGTTACAAATTGAGCAAACAAAACAAGATAAAAGGAACATAATATTTTTGAAAGAAGCGTTATAAAACTAAAAAATCAGAAAGAAAATAAAAGAGTTGGAAATTATAAATATTCATTGAAACTTACGGAAGAAGGGTCAAAGACTTTGTGGAGCAAGTGCATGTTGGAAATTTGATTTGTATAAGAACATATCCTCATTGGTTTCTGGACTATAGGAATTTCACCCATTGTAATCCATTGAAGCAAGGTATTTATAAGGAGCATTTATTAAATATCTTTCATGTTGGCAATATATTGATTTTTTTTTAATAAGTTATATGCATGTAGATGGTATACTTATATACATACATATATATATATATATATATATATATATATATATATATATATATATATATATATATATATATTATGATTTTTGTAGAAGATTGCATCACATTAATTTTGTACTGTGTGAAGATTGGTTAGATTAATGTTGGTTTAGTGCAGGATATTTGTTTATACAAATTTGGGATGAAATTTTAAAAGTTACAATGACTTGTTCTTATTATTTTTATTTTCTCAAACCCTAGATTTCATATTTTTTTTAATTTATCAAATAAAAAAATCAAAACCCCAAAAAGAAATATGTCGGCTTCAAAAATTAAAATTAAAATTTTCATTTTACGTAAATTCACATTTTTAAATGAAAATTTGAAATTTTAAACTTTGCATAGTTTTTCCAAATAATCATTTAGTTTCATTTTATGTAAAATTGAAATTTCAATAAATTTCAATTCTTCATTAAAGTGAATAATTAATATGATATTTATATTTCAAAGTTTAGATTCAATCATTTTTATTCTCATGCAAATCTTAACAATCAAAGATAAAATTTGATTAACAATCTAAGATAAAATTTGATTAACAATATAAGATAAAATTTTATTAACAATCTGAGATAAAATTTGATTAACAATCTGAGATAAAATTTGATTATCAATTTCAGATAAAATTTTGATTAACAATTTGAAATAAAATTTGATTAACAATTTGAGATAAAATCAATTAAAAATTAATTTTTCAAAGGTTAAAATCAAATGTTTATTATATTTCAAAGGTTGTTATTTCAAAGTATATAGTTGATCAATAATATCACATTTTCATAAATTCCTTGAACAACAAAATAACTATAAATCAAACCAACCCAAAACAAACCCCTTGTTAATAGGCATATGCAATACTGAGGTATCGAATTAAATTTTGGAATTTCATAGTTTTTACTAAGAATTGCAAGTGAGATTAACACATTAAACAAAAACTTGGAAAAATCACAAATATTTCCTTGTAAGAGAGGATATATGGGCAAAATCCTAACTATGAGTATATTCTTATGATTGGACAAAAATATCACTCAACAAAGTGCAAAGTTTAACTAATATGGTGAAACAATTGGTTTCAAGAGTGGATATGATTCAACCCCTAGTTTCATCTATAACTATAGAGAAATGTGCAATAAACCCTTAGACCCTATCATTGCATCTAAGCCCTATCCTAAGCATTTTCCTATACTAGTTTTACCTATATATAAGGGAATGGAAGATCCCATTGAGCATTTGAGAATGTTTAAAACAACTTGTCATGATATCATATATGATGAATTATTGTTTCTAAAGACATTCCCGAAGAGTCTTGGTGGTATGGCATTAGAGTGGTATTATCAGTTGCCCAACCATTCTTTGAAGAATTTTGAAGAGACAACTAAATTATTTGTGCAATAGTTTGGTTCTTATGTTGAAAAGAATGTGACCATGAAATATGTTTACATGTTAAAATAAGATAAAGAGGAATTTTTTCATAATTTCTATCTCGTTGGAGGAGTCTAGTTGGATGCTTGAGATATACCTTACCTCCTCAAGACATGCTTGAGATATTTATTGAAAATTTGCAAGAGCAATTATCTTATGCTTTGGAAACTACAACTATCACATATTTTGATCAAGCAATTGACCAAGAAATAAAGGTATATCAAGATTTTATTAGAAGAGGACAACTTAAAATGAAATAATATAGGGCCACTAAAAATTAGTATAAGAAAATGCATGTGGTTGGTGATGGGGAAAAAATAGTAGGCCTGTTAATAGTATTGTTAACAACCTATAAAATATGGTGCTTAACTAACCCGCAAAAACCCCATGAAGGAATTTTACAAGAATCAACATACCTATGAATGTGGTACTAAAGCAACTTTTAGAAATAAATATGATTGAGTTAACTCATGTAAGGCAACCGAATACCAAAACTAATTGGTATGAGGCTGGTCAACACTATGAGTATCATAGAGTGGAGGGGCATTGGAAAAACTCTAGTAAGAGGTTGAGACATGTGGTTTAGGATTTGATTGATGAAGGTTTCCTTGTCATAGAAGGTTCTCATCCCCTAGTGTTGCAGCTAATATCGTAGGTTCTCTTGGGATACATCACATCACGTTTTTAGATGATCATATGTCTTCCTTAGAATTACGAGGGAATTCTTCCCTTTACATCACAACATTTATTGGGAGAAATTTTATCAAGAGAATATTTATTGACAATGGTTCTTCCCTTAATTTATACACTTATCAAATTTTCTAAAATTTTGGGTTAAAAGAGAAATACCTAATTAAATATGATATTATCATCAAGGCTTTCAACAATGGGTCCTAAGAGGCTTGTGGTATTGTATCTGTTAGATTAAATTACATCATTTGGTTCATGTAAATGTACAAAACTTGGTACATAACTAGAGTAGTAGATTACTTTAGGGGATAGTTATCTAGTTACTTCAAGAAATATAATAATTGCATAAGTGTCTATGTGCAATTTATAAATGTGAAAGGTGTCCCCTTGTACATCTAGGTAGAGTGTTGGCCAATAAATCCATATTTCTATATAAAATACCTCATATTGAGTGATTATATATCACTACATTTAGTAGTAGGTATAATGGGTAGATCACCATATAGATTGGTGATGTATACAATGCAATTCTTTAACATTAGTTTTGGAGTTTTCATTCCTACATATTGCATTGTATCATTTTTATCACTTTTCATTAATAACATATTTCAACATATTATATTTTTATATATTTTATATCCTGTGATTGCATTCTCCCTTAGCATACACCATCAAAATCTAATAGCGGTATCAAAGCCATGAAAGGTCAATAAAACTAGGGAGATCTACAAGACAGATAGAGAGGAAAAGCAAATATCAGTTTCAAAATTTTTGAGAATGCATTTAGATAGAGTCTTTCCACAAAGTTATAAAAATATTGTGAATACTAGGACTCAACATTTGTTCCACTATATTGACAAATCAACTAGTGAAGATTCATCATTGATAATTAGAATAATCTTACTAATATCTTATTGTAGAAAAATAAAATTGAAGGAAGCCCTATTGCAAACCTACACATTATAGAATAAAAAGGCCATAGAAGCCTTATTGCAGAAGAAAAGGTCATAGAATCCTTATTGCAGAAGAAAAGGCCATAAAAGTCTTATTGCAAAAGAAAATACCATAGAAGCCTTATTGTAGAAGAAAAGGCCATAGAAGTCTTATTGCAGAATAAAAAGCTATAGAAGCCTTGATCCAAATTAGAAGGCCATAGAAGCCTTGATCCTGAAGAAGACTCCAAAGAAGAGTCCATGAAATATAGGAGATTGGTGATCTCCTTTGTTGATTGATACTTCCTCTAGAAGAAGCTAAAGAGACCCATCAAAGATATCATTGAAGAATTTCCATCTTTGGAAGATATAGAGAAGAACTATCAAAAGCCATATTCCAAATATCTGTGAAGAATATTTCATTGCCAACACTTCCATAGTTGAAGGTTGAAGGAAAGGTCTCATAAAGAAGGCTAGAGAAGCTGCAAGACTAAAGACCTTGGAGAGGTCTTAAGAAGAAATAAGGAGAAGGCTTCGAGAGTCTTGTTGTAGAGCTTTTTGAAGCATCATCAAAGAATTTCCTAGAAGAAATCATTGGATAAATCCATTACCAAGGAGAAGCTCCTAATAGTGAAGGATTTGGGATAATTATCGCAATCCAAAAACAAGCCCAAGGGAGAAGAATTTGACAACAATCTTGCAAAATTTTGAGAAAAATATTCATGAAGACCTCAAGACCTTCATATTGTTGAGAAGAAAGCCTTGTTTGAATAAGAACTCAGATATAAGAAACCTACCAAATCCAAGAAGACTTGAATATTGTCCTTCATAGCTAAAGAAGGCACATTTTAGAGATAGATTTTATTGGATTCATAGAAAAACAATGAAAGGGTTCTAGAAGGACAAAATTTTATTGAATAGATTGATTGCTAAAGGACAACAATCAAGATATCATTACTAGCTATAATCCTTCATAGTTCTAGGCCAGATCCTGAAGGAGAAGTTGAAATCATCTACTATAATTTCATAATAGCAGACTAGGAGCATTCACAACTATAAGAAACCACTATTTCATTCAAGAAATTTGGTGAATAAAATCATCAAGATATTCATCATCAAAGGTAAGCAACTTAGGTGCAAAAGGTTCATTACTTGAATTCTTAATTCATATTACTACTTAAATTGATTAAGTACCTTATTAGAATTCAAAAATTTGTAAAATAGAAGGTTGCATTTTAAGTCATCAAGGAAAGTGCAAAATATAGTGTCTATTAAGGTTCATTACCTACACATTAATATGATTTAGATCCATTCTTCCTATCATCTAATTATTTATTAAAGGACTAAATTAATAAATTTGCAGTGATCATTAGAGAATTTGAAACTACTTTGAGAGCTTATTAATAGGAGCAATAAGGTGATATTATTAAAGTGCAAAAAGTTAAATATTATTGGTTCATTGTACTATACTAGTTGTTCATTAAACTAGTTACTCTCAAAGGGTTATTTTGTGTATTGATTGTTAAGATCAAGGACACAAAAAATTATAATTATCAAAGTGTCTAAAGACACTATTCAGAACTCAATACTACAAGGTATTGTGGTCTATAGAAGCCACCAATCAGATTAGAATTTCTCCAAGGATTGGAGAAGAAGAATATAGCCATTAAATCAGTGATAGAAGCTATAAATTAAGACTTGGTTAATCTCAGATTCAAAGTTCACTAAAGGCTTCATTAAAGGTAAAAGTTAGTGCACAAATTACTCCTTCAAAAAAAAAGGGCATATTATGTGCATTAGCTTGGATTCATTGTTACTAAATTATCCAAGTAAAAAAGTAAGAAATTAGCTGTCTAATAAGAATTATTGAAGGCATCAATATTTTTCTCAAGGTACTGCCTCATCAAAAATCCAAAGAGCATTTCAGAGTGGGAGGCATTCAGTCTATCATATTGGTGAAAAAATCTAACTATTACAGACACCACTTTTATCCCTTCAATAAGAACAAAATATATCATATTATAGGAAGAAACATGACCATAATATTAGTAGGTCTAAGGGTAAAATTAAAGCAATAGAAGAGAACAACTAAAGAGCTCATATTTCTAAATATTCAAGTTTCCTAAAGATACCATTGCTCCAAATAAAATCAAGCATCCAAAAGCAAGCATTCACCTGCAATATTAAAGCCATTACAAGAAGGCTATTATTGACTGATATCTACATGGAGAAAGGACAATATTAAGGTCTACATTAGAAGGTTTTTATCTACATAAAACAACGTCAAAATATACATCTATCTATGTGGATAGGACAACATTATTAAGTTCATTACAAGGAGGTTTTACAAAGGTATTATCTACATTACAAAAGTAATGCTCAATCAACACATTGAAAGCATAAGAGAATAAGGGAAAAGGTGCTATACCCAAGGCCATAGCTTGGAGAGAATGTCCACCTAGAAGAAGCACTCAAATCAGCTATAATACTACCATTTGGAGCTCCATATAACCTCAGAGTATCATAGCTAGAGCTATCCATCATCTTCATCAAAACAATGTGCAAAAGAAAGATTGCTTGCTATCCAATAAATGAAGCAAGCCAACAAATAATATAAAGAGAGGTTATAATGTTCATCCATGGAGTGTTAAAGAAAATATTTACATACAAAGACCTTGAGTACCACTTGGAAAAAATACTCTAAGCACCATCTCATTCCTCAATGCTCAAGGAATAATCCAACACCTACATTGAGGAGTTACAAAGTCATTGGGAAGTTTACTTACCTAAGTTATCATTGCACAAAGAAACAAACATTGAGAGAATATCAATGCCTATATTTATTATAAATCCTAGGATACTTGTCCAATGTCAAGTATTATCCATCATATTTAAAGAATCAAAAATCAAGAAGAGCAGTGCATTCATAGCAAGTGATAGAGCATAGCATGTAAGAGGAGATAAGAGAAATAAATGCTTATGGTCAAGGAGAGTCAAAGAAGCAAGAATTGAGGTGCTTACTATCCAAGAATTATAGTCAAAGCCTACCACCATTATCTACATCAGTCATAGCACCCACTAATTCAAGAGAAGAATTAAATCATGTTTCATCATCTACATCCATACATTGAAGAATACAATGCCATACATTGGAAAATACAATGCCCATACATTGGATAATACAACACCCAAACATTAAATAATACAATACCATACATTGGAGAATACAAACCCATACATTGGAGAGTACAATACCTATTTGTAGCATTGTTTTTTTTTTAATTTGCATGGTGGAATCGATATTTGCCATTAATTTGGGCAAGTTTTTGGATTTTATGGCTGCCACATTATTCTACATTGTTTGCCCTAGAAGCCACCACATAGTTATTCACATAGTCCTTCCCTATAACCATCATTCTACAATCATTTTAAACCTTTTATGTCACTTAAAGCACCAAGAAAGGGACAAGCATTAAGTCTAGCAAGACCCGAGATGTGAACCTTGTACCTCTGCCTCTCTTATGGGGTTTGGTCAAACTAATTGGTCTACACCTTGGACCTAAATTTCATTTGCAGCATTATAAAGGTAAGGATTTACCTTAACTATTTTTTTTTCATTAAGGAGTTATAAGGGGTATAATATAAGGTTGAAACCATAGAAAAATCAACCACATTTGAAAGAAAAATTAAAAGAGATCTATACACCTAAATAGGTTAATATTTTCAATTTATAATATAGGAGATATAAGTGTCTCTACTTGGAAAATTAAAACTCTATTAAAAATATTATTGTTTTCTATTATTCCAAAAATTAGGGAGATATAAGGCATACTACTTCAAAGTATATACATATAATTGGAATTTTAAAAATTAATCTATTGGAAAGAGAAGAAAATCAATTGCCTACATATAGATTTAGAATTAGTTGGTAAAAATTATCTCATACCCATTCTAAGGAGAAAAAAATAAATCCAACCATTAAAACATACATCGTTGGGAAATATAAGGTAAAATTAAAAGGTTGATTATTCTCAAAACATTACAAAATCAACTTAGAAGGTGAACTAAGCATATTATAATTTTTAGGGAGATATAAGAAATCCTAAAAAACCTAATTCTAATTTTTTTTATATCAAATTAGTTCACATCTCTTAACTAAGATAATTAAGGGATTCTACAAAAGCTAAGACTTGAATATTTTTAACACACCAACTCATTTACTCTTAAAAAGAGAGTTATAAGGGGGACTACTTAGAATATCCTATCTCATAATAGAGATACAAAATACAGGCACTATCAAAGCACTTCATAATATAATATAGGGAGCTATAAGGATGTCTACCTCCAAGAATACAACAAACAATAACATGAATAACTCCTTTAGAAAGGAAAAAGCAAGTGTGATAAAAATTGGAATCATGAATCTACTTATAAAAGGTGAAGCATATTTAGATCTTACTTCAAAAATTATTCATAGTGAAGCTTTAGACAATGAATTTGATACCATGGAACATTATCTACAAGCTCGACTCAATGAAGCAATTGGAAATGGAAAGGATGACATTCTACTTTTTTTATATTTTGTAAGCATATTGTATATGAAATTAATTACACAAATGTTACAAGAATGAGAATGCAGAACAAAAAGGATTGATAGAAGCTCTTAAAAATAAAACTGAATTGAGTGAATCATACTTAGAAAAGATATTTCAATCCTCATGCAGTATTGGTACTTCAAGTTCTACTTCTTATCATGATGCTTTGAGTGTTTGTTTGAAAGCCTCTGTACACAAGGACAAAGAAGGAAAATTATCTTTACAAGAATCATATGGTAGTACAACCACTTATGAAAGTACAAAAATAGGATCTAAAGCAAAGGCTAAAGAAGAAGAGGAAGAATCAGACCAAGGAGGCATACAGTGCAAGCCAAAGACTATTCAAGAGAAGAAGATCCATATTGAAGACTAAAGTCTTCAATACCCAAATAATGTAATATAGGGGGTGTTAGAGTATATTACATCATTTGGGTCATGTAAATGTACCACCCTTGGTACATAACTAGAGTAGTATATTACTTTAGGGGGTAGTTAGATAGTTACTTCAAGGAATATAATAAATGCACAAGTGTCTATGTGCAAGTTGTAAATGTGCAAGGTGTCCCCTTGTACAGCTAGGTAGAGTGTTGGTCAAGCAATCCATATTTCTATATAAAGGATATCATAGTGATTTATTATATATTACTATAGGTAGTAGTAGGTATATTGGGTAGATCACCAAATATATTGGTGATAAATACAATGTAGTTCTTTAGAATTAGTTCTAGAGTGTTCATTTCCTCCATATTGCATTGTATCATTTTTATCACTTTCCATTACTAGCATATTTTAGCATCTTACATTTCTACATATTTTATATTCTATGATTGCATTATCCCTTATCATACACCATCAATAGCTAATAGTATCACTCCCCCTTAGGATTGGACTTCAGATCTTAGATACCTTGTTATTTGTGGTACCTTTCCTAGCATCTTTCAATCTCCTTCTTGAATTTCCTTGGATCCACACGATGAAGGTTTTCCCTTCTACATTTCATAAATGATTGAAGTTCAAATTTAAGGATCAGGTTGTCACCATTCTAGGAAACCCTCATCCATTTGAATATTATTCTATGGTTGAGCAAGCTCAGTTTAGTCTCAACATCTATGCTTGAGTTTCATCATTTTCTCCTCTAAGTTCCTCATCTCAATACTTGAGCAACTCAAAAGTCTAAAAGTGAATGAGGAACCTATTATCAAAGTTTCATCATGGGATCAAGTTAATCATTTTATTTATTTTTATTTTTTTTTAATTTACATGGTGGAATCGGTAGCCACCATGAATCCGGGTAGGCTGTCCATATTTTATGGCCGCCACAGTATTCTGCGTTGTCTGCCCTAGAAGCCACCACATAGATTTTTGTGCAATTTTCCCCTATAACGACCATGCCACAATCATTTTAAACCTTTTACACCGTTGAAAGCACCAGGAAAGGGACAAGCGTTCAGTCCGACGAGGCCCGAGATTTGAACCTTAGACCTCCGCCCCCTTATGGGGTTTGAGTTAATCATTTTATTCAAAATCCTCTTCTAGATATTACCAAGCTACCACCATCACCAAGTTCTATGGGTTTACCTAATAAGAAGGGTGAAGTTATACACATTGGCACATGTACCTTTATCTTCATAGAAATAGCCTTCAAATAAAATATCTGTGGTAGAAACCCTTCTCTTATGGAGCATTCTATTACTCACTATTACTTATCTAATATTTACCTACTCCCAAAATAGATCCTATATAGCATGGAATATGTTGGTAAAGATTTGGAACCCCAAAAAAATGGTATTTAAGAGCCTTTGGGTGTTGAAATATGATATGGAGGTGTGGCATAGGCTACATTCCCAAAAAAAACAACATTTACCATTCAATAATTATGTTCACCTTAAAACTTATGCTAAATATTTAGATTATCAAATATTGGAGTGGAGTGATGAGGAAAAAGACCCCCTTATCCCTTTAATATTTTTTTTTATAATATGGTAAATTTTATGCATTCTTATGATAAATATTTTTCTCCTCAAGGAGATCTTGCTTTGCTATATTATAGAGATATTGCAAAATTAGGGATCACCCCTCCTTTTGTTAAGAAATATGGTTCATTTAGGTTTTATGAAGATTTTTGTGTCAATTCTACTATAGAAGAGGCTATGAAGAATATTCCTTGTGATTTTGATCATCAAGATGATCCCTATTCTAGGTTTTTCTTTGATGGATCAGTCCCTTGCACACATATTCTTTTTTTAATATAGGAGGCACAATCAGACTATGTATCAACTATCATTCTGCTCACTTGCATTAACAAACTAAAAATAAAGTATTAAATCACTAATTAGGCATACCTTGCATTTTCATTCACTACATTCATTTATCTATTCATATTGCATGTTTACCTATCATATTTTTCATGATTTTCCTAACATATCATTGCATTTGTATCTCTACTTATCATAATTGCATTGTTACTTGTTAATGACTACTTGATAACATAGCTTCTCTAGGACCTTGCAATAATGGCATGTGATGACACCTGGTTAGGTCATAGCTCACATGTATTACACTTTCACTAGGACTATGATGCATAGCGAGGTGCCTAGCCTAGGGTTATTGCTTTTCTTTGCTCATATTGTCTCCTTTTTCTCTTTGCTTTTTGGATTACCTAACCTTGAAAGTTTTACTAATGACCATAAATTTCTCTACAAGTCATGGAACACAAATCTTCCTTACTTTTTTCTCTCTTCCTCTCCTTCTAGCACATGCACACATTCACATCTTGTTTTACTCATTTTTCTTTTTCCATTCACATATTCGCACACACCACACCCCTATGGGGAGTACTCATTTTGACTCATATTTACACACAACACCCCATAACAAATAGCTTCATGGTCACAAATGAGAGCAACCTCCATTTGACCATTTGTGAGCATACATACTAATGAGTATATCTATTTCTCTTTGTTCATCTTAGCAAGCACTACATCCATAGCAGGTTTTGCTCCATATTTTGACCATCTTAGTGAGTACTATGCCCATAGAGGGTATCACTCCACTTGTCCATATTATTTATTTTAGTAAAATCACCATTATCATTGACCCTAAATTTTTTGTCAACCTGATGCACCATTGGATCAATCACTGTTAAAATTTCTTAGAAGAGTATAGGTGATAGAATTAGGGAGAGCCACAAGTGAGGACTAAATGAAATCTTAGTTTTAGAAATACTGATATTGCATATGGCTGGAGTATTTCCACATAGTTGCAAGAAAAATCGTGAAGACTAGGACTCAACATTTGATCCATTAGTTTGATGAAATAACTAGTGAAGCTCATCTAAGAGATCTATAAATATTTACCTGAAGTTTGTATTTTAGGTAAAGGAGATCTTGTAAGTCGATAAATTTTCCTAGAAGAAATTTAGAAAGAGTATCCTCTTCAGAATCAATCCAATACATGAAGCAAAAAATATCAAGAGAAGATCTCAGTGCATTAACTTCCACACAAGGAAGAATAAGAACTAAGAGAGTCTTGCTCAAATCTAGAAATAGAAGAATTAAATATCCAGGAGAAGTTCTCACCACTAACACTTATATAAGAAAAAGGTTGAATATAATATCTCAAGGAAGACCAAAAAAAACTACAAGATCAAAGACCTTGGTGAGGTCTCTATGAGCATCCAAAAAAAGGCTAGGAGAGCCTTGCTGAAAAATTCATCAAAGAAGAAATCACTGGAGAAATCCACTACCAAGGAGAATATCCTAATAGTGAAGGACTTGGGACAATTGTACCCATTTGAAAACAAACCTGAGAGGTGGAGAATTTGACAAGGAGTACCAAATGTGATCAAAAGAAGAATCTAGTGAAGACCTCAAGATATTCAAAATCTTAAGAAGAAGATCTTGCTTGGAGTCAAAATTCAACAAGAATACTTGAATACAGAAGAAGCTTACCAAAACCAGAATATTGAAGACTGACTCTCATAAAAAGAAGGCATTACTTGCTAAGAATGTTTTGCAAATTGGAAGAGACTACAAGATGAATACGAGCCACCAAATCCTAGTTCCTAAAAAGAAGTTAAAGAATACAATTTGGTGAAGAAGAAGTTGATCAGACATAAAAAAGTAAGCAATATATACAACCTCTATATAAACTACATCCTCAAAAATGTATGCAACAACTGGTGCAAAAATATTTATTATTAACAAATTCATTGGAGCACCTTATATGGATTAACATTGCAACCTAAATTACAATCTTCTAAAGTGCAAAATAAAAAGGTTCCTTTTAGAGGTTCATTTGCACACTAGGATTTGATTAGATTCCAAATATTTATTATCTATCAACTACCTATTATATACTTTGGAAAGTGAAAATAATATTGAATCCTACAATACTAATTGTAGTGAATTTACAAAATATTTAAAGGTTTATTTAAAATTATTCTTGACTAGTTGCAGTGAATTGATTAAGTGCATTTTATTGAGATTATATTGGAGTGATAAGGTGTAATTTTTTAGTGCATTAAAAATTGAAATTTTTTAGATTTATTTGCACTATTATTACTCTCAAAATAAATTAGTTTTGTGCATTGAAAAAATACTATAAAATCTAGTTTGCATCAAGTGTCTAAAGACACTCTTAAAGCACAAAAACCTGCAACTCTTAGTGGCCAATAGAAGCCACCAAATTTGGTTAGTAAAAGCAAATAAAATCTTAACAAAAATAAGCTTCAAATATTGAGACTTGGTGAGTCTTAAATCCAAAGTACTTAGGGGTTAGTGCAACTAAAACAAAGCTTCTATTTTATAGTGTTTACAAAGCTTGGATTCACCATCAAATATCCAAGCAAAGAGGGTAAGGAGTCTACTCAAAAGGACATCCTCAAAAACCCTCATTTGTGCATTCAAATTTCTCCTATGAAATTAGACTACAAAACCCAAAAAAGGGAGTACAAAAAGGGTGCAAAATAAAGTGTCTTATTCACAAGATATTGCACTACATTGTTCATATAAAGGAAGCAAATGGAAGATCCCATTAAAGGCACAAATTTCATAGGAAATCCATCCAAAAAGGATGTATGAAAAGCACTCCATATCCATGACACAAGGAGCCATAAAAAAGGCTCATTCCTCACATATCTTGGATGAAAAAACTTGCAAAACATAAGCACACAGTAGAAGATAAATATCCTACATTTACATACAATAAGAAAGATCCATACTACAATCAAAGGCATTACTATTACCTCATCCAAACATAATGCACAAACAACACTGAAATTTGCACATCAAAGAGAACCAAAAGCAAGGATAAAATATGATAATTGAAAAGGTCTCAAAGTTGGTGAAGAAAATCCACCAAAGGCAACATCTTCCATGCCATTCATAGCTCTAATACCACCTCAAGGATTGACTACAAGATAAAATAATTTTCTTTCACTTAGCAAGCAAAGGAAGAGACATAAATGAGTTACATTCTCCTTGGAGGTGTTACAATGATAGATGCCATGCAAAAATTTGAGTGCCACTTGGCACAATCTCTCAACAACGCTTAACATCCAAGAAACCTTACAAGGAAGGTTACAAGTGCCTACTCAAATTTGAAGCATTACAACAATATTTTGGCACCCATAGACCATGTGGAAGAGGAGTTACATTTATCCATTGGCATTATCATTCAAAAAATGCAAGAAGGAATAAGATGTTTCAGGCATCACACTTGCAATAGATATCCAAGAAAGCGTTGAAGTGTAACTAAAGTGACACTTTTCACTAGGTTGATTGCCTATTAAAGGCTCCTTGAACCAACAATTTCAACATAGTATTTGAACGTTGCATTTGAATGAGGTATTACAATGCATTTACATCCAATACATGGGAGCCATCACATCATGGAAGTAAGGTATAGAGAATTCAATGCTTTGGTTCGAATACAATCAAAGCAGCTATAGTCAATAAGTGCATCCATTACACATCTAAAATAAATATCAATTATTGCTTGGTATGAGGTAAGGTTCATTCTTATATTTATATGCTTTCATCTCTAGGGAGTTATAAGGTTGAATTTAGAGAAATATAATTATTGAAATCAATACCTCAAAGGGAATTATTTATCAAGCTAATATAATATTTGCAATATTAAACTTAGGAGTAATAAGGTTTTCTACTAGAAATTAACCTTAAATACTTGCAAATATTATTGTGATCTAATTTTTCCAAAATTAGGGAGTTATAAGGGTTACTACATCAAACTAATTAATTTGGAAATTAGATACACATGAATTAAAAACCTAAAGGGATATTTAAAGAGAGTTTTATCAAAGAATTTTAAAGGTTGGAAATTTATAATATTATTGTCTCAAATATTCTCAAATCGAGATAAAATATCCAACATTAAAACCTCTTTAAATTTGGAAAAATGCTTAGTTCAATAGGAGCAATAAGGATAATAGAAGTTGATTTTGGCATTTACAAAATTTTATAAAATCAACCAAAATTGAACTATAATTCACAAAATCACTTTATAGCTTATCCAAAACATACTAGGGAGTCATAAGGTATTCTACAAAACTTGGTAATATCAACATTTATCAAAATTCTCAAGTTGCAATATATAAGCTTTCTACAAAACCTAAAAATCCTTAAGAGTATATATTCTCATACTAGGGTGACATAAGGAAGCCTACAAAACCAAGGATTAATAAATCTTATATACTTCTATCAAAGATCATATAAGGAGTCATAAGGTAGACTTCAAATATTCTTGCAAATTCAATTCTAAGAAATAGCAAGAAAAGATCTATCATGGATAATATCTTGAGAAATACTTTCAATAATGAGGAATTATTTCATGAAGTAGAATACTGCTCTCAAAACTTAATAGATACTCTAGAAGGATTCGAGTATCTATCCTCTAGTGACAAATAAAAGTTCTCCTTGATTCTTAAGGAAGCTAAAGAAGGTATCCTTACAACATTGATTAGTTATATTCATGATATTATTTTCATAGCATGGTGGAACTCACAAATATTGGTTATACTTTCACCAAAAGAATATTTTATGGTCTATCTATCTCCAATTGTGTTTTTACTTAATAAACACAAGGAACAAGATAGCAATAAAGAAGAATATTATTGTTATGATAGACTAACCTATCATGTAGTAGAAAATCCATCAACACCATTGCATAATCAAAAGAGAAGAAGAAGAAAAAAAATAAATAAGAGGTATATTAAAGAGAAACATGTCATCATGAAGACATAACCAGTTGACCACATAAAAAAGGTAAAATAACCTTTAGCTACAACTTAATTCACATAATATGAAGATAAATATTACCTTATGAACCTGATAATTCTAAGAGATGAAGGAGAATACAAATTTCACTATCCATTGGAGGAAGATCCACACTGAAGACTAAAGTCTTCAATACCCAAATATTGTAATACAGGGGGTGTTATAAATAGCTTATATTAAATTATTTGGGTCATGTAAATGTACCTTCCTTGGTACATACTTAGGACATTAGATTACTTTAGGAGGAAGTTATCTAGTTACTTCATGCAATGTAATAAATGCACAAGTGTCAATGTGTAAGCAATGTGCAAGGTGTCCCTTGTACAACTAGGTAGAGTGTTGGCCAAGGAACTTATCTTCCTATATAAAGGGCCATAGATAGAGTAAAGAGAGGAGAGCATAGTAGTGTAGGATAGACACAGTAGTGTAGAGTGTGTGAGCTATAAGCTCAATGCTCATTCATTTAGTAGTAGCTTGTATCATTGAGTGTTCATTTCCTCCATAGCTACTATTGTATTTATTTCCATAATTTTTATTTATAGATTTTTTTAGTCATCTCATAGATTTACTTTCTTTCTTTTTATTCTTCATCTTGTGAATGTTATCTCCCATTGCATATTGTATCAAAATCTAACATAGAAAACATATTTTCCAAAGCTAAAGCACACTATTATATAAAAACCCCACCTTGTTTTCTTTAATAATAAAATAATAAATTTACTTTATAACATCCTATGAATAAAATATCTTCCTTTGTAACATAGAGCACAATAACATATTTCAATTAATAAATTTATGTTCTAATAAATCATAAAAATGCAACTCTCTATTCTTTCTCTAGTCTATAGAGAAAAACAACATCTCTAAGTTCTAGAAAACACTCTAAATTTTACAAGTAGTCATACTCGTTTTATACAAGTATATTTTAAAAGAAAAGAAACATTCAACTACTCAGGTTCTTCTCTTAAAATGAAAAATATTTATTTGGCCAAGCTTTATTTTCTTCTTAATCATACTAGGGTAGCATAACATACAAATCAAGGTAAATTAAAAGATACCAACAAATAATATCTTTTAATAGCAGTGCATAGCTAGTAAAAGTATTAAATTTATAATTCAAAAAACACATTAAACAAAACACTAAGGTTTCAAATGTACAAACCCTTTAACTAGCTACTAAATAATATTTACTATTCTAAAACCAAATATATTTCACCACTTTGGTATTTACAAAAGTGACACAATTAAGCATAGAAAAAATATAGAAACCTTGGACCCTGGACGTCACCTTCCTAAAGGAAAATATTAAAACTAAAGCAACAAATAAGCTTCTACAATCCTCTTTCGACCAACAACACATTAACAGAAGAAATCATTTCAGCTACAGGTGTGCCCACACAAGTTTATGTATAAAATTAGGCCATAGCTCTAAGATGAGCAAACATCATAGCTAAACAAAATAAAAACTTTCAAGGAGTCTCTTGTCGAAGGATCTTAAGCAAATTTTGCTATAGTTTGGCCATACAAAGTCAAAATATAATACCCTATAAAATAATGTTTCATTTATATTTTAGCTAGAGTTGAATATAGATGCTAGGTCTCTCTGCAAAATTCCATAAAACTAAAACAATGCTAAGCTCTTAGAATTCACAACTAAAAAATATTTCCTATCCTCTAATAAAAGAAAGACCATAGAAAAATATTTACAAAACAACTCATATTCAAAAGCCTAGGTTTTCCAAAGCAAGTGATATAAATGTGAAAGCACATTAAGACATAAAGGCTAAAAAGTCTAAAACACCATCACCTGGACATTATACGATTCATGTAGGCTAACAAAAATTAAACAAAATAACTATGTTATTATTTTTAAGTAAAATGACCATAATTGAGAACAAAAGAGGAATGTAAATACCTTTATCTTTGGTAAATATGGAGATGAATAAAAAAAAAGGCTTACTCAAGAAAAACATAGGTGCTCCTCTTGAGACTTTAGTTTGCTATCCCTTTTGTATACACCAGATGTCTCTCCTCTCTAGTTATCTCCTCCATGTAGATACTCTTTCTTTCTTCTTCCTCCATCACTTTATTCCCAAGAAAATTTGGGTCCAACAAAAATAAAGGCAGCCCACCTTTATTTTTTCCCAATCGTGCAGTTCAAATGCATTATTAAAAATGAAAAATGCTTATTTATTTTTATTTTTAAAAACTAGGCCATTCATTTATAATGCCTTTATCAAGTCACTAATAGTTCCTTCACTATTTGCACAACATTAGAAATTAAGCAAACACATATCCTTAAATTCCTTATTGCTATCAAGTTAAAGGAATGACTACATCAACTTTTCACTAATTTAATTAATGATCAATATTAATTTCAACATTAATATTTAATATGATTTACATATAATCATTTTTTTAATTAAATAAATAGAAATATTTACTATTGGGCACTGAATTACATCAAGTTTTACTCAATACTGTGGTTTTCTATCTTCCTACTTTTTGTTCAGGCTTGCACCTGATAGCTACATCTTAGCACTCAACATTGAATGGATCAAAATGGGGTTTATGATCCAACATCCAAAGTAGGTTGGTTCCTTGTCAACTTAAATAGGGTGTTGACACAATTATGCTCACTTAAGTTTTTGAGATTAGGGTAAGAAAAGGTTAGGGTTAGAGAGATGTGAACAATAGTGGATAGATAGGCTAATAGCATTGCACCACAATAAAAATCTCCAAAAAAACTAACTCAAATATATATTATTCAAACCAACATTATCTCAGATTAGGTGATTCTTCATTCATTAACAAACAATAGAGAAATATTGCAGACAACAATTTCAATATCCAAACAATGATAATCCAAATAAAATAATTCACCAATATTTAGACTTTATAGAAATGTACTCCCTAACAATAAAGATCAAACTCAAAAGCATATTTCAATTACCCTAACAACTAGTAATCCATTAATTTAGCATAAAATAACCATCTAAGTATTCATAGAAATGCAACTAAAGAATTTGAACCTTTGATATCAAGCACGAAGATACAAATTTTGAGGCGAATATCAATGTAATGCTTCTTCCATTAGCTCTCAATAATATTTACAGTAACACAGGAAAACACACTAGAGCCAACCCTTAAAAATGAGGGTTCAACTTCTACTTATAGTTTTGTAGAATTAAAATTACAAGGAACATTACAAAGATCAAATTTTGACAGCACAGTAGAGAGTTATTACTAGCATTAGCTAACTAGTACACCCTCTAGGAAATCCACTACAAGTGGACCACCATGGCGGCTCGAAGCCTCTACAACTTGCTGGTCTCTTGGTGCAATATGGACTTTAGATCATTGGGGATTATGCATTATTGTTGATCCTTATTGGAAGCCATCTGTCACCATCAATATGTAACCATCTCTAGTTCTATCTTCTTGAAAACCCTTGATGCTTTAGCTTCCTCTCCAACTTATTGTTACAACTTTGGTGAAAAAATACCTTTATATACTTTGGATTATTTGATACAACCTCCACCATTGATCTCCCCCATCATATGGCTATGATTTATGTTGATATAAGCTTATTATAATTGCAGGGAGAACATAGTTTCATTCCACTTTAAAACACCGATGATGTCATCCTTTATACCTTAGAAACTGTGGAACGCCAATCTGGCTTTCAAATTCCTTGAAGGCTAAGCGAGATAAAATATGCTCTTTGTTCTTCAACTTTCTTCATCGTCCATAAAGCATTTGCCAATATGCACAAAAGTATTGATGACATCATCTCTTCTTCAAAACTTTTGTGGATTCCATTCTAGGCCAAGCAAGTACATTGTCATATGACCATCATTCTGGACCCGTCACAATGTAAAGTGACTCTTCCTCCATTCTACAATGTCTTAAAAGTAGAACATTGCTTGCCACCATTCTAAAAAGGAGTTAGTCAAAACTACCCCTTATAAAAAATTTGCATGTACTATGTTCAGAGCATTATGTCTTATCACTATTTTGGGTAAAAATATTCTGTGTTCTCTAGAATTATATGCTCCAACACTTAGTCACTCATGAGGTATTCAAAATATCAAGCGGTCACCAATCTGAACTTATTTTCTACCGATGTCATCCTTTATCAAAATATTTTTCATATTTAGGAAGCGTCACCAGTCCAAAGCCAAAAATAAAATAAGTCTTCCAAAATTGCTCTCAATTGAGTAAAATCCATAATTAATTTTACAACTTGTTCTTGGGGTAGTGGCTCTTCTAGAGAATCAATTCTAGATTCATCTTGCAAATTTTCACCAATGCTCTGCTGGATCTCTTCCATGGATAGCAAGTTGTGGTTCTCCATCAATAGGCCTTTGAAGCCTACTTGAACCATCTCTTTGTTTAATTCAAAAACATCCTTAATCACCCTTTCAATCCTGTTGAACAATAGCCAGGCTCTTTGAAGTACCCAATGCTTTTTCACCACGATTCTAGTAGAAACTATGGTGAGATTCTATTCTTTATTAGAAATTGGTTTAGTAGAATCATTGAGTCTGCTATTGACCAACCTGTATATTTGTTTTGCCAGAATCACCATAGGCTACAACTCTCCAATGATCTAATATAGATCTTTTTGAATATTGGAGAGTAAGCGACTGGGATCATCAAGATAATCAATATTAAGTTGAAGCCCTAGACATTTCTTTTGAACCTTGGAAAGTAACTATTTTCTAATCCTTTTCATCTTATTCTTAGAAAATATTGAAGACTTATCTTTCTCAATCTGAAGCTGCTATTTTAAACTCTGAATTTCTTTCACCTAATCTTCATTTAGCTTATTTTGCTCTTCTAATTGGTCTTTGATTTTATTAGCTTATTTAAATCTCTCTTTCTAGCCCTTGGCCTCTTTTCTTAGAGCCTTTTCCATTTTCTTTTGACTACTCAGACTCTTATTGATATTTTCAACTTGTTTCTCCAATTTGTCTACCTTCTCTCTGGCTATATCATTTTCACATAGAAGGTATACAAGTGGGCTTTGGTTATAATCAGCTCATATTCCTTAGGAAGTTTATGAATATCTTTTGTGATATCCTCCACTTGATAATCTTGAACAATCATTTCAGTTTTAGGCTTATTCACAAGTGGATTCATAGATCTTGATATTCTTTGTCTAGAAATAGGGTCAACATACATGCTTCTTCTTCTGATAGCCATCCTACTAGAAGGCTTAGCAAGCTTCTCTATCCAATAATAATTTATCCTTTGAGTGTATGCATGCTCTTTTGGCACAATGACATGTCTTAAAAGACTAGTATCCAAGGGAGATGAATATACCAAAAATGAAAGAGTGGACTAAACTTCTAATTATGGGGGTGTGGATATAGTTACAATAGCCTTTGTGATAATAGTGGACTCTGTAACTACTGTTGTTGTTACTGGTAGACTCATAGGAACTGATGCAATATTAACAACTAGATGAATGGGGGTACTTGGAACAGTATGTCCCATTTATGGTGGTGATGGTAATGATGAAGATGAAATGATGGGAGATGATGAAGTGGGAACTTCAGATGCTAAAAATGGAATTTAGGGTGACTATGATGAAATAGAGGTGACTTGCACTTTAGTGGCTACCGATGACACATGTGGTGGACTGTGATAGGGATAAGGTACTCTTGTCATATATTCTTGACCAAAAATATAGGGAGACTTCTTCAAGGATTCATGAGGATGTAGAGGAGAAGAGGGATTGGAAATCATACCTTCACCTACAGATGTAGGATGCTCTTGCTCTACTTCTATTTCTTGTTGCTACTCTTGATGAGTCAATTCTTCTATAGCAGAAACAACCACATCTTTGGCAATTCCCTCTGTATCCAATATCTATTGTTGGCAATTTTAGGTTTGATATCCCAGCTTCTTGTCTATGAGTTGTCATTGATGTCAAAAGGAACTGGCATTAATGTCAAGAGGATTTATTGGATTCAAAGGTTAAAGATTCCAAAGAATCTTTTCTAGAAGATTTCAAAGAAATTCCATGTGGCAGATGAAAAGGTTTTTATCAAAACCATGGCAGGTTTAAAGGTTTTTATTAAAACCAGGTGTATGCATTAAGGGTTTTTCTCAAAACCACTCTCAGCTTAATGCAAATGCTAGAGACACTTATTAATTAAATAACTTAATTAATAAAACCTTTTAAAGGTATTTTAATTAATTATTTATTTGATTTAGTGATTAAATTATTTTAATAATTTAATGGGTTCTCCACCTAAGGTCTAAGATCTAAAAGACCTTTGATTATTTTTTAAATAATAAAAAGGGTTTCATAAACCCTAAAGTTGTTTTGAAGGCGCCAAAATAATATTAATTTGAAAAGTTTGAATTATCCTCCCACCAACATCGTGCACAACATGGAAGTTTGGCTATATAAGCCATAACCTATAGTCCAAAGCACAGGTGTAAAAGAAATTGGAATTGCACAAAGGTTGGGAAGTAAAAGCTACAGTGATCATTTTTTTCGCCATGTTTATCCGCCACCAAAGGGTTAAGGAGAAGGAGACTCTTGCTACACTTCAAGATAGCGTCGTTGGCCTAGTGGAAACGACTATTCTACGAAGGCACTTAAAGGGAGGTCAAGTGTTCGACTCCCACCATGAAGTGTGAGAAGAGTTTTTATGCTACGATTTTTTGAAGGCACTGTTGACCCACGATTTTCGAAAGCATTTTTTTGGTAAGGTTTTTTAAATAAAATCTGCATTTTTGTTAAAGAAGAAGTGGTTGGGCAGATTTATTTAAAATTATTTTTAAGGTTAAATGCTTCTTTGGAGATATAAGGTTGATAGTGTGTGGTTGAGATTTTTGGCTTGATTGTTGAGTGAGATTTGCTTAGAAGCTATTATTCCTTGAGCATGGTTTAATTAATTTGGAGAAATAAGGTGTAAAAGGATATATTGTTTGTATGCTTTATATTTTGGTAGTTGAATTCTAAGGATTGGAATCATAAGGTGTTTTATGGAATAAATATTTTTGTGGTTACTTTTATGATCTAACCCTAACCTGGTGGCAAATTTGAGGGTGGTGTTGGTAACAGGTTGGAGAACTATTCTCTTTTTCCTCAAACAAAGGTATGGAAAACTTCTTCCATGTATATTGTTGATGGTGTATTTTCTGAAATTGAGTTTGGAGTGAAAAGGTTGTCTACTAGGTATTATTGTTGGTGTAAATCCCATTTTCTAGATATTGAAGATTGTTTATGCATTAAAATCATTGATGATTTTTTTGGGTGAATGCATAATTCTGGTTGAGGAAGAGGAAGCATTTTTGCACTAGGGTTTATGTTAGTAATTCTTGCTACTTGCTTTGAGTTGGTGAAACCCTTAGTTGGCTGTTTTGAGATTGATGGTTGAGTTGCTTCCATAGAGGTTGTTTTGATCAAGTTAATGCTTTACTTGATACATGATTTGGGCTTACTCCATTGAGATTTATTTGAGCAAGTTATTCTTTGCATTTGTGATTTATGTTGGTGGCTGTTTTGTTCAAATATATTTGGAGGGAAAAGGATGTCTACTAGTTTCCTTTTCATGTAGTGAATGGTTGAATTCTTCAAGGTTAATGTTGAGTTGAATGATGTTGGTTAAACCTTGTCTATGAGAATTGTTGTTGAAGCCCTAATTGGTTGAGAAAAGACATTGGTTGTGGAAAGAACATGAGTATCATTGTTATATGAGATATTGCATGGTTGGAAATTGTTGGGTTGTGTTTCATGTTCTTGAGAAAAGCATACTACATCTATATTATTCTTTTGAGATTGAGATTGAGTTGAAATTGAGATTGGGAGTTAAGTATAGAACATATTGAGTCTCTAACAATTCTATTTATATTTCTATGAGATTTGAGATTGATATTGGTAGTTAAGTATAGAACATATTGAGTCTCTAACAATTCTCTTTATGCTTCTATGAGGTTGATGAATCACATTGGGTCTCTAACAATTCTCTTTGTGGGTTCATGCTAAGCAATTTTTTCTTGATGAACTTGTGAGCTGATTTGGACAGGTTCTAGTGAAGACTTGTGAGATGATTTGGATAGGTTCTAGTGAGGACTTGTGAGCTGATTTGGACAGGTTCTAGTGAGGACTTGTGAGCTGATTTGGACAGGTTCTAGTGAGGACTTGTGAGCTAATTTGGACAGGTCCTAGCAGAGGACTTGAGGACAAATTTGAAGTGGTTATTTGAGAAGAACCTAAGGATAGTTTTGATAAGTCTTTGAGAAGGCTTGTGTGCAACAGAGATTGATTTTTTCAAGCTTTATGAGTTGAGTTTGGGATAGATCTGATAGAGTGAGGAAGACTTGTGCTGGACCGACTGACTGTGTTTAGTATAGGTTGATGAGTTGTTGTGGAGGTGATCAATGAGGACAGAGGTCTCTTGAGGCTGAGCATTGAGGACAAGAGGTCTTCTATGGAAATGAGTTCCACATGCTAGCAAAATAAGAGGTAGGTGATCTTCTGAAGTATCATTTACAAAGCTGAGGGGAAGGATTCTCCTTTAGGCAAGAGGCTCATAAATTTGTGATGAGGGGAAGGATTATCCTTTGGGTAGGAGGCTCATAAATTTGTGAGGAGGGGAAGGATTCTCCTTTGGGAAGAGGCTCATAAATACTTGAGTAGGGGAAGGTTTCTCCTTTGGGCTGAGGCTCATAAATATTGTAATTGGGAAGGATTCCCAAAGAACTTTGAGAAAGCTTTTTAGAGAAAAATTTTGTGGATGTAGCCCATGTTGGATGAACCATGTTAAAATTGGTGTCTCATTGTGTGTTGCTTTATGCATTGCTTTGATATTGCTATTGGTTCATTGCTTTGCAAAGTTGAAGTTAAATAGAGAAAGTAAAAAGAGGTCTTATACTTGTTCACCCCCCTCTCATTATAAGCTTGTGTTCTTCAATTGGTATCAGAGCGGGTTCCTTCAAAAATTTTAACAGCTTGAAGGAAAAAATTGTAAAGAACACAATGGAATCTACAAGTGGTAATGCAACACCTATTCTTGATGGGGCAGATTTTGGGCTTTGGAGTGCTAGGATGAAGGTTCATCTTATGGCTCTTGGAAATGAATTTTAGGAAGTGATTGAGGATGAGTATACCATTCCTAAGCATGGTCCTTCTACTAAGGAAGAGAGGCTCCTACATCATAGCAATTCAAAGGCAATGAATGCAATCCTAAAGGGTTTATAGAAGGAAGATCTTACCAAGGTGATTCACTGCAAGACAACTAGTGAAATGTGGAAATAGTTGAGGTGGTTCATACAGGTGATGCAAATGTCCGAAAGGCCAAGTTGAGACACTTCAAAGATATTTTTGAACAACTCAAGATGAATGATGAAGAAAATATTAGTGACTATATGCTTCGTATGGATGATATTGTTAACTCTATGAAGGAACTAGGTCTTGAGCTTGCTGAAAATGATATTTGTGATATGATTTTGAGGTCTCTTCCAAATATATTTAGTGAAAAATTTTCTTCTATTGAGGAAGCTAAGGATTTGGATAAGCTTCATAGTATACTTGCAGCATTTGAGTTGAGAACTCAAGTGAAGATTGATGTTAAGAAGGAGGCAACTTTCAAGGCTACCAAGAAATCCAAGGGTAAAGAGCTTCAAGATAGTGATGAGTCTTCTAGTGATGAAGAGGCATATTACAACAAGAAGGGCAAGTTCTCAAGAAAGCACAAAGGTATGAAATATGTCAAGTGTTTCAATTATGGAAATTTTGGTCATTATGCTACTAACTATACTGCTACCAAGGATGAAAGTGATGAAGATAAACAGGATTATAAGAGCAAGGATTCTGAAAGGCACAGGCATCAAAGGAATAATAAAGATGAACAAAGCAATCAAGGAAAGAGGTAATCTCACAAACACAAGAAAATTTTCTACCTATACAAGGCAAGTAAGTGTTCTAGTAGTTATAGTGAAAGTTCTTCAAGTGATGTTGGAAATGAGATGTTGTTCCTAACAGAAAAAGAAGAAGAAAAGAAACATAGATTTGTCCTTATGAATTGTTTTAGATGTGGAAATTTTGGACATCTTGAGTATGATTGCACAAATGATGGATTGATTTCTAGTTATACTATGTATGAGGATGCTTCAGAAAATTGTGAGGAAGATCTTTGTATGGATTTAGAAAAGGGTAGCACCTCTAGTGATAAGAAATTTGAAAAAGTCATTGATGTTTCAAAAGGCAGACAAATAGAGGAAGTTATAGAGGATGGTGAAGTAGATCTTGAAGCTGAACTTGTTAGTGCTCTTAGTGCTTTGAAAAAGGAAAGAAAGAATAATGCTAGACTCAATGATAAATTGGATGAATGTTGTATTGAGAGAGATGAGCATATAAAAAGTCTTGACTTCTCTATAGATAAGACACAGAAACTTAAGGATAAGTTAGAGTCTAAGGTTCTTGAGTGTAGAGAGTTGGAACAGAAAGTGGCTTCCTTGAAAGAGGAAACTAAAGAGTACAAGGAGAATCTTTACAGGTTTGAAGATAGCACCAAAAAGGTAAAGTCAATCATCAAAGATCAAAGGACAACAGATAAAATAGGTCTTGGTTTTGGTAAGAAACACATGGAACGGGTTGGGAAATCTAGTAAGAGATTTCGAAAGGAAGAGAGTTCTGATGAGGAAAGTACTTTAGAAAAAGAGTCCTTGAGTGATAGATGCACAGAATCAGAAAATAAGAATCAAAAGAAGGGGAGAAAGTTTATAGGACCTAAGAGGTCAAATCAAAGAAAGTTTAATGGCATATTTTTTGCATGTCACAAGTTTGGTCACATGGTTTCACATTGCATGACTCAAGTGAGGAAGGTAAATGACAGATTCAGAGGTGGTAATTTCTTTCAAGGGTATTGCTACTCTTGTAAATAGTTTGGGCATAAGGTTTTTTATTGCAAGGCTAATAACATGAACAGGGTTGGTCAGAACAGATGGAGTCAAAGATCAGGTATGCCTCAAAGAAATAACATTGTTAGTTGTTATAAGTGCAACAATGAAGGTCACATAGCTAGACAATGTAGAGCTGAAATTCCAAGGTACAGGAATAGGAACATGGGTATAAATAGGCACAAGAATCAAGACATGGATAATAACATGAATGATAACAAGAACAACAACAGTGACATGAATAGGAACAAGAATATGGACAATGAGAACAAGAGAAGACATGGTAAGGTAGCTATAGACATTGATGAAGATCAGTGCCTAATGGGAGTTTTACTCCCACCCCAGAATTAATCACCTCAACAGGAGGTGGGGGAGGGACTAATCTAAGAGACTCATTCTTAGTCCCAAGCCCCAAAGGTGACCCTTTGCCATTGATGACAAAGGGGGAGAGATATGAGTAAGGGGGAGAGCCTCAAGTCAAGGGGAGCTGATTTCTATACAGCAATTTTGAGTTTTAGTGTTGTTGAGAAGCATGGTTTGCCATCAATGACAAAGGGGGAGATTGTTGGCAATTTTGGGTTTGAGATCCCAGCTTCTTGTCTATGATTTGTCATTGATGTCAAAAGGAACTGGCATTAATGTCAAGAGGAATTATTGGCTTCAAAGGTTGAAGATTCCAAATAATATTTTCTAGAATATTTCGGAGAGATTCCATGTGGTAGATGAAAAGGTTTTTATCAAAACCATGGTAGGTTTAAGGTTTTTTATTAAAACCAGGTGGATGCATTAAGGGTTTTTCTCAAAACCACTCTTAGCTTAATGCAAAGGTTGGAGACACTTATTAATTAAATAACTTAATTTATAAAACCTTTTTAAGGTTTTTTAATTAATTATTTATTTGATTTAGTGATTAAATTATTTTAATAATTTAATGGGTTCTCCACCTAAGGTCTAAGATCTAAAATACCTTTGATTATTTTTTAAATAATCAAAAGGGTTTCATAAACCCTAAAGTTGTTTCAAAGGTGCCAAAATAATATTAATTTGAAAAGTTTGAATTATCCTCCCACCGACATCATGCATAGCATGGAAGTTTGGCTATATAAGCCATAACCTATAGTCCAAAGCATAGGTGTAAAAGAAATTGGAATTGCACAAAGGTTGGGAAGTAAAAGCTACAGTGATCATTTTTTGTGCCACGTTTATCCGCTGCCAAAGGGTTAAGGAGAAGGAGACTCTTGCTACACTTCAAGATAGCGTCGTTGGCCTAATGGCAACGACTGTTCTGCGAAGGCACTTAAAGGGAGGTCAAGTGTTCAACTCCCACCATGGAGTGTGAGAAGAGTTTTTATGCTCCGATTTTTTTGAAGGCACTGTTGACCCACGATTTTTGAAAGCATTTTTTTGGTAAGGTTTTTTAAATAAAATCTGCATTTTTGTTAAAGAAGTGGTTGGGCAGATTTATTTAAAATTATTTTTAAGGTTAAATGCTTCTTTGGAGATATAAGGTTGATAGTGTGTGGTTGATATTTTTGGCTTGATTGTTGAGTGAGATTTGCTTAGAAGCTATTATTCCTTGAGCATGGTTTAATTAATTTGGAGAAATAAGGTGTAAAAGGATATATTGTTTGTATGCTTTATATTTTGGTAGTTGACTTCTAAGGATTGGAGTCATAAGGTGTTTTATGGAATAAATATTTGTGTGGTTACTTTTATGATCTAACCCTAACTTGGTGGCAAATTTGAGGGTGGTGTTGGTAACAAGTTGAAGAACTATTCTCTTCTTCCTCAAACAAAGGTATGGACAACTTCTTCCATGTATATTGTTGATGGTGTATTTTCTGAAATTGAGTTTGGAGTGAAAAGGTTGTCTACTAGGTATTATTGTTGGTGTAAATCCCATTTTCTAGATATTGAAGATTGTTTATGCATTAAAATCATTGATGAGTTTTTTGGGTGAATGCATAATTCTGGTTGAGGAAGAGGAAGCATTTTTGCACTAGGGTTTATGTTAGTAAGTCTTGCTACTTGCTTTGAGTTGGTGAAACCCTTAGTTGGATATTTTGATATTGATGGTTGAGTTGCTTCCATAGAGGTTGTTTTGATCAAGTTAATGCTTTACTTGATACATGATTTGGGCTTACTCCATTGAGATTTATTTGAGCAAGTTATTCTTTGCATTTGTGATTTATGTTGGTGGCTGTTTTATTCAAATATCTTTGGAGGGAAAAGGATGTCTACTAGTTTCCTTTTCATGTAGTGAATGGTTGAATTCTTCAAGGTTAATGTTGAGTTGAATGATGTTGGTTAAACCTTGTCTATGAGCATTGTTGTTGAAGCCCTAATTGGTTGAGAAAAGATATTGGTTGTGGAAAGAACATGAGTATCATTGTTATATGAGATATTGCATGGTTGGCAATTGTTGGGTTGTGTTTCATGTTATTTAGAAAAGCATACTACATCTATCTTATTCTTTTGATATTGATATTGAGTTGAAATTGAGATTGGGAGTTAAGTATATAACATATTGAGTCTTTAACAATTATATTTATTCTTCTATGAGGTTGATGAATCACATTGGGTCTCTAACAATTCTCTTTGTGGGTTCATGCTAAGCAAGTTTTTCTTGATGAACTTGTGAGCTGATTTGGACAGGTTCTAGTGAAGACTTGTGAGATGATTTGGATAAGTTCTAGTGAGGACTTGTGAGCTAATTTGGACAGGTTCTAGTGAGGACTTGTGAGCTGATTTGGAAAGGTTCTAGTGAGGACTTGTGATCTGATTTGGATAGGTTCTATTGAGGACTTGTGAGCTGATTTGGACAAGTTCTAGTGAGGACTTGTAAGCTGATTTGGACAAGTTGTAGGGAGGACTTGTGAGCTGATTTAGATAGGTCCTAGTAGAGGACTTGAGGACAAATTTGAAGTGGTTCTTTGAGAAGAACCTGAGGATAGTTTTGACAAGTCTTTGAGAAGGCTTGTGTGCAGCAGAGATTGATTTGTTCAAGCTTTATGAGTTGATCTTGGGACATATCTGACAGAGTGAGGAAGACTTGTGCTAGACCAAATGACTTTGTTTAGTATAGGTTGATGAGTTTCTAAGGAGGTGATCAGTGAGAACATAGGTATCTTGAGGCTGAGCATTAAGGATAGGAGGTCTTCTGTGGAAAGGAGTTCCACATGCTAGCGGAATAAGAGGCAAGTGATCTTTTGAAGTATCATTTCCAGAGCTAAGGGGAAGGATTCTCCTTTGGGCAGGAGGCTCATAAATTCATGAGGAGGGGAAGGATTATCCTTTGGGTAGGAGGCTCATAAATTCATGAGGAGGGGAAGGATTCTCCTTTGGGAATATGCTCATAAATACTTGAGTAGGGGAAGGTTTCTCCTTTGGGCTGAGGCTCATAAACATTGTAATTGGGAAGGATTCCCAAAGAACTTTGAGAAAGCTGTTTAGAGAAAAAATTTTGTGGATGTAGCCCATGTTGGGTGAACCATGTTAAAATTGGTGTCTCATTGTGTGTTGCTTTATGCATTGCTTTGATATTGCTATTAGTTCATTGTTTTGTGAAGTTGAAGTTAAATAGAGAAAGTAAAAAGAGGTCTTATACTGTTCACCCCCTCTTAGTATAAGCTTATGTTCTTCATCTATTTCTTTGAAACTTCCTTTTCCCTTCTTTCTGAGGCTCTTTTAATTTTTCTATGAATTAATTGAAAGGAAGCCATCTCACTCTCAGAATCTTCTTCAGACACATCTCCTTGCACTACTCTATAAAGTAATGCTTGCTCAGAAATAGGACGTAATTCAACTGATGCTACAGGGGTAAAAGAAAGGGGGATGAACTTAAAATTTTCATCCTTCTTCTTCTAGTCAACATCTATGTCTAGAGGTTGACCTCCTAGAGCTAAGAATTTAGGCCTAGATACTACTTCTATGACTGGAGCCTTAACAACCTTTTCTACTAAATATTGCATTTTTCTCATCAGTTGAGCCCCCTTAGGAAACTTCTCCACTTGCTCAGTGGTAGGATGAAAAGTTTTCAATACTTTAGCTATTGTCAAAGGAGTTTCTAGCTCTTCTAGTTGAGCTCCTTGATCTATGGGTGGAGAGAGGGATTCAGAGCCATTTTGGGGCTTTTCAACCATCAATACTATGTTTCTGACATCCTTCTATCTCCAGGTTCCAATGTTTTCATTATATCTCTTTGAAAATTCTTTATCAATCTTCATTCCAAACCTAGACTTAGTTTTTCCAATTTCAATCCTCATTCTCCACCAATATGATATTTTCACTACATTCCATTGTTCTTCTTCCTCAACTTCTTTAAGAGCATCCTCCTCAGGATGAGGATCCTTTTTCTTTGAAGTCTTTCCTTCAATGTCACTAATTATAGCTTCTATAATCCGATGACTTATCTTCTTATCAGGATCAAAATCAACAATTTGCTCATAAAAATCCAACCATGGAGGCAGCTAACCCATCTTTGAGACATTCCACTCTAAAAGAGTAGTCTCATCATTGTTTCTACCCTATTCAAAATGAGCCCTGGGCCTCTTTTCAAATTTATAGGCCTTTTCTCCATTTAGGGCTATATTCCTTGCAGTAAAAATGCCATTAGGGTCATAGCTCCATCTTTGGGGGATATAAAATAGACCTAACCTATCAAGGTATTGGTCAATTAGTTGGCTCTACCCCTTCTTGGTGATGGTAATATCCTCCATAGTGTGATGGGTAAGCAAATACTTTCTCTTTCTCCCAGAACCATAGTTCGCATCAATGTACTCCACCTGCCTCAAATATTCTAGGGCAAAAAGCCTCTTCGTGACAAAGTGGGGCAGGAGAAAAGGTTTACCCATGAAACCATACAATCTGATAATTGTGCCCTCAGTCAAAAAATACCAATCTCCTTCTTCAACACCCTCTGCTCTCAGAATCTACTTAGCTAGGGGTGGTAATCTAGGGCACCTTCCATACATTATTTTCAAGGTAGGTCCAAGAAATTCCAAGTTGAATCTATAGTAAGACTCACTACTTCTCAGGTGACCAGTCCAGTAATAAACCGGCAAGGGTTCTCCATCATTGGTTTTATCCTTGATCGAGATCCAAGGCATTCTGTCCTTGATGGTAGCATAAAACATCCATACCAGACTCGAGCAATGCCTGAAACTAGGAGCATCAGAGCCCCTTTTCATACTCACCAACTGTTCATGTATCCTCTAGGCAAGAAAAGCTGGCCAATCAAAATAAATTACCCTAGTCCCTCTTTCCTCTATGCCCTTCTCATACATTCTCTCATTAGAAATACAATAGGCCATGAAAATTTTCCAGCCATATACCATTCTATCAGAGTCCAAACCCTCCATACAGGCCAACATAGAAAATAGGATAGGGTTTGCAAATTTATCAATAGAGATAGGGACATCAGGTAACTTCTTCCTAGGCTTAGTATTAAGTTGCTTATAAACCCATTTTTTAAATGACTCACTGTCATTAGTTCGCTTCTCCAAGGAGTAAAACCCATTTGCTCATTCACTCTAAATGGTTTTGGACTTAACGATGGTTAAGACCCCAGGGCAAAGAGTTTATGACAAAAAGAGGTGGTGATACTGAAAAGGGTTACGCCCTCAGAGGTTTTTACTACTTTGGCCATTGGGTCATAAAACTTGACTATTGCAGCTATCAACTCAGGGCAGGGATGAACATAATCATAAATATAAAAAGAGATAATAAAGGACAACACATCTACCTTCCACAAACAAAGCAACTCTCTTCTTGAATCTATCATTCATGCTCCTTCTAAGATTTGTTCTTTTAGTGAGGACCATTTTCGTGTCTACCATGGCTTCAGCTTTGTTGAGGTACGGTGCTACCACATTTTATCTAGAATTTCAAACTCTTGGAAATCTTTTGGAAGCCATTCTTATAGTGATAAAATTTGTTCTCTTTGCAATTCACAGCAAATTCTTCAGAGTATCACTTCACCTTCTTACCACTCCGTGGATGCAAATAGTTACTAAATGGACCTCATGTATGCTTTTTTATCACTTTTATTTTTCTGGAGCATACGTATCTTCTGCCATTAATGCAGATGCTATGTGACCTACCCGTTGGCACACTTTCCAACTTCTAATCATTCCTTTCGGTGGCTCAATGGTGGCATTCTACATTTTCATTGGCCAAAAATTCAAACTATGCTGCCACCTCACTGTGCCTCTTCGACTACTCTTTGGTTCTGGCATGAGTTCATTAGCATTGAATGCGAGATCATTCTTTGATTTCCACATGGCACGGTCACAAAATCGCTGCTTGGCTCCACTTTGGTTTTGAAACCGGTGAATTAAAGGCATTTTGATTCTGTTGACACTTAGTAAATTCCATGCATGAGTTTCTGTCTTGGTTTCACTCCATCATACCTTAGCTTTGAAAGGTCCCCGGATTGGAGATGCCTTTGCTTTCTTTTGAAAATCGGCTCTCTTTATCACATGGGATAAAAACATTTACACCATTCCATGAGGATCTTAGTGTATTTTGATGTGGATTCAAGAGCACTCACCATTTCAAAAAAATTTACATGCATTCAAGTGCGGAATGGAACATTATTGGATACTTTGTCGACACTTAGTCATTTTGCAATTTTTTCCATTTTCAAGATTTTTCAACAAGACTGATTACAAAGTGTAGAAAGAAACTAAAATACAAAGTGCAAAAAAATAAAGGGAAATAATAATACAATGTATATACATATATTACAATGAGCTCATATTTTACACATAGTAGAGCTTGAGATGAAAACCATTCATTGGAATTGGTTGTATGTTCCCTTTTGGACCTTCAAGTTGAAACACATTGGATTCCTTGGCTTCTACTATCTTGAAAGGACCATCCCAAAAAGAATCAAACTTTTCATGCTTGCCTGGTTTTGCTCTATCAACATTCCACCTGAGAACTGAGTCTCCAACCTAGAATTTTCTAAATCTGGCCTTCTTATCGAACCATGCCTTGATATCTGATGAATTCTTTTGAAAATTATCATATGCCTAAGCTCTATTCTCTTCCAACTACAGCAAGTGGGTCAACCTTGTTTTTACTGGATCTTCCTCTGACTCTTCCTCTGTATTGATGAGCTTAAGTGCTGGAATATCCAAATGGATAGGTAGAACCACCTCCTTTCCATACACCAGTGCATAAGGGGAAGTCTTAATTGATTTCTTTATAGTAATCATGTCTACCCATAGAGCTTGGTCCAATAATAGGTGCCAACTTCTTTTGTTACCTTCAAGTGATTTCCTCAAAATCCTTAATAGGTTTTTATTAGTAGATTCTACAAGTCCATTCCCTTGAGGGTAATAATTAGAAGTATTTTTAAGAGTGATGCCATACTTGCTGGAAAACTCAATATACTTGGCCCCTATGAAAGCTGGGCCATTGTCACTCACCAAGGCTTCTGGAACTCCAAACCTTGAAATCAAATTTTCCATAAAATTGATCACTACCTCCTGATCTGATTTCTTGGTAGGAATAGCCTCTACCCATATGGTAAGGTAATATATGGCAGTTAAGATAAACTTATGCTCTATTAAAGAGTTAGGATTAATGACCCCTATGAAGTCCAACCCCCATTGTTGAAAAGGTTCTTCCACTTGTATAGGTTTGAGGGGAGATGAAGCATTCCTTGTTCTTCCAACATATCTTTGACACTTGTCATAGGTCCTAGTAATTTTGAAAGCATCAGTAAATATAGTAGGCCAATAATAGCCTGCTCTTATGATTTTCAAAGTTGTAACTCTACCTGAGCTATGTCCACCAGCTGGTCCTCCATGGAACTCTTTAATGACCCTCTTTTGTTGATCCTCTTTCAAGCATCTCAGAAGAACTCCATCTAAGTTTCTTTTGTATAGGCCTTTTAGTAATAATACATATTTCAAAGCATGAAGCCTGTATCTCCTCCTTTGGGATGCATTTAGATTGGGAGGGCATATTCCAGTTTGGAAATACCTAATCATTTGGTCAATCCAATCAGAGTCTATAGTTTGTACTATTTCCACCTGATCTTCTTCTACTGTCTGGCAAGCTATTACTTCTACCAATGCTACAACTTATGTTAACCCTTGGCACAAGGATCTACCTCTCACTAGCTTGGTGGGGTGTATTTCTACATCATATTCTTGGATTTTGGTAATCCAACCAGCTCTTTTATCTCCTAGATCACCCTGCAAGATAAAAATTCTTACATCCGGATGAACCACATATACCAGGGTCTTGCTTTGTACCAAATATTGCCTAAACTTCTTCAATGACTTCATCATAGCAAATACTTGTCTTTCAATAAATTTGTATTTGACCTGATAATCATGGAGTGTCTGGCTCCAAAATAATATAGGGTGTTCTTCACCTTGATCATCCTTTTGAGTAAGTATTGAGGCATAACTTTCTTCAGCTCCATATGCATAAAGAATAAAATATTTACTAAAATCTAGATTCACTAGCACTAGGGCTGTTGCAATGGATTGCTTAATAATCTCAAAAGCTTATTTTCTGACTTCAGTCCACTTGAACTCAACATTTTTCTTGAGTAACTCAGATATAGGCCTTACTTTCTGTGCAAAATTAGAAATGAATTTCTTGACAAAATTGATTTGGCCCAGGAAATACTACAAGGTCTTCTTATTTGTAGGTAAAGAGAGAGCAAGAATTGCTCTGATTCTATCTAGGTCTATGGCCATACCTTCTTTTGAGACCACATGACCTAGTAGCTTTCCTTCATGAACTACAAAGAATGATTTCTTAGGATTTAGTGAAATACCAAATTCTCTACACTTCTGGAAAACTTGCTCAAGGTGTGCTAAGTGATCATGCTTATCATGGGAAAATATAGTCATATCATCCAAATAAATAAAAATGAATTTGTTTATTAGTGCCCCAAAGGCATAGTCCATGGCTCTCTGAAAGGTGGCTCCTGCATTGGACAACCCAAAAGGCATCCTCTGGTAGGAAAATGTACCCCATTTTGTGGTGAATGTTGTTTTATACTAATCTTCATCTTTCACCCAAATTTGATTGTATCCAGAGTAACCATCCAATAGTGAGAACCTCTCTACCCCTACCACTACCTATAAAATTTGATCAATATGAGGAAGGGGGTAGTGATCTTTAAGGGATGCTTGGTTAATATTTCTAAAATCCACACACAAGCATATATCACCATTCTTTTTCCTTATGGGTACCAAGTTAGCTACCCAAGTTGAGTGTTTTATTGGATATATGATCTTTACCTTTAACAAATTTAAGAGCTCTTCTCTCATGATGGCTTTGATCCTTGGATTTATAGGCCTTTGCTTCTGCCTAAAAGGCTTGGCATTAGGCTCTAGCTCAATGGTATGTTGGATGACCTTTTTATCATACACCTTAAGGTCTTCATATGACCAAGCCACAATGTCTTGGTATTTTAAGCATAAAGCTTTGATATATTCTACTTCCTCTGGTGAACATCGGACTCCAACATTGAGCTTCTTTTCTATACCGACCTCAACTTCTTTATAGATTTTTTGTTGACCTTCATGGCTCTGGTCTTCTTTCTATCCTCATTATCAAACAAGCTCTCAAGGGTGACCAACCCTCTTGGGATATGATTGTTTCTTAGTTGGATAATGTCTTGCTGATCAATTTCTTCTGAATCCTCTTCTTGGACAGTGGAGAGACATGCTTCTCTCACCAGAAAGTCAATTATTTGTTCATCACTTTCAAAAACCTACCAAAAAATTTGCTTGTCTGGTACTGCAGGTCTAAAAATCATTTTTATTCCCTTGGCCTTTTTGATTCCAAAGTCTACAGAAGGGTTGAAGTTAGCTCCCTTTTTTGCTAATGAATCATCCAGAGTATTCTTTTCTTTGGGAATAAAATTTAAATTTAGGGCATCAAAGGATTCCATTAAATCCCATACCCTATTTCTGTAAGCTTTCAAGTAATGGTGCTTACTGCTGCACCTATTTCTTACTTTATGGACTATTAACTCAGAATCACCATATATGTTCAAAATATTAATGCCCATGCTTTCTACTTGTATCAATTTGAGACACAGGGCCTCATATTCTACAACATTGTTAGTACATGACCATGTCAGTCTGTAAGCAAAATTCTTTGTCCCTTCTAATTGGGATTGTAGGACCACACCGGCTCTTGCACCATTTTTGCATTTAGCACCATCAAAGTGCATGATCCATGTCTCTTTTTCTCTCAAGGATTGATTAGATATAGTGGGGATTTCCCTCTCTAATTCAGTTGAGATACTATATGTCCCCATACCAGTTCCAAACTAACTATAATATTCTCTAAAAGGCATCTCATCCTCTATATCCAACTCTTCAATGTTTTCCACTAGCTCAAATTCTTCCAAGGGATTAAGATTGCACATATCCTCCTCAATTTTTTCAATATGATAGGCTACTGGATTTTTAGGAGTTATTCTTATCCTCTTTCCTTTGAAAGGGATTACCATACTAGAATAATCCATGTACATACATCCACCTAGTTTTGCAGTAAACTCCCTTGAAAGGCATAATCCAAAGTAGGGTTCTAAGTCTACCACAACTATTTCTTGCACTATTGTTACTTCAGGAGCTCTGTGCAGCCTCATTAGAACATCTTTTATGACTCCAACTATCTTAACAGGTGTCCCATCTAACTATAATACTCCAAGACAAGATCGGGTATACTCCATACCCATCTCTTCACATACTGCTTTAGGCATGACTATAGTTGATGCTCCTAAGTCAATCATACAATTTTGGACTACCCAACCTTCCATTCTTAGGGATATATAGAAAGGAGGGGGCTTATTCTTTAGAATAGCAGGTGTCATTTCTTTCTTTTTTGATGGCATACTAAATATTGTAGTGGCTAACCTATTCTATGGATATTTGTTGAGGGAAGCTTTAAGCAGATCAATATGACCGAGAATGAATAGAGTGTCATACAAGCTAGCTTTTGATGGAATATTTTTCATCTCTTCAACAATGTTATATTCAGAATTAGTCAGGGAGGGTTTTTACAGCCTTATTTTTAGCTCACCATATCTTATTTTATATTTTTGGGTGGCCTCTAATATTTGTCTTTTAGTAATAGAGGGGAACCTAAGCCTTTCTTGATCTTCATATTTAGATCTCATTTGGTCTCCTTTTATTTCCTTTTCTGGTCTCTTAGGAAGACTATCTATCTTCTCTTTTCCCTTAGCTTGAGGAATGGGGAAAGTGTCACTACTTTGAGGAAGGGGATCAACTCTCTTTTGGGAAGGGACTTGGAATTGCCCCATTTTTTGGGGATCTACTTGCAAGGTTTTCTTTCTAGTCCTAGTCATGACAACAATTGGGCTTTCCTCATCCAATTCTTTCCCAACCATGATTTGATCAAGTTGCCATAGCAAGTTTACTCTCCCTTTTTGGTTCCTTTCAGCTTGATCCATAGCTTTTTGAACATGGTGCTGGTACATAATACAAGATTGTGAGTCATGAGGATCATTACATACTAAACACCAGATATTTGCAAGAGTGGTATCTAAAGAACATTCTGGCTCTTCATATGCTGCATTCACCCTGACCCTAGTACTATTACTAGGACCAGGTCTCTGATATTTGTTAACATATGGGAATCTTCTCTGTTGTGACCTTTCTTGGTCTCTCTTTTCCATTGAATTCATTCTATTACTCAGAGTTTTTAGAGTATTTTGTATATCAAGAATAGCAAAAACATTCTTGGGATGCTTGAGAAGGAAGAGGGGGAAAAGGAACTGCAGAGGGTGATGGTTTTGGTTGAGGGATTGCATTCATTTGTGGATATGGAGATGATAAATAAAGGGGATCCATGAAATATGGGTTGGCTGCTAGACTTTGACCATTAGTGGTTTCTGTGTTATAAGGTAGCACAGTTTTGGGGGGAAGTCTTCTAACATTAATTAGGATATTTTCAGCATGAACTACTGCATTATAAACTTGGGGGAAGGTTTCTACTCCTGATTATTGTGTCTGTAGCCCTAGATCTGATCCAAGAGCTCGGATATAATACATATAAGCTAAACATGTAGTTGGTATGGCTATGGGGGGAATTCTTTTCCATGTTCTACTAAATCTCAAATTGAAATCTGAGACAGTTTCTTGTTGAGTTTTTTGCATGGATGTAAATTGATTAAGCAGAGAAAAGGGGTCAACAGATTCATTGAATTCTTCCATAAAAGGCTCGGCTAATGCTTGCCAAGAAGTGATGGTATTATCTTCCAAGGTTCTAAACCAATGCAATATCTTTCCTCTAAAGGATAGGGCTAGGATTCTTACAATAATATCCTCCTCTTTTATGTTGTGGATCATTGCTAGATTCAAAATATCTTGATAATGTTCATAAGCTATTTTTCCAGATCCATCATAGGTGGGGATGGCTTTAGATACAACTTGGGGAATGGCATTCATTTGGGCTAATCTCAGAGGACCAATTATGTTCCAGCTGGGATACTTCTATAATGGCTGATTAGGAGTTGCATTTTATGCCATATTTCTAGTTGTAGGTCTTATAGGAGGGATTGTCGGATTAACTACAGGATTTTCCTCAATAAGATCTTCTTATGAGAGGAAATATTGGTCTAAACTTTAGGCAATAGTAGCCCCTATATAAGGTAACTCACAATAGAAATAGGAGTTAGGGTTATTCCTTTTGAAAGACCTGGTATACATGAAAGGACACTAGTCTATAGGGATGATTCTTTTTTTGGGTTTAAATACCAGGGAGTCACCAGGTGAACTTGCTCTTCTCTGCTTACAAGGTCAAGACAATTCACCAAATCTTGATTCCTTTGGGTTGAGATAAAAAATAACTCATATGATGGGTTTTTATGTTCCTTGTGAACTGGTCCCACCGGGCATGCCAAAAACTATTGGGCACTAAATTACATCAAGTTTTACTCAATACTACGACTATCTATCTTCCTACTTTCTATCCAAGCTTGCACCCGATAGCTACAACTCAACACTCAACATTGGATGGACCAAAATAGGGTTTTGATCCAACCTCTAGAGTAGGTTGGTTCCTTGTCAACTTAAAAAGGATGTTGACACAATTATGCTCACTTAGGGTTTGAATATTAGGGTAAGAAAATGTTAGGGTTAGAGAGATGTGAACAATAGTGGATGGATAGGCTAACAACATTGCACCACAATAAAAAGCTCTAAAAAACTAACCCAAAGACACATAACTTAGACCAAAATTATCTCAAATTAGATGATTCTTCATTCATTAATGCATAATAGAGAAATATTGTAGACAACAATTTCAATATCCAAACAATGATAATCCAAATAATAGAATTCACCAATATCTAGATTTTATAGAAATGCACTTCCTAACAATAAATATCAATATCAGAAGTAGATTTCAATTACTTTAATAGCTAGTAATCCATTAATTTAGCACAAACTAACCACTTAAGTATTCACAGAAATGCAGCTAAAGAATTCGAACCTCTGATATCAAGCATGAAGATACAAATTTTGAGGTGAAGATCAATGTAATGCTCCTTCCATTAGCTCTTGGGAATATTTATAGTAGCACAAGAAAACACACTAGAGCTGACCCTTAAAAATGAGGGTTCGACCTCTACTTATAGTTTTGCAGAATTAAAATTACAAAGAACATTACAAAGATCAAATTTTGATAGCGCAACAGAGATTTCTTGTTGGCATTTGCTTACTGGTACACCCTCCAGGAAATCTATTGCAAGTGGACCACCATGGCAGCTCGGAGCCTCTGCAACTTGTTGGTCACTTGGCATAAACTGGATTTCAGGCCATTGGGGATTACGCATCATCATTGATCCTTCTTGGAAGCCATCTACCATCATCGATCTGTAACCATATTTGGTTCTATCTTCTTGAAAACCCTCGATGCTTCAGCTTCCTCTCCAACTAACTGTTACAACTCTGGTGAAGAAATACCTTTAAATACTTTGGATTCTTTGACACAATCTCCATCGTTGATCTCCCCCATCGTATGGCTATGATTTATCTTGATATAAGATTATTATAATGGTGGGGAGAACATAGCGCCATTTCACTTTAAAACATTGGTGACATCATCCTTCTATACCTTAGAAACTATGGAACACCAATCCGACTTTCAAATGCCTTGAAGGCTAAGTGGGATCAAATCTGCTCTTTGTTCTTCAAGTTTCTTCATTATCCGCAAAGTATTCACCAATCCACACAAAAATATCGATGACGTCATCTCTTCTTAAAAATTTTACGGATTCCATTCCAGGCTAAGCAAGTGCATTGGCATATGATCATCAATCCGGACCCGTCATAATGTAAAGTGACTCTTTCTCCATTCTAAACTGTCTTCAGAGTAAAACATTCCTTGTCACCATTTTGGAAAGGAGTTAGTCAAAACCATCTCTTGTCATGAATCCGCATCTACTACGTTCACAACATTCCACCTTGTCACCGTTCCGGGAAAAAATATTCTATGTGTTCTCTGGAATCGTGCGCTCCAACACTTAGCCACTCATGAGGTATTCAAAATATCAAGTGGTCACCAATCCACACTTTTTTTTTGTTGATGTCATCCTTTATCAAAATATTTTGTGGATTCGGGATGCATCGCTAGTCCAGAGCCAAAAACAAAAGAAGTCTTCCAAAATTGCTCCAAGCATGAAAATTTACTAAGTGTTGGGTGGGCTCGTGGCTCCTGTTGTGGATCCACTCCAAAATACATTGTAAGGTGTGCGGAATGAGGACTTTATGACTTAGGCAAAATTTGCAAAATTTTCCTAAGTATGTGGCCATTTTGGGCCTACATTTACCTTACCCATAAATGCACCATTCCTATAAAGATAAACATTTTTCAAACATAGGCAAGCCAAAAGAATCAATTTATCAACCACCTATGTAGAATATTTACCAATAATTTCTAGGTTATCAACTTCTATTAAAAATGTCTCCATTGCTCTTTAAGGCAACTTCCTTGCCGCTAGTTTTAAATTTCAAACATGCAAAAATGAGATGTAACTATATGTGGGTAATTTCTACCCTAGGTATTTTTACCTTGGATCTATTGTTAATTATATTGAACATCATTTTTATTTTTGGTATCTCATTCTCGGTGGTCAACTCCCTCACCCACCTATGAGAGTACCTAGTCCTGTAAACAAGTATAACATTAGCAATATCATATTCTCATATAATATAAACAAAGAAATAATTTCAATTTAAACATCCATAATGCAATTAATACTAAGCATTGAAACATCAAATCAATACATAGTCTATCTCATAAATGAGTCCTACCAAGGTGGATCATGACATACTACCCTCCTTGGACTAAACATAGTCCTTTGTGTTTTTCCTACAATAAAAATTACATATCATTTTCATTCAAACAAATAAGGAAAATGTCTTTTCATCTCATCCACTTTTTTGAAGTGCTAATTTTCTCAAAATATTGGTCTCATTGGACCTTGCACTGTTCTAGAGTTTGTTTCCTCATCACTTTGGAACAAAACTATAAATCTAGACTAGTTTCACCTCAATGATTGAGGTATCTACCATTTGTAATTTTGTAACATCCCACACATGATTAGGGTTAGCAATATATTTTTTAATTAGGGATATATGGAAAGTGTCATGGATATTTGATATATTGGGTGGCAATACGAGTCTGTAAGCTACTAGAATTATCCTCTCAATGAGTTCAAATGGCCCAACATATTGGGGATCCAACTTAGTAGACTTGATGGTACTTTTCATGGGTTTAATTCATAAGAATACTTTATCTCACACAAAGAATTCTCTAGATGACCTTTTTAAATCAGCATAGCTCTTCTGATGATCAATGGCTTCCTTAAGCCTTTGCTTGATCATTCTAAGCTATTCCTCCATTAATATAACTGTATTTAATTTTATGATAACCTAATACTCTGGATTATCCCAAGATTTATGAGTTCTACATATTTTTCCATACAAGTTTTCAAAAGAGGCAATTTTCAAGGAAGCATGATAACCATTATTATAAGCAAACTCTACTAGATGCAATAAGTCTTCCCACTGAGACTTTTGGTCCATACCATACATGTAAAGCATATTTTCTAATACTTGGTTTAACATTTTAGTTTGACCATCTAGTTTTGGATGGTATTCAAAACTTATGTTCAAATTCGTGCCTACTACATGATGAAGAGCTTGCCAAAACTTAGATGTGAATATGGAATCTTTGTTTAAAATAATCACTTCAAGAAACCCATGAAACCTAATTATCTCTTTGGAAAACCTATTTGCCATCACCAGAGCACCATACTTGGTGTTCTATGGTATGAAGTGTGTAACCTTAGTCAACTTATCAACCTCTAAAAGGATTGTGTCATGCTAGTACATCATCTTAGGTAAACCCATAATAAATTTCATAGTTATGACCTATCACTTTTACATTGGTATATCATGTGGGTATAACTATCCTATTGGATGTCTATGCTTGGATTTTAATTTTTAGTATTCTAGTCATCAAGCAACAAATTCAATGGTATATCCCTTCATACTTGACTAGTAGAAGGTCATTTTCATGTTATCTCTCATTTTAGCACCTCTAGGGTGAATAGAGTAAGGAGATCTATGCACATCTTGCATGATAAATCTCCTCAAATCATTGATTTTAGGTATAACTACCTTGTCTTAAAAGACCATATTTTATGTCAAAATCCTTGTTCTCTCTAGGATTTCTTCCCATTTTGGTCTAAATTTTATTGCAATATTGATCTTGAGATTTCATTTTCTTGATTTGGTCCTTTAATTCCATGTGACTATGGTTCAATGCAGTTATATGCCTTCTTCTACTTAAGGTACAAGTGATTTTATTTTTCTTTACATTGATATACTCTATATCAAAGTCATATTCTTCCAAGAACTTGATCCATATTCTTTATCTTACATTGAGCATGGGCTGAGTAAATATATACCTCCAAATTTGATGGTCGGTTCTTAACTCGAAGGTCTTCCTATTAGGCAGTGTCACCAAATCTTAAGAGCATGTACAATTATTGCTAGCTCTAGATAACCTCGATATTATTAAGCTTCCTTGACTAATATACTATGAATGGTTCATATTGGGATAGAAATACTCCTAAACCTTGCAAAGAAGCATCATTACATACTAAAAAATTCCCTTGAGAATCTAGAATTTTAAGCACAAGTGCAATAGTAATCTTCTACTTAAGTAACTCAAAAGTAGCTTCACACTTGTTTGTCCACTTATATTCCTTTCCTTTTCTCTAGAGGTTAGTTATAGAGTAGTCTATTTTGCAATAGTCCTTCATACAACACTGATAATAACCTATCATGCCCATGAATATAACACCCCTCCTTGGTAAGACTTTTATAGAAAATAAACTAATGTTTTGATGTGATTATCTAATGGCATATTTTCTTTTATGATGATTAAATAATAGAATTATTGCTTTATTTAAAACATAGAATATGGTATTTTTGATGTATTTGTGGGTGTAGGATTATGTACCTTCTCCTTGGTGGGGCTATGGGTAAACCATCTACCATGAAGGATATCTAGGGAAATGATGATGATGGCTTTCTCATCAAACAACTTGGGGTAATAAGAAAATTTACTCTTCATGTATATGCATTGCATTTGTTTGTCCCCCATAATTCATATACTTGGTCCAAGAAGTTGCTTGCAATGAGGCCTCTTAATTGGTAGATGATAGCATTAGTCTATCTTAAAGGAGATTATCCATTTGAGGATAAAAAAAATGGTGTGAAGCATTGATTGGTGTTTATGCTTTGATAATATTTGTGTTGTTTTCCTTTGATTAGAATTATTAATTTTTCTTGTAATTTAGATTAAATGTTCTAGATAAGTAAATTATTAAATAACTTAATAGTTTTTAAAGCTTTAAGAATAATTATTAAAGTCAATTTAATTGATTGGTTTGGTAAAGCTATTATTTTTATTGTATCTCAAAGATTTTGGAATAATGAGCATGAGTGTAGCTCATTAAGGAGCATGCCATCCTATTAGTTACCATGGTGGTAAACATATTTTACGTTAATTTATTCTTGAGCATTACAAGGTGGCCACCTCCATGCATGACTAAGGTCCTCCCTCCTTATGCTTCTTAAGGAGGATGGAAACTGGTTTTTGGGCTAGCATGAAAAGGAGGAAACTCAGCTATGGAAAGACTAAGGAACATGAAGGGTGTAAAGTCCCATTGGAGAAGTGAAGGTAAGCTTAAGGAGTCTAGATGATTTTTGAGGTTAGAAACTTTGATATATTTACTTTAAGTTTTGTTGCTACATATGCTTGATTATTTTTTTTAGTATGTGTGGTTTTACGTTTTATGATGAGTGCCCTATTTCTTTTGCATGCTTATCCTTTATGTTTTCATTGGGTTATCCTCATTGTGTAAGCGAGTGTTGCTATATGTGGGTTATAGAGTTTTCTTTTGGTGTTCCCCTTATGTGTACCTCTATCTTGGATATTGTCTTGTGCATCAATGGTTATCAAGACTTGCATACCTGATGGGGTCTTTTATGATCACGTAGGATGCCACCATTCTATGAGTTTGAAGCTCTTAGATGTTAACCTACTCTATCCTCTTGAGATTATAGCCATTCATTATTTGACCTAGTTGAGGAAGAATTGAGTGGTAACCTACATTGGAGTTCATCTTTTTGAGTTGGTTTGCTAGCGAGTTTGATTTCTATTACAAGTGGCCAATATTATCCTTACTATGGTTTTTGTGAATTGGGCTTTGTGTCTTGCTTTCCTTCATGGTTGTGTGCCCAGGTTCTATACCTTTTATTTCAGGGTTGTTTGGCTTTATGTATTATTGTTTTACATTATTGAGTGCTGGTTTTTGTGTGCTTCATTTTAGGGTTGCCTGGATTTTCCTTTTATTTTATTTTAAGGTGATATTGTGTGTCATAGCCTTTAGTTTTTAAATATTTAATTAAAGTAATTTGTTGCATCACATTTTAACTTAGGGTAATTTCATACCTTCTAAATAAATTAGTTAAATAAAGGAACCCTTATTTTAAGTTGTTGCTTTGATTATAAATTTTGAATTGTGATAATCTTGAGTTGTTTTTATAAGATAAATTATTAATAGTGATTCTTGAGATCCATTAGCATTAAGGGATCACTATAAAGAAAATTATGGGTTTCTCATGCTTTGATATGTTTTATTTTATTTGGATTGTGAGAATATTGATTTGTCCTTATAAGAGAAATTATTTATAGTGATTCCTGAGATCCATGTGGGTTAAGGGATCACTATAAAGAGAAGTATGGGCTTCTCATGCTTGGATATGATTTGTTTAAATGTTTATGTAAGAGGATTTATTTATAATGATTCTTGAGATCTACGTGGATTAGGGGATCAATATAAAGAGAAGTATGTGCTTCTCTTGTTTTGATATGAATTATTTAATTTGGCTTGTAAGAGAAATTATTTATAATGTTTCCTAATATCTATGTGGATTAAGGTTCATTATAAAGAGAAGTATGGGCTTCTCTAAGAATTGATATGGGATGTTTTATTAATGTTTTATTTAAAAGAATGTTGGGATCATTTCTAAGAGATGTAGGATTCTCTTATTTTAGCTTGCTTGTTATGTGCATGGTTGTTGCATAATAGAGTAAGATATGATTTAAGTTGCATTGCATTTAGAGTTTTTCTGATCCCTAAGTAAGCTTCATAAATGGTGGGTGGTTATTTCCATCAAAGAAGATAGTAGAGACTTAGCTAGCTAGAATATTTTAAAAATGTTCTTAAGATCTTCAACCAGAAAGGGAGAAATATTATTGTAAATAAGTAATGATGTGTTTTGCTTTAAAGAATTGTAATCTTGACTCTTGTTTTCCAAAAATGGTTTATGATGTTCTTTTTATGCAATGAGGAGATGATTTAATCTTGATGAATGGTGTTGCTTTAAATATGGTTATTGAATTGATTAAGTTAAAATTTGAATATTGATTATTGTACAATGTAAGATTATATTGTTTAATGGCAACTTGGGGTTGCATTTCATGCTTTCTAATTAATCTCTTGAGATAGTTGTTTTATGTTCCATTAACTAGTTGTAAGGCATGCTTATGTTAGAGATATAAGTTATCTTAATATTGCATAAATATTGATGGAAAGATTTTGAGATTTATTAAGTGCATAGTTTGGCTTATGGTTAAGAGGAATCTAACTAGTGTATTTAATTTGAGATGATTAGAGAAATATTTTATGATTTGATTTATGTTGGTGGTAATTGATGTTTTTTTTATCCTTTGGGGTGGTGTTTTTCGTTAGTTAACCATATAACCCAATATTTGAAGGAGTTTCATGAATGCAATAGCCAAGTAGTCAAGAGTCCTATAAGGAGTTGCAAGCATGTAATAGCTAGGATCTCATGAACTTGGAAGGAATTGTGTGCATACAATAGTTAGGGTACTTATAAGTAGTGACACCTTGATTGAGAAGGATCAAGTATCTGGAAAAAATGTATTCACAAGATAATAGTGGTGATTCCCTAATCACGTAGGATCTGGAGATCATGTTAGTTATCTTTTGAGTGAAAATAACCATAGCCCATGAAGGCATGGTAACTAAGCACCAAGGATTTGTGTTGAATAATATATCTAGGAGGAGCTAGAATTAGGTTATGGAATAAACATTTCCCTTAAATTTTTATAGGCCTTAAAGGGTAATACCTACACCATGGTCATATGGTCTTATATTGAGAAGGGTATAGGAAAGGTGGGGGGATCACTTATAGAATCCTTCTAAACATGTAGGTTTAGTAAATTGAACCCCAAAAATTATGGAATTTAGTATCTCCTATCCACTAAGTTTTGTCTACAGTGATTTGGAACTCAAATTTGGTAAAGCCTTATATGTTGAAATATTTATAGCAAGGGTGTTTCCCTTGAGAGCCTTTATCTTATAAGTGCTCTTCAAAAAAAATTGGGTTGGTAGTTTTGGGTTGTTACAATGAAGCTCCACACTTCAAGAACATTAGTAGACAATGACCAAATCAAAATGGTCTCTATCTTCTTCATATCCACAAATATCCCTTCTACAAATATGGTATGTTCCAGATACTACACCTATCATGACCCACCTTGGAGGAACTCTATTAGCATGTTATTCGTATTATAATAGCTTATTTGTAATGCTTAATATATTTACATTATATTTGTTTTAGTCAAGATAAAATGATGTTGCGTGCACTAACTATCTATAGAAACAAGTATTCTCATAGGTGGAATATTTACCATCGAGATATGAAAAAAGGGAAATGATGACAAAGATAGCTCATAAGGTAAAGCTCTTGTTTCTACCATCACTAGTTACCTCCATGATGGCGATGTTACCTGTGGAAGCACTCCCAAATTTCTGCCACTCAAAGGAAAAATGGTGATGGGAAACAATGAGCAATGGCATCAAGTGCTTGCATGTTGTTTTTGTGAAATAAGTTGGTTGTATCATTAATTTGCATGAAGAAATTCTACCTTGAAAATGCATATTTATTAATGTTTGGCATTTTAATATTTTAAAAAATATATGCCTTTATGCATACAATTTAAGCATTCTCTAGAGTAGAGATTAATTGTTTGAGCATGCTTGTTTAAAGTAATTGACCTCATTTTTTAAATAAAGTTAGGTGGCTTGTATTTTATGGACCTGTCCAAATTCTATTGGACCAAAAAAATGAAAATACTACCTTATAAATAAAATATTACATCTTTCCTACACATGGCAATTTTGGGAGGATTGTAGGACTTTTCTCTTATCTTTAACAGTTTCAAATCTGAGCACCCATGCCCTCAATAGTATTAGTGCTCTTATATTGTGGGACAAAGGACATGTAACCAGCCCATACATTATCCCTATGGAATCCCTCCTTGCATTAAAATAATATGTTTATGAATAATCTTGCATGTGAAGGAAAAAATAGAAATGAAATAAAATATTAAAAGAGCACCTTGACTATTTAGTAGAAAGGGGTCTATAAATTACTTGAGGGGTAAGAAAAATGGGTATGCTATGATATTTTTGGTCAATATTAGAGGGAGACTAGTTCAGGAGTAGAAGAAATACCTTCTTAGCACATTAGTTTGGTGGCTTTACAATATTCCCAAGTGTGGAAGTCTCCTTTTTTTGCTACTAGTATTTGAAATCTGTATGTTTTTCTTGGCTATGGTAATCGAGTCATAAATTTTATTTACTCGCTTGATATATATATATATATATATATATATATATATATATATATATATATCATGATCTTAGTTATAAGGTTTTCTTCGTATTAAACTAAGAAGTCCATGCTTTCCTTTTTGTGAATCCTTCCCTACCATCTTGATTGACATATAGTGTAGGGGATATAAAAAGTTGAAAAGATTATATATATATACATTCTAATGACAGTCCAGTATCAAGGCTACATGCATTCACGTTGGATCATTAGTAAATATCTCGATGCATATCTTGCATACCCTTAGAATTCTGCTATTGGTTAAAGTAAAATATCATTTATATGACCTAAGTAGAGGATGGATCTATAGGAGTCATTATAAATGCTATTGTCATCACCAAAGCCAATTGGTATTGATAGACATCACACTAATTATGATTGTTGTATACCTCTAGCTAACCCTATGCTCGTAAGAAAAAAAAGGGGACTTGTTGTATACCATGTTAGAAGCTCATTTGGGTCCAAATATTTTCATTCTACACAGCGATAAATTGCTTGCAATAAAACTATGTAACCAATTAGAAGTAAACTCATTTACTTCTCCTTCAGATAAAGGCCATTGTACGCGGTCTAGGAACTTGAGTTCTACCTTATGTTATAAATTTGAATATTCTTTTTCCCTCACCCAACTATTGTTGTATCTTCATTTCAAATTGTTTAATCTGGAATCATTATTGATATCAAGTATGCTTGGCGGTATAAAATTTCCTCTTTGTAATTTAACCGTTTGTTCAGTTTACATCAAAATAATCTCATCCTATATGTTTAGAACCTAGACATGGTTCTAGATTAATCAAGAATGTTAAGCTATGTTGAAATATTTTCCCACATAAAATTCTTTTCTCACTATATAAGGTTGCTTGTATACACTTGACAGAAGAGCTTAAGAATTCTACAATTGCTAGTTCCTTTCTAACGCCTATGCTCGATCATTGCCCTTTGGAAAATTTATGCATGTTGTCCAAGTCTTCAATGAAACCTGAATGTCAACTCTAACACGTGGTTACCTACTTCTGTAATGTAGGACATCATCTTACCTGACGATATGTATGAGGAATAATATCATAGAAAATGGTTGTGATTGCTACACTACCCTTATAGCCCTCATAATCAAGAAGGATCCTTTCATAGAGTTGTATTATATGATAAACTAAAGGGAATAATGCTTTGGGATGGTAATATCATCCTTGGATAAATGTTGGGTACCTAAGTGAGGATTAAAACCAATTCCATAGTTTAGTGGATATTAAAAGGATACTCCAAATGGCTCATAGGTAATCTTTGTAGAGTTGATTTAGGCATCCTTAGAGTTAAACTATACCTAAATTCAAAGTATTCACTTAAAGGTCTTGTATACTTTTTGATTTTATCATATATAGAATGTTGAAATGTCTTAGTTCATGGTTTTATGTCATATAACAATTAAAAGGGTATTTTTACCTAACAGTTGGATATGTTCCTTATAAAAACCATCTTATTTGTACCTTTATAAAGAGTTAGATTTCAAAGGGTAATTAAGGACTTCACAAAACTATTACTTGATTTGTAATTTTCAAATATAGTTGGATATTGTTATTAGATAGGAACGACTTAAAATATGGAATAACTTTATAAAATTATAACATTGGATTATATGTTGTGTTTGATTTGAGAGTATTTTGTTGGGAATTACAACCAATATTAAAAATGTTTTCATCATGTTATAGATACTTCCAAATTAATACTATGAAAGTATTACTTTATATGAATGAAGTTCAAGATGGAAATGCTGCAATTTTATTCTTTAGTTTTATCTTCATAAAGTGAATGATTTGTTAGATAACTTAGTTTGGAAATTATGATATATACTAGTTCATGAGTTATCCCAAATTATATGTTGAATTTTTGTAACCTTTTTAAAGAATAACATGAAACTATCTAGTTTTTTTATGAGGATGGATGGGTGTCCAATCCTTGGGAAGAGGTATGGGACTCTTCCTATGTTTGGAGATAGCCCAAACATCTAATGGATGGGATTATAAATTGATCCCTATAATGAAAGTACATAATTGATGTATGGCATTTTGAATTAGTCCCTTGTTTTGCAAAATGCTAGAGATGGATGAATTTATAGAAAATCATGCTTGGTGATTGATTGATATGCAATATACATTTGGTAAATAATTGTTGCATATTTGCATAAGACATGCATAATTTGCTTGTGTTGCAATGACATAAATTTCATACGAGTTGTCCTGATCCCTTACAAACTCATCTCTCCCTCACCTCATGAAGCTGCAAGGAAACAAGAGAAGATTCAAGAAGCCATCATCGAAGACTCTTGGATATATATATATTTGACTATATTCATTGTTAATGTAATTTTTATTGGTTGTAGAGATAAATACAAAATATGTAATATTGGATGTATTTTATTATTGCTTTGTAAATTAGGAAGAAATTCTTATATTGATGTAAGCATCTCCATTAGATAGAAAATTATGTATAGCAAGGAAGCATTGTAAATCATGTCATTTTATCAATTAGATGAAGATGATGTATATTTTTGGAGGGAATATGTAATGGAAGAGTATTGCATTAGAATTGTTTCTCTATTTTTCTTGTATATTTACTTCTTTAAGTTTATAGAAATGTAGGTATAGAACCTAGCATTCGAAACATAGTTAGAAGGAGGATAAGTCATGAACAATATATACACAAAATAAGCATTCCCAAGACTCAAAACTCATGGACTATGAATCCACCACCAAACTTGATAACACCTTGAAGATAAGTGAATATTATAATAATTTTTAAGATATTTAACCCATGTTCTATGTAAGTAACCATAAGTTGCAATAGAATTAAGAATATCCTAAACACTAGCCTTTATTGGTAGTGGGGGAAAGTGGAAAAAGGATAATCCTTGGGTGAGGATCCCTATCCTAAGTGGTTGATACAACCATATGATGTCCCTTGATACTTAGAAAATACATAAAGGGAATAAAAGACTTTGTATGATATTTTCCATCTACCATTATGGTATGGTGAGATGGTAATGTAGAAATTGGTGCTCCTACTTGCAATTGGCTTAAAATAGATTATAGAAGTTGGTGCTTCTATATACCTAATATATTGCAAATCATATTACTTACTTTTAATGGGTTAATATTGTATTGGATCATTATTATAACTCTAACTTATCAATGGGTGAAATAAACCTTTACAAAAAAAAAATTAGTGTGCATGTAGTGTCAATTAATGGTCGTTACAGTTGGTATCAGAGCTTAGGCTAACTAATAGGTTTTTAGATAAATCTAGGTTAGTGAAAATATTTGAGGTATGGTTTATAACATGAGGTCCCTAACTATTAAAGATGCATATTTGTTAAGGATTAAGTCAGTTATTGATATCACTAGTGCACGAGCTCCTTTCTCCCATGAGTAGATCCATAGTCGTTCAAAAAGGGGAAGAGCTAGGCAAACCCCCCTGTATGTATTTTAAGCGGTGTATCCTAGACTCTTTTGGGAAACTGCTCGACATATGTATCTCATGGATTACTTATTACTTACCTCAAGTATGTATGATTTTCAACCAGAGTTACAGAAAGAAAAGTAGGATTCAACCTAGCAACAATAAACTATTTGGAAACTATTCTAGTTAATTAGAATTTTGAACCTTGGAAATGAACAAGTATTAATACAACTCTTTATCCTAGGTTAACATGGCAACAAGAGGGAGAGGCAAGAGGACAGTGACCTCACAACAAGCTAGAACCAATACCCTTGAATCTAGATAGTTAGGGGAAAGCTCTAGAAACTTGAATAAAGAAGTAGAGAACCTTACCACTACCATGTCTGATATGTAATATCAAATCCAATAGATTTTGCAAGCCATAAGTTCTCAACATAACCCAATCAACAATCAGGATATGAATATTTCAGATGATAAGGCTAGATAGAATGAAGACCTGAAGAACATGTAAATAGATTTTGCACAAAGAAGGAAATTGGAAATTACCTAAAATATATCAAAGTGACTAAGATCACTGTAAAGGGAGATGATACTGTAGCGGAAACATGGATAGAAGAACTAGAACTTCATTTCAGCATAAGAAATTATTTGTCTACCACTAAAATGGCATTCACTCTTTCTCATATGGGAGAAAGAGGAGTTGATTGGTGGAATGCCTATAGTAAGGACCTTGACGTATCCCCTAATAAGTGTAACAACCCCGGGACGCACGCACCGCTCTTTACTCTACTTGTGATGTTATTATTATACCCAAAATGAAGCTAAAATATTACGAGAAGCATATAACACAAAAATGACAAAGAATGGATCTTTCATTAATATTGAAACCCGGTTACATGTCGGTCCCTCTTAGGGATACCCATCTTGATACAATGATTTACAAGTGGATGAAGAGATGTCCCCTTTTGCAAAAGGGGTGGCGCGCTCTAAAATGCTTCCTGGTTCCACACATGAAAATGTCTGAGGGCTTACAGATGCCTCCTTCTCTAGGTATGTCTCCCGGACGGATCCTCTTGCTCTCGTATGTCGTGGATTATGTCTCATGAACCTGTGGCCTTGTATGCAATTCAAACAACAATACACGTTTAGTTGTCCGAGATTGCCTCCCTGGATGAGGCTGTTAGCAATAAATCTGATAATGAAAGGAAATATGCTCAATGTAATGAAACTAATGCTTAAAATGGATCTTATGCTAATGACATGAAAACATAAAGAAAATAGAATGAAAGAAGCTAATATCAAAACCCTAGACTAGGCCTACGGGCCACTGTCCAAGACAACGGCCGCTAGAATGAAACCTGTTCTCTTGCTCCAAGGCTATGGATCTTAAGCTTGCTATTAATGTTAAATGAATATTGTATGTGCATGGATAATTACCTCTCAGTTGGCTAGCACTTTGTTGCTCCTCAAGGGTGCTCAGATCTGCTCTCCAATCCGATAGGGCTTCGTTGCGTATCTTCTCCAAGAAAAGCTCTCTCAAAGAAGTCTGCTAAAAGATCATCCTTGGTCTCAGAATTGATATCTGATCCTCTCCTCTCCTCTGGTGCTCTCAGGCTTGCACCTTTTATAGATGAAACCCTAGGTCTATGTCCAAGCCCTAGGAATGAATTTCTCATGCGTAGTGAGAGTTAGCATGAGAAGCCTTTTGTCCTTTGTCTATGTTTGGAGGCCAGTTAACTGAAATATAACTACCAACTTGAGTCTCCTATGCAAACTGGTTGTTAGCATGAGAAGCTTTTGTCCTTTGTCTATGTTTGGAGGCTAGTTAACTAAATTCTAACTACCCACTTGAGTCTCCTATGCAAACTAGTTGTTAGCATGAGAAGCTTTTGTCCTTTGTCTATGTTTGGAGGCCAGTTAACTAAAGTCTAACTACCCACTTGAGTCTCCTATGCAAACTGGTTGTTAGCATGAGAAGCTTTTGTCTTTGTCTATGTTTGAAGGCTAGTTAACTGAAGTCTAACTACCCACTTGAGTCTCCTATGCAAACTGGTTGTTAGCATGAGAAGCTTTTGTCCTTTGTCTATGTTTGAAGGCCATTTAACTGAAGTCTAATGCCCACTTGAGTCTCCTATGAAATGGTTGTTAGCATGAGAAGTTTTATCTTTGTCTATGTTTGAAGGCCAGTTAACTGAAGTCTAACTTTGGACTTGAGTCTCCCATGTAAACTGGTTGTGAGGGGGAATGCAAAGTTATCCCCGCTCACTTTATTGTATGTAAACTAACACTTCCACCCCTAATTAGGCTTATTTGTCGATAAAATGCTTTTTATGACTTAGCCGCTGTCGTATGCAGTGACTAATATTTGGTCATTGTCATCTGCAGTGGCTAAGGTCTGGCCACTCTCAGCTTGAGCGGCCAGGATCCAACCGCTCTAGTTTACAACGGCTAAGCTTGGATGGGTTAAAACTACCATTTTGAGTGGTTAGGACCACTGATTGCTCTTGTAAAGGTCCAAAATTGGACATATGGTCTTCAGATGTGCTCATATGAGTGGTTTCCTAAACATGACATGTTTTAGGTGTCTACAGATGCCCCTTTTTGTGATGCGCTGTGTGGAAAAACACAACGTTGAGCAAAAACATAGACTGCTATGTTTGTGGGGTGATTTGACCAAAGGGTTTGTGATTCCTTTGGGGCATTTTGTTAGGTTGACCAAAGGGCTTACATCCTTTGGGGCATTTGTTAAGTTGACCAAAGGACTTGCATCCTTTGGGGCATTTGTTAAGTTGACCAAAGGGCTTATGCTCTCTGGGGCATTTGTTAAGTTGACCAAAGGGCTTATGCCCTTGGGGCATTTGTTAAGTTTACCAAAGGGCTTATGTCCTTTGGGGCATTTTTTAAGTTGACCAAAGGGCTTGTATCCTTTGGGGAATTTGTTAAGTTGACCAAAGGGCTTATGTCCTTTGGGGCATTTTTAAGTTGACCAAAGGGCTTATCCTTTGGGGCATTTTTTTTACCAAAGGACTTGCATCCTTTGGGGCATTTGTTAAGTTTGACCAAAGGGATTATGTCCTTTGGGGCATTTGTTAAGTTTGACCAAAGGGCTTATGTCCTTTGGGGCATTTTTTAAGTTGACCAAAGGGCTTGCATCCTTTGGGGCATTTGTTAAGTTGACCAAAGGGCTTGCATCCTTTGGGGCATTTGTTAAGTTGACCAAAGGGCTTATGTCCTTTGGGGCATTTATTTATTTGACCAAAGGGCTTATGTCCTTTGGGGAATTTTTTAAGTTGACCAAAGGGCTTATCCCCTTTGGGGCATTTTTAAGTTTTGACCAAAGGGCTTATCTCCTTTGGGGCATTTGTTTTTGACCAAAGGGCTTGTGATACCTTTGGGGCCTTTGCAAATTGATTGCTTAACTGTTTGATTTTTTTGACTAGGGGAGGTATGATACCAATATTGCCCCAGTCGATGCTTGAAAATATTTTTGTTTTGATTTTATGTTATGGATGCAATGATGAATGCAATGCCTAGATAATGATTTGATTATGCTATATGTATGTAATGTATTGATGACATGTACTAGCTAGATGATAGATATATGATTAGATAGTATGATCTAGATGATGATGATGGATGCATATGTGGATGTATGTTTAATTTTGGTGTATTGTATGCATCTAACTCATGTTGTTATGATATGGTAAATGTAATGTGTGCTAATGCATTATCTACATGGTATTATGATGTAAATGAACTTGTATGCTTTAATCACTTAAAACATAAGGAATGCATATGATATGAGTTTAACAATCTAATGGGTGACACCATAGAAAGTAAAAAAATAATCATGAATTTAAATAATCACTCTTATCATAAGAATTGATTAAGTATTCATATATGAGATGTAATGGTGTGAAATGTATGTATTTTCTAGATAAGTTTTTGTAAATTAAAAGATACAAAATAGTCAGTGGTCGTCTATATATTATTTCTAATATATATGCGGTATCTAGCCTACTCTATTGATACCCCCTAATTTATAGAATCTTATAAATAAAATGGATGATGTGATGGATGATATGATTGTTGCTATATAAGAATTTTTGAGGTTTGTTCTTGAGATTCAACCACTCTAGTTACCCTATCAAAAACTGTGTATTGACCAATCAAGGCTTTTGAAAAGTAAGGTTTTCATCATGGACCTAGATACTCATTATCCCTGTGTGTGCAAATGAATATATTTAGATAGAACTCAAATATTTCCTCTGATGTCAGGCGGGATTCTTTCAGCCCATTGCTAAGATCAGGGATCCTTAAGTGTTCATCTCATTCTTATGTTGGACTTAGTTGGACTATACCACTAGGCAGTATTGGGTTACCTAAAGCTAGCTCATCCACATTCAAACATTGGTCTACACAAATGCATAGCTATTGTGATAGACATATCATCATGCGTAAGGATTTCTCCTTCCAGTTTTGTATAATGCTGAGAATTCCAGGGATTCAAGCTCCATTCCCTTCTTTTCTTCCTTTTGACTTGGGATACTTGCTCGTGTTTAGTGATAAAAATCACTATTTATTTTTGATTATTTTTTTCTTTTGAGCAAGGGATTCTTGTAGTGATGATAATCATTATTTATTTTTTTTTTCCTTTTGATACTTTGAACTATGACTTTGGATGTTGATGTATGACTTTTTGAGAATTTTGAAATTTGCTTTGACTTGGGATTTTTGCTTGTTTTGATTAAAGCAAGGGATTTTTGGGTAGGGTGGAGCTTGTCCTTTTGTCAATTCTCAGCACTTTTGAACCGGTTGCATAGGGGGATAAGCAAGGAAGACCCTTTTCGCTTTAGGTAACCTAACCACTTTTACAACTTTCATCTTTCCCTTGTACCAACTAGAATTTAGTGTTTGTAATTAGTGATGGGATCCTAAAATATGCTAAGCTTTGTCACCACTAGACCTTACTCTCTACTAACCAATATGGCTTTCCACAAAAGTTGATAGGATCACTAGGTATGGTTGAATAACCGGAAAACCATAGTATATTATGTATAGCAACAAGTAATGGTTGTGTTGAAAAACACAATTACACACATGTATGAATGGATGTAGATGGATTTTGAATGATTTATGATACAAACTGTGGCATCACTTGTAAGATTGTGATCATGACATATGCAAATGTAATGGACATGAATGTGTAATGCAATGCAACTATGTGGATGCAAATGTGATATGCAAATGTTTTGGTATTTTGATATATGTTTGTTTTTGTATTTTTGATTATTTTGAATTGTTTTTGTGTTTTATGTTTTTATTTGTGACCAAAGGGCTTTTAAAATACCTTTGGAGCTTTTTGATGAGATTTGACCAAGCTGCTTAGAGATGCCCTTGGTGCCTTTTGATGATATTTGACCAAGCGACTTAGAGATGCCCTTGGTGCTTTTTGATGAAATTTGACCAAGCGGCTTGGAAATGCCCTTGGTGCCTTTTGATGAGTTTTGACCAAGTGGCTTAGAGATGCCCTTGGTGCCTTTTGATGATATTTGACCAAGCGGCTTAGAGATGCCCTTGGTGCATTTTGATGAAATTTGACCAAGCGACATAAAGATACCCTTGGAGCATTTTGATTGAATTTGACCAAGCGGCATAAAGATACCCTTGGAGCATTTTTGATGAGATTTGACCAAGAGGCTTAGAGATGCCCCTGGTGTATTTTGTTTTTTATTTTATTGCTTTTTGATTTGTTTGTATTTCTATGTTTTATATTGTTTTTGTGATTTTGTAATATTTGAATGTTTTTGAATTTTGTTATTTCTAAGGGGAAGGTATGGCACCTTAGATACCCCTTATGTGTGTAATACTTAATGGAAGTGAGGAAGGTGTGATACCTTCAGAATCCTCACTTTGTCTTATTGAACTTGATGGGGAAGGTACATTACCTTTAAGACCCCCAGTGCACATGTTGTCCACTACAATGTAATCAACCTTCTTAGGAAGAGTGATGGAAATCAACTCTCCCGATTGGGGCACTGATCTCTGTGAGATGCCTCTATCTGGGTGGGGAGGAATGAGTGAACCATCTGGATGGAGCTCATTTCGTTCTAATAGGTCTTGGACCACATTCTTGAATATACAACAATTATGAATGTCATGGCCCTCTATTCTATGATAAATATAGTAATGATCCTCCCTATAGAGACAGTAATGACCCTTGGGTTTAGCTTTGTTTGGGTCTAGAGGCTTTATGTTGGGTAAGGTTAAGACCTTAGCCTCTTGCAACTTTTGGAAGATGATAGACATAGGCTCGCTTAAAGGAGTCCAAATGCATTGTTGTTGCTCTGAGCGTTTAGCATGCTTAGGCCTGGTATGAGGACCAGGTTGAGCCCTAGGTATGTCACTTGCTAGCTTAGGGGGCTCTTGTTGAGGCTTCTCTTGTGGCTGCCTAGGAGACAATTTGACCTTAGATAAAGGTTGCTTTTGTCTCTCAAGCTGGTTCATGATAAAGTGCAATGCCTCATTTTGTTTCTCCATTTGTGCCTCTATATTATAGAGGTGATTTTGCATATGCTCCAATACTGATATGACTTTCATGTGTATTTCTAGTGATTGGTTTGAAATACCATTATCTATTGAAGGAGGTGATAAAGTAGGTGCTAAAGATACACTAGGTAACTGTAACTCACCCATTTCCTTCCTTTGAGTTGATGTGGAGGCTTCATGATGATCCACTTTGTTAGTGGTATCCACATGCTCATGTTTATGACTTAGTTCATGTTTTTGTTTCACTTCGTAGTGTTGCATTGTACTAGCTTTGATACCCCCTATCTGATGTGGGGGGAATAGTTGTTCTTGTTCTTGAGGAGGCACCATGAGAAGTGAGTTAGGGGTGACTAATGCCAATGGTTTTGATCCCTTCAATGGGGAAGCAACATCTGATTGCACCACATCTTGTTTTATCTGCTTTAGAGTCACTTGGTCCTCTATCTCGCTATTGACCATTGCCACAAACTCTTGAGAAGGCACTTTTTCTTGTGTCTCATCAACTTTCTTGTAATACTTGAATGGCTCGGGATCATGGGGGACCACATACACTTGTCCTTGATGTATGAATTTTAGGTTTTGGTGCACTATGGAAGGTATGCATTCCATATCCCTTATCCATGGTCTACCTAGCAATATGTTGTACTGCCTCTCACCCTCCAAGATATGGCACAATGTAGGTATCATATTTATCCCAACCTATATAGGTAGGATTATTGTGCCAATTTTTGGGGAAGTAGCATCATTGAAGGCCCTTAATGTAAATGTTGTGTCCTTAATGCGTGAAGGTGGTAGATTTAAATACTTCAAAGTTGTAGTTGTGATGATGTTGATGGATGACCCAGTGTCAATCAAGACTCTCTTGTACGGAATTTGATTGATTCTTACTATGATGTGGAGCGGAGGATCAGGTTCATCCTGAGAGATTGTCTTAATCTCCTACCTATGAAAGGCAATCACATGGTCTTTTTGTAAGTGCATTGAACTTATTGTTGGTATGGACTATGATAGATTATCAACTTTAGTTGACTTTTTTGGTATGTTGGGCTGATCAAGGCATCTTTTGCTTCTTATTGTAGTATTGATCATACCTATAAAACCCTCCTCAGGTGGGGCTATGTGCACCTCATTGACATGCTCAACTTGATTTTTGTTGGCCCCATGATTGGGGAGAAGATTTTTGAATATGTTGATGTCTTGCAATTCATTCTTATCCAACATATCCTGCACTATATTCTTGAATGCAACACAATCCTGGATATCATGGCCATTTTTCCGATGGTAAACACAATAGAGATCTTCCCTATACCCCTTAGGTTTGGGGCAATTAGGATCCAGGATGCGCTCCTTAGGCAAGTTTAAAACCTTGGCCTCGCAAAGGCGATTGAAAATTGATGCCAAGGATTCAGGCAATGGTGTATAATTGCGAGGGGGTTGTTTCTGTTTTCCCCTGCCTTGATTCTTGTTGCACTGGTTGTAATACACAGTAGGAGGTTGAGCCTGATAGTTTTCTTGTTGTTGGCTCTGTGCTATTTTTGGAATGCTTAACATGATCTGGTTGACATCTGTAGGTTGGGCCTGTTGTGATTGATGTTGCGTACTCTCATTCCATTCTTTCTTGCTATGGAGCTTTAGGTCTCCTTCTTCAAGCTTTATATCTTCAATAAGCTTGGCTTGAGCCAAGGCTTCTTCGAATGTATCATACTTCTGTAGTTGCAATAGTAATGAGATGTGCTTGGCACAACTTTTTGTGAACATTCGGATTAGCTCTTCGATCGGGATGGAAAATGATAACTTTGCCATGATTTTTCTCCATCTATCCCCATAATTCAAGGCTGGCTCATCATCATATTGCTTTAGGTTGGGCGGGGTCAGAGGTTCACCTTCTTCTTAGCACCAAAAGAGAAACATTTTAAGAATGCATTCACTAGTTGTTCAAAACTGGATATGTTGTGCTTGGGAAGTTGGTTGAACCATTGGGTGGCAGCCCCCGAAAATGTCATAATGAAGGTTCTCAGCATAAGGGCATCACTATCTTCTAGATGAAAGCATGCATTGATAAATTTGGTGACATGTTCTTGTGCATCCTCTTCACCCTTAAACTTATCCAACCTAGGCATCTCAAAATGCTTAGGATATGTAGGGCTAGGAACTGATGGACACAATGGTTGGTTGTGTATTTTGCTTAATGTTGGTTGGTTCCCAACTGCCTCTTGTTTCTCAAAGGCTTTCATATTTTCAGCAAGCTCTTGAAATGCATTTGATGCATGGATTTCCTCCTCTTGTAGGCCTACTCGAAGTGGTAATGGAGGTAACCCTCTATCCATTTGTCTTGTTCTATGCTCCTCCCTCCTACGAGGGGATTCAAGATGTGTCTGATCCTGATTTATCATGTTTACCCTTTCACCACCAGTTGGATTTTGCTCATGATTTGGAGGGTGATTCTATTGTGGGTTTCCTTCTTGTCTAGTGTGCTTCTCTCTTGGTGATTCAGCGTGTTGATCTCTTTGATGATCATTTCTATTTGCTTGTTGGTTTCTATGAGCTAGCTGCTCAACTTGCTCTCTTAAACATTGCTCATGTTGGTGCAACAATCGTTCTCTCTGTTTATCATGTTTGAGAGCTTCTACTAGCTCTCGCTCTTTGCGTAAGGCATTTTCTAACCATCGCATGTGGTTAACTTGTGCTGTCATAGAAGACTCATGCTTATCTGACTTTGTTCTTGTAGTTCTGATTCGTAGATTCCTCGAAGAGGTTTCTATTGTCTCTTTGCTCTGGCTAGCTAGTGTAACTTGTTCAGTGTGCTCTGTATGGTGATAAGTGTCTCTATGGTCAGACTTTGTATGAGATTTATGGGGTCACTTTGAAGCATCCCTAGGTTGAGTGGTGCATTTAGCAGTCATGCTTTGTGAGCTTCCAGATGTAGAATATTTTGTGGCTATGGTTCTGGAAGTCGGTCTCGAATAAATTTGATCCCACTCATCCAATTGATCTTGGAGCATTTGTTCTCTCTGAATTGCATGTGACCCATGTGATTGATTTGATCGGTTTGTTGTGTTGGGTCTATGCCTCTGCAACTTTGTGTGAGGGTTCTTGTCTACTTCAAATTGTGCAACAAGGTCGGCAACTCTCTTCCCTCTATCTTGCCCCTCATTGGGCTGATTTGAACTCTCAGTGTAATGAGATGTGGTGGGTATGGAACCTGATTCCCTCTCTAGATTGAAGGTCTTGCTCACCATGGGAGGTCTCCCAGCCATAATTTTTGTTATAAAATTTTTGACTTCTGAAAAAGGTTGTGGGTGTCATATATTTCTTTGAAAAATTAGGGTTAGGTTGATTACCCCAACAATGAAGAAACACACAAAGAAAACAATATGATTATCTCTTTTAAGGATTAAATGTGTATCCTAAGAACTTGTTTTAGTGTGTTTTAGATGTGTTGTTGCTTTTTCTTTCTTGCTTTTGCTTTGGATTTAGAATGAGGGGACTCATCCATAGTGGAAACCAAGAACATCCATGCCAAACATGATTTTCTCAAAAAGAGACTAGGGTACACCGCTTAAATCCCAGTGGGGGGTTCGCCTAGCTCTTCCACTCTGAACCAATGATTGTTCCAATAGTGGGAGATAGTTTGAACATAAGTAACTAGTACCACTATGAGTAAGTTCCTTACTCCATTCTAGGATATCTAGGGGGCAAGCCGGTGGAAGGAGGTGAATTCCAACATCACCGGACTGAATTGGGGGTTGGTGATGAAATCCAACTCCCCAATGTTTAAAATGATACGTGTGAATGTGTGTGATTATTTTTAGATTTTGAAATAGAAAGCAATGCATCAACCAGCATTCATGACTATTTTCCTACAATGCCTAAAAAGAACGTTTCATTTTAAGACAAATGCATCTATAACTAGTCTATATGATTTTAATGCACTCTCCTATTTTGTGATGAAAATAGCCATTGATTGGGCCACATGCAAGCAAACCAAAACACAATGGCCTAGAACATTGGAGACTAGGGTGGACCTTACAGGAAGAGGTCCGTTGTTCCTAGCAACACCTAGAGGAAATCTAAAAGAAACCTAGGAAATGCAAAATGCAGTTTTTATTTCTTTTTTCTTTCATTTTCCCTAATTAATCTATGTTTATGCTTGCTATTTCTAGAAATCAAATGCAGATAGAAAATCAAAGAATACAGGGAAGGGGTACCAACCTTGAATCCCGCTCAGATGACAAAAATTCTGCCCTCTGCTGCACTTCTCTGTTGGTCGTTGTTGATCGGAGCGGCTGAATTTCGATTGTTGTTAGCAAGAGCGGCTAAGATTGTTGGTCGTTGTAGACCAGAGTGGCTGATTTTTGGCCATTGTAGACCAGAGTGGCTAGGCCTGCACACAAAAATAAGTTAGTATCTAGGAAAAAAATGAAAAATTAGTGGAGGTCCCACCGTGATCGCCATCTATAGCGACCCCGGGATGCACGCACCGCTCTTTACTCTACTTGCGATGTTATTATTATACCCAAAATGAAGCTAAAATATTATGAGAAGCATATAACATGGAAATGACAAAGAATGGATCTTTCATTAATATTGAAACCTGGTTACATGTCGGTCCCTCTTAGGGATACCCATCTTGATACAATGATTTACAAGTGGATGAAGAGATGTCCCCTTTTGCAAAAGGGGTGGCGCGCTCTAAAATGCTTCCCGGTTCTGCACACGGAAATGTTTGAGGGCTTACAGATGCCTCCTTCTCTAGGTATGTCTCCTGGATGGATCCTCTTGCTCTCGTATGTCGTGGATTATGTCTCATGAACCTATGGCCCTGTATGCAATTCAAACAACAATACACGTTTAGTTATCCGAGATTGCCTCCCCGGATGAGGCTATTAGCAATAAATATGATAATGAAAGGAAATATGCTCAATGTAATGAAACTAATGCTTAAAATGGATCTTATGCTAATGACATGAAAACATAAAGAAAATAGAATGAAAGAAGCTAATATCAAAACCCTAGACTAGGCCTGTGGGCCACTATCCAAGACAACGGCCGCTAGAATGAAACCTGTTCTCTTGCTCCAAGGCTATGGATCTTAAGCTTGCTATTAATGTTAAATGAATATTGTATGTGCATGGATAATTACCTCTCAGTTGGCTAGCACCTCATTGCTCCTCAAGGGTGCTCAGATCTGCTCTCCAATCCGATAGGGCTTCGCTGCGTATCTTCTCCAAGAAAAGCTCTCTCAAAGAAGTCTGCTAAAAGATCATCCTTGGTCTCAAAATTGATATCTGATCCTCTTCTCTCCTCTGGTGCTCTCAGGCTTGCACCTTTTATAGATGAAACCCTAGGTCTATGTCCAAGCCCTAGGAATGAATTTCTCATGCGTAGTGAGAGTTAGCATGAGAAGCTTTTTATCCTTTGTCTATGTTTGGAGGCCAGTTAACTGAAATCTAACTACCCACTTGAGTCTCCTATGCAAACTGGTTGTTAGCATGAGAAGCTTTTGTCCTTTGTCTATGTTTGGAGGCCAATTAACTGAAGTCTAACTGCCCACTTGAGTCTCCTATGCAAACTGGTTGTTAGCATGAGAAGATTTTGTCCTTTGTCTATGTTTGGAGGCCAGTTAACTGAAGTCTAACTACCCACTTGAGTCTCCTATGCAAACTGGTTGTTAGCATGAGAAGATTTTGTCCTTTGTCTATGTTTGGAGGCTAGTTAACTGAAGTCTAACTACCCACTTGAGTCTCCTATGCAAACTGGTTGTTAGCATGAGAAGCTTTTGTCCTTTGTCTATGTTTGGAGGCCAGTTAACTAAAGTCTAACTACCCACTTGAGTCTCCTATGCAAATTGGTTGTTAGCATGAGAAGTTTTATCTTTGTCTATGTTTGAAGGCTAGTTAACTGAAGTCTAACTTTGGACTTGAGTCTCCCATGTAAACTGGTTGTGAGGGGGAATGCAAAGTTGTCCCCGCTCACTTTATTGTATGTAAACTACCACTTCCACCCCTGATTAGGCTTGTTTGTCAACAAAATGATTTTTATGACTTAGTCGTTGTCATCTACAGTGACTAAGATTTGGCCGTTGTCATCTACAATGGCTAAGGTCTGGCCGCTCTCAGCTTGAGCGGCCAAGATCCAACCACTCTAGTTTATAGTGGCTAAGCTTGGATGGGTTAAAACTACCATTTTGAGTGGTTAGGACCACTGATTGCTCTTGTAAAGGTCCAAAATTGGACATATGGTCTTCAGATGTGCTCATATGAGTGGTTTCCTAAACATGACACGTTTTAGGTGTCTACAATAAGTTGAAGTGGGAAGTATTTATGGAAGACTTTAAGGACAGGTTCCTTACCAAGAAATTGTATTTGAATAGGTATAAGGAGTTTTTTGCTTTTCAACAAGGCTCACTCTCCATGGAGGAATACTATGAGCAATTTGTAAAACTCCTTAAGTATGTACCATCTCAAAATCTGAACAATGAAATGAAAATAGAGAAGTTTGTCCAAGGACTGAGGCCTACAATTAGAGATAGTGTAAACATGTGTAGACACTAAAATGTGGTAAATCCGATTAAGCACCCACAAACAAGGATCAAATTGACATCATATGGCCCCTTGGGCAGCCCTCAGGAGGCTCACAGTGGTTCTAGCCACTCCAGAAAGGGTTTTGGAGGCTACCGGCCCAATTTTGGGAGGTTTTGGCCCAAAATTCACCACCGTACCACCCTAGGATGGTGGTATATTCCCATCATCCCACCCTAGGATGGTGGTGAGCCATCATCCCAGGGTGGGACGGTGAGCAAGTTTGACCCAAAAAAGTCAAATCTGGGCCAAATGGCACCCAAAAACTGCCATCTAGCATGCCATTTGGAGCATGCGGGTCAGAGGGCACTGAATCCTTATGACATACTTCATAATGGAGGCCCAAAATGGATATTCTCTTCCACATCCAGTGCATGCCTCCCGTTTGACAAGTGGCACCTCCTGCCATGCATGCCCTTGCATGCCTTTTTGCACATGAGCCCCTTTGGGCTATAAAATGGATTCAATATCCACACAAAAACATAGATAGGAGTTCTAGGATATGCAATGGAGTGCTTCCAAGATTTCCCCTCACCTTATTGCACCTTTTTGCCCTCGAAATCTCTCTTTTGCCAAGGAGGTTACCGGGTGACTTCAAGAAGGTAATCCGAGCATAACTTTTCCATCCGGGTGAATTTCTTCACCAAATTTGATGAAAACACACCTTATATTGTTTAGGAACATATTATAGTGATTTTGGTAGCAAAAAGTGGCCGGATTTGGTGGGTATCCCCTCCTAGGGTGCCCCCAAATAGTTGTAGTCACCATCGCCCCCCTAGGATGAGGGTAAATTATTAAACAATTTCATTACTTTTTTTAATTATTAATTTTCTATATTGTCCCATGATGCTACAGTTCAAATTTCAAGTGATTTGGAGTTAAAATGAAAGAGTTATAGCATTTTTAAGTTTTTGCAGGCTCGTAGGGCCCATCCGGGCACCCTAGTTTGATGCAGGTGGATCCGGGATCCAATTTGAAAATATAATCATATGGGTTGTCTTAAAATGTCAATTTATGCATACTGACCAAATTTCATGAGTTTTGGATATGTTTAGGTTTGGGATTTGCTTGTCTTCTCTTTCGTAGGTTGTAGGCGAGCGACGCAAAATCGAGGGGTCTACAGATGCAATTTCTGATATTTTTTTGGTGATATCCTCCCAAAACATCCTCTTTAACATCTCTGAAAATTTTCAAGTCATTTGGACATGTTTTGATATATTTTTAATATATGTGCTATTTTGCCCCTATGGGGATTGCATGTTTTCACCATACACCCTTGCTATTTGACCCCTTTTTGCTTCCTTGTGTGCAGGTGCAGGTTCTTAGAAGGCATTGGGAAGGAATATCAGACATCATATATTGAATATACAAGTAATGGTGGCATTGGCTCGCCCACCTCGATTGTGGGTACGCGGAGAAACATTGGATGTGCACCTTGATTCCGTGAAAGACTTGGTCTTTGGGCACCCAATATTGTAAAAATTGTATCAAATTTTGAGCCCTCAAGGGGACTGCTGTGTAACCTTGGATCTGATCCAACAAATTAATGAGAAGAGACTTGCTTTGATTCATTTCCTTTTGTTTGGTATTCTTTCCTTTTCACATGCATGCTTCCTTTTTGATGCTCATGAGCGATATGGGGTAGATACACATATTTTTTTACATAATTTGGTGCACCATTTTTCCCTAATTCAGTGGTGATCATGGTGGGACCCTTGTCCCTTTTTATTTGGGTGAAAATTTGACCTCTTTCTTGCATTTTTGCCCTTTTTGTGTTGCAGGTGCTCCCCTCCCCACCCTGGAATGGTGGCAGAGGCTTTATCTAGCACACCCTAGGATGGTGGCTTCACCATCCCACCCTAGGATGGTGGTGGAGCTTCTACTCACCCCACCCTAGAGCGGTGGTGAAACAGAGAGATTTCTGCCCAAAAATTCAGAATTTGGAGGCTTCAAAATGGACAAGGTAAGTGCCTAAACCCTCTGATTTTCTACTGCATTTACAGAGACTACAAAATTTGGTTTTTCTCACATTATTTTGTTTGCATAGAAAGGTTAAATGTCACTTTTTACTTTTCTTATCACATAAAGTAGCAAAAAGAAGGAGAAAAATAAAAAAGAACTTGTAGTAGCAATGCATCTGTTTGGTTTGATTGCTTGTGGCTTACCCATTGGGTAAGTTAGCATTTAGGATTTGCATTCATAAAGTCAATTTGTAGGTTCCTTACCTTATTCTTATGAAAGTAAAATGCACTTATTTGCATGCATTTAGTGAATGGTCATTGATTGCTTCTTTGCTTACTTTCTTGGATAATAAAGAACCACACACACCACGATTCATATAAACGCTAGTGAGGTGGACTTCATTACCATCCACTAGTAGAGTGCAAGTGATGGTGGGTTTCATATCCATCCACTTGGCTCAAATCCCATGAACCCGATCCATCTTGCCAAGGTCGGTTCCAAGATCCATCATAGCCCATGGGTTATAGCATGCATCACCCTTCGAGGAGGTGTATCACAGACTACGGGTGAACTGGGTGAGGAACTGGTAGGACCTATGCTCCCTGGCCATGTGTGGACCTCATCACCACACATTATAGGTGGGATAACACAACCTAGAGTTCATAGCCAGGTTGTCGAGCTATGAGTATATAGGTGAAATCCAATTGAACATGAGATTACAATCCAACAATATTTCAAACACGTGACACAAGGTCATTCTTTACAAAACAACACATCTAAAACACACAAAATAGTTTAGGGATTCACACTTAAAACTTAAAAGAGATAATCATCTATCTTATTGAGTGTTTCTTTCTTGTATACTATTTCATTAAGAATTTGTAAAGAAGATAATCACTTGGGGTACTAATAGAGGAGCGCAATGGTGCGCACCCACAGCCAAGCCCAATCATGGGTGGAAGCTATGGAGAGTGGATTAGGAGACATGAATCATCTCTGATATAGCCCTAGGGACTTGGTTATACCTCCCTAGTGAGCCTCCACTCCACCTAGCCCCAAGACAATAGGGCATGAGCCTCATCTCTGAAGGGATCCTCTCTAGGACACCCCGAGGGATGATGAGCATTACTTGGGAGAGTGTTCCCGATATGTAGATATTTCATAGGCCTTCCTTGGTGAAAGGCAACTGCACTTGAGGTGCTAATAGATAGAGTGGTGCCATGCATCCACATACCCATCAGGGCTGACATGCCTAAGTAGAGGTAGGAGTATGACTTCACACACTAGTCGAAGCAAGTCGACATGACTCTACCTCCACACCACCTTGATAGGATACAACAGCTCATGCAGCCCGATGGGAATGACACTCATCGATCTGGGTGAGCCAATTCAGCCCTACCTTTCCTCATTCAGGAGGGAAGACATGAGGAGATCCTAGAATTTCCTCAAGAACAATATTCTATGCATGCCCGATGTGCCTCTATGCCAACTGAGTGTAATGAACACATGTTCCAGCCTGAGCCTCAAGTCAATGTGGTGAACCTCGAGAGAGGCAAGCGCCCTATGGAGAACACAGAGTACCTTGGACAAGGTCGACCCTAGGGTGAGACTCCTAGGCCTCCTAGGCCTCGCACTATGGATCAAATTAGGCAAGTGGTTGTGAGATATACAGAATGCCAAGCTCAGTTCAAGCAGCTTCGATGGGATAAAGAGCAACTAGACCGCTTGCACCAGCTTGAGAAAGAAAGGATCGAACAACAGACCAATGAGCTATTCCAGAAAACTTTGAGAGAGAGGGTCCCTACCCCTAAGACACATAGGTAGGAAGTCCATCCGAGGCAACCCATGCTCATTCGAGAGAGGTCCCCGAGACCTTATCAAATGTTGCTTCCATGACCTCCTAGGCCAGATCGAGAGATGCCTCCTAGGCCAAACATAGGGTGCCCACCATGGGTAGATACCCCCATTTATAGGCCGGCTCGAGAGATGCCTTACGAGGCTTATACTGAGCATGAGCCAGAAGTAGAATATGTTGAGATGCCTTACCGAGGTAGGGGGTGACTTACCACCACCTCACCCTAGGTTGGAGGATCCTAGACCTCCACCACAAGATGTGAACAAAGATGAGGAGATCAAGTCCTCAGGCCCTTATAAAGCATTGTTAGAATACCTAGAGTCAGTAGAGAACAAGACCTCTAGGTCAGGATCTCAAAATCCCACTATGCATCAATTGCATAGTCAACCTATCCATCCATCAGTACCTACGCCTCCCTATCCAAAACAATTTAAGTTGCCTCAGTTGGCTACCTTTAAGGGAGAAGAGGATGTGCAAGAACATGTCACTAGGTTCTTAGGTCAATGCTTCGGCATTCATGATGATGATGCTTTGCTTTTGAGGACATTTGTGACTACCCTCATTGGCCCTACCTCTGAGTGGTTTTACCAACTCCCTAAGCATAGCATCCATAATTTGGACCAACTTGTGGATGCATTCCTAGAACGCTTTGCCTTCAATACCAAGAGGAAGGCAACGTTGGCCGATGTAGCTAGGTTAAAACAATATGATGATGAGTCAATAAAAAATTATGGCAATAGATGGTGAACCTTGCTCGCCAAGCTACCTTATCTTCTCCCCATGTCGGAGTTGACTCAGATGTTCTCCAAAAGTTGCTTAAAGCCAATCTCTTTGTTGCTACAGTTGCAACAATACCCCACTCTTGAAGATGCCTTAGCACAAGCTAGGATCATCGAAGAAATCAAGATTCAAGAGGGTGAGATTGTGAAGCCTCGCAAGGAGTGGAGCAAGAATGCTAAGAACACCCCAATGCAACCTAAGTCAGTAGTAGTAAATCAGGTTGCCATTAGTGTCCCAGGGCCAGTGCCAGCCGTGCCACCTCAAAAGCCTAATTATCAGGCCACCCCTAGGAACTATGCCAAGGATAACCAGAATGGTCAAGGGAAAAATCAACAACGTCACCCCAAGTGACAATTCATGCCCATTGTAGAGTCTATGGATTCAGTGTTTGATCACCTCTTGGTGGCTAATGTGATCCATCTACCTGACAGTCGACCTATCGACCCTAATGCACCTAAGCCCAAAGGATACAGAGAAGACCTATATTGCAAATTTCATAGGCAAAATGGGCATGATGTGCAAATGTGCTATAAATTCAAACACTTGGTGCAAGACCTAATTGATAGGAATGCCCTCTAGGTAGATAACCCTATCACACCAAACAACCAATAGATGGAGGTCTTTAAGGACCCCTTGCCTGCCCATGCGGAGCAGGCCAAACCAGTGCCCCAGGTGAATGAGGTTCACCATGCCCCTCCTAAGCAAGGATATGTTGGCATGGTCAGTATTGTGACAAGAAATAGGTGGTATCCAAGTCCAGCCGCACCACCTATGGCTCAGAGTGATGTCCCTTCGACATCGTAGCCTATACCACCTCCTGGACTGAGCCTCCCACCTAGGCCTGTAGTCACCATTAAGAGCAAGCTCGCTCAGAGCTTAAGAACAACATCTGCCTAACTCTCCATCTATGAGCTCATCCAACAATCGCAACCTCATAGAGAAGCCTTGATGGAGATCCTTAAGGCAATTGAGCTTCAGCCCAGGAGTCTAACTCCTTCAACAACTTTGTGGGGCATGTGCGACAATGCATGGAACCGGTAATTACTTTTTGAGAAGATGAACTTAAACCGGTTCCACATGATATGGTGGATCCCCCTTTACACATTGTCGCACGTGTGAATGGAACACCATACAAGAGAGTGTTGATAGATACTGGGTCTTCGAGCAACATCATAACTACAATAGCTCTAAAGCACCTGAAGCTTCCAACATCTCATATTGTCACATCTACCTACACCCTCCGAGCATTCAATGATGCCATATGCTCAATGGTTGGTACAATCATCCTACCTATTCAAGTAGGAGAAAATATCATCTCGATGATGTGCCACATCCTAGAGGGTGAGATGGCATACAACATTTTGTTAGGAAGACCATGGATCAGGGACATGAAGTGTGTCCCTTCCATCGCTCACCAGTGCCTCAAGTACACTCACGAAGGGCAAGTTCATGTCATCCCCATGGACCTAGAGCCCTTCAAGTACTGCAACATGGTGCAGCAATTACCCGAGTCGACCTTGCCATCGATACATCTAGATTTTCAACCGAATAAATCTAGCTGAGGTTCGACCCCACTGCTACAACATACCATACCCTCCTCATCATTGGCCCTACCCCAGATGCCTAATACATCAGTGGATCCTTTGCCTAGGAACCCAGAGAAGTGGCCCATTGAGGAGGACCAACCGATCATATCCACTATCTCTACAGAGGAGATACTTAGCCCAGATGATGAAGAGACACCACACGAGGCAAACAATGAGCCGGATCAAGTCTCACTCTCATCCCTCTTCTATCCATAGCCCTAGGTTATAGTACATCTAGCTTCTACCAGATTGGGAGAGTACATGGTTAGGAATGTTACCACTACTCCTACTTTAGAGTCGATGCAAGACATGGGTAGACCCCATCTTCCCATAGGCACTATCGTACCTCTTGGTATTCCCCCTAATCAAATGAATTTTATCTATGGGGGCCTTGACTATGGCATCGAACCTTACCAACAGTAGGAGGAAGATGAGGAACCTTTTGGAGAGGATATTAACTACTTGTCTAACCCTAACTTCACCCTGAAGTACCTTGACCTATGCAACTGGCATGGTTATGGGTTAGGCCTGTATGAGCAAGGCACCAGAATCCCTTGTCAACCATAATATCAAATGCCCTATGACAAGTCGGGAGTGGGATGCAACAATCCCTTGCCTCTAGATGTCCTCTTAGATAGCCTAAATCGCTTGAATATAAGCTACGAGGGTGGGTTGGCCCAAGACCCTTATGCCAATCCTAATATAGTCTACTCCCTAGGGGATTACTTTCCATGGCTAGATGGGAACCCCATGATCCCCAGTGACATTCCCCCACATTTTGAGAGAGGGGAAGGTTCATGGAGTTGTCCCCATGTCTATGATGAGTCAGATCAAGGCACCTCATATGAGTGGACCTCAGAGGATGAGTCGGGTTATGAGGTAGCACCATATGACCCTTTTGAGTCGGATAGTGATCATTCACAAATTGTCCCCATTAATGACCAACAGGAAGGCCTCATACATCTGTTCCCTTTCCCTGATCCTGTTTGGTGGTAGCTCCTTCCTCCTGAAGAGCCGGTTCACCCATAGGAAGATAGACCTCCTAGGGGGAGCAGTTAATTTACTTGAGCAGTTGGGTCCTCGTGAGCCTGAGGCACTACGAGATGAGAATGAAGGAATCCTCATCCATGATGATGATTATGAGGAATTAGCATATATGGGACCACACCTACCTGATCACCCGATCCCAAGGGGCAACAATGAGGTTCCCATATATGACAGTGACTATGAGGATGAAACAAAGAGGGCATACCTGGGTCCTCATTATTTGCATCATCATCATGAGCCCATTGACATAGATGAAGTCTATCATCAGTTACATGTTGGCCCATGCTTGAGGGCAAGGCCTATCAATCTAGGCTAGATTCATCATGAGGTCTTCCCTGACCCACCCACACACATGGAGCTCCTTGAGCCTAATGATCCCATCCTATAGTCTATTCCCAGATAGGATCCGGAGATCCCCATTCCCCTAGAGCCACATCTGGGGGTGAGAGATGACACCAATACATAGTCACATGCACGTGGTCCTAGAGAGTAGACACATTTCATCAATATGATCTCCATTGATTTGACCACACCACTTCACAACCCAACCGATCCTTCCAAGCCATGCCATCTAGATCTAGATGCTATTGACTAGGATCACATTGATTCACCCCCATCACCCTCTGAGTATTGGGCTTGCGGTGGGTTGTTTCACTTTTCTGTTGGCCCAACTCATGATGTCTTCCATGCTGAGGAGGGACCTGAAGTCCCCATCGAGGATTTAAATCTAGTTGATGACATCCATTTGATCCCTACTCCCCATCAGTTGGAGGAGGGGTCTCATATGTCAATCGAGCCTACGGTTGACAAAGATATCGGCTCAGATCCTAAAAACCCACAATGTATCAAGCTAGGGGAAAGCCTATCCCCTAAAGAGCAAGCCGATTATATAGCCCTTCTCACAAAGAAGAAGGCAGCTTTTGCATGGTCTTACAAAGACATGTCGGGACTAGATCCAAATCTGGTCACCCATAATCTAACGCTTGACCCCAAAGTCAAACCTATCAAGCAAAAGTTGAGAAAGATGCACCCAACAGTGGCCTTGATGGTCAAATATGAGCTACAAAAACTATTGGATGCCAAGTTTGTCATTTCTGTAGACTATCCACCATGGTTGTCCAACATGGTCCCCATCAAGAAGCCTCGATGGGAGGATTCACATTTGCACCAATTTTTGAGACCTAAACAAAGTGAGTCCTAAGGATGATTTTCCTTTGCCAAGCATAGATGCCTTGGTAGATGCCACCGTAGGACATGAAATGCTCTCCCTTATGGATGGCTTCTCTGGGTATAATCAGATTCATATCAACCCTGAAGACCAACTCAAAATGGCGTTCACAATGCCTTGGGGAACATTTTGTTACAAGGTCATGCCATTTGGCCTTAAGAATGTCGGTGCCACCTACCAGCGTGCCATGACATATATCTTCCATGACTACATGCATAAAATTTTGGAAGATTACATGGATGACTTATTGGCTAAATCTCTATTACGTCATGAGCACCTAGATGTCTTGTGCAAAGTCCTCGATCACCTTATTGAACATAATGTGAGACTGAACCCCAAGAAGTGCATCTTTGGCATCACATCTGGAAAGCTCTTGGGATTTATAGTTTCCAAATGAGGCATCGAAGTGGACCCTAACAAAGTCAAGGCAATCCTTGAAATGCCTCCCCGACTACCATCAAGCAGCTTCGTAGCTTGCAGGGGAGGATTGCATCCATCAAATGCTTTATAGCACAACTATCGGACAAGTGTAGACCCATGAACAAACTTTTGCACAAGGGGGTCACATTCCACTAGGACGATGAATGTCAGGATGCCTTTGACACAATTAAACAATACCTAGCTTCATCGCCAGTGTTAGCTCCACCTAGACCAGGGGTGTCATTCCGATTATATATCTCAGCTACTGAGGTTGCATTGGGTGCCATGTTAGCCCAAAACAATGAATTTCATAAGGAACAGGCCACATACTATCTCAGTCGCACCCTGGTGAGCTATGAGATTAAGTACGCATACATTGAAAAGTTATGTCTAGCGATGGTTTTTGCTACCAAGAAGCTATGACACTATATGCTCAGCCACACTACGTATGTTGTATCTAAAGAGAATCCATTGTGATACATGATGAGTCATACTTATCATAGTAGTCGCACGATGAAATGGATCATGTTGTTGATAGAATTTGACCTAGAATTCATAGGACAAAAGTCAATCAAAGGTCAAGTCATTGTTGATCAACTTGTAGAGGCTCCTCTCTAGGAGGATCAACCTCTTAGCATGGAGCTTCCCGATGATGGAGTCTTCCAAATATCAGAATCGCCTGATTCTGATGAGCCTGAGTCACAGGCGGATATGACTCTCTTCTTCGATGGCTCCAAATGCGAGCAAGGGGGTGGCACGGGAATCATGTTTTTCACACCGCATGGGGCTCCCATACCCCTATCATTTAAACTTGATTTCCCCTACACCAACAATAATTTCGAGTATGAAGCCTTACTCATAGGGCTTAAAATGGCTATCACCATGAAAATCACCAAGCTCAATATTTTTGGTGACTCCTTGCTCATTGTCAACCAGGTCAAGGGAATCTTCCAATGCAAGTGCCCAGTTTTGCAAGCCTACAAAGCCCTTGTGGACAAATCCCTAGAAAATTTTGAATGGTATGACATCGAGGCACTCCCTCGATCATCTAATCATTTTGTGGATACAATGGCCTCTTTAGGATCCTTGATTCCACAAGACCCCATAGGGGAGATGACAACCATTCAAGTCAAAATGCTATCGCAATCAGTGATTGAGCGTGAGAGCACTCAAGCCATGCTAGAAGTCCACTTGATTCAAATAGAACCTCATCAAGAGAGATTCTCACACATTCATGAGTGCTTGAATCATGCCGCTTGGGGGACTCTATTCCCCCAAACCCCTTTTGATAGCAGCACAATGCTATTCTTACAAGTTCTATCCCAATCTGCATTTGCTTGAGATGAACTTCATGAGGGATAGGCAATTCATGCAATCGAGGCTTCCACATAGTAGGACTGGTCCACACCAATTAGAGAGTACCTAAAGCTTGGTAACCTCCCTCCTAGATTATCGCACGCTACCAAAAGGACATTTAAATGGAAGGCAACAAAGTTTGTCTTGTTAGGAGACATCCTATACCATCGGAGCTATGAAGGAATCCTCCTTCATTGCTTAGAGTATCAAGAATCAACTTGGGCAATGGCCCAAGCACACGATGGTACTTGTGGTGGCCATTTTAGTGGCATGGCCATCGCAAAGTGCATTCTTCGCATGGGCTATTATTGGCCAACTTTAGAGCGAGATTGTTGTGCATATGTGAGGAAGTGCATGAAATGTCAACACCATGCTAACTTGACACATGTACCTTCTCAGGCCTTACAACCGATCCAATCGGCTTGGCCATTTTTGCAATGGGGGTTGGATTTAATCAAGAAAATCTCCCCTGCATCCTTGGGCCATCACACATTTATCATCATGGCTACCGAGTATTTTACAAAGTGGGTGGAAGCAATCCCCCTTACCACTACGACAGGACCCCGCATAGCGGAGTTCATATTGCATAATATCATTTGTCATTTTGGTATTCCATCCAAGATCATTTCGGATAATGGGACATCATTCAAGAATAAATATGTGCATGCTTTGATAACAAAGTATAATATCCAACACAACTTTTTGACACCCTATTATCCACAAGCAAATGGGCAAGCAGAAGCATCAAACAAGACATTAATTGCCATATTGAAGAAAATAGTCAAAGAGAATCATACCGATTGGCATACGCAAATGCCGCTTGCCCTTTGGGCTTACCGCACTAGCATTCGAATGCCCACTGGGGCAACTCCATTTTCACTAGTGTATGGTGCTGAGGTAGTCATGCCTCTAGAGTTAGAAATCCCATCACTACGCATATCCATGCAGGAGTTTATTGATGATGATACTACGTGACAAGCTCACCTAGATCAACTTATGTTGTTGGATGAGCATCGCATTAATGCGCTTGAGCATCTACGTGTGTATCAAGAGTGGCTCAAAAGAGCCTACAATATGAAAGTCCATCTCAGAGACTTTTAGGTTGGTGATCTCATCCTGAAAGAGAACCAACAAAATTCTAGCTTGCCACCCCACCTACGGGACAAATTTATGGCAAACTGGTTAGGTCCCTTTGTCATCACTAGTCAAATAGGGCCTAGAACTTATTGCCTAGCTTCACTTGAAGGTGTCGAGGATCCTGAACCCTTGAACATCCTTCACTTGTGGCCATTTCATGCTTAGAGAGCACCCAAAAGGCTCCTAGCGGGTTCTCACCATCTAGGTCAAGTAAAAATGCTCCTAGACTATCTACGATCATCTAGGTCAACCCTAAAATCCCCAAAGGCATCCCATAAGCCCTTTGGTCATAGCCAAATACCCCTAGGTAGTCGTAGACACTTTTTAAGTGCATGTCTAGGTCACCCAAAGGCTCCTAGGTTCTCACCATCTAGGTCAAAAATGCTCCTAGACTATCTACATCATCTAGGTCAACCCTAAAAGCCCCAAAGGCATCCCATAAGCCCTTTGGTCATAGCCAAATACCCCTAGGTAGTCGTAGACACTTTTTAAGTGTCGCACATCTAGGTCACCCAAAAGGCTCCTAGCAGGTTCTCACCATCTAGGTCAAGTAAAAATACTCCTAGACTATCTACGATCATCTAGGTCAACCCTAAAAGCCCCAAAGGCATCCATAAGCCCTTTGGTCATAGCCAAATACCCCTAGGTAGTCATAGACACTTTTTAAGTGTCACTACACATCTAGGTCACCCAAAAGGCTCCTAGCGGGTTCTCACCATCTAGGTCAAGTAAAAATGCTCCTAGACTATCTACGATCATCTAGGTCAACCCTAAAAGCCCCAAAGGCATCCATAAGCCCTTTGGTCATAGCCAAATACCCCTAGGTAGTCATAGACACTTTTTAAGTGTCATTGCACGTCTAGGTCACCCAAAAGGCTCCTAGCAGGTTCTCACCATCTAGGTCAAGTAAAAATGCTCCTAGACTATCTACGATCATCTAGGTCAACCCTAAAAGCCCCAAAGGCATCCCTAAGCCCTTTGGTCATAGCCAAATACCCCTAGGTAGTCGTAGACACTTTTTAAGTGTCACTACATGTCTAGGTCACCCAAAAGGCTCCTAGCAGGTTCTCACCATCTAGGTCAAGTAAAAATGCTCCTAGACTATCTACGATCATCTAGGTCAACCCTAAAATCCCCAAAGGCATCCCTAAGCCCTTTGGTCATAGCCAAATACCCCTAGGTAGTCATAGACACTTTTTAATGTCCAGCACATCTAGGTCACCCAAAAGGCTCCTAGCAGGTTCTCACCATCTAGGTCAAGTAAAAATGCTCCTGGACTATCTACGATCATCTAGGTCAACCCTAAAAGCCCCAAAGGCATCCATAAGCCCTTTGGTCCCCCCCCAAATGCCCCAATGGCCCCCAAATAAGCTCGTTGGTCACATGTGTATACATATCAATCAAAAATTCAAAAACATCATCAAAACATCAAAATACAAAAACATTGCATCGCATTGCACTTTCATACATACATATCCATCAAAATTTCAAAAATTCAAAAATATTGCATCCCATTGCATTTTATCGTCGCTTGCATTTAGGCATATTCATCATTAGCACTTTACATTTTAGAGTTGCTCATACATGTCTAGCACCATGATGGTACATTACTTACCACTCAAAATCAATGTTGTGAAAGTACTCATAGTTCAAATACCACAATTATCATTTTCACCCACATTTTTCACATTTCCATAGTCGTGTC